>CAWVOJ010000003.1:0-1200000 GCA_963930925.1 Coccomyxa viridis | reverse complement strand
ATGCCGACCCGTCCCATATTAGCCGGCAGCTGTGTCTTGCTCCCAAACACGTAGACTCTGAGGCAGTCTCAGAGAACTCTACTCAGTCCTTGCTATGTTTATGAGGTGCAAGACGAAAGAGAATGGCGCCCAGGACTGAAACGTGTCCAGGAGAGGTACGGCTGACGGGTGACAAATCTCTGCAAGATTCTGCATGGGCCATGATCATTCCATGCACTGGCTTGATTGAATCCATGTCATGGGATGCAAAAAATCCTAACTATTACAGCACCAGGAGGAATACAAAGGGCAGTCTTTGCAGCGAGGAGGCCTCATGGTGCTGTTACAGGCTCAGCTTTAGCATACACGTTTCCTGAGCGGGTGTCACCATGATGGTGTCATGTGTAAAAGCATGTCAGGGACTGCATGCCGATGCGCCATGCAGCCCACCCATACAAGAAGCTTGTAGGCTTGATGGCATACTTGAGCTTGCAAATTACCGGGCAAGCTCACAGGACACCTGCTATCCTGCTGATCAGAAGCCGTGTTACTGACATCTAGCAGATGACAATGTGTCATCATGACATGCCATCATCATGGTGATATGCCAATCGGCATGTCTGCCCAACGTATCCTCTTATCTGTATTTCTAGCGTTGCATACAAGAGTGGAAGCGATGTGTGATAACGCTTCGAGACAGTCTCGCAATTCGACACTGTCAGGTGACATGTATGCAGCTGCAAAGTGACAAGCAGTTGACATGCAGCAGTTGACATGCAATACATAAAGCACCGTTTATCCAGCAATATTTTCCCAAAACGATTCTCTAGGGGTACCGATTGGGTACCCAACCATTCATTGCATCACTTGTCGGAACCAGGCAAGTGAAAGAACGACTCGCTTTGTTTATTCAGAGTTACAATAGGCATCACCTTGGACATCGTCCTCCCTGAGACGTCAAAACTGCATGGCTGATGCCTGTGCAAGCTTTGGCTTTGGAGATCACTCACCGCTTACAAGTCAAACCCTGTGAGTGGGTGACGTGGTATGAAGGGTTGAAGCCCCGCCCAACTACGAATTGACATGCTCAGACTAAGTGTTGGATCTGGGACCAAGAGAGCCTGAGGGAATTAAGGTGCGTCCCTTAAAGTCAGTGATCACGTCCTTTAGCATCTCCTTGGCCCACGTGTTCAGGAACCCTGAAAGGACAAGTGCTTGTCAGCCGTGTGCGGGAATCTCACAGAGCGCTGTTCTGGCTGCCGCTGTGCGTGAACCCACTTGCATAGAATGCGCTGATCATGATCCACCGCCTATGCAGGCCAAGAGACGGCACAAGCTAGCGTCTGCGAAGGGGCCATCTCAAAGGGCATATGTCCAACAACTCCTTGGTCTGGCATAAAGAGCTTCGTGCTGGTCGCCATGAGGACTTGCACCTTCAGGTAGGCAGTTTAGAGCAGCCTTGCGCAGCGGAGCGTGCTGCGGGTGGCATGGCTGGTCCATGTGCCAATAAGCATATTTTCAAGGGCCACAACGCGGAATACACCGGGGACGCCTCCCAAAGCCCACTGAAAGTCAACGTTTTTACAGCAGGCAGACACTATCTGAAGTTTTGCGGTGAAGGTAGATTCGCTAAGCTTTGAGTATGCTTGGCTCTGACTCTTGACCTTGAGTATGTGTGGCGCAGACCGCCAAGACACTGCGGCATGAAGGCTCTCGCTCGCCATCTTCGTCTGCTGCTTACGCTGTCCCTTGTGTTGGGCGGACAGTCTGAATTCCAAGGTGCGGCACGAATGCCCTATAGTCCACCCCATTTCCCCTGTAGCCTGCCTTTGTGTTGCCAACGCTGAATGCTTGGCACACCAAGACAAGGTTTTGTTTCTCGGCTGTGCGCTTGGCAGCCATCCGAACATTGCTTTGGCTGCTACAGGCAAACTAAGAGGTCCTGAGAACCTCTACGAGAATGTCACAGCGGGTGCATTCAACAAGGTGGAGAGACAACTGCCTGCCACCAAAGGCGAAGTCCAGGATATCACTGCTGACCTGACAGCGTACAAGAATGAGACAACTGCAGTGATCAATGCTCTTGTCAGCGAGATCAACTCATTGACTCCGGTGCGTGATCTTTCGAAGAGCCTGCCCGGATGGCAATACCTGCAAGCCTGTCCATAATTCAGGTTCAAGGCCATTCCATCATTTCAGTGCAGAGGACAGCAGCATAGCTGCATCAGCTTGTTCAAGGAGAGCTTCTTCCACAGTGACCTGTAGTTACAACAGCAGTATGTCACTAAAGGCCAAACATGTGCTCACGCAAGTATACTGCATCTATGCAGGGATACAATGGCACAAATGGATTGAACGGCATCAATGGCACAAGCGGTGTGCGTCCGTGCTTCTATCTACCGGTGCCCTCATTCAGAACCCCCACCGCACTGTGTATGCTCGGCAAAGCTTAGGCCACCGCAGCCATGGCTTCCGTGTCTCTCACCGTGCCTAGATGCTGGCCTGCTTAGCGAGTAGGGCTTGTTCTTGCAGGCGCTATAGGAGCCACAGGCCTTACAGGGGCCATAGGGCAGGCGGGAGGCACCGGCGCTACAGGATTCACAGGCCTCACAGGTAGGTTTCACTGCTGCCGCTGCCTTCCCCATGTTGTCTCATGCCTTCACATACTGAGCAAAAGGGCCATCTCTGTTGTGTCTTGTCTGGGATGTCTGGTGTCCGATACTGTATGATATGCAGGATTGAATGCCACAGATACTAACCGTGCGTGGCATCCTGTGTGAATGCAGGTCAGACCGGAACCAAAGGCCTCAAAGGAACGACAGGCTTCACAGGTGTCTTATGCTTAGTTCTGTTCAATCTTGGGCTTGCCATTTTATACCTGTGCGCAGGATTGTTTCTATCTGAGATGCACATTCATAATTACAACTGTCTCAAACTGCAGGTTTGACAGGAGCTACTGGCATCACAGGAAACACCGGCTTCACAGGTATGCTTCTGCATGTACATGCTGACCCACATTCACACCTGCTTAAGCACCTCGCTTCTGTGCTTCTTGCTTGCACTGTAAAGCATGCAGATTGCGTTGAGCGTAGCGCTACTGCCACGACACCACACCACCTCACAGCTTCTGTTTGCCTCAGGTCAGACTGGAGGCACAGGCCTCACAGGGAACACTGGCCGCACAGGTGTGTTTATCGTCAATGCACCTGATGTTGCCTGACATCCACAGAACGTCTGTATCTCCTCCCTGTCCACAGATTGAAGATGGCTGATGCATTGCATAGTTTGTTGATGCAATGCGGCAAAAGTCTGCTGTAAACACAGGTCAGACTGGAGGCACAGGCCTCAATGGGACCACAGGCTTGGCAGGCACTCCTCCTTCACTTCTCCTGTCACATATTGCATTGTACCGTCCAAAATATGCTGCTGGCAGTCTCATCACTGCTTGGGCAATTGATGTTAGTGCTCATGAACACCTTCGCCTGTCCATGGATGTGTAGTTCTTGCCTCAGCTGTGAGACGTTTCATGCGAGATGCGGCACACTTGCCGCACAGTCTGCAATGTCCTCTGCATGCAGGTCTGACGGGCAACACCGGCGTCACCGGAGCCACTGGACAGACAGGTGCGTCTCTATGACATCGTTCGCAGTACAAGAACCCAGTGACACTGGTTACATTTGAGCCCATGCCTGACAATCCTCCACCTTCACAGCCACTTTGATGTGGTGTACACCATATATTCTACTTATACAGACCCTGCTTATATCATGCGGAGCGTATAGCCCTCTGAGGAAATTTCACTCAGCCTTTTGGACCTGCAGGACTTACAGGTCTCACAGGATTGACCGGCAAGACAGGTACAGTTCTAGCTCCTTCCCATACGTCAGAAAGCTCTCTCAGAATTGCGGGAGCATTGTCTCCCTTTCAACCAGAGAGCGAGTTCACCGGGCTTGATCATCTACAGGGGCCCTTGCTGATCATGTAAAGTAGTCAAACCTGCACAGCCTCAGAGCTTGCACGCAATGTTTTGACATCCTCTCGAATTGTGCAGGGCTCACAGGAGCCACCGGCCAAACAGGCAAGCATCTTGCCTGAAGTTATAGTTGTGTCACACTCCCCTTGCCAGTGTTTGAGCAGCGCAAGGGATCTGCAAGCTGCACAGGCATCGCTCACAGACAAGTGCAGCCCACTGCCTGGCAGTGACCTGGAGATCTGACCTAAATGTGCAGGTTGCACCGGCACCCAGGCCTTCTCTAGCGTCCAACTGACCACTTTGGGCAATGCGGGGCCCGGCGGGCCCCAAAGCGTGAACGGCTACATCGCTCCATCATGCCCTGATCATGCGACCCAGTTGGTCCAGTCCGGAGCGCTTGCACTCATTCCAACAGGGAGCGGGGTGCAGCGCTTGACCGTCCCTGTCACTGGCATCTACCAGCTTGATGTCAATGGTGAGTGTTCAAAGAGTTACTCCGCATCCTATTCGGCACACCATGCCAAACTTCCTTGATATTTGATTGTTCAAGTGTTCTGGATGCCTTGTGGACATCTACAAAAACTTCAAGATCTGACGCTTCAATGCAATGCTAGGTGCTGGTACCACTGTGGGGGTGAAGGACACGCTCAGAAACCCTCCAACTGGAGCAAGAGTGACTGGGCAAGCCACGCTTAGACAAGGCACATACCTCTATGTAGTCGTTGGCCAGCAGTCCGGATCTCAGGCCTTTGCTCCAGGCAAGCTGCACAGTCTGAATTCACATGGTGTTCTGCCGAGACAAAGCTAAACAATGTTGCGCCACCACCAGCCATGACTTACTTCTCCGAGCAATCTCTGTAGGTGTCCACGAATATTCTCTCCAGGGCTATTAGCACTTCCGTTGCACATCATGGATCTTCCCCTGGCACATAAGCCAACCTTGTGGCTGCTACCAAGGCCTTTGCACAATTGCCGCAGGAGGCTCAGGAGGGAGCTTTGTCTACTCTTCCATCTCAGCCAACGGCCTCGGGGACACAACTGGGACCCCCACATTGCTGCTCCTCGCTGCAGGTCCCTCTTCTCAGCACATTGTCCTCATGTATTGTCTTCAGGGGTCATTTCAAATGTGTTGCTGTAATCAAGGGAGGTGAGGCTTGCGTCATTTGGCAAGCGCTAGACTGTTCTACGCTTGCTTATCGGACTGTTGAATGACAGCCGTCGTAGCGCTTCCGAGGGCCTTTCAGGCATGCTTGAAGTCAAGGAGTACAACCTCAGCGCCGCAGAGGGATGCGTTGATTGACTGTGTCAGGCACCCTGCAGGCGGTGGAGGCGCTGACCAGCCTACTGGACACTGCCCCACTCAGTCCAGAGCCGCTGTAGGCTTTGCCACTCCCCCTGGAACCGTGGGTCCCGGCGGCGCAGGCGGCGGGCAGGCGGGCAACCCGGGCACTTCAAGCGCTGGTGGCAAGGGCGGGAATCCCGTCGCTCAGTACGGAGGAGGAGGGGTAAACTTCTACTTCTGGCCACGAGCTTTGGCCATTTGCTGTGGTAGCATGCCTGCTCTGACTTGTGGAGCTTAGTGCTATTGGTGGGCATGTTTGGCTTGGTGACACTTCTCTTCTCACCATAAGCATTGACCGGATTCTTGATCAAAAGGTGCTAGGAGGCGCAACCCGATAAAGCCATCTGGTATTTGCATAATGATAGAGCAGATTGGGAGCACACCGCCACATTACTCCTGGCCTCACCTGCCAGCATGATATCAGCTACTGACGGATTTTGCTTGGACTCGATCCCAAGAGCAAAGAGGAGGATTTAAAAATTGCTCGTTGGGAGATGCTGCCGGCCATGCAAACCTATAAATACTATATCCTCTCTGCAAACAAAGCACGTTATAGACTCTTTCTTAGGGAGGGCACATGTGTGAGGTGGGTGGCAGAGAGCCTATGTCTATCACAAGACGGTTTATCTGCCATGTCAGGCAAAAGCTAGTCTTGCGCACCTTTGACCGCATCGCGATGGGGTTGAAGCTTGATCAAATGGTGATGTGTTGCAGGGTGGAGGCCTTGGCGCACCTGCGGTCACTCCGACCACTGCACCCACTTTTGCTGGAGGTGCAACCAGCTTCACCGGTGGCGGCTCTGACGGCGGCTTTGGTAGGGCGTTCTTACTACCCCAACTTTTATCCGATGCCATGATGTCGCCAATTGCCAATAGTGCTATGAGTCCTGGAACTCAATATTGTTTCACAACTGCAGAAAGCAGCATGTTCGCTTTCAAACAGCATTGTTGTAGTTCCGGCCCACCAAGTGGGCCATTGTGCATATCCTTGTGATGCAGCCTAAGTGACAAAGTCTACAAATGCGATATATTTCTAGGTGGTGGGGGCGGAGGAGGTGGAACCGGGTCTGGAAGCTATGGGGGCTCCGGAGGTGATGGACTGATCTGCAGGATGCATGCACTCCTACAAGTCTGTTGTCTTGGATGGCCACCCGTAACATGTGGTGGTGTGCAATGGAGCTTGTCATAGTCTCTCTGAAGCAAGCAGGAGCTTCATTGGGACCTCTAATGAGCAGTCCACAGATACTCTCTGTATGTGCTTGGCCATCCCATTGACCTTAGCACACTGCCGCGGACTATCTATCACGAAGTGATAAATTTTGCGTCATGTATAGGGGGCGGTGGCTACAACGGCGGTGCAGGAGGTATGGTAAATAGAAAGCACTGTGTGGGCATAGAAATTGACTCTTTAAAGATGTGCCTTGCAGAGGCATGTGTGCAATACTGATCATCGATAAACCTTGGCAAAGGAGTCAGACTTGTGTTGCCCAATCAAAGTGTCTTATCTCCCACTCCCGTTTTTAATCATTCCAAGAGCCCTCAGACACCATGCTGAGGACCCTTGTTGGCTTTGCAGATAACGAATCATCCAGCACAAACGCGTTCTGTGCCGCTGGAGGACAAAGCTATGCCAACACAAACCTGATCAGCTCCACATACATCGACTCTGCAAACAGCGGGCCCGGGACCGTGACCATCACGCTTGTGAGCTAAGCATCGTGAAGGCAAACACATCATCCGGGCGGAGAGCGTTTCCTGGAAGTGTTCAGTCACGCTGAGCGCAATGTCCCCAACTTTGCGTGGCCAAGGGTGTTATCAAGAAAGGTCAAGATGTTCCTCGGGCGGGACTTCACGGACTTCCATTCTATGGATCAAAGGTCTTCCATGGGATGTGGTAATGGGCGAGAAGAGACTTCCTTAATGGAATTCGTCAATGGTCAAGCGATTGCATGCGGGTATTGGTGGCATGAAGCCTTCTGCACCCGTGCTTATCTCCTTGATGAGATCAGCCTCATGAGACCCCTAACGCGTTGTATCTGAGGCGTGTGCTGGGATCCTGGGAAGCTGTGCTTTAGCTTGTCACAATACGGTATTGATAACAGCCATGCACAAGGCGGTGCAAGCCCTGCAATCACGGCGTGCACTCCTTGTCAACAGAATCGCTTACTTCATGGGCAGCGCCATTGGCGCGGTTCCCAACATGATCTCCTACTTGAGTAGATCAATGCCCTAGGGTGCTACCCGTCCAAAAATCCAGTATGTCAGATGTTCTATGAATCATCAGGGAAGGAAGAGTCTCCTACAATATGGTTGGCAGCTTCGCTGTAGCGATGATTTTCTCCTTCAGAAAGCTCTCCTAGCGAGATGGGATATGCACTGCTGACAGCTGAGGTCTTACTAAGTAGTACCTGAGGCGATACCAAGAGCCTGCATGCCAATAAGGTTGTGTCCAGCTCTCTAAGCACCTTACAAGCATACAAAGGATGCTGTGAACGCAGTTCTGAGGCGAGTTCTTTTCCGAAGGAAATGCTCAGTTTGTGATGAGGCCTAGGCCCGTCCTACTAGACGAGTCGTCCAACTAGGGCAAGTGGGGCGCTAGATCGTGAACATGATACTATGGACTCCCACGGATGTTCAACAAGAGAGAGAGAGAGAGAGAGAGAGAAACTTTACATCTTTTCCAGCCACCTAGGGCTGATCAGATGCCTGACCCCCATAAGGGTCAGTGCCATAATATACTCCCAAGCATTCCTTGATAAACATCGCAACATCACGAATGTCATCTTGCCACATGAATTGAAGCATGGTAGTTGCATGCTCTCCAAACAAGCCTTGATATCTGTCACGAATATCCTGCAACCCTGGGCACTTAAACACAACATGCTGTTCATCACCCGGGTTTTCACCAGCACACAATGTGCATACCCTATGCATCCTGGGGAGACCTTGCCTACGACCGAGATCCCAGGGAAGGTTATGGCAACCCATCCTGAACCTGAGCAAGGTTTGCACACACCCAGCGGACAGTGGCAGCCTGAATATTGCCTTGGGATGGATGTGGGCAGGCCGTGCAAACCATGCACCATACGTACAAAGACTGGCACCCTGAGAAGGGCATGTCCTAGGACTGAACGGGAGGTCTTGCCAGATTGCATCGTACTTGGCCTTCAGTTTGATGTCCAATGTATGCTCAACAACGAGGTCCAAGTCATCAGCCTGAATCTGGAATGTATAGCCAATGCCCTGTAAACTCCTACATAGTGACCAAGCCCAATTGCGCACGTTCTGTGACAGTGCAGACCGGCAGAGGCAATCGCAATGCGTCTATACAGGTCACCGTTAGGGGCTGCAGCAAGCCTGTTGTAGATCTTGACCGTCCTTTGCAACCAGAACACTTCAAGGCGCTTGACTGGCACTTCCTGCCATAAGACATGTGTATTCACCGTCGAGCGCACACCCAAGATGTGCTTCAGAGTCTGGAGGTGCTGCTGAGCCAGGGAGGCGCGCAAGACACTAGAAGCTGCAGGAAAGCTGTAGCAACCCCAGACTTCACAGCCATAAGATGCAGTCGGTGGCACGCAAGCATCATACGCCATAAGCAGTAGGCCAACCGATGAAGCACATGATAACCTGCCATACTGCCGCCTGAGCAGCGCCCAAGCAGCCGTCATCTTTTGCTTCAGGATGGGGAAGGTTGCCTGCACACCTCCTTGGGCACTAAACATGAGCCCAAGATACTTGAATTCCTGCATCTGTTGCAGGGACTCCCCTTTGCAGAACCAAGGGATTGGTGGCATTGACTGCGGCCCGAACACTACAACCTTCGTTTTGACGGTGCAGACGATCATGCCCACCATGTCACAGAATGTTGCAGCAGCATTAATGAGCTTCTGCAAGCCCTTAGGAGTGCTAAGAGCACAAAACCATCTGCATAGTCAACTCCAGAATGGGCACCCTGGTGTCCTGATCAAGGGCAGGTCCCTCCGTAGGGCAGTGCACAAGGTTCAACAGATAATTTCTTAAGGCCCTTAGACTGTCTGTCCAAAAGTGCACTGGGTAGAAAGCTGGCTGATGAAGTGAGCACCGTCAGATCGGTCCTGGGTGATATCAACCCAAGGCATGTGTCACCAATGGCTGTCTGCACTCATGCAAGTTGGAAGGCCTGACGAAAGGATTTTCAACCATTGCCGACGTGTCAATGTTGATGGTGAGATGGGCATTGAAGCACACTGAATATCGGCATCACGCATCAAGGTTCGAAACAAAGGTCTCTCCGGTCAACTTTACATACCATTTCTGTGAAACCGGGCCGATACCGTAGTACCTGTCGCTGCTGATTTTGCATTATGGATCTTCAGAGTGAAGATTTCCTCCGGCGATATGGCGGGAATAATGACTGGCATATCAGCAACTTGAGGTTCCGCAGCGTTGTGCCATTAATGCAGCACATGAGTGGCGAATGGATCAGGGATAGTATTACCGTTACCGAAGCTGCTAAGCGCTTGTATTCCTCGCAAAACCAAAAAGGCCAGCCGCGAGGAGAGCTCTGAGGCGTTTATCAGTGTTATGTAGCCAAAAAGTCAGCGGTCCGGCGTCTATGAACACAGACTGTCATGCGCGGGATCCAAAGGCTTGAAGCCTCGAGCTCTTTGCCTGCACGTAGTCAGTAGGTGCAGGTCGAGTGAGAAATCTACGATAGTTTTCTCAATGCATCCCTCATGGCGCATACCAAGCGTAATGAGGGCGCTGCATTATCTGGCGATGTCTGTGACCATCACATCGGCACTGAAGTTGGGAATAGGAGGCTTTGTGAGACCAGGTACATCACTGGGGTCTCTCTACTCTTGCGGAAAAATCCGTACATTACATTCTTTGCACTTTGACCTGCACAGATATGTGACATCGCAGGTTGTGGCAAGGTGCTGTGGCTGATGGGGTTTCAAATGAGGATATTCTCAGGCGCAGCTGCTTTCTATGTGGCCAACAACACTGAGTACGTAGACGCCCTGAAGGCCGCTGTAATATCAGGTCGTCGGGAGGCTCCATCATTGGTCCCTGTGGTCGTCTTCACAGGTCCTAAGTCTGCCGAGCAGACTGCCCTTGAGAGATGGCTGCAGCGTCATGGGTCAGTTGGGATCACCCACAACCTCTCCTTTCAACATGACATGGACATGCTCAGCCTGGATCCTGAATGGAGCTTCTCTCAGTTCCTCTTGGGCTCGTGGCTAAGAGTTGACCTTCCCAACGTACTCAAGTCCATAGCAAAGCTTGAGAGCCTTGCCAGCATGTCTTCAAGATTCCGCAAAGATCTGAAGCTAGTGAACCAAGAGTACGTGTTGTGGACAGATGTTGATATCCTCTTCAGAGGCAGCATTGGCTCTTGCACTCTGGCAAAGCCTCAGGTGCTCAGTGTGGGACCGGATAAGCGCATGGGATGGCCTGAGAACTATGGCGTCATATACTTCAATGTGTCTGGCTACCGGGAGATCTTTCCGCGGCTGATCGGCTGGGGTAGAGAGCAGCGCTTCCACTTCGACCATGACCAAAATCTTTTCCTAGCATACTGGGGGACTGCTGTAGATGTCCTGCCGAATGGCATGAACTGGAAGCCTTACTGGGGAGACGCCTCGACAGCAATCCCGGGGCCAGTGACACATGAGCAGACCAGAATTGTGCATTTTCATGGGCCCAAGCTGAGCACTGCAATCTGCTTTTTCAACCGCCTGGATCGCACTGGGAATTCAGACAAGATCAGTGTATCAGTCGATAGGATTCGGGAGTGCGGACTCAGGGAAGCCCCAAATGGAGATATGGAGTGGCTGAGACTACTGGCTAGTCTTCTTACTCAGGCATATGAGAGGGATAAGGGGCAATTCTACAGAGAGCTGTCCCAGCAGGTAGACATGTACTTGGCATCCACCGTGTCATAGTGCCGCACTGCGGCATTGTCACAGCCAAAAGTACTGCTTCTGATATAAGGCTGTACTCAGGCTGTGGCAAGAGATAGTGCTACAGGACCAAGCGCTGAGCTAGCGATGAGCGCTGAGATTGCATGAGCCTTCCATTCAGTTGTCTAACGTGGTGTGCGAAGAGCGTGTCCTGCACAATATGAGATGTTGTCTGGGGACCGGAATAGCAATGCCTGTGCCCTCTTTTCAGCTCTTCCTGTCATTAAAGGGCATGCGTCTTGCCTCCAGTCTGGATTAGAGGCACTCACCAGACTTTTGCCTCAAGCCTGACGGCCAGGATTGTATGCTGAAAAGGTCCGCATTGCCTCTCCCTCAACCGCAGCCTTGCATTCGTCTGGCAATGAGCCTGCTACCAGTCTGCTAGGCTGTCGTCTAGCAGACGCAACCTGTGCAATGCTCGCCTTGCAAGCCGCATATCACACAAGCAATGGCTGGCAGCTCAACAAAAAGCCGCTGTCCTATGCTAGCGTGCTACCCCTGCCGGAGACTTGATCTTGTGGAATAGCAATCCCACAAAGCCCATATCCTAGCTCCAATCTGGCCTGTATCACACCTCTTCACCAGCAGCACCAATTTGCACATGATCTTTTCTCAGGCGCGGAGCAGATACTTGGCCCATGCAGGGTTATTTAAAGCCAGCACGCACACTCTGCATGCAACCTGCTCTTTACATCACTCTGCCAGTGACCATACTTTACTATGCCTTGCGCCAAGCATGGTGCAAGAGCAAGACTTCGAAATTCCAGTGGCAGTCCTGGGCTCCCACAGGCAGGCTTTTGACTGCCAACCTGGGAAAACCTGACTGGCAGGCATCCTAAGAAAGCAGCTCTGTGTGCCAGGACAGCCTGAGGTTGTAGGCACTAGAGATTGAGATCTGCTCGGTGCAAAAGTAAAGGCCTTAGGCAAGACACTTCTCAGAAAACTCTTCTCATGAACATATCCTGCAGTATGGGGTCAGAGGCAGTGCATAAGATTCCGGCACCTCAACTCAACACTTGTGTCCCAAGAGCATCGTGATTGAAGCAGCCTGAAGGAAACTTGACAGGTTTGCCCAGCATTTTCCAGGTTGGGGTGTCACCTTTCTGAGGTTAGACCCACCCTGAACGTAAAATATATCAAGGTGGCCTCTACGATGGCCGCATCTGCAAGCACTGCGAAGGATGTAGAGAGCTCAGCTGGCTGCCAGCACGGCAACACACATACTCTGCACATTGCGCTACGTAGAGTACTCGCTGGCGATATGCGCCGTATAAGCGTCATGAACAGAGAACCTGATGCTGCAGAACGGCGTCAGCTTGACAACGCCGCAGGTACATCAGAAACTGGCACCTCAAAGCAACAATGTCGTCCATCGTTACAGTGTAACCTCCCAAGAACTCTCCAAAACAAGCAACCTTACACCTAAAAAGCGTTTTGCCGGTACATTTCGCAATTGCGCCGACCATTGCTCCGGTTTGGCCAGACGTTCGCGCCATCATTGCCGATTCGGTAATCTCCATCTGCACAGAAGGACTGCCATGCGAACTAACCACCGGGTCGCTGTATGCACGTACTTTCTCCCGAGTATGCCTCTCTGGTAGATGGCTGCTGCAGAGCGGGCGATGAACCCATGTGAGCAGAGAAGGTTTGGCAAGGAAGGCTACCAATGCCGTCTCCTTGTACTTTCCTTTCTCAGCATCTGCCTCATTGGCAATGCAATAGGCGACCTTGCAATTGAAACTCAATGCAAAAAGGTCGTTGCGTTCTTCGCTTTGCAAACCACCACAGTAGATGGTGTGGGCGCCAGCTACTTGGGAGAGAGTTCTTCCAAGTACCAGCAGCACCTCAAGGTAGCATTGATGTCCATACGTGAGAACTGTCCCTAAATTCAGCCGGTGATCGTCAGCATGTACCCTCTTCCCAAGGCAACAGTGGCCTGGATACGCATGCTGGAAGCCGACGTCTTGATACACAAGCTCACATTCAGCGAAGACGTTTTGAAGTTGGCAGAGCTGCCAGACTACGCCTGGGTAAAGGGAGTGATCAGCACCTACTTACGTACAGAGGTGCCGTCACAGTCTCCGTTGCCCCTCAACACACCGCTCATATCACTGACCATTTCCTGCAACTGCCGCATGATTATGCAGGTCCATCTTATAATGAAGAAGTACAGCCAATTGGTGGATAGGTCACCGAAATTTGACCTGACATACGTTATCTGGGGTGACCTGGACACAATATGGCTGAAGGACTTCAATTCCTGCTCCTTAGCCAAGCCTACAATCCTTAGTGTCACCGGGTAGGCTTCCTCTTCTAGTCTCATCTCACACCATGCTGGCCTGCTCTTGAAAGCAATTTTGTCTGACAGCATGAGGTATGGATGACGAAGGTACAACTGAGGATGCGCTCTTCAGTGTCAATGCTGTGCAGGGCCAACACTGATGACCCCAATGCGGGAATCGGGTATTACAACACGACGGCTATGGCACTGATATTTGACGACATGATCAAGTATGCCAGGAGCCAGGGCTTCAGGTTCTCTGCCCTTGACAACACCCTGATGGTGTGACACTCCTGCCCTTGCCGCACGGCACTGCCTAACCAAACACCCGGCATCATCTGATGCTCTTGCATGCAGGTCCTAAGACTAGCATCAAATTTCGATTCAATACACCTTTCCCAGTCCCAAGATCAGTTGTGTTGCAGCAGACATTCTTCTGCAGCCCTCCAGCCTGCCCTGTCTTTGGAATTTCTCCACCATGCATCCGGAAGCCCTGCAATGTGCAAGTCTTCCCTTAAAGGTCTTACCTAAGACTGCAGCTGCGTGCATGAATGCTGGCATGCAGGCCACGATACTGTCAAAAGCGGAGATGGCAGGTTCCTCAGTATATGCCTTGCAGGCGGAGTATGCGGGATCCAAGTTCACAGCGCTTCCGTATTTCTTCAACTGGCGCCCGTACTGTGAGTTGCGTTTGCTTCCTGACCTGTTGAGCACGATATTGCCTGCGCTTAGTCCACCTTGCAATGTCATATGGGTTGCTCTGGACCCCAGTCACATTGAATTGAGAGGCAGATGTTAGGAAGCACGGGCAGTTGTGTCCGGAATAACCTGCACTTTGCAAGCCTTTCTGAAGACCATCACATGCCTCGTGCCACATGTACAAACTGGCTGCTGGAGTGTGGGTTGGGAAATCTGTTGTGCTGGAAAGCACAGGTAGTTGTGTCCCGGAAACCTGGACTTGGCAGGCCTTTTGAAAGGTCATCCTGAGCCAGATCTCAAGGTAGCTGCTGTTGTGCGCGTTACAGAGAGAGAGTGTGTCAAGAATAGTCCTTGTGAGGCTCAGCTGAGCTAGATGGGCTGGCAGGGATGTTAGCAGTGGGCCAGGGCGGATGCAGAATGCAGCATTCTGCTGGGGGAGAGAAGCCGTAAAGCGCCTGCTAATGTGCAGGTTGCGAGAGTGCCAAGGAGAGGATATAGAAGCTTCAGGTGTGCTGCAGGGGGGGAGGTGCCAAGCCGCTCACGGATGCAAAAAGCTCGCGGAAAGCCGCTGTAGCTGAAGAATGCCTGCTGCTAAGCACCTGGTCTGCAGGCTGGACACCATACTGAAGAAGCACAGCTGGTATACACTGTAGGGAGAGAGCTGCCATAGTCGCAGCTGCTGCAAAGATCCCAGTCTGCAGATCCGGCAGCGTGTTGAATGAGAGGGTACGATACTGAGCCAAATGGGTGTGCTGCAGGGGTGGAGGTTCCAAGCAGCCAATGATTCTGCGACGCCGGCAGAGGGCCGCGTCATGATGTCTGTTGCAAAGCGTCTGGCGCGCAATATGGAAAGCATCTCATGGTTAGATAACATTGCGGCTGAGCTATGCCAAGTGCCTTCACCCTGCAGGTGCCAAGCAGCCCATTGACTGGGGTTGCTGAGAGAGGACAGCGGCCATAGAGTGTCTGCCGACGTGCAGCCTGCCCAGAGTGCCAGTGAGGGGCCATGTGCAGTCCAATAGGCATGGTTGCAAACAGGACCCATCGTTGTAGAGAGTTAAATGCGTAGCAGCTAGTCTGCAGGTCGGAAGGCAAGCAAGCGAACATGAGATGAGCTGAGCTGAGTGGTTCACTGGGGGAGAGGGCCAAAGCAACAGACGGAGGCGGGATGTTTGGGAGAAGGGAAGCTATGGAATGCTTGCTCTAGTGTTCCGGCTGCGGGTATATAAGATACAGATGTGGTTGCAGGGGGGGAGGTGCCAAGCAGCCCATGGATGCGTGATGCTGGGGGAGAGAAGCACATCCTGCACGTCCATGGACCCAAGCTTGACAAGGTCAAGTGTATCTTTGACTTTATGGACCGGTACTCTCCAGGTTAGTTGCAGTAGATTTTCTTGAGCAGCCTTCTAGCCATTTGGATGACAGCATGCAAACAAGGCATCTCAAACGTCACCCACCCTACGTGTGTGATCCTTGCATTTTCACCTTGGACGATTTCGTGCGATCAACTGGCACGATCCTTGGTCCCCTCTCAATGCATGCGGGCCTGACCTTCTGATAGGAAGACAAGTGCTAAGGGGCTACATGACTACTAGTGTCTCTTTCAGGGTCTACACTTCCATGGGTGGAGGAGAATAAGAGCGCAGCCCTTAAGCATTGCAGCATTGCGCATCACCAAGCTCAAGCAATGATCTCAATACTGGAAGCCGCTTACGCAGCAGATGGTGGTGCATTGTACAGGACAACGCAGGTCTTGTATACGGAGTTGCTTCATCAGGCAAATGCGCTGATTGCGGGTGAGCTAAAGACCTGACTGAAGTCAACTCTTGCTTGAAGTGGACCTCCTGAACATAGCACCTCAACAGAGGTGCAGACTGCTCGGCTGAGCTGTCACCATAGGGATATGCTATATCTCTCCAATACACTTGGAGCACAGTGACAACTTGAAGGAATGCTGACAAAGTTCTGTGGTGCATAAATTGATACGGTGTTGGGCCTGTAAGGCACCAGGCTACAGCTGTGTCATTATAATCTGCGATATGGACAGCAGTGCGCATTGAGTGTATCAATTGCAGTCCCCTACTAGTGTTGTCATCGTGGTCTGTCGTGCCTCTATGTAGTCTCTCCGTCGCTGACGCAGCTAATGTTAGCCCAATATAGCCCTTCAGGCCACCGCCTACTGCTCTGAGGCTCGGCTGCCTTCGCGTCAATGAGCATAAGATGGCCAGGAAGGCGTTAGGGAACAGACGCCCAGCAGCTGCAAATGCACAGCTTTGGAGTCCCGTGAGAGCAACAAGGACACCTTAGGCTGACTTTGCACGTGAGGGCAATGTAGGAACACTGCATATTCTGGCACAACGCTATGAGCCTGAGGCCGAAGAGAGAGCAGAGGAAAGCTATGGCATGGTACGGGCCCTTTGCAATGGAGCTGAAAGCGGGCACAACATAGACCACCTGCACAGCAAGGAGTGGGTTGTCACAGCCTTGAGCCTACCTTGGTTGGTGTTTCAAAGCCAACTTGGAAAGCACTGGCAGTGATAGAGATTACCAGGCTGCATGACACATGCATGCCGGACCTGGCTGCTATGAGAGGGCTGCTTGGACAGAACTCATAGTGCATAGTGCAGGCAGCAGACTGTGTTCTTTTGGCTCATTCCCTTTATGCAGACACTGTGTGCCACGTAAGTGAGTAGGTTGAATAAGCAGCAACATACGTGAAGCGAGCGTCAAGCAACTGCTTGGAGCCTGCCACTTTTCCCAAGCCCCTAGAAATGCATTTCCAGCTGCTCCTAGTATCGATGGACACATTGAAGCGAACATACAGCCTTGAGACACGCGCCTCTGGCAACAATGACAGTGGAGTCGATCGAGTAGCTCCAGCTAAGGCAGTGAAGCTGATAAATACTCACAGGCTCCTGGTGCTTTGGGAGCCTTCTGGGCGCCTGAAAAGCTTGGTAGCAGGCAGCAGAGGCTGCAGTGGTGGACATTACGTGCGACACTTACACCTTGTATCAGGAGGACCTATACATCGTGTCACCGGCTGTATTTTATACGGTAAACTGGTGCGCACTGTCGAGTCGTAGGCCCAGCAACGCAATAAGGCTGTGCTTCTATGAGGCACGTGCCATGTAAAGCCTAGATAGGCCGGAAGGGTTCGCCCGCCTGGTTACGAATATGCTTGCTCACAGCCGAGCACCACTTCTTGCAATTCAGAGTCTTAGAAAGGACGGTTCGCGGAGGCGTGCAGGTGATCCAAGCCTGCTTACGTGAAGATAACCTCTTGTACTGTAAACTTGTATGGACAGCACATTTGAGGGCAAATGCTCGTCATACGTATACGGGCTGTCACGGAAATAGTGTCCCCGTTGCACCTCGACCCTGCATCATTGGACGTAGTAAACAAGTTTATACATGTGTGTGTCACTTCTGCAGGTGTAACGACGAGTGTAGGCTGCCTCTGCGCGAAGGGTCCATCCGGTCGGACGTTCTGCAAGGGAACACCTCCTCGACTTGACGGCCTCGCTTACAGACGTTCTGCTGGTGCCCATCATGCTTTTATGGCTCAGGTGCGCATGAATAGCTGTTCAGCCAGCGGAAATGCATTGCAAGAAAGAATCGTCTTGCCAAAAGATGCTTCGCAGTATTCTATGTCCAGCAAGATTCCGTTATGACGTGGAAGCTCCCATGACGGTGACAGCATGTGGGTGCTCTCTTGTGACATATTACGTCTGGGGGGCGGTGGCTTGTGATCCTGGTGTAATTATAGGAAGCACACATGTGTGCTACCTGGGTAGGCCAGAGTGCTCTTATATAATAGTACGGAGGCAATATGCTTGTGATGTTAGCAGAAGCATCGCGTAGTTTGTGCCTTGCTCTACATCAGTGCTGCTCTGACAATGTTTGCCCTTGCCCAGGCCGCCAAGACATTGCAGTATGAAGGCCTTTCATCGACATTTGCAACTGTTCCTCACGCTGTCGCTTGTGCTTGGCGGACAGAGCGAGACTCAAGGTATAGACCAGACAGACTATATTATGTCATATGTCCATGTATTCTTGAGTAACAGCATCAAGACCGTGAGGCTGTGCATGCTGCAGGGACACTCAGAGGTCCTGAAAACCTCTTTGAGAATGCGACAATGGCAATGGCCAGGAAGGTCGATAGGCTTTTGCCTGCCACTCGAGGCGAAGTCCAAGATGCCAAAGCCGAGCTTACACGGTACAAGAATGAAAGTGCCACCCAGAGTAACGCTCTCGAACAACTTAAGAGCGAGACTACCGCGGAGAATAGCGCTCTCGAACAATACAAGAGTGAAAGTACAGCAGAGATTAATGCTCTTGTCAAGAAACTGAACACCTTGACGCCGGTACGCACTCCTCTAGTGACTCACTATCGGATATGCCATGCTCAGCAAATTTCCCTTAGACTTTGAGGGTACTAAAGCACCGACCTGAATGCACCAAAGGACCAAGGTCTTTAGCTAGATACATAGCAACGTAAGAGATAGAGTCTCTATCGGTGGCGATGACAGCATCAACTTGAAGGCTCGACTTATACCTTGGTTCTGCGCAGGGTTTCAACGGCACAAACGGGCTAAATGGCATCAATGGAACAGCCGGTGCGCATCTCTGTTGAGCTTGAGCGTAATTTCAAGCTTCACAGCTACTTGGATGTGTCAATTTGGATTGAGCCATGTCCCATCCCAGAACAACGTCCATCTTATGCATCGCTTTGCGGCCCACTGCAAGTGTGTCTATAATCTGGCTATGGCTCGCCATGTATGCCTGCTAATGATTGGGTGTGCTGAGCATCTGTTTGCTTGCATCACAGGAGCTACAGGCGTGACTGGATCTGGAAACACCGGCCAGACAGGGATCCCAGGCCGCGATGGAAACATAGGATTAACAGGTGTGGGTCGCCGTGGTCACACACATGCCGTTCCATCTTTGCACCCATTGAATTTGGGGCTGTCCTGGGGATGAGGCGGCTCCATAACTTTGGATGTATGCTTCTAGCCACAGCAGGGCTGACAATGGTATTGTATTGCAGGCCTGGCAGGAACCACAGGCAGCAAAGGCACTACGGGCGGCACAGGAACTACGGGCGGCACGGGAACTACGGGTGGCACAGGAACCACAGGCGGTACTGGGACCCCAGGCTTCACAGGTCCGGCCAGACTCTGTGAAGATTTATTGTAGATGCCAGACCCTGGCCTGGTATACATTGTGCAGGGGCCAATTACATCAGCACGATGCACTTCTCAATTACGCCCCAGACTTGGACAGAGGTGTGGGGTGGCTGCCCACATAGCACAACCAACATCCTTTTGGGCACGCAGGTACTCCTGGAGCCACAGGCCAGACAGGATTCACCGGCCTCACAGGTGTGTCCTCGTGAGTTTGCATGCCGTTTTTCTTTGCAATGGCAGGGGTGCTTAATATCTGTTGCAGATGGATATCTGTCTTGGTTGTGCGTCCCATATAACATGCTTATACGAATCACACCTGAAATGTCTTTGGCACAACAGGTCTCACAGGCAAAGATGGGCCCACGGGATCCACAGGCCTCACAGGTGCGCTCTCGCTGTCACTATCCTATTGTTTGCTGCATGCGGAATACCGCTCTTTGCAGCATGCTCAACGTCAATGCGTGATGCATGATATGTGGGACAATTGCCAACACCACAAAAGTGAAGGCTCTGGATTGTGCAGGTATTCCTGGAGCCACAGGCTTGACGGGTACGGCTCTTGCTGCAACATTCCTGTTGTTTGGCATGTGCCAAGCAATGATCCTCCTGATGCATGCTCTGGGCAGAAGGTATGATGTATCATGAATTGCTATGTGAAGCGCAGGATTGACAGGACAGACGGGCTTCACTGGGTCCCAGGGTCTCACAGGTGTGGCACTCTGTTTGGCAGCTCAAGTCAGTCGGTACACAGCTGAGCTTTTGCAAAAGACGCCGTTTGAGGTGTCTTTCGACCCCTCCTTCCCATTGATTGACTGCCGTGAACAGAAATAAAAGTCTCGCAACTATACAGGCCTTGATGGAGCAACCGGCCAAACAGGTAGAGCCACCTCTGCAATGTCCCCTAGGCATGCTTTCACACTCTAGCCGCCAGAAAGCTGCATTTGCGGCAAGCTTTGTTGGGATTTATATTTGACGCCTCATGCATGGGTGGAAGATTGTCAAGGCACAGCTATTATCCTGCAGTGTGTAATGTTTTTCTCATACAATTCCTGGTTCTAACTTCCATGATTCGCAAGCTACTAGACAACCATGCCCAGCTTGCACATAGGCTTGGGATGCACAAAAGCGCAGGAGTGACAGTAGATCAACGCTCAAAGGGAATGGCTTGCCACATACTATTAGTCACGAGACGCAATTCTACCAGATGTTGCTGAGCATGAAAGGGATTGCAAAATGTTCTGGATAATGGCTGAAAAGTGTCAAAGAACACGTCCCTTCAAGCTCGCGTGAGCAACCATGAAAGACAATGCATGGCCTGCAGGGTGCACCGGCACGCTCGCCTTCACAAGCGTTCAGCTGACAACGCTCGGCAATAATGGACCTAATGGGCCCACAAGCGTGGATGGGTATATCACACAACACCATGCCCTGACCTCAGAAGCCAGCTGGTCCAATCTGGAGCCCTCGCAATCGCCCCAAATATCAGCGGCGTGCAGCAATTGAGAGTTCCCGTCAATGGCACCTACCTCCTAAACATCACTGGTGAGTGTACCAAGCCTTTAAAACCAATGCTTTCGAATGTCTTGCACACATGCAAGCAAGAAGCCAGCGCTTGGCTGCATGCTAGGCTCGGTTCAACCAACGGTTGGCAATGCACTCAATAGACGGTCGATACCATCACCACTTACCATGTGTCTTAGCAGATTCGGGTGCGAGCCGAGACACGCTAAATTGAGTGTGGCGAACTTTGGCAATGCATATTCCATCTTACTGCAGAAGACTGACACATGCAATGCTACCAGTGTTTTAGGATGAAGTAATCTCTGCACAGAAAGGTAGTATGAACCTCTGTGTCCATCCAGACATACTCTCCTTGGGGGCAAACTTACCAGGGAGATCTATGAGGCAAATCTGGGGTTCTTGCCATACATTTCACGAAGCTTCAAAAGTATCTAGTGCAATGCTAGGTGGTGGATCAAAGAATGCGCAAAGCCCTCTACAGAACCCTTCAAGTGGAGCTAGAGTGAGCGCGCAGTTTCAGCTCACGCAACATGCATACCTCTATAGTGTCGTTGGCCAGCAGCCTATAATAGCAGGATTTGCAGAAGCTATAGGCAAGTTCACCTTTGTTATGCTTACGTCTCACGTAGTTCATCCTTTTCAGCTCCTGGCTAACCTTAAGCCTGAGCTTTCTCGATCACGTGCTGTCTTGGTCCAATGATTGTGCCAAGAGATGAAATCGTGGGCATCTAGCCTCAGAACCGTGTTGCGTGGTTCCCACACAAATATCATCTGCGCGTGGACAGCCAATGCACAGTGGTGGGCTTAATTTGAAAGGTTGAGCAGTGTTGGGCTGCACTGACGCCTTAGTGAATGGCGCAGGAGGTTCAGGAGGCAGTTTTGTCTATCTATCCTCCTCCTCCAACGGCATCACGGATGCCAATGGAAACCCAACCTTGCTACTCGTCGCAGCTGGTAGACATTTTCTCATAGATCCTTACACACTATCAACACCTTCACAAGGTAGTTGTACTTGCTTCATCCAGATGGTGGTACTCTCACATCAATTTGACGGTGATACTGATTAATAAGAGTCACAATACACATCTGAAGTCTATAAACAAGGTCAAACTTAAGGCGACTACTGTAGTACGCCTGGTGATATCAAGCGTGTTCCTTTATGCCAGTGACAGCCTGTGTGACTGAGTGAAGACCGCTATGTGCGATGCTAAGCTTTGTACTAATTCCATGCCACACTTCGTCTTGCTAAGCGAAGTAGGACAATGTAGATCGCAAGCTCCATCTGAGATATTGTCCCATATAGGTAGCACCAAAAGCACGGTGTTGTGGAGCGTCGATTATCCTTGCTATATCGAGTGTGACTCAGCTTTCAGCTTTCTCACTCTCAATCTTAGCAAGGAGCCCCACATACCATGTCAGAGCTCTTATGCATGACTCAATGCAAAGCATCAGCATTGTGGGTTTGTCGTAGGTGGTGGAGGCATCTTCCAAGGCAACAGTCTGAGCAATGTAGCCACATCGGGATTCGCTCAACCTCCTGGGTACCCAGGCACCGGCGGAAGCTCACCTGGCCAAGCAGGCATGCCCGGGACCACTAGCTCTGGTGGCGCAGGCGGGGCTTACCTTTCGGGTCTCCAAGGTGGAGGAGGGGTGAGTTGCTGCAGAAGAAAACCCATCTGGCTTGAAATGTCCTTTACCTGCTAGTAGCATCAACTCAATCTACAGCAGCTCTCTTGACAAGATCTAATTTTCCGCTCCCGCGGTCGGTTTCCGTACACCTTGCGTTTACACTTACTCTTCAGAAAGAAGAATGAGGTACTGCAAATGCACATGCATGGTTTTGCCTCATGTGAGTACACTAGTGCACCAACAACTATAGTAATGCGTTTAATTCCACTGCCAGCCTGGAAAGCTTTCCTTTGCAGCCGTGCATCATGTCTTCCGTTCTCGATCCTTCACATATCCATGGAAACACATGTGGCTATTGCTGAGCTGTGTCAGTTATTGGTCGAGAAGCTTCCAAACAATTCAGAGTTTAATAACTTTGCGGGTGTCCTTGGTATTCGTTGGCAACAGATGCATGAATGAAACATGCTTGCATGCATTCATGAACAGGTGCACAGGAACATTGTAGGCCAATTTTCACAAATACTTGGGGCGTTGCAGGGCGGAGGGCTTGGCGCCCCCGATGCCACATATATCAACTTCTTGGGCGGAGCAGCCGGCACTAGCGTAGCGCCTTTTCCGCAAAACACTGCTGGCGGATTTGGTACATATTCTTCCTTACTCGGCGTTGTTTGTTTTTTGTTACACGCGTTGAAATACTTCCAATGGCATCTTGCTGGTAGCTTGGGAAGAATCTTTGGTATTATCACAATTAGTTGCGCGGATGGAACAATTTCTCATGCAAAGATCAGCATGCTCTATCGTAATGAACACACATGCTATCTCAGATATGACATGCTAAGAGGTGCTCACTGCATGGAACGTGCGACACATTTGCCCAGCAACAAGCCCTACACCCTTTAATGAGCGTTGTGACAGAATATGCGCATCTTGCTGTGAGAGGAGGTGCTAAGCGATCACTTGATGTCATTTTGCAAGTGCACGAATGCTACGATGACTTGTTAAGGCGAAGGTTGGCACCCATACGATGGTTGTCCGATGAGTCGTCACATGTGAAACTAAAGGGTGGCATGAGCGATTGACATCCAACTCTAATTTTAATTTACCCATTTGCAAGGTGGTGGGGGCGGTGGTGGTGCAAGGGGAAATACTGACTACGGAGGATCCGGAGGTAGGGCCCCACTCTCACCTCTTGCTTGCCTGTTTCTTGATTCCATCCGCCCCTCATTGTGCGCCGTGAAAGATTTGTGGAAATGGGACGCCATGATCCGTCACTGAAGGCTTCTGCAATTCACCTTGTACGTAGCTTCAAGCTGGCTCATTCATGATGCGCTTCTATGCACAACATAATTGTGATGTGCACCGCAATTGGTGACTCTTATCTGTACAGCCCATGCCTCAAATTGGAATGCACATCTTTATATACAAGGAAAGCATGCAAGTGCCCTTCCCAACGTCTTTGCTTCTATTCACACAACTATATATACACGAGCCATTCAAATGCATGTACATGAGAGCTCACACATTCTCCACAGGGGGCGGCGGCTTTGTTGGCGGTGCCGGAGGTGATGCACGCTTCTTTTTCTATCTCAGCACTTCGTGACATCCTTAGGAGGCTTGCATACCGCTTTCTCACTGTTTCTATCCAAGATGTCTTGTGACAGCAGCTGCAAGTTGCATGTATTAGGCCATTGACTGTCAGGCGCCGGTACGCCCTTGCTACTTGTGCCTCGTGTTTGTACGACCCATCAGCTACAGAGAAATATTCCGTGTCCTTTGGTTTCTATGCACCTTGTGCTCTAGAATATAGATAGTCCACTTTGCTGATATGACGCAATACATCCTTTCATGCAGATAACGATGTGGCTACTTCAACGACTCTTTCAGCATATGGAGGTGCTAGCTACGCAAGTCCATTCAGCATCTCAGCCACATACATCGACTCGCAAAACAGCGGACCCGGGACAATAACTATCACGCTCTTGGACTAAGGAATAACCACGATGCTTCTTATGAGACACATCCTCCGCTTTACGCACTTTGCGCTTTCCAAAGCAGGTTCGCCAGTCATGACAATGCAGCCTTTCTAGTGGATGTTGGCCAAAGTGCGCCTGTCACCATCTCCTCTGCAAAGACAAAACATCAAGCAAACACCCTCCACATGGCACCGGCGGTCACCAGTGTGGTCTTGCGTCAAGACTTGGTCAATGCCAAGGCATCTCCTTTGACGATATATATAAGGTGCACTCAACGAAACAAGACTCGAGAAGCTGTTTGCCTTTAGCTGCATTCCCTTAGGTGTGCAGAAGAACCGCTCCTTAATGAGCATCCCATTACTTTGTCCATTGATTTTCATGCTAGATCCTTCTGAAAGATTGCGCTAGCATCCTGCACGCTTTATAACCAACATGATGTTAATTTGACTCTTACGATCTCCTATATCTCATATAAGGCCTAGCTGCTGATAGCAACACTATTACGACACGAGAAGGGTCTCCTCACTAACATGGGCGGATCCTGATAAAGACTCATCACCACGCAACGCCAGCCCCGTCATTGGCTTGCTTGGTCAACTTCAAGTTTATGTGCTCGGGTGCAACAAGGCGGTGACGCAACAACAGGCAATTGCAACTACCGTTTAATAAGTTTTACGCCTTCTTGGATATGAATGTTGAGTTTAGAGTTGAGGCGCGGACTCCATAGCTTTGTCTATCGATGTCATGATATCATTCGTTGCAATTGCTTAGGTTGTGGTTTCCATTTTTGCTAGATCTCAAACCTCAATAGTGTTTTCCTTGGGCCGGATATGCACAGTCTCAACAACTGATGAGCAGATGGTGAAGTGTGTGATGCGCCTAGCCTGGTAGGTTTTTCAATTGTGTGGACTTTTACCCGAGTGCCGGTGTTAGGCTTGTGATATCAAATCGATATTTATCAGGGTACCATGACCCATGAGGACACACTGTTTCCAGAATCAGCCTGCCTTGACCTTATAAGGTTAATTTAAGATAGTGTTGTACATGACTCATGGGCCACAACAATTTCTTGGTAGCCAGCGACAGAGCTTCCCAGTCTAAATATTGTAGTGACATTACTGTTTGACAAGTAACTCCCGATAACTCACCCCCCCCGCTTCAAAGCTACACCAGCGACACTATGCAGGTTTCAGCCAAAGATGGCCTTGGCAAAGGCATTAAAGATGGAGGCAGTGCCCTCCCCAAGAACCAAACCGCTAGCTACAATGACCATAAGTCGCTTGTGGCTCTTGCCATCACCCCTGAGCCACAGCTGCTCTGCCACTGAGCCTATCACCCTTGGTACTGTGAATCGGGGATTCACATACATGCCCACTGCAATCCCAATCCCGGACGGAAGCAGCACCTCCATGACAGCCACTGCTTTCCGCCGCCACTGATGCCTCTGCATGCATCGCACAAAGGGCTTAGATGACCATTGTTGCGGAGTGCTTGGCCAGGCCTTGGCAAGCTTGATCGTCCAAGATGGGGCTCTACTATGACTTGGCCTGCCAATGTAAGCACCTGGGCAGTGAATGCATAACTTTGACTCAGAAGGCAGACTAGAACAGCAGTCTGACGTAGGAGTGCCCAAGTGCCCCGTTTCAGCACACGATTGCCGTGTATGAGCGACGCTGCAATCCTACAAGTTTCAGCATGACCGACCTGGGACCTGTTACCTTCCTATCCATAGCATGCCTTGGAACATTGAAGAATCCTTTGCAGGTAAGGAGGGCTGTGGGAAAGCTCACCTTGGCCCTCGCAGCAGCAGGGCATTGCTGATACTGAGCGCTCGCCCTGCTGATGAAGAAGGCTGCAATGGGCAGCAAAGCCGCCAGCACCGCGGCCACTGCGCAGTACGGCACCACATGCGAAGGCAGGGCCCCTCCATTCACCTGTAGAGTGCAGCGGAGTAAGGTAGGAATGAGGTTAGGAATCGTCTGATCTGGACACCATATCATAGGGCTGCGCTAAGCAAGCCTGACACGTGAATGGCTAAGGGCTGACTGAAGGATGCAACAACGAGGGCCACAGAAGAGTGCAGGCTAGCTTTACTAATACAAGCTTGCCGTGTCATGCATGCGCACGTTCAAGGCATCACATCTTCTCACACTTAGGCTGTTAAATATGAGGCCAGCCATGCTGACCTAGCATTCTGATGGGCTTGTTTGCTCCAGGGTAGTGCTACCACCCATAGATGCCTGAACATACGGAGAGGGTTCATATGTGTGCAAGGAGCTTACCAGGTCAGCCATGTCCAGCCAGATCTCTGCAGTGGGCGCCGGGAACTCTGGGCCGGGCACAGGCCACGCTGAGGTGTACAGCGAGTAGGCGCCCACGCTGACTAAGGCTGAGGCGGCCGAGCCCATCAGCATGGCCAGAAACTGCGCCCTGGGACAGACGCCCAGCAAATGCGCCGTCTTGAAATCCTGCGGATACGTAGCGATCAGTCAGCCAGTAGGCAGCATCGCTGTGCAAGACATTGTGCGCTATACGCCCGACTCCTACAAGATGCAGGGTCTTAGGTTCTTGCATAGACAGCTCGGGCTGACCAGCTTGTGAGGGCAAAAGGAGGGCAGTAATGCTCGTGACGCTGCTGAGAGCCTGGGACTACATTGGTCATGTAACACACATCCTTTTAGGAACATGACAGTATGTCCGTCTGGGAAAACTACCTGCATCATGTCTCCTGCCTGGTTTGCTCCAGCCTCTGCAATGGCTCCCGCCACCAGATTAGGCACCACTTGCCTCGGGGCAATCACAGCAAACACCACCTGCAGACACAGGGAAATGCTGACCAGCCTGGCCAACCCCTCACCAGCAGGACTGAGGGCAGAGTCGAACACCACATGGGCACCCTGGTGCAAAGCTAAGACAGCTTCCCATGGCTGGCTGGCAACACTTGGGTAAGAAAGCCGCAAGGCTATGGGCACCAACATTGCTGGTTTGGGCATACGCACTGCCTCAGTGCATCTGCTGGCACATGCCACAACTTCAAGCAGGGTGTGTACATCACATCTGAGACAGCTGTCCCACGCCACTGATTGATTCAAGTGAGTCTGCCCTGGCGCCCTGACTGCCACCTTATTCATGCTGAATAGCTTATGGCGGTCAGGGTATCAAGGTAAAGTGACTTGAACCAACAGCAGGTCTTGAGCCACACTTCCAGATGTGATCCTCACACGCTACAAGTCTCAGAACCATGTGCCAGCACTTAAGGACACTCTCTTCTAGAACATACCAGCACACGCTAGTCCGCAAAAGTCCCACCTGCGAAAGCTTGCCCACGCCGCTGACCGGGTTCAGGTCAGTCTGCCCCAGCGCCCGCACTGCCAGCACCGCAACCAGCAGCGCCAGCACAACGGCCGCCAGCGGCTCGTAGACGCGCATGTGCAGCAGCGGCGTCATGACGGCTGTGCAGAAGGCTGCGGAGAGGACCAGGCCCCCCACCCACCAGTAGGTGCTGATGGCCCGGCAGGTGCGCCCTGAGGCGAAGCCTCTTGTCTCCTGGACGTCCTCCTTGTCCCTGCACAGAGCCTACACAGTCAGAGGGCCGCAAGGGACGTCATGACAGCAGTGCAGAACATTGCAGAGACAGCCAGTCCCGTCACGCCCGCCAGGTTTTGATGGCGGCCCAAACAAAAGCGCATCTTTGCCCGGACATCTTTGCTGTCACTGAATCATGCACACACAGACTGACAGTGTGAGCCTGATGCCTGTGACAAGGCTTTGTGAAATTGCCTGGCTGCTGTTCTGGGTACACTCAACAGTGAATGCGCTACCAGAGCGAGAGTGATGCAGGAGCATGGATGCAAGACTCACTTGCTGCACTTGGCGGAAGATATGATGAGGATGGAGAGGCTGGTTAGGCTGTCGCCCAGCATGATTGCCAGGGAGATCCACAGGATCCACCCCGTTGCGCCGTTCTTCCAATCGGTGATTGGCCCTGGAGCCCAACCCTGGCTCCTCGCATAGGGCCCTAACACTCCAAACCCTGCACGTTATGCATGCGACCTCAATGCTAGCCCGGTGCACTGAGAGTACAGCACGAAGGGCTACCTGACTGGCACCTCACAGCACCGGAGCCTTTTAAACTCCCCTCAAACCACTCAGAGCTCAGAGGCCCCCACTGCCTTTTGGATGTAAGTAATTTCATACTTGTGAAGAGGCAAAGCTCACCTAGGACAGCTCCAAAGAGCATGCTGATAGCTGTCTTTGGCCCCATGATCATGCCCTGCAGTCAGCCCACAAGCATTACTACATGAACATGGAAGCAAATGCCAATGGCCACTTTGCCCATGCACAGCCTCAGATTGCATCTTCTGCCCAGGTGGGGGATAAGGCCTCAACTGTTACCAGACTGGCCATCGCCTCATCATAGCACGCCTGATGTGAAAGCAGGAGAGCACCCACCTGCCCAATGTACCCCATGGAGGGGGTGACATCCCAGCCCCAGGCCGTAACAGCTGGCAGGCCCACCCATGTAAACACTGGGAAGCTCTTCAGCCAGGCCACACGCGAAGAAACCAGCGTATACACTCCTGCTGCTGCAAATGTCCACAGCAGCATGGACCATGCCCGGGCCCACTCGCCCGTGTCTTCTGGATCTGCAGACAACACAAGTGTCTCAGCTAAGGCATTTGCCACATGAGCGGGCATACATTACTGGACCTTGCTGTACCACAGCACCATGACAGATTAACAAGCATTATGATGCTTAAAAGCCGATGGGAGCAAGGGAATCAATGAACCTCCCAGTCTTGGCACCAAGCCCTAATATTACACATTTGGGGGGATGCCTCCTGAGCTCAGGTCACTATTTGACTGCTTGGCAGCAGGCGCACCTTGGGGGTTGAGCTTCTCCAGAGCCCGCATCCCAAAGGAGCTGTCCACGCGCGCCAGGCTGGCGGCGCCCGACAGACTCAGTGCGGGCTGGAACAAAGATGGCCGGAGCAAAGGATGATGCTCATCCTGCACAAGGAGGAGTTGTTGACTGCGTGCGCTCTACTGATTCTGTCACAGCTAGAGTTATGCAACCCCCCTCAACATGGCTGTTATATTTGTGGACCTCAATTAGTTGTTCTAAGAATTCTGCTCTCGTATCAGGTCAGCCTGCTAATCTGCATGCCTTGCTCTCAAGGCTGCATAAGAGATGGCAGGTCAACTGCCCGAGGAACCGCAGACACCTGCTATGCAATTGTACGCCATGAGATGTGGAAAGAACTCTCCTATTGCACAGTGCGCTTTGCTAGGTGATGTAGCGGGGACAGCTGCCAAGAGGTGTGGGCCGCACCCCATCGACTGCAAAGTGAATGCTGTCCCTGCGCGACCTCCGCTGCGAGTCTTCCCCTCTGACGGCCTCGCTGCGAGTTGGCGCCAGGGAGGAGACGCCATTGCGGCTCTCATACCCGTCCACATGCCCGTTCACCTGCTGTGCATCCATGCTTCAATTGTTAGTTCTGGTGCTGCTATGCTCCCTTCAAAACAGAGTGCTATGGGACGGCATTCTGGCAGAGTCTCTTGCAGCCACACAATATCTGACAGAAATGTTGTGACTCCCCGCGCAGAGGATGTCAAGAACTGCTCCGAGAAGAACACCTTTCATGGATGAAGTTTACACGCACAACAACTAGATGCCTGGAGGTATGTATGAGACCGTGCCAGCATCTATTACAAGACGTCATCAATCATCTGGAACAGGGCACCAGAATGTTGATCAACTCTTGTGACAGGTGATGGGTGTAGGGGGCAAAATGGGGCTAAGCAACAAACTTGGGACTTGTCAGGCGCTTGCTTAGAGTCTTCTTTGTGCCCAGAGCCGCTGGAGGAGCCTTCCAGACTAGGCTCCTGCAGCAGTAGTAGCGGACATCAGACTTGGCAATCTTTCATGGCAAAGGCACCTGGTACCCTCTGTATTTTGGGACCTCTCTCATACAGATCCCATTGAGATGACAATACCCTTAAAAAGAGGAGATACCTAAACCCGTGTGTCTCTTTCCCTGTCCTGAGTGCAGTGAGGGTCACAAACATAGCAGCATAGGCTACTCTCCATCACAGGGCCTGAAAAGCAGCGGGGAAACAACCTTTACATCGCACATTCAGGTGTTGTAATCTCTCACCTCTCCCACCACAGGCAATGTGCATGCGCGGGGCGGCTCATCCACCTCGTCCAGAGCTGCGCCGCCGTGCAGCATCCGGATGACCTTTGCCGTGGCTGTCCCAGAGGGGAACCTCAGCTTCTCCTGCAGCAGGAAGCTGTGGTCAGAGCACTATTGTTACACATTAGGAAACATGCTTCTCCTGGCCAACTCTATGATAAAAGCAGGGCATGCTCTTGTATAAAGTTGCAGGTCTTGAAGTGTGAGCTACCTATGCCGCTATCTGCAGCTATAGAAAGGCGATACCGCCTAGCTATAGCAGCACCCAGGAGTTGTGGTAGCTCACCCCACACAATCCTACGCAAACTGACGACATGCATATCCTATACACATATCTCTCACCTTGATGACGGTCTGGGTGCGCAGGGGAACCGCGATAAAGACGCCTAGAAAGGCGAGCGCGAGCGACCACAACATGAGCTGCCACCAGGGGAACACGATAGGGCCTCCCGCAGGGTTCTGCTGCTTGTTCATCATGCCCAGCGCTGGCACAATGCCAACAAGCCCTGCAGCGCAACAACTTCGCTGTGAATCAAGCGACATGGCTTTAAACCAAAGCCTGAACCTTGACGATATGCCAGGCGTCAGCGCCACAAGGTCCTGCCCTCATTGAGACCTTCTCAATCTGAGAGTCTGTGACGTTCCTTAGGCAACATTCTGCACCCTACTCAGCCTGGGAATACACGGGCACTTGAGGAACATCATGCAAACCTACAATCTTTGGAGAAGCGGCTCTGCTCCATAACAGTCTTCTGATCAATGATATTGAGTGATGCACTTTGAGTGTGCGCAACATGCGTTCTAGCAGGCATGCAGATGGAACAGGAATTGCGCAGCACTTCTGCTGCGCACGTGAGGGATTTTGCCGGGTGACAATGAAAACAACAGAAGGCTTGCCTGCTGCAAGAGGCATTGTTGCTGTGGCAACTGAGGTAGTCTGCAGAATCACATTCTCCCCAATGCTCAAGCCTGAGGTGATCCCATACCGCTCCAGCACTCGAAAGACTCCAAATCCTAGCACAGCTGACTGCATGCATAGAGCAGCCATTGTCATAGTCACTCCTTATGGTCCCATGCATGGCATGCGCACCCTAGCAGCCTGCAGCTCAGTGCTCTGCATTAATGGCGCATCAGCAGTGTCGCTTAGTAAGCATGACTCTCTGAGCTGTATGCGCTCCACGCTTGTCCTAGAGAGTCCGTTAAAAATGTCGTGGGTACCTGTAAGCTTCCCATGGTGACCCAGCCAGTCTGCAGCCCAAAGTATGTGTTACTGCAGCACAGCAGGCTGCCGACGAGGAGCCCTGCTCCGACAGCCCTGAACGTCAGCTGACTCTCCTCGTCGCTCTTTTGAACTCCTCGGGGCCTGCATGCATGGGGACCAAGCATGAGAGTCAGCATTTCTCAGCTTTTTATCACCAGCATCGTGACTCACAGTACTGTCCTAGACATCTGTAAATGCTGCTGGCCTGCACTAGTAGTAGAGTGCAGATAACCACACTGATACCAATGTGCACATTAGCACTTGGAAGGGTATGCATGCCTATAGCTGGGAGACCCTTCTGCAGCATCGCCATCGCGTAATGATGTCGATGCTGCTCTGCCTGACTGTATGCGAATAGTGTGGTCCAGAACGTCCTCATCTTTTCTTTCAGGCTTATCAAAGCCCTTCCCCTGATCAACCAGGCTGAAAGGCGACTGCATGGCTGACCGACGCAGCCTAGAAGGCAGCTCCGTGGTGAAGGTAGTAAATCAGATCACGTGCACCATCCTAGCTAACCCTGGGACTTCCAAGTCTCAATAAAGTCAGTCATGCACCCTTGATCGGCCTTCAGACAAGGTACGTAGACCTTGGGCCACGGTCCGCCATGATGCCGTCACGTGAGTCTGAAGCCCAATCTGGCAACTCTTGGCTATGAAAATTCGCTTCTGATAAAGAACAGCTTTGCTGCTGGAAAAATGGACATTTACACTCCAATTGTGCTCCGCAGCGACTTTCATGCAGTGCACTACTGATCCAGCACACAACACCTGCTGCTCTAAAACTTGCTTGGTATCCGCTGACATAGTGCAACTTATGAGCCATAGCATCCACGTAAGTGAGGAACCGGGATCTGATTATTCGTAGAGACATATAATTCTATCATGGGTCGCAGAAAGTCGCCCCCCGAGGCAGTCCTTACGGATAGCACCAATTCTGCTGCAAGTGCCCAGACGCATGTCGGGGAGGACTCCTCACAGGGGAGGCAGGCGGGAAAAGTCGTACCTGTCACCTTTTCCAGGAGGACCAAGGTACATCTGCCGCATGCGAGGGTGCTGCACTCGCTGTTGCAACAGTTGTAGGTCCTGCAGTTGTCGTCAGCCTTCTGTCTGCAGGCATGAAGGCTGCAAGGGCTGTGCAGGTCGCTTCGAAGGAAGTCAGCAGCACCAAGGAGAATGCAGAGCACACACCAAGCAGTCGTTCTACAAGAGCTATCACAGCAGAGACAGCCTCGCCCACTTTGACAGACTTCCTGACTCCCATTTCTGAGGCTCAGGGCTCTCCTCCAGAGGCATTTCTGTCTGCAAGGACACAGCTGCAGCATGATGCCAGCAGCAGTAAGGCCGGTAGGCTTGGCAGGTCTGGCCAGGAGGGGTGAGTCTCCGCATGACGTTGCTGGGCTCTCCATCTCTCAATCCTGATGTTTCTGGGGAAATGAAGCGTTGCGGCAGGTCTTGACATACTGTAGCAGGCCAGCATACAGGGCACTGCATGGAATCTAATGGTACCCTTCAGAGCTTCTGCGTTGTTACTGAGCTCTTCGTTGCAGGTTTGATGAGCCAGCTGGAGAGCAGGGGGGCAAGGACAGGCGAGGGAACTACCCTAGGAGGATTGCGCCTTCCAGGGGTGAGCAGCAGGGCGCTGCGCACGCTGCCTACATGGCGCGCATGGCCGCACACTTCGCAGAGGTAGCTCTTAAGCCCGCTCCATGCCCTGAGCCATCGCCCACTCACTTGGATTGCCTTCTGCGGAGGAAGTGAATCATCGCATGCATGTAGACATCACCATGGGAAGGATGGGTGGGTTTCTGGTTATCCCTTAGCATTAAGACGCCATAGCTACATGATCGGCATTGTTGATGACATCTCGTGCATGGTGTTGCATTACTATGGAAAGGGGTAAGTTGGCTTCTGATGCTTCCCCAGGCAAGATGTGCCTGAGCTACATGGATGGCACTGTTGATGACATCTCATGCATGCTGCAGGTGGATGACTTTGACCTGACTGTGGACAGCCCCAGCGCAGCAGGCGCAGCATCGCCCGACCTGGCGCCTGAGCCCGCTGCTGAGACAGCCGCGCTCGCAGCGGAAGCTTGCGCAGCGGGTCACACACACAGCGACAGCGCTGCTGCCGGCGAGAGCATGCCCGATGCAGCGTCCACTCGGACAGCACAGTGGCTTCAGGCCATCCCCCGCCCAGACGCCCGGCTCGAGAAGGGTGCGTCAGGACCCAAGGCAGATCACAGCAGCGCAGCCGAGTCCGCCATACCGGAAGCTGCACGGATGGGCACGCATGACAGCGGTCTGCGCGACCCCACAGCACCTGGCCAGGAACTGAGAGGGCAATGCGGTGGAGCCGCGAAAGCATCGGAGAGGCCTCTCGCTGCAGTCAGGGCTGAGACTGAATGTAGAAGGCTGACGCTGACAGCGCCCAAAGAGGAGGAGCCATGTGACGGTGAGTCATCACAACCCCTCCACAACCTGCAGGTGGAACCTCTGTAACCCCTCTTGGGCGGGGCTACCTCGGCGTGCAAACGCGTAGGTGGAAGGCTACAGACAATCGAGCCAGTCCCTCAAGTCCCAGAATGCCTTCTTCACCTGCTTCAAACCTCATCTTCATGTCTTCTCTCCCAGAAACCACATACAGCTCGGAGTGCTTCAGCCAGTGTGCAGGCGAAGAGGATGCCTTGGGAGAAGATAGCATCCAAATTCCCTTAGTGAGACAGCCCAGGCGAAGCAGCATGGCAGGCCGCGTCAGCCACAAGGGTGTGCCCCTCACCTGCCTTATGCGTCCAGATCAGGAACTTTCAAAACCTGCTGAGCCAGTCTGACACGGAGTTGCGCCTTGTAGCAGCCTTGCCCTTGCCCTCAGCAGTCTGACAGGCACTGTACATGGAACGGCACGCCTCCTGCAATTTGCATAGGCCCTTGCATGTGAGCTCTCCAAAGCACACAGCCTGCATGCTCAGGCTACATGCACTGCACCATGATCGAGTGGGCATCAATCCTTTATCAACCTCACAATGAAGTGTTGGGTGACAGGGCGGCTGAGCCTTGCACATGCGCGAAAGAGCCTGGCTGGAGCGCAGCTGCAGCAGATGGTCAGCCAAGACGCGCAGCAGAACGGCCAAAGGAGGTCATCTGTGTATCAGGCGCTGTCCTCGCGCCTCAGCCTGAGCCAGAGCTTGTCTCGGGTTTCCCTGGGCCTGAGCGGCGCCCTGAACAGGCTCAGCCTGGGTCCAGGTGCCGGCAGAAGGGACTCTGTGACAAAGGTATGTTCCAGCGCAATTCAGCTGAAAATGAAGAGCCGAAGATGGTCTGCCTATGAACGAATGCGCAGTACTGGGTGTTTGCTATCCGTAGAATGGTCAAGGGGCCAGGGATTTGCCTGATGCTCTGTGAGTGCTCATCAAGGTGTATGGTACAGTGATATTGCCACAGAGCTCGCACTCTGTGGCAGATGCACAGAGCTCCTGCAGAAGTCTGCAATGCGTGTGTCCAGGCAGAGGGGCGGGAGGCGCCTGCAGCAGAAGCGCGCCATGAAGCAGCCCTTGTGGATTTGAAGAAGAGGGGTACGTCAGCTGGTGCACTCCTTCGAAAATTGAACGAGCAATCACTGCAGCGGCAATGTGAACAAGCTGGTTCTATGCCTCATTGCTGTTTGTAGAGGGACGAGTCACCAGTGCTCTCTTCTCAGGTGGTTTAGCTATTGCATCTGCGCTATGAACAAGATGGCTCCTTGCCTCACTTTATGGCTTTGCTGTGTGACGTGCCATGACCTGCATGTGCGTGCATCTGGCCCTGTCAAGCAGACAGCTGCTGAAGCCGGCTCTCCTGTGCTTCGCAGCCGTCTCACCCATCGCAGAGAGCCCCGAGTTGTCAGAGCGGGACACGTTGGCCACTCCTGAGGCAGTCAGTCTTGTGGCGGATTCCAGCACTGCGCAGGCAGCACAGCGAGAAGCTCCCTCTTCTATCCAGGAGGTCACTGGTGAGCTGGAATTACTCCCCTTCTGAGCCGGCCTCGCAAGAGGACAGACAAGGACTGCACTCATAACATGCAGAGCCGACAGGGGCAATGAGGAATGCTTGGCCGTCTGGGATTATTGTGGGCTTTCAGGATCTAGTTCGGTGAGGAATCAACCCCCTGTGTGTGCAGAAGGGCTGTCACAGCAGCTGGATGCCAAGCTGCACATCTCAGAGGAGGGTGGCGTGGAGCCAGAACAGGCAGCCGTGCCTGAACAGGACCTGACGCCCTTGCAGCTGCTTCTCAAGCTGTGTGACCAGCAGGTGTGACGTTTCCCTGTCTGCACCACATCAGCTCATGCTCTGCAGCGCAAATTGTGACACTAGACGTTAACCGTGCACAGCCAATCTGGCATTTGACCAGATTTCTGCGCAGACAAATGTGGAAGCCCTGTTACCTCTTGAGCAGATACCCTGCCCAATATGGACCTGACATGCTGGCAGGCCAGTGACTTTGCAGTGGTCATCTAAGCATCCCAGAGGGATGAAGTTGCAAATTGCATTTGCAGACTGATGTGGAAGCTCTGCCAAGCATGGAGCAGATGCTGAGTCAGCACGTGAAGCTGAGGACTGTCAAGAAGATCGGGGAGGGCACCTTTGGAGAGGCCTTCAAGGGCGGAGATGTGGTCTTCAAGATTGTGCCCATGGAAGGAAACCTGCTGGTGTGCTCCCCACCTGCTAGCAATGCCTGCTTTGGAACGCAAAATAATAGCTAATAAGGCCGCCGGCTGAGAATGACACGAGTTGCTGGGGTTGCTGGATGGTCTTGGGGTGCTTCACTGTCCAATCAGCAGGGCATCATCCCTCCTGAACTAGATGAGGCCACTCTGAGTGGGCGCTTCTTGCGATACTGGGCTGCTATGGTCACATACGCGAGCATTTGCCCACATTACGAGCTCATACAGAGGAACATGATGTCGTTTTGCCATGAGCAGGTAAATGGAGAGTCCCAGAAGAAGGCGGAGGAAATCACAGCAGAAGTGGCCATAGCGCTCACGCTGTCGCAGCTGCACCCCGAAGCAGGTGGTCCTACACCCAAGGCTGTGTTGTCAGCAATGACACGATAGGTGTTGCCTATTGTTCTTTTGAGCAGATCTGCTCAGATGTCTGAGAAGAGGGGCTCTAGGACAGCCAGCACAGGCGTCTTCAGTTGTGGATCTCCGCAGCCTTTGCATGACATGCTATGAACCTGAGGACAAAGTTGCTGCTTATTGAGACGACATGGGGTCTGGAGTGATACCCTCTGCATGGAACAGAACTTGCCAGTAAAGCTTATGCTCATGTGCAGGGGTTGCAGCACTGAACAGCACGCACGGTTTCGTGCAGACCCACAGCGTGACCGTGTGCCGGGGGCGCTACGCGTCAGCCTTAGTCAAGGAGTGGCACGCATGGGACAAGCGTAACGGCTCGGAGAACGACCCCGTGGACATGTTTGGGGAGGACCAGCTGTTTGTCATCTTTGTTGTGGCCAATGGCGGCGCTGACCTGGAGCACTTTGAGGTCCACAGCTTTGAGGAGGCCCGCAGCATTATCCTGCAGGTGCAGTCCCACTTGATTACCACTCAGCATAACCTTGCTCCCTGGCAGACTTAGAGGGAATCCTGCACAGCAGGCAAGGGGTAGTGCAGGCACTACCCATCATCAATGCAAGCCTGCGCATGGCTTCAGCATCCAATTACATCTATAGATACCCTATTTTCCATCTCAGGCTGGCCTTTCCTAGCTAGCGGCGTCTCCTTCGCCCACACTGCTGTTGCTGACATACAACCCATCACAGCTCTGAGGGTCCTCATATGAGGACTGTCCCTCTGGTGTCATAGAAGCTTGTTGCAGCTCTATGTGGCAACCTGAGACGGCAGTACCTCTCCACATTTGAACACAGCCCTCACAATGGTGTACATGGTAGCAGCGCTATGCGGCATGGCTCCTGAGTTTTTCTGTGCATCTGCAGACTGTGCTGGCGCTGGCAGTGGCTGAGGAGGCGGTGCAGTTTGAGCACAGAGATCTACACTGGGGCAACTTGCTCATCAAGCGAGTGCCTGCTGGCCAGCGCATTGCATGCACCTTGAGGTGAGAGCCAGATCAGGCATCATCGGACTGAGGCTGCTGTACACACTGTCACACCCACACTCAGGGCATCCGTGCAGCTCACCTTGTCATCAGACGTGCATCCTGCTAGGCAATTGTATGTTGGGCATCAAGCCGAAGACTGTCCAGTGCCGCAGATAGCTGCAAACATAGTGGTCATGTGCTGAGGTTGTTGTGCACCCCCAGCAGTGTTGTGTGTCCTGCCTCCAAGCCTAAGGCAAGGTGACAGACCTGTTGTAGCAGAGTGGAGGACATACTATAACGCTGTGTAGGGGGAGTGGACATTGTGCAGAGAGCCACGGCGTGCAAATCACACTCATTCGCTGTGGCAAATGTGCGCCATCATTTAGGATGGCAGTATGATAGCAGCTGTCTCACAGAGCATGACAGTGACATATGCTGACCCTTGATACTGCTGCAGAGGAGTGGATATTGTGGCAGAGAGCCATGGAGTGCAGATCACGCTCATTGACTTCACGCTCTCGCGGCTGTGCACCATTGACGGGAGCGGAGCGTACTGTGACCTAGATGCAGACCCTGAGTTGTTCCAGGGTCCCAAAGGAGATTGCCAGGTGCGCACAAATCAGGGTTCAGCTACCACAGTAACGCTGTGGCTGCATGTCTTATATGAGGGGGCGTCTGCCATAAGGAAGCCTTAGCGTTACTTGGGTTCCATCTTGAGGGAGCAGATGTCCTGGAAGAATATCTCAGGCGCTATAAACATCAGCTCAGACCATCACTATCATGCTATCAATGCACCACCTGAATCATTGAGTATATAAAATTTTCTACAACGCAAGCTCATGCCTTGAAGTGATTGAAGCTATGTGGAGGCAATTCGAGGGTCTGCTGTGGCCTGCAGGCGGACACCTACAGGAGGATGAGGAAGGCGACGAAGGGTAGATGGGAGGGGTTCCATCCAGCCACGAATGCCCTGTGGATGCACTACCTGGCGGATAACCTGCTCAACCTCAAAGCATTCCCCCTGGAACCCAGCCAGAAGAAGCGTCTCCGCGACTTCAGGCAAGGCTTTGCTTGCTTCCACGCTAGGCTACACTCGTGCGGCACAAATAGCAGAGTCAGTGTCACCGAAATGCAGCTTTTATGAATGTACACATTCCCTGGCTTGACAATGCTGCAGAATAATGGCTGTGGGGAAGCAGCCATCAGATGGTGGTGTCAAGATTCACCGGTCAGTGAACACACGCTGTTGCTCAGTGACATTACGCCATGCACCAAGAGGTGGCACATTGGGTAGGTCTGAGGGGTGGTTTTGATGCAGGAAGCGCGCGCTGAGCGGTCAGTCGTGCTCAGATCTGCTCATGGACGAGTTTCTGAAGGGAAGCTGGCTGGCGGGAGGCAAATAAGGCTCATGCAGTAGAGATGTTGATACCAGCAGGCAAATCACAGATCTGTAGAGATCTGTAGAGAGCGTACCATGTATCCCTATGCTGGGAGAATATTCTGGGTTCAGGTGATACACACGGTGTGAGCATCTAGGAGATAAGTCTGCGGCTCACTTGGGGTTACCGCCTACTGTAAACCATTTGAAATGCAAAGGTGACGATGGCTGCAGAATATGCCAGTCGCTGGAGAGCCTAGGATGAGATGCATACATACAGCCTGCAGGCCTTAGCACTCTCAGGGAATTCCTGACAAATCCATCATCATGATCATTACCATCTGCACTTTGTATTCCTGATACCAGTCTTAGATCACTCCATGATGGTGAGAGTCTTCGACGTATCTGTAGCTTTTCCTGGCAGCTACTTGGACAGTTTCTAGTGAGTAACGCCTCTGTGGCCTCATCGGTAGCCGGCGGAAGGTTGCCTATTTCTCGGAGTCCCGACTAGATGGCCGATGGTGTGTTGTAAGCCAGAGCGCAGCAGTTGGGCTGCAATCCCTTATCACAAGCTTCGCTCTGGTAGCAGATCTTTGGGTACAGAGCACGCCCATCAGCATAAGCGTGTCGTCTGCCAGTGGGAGTCGGCCGCCGAGAAGGTGAGGGAACCTGCCCCGACTCCTAAGACCTGTGTACTCCCTGCTGGCCTAACTAGCACGAGCACCCCTTTTACGCTCTTAAGTGTTTCAAGATGTGTTAAGGAGGAGGAGGAGGAGGAGGAGGAGGAGTACTTTTAACTTTTTGTTGGTGTACGACACGTTGTTATATTGTCAGCTACAATGTTGTGCAGTAACATCAGCAGCAGGGACGGAAGTATGTCTTTCGATGATGTGAAAAGGCTCTAAGAGTAACAGAGGAGTCACACATGTGAATCAAGCGCCAAGCACAGTATACTCACACTAGGGCCCCTTTGAGGCCATCGTTGCTGGCTTGATAGCTGCACCGAGGACTGTGAAAGCATGTCTGCAGGACTTTGTTGTCCTTGTGCGAGGATGCGAGGGTTCACACATGTTGCCTTGCCATCCCGTTGCACAACACCCTTTTGGTTTCTGTGCCAGAGCGTGGTGCCACCTCCAGGATCTATTTAGCAGGAGTCAAGATGTGCTTTTGCTGTGCGGCCTACTTGCGGTCGCTGCAGCGCTTGACTGCCTCGGAGCCGGTATGCGTTGTAGTCATGGGATGATCTGTTCAGCATGAGCAGAGCTGAATCTGGCCAAGATGCATTATACGAGGCAATGTTCGTCTTCCGACAAGCTGCTCGACGGCCACGAATGCCAGACAAAGGCTACGATAGCTGTTGCTGTTCCGTTTCACAAGCTGCATGCTTATATATGCCGCTTTCAGCGCAAATTAGGAGCATATACGCACCAGAGAAGTGAGCGACCTTTCCTATATACTATATAGTATATAGAGATTGTGGAGCCTTCCGGCGGGCTAGTCAATTGTCGGGGACATTTGTCAAGGCTATGCTAGCTATCAGAATTAGTAGATGTATACAGCGCTTTCAGCGCGAAAGTTGTTCTTTCCGGTCAGCTTCCACTCTTGAAGAAGTGTTCGACATTTCCTATATACGATACATTTTCAGCTTGCCGAGTCTTTATCAGGGGTGCTAATCACGCCAAAGCAAAGCGCTGGATGTTTGCTAGCCACCTATTGCTGCGATGAGCATACCGTATGACACTGGCGAAGACATGAGCCTTGTTTGTTGTTCCCCCAAATAGTAGGAAACCATGCCTGACACTTTCAAAGCTTTCGCATGCATTCCTGCCCAGCATCATCCAAGTGACTACAGATATCAGAGCTCGGTATGCTATATGACCGTGCATCTGCATGGCTGCAGGACTTTCTCTTGGAAACCAGGGCTGCGGGGGCTGACTTCACGTGGATTCCATGATGTTGTCCAGCTTTCACAGGCGTTTTAGCTGGGCAAATCTCCCAAGTCCATCAGCACCATATGCACAACAATGAGCGCATCATTAAACGTACGAAACACGCACTCAGCTGGCTCGACTTTCACCTGAACAGAAGTTCGGGCTCACATCAGCTTCGCAGCTCTGTCAAGCGCGCTCAACGCACCCTTAAGGAAACCCAAGATGCAGCGCTGCATCAAAGAACGTTACAGAAGCACGCAAGAAGAGCGCGGCAGCAGCGTGGTTCCAGAAAGTGGCTGCATGCTGATAGTAGGGGAACTCGCGAGGATGATCCCATCATGCCAATTGGGGCAGACAACGAGAAGACTTGGGCCCTTGAGTCTCATCCTCGTCACCGTCACTTTCACCCCGAGAGCGGCCTGTTAGGGGACGCGTGCAAGCGCCCTATGAAGCTTCGGCAGCGCCTTGCCGCTTGGAAATGGCTGTGCAAGGGCAATGGCCGGGAGGCAATCGACGTGCCAGATTGGGCAAATGGTATCGACAGCCGGCTCGTTGACTTGTTTTACCCCGATAATTTACGTTACTTTGTATGGGCGGCAGAGGCACCCAAGCGCCCTGTGAAGGTTCGACGATGCAATGCCGCCAGAAAGCAGCTGCGTGCTTACATCAGGGGCACCGGCAAGGATGTGACCGTCATGTCACTTCATAGTAGGATTGACGACATGGCTCTGGAATACTCTGAGCAATGCCCCTTTGAGCTGGATACCCGTAAGAAGGACCCGAGCGGGTTCCCATGCACCGTTGATGAGGACTTTGGTGTTTGCCTACAGCTGGCAGGCAGAGGATGGAAAGTAGTAGCCGCATACTTAGGCTCCGCCATGGTGCAGAGCAGATATGGGCGAGGACGGTACAAGAGGGACAATTGTTACTACTTGGCCATCAACTCTGTCACAGCACAAGCTATCCTATCTCCTTTCTACCCTGATTATTACAGTGAAGTGCATTACAATGAGGGCAGCGATGGGTTGATGAGGAAACCCCCTCCCGACTGCCAGTGGGGTGCACGCCCAGCCTTGCTCGGGATGGATCGCGCTTTGAGGTCAATTCTTTCACCCAGGCCAGAAAAGTATAGCCCTATATTTCCTTGGCTTCTCAAGCTAAGCTGTCTAGAAATAATGAGCTATGCGGAAAGTAAAGTGGACCCTGTTGATCTCAGACTCCAGCGGCGGCTACAGCCGAAGCCGTGCTATAGCGAGGCCGTTGCGGCACTGTATGCCACTTTCATGTGGACCTGCCCTTTGGTGCTATCGGTCGGGCCGTTCCTCCCCTGGCGTATGAAAGTGTGGACCCCAAAGAGGGTCCGGGGAATTGTGCGGCTGCAAGCATGTGTGCGGGGCTGGTTGCTGCGGCGCCGCCTGTACTCGCCTCACACTGAGCTGGGCCAGAGGCGCTTGCAGCTTCTGTGGGCATCCTTTCAGCATGACTACTGACAATGAGATGCAGATTGCAAGCAAATGTCTGTGCTACTGGCTCTGTTGAATGGTACACTCTTCCTCGCAGCACGCAGAGCTAGCGCAAGAGGTGTTGCAACCGCTACAGGATGAGGACTCCTCTTTCAGTATGATTGTCAGGGATGCTGGAAGGTTCCAGCGGATGGGATCTTTGTAATCAAGCAAGACAGATGATTGGGTATGTACGACGGATCAAGAGGACTGAGGCTCAAAGTGTCTACTGGATTGAGATTCCAAAGGTGTACTGTGTAATTAAGCATCAATCCCAATGCAAAGCATGGACAGCGCTCTGGAAGTGCCGCCTCAGTAGTGTTACTGGTAGTTGCCAATTAAAGGGATCTCTGATATGAGTGAGTTTGCGCGTCACAGGGAGCACATGTAACATGCTGAAAGCATTTTGGGGTCAGGCTCATCACTACGATGTGAGCATCTGGGAGACAGATGTACAGCTCACGAGGGCCTGCCGTTTATCTGCAAACTTTTTGAAATGTCACAGCTCACGATAGCAGTCTTTGTGGTCGCCAGCGGCTGCAGAGCATGCCATCCTGGAGAGTCGTGATACATACACAAGCCTTGGTTCTTGGCTTACAGTCGCTGAAAATACCATCACATTATTGTAGTGGGGACAACCTGTTCATGAATGGCTGGACAGCATCGGGTGAGTAACGCCTCGATGGCGTCATCAGCAGCCGGTGGAAGGTGCCAGGTTCTCCCGTCTAGAAGGGCCGGTAGTGCAATTGCAAGGGTCGCTTGCAGCCGCCAACTTATACTTCAATCTCTTAGCTTCGCTCTCGTTGCAAGCCCATAGGCAAAAGGCACGCCGATCAGCAGAGGCGCCTCATCTGTGAGTGGGGATTCCGGCTACCAAGAAGGTGAGGGCAGATGCTTGACGCGTCATCTCACTGCTTCACATCTACAAAACAAGAAGATTATGTGTCCGTTGCCAATAACTGCCCAAGAGTGCCAATAAGATATCTCACATGTAGCTGGCTGCAGGCACACGCATTCTCGCTGCAAAGGCTGCAGAAGGAGACTCCACTTGTACGACCAGAATCTTTCAGACTACTAGTGCCCAGACTGCACAAGCATGTGACAGAGAGCTTCCGAAATTTCACCGCCATATGCGTAACAATGAGCGCATCATCAGACATACCAAACACGCGCTGAGCTGGCTCAAGTTTGACTGGACTAGAAGTCCTGACTCAAGTCAGCCCCGCAGCACAGTCAAGCGGGCACAGCGCAGATTGCAGCAAATCAAGAATGCAGCGCTGCGTGAACGATATGCACGAAAGCAGGCGAGGAAATGCAGGCAACACTATGCGGCTAGTAAATGGCAGCGGTCTCACAGCAGCTTGCACGGCACAAGCAGGGACATGTCTATGACGCCAGATGGGGCAGACACCATGGACAACGGAGCCATTCAGTGCCGCCTTGAGTTTTGTCCCTAGTCCCCATGAGCTGTTCATGTTGCGATCGTGCTATGCAGCCTCAGGTTTGGCAAAGCGATGCCACTCAAAAGCGGATGCGTGCTCACATTCGGCGCATTGCCAAGGATGTCACATCTCACACGATGTATGTCAAGTCAACCCATTGGTCAACTGACGAGATGGTTCTAGAGTATCCTGGCAGATGCCGATTTGACATGAATCAAGAGAGGTTACGACTGCTGAGGACGCTTCTCATGATACCCCAATTTTGGCCGGATCTAAGCAGATATCTGGTCTTTAGCTCTGAGGTTGGCCTACAGCTTGCAGGCAGAGGATGGACAGTGGTTGCCACATATCTGGGTACCGGCATTGTGCAAGGAAAATATGGGCCATACAGAGGCGACAATTGTTACTACCTGGCCATAAATTCCGCCACGGGACCAGCCATCCTCTCTCCTTTCTGCCCTGATTATAGTGGAGGATGTTGGGAAGAGAACTGGGATGGTTCAATAACCGCATTTCCTCCTGACGCCTATTCATGGCCAGCCTTGCTGGGAATGGAGAGCGCCCTCAGATTAGCTTTGTCACCTATTGGGGGCTACAAACCCAACCCTGGGATTCCATGGCTGCTCAAGTTGAGCTGCATGGACATGTATCGCCATGCACAATATAGGCTAGACCCGGCTAACCCCACAGAGCAGCTTAAGCAGCAAGCATGCCACAGTGAGGCTGTTGCAGCATTGTATGCCACTTTCATGTGGACCTGCCCGCTGGTGCTTTCGGCCGGCCAGTTCTCGCCTTGGCTGATAAGAGTGTGGACCCCAAAGAAATTCCAGAACATTGTGCGGCTGCAGGTGCGTGTGCGGGGCTGGCTGCTTCGGCGCCGCCTGTACTCACCGTACACCGAGCTAGGGCGGCGGCGGCGCCTGCAGCAGCTATGGGCGTCCTTTGAGCACGACTATTAGGACATAGTGCGGGCCGCGAGCGCTCCCAATGTAGTCTCGACTCGACATAGAGTAGCTTGCAAGAGCCTTTGGCAATGTGGGCCTCTCTTATTCATTCAAGCATGAGCACTGGTGATACAATCAGCAATAAGTGAACATTGAGGTCACCAGGCAAAAAGCACCATAATGGGTTGGAAAAGCGGAGTTTCATCTTTGTGTGACTGAACAAGGGTCAATGTGGTTCCCTCTGCCACCTGTCTTGGTGACTGATTCATACATAAGGAAGCTTTCGTCCCACCAGACTCCGCGAGCATCTTACACCAACAGCTGGCAGGTGCATCTGCTTGGGGTGTGGCATATGAGCAATAATCAGATAACAACTGTAATGTACGTCAAACACTGTGGCACGGTGCACGGTGTTTCTTCTGTCCAAGAGGGGCATGCTTCCGACTTCACATAGTCCTATCACCCTTTCTAAAAGACTTGAATTGCATGTGCTCTTGGCACATACTTCGTACTGCTCCTTTTGATAAGGCAATAGCATGGACGGCTCTCATCGATAACGCCTCTGTGGCGTTAAAGGAAGCTGGTGGTAGTTGCAGTTCCCCGAAGCTGTGTGCAGACCAGTCACACACTAAGCAGTCAAGCTATAACCCTGCACTGTGATACTAGCTTGACAAACATCCTTGCTCGTGCCCGGATAGGTTCTACAGGGAATCAGCAAATATCGATCAACAGCAGCAAGGCCTTTGTAGGACGTGATAATACTCTCGGCTTCTGGCTCCAGTGCAATCTTACGTGCCTCCTTGCGCTTTGCAAATATAAGTTTCAGGCTGGTCATATGATCTGTGTTGCAATGGCTATCACTCCTCCACTCCGATGTGCCATTCCTCCTCCATGGAGATGTGCAATGACTCGGAGTCACAACGGTGAGACACTGTGGTGATGAGACTTGCAGAGTGTACCGAGCAAAGCCATGCCGGCCAGAGTGCTGTCATGCCTTGAAAGAGCATCTCGTCAAGGCCCAGACCTCAAACAGTGTTCGTGCGGTAAGCATGAGTCTATTTTAAAGCTTACTGGCTTAAGCTGTGGATGCTAAAATGTCGAGGCCATGCTCCCGCAGAAACTTTCTCTTGTGGCACTCTAGTTGAAATCAAGCAAGGAGGACGACCATTTGAAAGTACTCACGCGCTGCGCCCATCGGCTGTACTGTGGCTGCCCATGTCATGGTGGCAGGGCTGTAGACCTCAGACGAAGCTAACGCGGGCCCGCCGTTATCACCACCAGCCGCCAGGACGGTACCGTCATCGAGCAACAGCATCTGAAGATACCTTTGAGCTGTGGTCATCTGCCCTGATGTGGCTGCCCATTGTTGGGTGGCAGGGGTGTATACCTCAGAAGAGGCTACGGGACCCGTGGTGCTTTGCCCACCCGCTGCAAGCGCTTTGCCATCGGGCAGCGCCACCATCTGGAAGTTTGCACGGGGCGTGGTCATGAGACCAGTCGTGGCTGCCCATCCTTGAGTGGCTGGGCTGTATAGGTCGGAGGAGGCGAGGATGTTTGTATTCGTGCTAGCACCTCCCGCAGCCAAGACCGTGCCATCAGAAAGCAGCACCATCTGGAAGTCTGCCCGAGCAGTGCTCATCACACCAAGTGTGGCTATCCAGCTCTGAGTGCTGGGATTGTACACCTCAGAGGAGCTCAAGAAGGTAGTAGCGCTCCTCAAACCTCCAGCCGCTAAAACTGTGCCATCAGGGAGCAGCAACATTTGGAAGTATTCCCGGGCTGTGGTCATCCGATTCGTGGCAGCCGTCCAGGATCTGGTAGTCGGGTTGTACAGCTCAAAGGTATTTAAGAAGGAGGCACCATTAGAGCCTCCAGCCGCGAGCACGGTGCCGTCAAGAAGCAGTATCATTTGGAAATTCGCCCTGCCTGTGGTCATCGGCTGTGGCCGCCCAGGTCTTTGTGACAGGGTTGTACACCTCCGATGAGGTCAAATAATTCCCATTGACGCCAATCCCCCCAGCTGCTAGCACTGAGCCATTGGCAAGCGAGACCATTTGAAAGAAGTCGCGGCCTGTGATCATTGTCCCTATTGTTGCTGTCCAGGTCTCAGGTGCAGGGCTGTACAGCTCAGAAGAGGCCGTATCCCGAGCATTGCCATTGAAGCCCCCAGCCGCCAGCACCTGGCGCAACAATCCTGCAAGCACCCAGGCTTCTTAACCTGGCATATATCTATATATATCTACATGTCGAGGTAAGCTTGTTGCCTTTCATTCGAAGAGCTATACCAGGAGCGCCACAGTGACGTGTCATGCTAGACATATACGCTACCACACGCAACCAAGCAGCAGTCACAGATGTTGAAGGGACTGGAATGGATGCAAGACACACCGCAAGCAGTGACATACCTGCAAGCCCGGTGTTTCCGATGAGGCCTGTCGCCCCTGTCAAACCTGCGATCAGAGGAGGTCTTAAACTGTTATGGGAGACAAGACATGGGTTTCCAAAGTTGGCATGTAACAGCAAAGAGACACACCAGTGCTTCCGGTCTTTCCAGTAAGACCTGTCACTCCTGTCAGACCTGCACAAGAGAAGGCTTTGAGCTATAAATCTAGGGCGTTCACACGAGACGTGTAAAACCCACACCTAAACTGGCGCCCGTAGCTAGCTGCCGCCTGTGCACGCTTGGCTGTTGCAAAGAGAAACAGCTTAGCGTTGCGAAGAGACACACCTGTGAGGCCTACGCTGCCGGTAAAGCCTGTGCCACCTGTCAGACCTACGGGAGAGAAGGGTCTGAGCTGTGAGGGCGACCATGCCACATGTAACACAATACAGTGGCCTTCTCAATTGCAGGTCTAGCTATTGCATTGGGAGACGGATGTGATAGCAGAGAGACGCACCTGTGAGGCCCGTGCTTCCAGTGAAGCCTGTGCCACCCGTCAGACCTGCAATCAAGGAGGGCATGACTTGAGGCGAGCTTGCTGAAGCCTAGTGCATCATGAAGTAGGCCTAGAGGCAATCAGGGAATAAAAAGACATGGCAGTACCGTACTGTCAGTGACTTTGAGGCAGCATAGGCAAGACGCACCTGTGAAGCCTGTGATTCCTCTGAGGCCGGTTGCTCCCGTGAGACCTGCCACCAAAGAGAGCCTTACAGTGTGCTGAAGCGGCAAGCAATCACAAATGGTGCATCAGACATCTGGAAGACAGCCTACAGCAATGTGCCTGTCTCATACTTGTGTAAGGGCCTTGCATGTGGCAGCAGACAGAGAGACACCTGTGAGGCCTGTGAATCCTGTGAGGCCGGTGTATCCAGTCAAGCCTGTGGATCCTGTCAGGCCCGTGTATCCCGTCAGGCCAGTGAATCCCGTCACTCCCGTGTATCCAGTCAGGCCTGTGTAGCCAGTCAGGCCAGTGAATCCCGTCAGGCCCGTGAGACCAGTCAGGCCCGTGTATCCAATTAGGCCCGTGTATCCAGTCAGGCCGGTAAATCCCGTCAGGCCCGTGAGTCCAGTCATGCCAGTAAATCCCGTCAGGCCTGTGGTCAGAGCAGTCTGTCAATAACATTTTGATGGCGGCCTGGATACATGTTAAGCCGCTTTGTGCATCTGAGACAAGTCTTGCTGCACTGGCCAGGGCATGCCAAGGTCAGTGTGAGAAGCTCAAATATGGGAAGGGAAAGACACCTGTGAAGCCTGTGCTTCCCATCAGGCCTGTATTTCCTGTTAGGCCTGCATGCATGGGAACTTATCAACTGTGTCCTGAGGACATACATGCTACAAGTGAGGCATGACACTTCCAAGACGAGCATGCAGCCAGTAGAACGCATTCGAGGGGTGTGCTACAGAGCGAGGCTCATCGAGGAGCATCACCCTGGAGGCTTGTTGTACCGTTGAGGCCTGTGAGACCTGTCAGACCTGCAGGCACATGAGGCCCTCACATGCTCTGTGATGGCATCAGTACTACAGGGGTGGCAGAGGCACTTTGGAATATACTGAGTTCTGTAAGTTGAAGGCCTTGCAGGTGCACAATGAGCATATGCGCAAGCAAGGCACCTGTGAGCCCTGTCATCCCTGTGAGGCCTCTGCCACCCGTCTGGCCTGCAGGCACAGCAGCTTTCCAGCTCCAGTGGCACGGCATATGCGCCTTAGGTGAGGCACTTGACCTTCAGTGGATCCCTGGGTGTACAGTGGGATGAGATGTGCCTAGGATAGAGTTGCGACCCTAACATTCCAGTGCCTACAATGTGACGTTTGAGATGTGACCAATCACTACAACTAAAGCTTGATGAAGGGATGATGCACTTTTTGTGATGTGAGAGCTGTAGTCCTGGAGTCTGCACCCCTTGCAACACACATGTACTTGGTCTTCAAGATGTAAGCTGTGTTTTGCATGCAGTCTTATAGGGCAATCCCGGCCTGTACAGGTGTATGGAAGTCTTGTGGACGCTTGCAACCCTACTTTTAGCGTATGGCATACCTGTGAGCCCTGTGGCTCCCTGGAGGCCTGTGCCTCCGAGGAGTCCTGTCATCCCTGCATTCACATGAGGACTTTGTGTGAGGGACCAACAGGATCTCTACAACGCCAAAAGCCTCCAAGCTGGTATGTGAGAGTCGACCTCAGAGCCACATGTGCAGGGAAGACCCAATCCCTGTACAAGCTTTGGGTCTGCCCTAGAAATACCCAAAAATGTGTGCAAATAGCGGACAGGCCAGTGCATGTACACTGTCTGCTCTACTCTCCTCAATCCGTGAGAGCCCAAGCATTTGAAACATGTAAGAGCCTATCAGCGTGTATCCCTGAATGCAGAGTGCAGGGTAGCGCCCATCTGGCCTACCTGTAGAGCCCTCAGGTCCTGTGGTGCCATTGAGTCCATTGAGGCCGTTTGTGCCATTGTACCCCTGCAAGGATGCCCATGCTTGCCTGATTTGGGAAGAACACCACCTGCTGCACCATCTAGACTCCTAGAGAAGCTCTGCCATGACACTACTCACAGTTTCTTTGCAATTTTGCCAAAGCTCACAGATTGCGCCTTGTCGGTTTCCTAGCACAAGGACCCTCATCACAACCCAAAATCTTGACGGGGCGTTTATATCTGGTTTAGACTCGTTATTGTAAAGCTTACCGGGGTCAGCTTGTTGACTTGTAGAATGATGCTGTTGATAAGAGCTTGTTCCTCTACATGTTGTGCTTCCAGCTTGGCATTCTCAGCCTGAAGCTTGCCAACCTCTAGGTGCAGTTCTGCCTTGCTGGCTGGTAGACCATTCACAAGTGTGTCGACTGTCTCGTTTCTCACATTGCTAAACACTTCTGAAACCTCTCCAAGAACACCTGGCATGAGTTTCTGAATATGAGTGCGAGTCAGTAGCAATTGTTGAAGCAACTCATTGAGAGCCTTCAGTGTGAGTACCTTCAGGCATCATTAGATATGGCGGATCTCTCACCTGGGCTGGCAGCAGATGCCAGAGTCAGTGACCATGCAAGAAGTGTCAGCAAGGGAAGGCTGGGATTCGAGCTGGCTCGGCACCTGCACACAGACGCACACACACATGCAGGTCTTGGCAATACCCAAGCCAGACACCGTTGGTACCCTGATGTCTCTCCTGAACACACTATCATACTGACTTTAGGCAAGCATCGTGGTCAGAGATATAAGTAAGACATGCATTGCAGCGGGCTACAAGCCCAAATCACCCAGTGCGATGAATGGTACACATGGACCTTCATTTCAAGTGACAAGACACCGTGTAAAGTGTTCTTTAGTGAAATTTCCATATATTCAGGCGCGACCTCGGAATTTTGGAGTTGCGATTGTTGGAGTACCCGTGCTACACATGAGATGCAGATCTCACCTAGCCACCATTCCTATCACGTTCTTTCTTACTGGAGAGCGTTCGAGCATTACAGCCTTCCGCAACCCTTTTCGAGGGTCAGCGACCTTTCTCCGTTCTCGATGAAATGAGCCGGCACAGGTCTGCGGGCAATCGCATACTCAACGACTGATCCAGATTACACCTGGGACTCATTTCGCTCACTAATGGTTGATTGTAAGGCAGTCTTGCATTGATACTTGGTGAGCGACCTTTCCAATTCAGTAGCAAATTGGGACAGTACGTGGTCCCGAGAGCTTCCCATTCTTTACATATGACCTGTGCCAATCGCTCTGTGTTGCGCAAAGCGCGTTTATCGTCGGAGTGCCACAGCAGCTCAAAGTATTGAAGGAACCCAACTCACCAGAAGTCTTGAGGCTGCCCTCTCGTTTTAGTGGACAGCTGCAAAGCAGCCAAACAGCTCTGTTGAGCAGCCGTTTTGCTGACTCCAGATGCAACGCTGTCCTGCCTTTTTGGTCTGTGTTAACTGTCCGAAGAGAACCATATTTGAGCGGGGCAGGGAACAAACTCAGTACCTAGCTGTCTTGCTTCTGCTGTGGGAGACAGGAGCAGGGATGGCCCCTCGTAACGCCACATTGGAGAGATCAGACACAAAAGGCAACGCTATCTTGCTGGCTTGCTGTAGATCGGGTATGAGAAGCTTGCTCAAGTCCACCCTGGAGCATCTTTCGAAGCATCTGGACTTTTAATTCTTTAGACGCGCAGGAAGTCGCAGCAAGAGATGACTCTGAGATTCCGGAAGCTGAAAGTAATGATGAGCATGAAAAGGAGGAGCAGAGGTTCAAAGCCTAGCAAGAGCGGCCCGCACCGGGCACACAGTTGGTCGGAAGGGCTGCAGGTATCTCTGCTTTTGTTGGAGTGCGCAGAAGGCCGAGGTGTGGCAGGCTTTAAAGCTGGCAGCACCCAGCACATAGGACTCTTGATCCTCTAGTGCAGGACAACATGCACTTCCTTACACAAGATTGCCCAACACACTCTAGCATAGCCTTGCACTACGGCCGGTATCTTCTAGTAGGCACAGCGCACTGCTTTACCTTGACATCTTGCACACGTGAAGGCTCCTGCACAACATGTAGCCTATACTGGGCTCCAAGCCCACTTGCATCTTGGAAGGTCTTTATCCCAAGGCTTTTATTGGCAAATTGTAATCTGACAGGTCCATCTCATGTTCACAAGATAATTGAGGCCTCATCCCTGATCCTGGCAGGAACTGCAGCTTTGGCATGTAGCAAAAAGCTGTGAAAGAGCTTGCTCATCTGTTGCAGGTCGCCTGCTTGCGACCCTGCATGATTTGGCTCTCTCAGCCCATTTCAACTCCAACACAGAAGGTGATGTGCTGGCACTCCCTGTGCCTTCCTCTGGCTGCCAGAGGCAAAGCCTGCCTGGTGCTGCATCAACTTGTTTCAGCCAAAACACAGAATAGAAGACTTGAGACCTCCAGGTGGCAGCTGCCTCATCAGGTTCCCTCAGCCTTATCGCAGGAAGAAAGCACTGTTGGGCCTTGCTTCTTCTCAGCGCCTGTAAGAGAAACACTGCTGGGCAACATGTGACGTTTGTGCCTGGCACAAGCCACTGCTTGAGCATGACTGACGCTGCTGTGGCGTCAAATATGCTGACTGTGACAGCAAGGCTGTGTCGGCCTCAGCGCAGGGCGTGTATCAAAAGCACACCCTGGCCCTCGTCTGCACATGACGCCGCGTAAGCATGACTGGCGCAAACGCCAATGCTGCGCACAAATGGTGCCTTGATCACTACTCTCACAGCTTAGCGCAGGAGATGGCTCGAGAGCACACCCTGATCCTCATCTGCATATGTCAGGCGGCGCCTCACTGCACCATCTTCGGCTATCTCGGACGTCTTGAGCTCTGCTGCTGCCTGCAGCGCATGCAGGTCTGTGCCATCAAACAGCGGCACAAGCGCCATTGACTGCTCCACATAGGTCAGGGCATCCACTGCCGCCTGCGCAAGGCAAACAATGTCTGTCAGGTAATGCTTGGCCAGCGAGCCTCTCAGCAGGTCTCTCACGCTCTGGATCACGCTATAGCCTGAATGTTCAGAAATGTCATGGGTATGTCCCATGCAGCGCGCACATGCAAGACTCTTGAGAGATGCAGATACAGCAAACACGCTGGTGGACCCATGCAAGTCTCTGTTGTGCATAACGATCCTTGTAGTCGGAGTGTCACACAATTACTGGAGGCGCAATGTGCAGATGAGCTGTATCAGCCCCAATGTCTTGCAGGCTGCACACCACAGCCCTTCAACTTGAAGATCTGCATAGCCACTGGCAGACGCAGTGGGGGCTTGTCAGACATTTCAGGACAGCACAAGTAGGTTCATCTTTGCAATACATGTGTTCCAGACTTGTGCCTACCATGGCACGGGCAGTGGGTCCGTCTGGGACGACGTGTCCACAGCGCTTAGTCTCCATGGCCGCCATCTCCGGGACGATCCAGGGCTTGCGCGCCACCAGATCTGTCAGCTTGTCCCCCACCAGCAGCCTCAGCCTGGCAAAGGCCTTTGCAGCCCGCTGCACAGCGCTGTCACAATCAGCATCTGCTACTGACGCCACAAGATAGTGCTACACTAGGCAGGTCTGATATTGCCCCGCCACCGGGTTCGTCAGCTTGTCCCTCATCAGCAGCCACAGCCTCGCAAAGGCCTTTGCAGCCCGCTGCGCTGCGCACCAGGTTTCAACCACCAAATATAGAGTTTCAGCACGTCCACATTCTTTACTTGCAGCACAGGTGTGCATTCAGCCTGACCATCTGCATTGTCTTCAAGGCTGTAGATCACACGCAGCTGTGTAGCAGCCCACAGAATACACCGCATGATCCTTGTCTTTAGGATGAGTCTGCGGCATAGTGCAGCCCCATCACACACCTCAGGTCTCTCAGCTGATTAGCGTATAAGTATTCACATCATATATCTATATAGCAGCGTAGGCTCACCCAGCAGTTGTCTGCCTTTCAGTCTGCCTCTTTAAGCATTTCAGGGAGTCTCACGTGGGCACAGCCTACACTGAGAGGAGAGTAGGGCCAGATACTTGCCTTTGCATAGAGTGCCACAATGCCAGCATCCCTCATAGGCTTCCCCACATGCTCCTCTGCAGCTGCCAGCAACAGCTTTGCCATCATGGCGTACGTCAGCTCCCTGTCTTCTATGTCCTGCATAACAATGCTCCCAATCGCAATAGTGAAGTGCCGCGCTGAGCATATCCTAACATGTCTGCAGGGCCTTTTCTAGGACTGGCTCCTGCAGTGCACTTTACACTCAAGGCTTCTCACACAAACATAAATGTGGTAGCACGATGCTGACACAGCCTTCAGACAGGCTGACCAGTCCGAAAGGCCGAGACAGCATCATGCCACCATAGCCTTAAGACAACTCCTTTTTAAGTTGCTTATCAGACTGTGATGGCTGTTATGCAGTCACACATCACAGCGGCAGCTGAGGGAAGCTCACAGGTCACTAGCTAGCTGCAAGAGTGGAGATTGTGATGTGTACAGAGAGACAGGTTCTGGGCTGCAACGAGATCTATCACACACCTCCAGAGTCTTATGAGGGAAGGGCCTGCACTGAGGAGTGGGGCCCTTCTCAGGGGGTTCCTGCTCAGACCTTTCTTTCTGCACAGACGGCGAGCGAGACATCTCCCTGAGCACCTCGTCACCCTCCCTCACTGCCTTGGCTTCTTCTGCAGCAACAAAGAATGTCTCACTGCAGGGTTTGGCATACAGGCTGCTGTGTATGTGAGAGCTGTATTACATCGATCCTGTGCAAATCAGAGCTCCTGGGCGTGTATGACGCATTCCGTCTAGGCTAAGAAGCCTAGACCATGCTGCCTGTGCCAAGCATCAAAGCTTATGCGGTACAAAATTTAGGTTGGGCTCAGCACCTGAGGATTTCCCTGAGGACGTCGGCTGCTGCTGTCCCTGCTCGGTTGTTGTATCCTCGTTCTTGAATTGCGGATCCTCCACTTTGCCGTTTGCCATGGCACTAGCTCGCTGTGGCGTCAAATGGCCAATGATAATCCCGACGGTCACGCACACCAGAGCGGTCACAAAAGCGATGACATGGAGCATAGGGCTAACAAGCACCCACAACACAGACTTCATGGGGCTCCATCATGGGATATGGCGCGACACTGGAGCTTTCTGTGCGTTCTTGTCATCATCCGACGGATCCGGCAGAGATGCAGCGATCCAAGGTTCCACATGGGTTGCTGACTCATCATGTGCTATTTAAGGCAGGCTTTTATGCATCTCTCTGCAGTCTTGCGTCACGCCACGAACCGTGCTTTGCCATCTACGCGGATTCGTCTGTGGTGACAGTATTGCACACTGCTTTAGTGGTGCTCCTTCCTTCTAGTGGAACTGAGTGGAAGCATGAAAGGAAGTTGAAGGGACAAGATGTCTTTACATCAGTATTTACCGGGTCTGTCTGCTAACATTCGTACGTCGTACCATCAACCTCAGTATCCTCACGTTGTGCGGATGACACATCAGAGTCTTTGTTCTTGTTGCACTGGAATACCAGGCATAAGATTAAGAGTAGCACAGGTAGCTGCATAAGATTGCCTCACATCCATATTATAAGGCTTTAGCCCTACTGCTCATTCAAACCCGGAGTTTACGTACATCCCACTGCTGTCCCTGTTGAGGAGCTTGTGTGGCTAAAAGAATTTCTCCCTGAGGCAGGTGCCTGGGTGCACCACATATCTGTACTCATTGGCATTTGGTTCTCCACACAGTACAATCTCTGGTTTTCTGGCCAATATCTTGCACTGTTGCACAGCTGACAGCAGCTGGAAATCTCTTGCAGCTTTGGCTGCCAGCTACGATGTTGGTGTACACGCTGCAGAGAAAGGATCTGAGATTCATGATTGGCTTCATGAGTTTGCTTGAGTGCAGCTAGCTGCCGCTGCATGCTGATGCTGATGCTGATGCTGATGCTGTGTGATGAAAGAGCCGCATCTCCCGTCAGACCACGGCGTATTTCATTCCAAAATGAGCTACGCTGCCTGCTGAATTTTCACCAATATTGGCATCCTGCTGTCTTAGCTGAAAGTACTCCCCGGTAGCCAGGTGACTTGGGCACCCGACCATGGAAAGGCACCCTTCCACTGCACCTGCAGACATGCACAAAAGTGTCACCATTCACTCTGCGCCAAACAAAGCAGAGCGGCATCTATACTGTGCAAATTACTTGACCACTCCATGAGATTGATTGAAATTAGTGCTATTCAAAAGGCAGCACCGCAACAGCTACCAGCCCCAAAGCACAACGGGGCTCTGTAAATGAGCTGCTACAAACTCCTCTTTGACTTGAGCAACTCTGCAGCGGGCATGGCCCATACCCTGCCAAATCTTGGAGAGCATACAGCAGTACCTCTCACAGTTCCTTATTATATCGAAAGTTCAAGCGGCTGTCCTACCTTATTGCAGCCGCGCCTCACCCCGAAGCTGCTGCAGCAGAGGCCGCAGCAGCATCATTTGCATAGCAAGCAGAGTCACACGACGGTCGCATGAAGGTGTTGTTATGAAGAACATGTTGAGACACGAGGTCAGACCACCCGCAACAACCTTATGCTGACGCGGAGTCACCGTGAAGCCTAAGAAGGTGTTTAAGGGTGCAGAATACTTGGCACACAGGCGAGACCTGTTGCTGATGAAAGAGCGCAACACCACAAGCCGTGAGATGCTCACCGTGACCATCATCAAAACAGTCATCACATTTGTCTCCGCAGCCATGACAGTCGTTTCCGCCTGCAGCTGCCGCTGCGGCAGCAGCCGCATCATCTGCAATCACGCGCAGCCCATATCAGCGCATACAATCCATGGCACCAAACATCAGAAGCGACACATATTAAGCTCCCACAACTTGGCGCTGCAGTAGTCATGGTCATGGTTGTACCAAGCAACTGGAGGTGAATCAGAGAGAGACCAAGCAATCCCACGTGTTTGCCTGTAGTGGTGCAAGCTTAGCCAGGTGAAAATAGACCCAGGCCTAGTCCCATTTCAGCGCCTCATCACAGTGCAGCATGAACACACGTTGCAGCTCTATCTTGACATCATTGTGAGGCTTCCGGAGGGCCAATGTTTTGCGGGACAATGATTGCGGGACAGTAAATGCTGAGCTTTCAGATTGCATGTGCACCATCATCATGGTTGCCATGATCATCATGGCGGACGTCATCCCATAGGAGCTTGCGGCCGCCGGAGACTGCAACACACACTGCATCTCAGAGTCTGCCTTCAATACTCGCTCAGAAGCGCAAAGATCTCCCTCTGGGGCTAGAGCCTAGAAACTACAAATGGAGCCAGCGGAAAACTAACATCTCAGCTCTTATAGGGCTCAGAAAACTTATTTGGGAATCACGTGCTACAAAGCCTCTCATGCAGAGAGGTCTCTTAGCAGTGGGCAGTGGCTAGCTAAGATACCAACAAAGAGGTAAAGGAAATGAGGGGTTGCAGATGCCATGCATCCACATCTGCATAACGCTTCTGCACTTTGGCATATCTGCCTGCTGGCCTAATTTTAGCTACATAGGACTTATCACACTTGATCCTGTAAACCCTAAACCCTAATGGCTCCAAGTTCCTGGACTTTGCAGATGTGCTGTACAAGTTTGCACCTTTTTGGGCTCATACATATTTAATCAAATCATCTGGTGCTAAAAGGTACTGTCATTGCTATCTTAGGCACAGATGAAATGGTATGAGCTTGAGCAAGGCGGGTATATATATGCTTGAGCATCTGCGGCTGCAGAAGCATCGTTATTGAAGCCTGAGTCAGCAATAGCCTCAGCGCTAGCGCTAGCGCTGGCGTGGCAGTGAGTGCCGCCCAGCCAGATCCATAGACCCCTGCCAGAGCTGCCGCTAGCTGCTGACACAGCGCGAGCTAATCAGACATCTATTTGACACAGAAGGCAACACACTAACAGCATAGCTCACAGTGTGTGCCTGAACCACAGAGGTGGAACTCTTAAGTGCTGGTATAGCCAGGTTTGAGGCCTTGCTATAGGTGCTGTTGGCTGCTGCCACAGCGCCAGCATTGTCTGTACATCTCTGTCTGGTGAAGGTAGCTGGAAGGACAACGACTCTAGCAGAGAGACAGAGGTAGACAGGGATATGGAAAGTGCATGAGGAAAAACAGCACACCAGACCAGATCGGGAACAGCCAAGGAATGCAGGCTAAAGGTCAACACACATGGGACGAGGGTGCTTACTGTAGATGATGCCGTTGTTTCAATACCAACCCGAGAAGTCGCCCTTCAATGAGCCTTCCTCTGCACACACAGAGAAGTGTATGGATGGGCGCAAGCCTGCTGCAAAGGTACTGCAAGGATGCAATGCCCTCCCGGACATCATTCGGGATGCATGACGCATACACGAACGCGCCGTGGAAGCCAGGACGAGCATGCATTTCAGAAGCTCAGGGAAGCTTTATAGCGGCTATCTCTACCAATGTTTAGTGCACGAGCTCTTGCGTGCCTGTTTCATTCAGCTCTGCCAGGCGCAGAGGTCACGTCAGCAGAGTACACAAGTCATAGCAACGGTCGCTGCGCAAGGCTGTAAGCAGCCTGAAACTTACTTGCGTATGAAGACGAGGCGCTCAGGCTGAAGCAGAGCACCAGCAGGCAATGGATAGACATGGTGAAGGTCGGTGACGCACGAAGGGTCCCGGAAGTAGTCGGGTACGGAAGCGACACCGGTTGAACGCATTCAACAAGCGGTAATTCTTTATGATGCCTGATATGGTCTGATATCTATCGTTTTTTAGCAGGAAGCCGTCAGAGTCTATATAGATCATGCTTACGTGAGAAAGGCCGAGGACACATGGACAGCATAGCTCATCCAGCTGCTTCAGCAAGTGCAGTCCAGGCCAAGAAAAGCCTGTGTGATGTAAGGGAAGCGTATGGGCACACCGAGTCGCCAGTCTCGGAGGCTTTCACGCAGACAGCGCTTACCTCAGAGACAGCCCTCTTCCTCACATCTTAGTTGTCTGTTGATGGACGTGTATAATAAGCAGCGGTTCATAAGGTGGGCATTCTATATTTGCGTCAGGAATCGGGTGCATAGGAAGCCTTGTGAGCAGATCCATGAGATGAGACCAGCACAGACTACTGCAGATGACCTCAAGTGGAGCATCAGAGAGTGTTAGCTCTCAGAGTTACTATGGCTGGAGAGTCCCCTGTGCATAGTCAATGAGACGTCATACCCTTGCAGTATGCTTTTAATTCATTCAATACACGCTTTCCGATCCGTAGATCAGGTGCGTTGCAGCAGACATTCTATGGCAGCCCTCCATTTTGCCCTGTCTTGGGATTTCTTCCACCATGTGTATGAAAGTCCTGCAATCTGCAAGTCTTCCCTGACATAGTCCACCCATTGCTTTTGGCTCTTGCCTCTCAAGCCAGAGTCTACGGTGTACTAAAAGCAGTAAAAATCCAGTCACAGACCAGTCATCGCTGACCTGTCCTTGACCGGTGTTGGTCCAGTGTTGGACCGGAGGCAGAGTGGAGAGCGGGCAGTGCCGAGCTCGAGGTACGGCTGTGTTGGTGTCGTATTTGCTCAGAGATCGAGCAGTCCTCGTCCGGTCTCGGTGATCGCGCAGTGTGCGGGCGGAGATCGAGCAGTGCGGTGTCGGAGCTGAGATCGTTTGGTGTCGGTACAAAGCTGTGCCAGTGCAGTGTGTCATTGAAGAATCCAGTGCTGGTCCAGTGTTTAAGCAGTCCCGGTCCAGAGCAGGAGCAGTGCCAGAGCAGATAGCGCCCTGATGCTGGGCAGACCCTATCGAAAATGGCCAGTGTTGGCCCAATCATTCTGTCTGGTGGCAGTTCAATAGTACTGCAGGGCTCGAGCTGTCCTCGAGCGCCGATGGTGGCCTCTTGGTCCCGGAAAAGAGACAGACCTGTGTAGGAGCTGTGTGGTTCCAGACCAGCGAGCCCAGGCGCAGAAACCCTCAAGCGTGTCTATCTGCGTTATCAGCTTGAATTTTACCACGGATGTGGCGCGTTAGACAGCTGGCCGCCGCACCACCACATGCTTCGATCTTCACAGGTACATGGCTCCCTAGCGCTGCTGCTGATGTGATTACGACCAGGATACATGGGGCATCGCCCTGACGTTCAGTAGCGCATCGCCATTTTGACGGGGCTGCAACATGGATTGGGAGTGCAAAGCATGTTCGCAATGAATATGTACCAAGATGAGGGCATGCCATTGCCTACTAACTCAATCTGCCTGCCCATGTGCTTCGGTCGGGCGCGTGGCTTCGTCTCACTATGACGCATGCAGCTGTACATGACGCTACAGAGCATTTGAGGGTGATAATCAAAACCAGGAGCTCCAGCGCTTGGATGCACTGCATGCATCGCAGCGCTGACGCACAAGCTCCTTGCCTTGTGAGCTGCATTGCTCCTCAAAGATCCTCACTGCTGGTGAATGTCAAGCGTAGTAACAGCATCTTTGATAAAGGATGAGTAGCTGATTAGGCATATCAATTGGCAGCCAAGTTTGATCTCATTGTGATGAGCAGGGTCAGATCCGGGGCTGCCATGCATATGTGATGTGCCTTGTCAGAGCAGTCCTCGGATATGCAAGCAAGATGCAAGATGTAGACCAGATGTGATGATGCAGAGCAAGGGTGTGGGAGCACAGCCCTTCTGCCCGCCATCATTACAAAGGCGACAGGCATGACAGGCATGACAGCCTGTCGCCTCTGAGAGTGCAGCAAATTCTGCCTTCAGGATTCTCTAGGTGCAGACCGGCCAGGCTATTGCACGTGTGATGATTGCACCATACTTCATAATAATGGGTGGTAAAACAATCCATGCCTGGCCAAGCAAAGAGACACAGCTGGCACTGTAACCTCAGGCAACAAGAAACTAGTATGCTTGGATTGAGCCCACAATGGCAATTGCAAGCAGCATGAGACTTCAGCACCCACCTACCTATAGGTGGGTAGCTACAGCAGCATCTAAAAGATGGTCATTGTGAGAAGAATGAGTGACTTCAAGCAGCAGAAGCTTTATTGTCACATATGGCACCGTGTTGCAAGTCAGGCACCCTCGTGACGTTGCCGTCGAGTAGAGGTACATCGTGTACCAATCCGATGGCCATCAACATAACTGAACAGAAACGCGCACATCGCAAGATCTGTGCGGCTTTGAAAAAGCAGCGCTTGTCTGGTTGAATGCATGTGGTCGGACTTCAAACCTGCCCTGAGAACGCAGATTGTGCATATAGGTGATGCATCTCAGCAACACATGGGGCTTATGCCATGATGATCCCATAGCAACTTGACTGCAGCTGGTGCAATGACTCTGTATATAGTGCGGGCAAGCTTGCCTTAAGGCACTTCGTTTCACGGCAGCCTGCTGAGAGCCAAACATGCTGCGTAAAATCTCATGAAGCTGAGCTTTGCCAAGAGAAAGTCTAGCTAGCAGACAGGTCGAGGTGCTGCCCCGAACCAGCAAAACCCTTAAGCATCTGGTGGTGGCTCAGAGCCAGCTCTAGCCAAAGGGCGCTACATCGAGCAGCACAACATTAAGGAAGCAGGCAGCCCGAACATGCTTTCAGCTGTGCTGCAACACTTCCAAATATATGCTAGCATGACAGCCGTCCGAGGGATCGGCCAGCCATGACAGATATGACTACATGTGCCCAGCTTTTGAGGAGCCAAATAGCATGGAGTCCATGCGTGTGCACAACATGTGCTGCTATGTTGCCCCGCATCCCGCATCACATGATGTGAGTACCTTGGGGCACCTCTGCAAGCCTTAATAAGTTGTTTACCAGTGGCACAATACTCTTCCACGGTACAGATTGATGATAAGGGCTTACAAGATGACTTCATGGCAGGTCGGCGGGACGCATCCACTGCAGCAGCTGCCTTCTTGCATCCTTTTGAGGCTGTCTGTAAATGTTTGCTTGCATGTATGGACTCTTCATCCCGTATTGATATTGTTGCTACAGACAAGGCACATCCCCTCCCTTGGAGATCTCGATTTCACTACGCCAAAGGTCGGGTATAGCGTCGCTGTGGGGCTGAAGTGTGGTTGTGGGGACACGGATCACCCAGGCTTGAGTATGCTTTGGCCTTTATGCAATGCATGCCGCCCTATTATCATGCGATTGGGCTGCAGAAGATGGATCTAGAACAGTTGATTGGTGGCTGTGTTGGGCCCCATGGTTCGGGGTGCCAGACTTCGTATGCCTTGTGCCCCTAGGTTACGGCTCGTGGTTGCCACCCTTGTGACACTGGTTTAATTGCTTGGGAAAAGTGCTCTACAGGCTAGGGTCTAGGGTTTAGCGGCACCCTAAACCCTGAAAGTATAGAAGATGCACCACCAACACTGCAGAAGCTCTAATGAGCCTCTGCTTAGCTTCCGGTCCGACCGTTCTCACCTGAGGGACTAAAGAAGCACAGGTCCGGCCGCTCTGGCGTTGTGCAGACCATACTCCAGGTTACTGGACCAACTCTGCATCATCACTGCACCAACACCGGTCCACCGCCAATCACGCTCCGGATCATCTCCACACTGACACTGCACTGCACAGTGTCAATGTGGAGAACTCATTAACCCCATAAACGCCAAACACACTCCCAACAGAACACTGCTCTGGGACCGCTCTGGCTGTGCACTGTCTCCACACTGCTCTTACACTGTTCCATCGCGGCACCAACTCCGCACAGTCTCTGCATAAGCTCTTAGTTGTCTCCGCTCTGGCAAAGCACGATCGCTGCGTGCTCACTGGAGGGCCATGACTGCTCCATGACCTCTCGATGACTGACTTTTTACCAGTTTTAGTACACGATACCTGCAAGCGCCAGCGCACGTGCGAGAGCTTTCTGAGGGTAGTAAATTATCTAAGAGACTTCGTTATATATCACGTGCCTGGCAGCACCGGTGTGATCGAAGCCGTGAGCTAAAACAACCCAATATTGATCGGCTTTCTGCCAAGTCGGCTATGCGACTCGCACAGGTGCTGACTTCGTTGAGGGCCACCTTGACGTACTTCTCACAAGGTCTTGAGTACGCTGCTGACATGCATGCCGAGGACACGCCTTTTGGATACAGCAGCGGCAAGAACCCTGATTGTGGAATACAAAGACCGGCTCAGTTACTTGCGTTTGTATATAGCTCTTCAGCTCGGAAAGACTGCATGAACAACACCTACGCAGGACTCTGCAGCCCCTTTTGACTAAAGAGGACGGTGTCACGCTGTGTTGCGAGTGCTCTGAAAATTAAAGTAATATACTGCCGCATATTCAAGTCGACGTGATCTCCTGTTTTGCCGGAGCTGGACTTTACAGGGAAGCTTCAAATGCTCCGGACGCCCGTTTCAGCCCTTTAAGACCAGATATAACAGGGAGGGTTGCCACTTATCTGCGCAATTCTGACTACATGAGCATCCTAGTCAACAGGAAGGCGCACAGCATTTCCAGTCAAAGCTTCTAGACTGCTCAAACAATAGAGTCAGATGTTGCTGCAAGGCTAGGCCTGCTCCTTTGCCTGACATATCCTAAACTCCAATTGAGATTCCTAATCAATTTGTTCGACTAGCCCCGAGCAGCCTTGAAGTGGTATTTGCCACTCACGGACCTGGAATGTACACTGCTTGTATTTGATGGCAAACTTGCGGCACACAGCTACCCCAGTACCAGAATACGCTATCCTTGGCAAAATGAGTGCGGAAACGACGACAGCTGTGGACATTCTCCATACAAGTACAGGCCAGACACTGCATGACCTGTGCCAACGCACTAGGCGGACATTGCCTACCAGTCAATATCTTCTGCGTCCCTCTCATCAGATGAGCAATGTCAGCCTTGCTGCAAGGTAATGTCAAGTGCAAAGTCAGACCAGATATGGCGCGCACATTAGCGGCTCTTACGGCTGAGTGAACGACTTCAAGAAGTCGTCTAGTCCTTGATGTCCCATGCTGTCACTCCACTCGTCCCTGCTGGGCTCTTGATCCATAATTGCAGCGATCTCCGCCTGCAATCAGATGTTAGCCCTTGCCTGATATCAAAAACTGCTTGGAACTCAATGCAATAAAACATGTCCCAAAAAACTTGTGGTAAGCCGAGTTGCACACAGCCATCAGGCAAACGACTCATGGCAATATGGTCCATTTAAGCTTCGCAGGTCTATTGGAGATATGTGCACATGAAGATGAGCTCAAATGTTAGATTGCTGCTATCCCAGACCAGCATGCACTTGTAAAGCACTACTTGATAGCAAGGATAAGTCACATAGCTTGCTCACCAAGTCTGGCTGCGTGCATAGGCCAGGCTGTGTCGAAATAGCCGACTGATCAGAATATGTATTGACGGAGTCCATTCGACTTCCTGCAGGCACAGGCACACTACTGATTATCGTATAGATGATTAGAAGATTGTGGTGTGCATATACAAACTTACCGATGGGTAAGGGTATAAGACTGGAAGGTATTGGATTCATGCCAGCATAGGCAATGATATCTGCAGCTGCTGCTGATGCTGTTGATGGGAACTTGCCACCAAAGGCTCTGATGGAAAAGACATCAATTTGTCTGCATTTGGAGCATTCACGCATTATGGTACAAAGTTGGCAACAGCACACTCAGCCTGGCCTTCCCGCATTAGTGTAGCCTCAGCTATATGTGCTAGAGGTGCCAAACCTTGGCCTGGCAAGTATTGCCTGTCCTCACATCTTGGTGTCTGCCGAGACGGGCACTCAGATGCCAAGGTTGGTTGAGATGACGTGCTGCCAGCATCTGGCTTTGCCAAAGCTATGCGCATGTGAGCCTGCACAGTCTCTGCTCTTGCAAGCTGTGCACTAGAACAGTCCTGTCAGTCACTCAGCGCTTAATCTCCCACTCTGACAAGAGACACAACAGCCCAATCAAACAATGTCACTGCCCATGCGGAGGAGGTGGCACAATGCCAGACAGATGCAATTCAGTGCAATACACTTTGCATACTAACACTGTTTGAGTGGTGGCTATATCACAGCGTGCTAGACATCCAAGATGGACATTGAAGAGGGCATGCTGCAAGCTGACCACTGCATTTCAAATTACATCAACACCCCAGAGTCCTAAGAAGAAGCCAGCAAGCAAATCTGCCCTCACCTGCTCATCTGGTGCAGTCGAGGTCCCATTTGCCATCTCACGCGCTGCGAGCATAGCCTGTAAGCCCACATTCTCCAATTTGCGCAGCATGACTTCCATGCCAGCCTCGCCTAGCACTCGGCTTGCTTGCGCAAGCACATCCTCGTAATTTACTTTCTGAATCTGCTCTTTGGCATGTGCTCGATACTTCTGCGCCAGGCAGTAACTTTTATTGCTAAAAGTAAGCTTCACATGCTCAATGCCAATGAGAATTCTGACAGAGGCGCTGAAAAGGCGTAGACCCCACAAGAGAGTGTGTTGGAGCATGGTTCAGGAACAATTTTGAGGTGCAAACACATACTCGCAGATGCATTGTGGACTGCAAGGCACTCTCGGGCCATGGACAGAGCATAATAGCGACAGCAAGAATCACCTGTAAATGGCTTGCTACCTGCTCCCTAGTAAGCCCATTCACATGCATCAGCTGCAGAATGCGCATGGGAGCGGCCCCTGCACAAGGCATCAAACTCCTTGCCATGGTAGACATTCTACGCTTTCTTCTGACTTAATACCATATAGAAAGTACTACATCTCTCCAGACAACACCACTGACAGGAGTATTGAGATACGAATATTCCTAGACTAAAAATTGGAAAGTTGGCAGGCCTACTTACTATCTCCCAGCGCCTTGACAATATTGCTAAATTCGTGATGCGCCTCTGAAGTCCACACATGGCGCTGCTTCTTGTACAATGGGCTATCAGGATTGCGACCCGCATCCTCATGCTGCATTGCGCCTCTTACTATGTGTGTGAAGCATACGGCACCAAGAAGCCTTCTACGGTGTGACAATAAATTTCATGCAGCCCGTATTGGGCAGAGCCAACCAGCGACCGCCAGCCACAGAATGCATACAAGCATATAAGACATGCCCAGCTGATGGCATGCAAGAGGATGGCTTTGATATAGAAATGAGCCACTCTAGACTCTCCATTTAAATACAGCTAAGAGGGGACAAGCAGGCCTGAAGCAGCAATCATGTAAGTTAGTTTGGGTTGCCACAATTGCTTACTGTAGGCTTTTGAAGCTTCCTCAGAAGACGAGCATGCTGTGCTATTTCCAGAGGCTGCCAAGCCAGTTTTCAGAGAAGACACACCATAATTGTATGATGCCTTCTCAGAGGAACAGATATTCAGAGTGCAGACCTGAGCACCGCCACTGCACTCCAATGGGTGCTGTATGTCCTGCAGCTGCTCCACTGACACAGCTTCAATTCGGTACCCAGTAGAGCCTGGTCCACGTACTGAAAGCTTCAAGCCTCCTGATTTTGACATACCTGCACATCAAGATGTCTAATCCTCCTCAAGACCTCTAGCCATTGCCATACAGGGAGCATGAGGACCAGCAGATACACTCTGCAATCCACAGCAACTCATGGACTCACACACATGACTCCCGTGAAGTCATGCAAGAGAAGTCTCCTTTCACACTTCACAGGCACTTCGTCAAGGTGACGGGCGTGGCTGCAAGAAGGACCTGCGTCGATGGCCTCAACAAGAGTCTTATCCATAATCCAGACATCCGTGTTGCCTGTTGTGGACACTGGCAATACCTCTAGCTCATCGCTTTTAAGCACAGAAGTGCCCTCAGCTACGTCAGTCTTTTTCAAAAAATCGATAATGGGATCTTTCCACAGATCCCTGCTGCAAGAAGGAGCAGCTTTGTCTGCAATCAAACAGGGCTCATTACTCTCGGAACACTGCCTGAGCTGGAGTTTCTCAGCGCGCCCAAGAAGATAATTGCCGCTTGCCCCATGATTGAACCTTTGCATCTGCAGCACACCCGACAGGAATCAACGTCTATAACACAGTCAACTACATCTATCCTCGCAAATCCCCAATGATGACTAGTCGAAATTAGCAGCATGAAAGTAACTGTCTTCTGAGAATGTACATAGTGAAGACAGGATCATGGGCTGTGAGACATGATCATGAAGCTCATGAGTGATAGAATTGTCGTATTTGCGAGTGGTGAGCATTCTGGGATTGCCAAGAGCATCTCGGAAGCTGCCGAACACGCACCTGTTCTGCCGACTGCCTATTGGTGACGCGACGAGCCATCGTACGCCTTTCTGGCGACATGAAACTAGGCGTTGTGGTAATTCTAGGGTAAGAGTCTGGGCAACCAACTTGCCTGCCTGGGCTTGGGTCTGGTCGCTGCAGAGTCATCCATATTTTCAGGTATAAATGCCGAAAGCCATGAACTCTGCAACAGACAGCTTGGCTCGTGGATTGATACCTTTGTAGGAGCATCTGGATGCTCACACACGACGCAGTCGCTTACAATTGGAGAGATGGGGCAGCATGGTATTTGACAGACGTGTGTAGACTCGGTGCTTCTGTTCGGGCGCGTCTCGCATTCTGCTGAAGTAGTGGACTGAGGTCGCGCATGCCCTGCACTTCATCCCATCACACACTCATAGGGCAGATGATGCACGAGTGGCTTCAACTCATAGGGCTAGATGGAATACCCACAGAATGAGCGGGACAAAGTCAGTCGTCACACCATCTGTCAGCCCCACCACGCTTGTCTCACGACCCCCCTCTTCTTGACCAGAGGTTTGACCGTGAGACGTTGGTCCCTCCATCATATTCAGGAAGCTGGCTTACTACCATGTTGATTATCAGTCTTAGGAGCTAGTGCCTGCTCCCCAAAGAGGATAGATATCGTATCCTGGTGCTGATCTGGCAATTTTTGCGCACATGCTGCCACACGTGTCAGCTTATACGACGTGGCAACACACTAGCCGCAATTTCCTCTGTGGTGTGCAAGATCTGTCTTGCCGGTGAATCGTGACATGATGTCAAACACAACGAATGATACAACGCGAGGGACCAGCTCTTGTCCAAAAGTGCTCGGAATACTGTCCGTATCGACACACTTCGCCAGACGTGACCCTTCCCTCAAGACAAAGTCGTGCGATTCCCTCAGCAACAGTGTGTTAAGTGATCCTGTAGCTAGCATTACGCATTGTGTTGAGCATCCGATATATTTCAGCAAACGTACGTCGAAAGGAGATCTGCAATAGTGCTGGCAACCTGCCAATAAGTGCCAGTATGGACTGGCGTCTGTGCTTCGCTTCGAGCATAGCAATCATGCACGGTGCCACTTAACATCCTAGGGGCCGTGTAATTGTTACAAGCTTGGCAACCCACAACCTAGGGTCACAGTGGGAAATCTGCAAAATCCTGCTGACCACTGGGGCCAGCAAGATCACACCATGTAATTAGTCTGCAAATGCTCGCACAGGGAATTATAACATTTGCTTCGGACACAACTTTATGCGATCTGCCTGATATGCGTGTACTGACTGGCAAGGGCTACCACTCACCTGGCAGGACCCTCTGAAACCCCAGGACTTGCCCAGGGACAACATGCCCCGTTGGGCATACATAATGCTTGGTTTGCTAGGCCTGTCACCACGCACCACGAGACTCTCAGGCTAGCTCTGCCAGACAAATGTGTGCAGTTTTTACTCAGGTCAGGCTGTGTTGTCACAACCCGACTAAGGATGTGGGTACTGCAGTGCCTATGTCACACAGAGTCTGTTACATCTGCCATGTTGGCCGACCTGGTGATGAGTACCGAGATTATTACAAGAGAGGCAATCCATAGCCTAGGGCATACACGTGGGAGTCTAGCAGCCTCAACCACGAGGGCCAGCACCGTCACCATGCAATCTGTCTGCAGCCCAATTGCACAATGTTGGGATAGCATGCACAGCATAGACTCCAAGGCATACTCCAGCCTGGGTGGAATAAACCTGGTGTCCCCACACCAAGGCACCCATAGTCCAGCCCCACAGTGACGCAACACCCAGCCTGTGGCATGGTGACATCCACCTTACCTAGGGGAGAGGACCTCCTCTGTCTGGAGCGGCAACATAAGCAAGCAATCTAAAAAGACAAGGCAATCAGTCCTAGCGCAACCGTCAGTCCTAGCGCAATTTTTCAGCCACCCGCCAAACTGCTCTACACAATGGTTCTTAAAGGTTATGACAGCATGCAAAAGTGCATCTGCCGCTGAAACTGCTTCCTCTGCACCTCCCATCAAGTCATCTCATAGTAAGGCCATCAACCCCTTGTCGTCCAGCGGTACCGGGGTAGAGTCCTAAGCTCTTGATAGAGAAGCCACTACTGAGCGGAGTGCTGCTCTGTGGTGTTCATACGCTGAGCAATGGAGCAACACATGCTGTATTGACTCTATGCTGTCTGGCTCCTCGCAAGCTGGGCATATGCAGTCCTCTCTGTCATGGTTGGGCTCGTCCCTGAAGCGGTTGTCATGCTGACGCAACATGGATGTGCCACAGCCCAGCTGAAATCGAATCTGAGCTGCCTGCTGTCCCTGTGCGCTGCGCTGTAAGTATTACCTAAATCCTGGATACTCATAGATGCGCTGGGACAAGGCAAGCTCGGGCTTGCCAGCGAGTGCACGCAGAAACGCGGCCTGGTCTCTGTCATGTACCGCAGTACAAAGCTCCCTATCAAACTCCTTACGGGGAGAGGATATGGGCTCCACGCTGGACTCGGACAAAGTGTCCCATATGCTGCCTACAATCTGACTCCACATGCGCCTGTTTTTACCCCTACTCTGGGCTGAAGCCTGTCAGCCGAAAGGCCATGCAACCTATGCTACCACTTAAGCTTCGCAATATCCCTGCGAGAGCTCAAGAAGCTGCACCCCTAAATCTGCTCTGGTCGCGTGAGAAGATGGCCTGGACGGGCAACCCATGATCATGCGCACAGCCTTAAGCTGCACACTCTCTAAAGTCCTAGCATGCTCCCTGGTGGGGACAACCACCTCAGCTCCATACTCAAGCAATGGGAGTAGTGCATTCAAGGTAAGCATGCGCTTGACACGCATTGAAAGATGCTTGTCGCGCAACAGCTTCCCCATCTGCAGCACGCACGCATTCCCTTGGGTGATGACATGCCTGATGTGCGTGTCCTGCCGCCCATCTGGAGTGACGATGATGCCCAGGTGCTTGTACTCAAGCACTCTGGGGATCTCTGTCTGGCCCCATGTGAAGGTCCTGTCGGGCTGGCCCTGCACAACAGAAGCAAGACCACAGACCATGCCTCCACACTTGGCATACTCAGCGCAAGGATCGCTCTGCAAACCCTCTACTGTGTATGCAATGCCAACAATATCATCAGCGTACAACAGTGCAAAAATCTCCCCTAGTCAGGGAGTCCTCCATTTTGTGACCTGCATGTAACTCCTGTAGCAATGCGTTCTCAAAGATGGCATACAGTGTGGGTGACAATGGATCCCCCTGAGCAACACCTTGGTCAATGGGGAAGAAGTCTGACTTCTGCCCATTGACCACGACACGGCTCCTATTGCCCTGCTACAGGCTTGTGATGATGCGCCACGACGTACCCTTGACCCCCATGTCCCACAGCCTATGAAACAGGCCATCCCTCCATATAGCATCAAAGGCCTTAGCCGCATCCCTGAAAATCAGCCACGCCGGTAGTCCCTTTCTAGTGCGCTCCTGACGATGTGTGACAAGATAAAGACATGATCTATACAGCTGCGCCGACTCTTGAAGCCAGCCTGGCAGACATGCAACCTGTCATGCGTGTGCAGCTATGCAGACAAGGGCGAGTCTATCACCTTGGTGTATACTTTACCAACCACATTTAGGAGCGTGATGCCCCTGTAGAAGTAGGAGGAAGTTTCGTAGCCCACGGCATGTGATAGACTCTAGTAACCATAGCTGAGAACCTTCGATGGGGTAGAACTTTCCTGTCAGAGAAGAACTATGGTGTTCAAATCTGATAGCTGCGCTCATTTTGCTCGGCTTGAGTCGGAACAAGCAGGGCGAGCAAGTACTTGTCATGAGGAAGAGACAGCTTGGTGGCCAATCCTCTGATTGCTTGACTCCACTTGCAGCCGCCAGTGCCTTTCTTACTTCCAATACTTTGTACCATAAGAGGAGCAACGTCTACACTTCACAGCACTCCGGTGATCAGGCAAGCCTGTGTATGTACAGCCTGTGTACGAGACGACAGTGATCGTCCCCCACGTGTTTGATCGACTCTGCAGGGACCAAATTTCCCTCTTACCAACGCCACAAGTGCTTACAGAGGCATGAGATATGGCCAAAAGTCTGCAACATTTGCACATTCACAGCTGCTGAGGGTGTAGTGGGCATCACAAGCTGTGAGTCACAACAGGACGTGATACTGCACGTACTATCCTATTTGATTTCTTTAACCACCTCGATTTGATTGCGGAGACTTCATCTTCACAGCGTGGCGACATATATGTACGCAAGGGCTGCACGTCGACATCGCAACCCAAATTAACAACGACGTCACCCCATCTCAATCCCGCGCCCTTTACTTTAGATGCAGGGTATGCGAGACTTGTAGGGCGCCAAAGCCCACGCTAGAATTGGTCGTGTGACTCCAAGTTGGGCAAAGGTGGATTGCCACGTTGCAAAGCAGGTGGTGCGGTGCAGGTGAAGTTTGTCATCGGGCGCGTATCTGACAGCCGCTTGGGATGTACTTCAGCGCCTTGGAATGCCGGCCCTACAAGTTGCTGCTATGAGGGCGTGGACGTTTCTCCGATGACATCCATGACCTCTGACTGTGGACATAGCCTTGGAGAGCACTTCAGCACATCAGCTGCACGACCTGGTAAGCAGGGTGCTTCTGTGCTCACTTTCCTGCGGACAGAGTGATCATGTGTGTCTCGTAAGCACGCAGATATTTGCGCCTGAGCTTGCAACGCACGCGTCATGCTTAGGGTCCTCCTACGCACAGCACCATACCCTTGCGACTCGAAACGGTGTTGGCACTGTTGAGAGCTTAGGACGCATGCTGGCATTCAATCCGGACTCCCGAAATCTAGAAAGCCATACCACTAGAACATGGTGTGATATCGAGCAGAGATCGGTGGCGATGCTGGGTCCGAAGGCTCCTTCGCCATAGGGCGCTCGCGACCTTTTCATGTGCAACGCGTCTTCCATATGCAGATTGCTTCTTGAGATCAAATTTGCTGTATGTCGACATCATTGCGCTGAGCTGGTCCTTCAGGCCTCCCATGATAATGAGTCTCTAACGGTGAGGTGTCGACTCAGCATTGCATTGTCACCATCATAATCAGTCTGGCTTACAAGATCTGCTTGCTCCAGAGTGTATCTGTCATGTTGGTAATAGAGAACAATCTCTCAAATTCAATCTTGAGTAGCACTGCAACATTTAATGTATGTAATGCATAAAGTACAGAGGCAGTCAATGTGCAAATGTGCCATTGCTAAGACGCACGTACTGATGTTTAACAGGCAGGACACAGGCAGATTATCATACATCTAGGCAGGAGACTCGCTTCAGTCTTGGCGGCTGGTGGCGAAGGCGATCATGGCCCTCTTGTTTCCACAGAGCCGTCCAACCCAACAACCAATACCTGGGCTTCAGCTGGCAATCTTGCCATAGCCAGGAGTTCTTTCCAGATGGTGCGCCTTCCCTGCAGAAATATACTGGCAGCTAGTGGTGTCAACGATGAGGCAGCCGTAGCTTCTGCAGAGCCGTTTAATACCATCACACACATTTGGTCTGGTGCTGGTATTCTGGGATCAGGCCGGGGCTTTGCACAGGTGGTGTGTCTCTTGGATGGCAATGCTTTGCTGGGCAGCGGTATCGACAGTGATGGCGATGTCTTGGCCTCTGCAGTGCTGTTTATGTCATCTACCAACGTTTGGTCAATTGCGGCTGAAATGGCCAATGCCAGAGATAGCTTTCAGTTGACAAAGTTGCTGAATCGCAATTTGCTGGCTGCATCTGCGATGGACAGAGGAGACATCTCACCATCAGAGGAGCTGTATAATGTCAAGACTGCCTGCTGGTCCGCTGCTGGCCAGCTGCAGAGTGCCAAGAGAGATTTCAGGCAGTGTGCTTATCGTCTGGGAGAGTGTTGACAGCTGGTGGAGGCGACATTAACAGCTCCGCCTTGATGTCTGCACACCTGTACGACCCTGCAGCCGATGCCTTGGTCATCCGCGGGTAGCATGGCAGCCGGTAGGAATGGCTTTGAAATGATTTGTCTGCTATCTGGCAGTGCACTGGCAGTTAGTGGTCTGGATGAGAGCCACAACGCCTTGACATCCGCAGAACTCTGTGAAGCCAGCACAGATACATGAATTGCTGCAGGCAATGGTGTTGATGTAGTGCTTCAAAGTCGACACCGTGCCCCTTTCCTCAGATCTTGAACCTAAAAGGCTTTCAACCAGTACTGGCGCAGTCTGATAGCCTCGTGTTCAAGCCAGGCCTTAATTTTGGCGATGCTACAGCAGCATGGCCACACTCCAGGATGCGCTGTGGGTTATTCAGTGCTGGTCTTTGGCTGTGGCTTGCCTGGACATGAAGCTTGCATATCAGTGCATCTAGTGTATTGCGTCTGACTTTGCAAGAATTGGGGTCCTCTGCTTGCAGGCATTGAACCGCATGTACACGCGGATATATGGTGCAAGACCTTCCATCTCCTTTTATGGAAATGTTTGATCTTTGGCTTTCGAGCAATTGCTGCTTTGAGCTTATCTACTATATTCTCAAGAGAGCCCATTTAGGAGATTCTTGGATTGTAGGGCTTCAACGTGGCTTTCTGTCAGCCTTGAGCCACCTTATTCTTGACTGCTGCTAGGCTGAAGGATCTCAACTTGAGAGCACTACATAATTGCAGAACATGGCTGGCTATGTCTGGCACGCCTGTAGGAACCAGTGTCAGCCTAACATGGGCTGTTGTGTATAGTGTATCCGTTCAATATGTGTATCTGACACGGCTGTGAACAGTGTCTGCAATTGCAAATATGGGTGCTTCATCGTGCAGTTTTGAATTGCTGCCATGGGTGGAAATTGGAAGTGTATATGAGCGGGTTCAAAGGAATTGGGGAAGTTTCACCAATGTATTTGACATTGGCATCAGCTGCGATGTCCTGTTCAGACGAGAGGCGGTCTGGGAAAAGTGGCAAACATGGCCAGCAGTGAGGTGCCAGGATGCATATCATGTCCCTTCATCCAAAAGCAAGCCCATAGGCGGATCCAGAAGCTTATGTTTTACATTTTGGGTATCTGTGAATATATTAAGGGTACCATGGCTGAAAGCTTTCTCATCAGAGCTATGTGAAAATAAAAGGTGCAGACTGATGTTCATGTCCTGTCACAGAGAGTTTTGTTTAGTGACTGAGCCCCACCGCGTCTGTACGCATAGTATGCAAGCTGACTCAGCGAAGAAAACAAGTAAGTAGCTGTCCCTCAAGATTGAATCCAGTCTCTTCAAGCATCGATCTGCTGCGTTGAATCGACACTAGACCTGCCCGGACCTGGACCTGAGGTCGCAAGGGGTCGGGATCTCTCAGTGCATGATTTCATATTGCAGGTCAGGGAAGGTCAGACCTCAAATCAGGACCCGGACAGATTCCGAATTGGATATTGGCAGGTCTGTGTACCACTTGTAATCCGACTCTTCTGATGGCCTGTTGGTCGAACAAAATCATGCCTTAGCTTTGCAAATCTTGTCAGCATTCTTCAACAAATATATTATATAGCTATCTCACGGCCGATGACCTGCACGGTACCTTAAAATGAAGGAATGGGTGTTCGAGCATGCGTTCCAAACATTTCAGATACATGATTAGGCAATGCCAGCAGGAACAGCCAAAGGGCTCAATGGAGGTAGCGCTGCTAGTACAATGGTGACGATACCTACGAACCCACACGAGTGAGCAGTGGGACGAGGTTAACCCCTGAGGCATCGATGCTTGAGTGGGACGTGATGCAGCGTTGGCAGGAGCGTACGTATCATCTAAATTCGTGTTGAATAATAATCTGGTAAAATCTGTGGTAGGGGAGTACATGATGTATACTGTCTGGGGCCCAGCTCAAGATAGGTCGAATGCAGCGAAGTGGATGAGGAAAAATACCCTAGCTGATGACTGGGCATAGCGCTGGTGAGGTGAACGCGATCTGTCCGCTCAATGCTCTGGCGGAAGCGTTGAGAGCCCTCATTGTAAGGGAAGCTTGTCCAAAGACGTATAATGGTAGCAAACGCTCAAAGGCACAGTGAGACAACTCAAGACTGCCAGGGGCCTTGTGCTTCCGTGTGGAGGGGCAGCTGGTCATCAGCAGAGATTGCTGCAGATTGCTGGTATATGGCTACTTCTGGAACTTGAAAAAAGATGTGTGCAGCCATCGGTGCTACCCTCCGGCCCCAGGCGCTAGTAGTTGATGACTCCCAGGTCGCCCTGTGTAGGAGCGCGTGCCTGTATACAGAGCACAGCAATGTGCCATTTGCCTTCATTTGCAGCGAATCTTTCTCTTAAAGTGGCAAGGTTTCGAGCAATGTGTATGACGTGAGGGGAATGCGCGCCTATGTACAGGTGGACCGGTTTGTGCTCAAACGACTGCTGGAGGACCTGGGCTTCCTTGTAGTGGTAGCTGGAGATGGACAGGAGGCTGTGAAGTATTACATGGAGCATGCCGAAAGCATCACATGCATATGGATGGTCAGGCAATACGGCTCCTGCCTAGCTGAGGCTTGCCCGTCTTGACATGAAGGCAGAATGTATTTCAGCCTTTAGACTACACAGCACTGCAGTCCCGAAGTCAGTTTAGCGAAGGAATGTGCGATTGCTGTTGCTGCCTGTGATGTACACGGAGCTGCCTAATCGGTACAGATGCCTAGCATAGTGAAAGCCAGGAAATGCATCAAGATCTGGCAGAAAATTGGAGTTGATGCATAGACACACCGTGTCTGCAGAAGCGTGAACGGGCGTCTGGTATGCAGGATATCAATATGCCTATCCAAGATGGTCTTCAAGCAACACTACAGATCCGCAGGATTGAGAGGGGCCGGCTGCGGAGGCAGGCATCGAGGGCATCGTTTGTCAAGGACCTGGTCCTGGTGGGGGAGGGCAGGCAGGTCTCTCCATCACAGAGGCATTGCAGCTGTCCCTCACAGATGCCTGTTCCCATTGTGGGAGTCTCTGCGTGTGGAAAGTCAGAACAGCTTGGCAATGCTTTTTCCTCCGGCCTGCTTCATGATGTTACAGGTTAGTCTCTCTTTGGTATCCATCCCTTGCGCGGCTAAAGCTTGCTTGCCTGCAGGACTGTTGCCACTTTCAACACTGACGCAGACAAGGCGCATGCATGTGTGCGGGTGAAGACCTATACTGTCAGCAAGGCACATAAACAGGAAGCATCACACCTGAATTGCCATGTGCTTCCTGTAACATATAGCGGTGTAAAGTATAAGGGAAAAAGACCCTGCTCAAGGTAGCTATTTTGTGATTGCAGAGCGACCGTGGAAGAACTTCGGAATGGATATGCTCGTGGAAAAACCGATGACCACGAGCAAGTTGAATGGGATTCTGGAGCAACTGGATGGAAGAAGACCTTAAATTGCAAGCGCCTCCTGGTATCCAGAAAGCATGTGATCATGAAGTACACAGCTCTATGTGCTTCTTGGCGTTTGCGCATAGAATGAGACAAAGACAGGACGAGCAACAATCATTTTGGACATTCTCTGCTGGGTTACGGATATTGCAGTATCTCGAGCACTCACATTGTTGCCCTTTTTGCATTGCTATGACATTTATCGTGCTGAGTTTATCTGGAGGGTCCCCAGTGCCTATTGCTCTTAGTAAACGCTGAGGATCACTGAACATTATCATATTTGCAGGGGTGTGCAGTTCTCAACTGTATCCGTATGCTCGTCGATGAGTGGGCCCATGTACAACGCCTTGGTGCAATACGACATTGCACACCCTATGCTCAGAGGCAGAGTCAGGGGCCATTGAAATGCTGCACGGTGTGTGAGCTGGGACCGCACATCTGCATACTTTGGTGGCGAGGAAGAGCAGCTTCACTACCAGAGTGGAGGTACCATATAAGTCTGACTTCTTGTGCACCTCTTTGAAGTCTCAGCAGCCTGGAGTGCTTTGCGACTACCCAGAATGTAGGGGCACTGGTGCATGCAGCATCATTGCAATCTCAACAGGCAGAGCAAAGAAGTGCCCGCAATAGCCTGATTCCATAGAGCTTTTGGCATTAGTATGTGATTGTGGATAGGCATTTGAGAGGCGTTCAGCGCAGGAGGGGCAACGTACTTCTATTGCGCAACATTTCGCGAAGCAGAGCACCAGATGCAATGTCCGATCATATTTTCCCATCAGACCTTGCCATATCTGCGCAAAACTTTTGTGAGACAGCTCTTTCGCGCTGATGGCATGTTCAAGCTAGGCTTTCTTCGCGAGCATGATCTGCGTCTGGGAACCCATTGTGCCGCAAAGCGACGTACCGCGGCTGCCGGCCTCAGCGAACGTGCAAAAATACAGTCGCCAGATGCCAGAGTAGGGAGCCGCGGGCGTCAGGTGACGGCAGAAGAGCAGACGGCCGGTGCTAGCGAGCTGGGCGAGGGCGGCAGATGCCGGCTAGAGCGAAGCCGGCAGCTGAAGCCCTCGACCTAACTTCGACACCTGACGCCCGCGGAGACCTACGTCGATTGCCGTCTGTGGCACGCTTACAGCACCTGCCGGCTCTATATATTGTGGCGACTGACGGCCGCAGTGGGCCTGGCCGTCGAGTGACGGCAGGTGCTGCAGGGCGCCTGCACACCTGATACTACACATCCGGGGAAGCAATACTAGCTCGACACGCTATCAGGACCATCCAGCCTCAATCACAGAACAGATAGTTGTAAGCGCCGTTCTACATGAAGAAAGTAGCTTGCATTGAACCAGGACATCTTCACTATGTAATCCCGAGTGCTCTACGCGAGCCATTGCTTTATCAGCAGACCATTGACAAGCTGCTGAACAGAATTGTTCTGAGCAGCTGCTTTATCCTCAGCTGTCGATTGGCTAAATGTGGTGAGCACGTGTACACGTGTAGTGGCTGAGTCAGCAGGACATGCTTTGGCCTGCCTGTGGCAAGGGCAACTCACATTAGAGTAGGTCCCGTGCGTGATGATATGCCCGACTGCTCCTATCGCCATTGCTCAAATGTCGCTTGGTAAGGGCAGAGCTCTGTGAAGCAATGGGGACAAATGCCCGCTCATTGGTGAGTCAGGGTGTTCTGTCGATCTGAGCAGGAGGAGCAGACTGTCTGCCTTGGAGATACGCGCATCTCTTTGATTGTCGCGTGCCGGTCAGCGATCAATCCCGAGTCCCTTACAAAGCACACCTGTACGGCATCACGCATGGAAGAACTAACTGGGCTATTCTTTCCAGCCTTAATCCTGGAAAGTGAGCTCCTTTCTTTGCATTCTGGTCATCAATTGCTCTTACTTGAATGGATTTGGCAGATCTAGCGTACTGGCAATGATGGGCTGACTAGCAGATGTGATGACAAGGCTTGGGATGATGTCACTGCTCGTGCTGAGAGCTATGTGCACCGAGATGGCATCAACCTTTGAAGTTGTCTGTGGTCGCTACATAGCTGTAGAGGCATCCTAGCTGGCACTACATGTACCAGCGAGTCCTCTTCTCTCAGCTGTGGAAAGTGGTGTGTGCGCTTGACTTGTGTTGCAAAAGCTTTCCCTGATCCTTTCTTGCAGGGCCTGGCGGGACCTGCTGAGGACCACAGCACCTTGCAATGTCTGGGCCAGACTATTTGCTTGGGCACAGCTGAAAGGGCCACCACACATTGAAATGAGGCTCAGGCGGGGCGTACCTGTTGCAAGCAGGGCAAGCCAGCGCAGCATTCATGACAGCAGCTGCAATTCTGGGCTTTTGGCGCAGGACACCGCCTCTGCCCACCATTTGCCGCACTCTGATGCAGGTAGCCCCCTTTATATGCACCCAGAACACTGCAGTCTGGTGCTGCAAGGACTTTTTGATCCACTCTGTCATCACAAAGCCGTGCTGCATTCCAAAAGGACATGCGCTGCATCTCTACTGCCGCCTCAACCGAGCTTGCAGAACTGCCTGAATTGCTTCTGCATTGTTAGTCGCACTGGCATCAACATATTGGCATTGCATTCCTTTGCAGTGTTATCTTGAGAAGCAAGGTGATCCAGCAGCATTGGCACTTTTGCTAGAACCAAGATCCAGGGTTGTCTTCTGGGCTGCAGCAGGTACCCTTCCCAGACTGGCTGAGGGCGCCTGATGTCGTCCTGTGGATCGCCAGGCTTGCGCCTATGTGAGTATGTTAGCCAATTGTATGCAGGTCTGCCTTTCATAAGCTCGGCCATACAGGCCAAACTCTTGTCCTTTGCTGCATTCCCTTTTGTGTATCTCCTTCAATGGCAATTGATTTTGTAGTTCCTACGGAGCAGCGCGTGCTCTACGGCTCTGACATCAGGCATTCATGTGGTGCTGACCCTACTTGCAGGCATGATGCAGATAGTATGGCAGTCTCGGCAAATTCAGTTTCAACCATGGGCAGTAGGGCACAGACCAGTGAAAGGAAGTCACATTGGCTCGACTCAGAAGGCTTCTCGGACCCTCCATGCAATGTAGAACAGTATGTGGCAGATCTGCGGCGTTACGTAAGCCCGGGCCCAGACAATCTGCAGAGTTGATGAATGCAAACTTGCCATATGTGTGGCATGCCATCTGCGCCTTTCCAGATCTTGCGCTGTGAGGGTCCTCAAAGAGCTCTCTCTGCAGGTGCCCTTGGAAAGCTTAGCTCTGAACTAGACACCTTCCTGGCAATACTGAGAAATTGTTTACTGGAAGTCATCAATGAGCACTATGCAGACTATGTCAGTCATAGCAGTCGCCTTGTCAGTATGGACACAGCTGTCATCCGTATGCAGAAGCCTCTGCTGGAGATCAGGGTGTGTCTGAACATCAGACTGCAGCCATGCTCCACATGCTAGCAGCGCAGTGTGGCCAAGAGCCTGCAGCCTTCTCTGTGGTGATCTTCTAGCTCTGCTCAGCAAGTGTGCTCTCACAGGACAAGCTGCTGGCAGTCAGAGACAGTGTGTCTGGGGCTTTGGACTATTTGCGGGACGGCCCAAACAGGCGGCAGGATGTGGCCTCTATTCGTGCCCTGCTGGAGGTCATGCAAGACGATGCCCATGTCATGGCCAAGGTAGCTCTCACGACTGGAGATGGCACTGCTGAGCCGCCCACACACATATGCAGGCAGAGCTGTACAGGCCTGCGTATATCCTCTTGTTTATGATGCCAGCTGACTGCTAAATTTGTGCTTTTATAATACTGCATTCCAAGCAAGGCCCGCACAATCTGCTGCAGGTGAAGAAGCTGCTCGCAGAGACTTCCGCGATGGAGGACACCAAATGACCGCCCTGGAAGTGCTGGTGGAGGCCTCATGGAGTGCAAAACTTTGAGCGGCTGGCCCCTGAAGTCACACGGCTCAACTTCTACACTAAACGTGGGAAGGCAGGCATCTCGTCCCTGCCCGATCCCACCCTGCTTGTGAACATGTCTCCGCCAAAGATCAGGGATGTTCTGCCTCTCATCTACACCACAGCTGGGGCATTTTACAGAGCAAGCGTTGCTTCCTGCAGGAGCTTCAGTTTGTGCAGCAGCTGGAGCCCCGCATGAAGGCAGGTGCTGGGAAGCTACAAGAGCTCCTCTCCGAGGGTTTGGCGCAGGCAGTGGAAGAGGGCAATGCATCTGCACACAGTTTCTGCCTTCAGGCATTTGCTGCCATAGGTGACGCAGCTGGTGCAGAGAAGGTGTGTATGGTCTCATTCGACAAGCTCTGAGAGGAGCATCAATTCCTGTGAGGAGGATGTCCAGCGTTGAGTCTTGCAGTGCACAAAACTTTGAGCATTCAGATCATGTAAAACTTGCAGAGACAAGCAAGGTGACAGACGTACATGCACATTTGGCTGCCGGTTCTCAGTGCAACAAGATACCGAGGATGGTGCTGCAGATCTTGCGGGAGGTCGTGGTGGCCACCTCAGTCAGAAGTGGCCTCTCTGCAGCTACAGAGAAGAGTTTTGTGCCTTCAGCAAGCAGCTCCAGCAGCAGCTTTCCCCAAGTGTGCAAACAATTGCTAACCTTTTGCGCAGAAAGTTGCTCAGAGGGTGTTCCCAGCCCAGGTAGCATACACATCAATTTTTCCCCTTGTTGCATTACATTGCATGATGGTGTGTGATCAGAGCCAATCACTTACGTGGCTGCGTATGGCCCTGGCTGGCTCTGTAGTAAAGTGTACCGTCCGTGTGGCACAGGTGCTGAACGTCCTTGCGACCGCGATATATGATGAAGTCGGTAGCCTCCTGCATGGCATAGACCATGTTCAGATTGGGCTTCAACTATCTGACTCTCTGGGCAACGCAGTCCTGGCAGGGGTCGACACACAATTGGCAACCGCCATGCCAGGTGCGCGTGCTGGACACCATGGGTCACACAGCTGACTGTTGTCATCATGGCTTGAGCTTGTGTAATGGCTTTGCCCAAATGCAGGCAAGAGTGCGTACGTGCCCCTCTTTCTGGTGAGTACCTGAGCAATGACAGCTGCTACTGTGTGCAGGGGTGTTTTCAGTGGGAGTCCCTGAAAGATTTGTGGCAGACTAAGGCCTCACAGAGGATTCTGGATCGCTTAGAGGCTTTGAGCTCCACTACACGCGCTCTCGAGGCGTTCAGGGGCAAGCTTTGCATATCAGTCATGGCTGGGCCGCTAGAAGCTGTCTGTGTGCTATGGCTTCTGCTTTCAGGTATGCTCCTCTGGCAGTGCACAGATACTGCTGTAGTAGATGTCATGTACAGGGCCTGTGAGGTGTACAGGCCATCACACGCCCTGTCAAGCCAACACCTCTGCCGGTTGTCCTGCAAGGCTTTTCCAGCGCAACAAAGGGGCAAATATTCCTCAGAGTGGCGCACTCCATTTGATGGGTAATGCACATGAGGTGTGCAGATGTAAATGCAGAACGTGGCCAGCGCTCTGGAGAACGGGCCGTCATCAAAGCAATGAGCCAGGGTGGCTGCTCAGGCATGTGTGACATGAAACTGACATGCTTTGCCTGGCACGCAGATTGGGAATACTGATGGCGCTGTGATCATCACAGATGCCCTGTGAGTGCAGCCTTACTGCTGTTGTAGGCACCAGTGCAGGGGTGCACTTGTAGCCCCATCCCACCATGTGCATGGCGGTGCTCTTTTGGAGCAGGCAACGCCGTGCCGGGCAGCAGCAGCTGCTCTCAAGGCTGCGCGCATCTTGTGCCTCGCTGCAGGCAGGCACCCTGATGAGCATGAGAGACGCACGACTTCCGATGCAGATTGTCAACAGGTTATCGTACAATAGCGGCTGCTCACTACGTGTGCATGCGTTGCTGGACAGGCGTGCAAGCATCTGTTTGCAGGCAACTCAGGTGGCATGGGGCATGAGAAGGCGGCGTGGGCTGGGATCTAATGCACAGCTTTGATAGCAAACAGCTGCTGCCAGGGCACATCACTCCAGAGACACCACTCCAGAGAGGAAAATGCTTGGGAACTGAGCAGCGGGGTCGTGGAGGCACCGTACAGTTTGCTGAATTGTTCCCGTCTGCAAGAAGTCTGAGCCTTCTGAAATGGATGCTGGGATGTGCTACTGCAGCCCTTTAGCCAGTGATGATGATGTGTGTTTACGCAAGTGAGGGTGGCAGGCATGCCCAGCTGCCCTTTGCCCATGCCCCCTTGCACACGGGCAAGGGCCTGCTGCTGAGGGCTTGGGCAGGGGCACAAGGGCAGCTGGGCATGCTGCCCTGCCATAGTCCTTGTGTGCACCCCCTATACTGTAAAGGAAACCTTACAAAACGCCCACTAGAGGCCACAAATAGACACACTCTACCCCCCAGAGCCTCCCCTGCTGCAGTATAGCACACAGACGTCACCTGCCGTCCCCGCTGAGGCCGTCATCTCCCGTAAGAGCAACAGATCAGATCACGTTACATCTCTTCCAGCCACACCAGGCTGATCAGATGTTTGACCCTCACTTGACGGATACAAGTCATCAAGCATACATCGATATCAGTAATACCACGCTCAATCTTTGGCTCAAGTGCAAAGCTGCTGTAGAGTTTGTTGTCGCGTACACTCATTGCCATTGCGTACAAACAGCGCAAGCCATATGCCAGTATTTGTGATGCCTCATATCTGTCCACATGGCGCTTCAATACCGCAGAAACACAGCTGCAACAGGTAAAACAAGCAAACTACCTTAGATGTCCAACAGGGTCAGCAAGACACAGGGGGAGGGCAGGCTGCAGATGCATCCAGCAGACTTTATACGGAATCCCTCCACTCAAGAAGACGGCTGCCCACACCATCTTTCCTAGCGGGATACCAATAGGCTTCCTACTGAAGTCCTCCTTTCAAGAAAGCGGCTGCCCACACCGTCTTCCCGGGCGGGCTACAAGCACAGTGGGCTAGAGGCCAGGAGCAGTTGACTCACTGCGACGTGACATCTATACCTAAGGGAGCACATTGCTGGAAGGTGGTAGGGGTGCCATCCCCAAGCAACCCTCAGTACGATCACAGGCACCGAAAAAGGTAGAGCCCCCGGCACAGGTGGCACGCGTGATACACAGGCTACACATTCCTGGAATATTGCTAAGACTGCCGACGACCTCAATAATTGCTGCAGCGCCTCAGCGCTGGGTCTGGGTCGAATAAGATAAAGATGCCATGGAGGCGGCTACTGTCTTCGTTGCCGTGGTGCTGCTTACTTGTACGTATCTATCGTGTGAATCGTTTTTGGAGAGCTTTTGGTGCTCTTTGAGTCCATTGCGGCGATATTCACCAGTTTTTAATCGAGATGGGTGCTTTGGTTGCTGTTTCTCCAGCTGGCATGTCTATGCTCTGCGCCGTCGCCAGTGTGATGCGGATGCGAGCGGGCTAGGCCCGAAGACCTGCCCTAACACCCTTCAAATATTATAACAGGGCCGTCAAATGGTCAGGTCGGCATCTGCCGCCCAGGGCAGCTGCCGGCAGGTGCCGTCCTCGGCATAACGCCCAGCAGTTGCCGGCGATTCGACGAGCCGACAGATGCCGTCTCTGTCAAAAACATGCGTCACCTGTACGTCCGCGGCAGTGCGGCGCCAACAAACGGCGATTCTAACCCCCAGACGAACACTGGACTGATAGCACTTTCAAAGGATTCTTGACCTGCAACGGACCACTCGCACGGACAACACCGTGCAGGAATATGTTTGACGTCATAGTTGTCTGACGTGTATGCTCCGTCATGCCAGAGGGAGCCTGATGACTCCTCACTTTATCCGCGCACGCCCACTCTTGCAATGCCTTCGCTTCAGCAACCAAATTTATTTGCTAACTCATCCGCTGCACAGGTGTGAAAGATGATGGTGGTGTTGGGCCACTGGGACCTTGGCAAGGTCAGGATTTCCAGGACATCCAGTTCAGCGTCTAGCAGGAGCATTACGTGTGGCACTGACCTGCTGGTGTTCATGAGTCATTGAGGGTCTGAAAATTTGTTCAACCATGGCCTAAAAAGACCAATGTGCACATGTTGCAGTATTATTCTTCTGCTGAGAGAGACCTTTACGTGTGTTCATGGCAAAATTAGGTGATGCAATGTGTGGTATAAGCTTTCGTACGTCTCTGCAACGCAATCACGGTTCCTTCGGACCTTCTTCATGTTGGCCATTCGGATTCTGTGGCCCATTTCTGAGCTTCGTTGGGCGCTTTGATTACATGCTTCATGCGATTGCTGCGATCCGCACCGTGTGACATAGACAGCTTTACTTTGTGTTCACTGGAACGGTTGCACAGCGACAGCTCACTTACATTGTAGAACACATTGGTGGTGAGATTTACTGAGTCTACGAGAGTAGCACAGCCACTTTGGTGCCCTCTGAGGTCTCTGCCATGCGCCGTGTGCAGGTGCTTCTTCTGTAGGTATCAATGTCAGTGTATACGTATGCTCTTATCAAACCACTGCGTGGACTGCCTGGCAAAGCTGGCTGTTTTAAGTGGAAGTAGTAAAGGCTGCTCAATCGTTGCAAAGTAACAGAATTGCGATGATCAATCCTCTGTACACAAAGTTATGCTGCAAGTCTTGACACTGAAACACCAACGTGAAAGTCGTCCTCTAGATGGCTGACATGATAGCATTGCTGTGACCCAACCATTACACTATAGCCGCACACGTCCCCAGGCAAGTTGTGACAGCCCAGCAAAGTCTGCACACTTCTTTCCCAAAAAAGCATCTTGGAGACCTTTTGCGTATGCCACAGGGCCATCAGCTGTCTTTCTAATCACCTATGGTGTTGCCGGCTCCTTGTCACTATAAGGTGCGTGCTGCAAATAGGCAAACATTGGCGTGAGGCAAGAATGGTTAAGTATGTTATAGGCCGACATACCAGACATATCCTTGCCAAGCAAGCTATAATCATAACAAACATCATGCTCTCTTGATCAGTCCTTGGTAAACTGACACGGAACAAATTCCCCTGCAGATATGCCCCCTCAGTTTGTATGAGCTGCTGATAGCTCTTGAAAGACTAGGTTGTAAGCTGGGGATCATGTGCACTTGTTCTACAATATGCAAATGCCATCCTTGCACGGCGACAATGAATGATCTGCACACCATCGAGCGTGAGGATCATAGGGCGCCATAGCACACGATTTATAGCTCGGAGAATGCGCACAACAGCCCAAAAGGGCAACCATCTGAAGATTGCATCAGTAGCGCTGCAACCTGGACTGCTTTACACACCACTTAGTATGAGGTTCAGAAGGCATTGTAGTACCCATGAAAAATCAGTGTACGCGTGCACACACAGTCCAAAAGTGCCGCTACCAGCAAAGCTTGCTGCCATTCTGGCAATTTACTTTCTCTCTGGGCTGCTCAAAGTGCTGACACTTCAAAGGACGTTTCAAGGCAGTAGATGCCCTACACAGAGCCACGCCTACTTTAGTACATGGCTACAGGATCATGCTCAACATCAAACCATGTTCTCCGCAACACAATGCGTGATAGTAACATTGAGAGACTGAGACATCAGCTTTGTATAGCACCATAATAAGCGTTGGCGACTGCCGCAGTACGGTCCATACCGCCTCAATCAATAAAGGGAAGAGATCTCACCCTTTTCTGAAGCTGCCAAGACAGACTCCAAACTCAAATCTTCAATGAGGGTATCCCAGCAGCCTAGCCACTCTCCATCCCTTGGAAAGGGATCTCCAGCAGCCAGCCAAGACGCTGTACAGACGGGCATGATGTCAAAAGAGCTTATCTACCGAGACTGTTAAACATGGGGAAGGCACACACTCTGCCACCCACTAAGCCACCCTTGCGCAGCCAACGGCCAGACAGTACAAGGACGCCTATGTACAACCCTAGTGTAGACCACTTAGAGATTTTACAGGCAGATGAATGTCAGAGCCATCAGGTGACAAACAGGGATGCACGAGAGTGAGGGGTGTCAGGCTGGACAGGAAAGTCAATGCGATAGGTGAAGTCAGAAGGGATCGGCAGCACCACTATTTGTAGAAGACTCTGGAGGCTGAAGTGGGGCCTGCAGGAGAAGTGGAAGCAATATATTGCTTTTGTCATGTGTACACAATTGCCAGGGTACAGGAGGAATATATCACAGCAATGATATAGAGCGGAAACAAAGCGCACCCCAGGCTGTCTCAAACATGCCACTGTAGTGCGCATGCCAGCATGATTGTGGGCCATCGCAGCGGTGTCTTCCTGCAGCTGCGCTAGCTGCCCTTTCAGCTGTAATTCAACAGCCTGAGCATTAAGGAGCTCTTGGCGCAGAAGGACGTTTTCCGTCTCTAGGATGTCAGCCTGTGCAGGCGTCAATAATTCTCACTTACACAAGAAAGCTGCCGCAAGAGCATTCGAGCCTCGTCAAACAGCTGTGTCAGCATAGCGTCCATCCATATTACCATTGCCTGCTCACCTTTTTATATAGCCTGTTCATGTCCTCTTTTTGTCCATCCCCCATGCGACGTGCAATATCACGATTGGCAACATGCCTCAGCATGACATGCCTCTGTTCAGACATCACATCAGGTGAGAAAAAGTTGCCCACATCCATGACCAGACGTCCAAGCTTACGTTTAAGGTGTCTTACAGAGAGCATTCGAGAACCCCTCCTTCCATATACTGACCGCCAACTGGACCCACAGCACACCAAGCATACAAGGCAAATAAGAGGATTTTGCGCAACTTCCTGCAAGCTATCGGTTTCGGGGGCTTGGTTCGAAATGCACACCTCGGTCATTGGGACATCCATGCTGGCCTTACCATCCTGAAGGTCCTCCATCGACCTGCAAGCCAATTGCACCTCCATATGCGACTGCGCGTACCACTTGTGGTGAATGTACGTACAGTGCGCAACCTCACTTGTTCGTGACCAAGTCAACACATTCTGACGGATAGGTGCCCCACAGCAGGCCTGGACGCAGGGCGGATTACCAATTCCTGTGAAAAGCCATAGTTCACGTCGGACAGCTGCCTACACTTTTAGGTGCAACAGGCGCCGTTGATCGAGGCAGCAAGCATATAAATGGCAGATGAGTCATGATAGCACAAAAGGCTGCAATGGCGCTTGGCCGCACATGATTCCTGTACGATCGAACCTGAACATAGTCGAGACTGGGAAGTCATCCTCGGTGGCGGCCTTATCAGAAGACGAGAGCCCTCAGACCACATGCGATCGATCAGCGTGCATGGTGCGCCACGACGCGCGATGGTGTCAAAGAAGGATCAGCGCGTACAGTGGACAAATCAAAGCGCACAAACCTGAATGAACAAAGTGACGCTCAATCGCCGCTCTGCAATCTCATGCGCTTCGATACCCGGCTCTGCGCGTCTCGACGAAGCCAATTATCACTGGAGAGCAGGGGCCCTCTAGATGGCTGATGCGAGTGGTCCCTTCCTCGCATGAGTTATGATGAGTCTTTAGGAACACGTGATCTAGGGTCGATAGAGGCCGATGATAGGTCGACGCACAGCGTCTCGGCCAATAAGGTTAAAAGTGACGGGAAGAGACAGCTCCGACTGGATCTACCAAGATTCACACAGTGGTGATTGTGGCGTCTATGAATGCAACAGAGAAGATGGGCCTGGCGCACAAGAGTCGGACGCACAGGCTGCTGGGCCCGCACAAGTAGGGAACGTGCTGGCCCTGAGCAACGAGAAGGTGACAACTCTTCAACTCTGGCCTGGCGGCGAAAACCTCGTCACACCTTCCGTTCACATTGGACACAGACGGGAGCAAAACCCAGTGCGCGCGCGTGGGAGGTCTAAGGAGGTGCTCAGGATGGTCAGGCTCGCAACATTGCGAATCTTGGATGCGTGGGGAGTGCGAGAGACGTTTTTGGGGAGCGACTAGGCTGGTAGAGAAGCAGTTACTGCGCATAAAGCTCTCATGCCGTGCCCATATGCAGGGCAATGCAGCAACACATGCTGTACAGACTGTATGCTATCTGGCTCCTCGCAAGCTGTGCATATACGGTCTGCTATGTCATGGCTGACCTGGTCCCTAGATCGGCTGTCATGCTGGGATAGGCCGTATGGAGGAGTTGGTGATGACACGTCATGTAACGCAGCTATGCCCTGTGTCACATGACGCGCCAAAAAAGCAACTTTCAAGTCGGCCCTGCAGGATGTCTTCCCTAGGCAAAGTGTACACTCCACGCGAGAGTGCTCATGGCGCCATATGCATTCCTGGCTTTCGAAACCTGGAGGATCCCTACTCACATGCAACATCATCGAGACCTTAATTTCAGACGGCAGCCGCTGACCTCTTCAGGGCAAGGAGACGCAACGGCCTATCTCGGAGCACCACTAATCCAAATCGTGACGTCACAAGTCCCCCCAGCTGGCATACTTAGAAGTGCTGCTGCAGAAGTGCGGGCCTGCAGAAGTGCAGGTGCCCTTGTGACGCGGCCTTTGTCACAGGTTTGATGATTCCCCTTTTGGCAATCTGAGAGGCTATGAATCGGCCACGCCGATGCTGACAGCGCTTGGCAAAGATGACCGTCCAGTTTAGTCACAGTATCTCATCGGATCTTCCGAATGTCCGAAGCATCAAGCAACAAATCGACAGCGAAGTGCCCTTACGACGCAGACCATTGACTCAAAACACTTCGCAGGCACACACGACGTTCAAGGGACCATTCGTAGAAACAGCGCTGTGCAGGACGATCCATAGCGTCCCTGTCCATGCTGCGTCCTCCTAGAGGGGGCTTGGTGACTCCTCTACTTGACCAGTGCACGGCTACTCTTACAGTGCCTTCGTGTTATCAGCAAGACTGAGTTGACGAAAGTCACTGTACAGGTGTGAAGGATGCTGATGAGAATCGGGCCACTGGGCCCGCGGCAAGGTCGAGACTTCGAGGACATCCCCTCAGGCATCTTGCAAGAGCTATATGTGTGGCACTCATCTGCTGGTGTTCATAAAATACTGACAGTATACTCTGATGGAATTTCGTTCAGTCATGGCCTAGACAGTCCAGCGTGCGCATGCAGCAGCGTGATCCTATCGCCAGGAGAGACTTTGACGTATGTTCATGGCTGCCTGGGTAACGCAGTGTGTTGTCTGAGCTTTCGTACGTCTCTGCAACGCAACTATGGTCCCTTTGGATCCTCCTCGTGTAGCCCGTTCGGATTCTGCGGCCCAGTCCTCAGCTTCGTTGGGCGTTGTGATTACATGATTCGCGCAATTGGCGCGATGAGCACTGTGTGACGAAGGTATGTCCAGGTCTATGTCATCTAGAAAGCTTCTTCGCAGCAAAAGCTCTCTTACAGTGTATGTTACATTGGCAGGACAGTGTGAAATTCTGGATTGATGAAAGGAGCTGAGCCACTTTGGCGCACTTTGAGATTTGTACCATGCGTCAGCCACAGCAGCTTTTGTGGGGGACAACACAAGTGCATGAGCACGCTCTGCTGAGGCCGTCGCATGGGGTACTTGACACTATTGGCTGCTTTCAGGTGTACAAGTAGGACGCGTAGTCCTCGCAGAACCACAGTGTCGCAAAGAAGGCTTATCTCTATACTCTGTGGAGATGCGGCGTTGTAACTTGATGGTAGGGGCCAAAAGAGCTCTGAGTCTGCTAGACGAAACGGATCTTCTCGCATAGAGTCTTGAGCAACCGACTACACCTGTCTCCGCCACATCAGGCTTGCTTATGTTGCGTGACACAGGGTGCTTGCTAGAAGTCCGCTGACACAAGGGGCCAGGCTTCCATCTCAAGTCACACACATGCCGTGACGTGGATCAGCGACCTAATAGATCGGCGTTGGCCTTGCCATTTATTCTGGCCATAGTTTCAACGTAATGCCTCCTAAAAACTTTTCGGTGCACCTGGCGACCATTATGCACTTAGTTTCAGATGTTGGTCGATGTAACAACTGAGGTGCATATCGATTGGGTTGTAGAAGTGCATGGTGAACGAAAGATGAGAGTTAGTACAACCACTGGGGTATGCAGACTCCCGACCCTATGTCCGCATGCTTGATGTCGACTTATCTGATCACTCATGCTTTTCCACTGGGATGAAAAAGTGGGCCGGCAATGCCGGTGGCATTACGAGCTTGGCCCTCTGAACTGAAGTGCGAACAGCTATTCCAATCTGGCAACTCCAAGCAGGCAATCCTGATCTTCACAATCCTGCAGTATACTCTCAGGCACTGGCGTTTACCATCTCATGCACAGTGTAGTCAGGTCTTCACAAGCTGGCGTACAGCTTGATGGGAGGTGGGGTGAAACCAGGGAGCGCAAGGGTCTCTAACGCGTCTGGGAACCCATTATGCCGCAAAGCGGCGTACCGCGGCTGCCGGCGTCAGCTGACGTGCAAACATACAGTCGTCAGATGCCATAGTAGGGAGCCGTGGCCGTCAGGCGACGGCAGAAGAGCAGACGGCAGGTGCTAGCGAGCTGGGCGAGGGCGGCAGATGCCGGCTAGAGCGAAGCCGGCAGCTGACGCCCTCGACCTAACTCCGACACCTGACGCCCGCGGAGATCTGCGTCAATTGCCGTCTGTGGCTCGCTTACAGCACCTGACGGCTCTGTACAGTGTGGCAACTGACGGCCGCAGTGGGCCCGGCTGCCGAGTGACGGCAGGTGCTGCAGGGCGCCTGCTACACCTGATATATCACATTCCGGGAAGCGACACTGGCTCGATACAGTATCAAAAGATCATAGAGCCTCTTTCACAGAAGAAATCATTGTAAGCGCCGCTCTACACGTTAGCCTGCGTTAATCGCCCCTCTGAACCAGGAAGTCCTCATTATGTAATAGCGAGGGCTCTACGCGAGCCCCCGCTTTATTTGCAGACCATTGACGAGCTGCCAATCAGGCTTATTCTGAAGAGTTCCTCCATCATCAGCTGTCGATTGGCTAAATGCGGACAGGATGTGAGCACGTGTGGTGGCTGAGTCAGCAGGACATGCTTTGGCCTGCCTATGGCAAGGGCGCCTCACATTAGAGTAGGCCCCGTGCGCGATAATATACCCAACAGATCCTGTCGCCAGTATTCAAAAGATTGCTTGAGTGAGGGCAGAGCCCCTGTGGAGCAATGGGAACAAATGCCCGCTCATTAGTGAGTCAAGGGCCTGTGCCGATCTGAGCAAGGAGGAGCAAACTGTCTGCCTCACAGATACGCGCATCTTTTTGCTTGTAGTCGCGTGCCGTTCAGCGCGCAAATCCTGAGTCCCTTACAAAGCACACCGTACGGCATCAGGCATGGAAGATCTATTTCTCGGGCGATTATATTCAGCCTTAATCTTGAAACGTGAGCTCCTTCTTTTGCATCCTGGTCATTCATTGCTCTTAACCGGGTGCTTCTGGCAGTCCCAGCGTATTGGCCATGATGGGCTGACCAGCACATGTGATGACAAGGCATTCGCTTAGGATGATTTCACTGCTCATGCTCAGATTTATGTGATTCGAGATGGTGTCAACCTTTTGAAGTCTTCTGAGGTCGCTGCATAGCTGTAGAGGAATCCTCGCAGGCACTACATGAACCAGCAATTCCTCCCCTGTCAGCTCTGGAAAGTGGTGTGTGCGCTTGAGTTGTGGTGCAAAAGCTTTCCCTGATCCTTCCCTGCAGGGCTTAGTGGGACCTGCTGAGTACCACAGCACCTTGCAATGTGTGGGCCAGGCCATTTGCTCGGGCACAGCTGATAGGGCCACCACGCCTTGCAACGAGGCTCAAGCGGGGCGTACCTATTTGCAGGCAGGGCAAGCCAGCGCAGCCTCCATGACAGCAGCTGCGCTCTGAGCTTTTGGCGCAGGAAACCGCCCCTGCCCACCGTCCGCTGCACTCTGATGCAGGTAGCCCCCTTTTCATGCATCCAGAACACTGCATTATGGTGCTGCAAGCAGTCTTTGACCCACTCTGTCATCATGAAGCCGTGCTGCATTCCACAAAGACATGCGCTGCACCTCTGACTGCCGCCTCAACTGAGCTTGCAGAAGTGCCTGAATTGCTTGTGCATCTTTCGTTGCACCGGCAACAGCATATTGGCATTGTATTCCTTTGCAGTGTTGTCATGAGGAGCAAGGTGATCCAGCAGCATGAGCACTTTTGCAAGAGCCGAGATTCAGGGCCAATGTTTTGAGCTGCAGCAGGTACCCTTCCCAGAATGGCTGAGGGCGCCTAATGTCATCCTGTGGCTCGCCAGTCTTGCTGCTGTTGTGTGTATGCTAGCCAGTTGTATACAGATCTGCCCTCCATAAGCTCGGCTGTACAGCCCAAACTGTTGTCCTTTGCTGCATCCCCTTTTGTGTATCTCCTTCAATGGCAATTGGTTTTGTAGTTCCTACGTGTCAGGCCATGCTCCATGGCTCTGACATAAGGCATTCATGTGGTGCTGACCGTACTTGCAGGCATGATGCAGATAAGATGGCAGTCTCAGCAAATTCACTTTTTTTTTACCATGGGCAGCATAGCACAGACCATTGAAAGAGGGTCGCATTGGTTCGACTCGGAAAGCTTCTTGGACTCTCGGTTCAACGCAGAACAGTATGTGGCAGATCTGCGGCGTTATGTAAGCCCGGGCCCAATCAATCTGCAGAGCTGATGAATGCAGAACTTGCCATATGTGTGGCTACTCTGCGCCTGTCCAGAGCTTGCGCTGTGAGGTTCATTGGAGAGCTCTCTCTGCAGGTGCCCTTGGAAAGCCTTCGCTCTGAGCTAGACGCCTACCTGGCAGTAGTGAGACAGCGGTTACTGGAAGTGGTCAATTGACCACTATGCAGACTTTGTCAGTCTCAGCGGCCGCTTTGTCAATGTGGACACAGCTGTCCTCCGTATGCAGAAGCCTCTGCTGGAGATATCAGGGTGTGTCTGGACTTCAGACCGCAGCCATGCTCCACATGCAAGCAGCGCGATGTGGCCAAGAGCCTGCAGCCTTCTCTGTCATGATATTCTGGCTCTGCTCAGCAGGTGTATTCTCACAGAACAAGCTGCTGGCAGTCAGAAATAGTGTGTCTGGGGCTTTGGACTACTTGCGGGACGGCTTGAGCAGGCGGCAGGATTTGGCCTCTGTTCGTGCCCTGCTGGAGGTCATGCAAGACGCTGCCCATGTCATGGCCAAGGTAGCTCTCACGACTGGAGATGGCACAGGTGAGCCACCCACAAATATATGCAGGCAGAGCTGTACAGGCTTGCGTATATCCTTTTGTGTTTGATGCCAGCTGATTGCTGAAGATGTGCTTTCGAAACATTGCATTCCAAGCAAGGCCCGCGTAATCTGCTGCAGGTGGAGAACCTGCTTGCAGAGATCTCCGCGATGGAGGACCGCGGCACAAAGGGCCGCCCTGAGAGTGCTGGTGGAAGCCCCTTGGAGGCCAGAGTGCGAATCTTTGAGCGGCTGGCCACTGAAGTCGCACGGCTCAAATTCTACGCCGCACGTGGGAAGGCATGCATCCCGTCCCTGCCCGGCAAGGGATTTGACCACACCCTGCTTGTGTGCATGTCACAGCCAGGGATCAAGGATATTTTGCCCTTTAATCTGTACCACAGCTGGGGCATTTTACAGAGCAGGCAGTGCTTCCTGCAGGAGGTTCAGTTTGTGCAGCAGCTGGAGCCCCGCATGAAGGCAGGTGTTGGAAAGCTACAAGAGCTCCTCTCCAAGGGTTTGGCGCAGGCACTGGAAGAGGGCAATGCATTCACACATTCACTGCCTCCAGGCAGTTGCTGCCATAGGTGATGCGGCTGGCGCAAAACAGGTTTGTATGGTCTGATTCAACAAGCTCTGAGAGGAGCATCAATTCCAGTGAGGAGGATGTCCAGCTTTGAGTCTTGCAGTGCACAAAAGTTTGAGCATTCAGATCATGTGAAACTTGCAGAACGCAGATCTTGCGGGAGGTCGTGGTGGCCCCTTTAGTCAGAAGTGGTCTCTCTGCAGCTACAGACCAGAGTTCTGCGCCTTCATCAAGCAGCTCCAGCAGCAGCTTCTCCCAGGTATGCGACCAATTGCTAGCCTTTGGCGCAGAAAGTTGCTCAGAGCCTTTCTCAGCCCATGGCCTTGGCTGGCTCTGTAGTGAAGTGTACCGTCTGTGTGGCACAGGTGCTGGACGTCCATGCGACCGCGATATATGAAGAACTCGGTGGCCTCCTGCGTGGCATAGACCATGTTCAGATTGAACTTCGACTATTTGACTTTCTGGGCAACGCAGTCCTGGCAGAGGTCGACACACAATTGGCAGCCGCCATGCCGGGTGCGCATGCTGGACACCGTGGGTCACACAGCTGGCTGTTGTCATCATGGCATGAGTTTGCGTAGTAGCTTTGCTCAAATGCAGACAAGAGTGCGTACGTGCTCCTCTCTCTGGTGCATACCTTCGCAATGACAGCTGCAGCTGTGTGCAGGGGCGTTTTCAGTGGTGAGTCCCTGAAAGATTTGTGGCAAACTATAAGGCCTCACAGAGGTTTCTGGAGCGCTTGGAGGCTTTAAGCTCCACTACACGCGCTCTCAAGGCGTTCAGGGGCAGCATTGCGTACCAGTCATGGCTGAACCGCTGGAAGCTGTATGTGTACTATGGCCTGTGCTCTCAGGTATGCTTCTCTGACGGCACCAAGAGACTGCTGTAGTAGATGTCATGTACAGGGCCTGTGAGGTGTACAGGCCATCACAGGCCTCGTCAAGCCCCACACCTCTGCCGGTCGTCCTGCAAGGCTTGGCCAGCCTGACAAAGGGGCGAATGTTCCTCAAGGTGGCGCACTCCATTTGGCCGGCTGGTGCACATGAGGTGAGCAAATGCAAATGCAGAACGTGGCCAGCGCTCTGGAGAACGGGCCGTCATCAAAGCACTGAGCCAGGGTGGCTGCTCAGGCGTGTGTGACGTGAAGCTGACATGCTTTGCCCGGCATGCAGGTTGGCAATACTGATGACGCCATGATCATCACATACGCCCTGTGAGTGCAGCCTTACTGCTGTTATAGGCACCAGTGCAGGGGTGCACTTGTAGCCCCATCCCACCATGTGCATGGCTTGTGCGGCATCTGCCCCGACTACAGGTGCGCTTTGCATGCTGCAGCATGCATATCATAAGCGCTCGCACAGCGGCAGAGCATTCCAGGAGGTATGCTGCGGCAGCCAGCCCACCTGCGCCCCGGGACGGCGTTGTTAGGGTCAACAAAGTGGCTGCAATGTTCACAGGGGACTCGGCACAAAGGCCATGGGGTATGACTAGGCTGAATGGAAGGGCAGGAGGCTAGCAGAGCCTGCCTCCTCTCTCATCGACCCTGGCTGAGATGATGAGGGTGCATGACACAGCGGCGTATAAAATAGCTGTGCCACGTCTCAACTTACACATGATACAGGTGGTGCTGTGCTGATGTGGCACACCTTCTCTGATGCTGCCGGGCATCTGCGGGTCTGCGCGGTCTTGAAACAGATCTTGACGACGGAGACGCAGAAGGCAACCAGCTGCTCAGCAAGGAAAAGGCCCTTCGCAGAGATGACCGACCAGCTGTCTTTGCAGCAGTGCAAGGCTTCATTGGCAAGCACACACCTGAAGGATGGCAGCGCAGTGACGTCACTGAGCGATGCCGGAACATGCGTGAGCACAAGCACGCTGATATTCCTGGCGTGGGCAGCGTGGCGGGCACAACATACAGCAGGGCGCGCACGAGGGTGTCCTACAATGTGTTGCGCAGCTCAGAGGGCAGAGAGGAGGTTGCCCGCATAGAGCGCTTTGTCTTGGTCAGCAAAGCGGGCCAGCAGCCCCTGCGCTTAGCTGTGGGCTCATGCTATGCTCCACGGCCGTCGCTGCGGGATGGCAGGGTGTATGTAGCGAGCACCACTGCAGCTGACAACAGAGCCGCTACCTTCCCGGTGGCGGAGATCACAGCCCTCCTGATCAGCGCCGAGCCCAGCGGGCCAGCTGACAGCAAGAAGCGCTATTACAAAGCTGCGCAGCTCGGCAAGCTCTTCTTTGCGCGCCACTGCCACTTGTCCAGGATGGCGGGCAGATAGCCACCAAGGGTCAAGGCTGCTCACTCGGGGCACAAGTCAGAGTGACGGGAATGTGCGACATGCCTATAGGGACGTGTGGCTTGCAGGCAATTGCTCAGTAGTAAATAGCGGGAAGGACTGTGAGCTTGTGAGCTGATTAGCGGCTGAACTCTGGCGTGTCCCTCTCAAGAGCGTGCTCATATGTGCCACAGAGAGTGCAGGCAGCATGAACGTTGTGTGGCGCCAGAGATATTGTCCAACATTTGTATCGGTGACATGATGCCGACTGATCAGCCATGACAGCACTAGCGTCTGTCATGTAAGTATTGATCATAGGACCAGACTGCTTTGAGTTAAGCAGGTCATCGTGAGCAGCTCCCCTAATCCTACCCATTGTGCTTGGTATTGGCACCATGAGTCACCCATGGAGCATCCATGCAGTATTTGAAGGGGTGCATGGGCGCGCATGGGGGCTCAGTGGGATGCTTCTGCAGTGCACCTTACCTTGCACCCAGGGCCAGTGCTGGATTGTGCAAAGGTGTTGTAAGGTGTCCAACTGGTGCTTGTTAACACGGTGGCCCCAAGCTGCACCTTTGGGGCGCCCATCATGGGTGCAGCACTTTCACTTGGGCACAGGTCAGGGGCCCTGGGGGCGTCACTGGTCCAAGCAGGCAAAACGGCTATAGTCCTAGAGCTGTAGCTATCTTATCCTCACTTGGCCACATTTGCATAGGCTTGCAGATGAATTGGCATGGCAAGGCGAATGGCACTACAGATGAGGACGGATCGATGCACTGACCCATCTTTGGGTGACAGCAAGGGCAATGTAAGCGTTGCTACAGTCTAGCAAGCCCTGTCAGGCACGGATGCCGAATCATTCTAGAAAGGGGCCTTATCTATCAGCGGTATCTAGGCAGCTTTGGAGCTGTCGTCGGTTTCCCACTACATGGAGAAGTTTCTAGATAAGCGCAAACAGTCGCGATCGAAATAGGAGATGCAGATAAAGAAGGCCCTGGCAGTGTTGAGCCGTGGAAAACATGTCAGAGGCATTGAGGCTGGCCCACATCACACCGCGATTGTTACACTCCTCAAAGGGCTCCGGAGGGTGTCAGAGAAGGTGGCGAGGAGAGGGACTTCAGTCATTCATTCATTCATTACACGCTTTCCAGTCCATACATTAGGTGCGTTGCAGCAAACATTCTATGGCAGCCCTCCAGCCTGCCCTGTCTTGGGATATCCTCCATCATGTGTATAAAAGTCCCGCAATCTGCAAGTCTTCCTTGACATAATCCACACATTGTTTCTGGCTACTGCCTCTCCGGCCAAAGCCAGTCAAGTGTCCAAATGGCACTCTCTTTGGTAGCCTCTCTTCCTGGCCAAATTGCCCAACCATCTAAGTCTCCTATAAGTCATAGGCTATGACTCGCAATAATCGAGGATTTTAGCAATACTGCACCAATATCCTCTCATTGTTGATTCTGTCCTTTAAACTGATTATAGAGGTCTTTCTGAGGCACTTCATTTGAAAGACATCCAGCCAATGGACTTGGCTCTTAAGAGATGCCTGGGTTTCACTCGCACACAGCAGTGTGGACTGTACGATCACCTTGTATAGGATACACTTCATGCCTCTGCTGATGCATTCATCATCCCAACCATGTGATTTGGACAACTTTGACCAGGCATGGGCTGCACTAGCCAACCTATAGCTGCCTTCGGCCTTCAGAGTTTCGCATGCTGCCCAACTGTTGGAGACCTGCTCTCATGCTGTGCCACCTGGATTGGGTCAGCGCAACCTTCGGGTCAGGAGGGGTGAGTGAGGGTGATGTAAGTGGATGTGCTAGAACTTCTACGGAAGTGGGACAGACTTAAGTATGAGTAACCTAAACCAGTGGGAGTTACAGAGGAGTGAAGGAGTGCCACCACAGGTTGAAATGTTTCAAAGTTAGACAAGGGTGCTAGCACATATGCCGGGTGGCGCCACCTTCACCTACTACCCCACCTTGTACCGTGACAGTACACAAGCCATAGCATCGAACGGTGCGGAAGAGTGAGAGAAGTCAGAAGCTTACTTGCGTATGAGTCGATGCGCTCAGGATGAAGCAGAGCACCAGCAGGCGGTGGAGAGACATGATGAAGGTCGGTGGCGCAGGAAAGGTCAAGGAGTCCTTGCACAGCAGGGACACCAGTTGAAGGCACTCAGTAAGCCGTGCTCCTTGATGGTGGCTGGTATGGCCTGATAATACTTGTTTGTGAGCAGGAAGTTGTCCATTTTATAGAGCTCCTGCTCACGTGACTCACTTTCTCGGACAAAGCCGAGGATAGACAGCTGCTTAAGGAAGTGAAATCGGCAGCTGCAATTAAAATCAGCTGCTCAAGCAAGTGCAATCCAGGCCACGAGAAGCCTGCGTGAGGTGAGAGAAGCATACGTACACACCAAGACGCCAGCACTCGAAAGCTTTTCACGCAGGCAACGGCGTTCGCCCGGGAGACAGTCACCCGATTGTTGATGCAGTGGTGCAGGGAGCGCTTCACAGCGAACGGCACAAAGATTGGTCAGTGTATCTTTACATCAATAACTTTATGCATAGGAAGCCTTGTGAGCAAATTCATGCAGAAAGACCAGCACAGACTGTGGCACTGCAGATGGTCTCAAGTAGACCATCAGAGCGTTTGCACTCAGAGCCACCATAGCTGGGTAGCTCCCTGAGCGCAGTCAACGAGATACAGGAATGCCTAACATGCCTGCCTGCCAGTTGCAGATGACAATACCAGACTTAAAAACTTCACGGTCTGGCAAATCCCTGTAGTGAGGCGCGGCGCTGTTTTAAGCAAGCATCATTCCAGGGGCTCTGCAACTCCCACGGCCATCTTGACTCGAGGTCCGACGGAAGGGCCAGCAGCTGATGTGCGTGTGATCTTCAAGGGTCCTGTATCTTACACCTCCGCTGCTTGGGCTACAATGTTACTACGGTTCAGCAATGCGCCTGTTAAACACAGCATGATGATCACTGCAGTCACTGCAGTTGGCAGGGTTCAGCAAGACACAAAAGCGGAAGGTCCTCTCAATCTGTATGCAGTTGCCCAGGGCTTGTGCGCAACAGGCCCTTGCCGGTATGAAAGCATGCTGGTTGACCAAGCCCCTTGCATCTTCAAACAGTTCCTGCAGTGTATTCCTGTTGCTGGCATGATCATGTTTGAATGCTTCCATCAGCCACTGCATGGCCTCAGCTTCTCGTGTGAATGCCCTTCCAATGTCCCAGTATCCCAGCTACGAATGCTGAGTGATGAGATGTCTTGCGTGCTGCTCAGCTTGTATCAGCTGACCAGGGCGCCTGCTGATACAAGCTACAGTTCAAGCCAATTTCTCTGGCCTCAGTCTTTGCTGTGTCAAGCTGGACAGCCGTTTAGAGGGGAGTCCATGTTCCAATGCTCTGTCTCTTGAGGTGGTCCCACATCAAAGCCTTGCGTCTCTCAGATATGGCGCTATGCACCACAAGCGGAATACTCCGCACAGGATGGCCACTTGAAGGGGCTGGGTCAGCTGTAGCTGCGTCTTGCAGAGACAGCGTGGAGGGTCTCCAAGATGAATGGTGTCTTCAGCGGCCCGCAGCAGCTGCAGCATCACAAGGGACTGAGTTGTGTTGCACTGCTTGCAGCTAATGCTAACAGCTCTTTACAGCAAGACTCTCCTGTCCATCCCATATGATTGATATTGTGAATCTGTCATAGCATGTTGATACATTTCGGACTTGTGCCACAAGATCTCCTCCATGCATTCTCTCTCTTTGACACAAGAACATCATTCAGCGGCTCCTAAACAAGGCTCCTTGGCCTACACGAGTCCCTGCCCCAAGCTTCTGTTATGATCATCCGCAGGCCACCTCAAGTCGGGGTGCATATTCACTAAAGGGCACTGTAGCCTGAGAGAGACGCGCCATGATATCCTCACCTGCTGCAGCAGCGGCTGCGGCTGCGCTGTTGCCACTAGCGGCTGCTGCGGCTGCTGCTGCAGCCGCAGCACCTGCGAAGCACATGACCCTATCACTGTCTGTTCTACCATACTGTCACAGTGGTGGCTTCCGTATCAGGGCTTTGCATGCATGGCCTTCCGCCAGACCGTTCACACGCCTCTGAGCATGCAGAGCCCATGAGTAGGTCATTCACCCAGTGATTCAGAGCAAGATTGTTCCAGGCAAGATAGTGGGAGCTTACCACCGCCGTCGCCTGCTGCTGCCGCAGACGAGGAAGCTGCCGCAGAGCCTGCATGCAGGCGAGCCTAGTGGTCATGCTGCTTCTGCAGACAGGGAACATCACTCTCTCCAGTTACTGTCAAGCCGCAAGACAAAAAGGAGTTTATCAGATTGCAGCTCAATAGTGTGTGCCACAGTGTCCCTTTAATTTGCCTCCCGTCCCTGCTCACTCATCACAGGCCGCAAGGTGTCATGGTCATAGACAGTCAGCGCATCATGAGGAGTCTCAGGGACATGTCTGCAGCCCACCTCCCCATCCACCCCAGCCGCCACCTCCCCATCCACCCCCGCCCCAGCGGCCGCCGCCCCATCCACTCAGCTTGCGCCCGACACCTGTCGCAGCGCAAGGATGCTTGAGATCCCAAAAATAACCATCACACTGATGCATGCAGCAGGCTCTACCAGCAAGCGCTGTCATTCAGTATCAAGCGCTGAGCGGCATAGGCTTTGATGTCCAGTCTTGGTGCTGGCCCCGTTTGCACAGGCACAGGGAAGCCGTCCAACAATGCTGCACCTTTGCACCATTACTAATGGTACACCTTGACCAAGATGTGCCTTGTGTATGCAGAATGTGCACCCTATGCTAATTGAGGTGTATGACGGATGTCTCAGCCTGAGTTATGCTGAGAAAGAAAAGCAACCCACCAGTGCCCGCAGCCGCAAAGCCGCCATTGCCGGTTGTGCTGATGATGACACCGCCGTTGTAGCCCCAGACGCCGTTGCCGAAGCACCTCTTGTGGCCAATCCTGTGGATGGGCCACCATCCAAATGACGCTGCCACTCCATTGCTGTCTGCGCAAACATAAGTCCCCCTTCGATCATTCAATTAGTCACAGGAGGTGCAAGTTCACCTGTCCATAGTAAGGCTCCCCTAGTTCCACGTCGCATCTCTGATAGGGCAGTGGAGAGAACGGCTGACTGGCGGCCATAGTGGCCCACTAGCATGTATGGAGGTCTGCTTTGGATGTTGCACTGGACATAGACATCCGAAGAGGCTTGCATGCCACATATGTCTAGCCCTCACAACAGCGCAAAAGCCAAGAGTTCTCCATGGCAGGGTGCGACCCCAGATACTTGACTCATCAATGATGTGCCATGAGTAGGCCTGAAGCCTGATGTTGCCCGACCTGAAATTAGCAAAGTCAGTCACATGCGCTTGCCAATTGAGTGGGAAATACAATGGAGGATGCTCACCTACAAGCATGCCATCACGGCAGGTGTATGTGCGGCCCCAATTCAGCATCTTGCGCCCCGAAGCAGCAGCAGCGCCCGCACCCAGGCAAAGCATCGTAAGCACTGATGTGATTTGAATCATTGCCATGTGCTCAGATAAGCACAAAGAGGCAGCAGGTCATGGCATGCACTGTGGCCCAAGACATACATATCATAGCTGCAGGATGGGCCATATACCACACGCATGCCCGGCTGCACTTGCCTGGCATGATGCGCCTTGGTGAGGCTTGCGCAGTGGACTGCTGTGCAAGGTCCTCCCACAGCGTCTGAGATCGTCACCGGGGCCTTCTCACAGCATGGGGCACAATATACTTGCAGCAGATCAGCTTGGAATGACACAGTCATAGCATCAGGTGCTGACCTGGAGTAGCAAGGACACACCTGAGGCAACAGCACCACCCCCACCAAAGAAGCCGCCCCCGCCGGCTGCAGCTGCCGAGGAAGCTGCAGCCGCAGAGCCTCCCCATCCGCCCCATCCGCCCCACTGCTGCAGCTTGCGCCCTGAAGCAGCAGCTGCGCCTGCGCGCACCATGATGCATCTGACACCACCCCCATCATCAGATTTCCATTGCATTCCCTTGTTCCTGAACGAGATGGCCGGCCCACCTCATGCCACAGATATACAGGCAGAAGCCCCATTGCACAATGTGGCTGGCATCAAGGCGTGTATCAATGTACATATTCAGCTGATCCATGGCCAGCTGTTGTCACGGGCGGCAACGTGCAGGTAGAGGGATGCCGACACCAAAGTGCGCAGCAGCAAAGATAGCGCATGAGCGCAGTATGAGTATGCAGCGCTCACGCGGCCCTTCCAGGGGCTTTCACAGTCCCGCAGCATGGGTAGGTGCTAGGTCGGAGTAGCACAGACACACCTGAGGCAGCAGCAGCACCGCCACCGAAGAAGCCGCCTCCGTCAGCTGCAGCTGCCGAGGAAGCTGCAGCCGCGCCCCCGCCGTCCCAACCGCCCCCGCCGGCTGCGGCTGCCGAGGAAGCTGCGGCCGCAGAGCCGCCGCCTCCCCATCCGCCCCACTTCAGCTTGCGCCCAGCTGCAGCCTCTGCAATTGCCCCTGCACAGAATGTATATACATCTGATGTGGGAATGTGCACTCAAGGCATGTGACACTCTCAGTACCAGCCTCTGCAGCTCTGCTCAGGCTCAGGCTCTGGATAGCTTGCGGATTCCCTTCTAACTCATGCATTTCAGCAAGCTATAGCGGGCCATCGACGCTCTCAACTGTATGCCTTCCATGTCATGGCAGCAGTGCAGGCTCAGGCCTATGACAAGGAACTCTTCTCCCACAAATGCAACTCCCATAGATGAGCGCGCTAATCAAGCGCCCGCTGCAGGACGCTCAGGAAATGCTTGGGCCTCGGTGCGCGCTGTCCTGTGCTGTCGAGTGAGCACCGAAAGCAGTACTGGCAATATGCGTTGAGAAGCGGAGAGAGCTGAGGCACAACAGAATACGCACCGCCATCGCCGACGCCGGCAGCTGCCAGGGTGTCACCGGAAGCCAATTCAACGCCGCAGAACTCCAGGCCACACCAGGTGTCCCAGAATCTGAGCTTGCGCCCTGCATGCAAGACATGTGTGTCAAGGCCTTCAATACTTCGACACTCCGTCGCCTCAAGACACTGGGAGGCCATGCATTAAGAGCAAGCTTGCGGCCCGCAAGTGAGCTTAGATCTGTTTGAACAGGACGCAAGCATTCTTGGGAACAGCTTGAGAATGTCAGACTGTGATTACAGTCTGTTGTCACACGTGCGGTCAGGAAGAGGGACACAGCCTCTGAGAGCTTGGCACAGCATGAGCGCTGAAGTCAGATACATACATGTGCTTGTGTTTGCCCCAAATGCAGAGGCAGAAAGTGATGTGTAAACGGCCATCAATGCTTCAGGAAGAGAGATGGGTAGTACCGTTGCTGAATGGTTGGATGAAGCCGTTCTGGTCTGCAACTCCAGTGACAAATCCATCATCGAATTGGCCGATGACGCCTTGGTTGCCGCCAGGACCGGAAGATGAAGCAGCAAATACGCCGTCGCCTAGCACCCCTGCAGCGAGCGCGGACAGGTGTCAGACGTTGCAAGCAAGCACCCCTTTTGCAAACACTTAGCCCAGCAGTCTCTGATCCTCATTGGCGCAGAGAAACAGTCATTCAGGCCTTTTAGATAAACGGTACTTTGAATATGGGGTTAAGAGCTCAAAAGGTTGAGTGTCCGCGCAAGATCAGTGCAACTGATCAGGTGTGGCAAAGCCGCTGGGCTTGCCTGTCACGCTCTCAAAACCCTCATTATCAGCATCATGACAATTCCAGCATCCTGTATATACGATCGAAGCGAGGGAAGCGATGCTTTAACGCGTCGTGACCCACATCACGCGAACACCACCCAGACGCTATAAATAGCAACAGATCCGCACGAATCTTAATTTGACAGATGCGGTTTGGCGCGCGGGTGCAGGGAGGAGGAGAGACAGCACCTGAGCCTGTGGCCAAGATGAGGCCGATGGCCACGATCGCCACAGAAGATCGTGAAGCCATGGTTGTGATGCGGTGTTGCTGGCACGGGAAGGGTTGCAGAGGATCTGGCCTGCTGCTGCTACAGTTTTGAGCGTGAAAACAATGGGTCCACCGTCCGTTGCAGCACACGTTACAGCTTTTACAACGTCATGTAGGGACAGTTGTCAGGTGACTTCGCACCAAAATCTAGCACCAAAATCTTGGGAAAGTCCGGCGCCTGCAGACGTCAGCATGCATGCAGCAGTCAGCACTGAAGCCACTTCTGACCGAGCTAGCGGGCAATTTCATCCATCATCGTCCCTTGCAAAAGCTGTTTGTTGGTGTAGCATGACGGCACAAGCGGTTTTCGCTGCCTGAAGTCCAGCAACCGCATTCAAAGGACAGGACTGGCCATTTCAAGCCGCCTGAGTGCTCCCACACTTCTTGTAGAGTAAGCATACTCAGACTACGCATTTCTGGACTGCCTACTGTGTCTCTATGCATTTCAAGGCAAAGCAATGCCTACTGCGGCAGCACTTCACACGTGCTGCTCACAGCATGGGTACATTCAGTGTCACCATCACGGTGAGCGTAGTGCAAGCTCTGCAGCGCATGTAAGCTCTGCAATCTTATGGATAGCAGCGCAACATTGCTGCATTGCAATGTCGCGCTGCTCAAGTGCCAGCATCTGAGCCATGCGTTTGATTGCCACCTGTCCAAGATCCTGATAAGGTCTTGCAATTGCTCAGCTCAGTGCTTTGCTTCGGATTGGCATGAAACCGTACATGAAGGCACATGTGCACGTTCCTAAGAGAGTGGGTTCATTTGTTTCACATGCAGCGGACATACACGGTCTGGCAGCCTTCATGATCATGAGCTGACAGCTGTGGTCACGGCTTTGAAGATGTGACCCACCCTCGGCATGCTGCCCCCTTCAATGTCAATTCTGCAGGCTCAGCTCTACTCAAAGCGCAGCAGCTTGCGTCCAGCGCCCCGCCATCAGCATGGCACTGTGACTGCTTTCATGATCACGAGGCTGGTGTTCGGGGCTTGTACATGTTGCAGTGATTTTGTGCTGGAATGGCAATTTGCTCCTGTGTCCATCCATGCGGACGGCCCCGTTCACTGGGAGGTCCTCAGCAGCTTCCGGCCAGAGCCCCACCATCCCCAGTAATGGTCGTCATGATCATGATGATCATCATGATCGTGATGGTCATCGTGATGATGCGCATGGTGCCCGGGCAACGGAGAGTGGTGGTGCCAGGGCGACGAAGAATGGTGGTGCGAGGGCGAGCCCTCATCGTGGTGGTCCGGGGAGTAGTCCCAGCTCAGCCTGCGCCCAGATGCTGACGCAGAGCCTGCAAACACATACTGCTCTGATGCCCAGAGTAAAAGTACATGCAGCATAGTCACTATGGCATCCTGGGAAGCTGCAGAGGGCAGCCCTGCCCACATACTCTGCTTGCACCCAGGCACCAAATTTGCTAATTTAGAACACTGACATACAGATACATGCTCCTGTGATGGTTCCGAGCAGAGTGCAAGGGGTGCAGCATGAGCATGCTTGCAAGGCATGTCCTGCCTCTGCGTGCGACTGTCTTGTAGCCAGGCTCCAAGTCTCATGATGCTGGCGTGTGCAGAGATCTCTCACAGGAACACAGCAGAGCAGGAAGGCTCACTGGAAGCATGGTAGGATGATAAACGTGAAGGTGCTTACCATCATGATGATGCTCACTCAGCCTGCGCCTGCCAGAGGCCGCAACTGCACAGACACACTGTCCTGTTCAGTTTCTGTCCTGTGCTTCATAGCCCTCTAAGCTATTCCATGATGACTGAAGGTCTACTGAATGGGAAGGGCTTTTTCGTCTCAGTGAGCTGCCATCCCTGTGCTATGCAGACTTGGCCCTTAAGCACCGTGCCCTGATCTGGCTGATGCACCTGCCGGGCACATGCCAAAGTGCGCTCTTCAGACATGCTCATGCGGGCCATGCATGCTTTTCACAGGTCCTTTTGCAAGGCGTGCGCTGCTCATGGGTGTGATACAGGGTATGCAAGAGTGCAGCTGGACGTACTGGCTTCTGAGTTGTGGCCAGAGATGCTCGATGAGAGGTGGACTGCATTGTCATCACCAGCGTCGACAATCTCAATTCCATCCTCATGAACCGTGTGCGAGGCAAGATGTCCCGCGGAGGCCGGCCTCGATGCACCACCGAGAACAGCGAGGGTGACCTCGCTCAGCTTGCGACCTGCACATCAAACAGAGACACATCAATCCACAGCAACCTTGGCAGCGGCCGCACTGGCTGCCAAAGTGTGGCCAGAGCTGCTCAATGAGAGGTGACCATGATCGTATGTATGGTTGTCACCGGTGTGAAATATCTCGACGCCGTCGACAGGAACTCTGTGCAAGACGAGATGTCCCACAGGTACTGGCCCGGATGCTTCGTCACCGAGGACAGCAAGAGTGACCTCCCTCAGCTTACGACCTGCACGTCAAACAGAGACACATTACAAAACCACAGTAAGCTTGGCAGCAACCGCACCAGAGCTGTTCATTCTTGTGAGGCGATCAGTCGCCAGATCTGGCGCTTTTCTTCATCAGGCTGCTCAAATCCTGACTTGTCACGTAGCGTAAATCTGAGCATGTAGCTTATTTTGAATGCACTTGCAGCAGATGGTTTGTGCTGCTATTCATGTCAAGCCAGCTCACACCTTAGGGACTCGCCAGCACGTACTAGTACTGGCAAGCATCAATATTCCCACTCTAGGGACTCAGCAGCATCAGCAGCGCAAGCCATAGCCATGCACGCTTGTCTGCTTGCTGCTGTGCACGTTGTTAATCCGCTGCTATAGTGAGAGGCAGCAGCTAGAGTTTGACTGCCATATTGTTTAGCCTGGCATGTGTTACTTGCTAAGCGTACCGTCCTCGTACATACCTGGCTGGGCAGGACCAAGACCAGCTGATGCGGCAAAAGCATTCTCGACGTCCAAGCTCCGCACTCCTGTGCATCAGGCAGATTGATTGCAGAAAGGACGTTCCACTTGCCGTGTAAGGAAGCTTGGAGCATGACTCATGTTAGGGCTTTGTCCGGCCTCTGCGAGGTCTTGTCCAGAGCTTTTCAGCACTGTCAATGCCGCAGGTGGACGTTTCTTACTCTACATCCCTAAATTCGCCCGCAATAGTGCCTGACAGCGTGTGCACGTTGCACTCTATACACAGCGCTGCTGCGCATGCATGCAGGCGTTTCAAGAGGTCCTCTTTCCCTCTCGCCGGATTGATCACCAAACAAGGTGAGTGGATCTACCTGTGATCACAGTCAAGATGCAAAGTGCAGCGAAGGCTCCAACGAATCGCTGCGCCGCCATGGTCGACAAGTTGTTCGGGGTGGTGCGAGGCGTGATGGGCAGCAGAGTGTTTGGGCCGCTATTCTACAATGCCGTCCTGCTGTGGCGCTGTCCTCTGAACATGAAATGTGCATCCCAAGGCTGCAGGGAATATGCTCTCCTTCATCGGCGCAGCTTGCACATCACGTCATGGCATGCGACTCTCAGCAAATTCCAAGTATGTAGTTGCATGCAAGGTCAGCTGGCACATGACCATCCAGAAGGTCGATGCTAGAACCCTCCAAAATGCACCATTGAAGGCGTATCATCTCGCTCTGTTGACGGTCAATCATACAAGTTCAGCATTGAGCACACAAAGTACGGATACCAAGCACGCTGTAGCAGACTGGCAAAAGCAGCTTCTCACTGCTCCATGTCTATATTTGTGCACAGCCTAGTCCCAGTAAGCTCTGTCAAAAGCGCTCTGCATCCCTGCAGAGCCTCACTGTTATGACCGCCAGTATCTCATCACTTCACCTCTTGTATTGATCAGCCAGTCTGCAACTTGCAGTCACCCTTCACATGGCAGTTGCGGCTCTCTGACTTTAAGACTACTTTCTGTCCCATCTCGGTCTCTCTGACATCCAGTATTAAGCTCCAATATGGCGGCAAATCTCTGTTCAATTGCTGAGAATACACTCATACACTTTCAGCATTCCATACATCTGCAGAGCATCTGCTCACGTGCATGTAAAGCTCTGGTTGCCACACATGTATCACAGGCACAGTCATGAAGCCATTTTCCTCACTCTCTGAGAGTAGCTGATGTGAAGGGAGGTCATTGCTGGCCTCCCTCTGTCGTTCCATTATGAGCAGGTGTTGCCTCTGGATCTAGCCGCGTCCGCGACTAGCAGCAGCTGCAGAAGCACGGAATCGCATCACATAGACACCATAGCTGACAACCCAAGATAATCTTTGCATGTAAGCAGTGGACTTGCTTCTGCAAGACCATCTATGGCACCATGACATGGCACTTTATATCCCTCACACAAGACCCGCAACTAGACGTGCCACAGCAGGGTCAAGAGGAGACACACAGCTGCATGACGCTGAAGTGCATGCTCAACGGGCTGTGAAGGAATACTAATGTCCTGCTGCAAAGACAACAGCAACCACTGGATGCCAGGCATGTTCGGGAATGGCAGAATATGGCTTCACCTGCTGCCGCCGCCGCCGCAGCACTGTCCCTCCCAGCTGCTGCGGCTGAGGAAGCTGCAGCAGCCGAGCCGCCTACATGTGCATGCACGCGCTTAGCTCAGAGCCCTGCCACTATCGCAGCACTCCTGCTAAGGTCATGAGGCCCTAGACCTGAGCTGTCAGCTCCGTACCCTCACAAAGGTCCTGAAGGACCCTACAAGAGACCGGAGCTGATAGCGCTAGTGAAGAAGCAGCTGTGGCACAGGCAGTGAAGCCACCGTGGTTCTGACAGGCAATGGGAAGTGCGACAGAATGAAAAGCATGTGCTGAAGTGAGCGCTGACTCACCGCCACCGTTGAAACCGCCATTGTGGAAGCCGCCCCCATCGCCATGGAAGCCACCACCAAAGTCCTGCATCCTGCGTCCAGTGCCTGTATGACAGTCTAGCAGAAGTCAGCAGAGCACGCGCACCTTTGTCTCCTACACAGGCTCTCACTGCCTGCACTTCTGTACTGAGAAATTGGCAACATAGGTACCGTCTGCTGTCAGGCACTGTCTTCCTGTTAGATTCAGCAACTGCAGAAGCTGGACCTATCACAAATGCAAGCAACTGTGCTGATCCACTGCTGACGCACAAGCATATGGAGACCAGCAGTGGATCAGCGCCATTGCCTGACCATCGTCATGATATGATAGCATTGTGACCATGCAAACTGTCAGCACATTCAGCCAAAGAAGAAGCCGGGTATTTCTTGTCATGCCTCAATTGCACTTCATGGCTGTCACATAAACTTTATTACCTTGAAGGCACATGCCACCAGTTTGTTGAATTCCTGATCTTTCATGCCAGATGCAATGGCACTACACATCCGCTGCCCCGCTGCAATGAACAGGGAAGAGATGCTGCGTCAGACATGTAAGGAAGGTCAGCAGATGACTTGGGAATGGCAGCTTACTTGCGGCTGCCTCTGCAAAGCCTCCGTTGGGGAAGGTACCGGTGATGACGCCGCCATTCGGGCCCCAGAACCCGGTGGCATGACAGCTAGTGAACCTCTTGCCTGGCCACAGGAATGGCCACCAGCCAAAGCCAGTGGACACAACAACGCCGTCGCCATCTGCGCAGCAGCATTACATTCAGTCTTCAGAGACCCATTGTTGCAATCGTGTACACCTCCGCTCTTACATGTCTGCCCCAGCAGGCATGGGCATATTCACTGGTCCTCCTTCTGCTGTTTTACACACTACTCTCGTTGCATCACCCGGGTTGCAGACGCTGTCAGGTGCATCTGAGAAGGCTGCAATACAGAAGCAGGTGTAACTGGGGTTCAGCGAGTGCACAACAATCACAAAGACATCACCATGATGATTCAATCCCTGGCTGCTGCACCCAATGCGGGAATCAGCAGCCACCAGGTTGCCGCGATCAGCTAAGGGAGCTCACCAACAAGCTTGCCGTCCTTGCAGTACCATGCGGGCTCAAAGTTGCTCAGCCTGCGGCCCCAGCCAAAGTTGCCGCGGCGCCCGTCGAAGTCGCGCCTCCCGCCTCCCCAGCCCCAGCCCCCGCCCCAGCCGCGGTTGCCGTCGAAGCCGCGGTTGCCGTCAAAGCCGCGATTGCCGCCCCAGCCGTGGTTGCCGCCCCAGCCGTTGTTGCCGCCCCAGCCGTGGCCGCCCCAGTCGCTGAGCTTGCGCCCGAATCCTGCTGCAGCAGCAGAGCCTGCGCATGCACAGGGGGTTTGAGAAAGGTCTGTGGAACTCCTGCCCGCACAGAAAGCTGTGGCGGTTGGTACAGCTGCATGTGCCGTCCCAGCCATAGCCGCCCAGTCGCTGAGCCGGCGCCCCAAATCCTGCTGCAGCGGCAGAGCCTGCACATACAGAGGGGCTTGAAGGATATTTGGTATCAGCTTTTGTAAAGGCATGAGGTTCATTGTAGCTGCGAATCCATCCGCCCCAGCCGCCATGGCCGGCAGAGCCTACACATGCAGAGGGGCTCAAACAGCGTTTGGTGTAAGCCGAGGGTATTCCACTGCATTAAAAATGCACGGCAAATCAGGCTGCTCTCACGTATTATGCAGTACGCTCAAAGTCAGCACAGGGCTGCATCTGCAAGCAGGGTGACTCACTGGCAGCTGCCGTGGCTCTTTTCATGCAGAAATGCTGTACACTCTCACTCCTCAGATGTGTCTTCATTGGTCAGAGGTGCAACTCACTTGCAGCTGCTGCAGAGCCATCGCGGAAGCCTCCATCGAAGCGGTTGAAGCCCCTGTCGCAGCCGCCCCCGTTGAAGCCGCCGCCGAACCACTCGCTCAGCCTGCGGCCAAATCCTTCTGCTGCAGCGGCAGAGCCTGGACACAAGGCTGACCCATCAGGTACATGATGAGGGACAGACGAAACAATCAACATTAACATCTCCTATAGTCATTGCGGTGACAGCAGAGGACTACTGCTTCAGTGAAGCAGCCGTTCTAGGCTCATGCCCCAGGCCCAGATGCTTATTTTGGCACTACAGAAGCTGGCAATGAAAATCCTGTGCACACTAAGGCACACAAGGTGTGCACACCCAATGCTGCAGTCCTGAACAAGCCTGGGCCTGTGTGCAGTGGCACAGGGACTGTTATGACCCACGCGGCAGCCTCATAAGCCCAAGTCTCCACGTACACACGCAAAGCAGGCTCCTGTCATGCAGAATGCTGTACAGCCTCACTCCTGAGATGTGTCTTAATCTGCTAGGGGTAGGGGTGCAGCTTACTGGCAGCTGCTGCAGAGCCGTCGCGGACGCCTCCATCAAAGCGGTTGAAGCCCCTGTCGAAGCCCCCATTCCAGCCGCCACCGAACTCGCTCAGCTTGCGTCCTGTGTAGAACACGAGGCGTCAGCCGACATCACAATAGTCTATGGCGTACTCTGGTGCGCAGCATCAATAACCTGGACAAATCTGTTTAATTATGCAGAGCGCTGCAGAGATGGCGCACATTCATGCATGCACTTGCCTACTGGGACTGCAGGGTGCATCAATCACGGCTACAGCTGAACTAGCACAGTCCGTCAGGGTCTCCCAAGAGGCCACTCATTGTTAAATTACGTCTTGACTGCCAGCTACAAAGTAAGGGCGCGTATGGCCTATCCAACATGCTGTGCGTATCATCTTGCACTCAGGCTGATGGGCGTCAGTGCCCTTGTCTGACCAGGGAAGACACCATTGCAGACATTTGTGAGATTGAGCTTCAAGGAATAAGCCTACCAGGCAGTCCCTGCGTCCCATCAGCGGTGGCAGCCGCATCAGCATAGATGCCGGTGTTCAGGTAACCTGTGCAGCAGGAGCACAAAGTCAGAGACACAAAGCCTTACACGATTATGAGTAAGCTTTGCTTGCACAGAGTTTCATATCTTGCTATGCTAGTAGCAAAGGTTGTTGCACATGATCCTGGCCAGAAGGTCCGTTCTAAAAGGCACTAACATTCATCCTATGCAGGCGCTGTTGAATATGTAAACGCTGTATTCACTTCTTGATGCGCTCAGGAGGGTGTTAAAGACTTCCTAAGGCACTCTACACGCCCCGATCACTGTGTGACTCATCCTGTCCTTACAGACGACTAACAAGCAAAGCAATCCCTAAGGATCAGACACACGTGTTTGACTGTGCTTGGGATAGTTAAATGGCAGCAAGCCTCCTGGTGAAGGTGCATTCAGTAGGATGTGGCCTCCGCGATCTATAAATAGAATTACGGGCCAAGCCATCGTATCGTCTAGCTGCACACGTCTGTGAAGCATGACCTACCTGTGCTCGCAGCCAAGATGCAAAGGGTGATGAAGGTAGCGACGACACGCTGCGCTGCCATGTTTGTGCCTGCAAGCGGCAATACGCCCAACGAGCTTGAGAAGCCTCTGCTTAGATTGGGATAGCACCTTTCCCTTGCAAGCTTCCAATATCTACGACTATCTACGCACTCTGAGCCTTTGTGCAGTCGCGACTTGCGTTATGAACTGGTCACCTGGCCTCTGAGTCGGCAGGACGGTCCTTCTCGAAAAGATCCCATGCATGGGAAATCAGCAGTTGGCCCTGAAGCTGATCTCGCAGCAGAATCTGGTCCCGCAATGTAAGTGGGTAATGCGGTGGGCCCGAGTCGTGGTGCTACCAGGCATACATGCGGGACCCGTTCCTTGAGCAGCCATGCATGCGCGTTAACACGTTCTCATTTTGAAACAAAATTTTGTTCTATGAGCCAGTAGGGAGCGCTTACAATGCCGGCACATTCATGTCTCAAGACAACATTGCTTCATCTATCCCATGCCAATGGCACATACCTCCGGTGAGGCACTTTGGCAGGCATGCCCTTGCAGCGTACTGCTACACCAGGAGATGTCTCCCGCATCCCATCTCAGTACTACTGCTCTGCTGCGGTAGCTATGACTCATCTGCTGGCTCATGCTCTGCAAGCTCCATGATAAAGTCCCACTGCGGCTGCGTCACAGGCTGCACTGATAGACGCCCTTTCGACAGAAGCACCATCCCTTCTAGGCTACCATTGCTGTGCTGCTTGAGCTCCTTCAGCGGCACAATGCGCTTGAGCTTTCTCACCTGCGTAGCAGCAGAAAGCATGGTTCCTAGAGCAGACGTACACTGTGCTGCGCAGCGCAGTCCTTCAAGGCTTGCAACCTGTCCTGCAAGAGTGCTGTGAGGCTGAGACATTGAAAGCCACAAGTTTAGCGATCGTTCAGTGCACCTTCCTCACCAAGCCTCAGAGCGCATTCAACTCGGCAGGGGAGGTCTTTGGGACAACTGTGCTGCTGCCTAGCACAATGCAATGTGACTTCTCATGCCTGGCAGCCACAACACTAGAACAAGATCCCGTTTCATGCATGCATGCTGCATGGCCTGAAGCTTTCCAGACTGGAGCGTCTCACCAGCTTGACATCCACCATGAACCATCTGGGCTTGTCAGCAGTGGCCTTGGGATCATGTTTTGGGCTCTCAGGGTCTAGAGCTGTCTCATCTGGATAGGCCTCCTTCACCACTTCGCAGATCCCCACCACGCCTGGCTGCACAGCACAGTATGCTGTGGGACCTGCAAGTGTCTTGGTAGGGTCATTGCCACTTCTGGTGGAGCGGTCTACAGTAAGCCCTGTGCTATCATGCCAGCGTGGCTACAGGGATGTCCCATACCCGCATAGATCCTCAGGCTCACAGTATCAGATGAGGCACACAAGCACGAGCTGCATGCATGCCATGATGCTCACGCAGAGCTGTGACCCGCAAAAGGCCCCAGATGAGAGACAACCTGGTAGGCTCATGTGCGCCAATTGTCAATGCATGAGCAGTTTTCACAACTGCTCACCTCCTTTGTATTGGAGTGATAGAAGAGGCACTGGTCCCCCAGCTTCATGCGCTGCATGATGTTGCGCGCCTGGAAGTTTCTGACACCATCCCAGGGCTCTGTCTGCTGGGGCCTGGCAGCCAGGTCATCTATCGAGAACTCATCTGGCTCGCTCTTCAGCAGGTACAATGCAGGAGCGCTATCATCTCGCTCCTCCACTTCCTGCACAGGGCAGAAGACATGCTTGAGAGAGCCATAGTACATCCCTGGGCTTTGTCTGCAGCCTGGCAGCAAGGGTCTCAACTAAGAACTCATCCGGCTCGCTCTTTAGGACATGCAACCCTGGACTGCCATTGATGTTAGCGCCTGACTCCTGTGCAGCACAAAGCAAATGCTGAGCTAGAGATCAACTTGACATCCAGGCCTCTGCTATCTGACAGCCAGGTCAGATCTGTCCAAAGCTTACATCTCACTCTTCCGCAGGCATGAACATGGACTGCCACTGCTCTGAGGGTCTGGTCGCTTTGTATAGCAGAGGACATGCCGTGATGGATGCTTGGCAAGTATCAGACACACTTGCTAGAGTGCATATATGAAGAGTAGAGAAGTGTGCCCACCTTTGCCTTGCGCTTGGCCTTGGCTGAAGCAGGCTTTGCCTCAGGTGGTTCAGATTCAAGCTGCTCAGCCTCCCTCTCCTTGCGCTTCTGCACGCCAAGGCTCGAGTTCTCGATGCTTCTGTGGACATCTGTGTATGTAGACGCGCATCTGTACGGAGCTCTCGTGTGCACTGCCATCTCACCCGTGGCATCCGTGCTGCTGTTGCTCCGGAGCTGATCGATACCAAGCTACAAAAGGACCTGATATGGGACTGATGCTTAAAAATCTCCCTAGTACCAGATTGCTGCCTGTCTCTAGGGTGTGGTCTGGAGAGGATGTTACTGCGTGTGATACTCGTGCTTGCTAAGCGAGGAGCAGGGCACAGTAAAGCTCGAGTACACCTGGTCAAAGCTTTATATACTGGCCTATGGTTGAGGCTCCAAGCAAAGCTACCCCATACAAACGAGGATGCAGCTCTCATGCACCATCACTCACTCCTGAGGGGTCCGTATACAAGTAGCAGCGCCAGTACATAGGTCGGCGGAAGATACCTCAACGCAACGAGAGAATGCAGTGGAAGGTGCCCAGCAGGGCACTCCCGCGCTGTGCAAGGTACATGGTGACATCATCTCTTGCAAAGCACGCATGCTTTGTCTATGGCACGACCGCAAGGCGCTCCACCTATGAAATCCCTGGCTGGAACGGTATGCAAAGACATGTCATGGAAGAAATGTCATCGTTGCATCACTGCGATAGTTGAAAACTTTCACAGATGGCCCGCAGTGTGGCAAGGTCAGATGTCATTAGCTTCCAATGCAGGTCGCGGCCCACAATCCGAACGCAGCAATACTGGCCAACCAGATGAGATTGCGCGTAGTGCCCATTTGGTGATGTGTCCTGATGGCTATCTTCAGCGATCATGATGACGATGAAGTATGGGCCAACGTTCTGTAAGTCCTCCTGTCTCATAGCTTTTGGCGTAGTCAATGCATCTGGTATTCTTTTTGTGATTCACCGAAGTCATACGCACCGTATGACACGGTACCTGCGGTTTCGCAGTGCCCCAAGGCTGAAGACTTTGCACAGGGACCAGGTTGACGAACTCACGGGAAGCAGGGCAATTGCAGCTGTATACATGCCAGCCGAGCACACTTACCCAGCAGACAACGATGCGCTTTGCCATGACGCAAAGTGCATCCCAGACACGCCTCCAGAGAAGCCTTCTCCAGCTCTGGCATGCCTGACGCCTAGTGCCATGGCACTGCTGCAGCCAGGAGCCGTGCAGAGCAGCCCGCAGCAGCACAGACGCGTGTATGCGCCTGCCAGCCTGTTTCCTGGCTTTGCCACGAGTGAGAAGCTTCAGCCGCAGCCTGCAGCCAGTGAGTATTTGCAGGGCCAAGTGTTAGCTGCAAGCAATCAGCAAGCTCAGCAGCTACAAAAGGCCCCTATAATTGCACGCCATCAGACAAGGAGCAGTGCGCCTGGCGATACACACTCCAGTACCTGTTTGCAGCACAGCCAGGATGTGAACCCCTCTCACAGCGCTCCAGCACACAGACAGCACTCTCAGAGCAGGCACAGCAAGGACCTGACCTCTCATGCCAGTGATGCATCTACAAGGAGCAGAGGCCAAGCACTGTCAGACACAGCTTTTCAGGGGCAGCGTGCATCCTTGCATCTTCCAGTAAGTGCAGCAAGGCAGGGCGGTGAAGTATCTTCAGAGCAGCTTTCGGTAGCTGCACAAGGCTCTCAAGAAGGCCGCCCTAGTTCTGGGCAGCTGGGCAAGCAGCAAGCGCTGCAGGGCAGCCTGGCACAGCCGAGAGCAGTCCTGCAGCCTAAGTCCGGGCAGTCTGGGCAGTGTGGATACTTCCAGGATTCTGGCAGAGGCCAACCTTGGGCAATGGTAGGTGTTTGTGACCTTTTCAAGCAAGGCCATATGCTTCCCTGTCCTTTCTGTATATAAGTCTGCGTGATGTTGCCCAGATGATGGCGCATGACAGTGTTTAGAAAATTCCTAGCGTTTATGCTGTCTGAGTCTGCGGCCTGCAAATGCATCCCTCACATGCAGGAGCAGGGCGCTGTGAGGTGCCCAAAGGACATCGCTGCAAGGATGCAGCAGTTCAAGCACATGCTCCCAAGGCTGCCACTTCCTCCAGCCTCCCACAAGGAGTAAGCACTTGCCTCCTCCGGTGATTCTACCTGCCAGTGATCGACTTGCCGGGGAAAACTGGAATTTGCCAAGACGTCTTTTGTAGCAGCCGAGAGCACTATAACTTATTGTGGCTCAGATAATGTGCACGGTCTGCAGGTGTCCTGGAGTCTTCAAGACTGCCCAGAGCGGCTGCGGCGCTCCGCTGCTGCCTGTCGTTGAGTCCTTTACGCTTGACAGCGGCCAGTCCCGCATGGCCTACTGGCAGTGTGGGAACCGCGGGTGCCATTTCAGAGAGTTTTTGCATGAAAGACTGACAAAGCCGCAAGTTGCGCTGGAAGCCATCTCTGCGGAGCAGGGTTTCAAGGTAAATCCGACCTTCCTCTCTCATGCAGAATTGATCAGCACCTCAGATGCGCAAGCAAATTAGCAGCGTGCAAAGAATGCATCACACCTGCAGACTCTCCATGCATTGGTGCAGTCCCACTAGTGGCCTGCTCTGCGGAGGGGAAGCTGGCTCTACTCAGCGCTTCATGTGATCATGCCTGTGTCGGTCATGCATGTGGCTTACGAAGAGCTACCTTACGCAGGTGATGCCTGCTCTGGGTGCGGAGCAAATCGTTGCCTTCTGTGGCGGTGTCTTTGCCCTACTGACAGCCCTTGGGCTTGACATGAGGCCTGCCTTCCTACTGAGGCCGCAGATCTTAGAGTGGGTGCCCCATTGAAAGGTTCCTCTATTAATAGTGGCATGTGCGCTGCGTTGCGCCCTGCGTGCAGCATGCCAAAATGTGTGAGATTGTAAATGCCAAAGACCCTGATGCTGCAAGGATGGTGGCGCATGTCAAATATCCGAGAGTTGCTGCAGGTCAGATGGTGAAGAGCCTGATCAGGGCCTTGCTGCTGTCGGCTTTCCCTGGCAGCAGTACACAGCTGTTGTGGCAGCCCTGCGGAGAAGAGGTGGGCCCAACTTGGACCTGTTGGGTCCAGCTGGCATCATCCCAGAGAGCGCCTTGAGGGCCATCAGGTATGCAGCTATGCGCCTGTTTGATGTCATGCGAGGATGCTTGATGGGTGTATGCGTACTCTAGCAGCTTGGTCCTGCAGCTTATGATTGAAAGGTAGCGAAGCATCCCGCATGAACGAATGTCAGCACATGGACAGGAGACTGAATCAAGTCACAGAGCTCACAGTGATGGGCTCACAGCCCTGCCTTGTATAAAGGACGAGACAGAAGCGAGCCAGCTTAGGCTCAGCACCAAGGGGATAGATGCCCTCAGCGCATGACAGAGACCCTCTGAACTTCTGTCTGAATTTTCAAACGGCATGCAGGTGCCAGCCAGAGCGTCTGAGCAAGGAGGAGGTTGATGCCAGGATGCAGTACATGCCAGCACCCCTGGCAAAGGCGCTGCTGCCATTCCAGAGAGAGGGCGTGCGCTTTGGCATTCAGCGCGGTGGCAGGCTGCTCCTGGCGGATGAGATGGGTGTTGGGAAGACTGTGCAGGCCATTGCTCTAGCGTCCTGCTACCAGGTGCGCCCGGACCCCAGCTCAACACGTGGCATGTGCTCAACAATGAGTGGGTGCGTAGATGCGATTCCATGTGCATCTTTTCAAGAGGCGCTACTTGACAACAAGATGTCAGCATCAATGCCGCTGCTCAGTGTGTTACTTCGTGCTGGGCCTCAGATTCGGAACCTGCCCGGCAGATCTGGGGGATAGCAGTCAAGCTATATGTGCTATGACAGCTCGTAGAGGACAGACCTGGCACTTTGCTGCAGGACCGGTGGCCACTGTTGGTGGTTGTGCCAGCCAGCCTGCGCCTCGCATGGGCGGAGGAGCTGGCGAAGTGGCTGCCGCATGCGCGGCCGAGCCAGGTCCATGTCATCGAGGGTCGCACAGACCGCCTCAGCGGCAGCAGCATACCACAGGTGACCCTGCAACAACTACACTGTCTCTTTTGGATCTGAAGTAGAGTATGCAGCATGCCTGTCATGAAGGACAGTGGTGCCTGTAAGCTGCCTTCGAGAGAGCCTCCAAAGCTTCCTCTAGGAAGCTTAGGGGTTCTCCGAGGGTTTCTTGCTGGCAGCTTTGAGAGCATGTTTTGCCCTGAATTTGTAGGGTCCTCATCCACATGTATGAATCAGCGTTGCCATGCTTAGGTGGAGAATGATGTCTGAACTGCCTGCAGGTGGTCATCACCTCGTATGACATGCTGAAGCGCCTGTCGTGCAAAGCATGCCTGGATGGGCCCAAGCCAGGCAGCGTCTGCGCTGGCTCTGAAACTTGCATGGCCGCCAAAGCCTTCAAGGTCTGCTGCTCAGTGCACCAATGCTATCAATCTGGCGTTGCGTTCTGTCACAATGCATCAACTGCTATGCCTCTACCCATCCATATTTGCCAAGCCACAAATGATGGCATATCCATTCACAGCGCAGCGCAGCGCAGCACACGTCGCACTTCTCTTTCTTGCACTCATAAGTGAGCCTGTACCTCAAGAGGTCGTCTTTGAACCAGGAAGAACCCTGTTCCTTCCAGGTGGTGATTGTGGATGAGAGCCACACGCTGAGGACGGGTGACAAGGCGCCAGACTCTGGCCACACTGAGGCTACCGTCAAGGCGGTGAAGGCCGCTGAGGTGGCAGTTCTGCTGACTGGCACACCGTCCCTCAGCAGGCCCTTTGACCTCTACCGCCAGGTACATTGCTTCCCTCAGAGATAAATTCCAGTCCACCCCTATGCTGGCATGCTGTCGCTAGTGTTACTATGACCTCTTCCATGCTCTGCCTGCTTCAGCGGGCTGGGTCAAGGTCTTACATTTGTATCCATGTACATGCTGAGCTGCTGCATCAAATAGCCAGTACTTGTGGACTGCATTTGAGCTGTTGGGCACCTCGCTGTACTAAGTGGATGATTGTGCGCAGGTGGACGCCTTGCGGCCCGGGCTGCTGGGTGCTACCAGGGACGACTTTGCCAGGCGCTACTGCGCGCGGCACAAGGTGCCCATGCGCGGCAGAGAGGGCGTCCACTACCTGAAGTGGTGCAACACCGGGCTGTCCCATGGCCGGGAGCTGCACCCCGTCCTCAAGCAGGTAGCATGCATTACATGGCCATGATGATGCTCACCAGTAAAATGTGCATGTGCATGATTGACAGGTCTGCCATGCATTCGGATCTTCTGGCTAGGGAGGGAGTCACTCCATGTCATGCATACTTAACAATGAATTGGAGCACCTTCTGATCATGCTTCCTGTGCAGCAAGATATAAGATAGATTGAGAAGGCGTGCTCTTTCATACGTGACATGAGGTTGTTCCCGCAGGAGGTGATGCTAAGGCGGCTGAAGAGGGAAGTCATGGGGCAGCTGCCGCCCAAGCGGCGCCAGGTCGTGCGGCTGCCTGCGCCTGACGCCAGCCACTGGCCCAAGGGGTTTCGACCCTCCTCTGAAGGCAAGCTCACTCTCGCACGCCTGCCTTCAACATCTGTGGATATTGTACACAATACAGGCACATTAATGAGCCTTCTGAGACGGTGCAGATGCATCTCGCAGCGCCTTGCAGCTCATTAGAGCTAAGGATTGTGCATTCCATTTCAATTTCTACCATGTTAGTATCTGCACGCAATGTGAACTGCACCATTGACTATGTTATGTAAGTATCTCTGGAAAGGTTTCCCATTCTCTGATGTTCTGCATGCAGAGGACGCATACGAGCTAGATGAGGAACAAACACAGGAAGGTGAGGGTGAAGGCGACAGGGAAGCTGAGGAGGATGGGACCGAGCAGGCTGAAGTTGACAGGCCCATGGGCATGGGCCGGGCAACTGCGCTTGCCAAGCTGCCCAGCGTCTCAGAGTGGCTCAGGTGCGGCGACGCCACTATCTTCTTAAGCTGTTCAAATAACCTTGTCAGTCATATACTTAGGCTCTTCATGTCGCAGTTGGTGTCATATGCTGTGAGCATATCTGAGCGTGGCATCTCACCCTTCACTGTGACACAGTCTCGTCATGGAAAGCGTTTCAGTCTGCAATCCCTTTCCCCAAAGCAATCTGCGTCCTCCCATACATCTGCGGCATGCAAGACATCCTTTTGACTGATTTGTGCAGGCACGCGCTTGGATCTGCAAGGGGCAGTACAGCAAGGGACGACGGCGGAGCTGATGCTGCACCAAAGTTCCTCATCTTTGCCCACCACAAGTACGTCACTGCCTACAAACAGAGACGAGAGTCTCTGCATGAGCTCAATCATGTGGCCGGCCCCGCGTACGCTGAGGGATCCACGAGCAGTGACAAATGGTGGGACATGTCAATGGCAAGATGCCGCGTCGAAGCTTACACAGACTCAGATCCATCTCAGTGCCTGCTGAGGATGTGCGCTGGTGCGGGCACATGACAAAACTGGCACCTGTCTTGGGCCAGCATTGTCATGGTCGGCCATGCACATCCTATGCAGGCACACAAAATTACATCTCTACATTATGCTAAGCGACCTGCGGTCATGTGCTATTATCAATTCACATGCCTCGCACAGTTCGCTCATCCTGTCTGCCCTGTGCCCTTCAGCTCCTGCCAGGTGGACTGGGCAGATGTGGGCTATGTGTAGATTGGTGGCAGCACAAATTTGTCTGGACCACAAGGACACATGACCATATCCATGAAACAGGCCCAGGTCCATGCAGGAAGTGCCTGAAGAGTGTGTGGCCGTGCAGGGATGTCATGCGAAAGCTCGCACAGGAGTTGGAGGGCACCGGGCAGGCGGACTGGGCAGGCGTGGGATACGTGCAGATCGATGGGAGCACGGATCATCGTGACCGCAGGGACGCCTGCCAGCGCTTCAAGAACGACCCCTGCATCAGAGTAGCGCTCCTCTCGGTCATGGCTGCAGGCAAGGGTCCTGACCATGCGTATCTCTCATGCCTGAGTAGGTGCCTCCACCCAAACTTGCCCAATTGCCTGAATTCGCATTTCTCTTGGTAAGACATGCTTGCCATGGCAAGTTTGGCAGTTCTATCAGCACAGACGAAGGCCCAAAGTTCTGGGAGTGTGGGTCCCTTAAGATATCAAAGGTGTGCAGGCGTTGGCCTGGAGTTCACTGCGGCAAGCGCGGTAGTGTTTGTCGAGCTGCCAGACGAGGTCAGCATTCTGCTACAAGCCGAGGACAGGGCGCACCGGCATGGCCAGCGGATGGCGGTTAACATCTACTATCTGCTTGCCCGAGGCACCAGCGATGAGCGCAAGTGCGTGCACCTCTACTGCTATACTTCCCTCCTCTCATCCATGTGAAGTCTGTCAACAACAACGTCTATGCGGTTGCACCAGCCCATTAGGTCAGTGATGTTGGCACAGCTCACTACGTTGAAGTGCTTGAAAAGTGTTCAAATCTGAAAAGCTGTGACACTTTTGTAGTAGCTGTGGGTGGTCATGACATTGTGATGATGCAGGTGGCAGCGCCTGAACAGAAGCCTGGAGAGGGTGTCTGCCGTGCACGACGGAGGCGAGGAGGCCAGATCAGGCGCTGCAGCCGACAGCAGCCATGCGCGGGGCATCGCTGTGCATGCAGTCAAGAACGTCAGCGCCACCCAGGGCTGGGCCTGCACGCAGACCGCGCCTGAGCAGACCATGCTGGCTGACTCAGAGCAGGAAGCCGCCCTGCAGCTGCAGAACAGCCAGCACAGCGCATGCCTGCCTCAGGAGCATGTACTGCATCCGACAGCAGATCTCGAATTTGAGAGAGAGAGCGCAGTGGTGCAGCAGAGAGCAGCTGGAGTGCCTGAGAGCCAGACTGGGAGCCATGGCTTCTCATCAGAGCCCATGGCTGCCAAGCGGACAGAGCCAGATCAAGCATCTGCCGCAATAGTTGCAGACCAGGTCCTTGAGGCTTCCCTGCCCTCAGAGCCTGAAGCAGAGCCCCTTGAGGTATGCTATGTCGCTTAGTAGCGCTGCAACACCTTTGGGAGTTCCTGCCAGTACGCCTTGGGGCTTTAGCTATGTAAATCCTCCCTTCAATTTCACAGGACCAACGCGTGCCGGATTGCATTGAAAGGCAGGACCAGCAACTGCAGCAGTGTAGGGCCTCTCATACATGCGTGTATGTGCACAGTGTAACGATTGACCTCGAAACATGCAGGTTTTCTTTGAGATGGGGCTGCACACCAACAGGGTGCACTTCCATGGCAAGGAGGATGGCACCCAGCTGCTGGGCCTGTCACTGCCCCTGGACCTGCTGATTGCGCCTACTAGCGATGGCGGCCCCTCCTGTATACAGGAACTCATATTGCACCTGAGAAAGAGGTGCGCTGATGTATGAGCTTGAGATTGTCTTGTTCAGCAGCCTCAGAGGTTCTGGCCACTGTACCCTCCAACACAATTGACAGACTACCCAGTGGCCAGATTTTCAGTGTGCAATCTATCTGGTGACCAGGCTTGGTGCGCTTGCAATATGCAGCCTAGTCTTGATGACCATAGTCCTTGCTTCCTGGACCTTCTGGCTTTGCAATCATGGGATTGTGCTTACAGGGCTGCTTGGGTGCACAGGGATGAGGAGAAGGTGCACTTTGGGCAGGTGGGGCTGCTGGCGCTGCCCGACTGGGTCAGGGCGCCTGTTCTGGAGCAGTGGATGCAGGAGGCCCGGGACTTTGCGGCTGAGTGGGCCGAGCTGCGGCCTCTGCACCAGAACAAGCTGTGCGGCAGATGCCTGAGGGCTCCCCTGCAGGTAGACTGCAACAACTTTTCAGCCATGCATGCACACTCTTGCACGCGTCCCTGGCACCAGAACTAGACATGCGACAGGTGGTGAGGGTGCCTCTGCTTGTGAAACGTCATGTCACCGCTTTGACATGGCTTCATTCATCCTTCCCCACTGCTGGTACCAGGAAACATGAGGAAGGCGCCACCCGGATGCTCAAGCTTCAAACAGGCTGGTGTCTGCACAGCTGTCGAGTGAAGTACTGATCAGGGCAGTCAGATTGCTCAACAAGAGAGCTGCCATGGTGTGCGGCTCTTGTACCATCACAGCTACTTGCATGGCCAGACCCATCTCGAAGAAAACAGAGCTGTCACAATGTACTCTGCTGAGTTAGTGATGTGCTTCACAGGCATACGTGGACGAGGTTGAAGCCCTGGCTAGGGCCGAGGGTGCGTATGGCATTGGCACAGACCGCCACCTGGAAGGCTCCGGGCCCCTCCTGCCCGTGCCACCTGAAGCTGAGCTGGCAATTGTGAACGTGCGGTACCATGGGTGAGCTGTCAAACCGTTTTTCATGTGTATGTGCGTGGTTTACAAGTCACAGCTTCTCACTGGAGCTTTGCAGCACTAATCCTGCCCATCAATGTGACTTTACGCTTCTTATTGTCCCGTAAAGCATGGTGTCAGCCTATACCATTTTCCATCTTTGGCAGGGTGTGTTGGACTTTTATTTCAGCAACTTCTTCGCCCTCCCTGACACCTGCAGGCGGGCCAATTGTTTCCAGTATAAGCAGGCGTTCACCGACAGCGGCCAGCGGCTATGTCTGAAGTGTATGGCAGAGCTTTCCGGATGTTCTGTGGCCCGACAGGTAAGACCTCCAAATGAGCAGGCATGGACAGCATTGCTAAATCAGCCACCGAGCCAGTATGTATTGGCCTTATTGGAGGGTATGCCTGGGCTGGCTACCATCTGTTGGGCCTGAGCAGTCCATGCATATGCTATATTCTGCTTCTAGCGTGCTGCATGGCACCACAGACCATGCTGGCAGTAAGCTGGCCTGCTGTTCTGCAGCCCTGAGTGCAAACGCAAGTACAAAATGGCTGCCGAAGGTTTGGCCCTGAGGCGCCTGCTGAGCAACCCAGAGAATGGCGGACATTTCCCTTGCTGCGCAATGGGTGGCTCCAGCAGCAGGAGCTTGGCTCAAGATGCGCTATGCGCTGCAGGCCACGCTGCAGGGAGCCGGACTGCTGTTCTGCAGCCCCAAGTGCGAGGGCGAGTACATTATGGCTGCGGGAGGGTCTGCCCTGAGGCGCCTGCTGAGAGACCTGGAGCGGGGCGTGTGCCAGATCTGTAAGCTGGACTGTCTGCATGTCGTGAAGAGGCTCAGGTGACCCGCTCGGACGCTTCGGTACAGCAGGCTTGTCCTTTTGCCAACAAATTTTCACGGACCCTTCGAAATTCTAGGCTTTCCCTTTTCTACAGGATCAGGGCGGGACTCACCCAGCTGACGCAGGCTTCTCAGTGGCTGGGTAATGTAAGTCTCATTTGCATGTTGTCCAAGGGAGGGACGAGCCAGAGCCACCTCTCTTCTGTACCTGGCATTGCACCTCAGGATTGACAAAGGCTCCTGTGCATGGTCAGGCTAGTTGAGAAGGGCGGCAACGGGTGGAGGCAGAAGCGAGAAAGGAAGCTGAGAGAGCTGGCGCCCAAGTTCTGTGCGCATGGCTACAAGCCTGTCATGGAGAGGCTAGTGAACAGGGTGAGACGTTCCAGTGATTTGTCTGTAAAGAGCGTGCAACCTAACATCCAACGTTGTAAAGCTCATATTTTGTACGCTTCGAGGACCTTAGTGGCACACGAAACATGCCCGAAGGCAAGGTCGATAGCGCATTCAGGCGCTTGTGTGCAGTCTGGAAGCATGAAGTCCGTGTAGGCTGATATTGAGGCCGTATAGAATGATGAGTGTAGTGGAGTTTTGGACCATCTTCTCTGTGTAGGAGCTTTGTTGGATGACCAGAAGCTTTGTTGGACGGCCATTGAGAGACTCAGCATTCTTCTCTGTGCAGACTCTGGAGGGGAACGCATGGCATGCAGATCATGTCATTCCTGTCTACAAGGGCGGTGGCATGTGCCAGCTGGATAACCTGCGCACGCTGTGCGTGCCATGCCACCAGGTCAGCGCAGCACCCGTATTGCTCTGATTTTGAATCGCAGCTGCATGTTAGACCTCATGACTTGCATGAGGGCGCAGCATCTACTGCTTCTGTCTGGCTGCAGCATGTCTGCAAGCTAAAGAGGCAGTGGCCTCTGCATGTGCAGGCAGGCTCACAACTTGTGAGTCACAAGGTACACCATTCGAGGAAGTGTGACTGGTGTTCGGAGGTGATATGGTGAATGGTGATTGGGTAGGGTAACGTGTCTTCTGGAACATATGTGTCTTGGGCGGTGCAGGATGTTACCAAGGCGCAGGCTAAGGAGAGGGCAAACGCCAGGACTCTGCACAATCAGCACACCCTCGACCGCTACATCGGGCCTGAGAGTCCTGACGCAGCCTTCTCGCATCAACCTATTGCAGGCAAGCCACACATAATGTCCAGGCAAAATTCTGTGAGGGCACTGTTATGCTTTTCGCAAGATGTTGCTTGAGGCAATCAGGTGCCAGCAGGCCTTTTCATCATGAAGGGATCCCTAGGCATCATCATTGTGAGGCATTGCCTGTGGCTTGTTGCATGCCAAAGGTCATCAGCTGCCTTTGAAGTAGGTTGCTTGGCACTGCAGGTACAACAAAACGGCCAGCAAAGCCTAGAAAGCAGTTAAAAAGGCTGTATGCGGACACTCCTGCGGGAGGAGGAGATCCTGATTTCCTGTAGGGTCCTCCGCAGAGTTGATTTGATTGGGACAAAATGTGCCTTGACAGCTGGTTGAGGCTTAGCGCTGGGGTTGCCTATGAGTGAGACCCCATGTCATGAGAGCTGATTTAGTACCTATTCAGAGAGCACTGCCTCAATTTTGTATAACAGAGTAACTCCTTGACTTGAGACTTGGATTAAGCATGTTTCTGGTCTCGCAATGCATTGCTGTTGCTGCATCAAGTGTGTTGTGAGGTATGGTAAGTGTAGCTGAACAAAGCATCCTGCAGGGGCCGACAAATGTGACACTCAATGCTTGCACCAGCCACTTCGATGAAACAAACTCGTAATCGATCCCTATGAATACTCCCGACTAGTGAAAGAGGGGACTGCGAAAAAATAAGTCGGGCACTACCGAATTCGCACCTGCATAGCATGCAGCCAATGCGCCCTATACCGAGACGCCGTCAGGTTCATCATCTCGGCAGCTTCGGGCAGCTGCTCTCGAGTCGAGTGCAACATGCCCTCTCAGGTGATGTGCTGCAATCCTTGCATTTCCTGGTGTAACATACCAATCCTAACCCATTTTGGGTCAGCTGTAAGCCGACCCATTCGGGGTTGCAAGGCCAGTGCAAACGTTCGACTTGTGTCAGATTCTGGATGTCACCATCACGATAGGCGATGCCTGGCACATTGCAGACATAGGGGTGCGCAGCTCCAAAAGTGATATGCATCACCATAGCTTGGTCGGATGTCCAGCCTGATGAGTGCAGAGCTGCACCACAGTGTTAAGTGCCAGTACCAGTGCAAGCACAGCAAACTTTTCAACATTTCAAAGCTCAGTCTTGGAGGTTTACCATGTTTGGATTGACAATAGCAATGACATTTCGTGTAATTGCAACGCAATGCTGGCCTGAACTACAGAGACCAAGATGGATCAATGAGGTGTGCATGCGCCAAAGGCCAACTCTCACAGGATATGGTGCCACTTAAGCTCCCCACAACTGCCTTTCTAGAGCAAACGGCTGAGGGGTTGAAGCGAGGCTGTTGTCTGCATCAAATACTGATGCTCCTTGGATAATGCCGTTGCTTAGCTTGGGCGTGATCAGCTGAGCCACTAGGTTGGGAGTGGTTGTAAATTGCTTTGAAGCGCTGAGTCCGGCAATGATCTTGGTCGGCGCATATACTGCGGGCACAGTGAGATTTGTCGATGTAAGTGACATGTGCTATCAACATTCAGCTTACACAGTGTCACTCAATTGATCATGTCATTCGGGAATTAGTTCTGCCTCTCTTTGGGGATCATCTCAGGAAGAAGAAAGAGATTCTCACGTTTCTGAGCGCTGTCAAGCGCGGAGGCCCAGCTTGCAACATTGCTGCTGCTCTCAGCATATGTTTGGTAAATGATGTAGTCAATATTTGTGTTGTGCTCCCTACTGAGACAGTCTTGTAGTTGCTTGTAATACTGTTTGGTGACCGAAAATGGAGCAAAGGTGATAAAGGCATTTGCCTGCAAGCCGAAGTCAAGGTTGATATCTCTGTCAAATGCCTTCCACCTGTCGTTTGCTTTAATCCTTGCTTAATCCTTGCTTAGAACTTTGGTGGGTTTGTGCCTTTAAGGTGCAAGCTGCAACATCTGAGGAATGCTTCTCAAACCCATAGACACATTGCAAAGCACGGGTTAGGTACTAAAAGTGCATGCTGGATGAAGGCAATTTTAAGTCATCTGTCAGTATTGATAACTCAACTTTTCTTGTTGTTGCCCTTCAAGTCCTGCAGGATGTCAGATTAAGGCACATTCAGGGGCTTCATGCTTTGATAGCTCGGAGGCTCACCTGCTTGAGGCTTGCAATGATTCGACACCACACACGGACCCATTGATCTGTTTTCCCTTGTTCAAAGCTTTCATAATTGATGTCAAAGCCAGCAAGGCCAAAATTTCTGAAGTAGGTCAATAGGGACTGAGTGGCTGTTTGCACATATGCATCCTCATTTGCAACACCATTCCAATGGGTCGCATGGAAGTCACCGGCAATGCTGGCCAGCACCTGAGTATGCATTGAAATTCAGCCGAAAGACAGTAGGTTGTGAAGGCATGAATCACAAGGACCTAACATAGCTAGTGGCAGAGGTTCAACGCATATACTGAGTCCTTGTTGGTTAATCTGAGCGTTGTCTCTCAAATCTTTGTGTGAAGATGGACCAGTGGTCTCCTCGCCAAGCACTCATGAGGATCATCAGGTGGCACACAGTATTACCTTGACATTGGATGCTCTTTTGAGATAGTTGATTTGCGTCGGATTCCAGAAGCTTGCGGTGCCAGCAGGACCAGACGCAAACATGCCAATGGGGCCAAACGAGCCCGATGACGTACCGCTAGTTCCAGATGCTCGCTGATCCGTGAGGACAAACACAATAAAGTAGAAATCGCCAGTCACTGGTATGGGGATTTTGCCAATGGTGGCTTGCTGATTCGTTGTGTCCGCTGTTCCGGCAGGAGAGTCGCCTGTGCCGATGTATTCGAAGTAAATGCGCCCTGCAAAGCATGTCGACTAAGGGGTGCCTTGAGTAGGCAAAACCTACCATTGCTGGTGAGCCCCTGAGGGGAACCTTACCAGGATTGCAACTACCGTAGTCAGACTGGCACCCATTCCCACAGTAAGCTGATGCTGCATCCGTAGTGATAGGAGGCTCGGGTCCGCAAAATCCCTTGGCTGAACAGCACAGGCTTGGATGACACTTGCAGGGTGCGGCAGAGCCGCCTGCGATGCCGGCCTTATTGAGTGTGTATCCACAGTATCGTGTGGATCCTCCTATAGAGCACTGGTTCTGCTGGGCTGCAACTAGAAACTGACTGGCCAGCAGTACCAAAGTATTGACATAGATGCCGGGAGCTACGAAGTGCCTACTAGGAGCTACAGCTGGCATGTTTATGTTGTGTCAACGCACAATATCGCATAGGACGCTGTTCTCAAGATTGTAATCTGCTTGCGTTTGCTAGCGTCCGGTACACGGATAGAACCCTAGAGGAATCTTGGCACCGTGATGCCGGAACGGCGAAACCGGTCACGTGCGGTATGCCTTGAGAAATATCGAAGCTGCTCTTTGGCAAATCTACCTGAGCTCGACAAAGGACCCAGTGGTACAGCTGCTTGTGTATTGAAAGGTTCTTGAAGTCATGGATTGGATCACTCTCTCGGAACTCATACGCCAGTGTGATGATATGGTGCCTGCACCCCGTGCCCCGCAAAAGTACGGGCTAGGTGCTGTTCTTGTTCGCAACCCTCGCACCAAGTGTCTCATCCCAATCGGCGATGTTGAAAGCTGGGCGGCGGAGGGATGCAAGCCGGCAGCAGCCTCCCTGCTGGGTGACATACACTCAGCAAGCGCAGGGTGGACCACGCAGGATTTCATAAGTGCAGTGCGAATAGAGGCCAGCGGATCTCGCACAGGGGGCCTCTGCACCAAGCCATACTCCGGTGAAGCTGTTAAGTTGGAGTTCTCCTACTACGGCTACGAGGTAGTGAAGTCACACCCCAAGAACTGGTTCGCAGCGCTGGTGGGGCGGTCGCCGAAGCTGAAAGTCCTGGAACTTTTCCATACTAGCTTGGACCGCGGTTGGGATCCCATGAAATGGCAGCTTGATCGCAAGAGGGTAAGCTAAAGTCGTCGCTGCAGCAAGTTTGCTATAGTTCTTGTGGCTCACATGCTGTTCCTATGCCAGTACCTATGACAATCTTTGAAGGTTTGCAGCCTTAAGCCTTGATTGAAGTAGATTGAAGTGCTCACACTGTGCAGGCAATCCCGGATGAGTGCAAAGGCATATTGGACGGACGTATTTATATCGTAACAGATCACCTGCTTGCGGCAACCGTTCCAGAGACGTAAAGTGCAACTGCATCAATAGCATCCCATGACAGTGAGCCTACACACACTCGAGATAACATGGCTGCTACAGAGCCTTTGTTTGTAAGTCTACAAGACTATGCTGACGCACCGTCGTGCAATTAGATGTTTTGGTGCATGCTTAGGACCTGTGCAATTATGACGAGTGAACTTCCAGCACAGCCGCAGAGCTCTTGTTGAGGCCCTGGGTCTTATGCACATATTGACCATGGGCGTTCTAATGTATGCCGGTGAGAAGCGCACATGCATGTTAGACCTAGTTGCCTATCGGGTGATCGGTGCCATCCATGACACCAACACCGGGGAGCTGAAGTACCTGGAGACCCTTGAGCAGGCCCATCAACATACCTCATGAAGCACACGGACCGCAAAATTGTCTGATCCCTGCGCCCTGCATCATGGTGGCGACTTACAGCCAGAGGCCACAGGGCATTCACAAACGTGTCTGCAGCTCGAGTCTGGGGCTAGTCGTGCATGCACAGTCTGTTGCCTTGTTGACTGGGAAATGAACCACTCCTAAACATGGTTCTTGTACCTCCTCTAGGCAATGCGTGGAGGGGTCTCCCTTGGTAAACACTAAGAATTTTGGGAGGATTTGTGATACTGCCGGTTATAGGTGTCTTAGGAGTAGCCACAACCGTCGAATGTGGGCGGAATCGCAGAAATTCCCCATGCCTTTGGGGCTGATCGAACCGGCAATGAGGTGTAATAGGTGCCATGAGGTAGCCGTTGGGCGTGCAAACACACATCGTGTGTGCCGTGACAACAGGTTAGCGCAGCACCCGCAGATGCTCATCATGATGTGAGCATGTGCAATAGTGCATGGCGAGCCAGGGACGCAGTCAAAAGGTCAGACCTCAATGCACATGAGCGTAACACGAATTACTTTCTCCAGCTGCAGAGGGGTTGCCGCATGTGCAAGCAGGCTCACAAGGTGCACCGGTTAAAGAGCTGCAACTGGTGTTGGCAAGGTGACGTGTCTTCTGAAACATGTGCCGCGCAGAATGTCACCAAGAAGGAGAGGGCAAACGCCAAAAATCAGCACAACTAGCACACCCTTGACCGCTACATTAGGTTTGAGAATCCCAAGGCAGCCCTCTACCAGTGACCCACTGCAGGTGATTCACCTATCATGTCAAGGCAACACTCTGTGAAGGCTCAGCATTGTCTGCCCGCGCGAGATGAAGCCGAGGCAACGAGGTGCCAGCAGGTTTGTTTAATCATGAACGGATCCATGGACATGACCATTGTGAGGAATTGCTTGTTGCTTGTTGCATGCTCAAGGTCTTTAAATACCTCCGAAGAAGATTGCCTGGCACTGCAAGTGTTGCAAAACGGCTAGCAAAGCCGAGGAAGCAGCTAAAGGGGCTGTATGCGGACGCTCTTGCGAGGGGAGATCCCAACTTGCAGTAGGGTCCTTTGCGAAGTTGGCTTGACCGGGGCAAAACTTGCCTTGACAGCTGATGGCACTCAGCGCCGCGGGCGCCTAACAGTGAGATCCCATGCCGTGAGAGCCAATTTGATACCTATCCAGCAGCTCAGCAAGCACTGCCTCAATCCTGTATAACATAGTGAATGGTTGACTCGAAACTTGTAGTAATCAGGCATTCAGTTGCAAAGCATTGCTGTTGTTGTGTCAATTGATGGAGTGGATTGTTCATACTAGCAAAGCTTAACAACGCCCCATTAAGCTGTGTGGGCTAACTAGTATGCTTGCACTAATCGCTTTGACGAGACACACTCGTAGGAATCGATTCGATGAAGACTCCTGATAAGTGAGGGAACTGCGGAAAAGTCAGGTGGGCACGGCCAGGTTTGAACCATGCACACCGAGATGCCATCAGATTCACCTCATCGCGGCGCCGGCAGCTCCGGGCAGCCGCTCTCCATTTGAGTGCGACCTGCTCTCTTAGGTGATCTGATGCACACCTTGCATTTTTTGGCATACATAAACACTACCGGCTCACAGTCAACCCGTTGGCAATACCTGGCAGGTTGCAGATGCAATGACTAGAGCAGGGGGCGCACAACAAGGAGGGAAAGCGCATCATCTTGTTACAACAGATTGTCCAGGCTGATGAGTTAAGGGTACATCCCAGTGTTGATTGCTAGCGCAGCGACGTCTCCCACAGCCCCAACGGCTGGTCTGTATGTATTATTGCTGAAGCCTCTGCACTAGCTCAACAGCACTTGGACGTTCATTTGGAGGTATACGTAAGCATGCTTGAATAGGGCCACGATGTCTGCTGGACACTCTTCTGGAACCCTGCACAAGAAGCTTGGCCTTGTGCAAGCGCTTGTTCTTCACTCAGAGATATGCCATAGAGCTAGCATGTAGTCTCACCAAAACGAACACAAAAGCGTTGTATGCATAGTGTATACACACCTTGGCGAGCGCAGGGGCCCAGCTGCCTTGTCCGGGACTTCGCCGGTGACTATCTGCCACAACACAAGGCCAAAGCTGTAGACGTCCACAGCTGAAGTTATGGGATGCGATAGTGTGTTCTCCTCGTCATAAGTGCCCATGAGCTCTGGGGCCATGTAATCCAAGGTTCCCCTCTGCGAAAAGATCCTGGTTTGTCAAACAATCTATCTCCGATGCCAACAATCATAGCAACACCTGTGCACTGAGTAGTGCTCATGCCAAAATGATGGTATCGTGACAAGTCACAGGGCAAAGTAGAGGATTGGTGAGAGAGAGTTGACATTGTGTTCACCATCATCGTCATTGTTTGGCTGCGAGTCAGGAGCTTTGCTAAGCCCATGTCTGAGAGCTTGGCCACGTTACAGCTGTGATCTAACAAAATGTTTGTAGGCTTCACGTCAAAGCTTACAACCTGCACAGAAGTTGAGAGGGTTGTACAGTGATAAATGAGACTTCGCTCGCAAGCATGAAGCTGCAGCTTCTGGCTTCTGGACCTAGTAATACTGCACGTCAGCTAGCCGGAGTGCCCTACTAGGCTACAACAACAGACAGAGGTGTTGTAGCAGCAAGGTATACCTTTCTTGCGTGCAAGTACGCCAGGCCAGAGGCTACTCCTTGTGCAATCGGCTTTCCCTTCTCATACCATGCCAGCTTCCGCACATCTGGGTTGTCAGCAGCCAGTGCAGCCGCAAGATTGCCTCCTTGCATGTACTCCATTACCATCGAAAGCTGCACATACAAGCTGCCAATCAGCAAGCGAGCTTAGAAACCACGTTCCCTGTCATGTTGCACAAGTCCTGTTGCTGTGCCACATTGATAGAATGTATGCTTAAGCAAGTGTTTCCAGAAATCTTGGTTGACACAAGACATTGCATAGGGATATCCTTCCTATTCACAAGATAGGTAGGCTACTGTTCAGTCTTAATCTAAGGACTAAGGGCTTATTGGCACACCTTCCCTTCCCCATCTCTGAAGAGCCCCAGCAAACTTCACAATGTGCGGGTGGCGCAAGCTGCTCAGGATGATGGCCTCTTTCTGCAGTTCATCCCCAACCTCCTGTGCGCCATTGTTCAGCGCCTTGACGGCCACCAACACCCCATTCCAGCGCGCCTTATAAACCTGAATATGCACACAGCAAGAGTTCACTCTCTTCCAGATTACACTCGAATCTGCAACTTGTATCTCTGCGTCGTCTCCAAGCACGGCTGCATGCTGGGTTGGAAAACAGTAAGGACACGACTGAGTGCAGCGCTGCTTTGAGTGTGAAAGGTGGCAGGAAAGTCTGCGCACCTTCCCAAAACTGCCTTGGCCCAGGACAAGAGCCTCACGAGAGTCATTCAACACCAGGTGCATGGTCTCTGTGCTTGAGGGTGCGCCCAATGAGGCGCTAGAGCTGCTTATAAGAGTCATCTGCATGCTGCTGGTCTTGGTACTTTGGCGCCTCCTCACAAAAACAATGCACATGGCCAGGGTGACGACTAGCAATGCCGCCACTCCAGCCGAGATACCGATTGCGGCAACTGCACACATGCATAATCAGACCTGACGCCATAGATCCCAGCATGTGAGCTGATTGGGTCCGTCTAGCCATTGCTTATGCTAGAATGGACGGTTTTACCTTTCAAGGGCTGCAGCCTTTGACCCGAACGCTGACTCTGAAAAGGCTCTGCATGCACAGATAGGAATTCAGCCCGTGGAAAAGCAGCAGAGGCGACATAGGATGTATGCCATTTTTCGGAAGTGAGTATATTCACCTGGGCATGGTCCAGCTGGAAATTGCCCAATGCTTCTCTGGCCTGTGTCATTGTTCAGGACAAAGAAGCTAATGGGCACTAGGCCGCACATTCCATAGCCCTTTGTCATGGGCTCCAGGGATGCTGTACAGCACAGGAACAGCTGTCATATGCGTTGAAGTATAGTGCTGATATTGAATCATCAGTATGCCGTTCACGTATCTCATGCTAAGTCCTGACGGAAAGCCAGCTTCACAAACATAGGTCTTGCACGGTTTCAACGCCCACACGTGTACAAGTGATGATGCTGTATGAAGAGCAGCCTTTCATGTATGACCAAGATTCTTGTCTCAGATCATGCATGGTCACCTTCAAGCTTGATGGAGCTATTTCTATTCACCCATACTTGTGGCACAGCCCCTTCAATCAGCAGAGAGGTGGTCTTAGGCAGTGAGGCTCAACGTTGTGCTGGTGAGCTGGCTGTCTTCTCAAGTGATATTGGCAGGGTTGTAGAAGCCGGGGGAAACCTGACAAGTTGTTGGAGTACAGATATAGGCTCTGCAATGACCTCAATGCGGACCAAGAGTATGGTATACATCCTACAAGTCACATGTTGCGGTCAAGTCATCCCGATATGCAAGCAGAGAGCTTTCAGACGAATGCAGCGTCGCCAATGTGACAGAGTTGCAGAAGGCTTATGTAGAGACCTGAGCACCAGTCATGTTGTTGAATTATCTCTCAGCTCCGGGCTTAGCCACGTGTAGGTCCTAAGAGAGATGGGGTCTCAGCAACTGTCACCTGTCAGACTATTATTGGAGAGGTCGAGCACCGTCAAGTTAACCAGCGTCACCCATGAATGTGGCAGGGTCCCTACATGCCAAATGGCAATTAGCTTTTGTGTCAGCATGACGAGCAGGTCTGCATGCACAGAGCGAAAATGGCCCCGGAAGAAGCACCTGTCAGGTTGTTCGAGGAGAGACGAAGGGCTTTCACCCATCCCCATGTGGACCATGAGGATGGCAATGTCCCTGCAGAGGCTCACGCAATACTGAACGCCATAGCATTCAGAAGAAAGGCCAGGATTCGGTGCAACCAGTGGCGCAAACAGTGGGTGGTTGAGCAGCAACGAGCTCAAAAGCCACACCTGTCAAGTTCATGTTATCTAAGGTGACATCGCTAAGGCTTTGCAGTGCAGACCATGACGACGGTAGCTTCCCTGCACATTAGCCAAGGTGAGGAGGGTGTTACTGCATGTTGAGCTGTGATAAGTGTAAGGTGTAAAGTCAATCACGATTCAAATACGTCTAACCTGACAGACGGTTGCGGGACAAGTAGTATGTTTCCAGCTTTTGGAATGCGGACCATGAGGACGGAAGCGTTCCTGCACATGCACAAGGAGGAGAGACTACTGGGAGCCCTGTTCTCATAGGAGATATGTGTGTGACAGCGCGACTCTTGAGCACACCTGTGAAGTCATTATAGCTTAGTGTAAATGTGTCCAGCTCTGACAGCTCACACCATGAAGGCGGCAGCGTCCCTGCATACTTGTATGGGGTAAAGACGTGCTCTCGAACGCTGAAGCTGATAGCCATGCAAGACGCCAAGGCAGAGGGCTCTGTCACTATGGTAGACGCACCCGTCAGTTTGTTGGTGGACAAGTAAAAATAAGATAGCGCTTTCAGTGCGGACCATGATGACGGTAATGTCCCTGCACATCCCTAGCAAAAAGTTGACATCCAGAATGCTTGTTGTCTGAGCTGATAACTTGCACACCCATCAAGTGCATACTGAGTATTCAAAAGGCGCACCGTTGAATCCGTTCCTACTTAGATCATACGTTCTTAGCAGCTCAAAAGCTGACCATGACGCTGGCAATGTTCCTGCAAAAAAATGAGGGGGCTTAGAGTAAGGCGTCCTGATTTCAGGAAAGCGTTGACAGAGACAACATATCCATAGTGCAGGCGCTGAGGAAGCTCTTGACAGATGTTTCTAAGATCGCAAAGCCCGCTACCCAGTAGTCAGGGTGGCAGCACTAGGACAAGAGCACTCAAGCCAAAAGGTCCCAGGTCTGTTTAGATTGCAACGGCGTTGCGTGTCAAGGCGGCGGCAGACTTGCAAAACATACCTGACAATCTATTGGATCCAAGGACCAACGACTCAAGCTTTCTTAAGGCAGACCACGGATTTGGTAAGGTTCCTGGACAGCGTCAGGATTGTGTGAAGAAGGCTCTCAAAGGTAGAAGCAGCTAGAAGTACATGATGCAAGAATGCACACCTAGAAGGTGGCCCACCTGTTAGATTGTTGGAACTTAGCCGAAGGTGGCTCAAGTTACCAAGTGCAGACCACGAGGAAGGCAGTGTCCCTACACTCCATGGGAGCATGTCGACCAGGAGGTCTGCTGTCAAAAGGTAAGCACAGACAGGGGAAATGGCATATGTTGGTGAAGAGTCCGGGGGACGCACCTGATAGACAGTTTGCCTTCAGAGTGATGTTGGTCAGGGCTTCTAAGGAGGACCATGTAGATGGAAGCGTCCCTGCACAGGTCCCATAGCGTCAACCGCCTCGTGACTTTGCTGTTGCTCTTGGTAGAGCATGAAATGTCAAAGTGACAATGAGCTCTGGGGACACACCTGTCAGATTGTTGGAGTCAATGTTGACGTCACTCAAGTTTACCAATGCTGACCATGAGGGCGGCAGACTCCCTACAAAGTAGTGGCCATGATCAAGACATGCTCGCTTGGACTCATCACTCATCAAGGGGCGTGTTCTATTCAGGCTGTGGTATTGATGACACACCTGTCAGCTGGCCAGAGTCCAGATGAAGGGTGCTCAGGTTTTGCAGATTAGACCATGATTCTGGCAGTGTCCCTGCACATCCTTATATGTAGTGGTGTCCACAAGGAGGCTTGATCACATTGGCCAACGCAAACAGCCATACAAGTCTTATGGGCTCCTTCTACACACCTGTGAGCTTATTAGGTGCTAGATAAACATGCTTGAGAGATCCCAGCCTAGACCATGAAGACGGCAGCATTCCTGCACAATTGCGAAGGGATCACACAAGATACCTGCTATTTTAGGTGATAGGTGACAGGCACATCGAAGTGGCAGAGCGGCAGTGGGCTCAATAGACGCACCAGTCAATTTGTTGTAATGGAGGGTCAAGAAGATCAGCTGACTTAATGCAGACCATGAGCATGGTATTGTTCCTGCGATATAGGATGAAGCATCTTGCACTCAGGCCTGTGCTTGCAAAGCTCTACAATGTTAAAAGGCATGCAGAGTGCCTAAGTGGACATGGATGCCGCACCATTCAAGCGATTAGTGTTGAGCTGGAGCATTTGCAAGCTTCCCAACGTAGACCATGAGGACGGCAGACCCCCTGCACAGCCCCAGAAAGCATCTAATTAAAGCAAGGCTGCCCCCTATGGGCGAGGGCTGACATAGGCATCAGAGTGTAACCTGACATTAATCTCAGAAGACTTACCCTCGAGTTTATTAGAGTAAAGGCCAAGCTTGCGCAGTTTCTTAAGGTCAGACCATGAAGAGGGCAGAGTCCCTGCACATCTTCAGAAGCATGGTTGCAAGCAGGGTCACCCCTTCAAGCCGGGCTTGACGAATGATCAGATGTCAAAGTAATGAAGGCTTCAAGGACGCGCCTGTCAGCTTGTTGGAATATACTTCAATGACAGTCAGCTTTTGCAAGGCGGACCATGAGGACGGCAGGGTTCCTGCACATAAGTGTCACTTCTAGCCATAGTCACTAAGTGTAGAGCCATGAGTTGCTGTAAAGTCTCATTTGTCAAAGGTTTATCAGACTTAGGGACGCGCCTGACACGTTGTTGGAATGTACTGAAAAGCTGCTCAAATTCCCTAGCGCAGACCATGAGGACGGCAGTGTCCCTGCACACGTGCAGATAGCAGCATGCAGCAGGTGCCCTGACGCTCAAAAGGCAAACCCTTACTGAAGCTTGGTCCAAGAAGAACAATAGGGGTTGCAAAAGGCTGACCTGTCAGGTTGTTGGACATCAAGTTGAGCTTGCTCAGGTTTCCCAGTGCAGCCCATGAGGAGGGCAAAGTCCCTGCAGGCCCTCAGGTCTATCAACAAAAGCAGGATTCCCCATTCAAGCACTTGCCAAACACAGACATCAGGTGTCATGCCAGCGATGGTTTGAAACACGCGCCTGACAGCTTATTAGAGAATAGTTGTAGGATCTCCAGATTTGCGAGCGCAGACCACGAGGGCGGCAAAGTTCCTGCAAACACCCACAATTAGCTGACAATGCCAAGGTGATCGAAGTGAACAGCCATGACATGCTGACCATCCTGGCTTGTCAAATCATTGGTGGACTTAGTGACGCACCAGACACTTTGTTGTAAAATAGGCCAAGCGTACTCAGGCTTCTTAGAGCAGACCATGAAGACGGAAGTGTGCCTGCACATTTTGAAGAGAGCAACACTTATCAGGACGCTTGTTGCTGGGAGGTGATAAAGAGCTGAGAATCGTGATGCCAATGCAGCAGCAGGCATGGACGACGAACCTGTCAGGTTGTTGGACATCAAGTAAAGAGAGCTCAGGTTTCTCAGTGCAGACCACGAGGACGGCAGCGTCCCTGCAAAGGGAGATCTCAATGGTGATCTGCAAGAGCTGCCTTCTATACATAGAGAGCAACAGAGCTCATTAAGCCAGCGAGGTATATGAGCTGAAGGACGCACCATGGAACCTGTTGGAATACAAGTCAAGGGCGCTGAGCGCTTGCAGCGAAGACCAAGAAGGCGGCAGCGTCCCTGGACATTTATGATTAGCATTAACAGGCGATCCTGTACTTTACCAAGCTATCACAATTGTGGAGAATATTCCTAAGTCAGTGCGGCCCCGAGAGTTAAGACGCACCTGACATGTTGTTAAGGGACACAGATATTGAGCTTAGAGACCCCAGCGCAACCCATGAGGACGGCAGCGTGCCTGCACAGCGCCGTCAAGTCACATGCAGGAGACTTGCGCTCATGGGTTAAGCTTCAAGCAAAGCAGGGTGTGTTCGTCGCATGCCGAGGGAAAGCACCTGTCAGATTGTTGGCAAATATCGAAAGATTGCTCATGCTTTTCATTGCGGACCACAACGGCGGTAACGTGCCTGCACATCAATGGCACTTAGACATCCGTTTCTTCACCAATAAGCCTTCAAAGGCATCATTTATGTAAAAGCATGTGAGGGGGCTGATTGACACACCTGTCAGGTAATTGTGTTCTAGGAAACAGGTTCTCAGATATCCCAGCCCAGACCATGAGGCTGGCAATGTCCCTACATCCAGGAGCAGAGACGTTCAGTACGATGTGAATTTGCTCGATTCAAACAGCCGGAGATTCAAAGGGCACAAGTCTGGCTCTGGGTCAGAGGACGCACCTGTCAAGTTATTGGAATACAGAGCGAGGAAGCTCAGCTTCCGCAGCGCAGACCACCCAGACGGCAGGGTCCCTGCAGAATGGCAGAGACTACGTGTTGTATGGATTCCTGTCCGTAAAGATGTTACTTTCCACATCTGTAAGGCTAAAAAACGTAAGGTGTGCTCAGAGGACGTACCTGACAGTCCATTAAGATTCAAAGAGACTGTTTCCAGGTTGTCTAAAGAAGACCATGATGACGGCAGCGTGCCTGCGTACCCTCAAAAGCAGTGGAGCCAACAGAGAATTTGCGGCTTTGATAATTCCAATTCTCAGGTCTGATGACAGTATGAGGCTACAAAAAGACGACAAGCTCAGAGGACGTACCTGTCAGATTATTGGAATACACAGAAAGCACTTTTAGATTTGCCAGTGCAGACCAGGGAGACGGCAATGTCCCTGCACAGCCTCAGGAAGCATTAATGACGTAAACCCTAGCTCTGAGAGGTGGGTTGTTAGAGGCATGTGGTACTTGAAAAATTGGGCTCAGGTGACGGACCTGTCAGATTATTGTATTGTAGAATAAGCGAGCTCAGGTTTCCCAAGGCTGACCATGACATTGGCAGCGTCACTTCACACCAACATGAGTATATGCGCATTGGTACTAGCACAGTAAGACCGGAGCTATCAACACAATAATGGGCCCACATTTACACCTGTCAGGTTGTTGGAAGCCAGGTAAAGTGTGCTGAGGTTTCCGAGCGCAGACCATGAGGATGGCAGCGTCCCTACACATCAGCGTGTGTATAAGAGCGGTGTTGCTTTACTCTTGGTCTGCAGGCCATACAGCTTTCAGATCATAGACAGTGTTTGACTTGGAAGACACACCATTCAGCTAATCGGAAGATATCTCAAGCGTGCCCAGCGCTTGTAGGGATGCCCATGAGAGCGGCAGAGTCCCTGCATCACCACAGATAGCATCGTCAAAGGAACTCTTGCATGCGGAGCTGTTGATTGACAAACATTATCCGCGTTAAAATCCGCTGCAAGGACGCCAGAGGACGCACCTGAAATGTTGTTTGTGGCAAGATAAAGTGTGCTCAGGCTTCCCAGCGTAGCCCACGATGACGGCAATGCACCTGCATATCAATGGGTCATCTTATGTTGGGTGCTTACAAACAAAACCTAGTCCTCAAGAGCAGCATGAGATGTCAGGGCATTGGATGGGCTGGGCAGACAGACCTGTCAATGTATTAGAGGACAGGGAAAGAGTGCTAAGATTTCTCAGCGCAGACCATGGAGACGGCAGCGTCCCTGCACATTTTCCAGGAGACAGCAATCATCAGGACACTACCCTCAGACGTGATGTGATACCGACACTTGTGCTAGTGATATGGTGAGCCCAGGTGCCACACCTGTCAGACTGTTGGAAAAGAGCAGCAGCGAGCTCAAGTTTCCCAGTGCAGACCACGACGAGGGCAATGTGCCTGCGCTCAACAGAGATCAGCCTATCCCCTGACAGTCCTGTCAGTCCACAGAGACGGGTAGTAACGCAAAGGACTGTAAGAATTGGGTGGCACACCTGTCAATATATTGGACGACAAGGAAAGAGTGATGAGATTGCCCAGCGCAGACCATGTTGATGGCAGCGTCCCTGCACATTTTCCAAGAGACAGCAATCATTGTCAGCCTCGACACTCCTGTGCATCCCGCATGGCACTGCGGGACAGATTCAACTGTCAGACGTAGTCTGATACCAGCACCTGTGCTAAATACACGGCGATCTCAGGTGCCACACCTGTCAGATTATTGGAAAAGAGCATGAGCGACCTCAAGCTTCTCAGCTCAGACCAAGACGAGGGCAATGGCCCTGCGCTTGACAGAGATCAGGACGTTTTCCTATGTTTCTGCCAATCATCAGAGACAGGTGTCAGGGAAGACTTGCAAATTGCAGGACTTCCATACACATGGTGGAGAAAATCCCAAGACAGGGCAGGCCGGAGGGCTACCATAGAATGTCTGCTGCAACGCACCTGATCTACGGATTGGAAAGCGTGTAATGAATGAACGAATGAATGAATCATCAGAGGCAGGTAGTATAACAAAGGACTTGCCAAATTGGGGGCCGCACCTGTCAAGCGATTGGAATTCAGGTAGAGGCTTTTGAGGTTTTCCAGCACAGACCATGACAATGGGAGTGTGCCTGCACGCCTTTCACAACGGTGATACTATGAGAAAGCTCTAAGTGCGATCTCTGTGGCACGATGGCAGGGAGCAATCACCTGCCAGATTGTTGGAGTACAAGGAAAGGAGGTTCAAGTTCCCCAGCGCAGACCACATAGGCGGCAGGGTCCCTGCACACCACAACTCAACTAGTAATACATGAGGTATCTCCCTACAGACATGCAAAGTGAGTATGACCTGCTTGCATCTTTTCTGGCCTTTGACTTCAGCTATTCCAAGCGCATGTGGGTCACTGTAAAACAACATGCACCAGCTTGATGTTTTGCTGGAACACAGAGAAAGGGTGCTAAGGTTTCTCAGCTCGGACCATGCCGATGGCAGTGTGCTTGCAGAACAACAAAGCAACATGCGGTCTGAGAAGGGCTGACAGAAGCACAGATGTCAGACCGGTGGTGCATTTAGAGACTTGCCTGTCAGGTTGTTAGCTTGAATTGCGAGACTGCTCAGATTCCCCAACCTAGACCATGAGGACGGCAACGTCCCTGCACATCTCCAAAGGTCAGTGATAACCAGAAGCCAGCCATGAGGCAGGCTGACAAGGACAAGGGTTTTCAGATATTGATTAAGGTCTAAGATGACACACCCGTCAGACTGTTGGAGCCCAGAAAAGGCGATGTGAGGTTTCCCAGTGCTGACCATGAGTCCGGCAGTGTCCCGACAAAGGAGCCGATACAATTGCTGCTGATTCGCAGACCTGAAAGTCTGCCCACGGAACAATCACCAGCAATCTCGATGGGCTTCTACAATACATACACAGCTATGGCATTACATGCCATGCACACAGGGCTAACATAGGGCTCTCTTGACTTCCACCCAGTGATGGTGACCGATAGCTGCAAGGGCAGCTCTGCAGGCTATACAAGCATGAAGCTTTCTCAAATCCGAGGGCTTGGTGCAATGGCAGAAGCCATTGATGCAATCACGCAATCTGTGTTAGAAAGGGTGATTGCTGAGTGCGCACTTACGAGTCACATTATCTGGGCTATGAGCGTCACAAGGGAGCTGTACCTTTCAGCATGTTCCCGGACAAGTCGAGCGAGTATAGGTGCTCAAGGTTTGCCCAAGACGGGAGCAGAGTCCCTGCAGCCCAACCAAGCGTGAGCAGTTCACCACTTACAATACAGCCCCTTGCTGTGTCGCGGGGGCAAGGCGATGTGCTGTATCATGTACGGACAGCACTGTGCAACGGGAGTATTTACCTTCAAGGCCAAAGCCAGAAAAATTCATTGCCGCCACTCGCCCGTTCTCACAAGTGACTCCACTCCAGACATGTGGAGAGGCGCATGCGGAACCATTCCAAGCAGCCATTAATGGCGGTATCTGTGCCTGGACATCACTCAGTATCCTTAGGCTCTGAAGTCTCGGCTCGCTCCAGTAGGTCCTGCAAATGTTGTGCAATTGGTAGCTTGTAGCTTACCAGGCTATCCCGGAACGCAAGCAGAAGTGTACCATCGTCATTAGCAAGGTGTTGAGTCGTGTTCACTCCTGAGCCTGGAAGTAGCGATGGCAGATTGAAGGTGTTTTGTTGACTCCATAGAGGGAGTGCTTGGCAATGTGTAGACACACCGTGCGAAAGCTCTGTGACCACACCTGGCGCTATGAAAAGCAGGCCAAGCACTGCCAGTAAGCTGTGCAAAATCATTGCAAATGTTGACAACTCCTCAGCATCACAGTGCTGTAGCAAATCTGGAGGATGTCTGTAGCGTTATCCTGGGAACTCCGTTTTTGATGACTTTAGCCCAAGTATCTGCCAAGCCATATAATGCTTATGCTGTGGTCATCCACCAAGTACATACTTCATCATGCATCAGCACAAAGCTCCAACATCGAAGTCATGTACTGTCTCACTGCAAAGGACATGCGATGGTACCTTTCCCTGCAATGGCTGGTAGTAGCAGAGATGACCTGAAGCCTCGCACACCGACTGGGCATGACAAGAGATAGCTTCAAAGTAAAGCTACACTGGGCGTCTGAGTAATAGCATGATGCTTTTTTGCCTGCATATACAGCGGGAAAGGTGTGTGACGTCGCCTAGCTGGAGGGAGTGTGCAAGTTGGTGAATCAGATGCCTCTGCTCTCGGGTGTGGATAACATCCCATTGACCATCGTGGCAATGCTTACGGCTAGCCTCTGTTGACACAAGCATTTAATGACTACAGGAGACTTCGCTGCAGGTGCCTTTAAACGCCTGCATTGATGCCAATCCGAGGATGGTCGTGCGAAATCACGAGCAGGGGGTGGATTTTAACCTTCTCTGCGATGCTGTGCTGCTTGCGGAAGCAGGGAGATATATCATTGTGAAGAATTGCACACCCAGCTTGCTCCTTAACCCGGTCAACTTGGCAAGCCAGACTAGTTCTGCAAAGCCAGAGTTTGTGCTGGAAGCGTTTGGGAGGGGCGCAGCATCAGCTCTGAGACTCGCGCATTTCTGAAAACACTTAAGGGGGCTGCCACGGCGTCTATGGACGCGAGACGCCCGCTGTAGTATGTGATAAACCTCGTGCACGTGATGTCAAGTGCAGATACTCTTTCGGAAGCCAGTTTTCGGAAGGTGCCGATGCTCGCGTCCCACGGCTTAGCACTGCTGTGTTAATAATGGCAGAACAGATCAGGAAGCCTGCAAGTTCAACAAGAAGATTGCCAAAAAAACGAGTCGGGCATGATCGGATTCGAACCGATGCATCTTCCGGCAGTGAACGCAATTGTTTCGATTGCACTACGCCCATCCTTGGTCTCTCTCTATGAGAAGGTTGAGTGAGTGCAACATGCCCTTCCGATCATCGGTGCATACATGCATTTTCTGGCTTACATATACTCTGTTGCCAGATTGTCGGCCTACAGCCACTGGCAGCCCATCGAGTGGTGCGACGAACAGCCAGTGCAGACCTTCAAAGGCTTTGCTTGGCTCACTTTCTGAAGTTTGTTGTCATTGTCACAGACGATGCATAGCGCATTGCAGCAGGAGGGCGCTTGAAAAGGTATCCAGCAAAGCATTTTACATGTATGCAATGCATTTCAATACCAATACCAACTTGGCGTTAGGCGCTTGGTACCTTCAAGGGACCCCTTGCACATGTGCAGCCTGCAAGAAGTCTTCTTCTCCATGCAATGCTTACTTGCCTTTATGATTAGGGCACATGTGCATCACAGCCATTCAGCTGTGCGGTAATGAAAGTCTAAGGCCATTCTGGTTATTCATGGCATCTTGGAGAAAGTTACCAAGTAGCAAGGCTACACCTAGTAGAACTCACTCAAGCTCGAGGGGAACATTGTGTATACTTATGACACCCAAACAGCCCACAACCCCATTTGGCCTGAGCTACCCTTCACTCACAGCAGAGATTGGGCAAAACATGATGGGGGAAACGATGGACCACCATGTGACACATGCACCTCATACCATGTTCAGGCTGACACGCCCGGTGAAGTCAATTGCATCTACTTCAAAGATGCCACTGTGACTCACACTCGTAGTAGCCAATTGCCCTTTCTTTAGATGCTTGCTTTCTATAACTTGCGTCAACTCTAGTCACCGGCGGTCTTGAGTGAGGGCGTGAATCCAGCCAATTTGCACCTGCTGGAAAAGGCCTTCCAGATTGTTATCGAGCAGTGCTCGAAGTCAAATCCCGGCTTTGCATGTCCTAGAAGGGGAGGACATGGTACTCTACTCGATACTTTGTAGCCCATATGTGATGCAAGTCCATCTGGCAGACGAGAGCAAGATTGTGGAGGTTCAGAAGGTCGCTGCAGCAGATATGAAACTCATCTTGCAATCTGTCAACGAGGAGCTTGACGGCATTCCTAAAGACAGGCTGCACTCGCTGGCCCTTGCAACACTTCCGACCGATATTGTAGGAATTGCGAAAAATCGGTCGGGCCCGATTGGATTCGAACCCATGCATCGGCCAACATGCACCGAGGCGCCATCAGTTTCACTTCATCTCAGCAGCTTCGGGCAGTTGCTCTCGTGTCGGATGCACCGTTTGAGGTGATCCGATGCTCAACTGGCATACGTGAACGCCTGTGACAGCCACCCCTTCAAATAATCAGATCTGCGATTAAAAAGAGTTGGGCATGATCGGATTCGAACCGATGCATCGCTCCAGCACCCAGCGCCACGCCATCAACGCTATCTCATTCATGAGGAGGGTTTGAGTGCAACATGCCCGTTTAGGTCATTTGATGCACGTCCTGCATTTTCTGCCATACATATACTAAAAGAGTTGGGCATGATCGGATTTGAACCGATGCATCGTTACATGAACCAAGCACCACGATAATCATCTCTTTGGGGGTTTGAGTGCAACATGCCCTTTTGGGTCAATTGGTACAAAAGATGCATTCCTGGCATACATATACTGTGCTGCTCCGGTGATGGCGTGTATGTAAGGCTATTGAAAGCTGCATTGTGATGTGACGAGGCTAGAGCAACCCTGTGCTTGTCGCAAGTTCAAGTAGCAGAAGTCGTTGAAGGCCATCGAGGTACAGAAGGGCGATGCCCCGGGCTGGCACATTGGAGACGTGAGAGCCGCCTTGAACAGCACTAGGCAAAGGAAGCGCATTCTGAGCGGCGCATAATTCTTCAGCAAGGGCTACACCCGAATGCTGAGTGGTGTACAACAATGTCTCAAGCACTATAGCACATCTCTCCAACACGCAAAATGCTTGGCAGAGAGCCTCTACAAGCATATCCAAAACATTCATTATGAGAAATGCAACATGAGGTCGACCAGGGTAAGGTGGAGGTCATTGCACAGATTGTGATTAATTCCTTGTAAAGCATAAAACCTGTTGATGGTCGTGCATTTGGCTGCTGGGCCATGGTTGCTAGAATGCGCCGAAAATAGGTGGCCGTCTTTAGCTTCTAAAAGCCATCTGCGTAAAGAGCTACTCGGTCGGTCAACATATTCAGCACAAAATGGGGCACAACGCCTAGGACCAGGGATGCTGAATTATGAGATGTGCATGGCAAGCGGGCTTTGCAAGAGAAATGACCAACTGTTGATGATAAAGATATACAGATTGGTGGCTGAGATTATGTACACGCTCTGTCCTTGTCATCTCAACCTATGCTCAATTGTGAAAGCTATTGGGTTTTGTACACTCTCAAAGGTATGTTTGCCCAGAAGGGGATGCACGTCTATAAATAAAGCCTTTGCGAAAAAAGGAGTTGGGCATGATCGGATTCGAACCGATGCGTCGTCACAAGCACCAAGCCATTACGATACTCATATCTTTGGGGGTTTAAGTGCAACATGCCCTTCTAGGTCAATTGGTACAAACCATGCATTTCCTGACATACATATACTATGCTGCTTTGATGACGGCATGAAGGTCACCATTTGCCTAGCACCTCGCAGCTTTGATGGCACACAAGCTCTGCTAACTTGCATCTTCCCACAGAGATAGACCTCAAGGAAGAGAGTAGTATGTAGTTGTGTCTGGCTGTGATATACAAGTTTGGCAAAATGAGCCTTGACCGGCATCCTCAGAGGTCATTGTGTATCGCATGCAATGTGGAAGTTTTTCAATATCGTGCTAGTGACATTGGGTGTTAAGGCATATGCGGTGCGCAGTGGCTCTCGGAGATGCCATGATGACATTTGGGCACAGGTGAATCACCACCTGGCACTGTTCAATATCAGACCCTTACACATCATGTTTGCTTGCCAATATGTTGTTTTCTATGATACTCTTTAGTTTTCCTTGCTTGTTGAAGGCCATCACAGTCGCCAAAGATTTGCCATCCGTCCTTCCATGCATACCTTGTGCCCAGTGGGTGACACCATGACAATCTGGTCTGAAGGATGACGTGCCTCTATCTAGTCTTGCTCAACCGACACACACATGTTGCCTCTCTCAAAACGACAAGTCAATTGCGCCGAGCATTGGTTGTGGATGAAAGCAAACCTTCCTGCGAAGGAATACCATGAGTCCTGTCTAGGCTCTAATTCCCTTGTGGTGAAACAGCTGCGACTTGCAAAAGGGTCTTTTGTCCAGTTCCTTGTCGGCGGCATTGTTGAGACCCAAACGAGCCTGCACCCCATCCGCATATGTCATAGCAAAGACGTCCAAGCCCACTAGGATGTCACAATGTCACAGCCATCATGGTTGCATTCACTATTTTGCTCAGGCTGCACATTTTGCCAGTTGCATGATTCAGGCATTTCACATGTAGGTAACTTGCACTTTGTACAAAAGCAACTGGGCTGGATGTCAGGGCAGAACTCTGACCCGATTTGGATCGTCCCGGTGCTCAGCATTATAGCTCCTGATGCGCTCCGCGCTCCTTTTGAAGTTTGCCAGCCGCTCCGCAAATTCCTGCACCATGTTGCGGGCATGGTGACCTTTCAGGGAAAGTCACATACATGGTGCCAGTCCTGCCTCCCAAGATGACGTACGCCGTAAGCCGGCGGCTTGACACATGTCGGAAGCTCCAAAGGTCAATATGTCACGCACTGGGCTGTGGGGCTGGGACAGCATTGTTTACCTTGCTCTCCTCTGTGTAATTGCGTTGGTGTTTGCTCGTCCACACTCTCCATGCATCCACGGGATAGTGCTCTGCGGCTTCATGAAGTGGTGTATTGCCAACAAGTTCCACCGACCTTCTCATGCGCTCAATAGGGCTTAGGTCTGCAAGTGTAAAGCAGCATGAGGAATCGGGCGTCTTGCCGTGTCTGCCTTTAGTCAATATACATCCATTTTGTCAAGACATCATGTAATATGAAAAACTTCATAAGTTGAATATCAATGGATGCATACACTCACCCTGACTTTCCGCGCTTGAGGGCGCCACCATGGTATTTTCCCCGACCAGCAAAAGATGGCTGTCTTTGCGAGGGGACAACTTAGGGTCATCGCATAGCGTGATGCCCTGCATGCCCTTATAGGTTCCCTCGGCATAGGCCACGCAACATTCCATGATCTTCCTCCAGAGAGGCCGATCTAGCTGATATGGGATGGCCGAGTATTCTTCTAGTGACATCCATGTTGCTTCTTCAAGCTCGTCATCTTGCAACACTAATTCGCTTTGTCCAATTTCTGCTCTACAACAACTATGCAAAACCTCAGCTGTCAAGTACGTATGATTTTGTAATGCAACACCGCCCTTGGGTCTGCTGCATTTGTGGCCCCATTCAGTATCATCTGGGCTTTCACTACAGGTATACAATACTACTACAAGTATCATACTTGTATATGAAATGCATAACTGTGCTGAGAAGCTAATTCTTGTAACAAGAACGATTTGGCGGCGTATGCACACATCTCAGGTGTATGCTATACCGACAAAGGCAATGACATTCTGAAGTATTGCAGGTTGTCACACTCACCTCAGAGCAACCACAAAGAAGAAGTCAGACTTGCCAAAGGCACAGCCATGAGCCTGCCGAACGGCAAGCACCGCCTCAAATTTGGCGCGCACTCCAGTTTCCTCAAGCACTTCCCTCTCAGCAGCTGTTGTGATATCCTCTCCGGCGTCCACCATCCCAGTAACCAATTTCCACACCCCTGCATTGTGCTCACCTCGATTGACCACTGCATCCTAAAGGGGAAACATAATATGTCACGTGCTGTTGCGGTGGATAATGTTGTTGTTGCCTGTGGCAGGCACCCGCCTATTCAGGCAGCTACGTAAGCCCAACAGACAGATACATGTGCATACAAGGTCAATCATGACCAGACACACATGTTGAGTGACGCACGCCCTGCTGTTGCGGCGGTGCGGAATGCGGGGGGAGGGCCAGAGGTGTTGCTTCACAGCACACATAATTGCTGCACAACAGGTGCCTACTAGTAGTACCCTTGCCCTTGAAGTATCCAGAGCCTTCTTGAACCATTAGCACTTCCTGGCGCTCATTAAGTACAAAGCAGCCCACGCCGGCCTGCAGCCATCCGCCGTCAAGGTAAGTGATGTCTAGTATAAAGTGTAATATACTGTAACTAAGTCCGTACCTACTACTGGTAGGGTAAACGCATGATAAATCCCACTGTGACTGAATTTGCATGACATCTCGCTACAGCGACTAGCCCTGTTTCATGCAAATTGGTAGGTCAAACCCTACAAAATCGGAGAAGCTGAAGTATCAAAAGCAAGGAGAAGGCTATGGCAAACGGCAAAAAGCCTGAGGCTATGGCAGACAGCACGTCATGGAGTGGGTACTGTAGACATACCTGGTGGGATGCACTCGCTGGTAGCTTATTTGCAGTGCTCGGGAGCCAGCGGGTCAGCTGGATATTGGACTCCCCAGCGTGGTGAATCGTGAAGCCGTGGTGCAAAGCCGGCTCAAGCAGAAGTCCTGCCTTGCTAGTCGGGAGCTTGAGCCAAATGCCCTTGCGTTGCTGCCTCTGCCAAACCTGCACGTCATGTTGCCAAAGACATCAGCACAGGCAGTCACGAGATCGGAGCTCAGCTTCTGACTATGGCCTTGCCTTACCAGGAGCGACTCGGTCAAACGACTTGCGAACTCCCTGGGGTCGGCTGGGAGGTCATCTGGGTCGATCTGTATTCCATTGTAAGCATCGTGTGTGCCACTCAGGACTTCTGACTGGCTCATATTGAAGCACGCTGAGGCACTAGGGTGCAGAAGTAATGAACGATAAGGTGGCAGGAGTCCGACGAAAGGTGGTAAGTCTCGGCGAGGATGCAGCTGCAATACCAGCTGGAAGTTGAGTCGGATTTGTAGCTCTACTTCAATGATGAGACAGAAATGCAATCGCTTTCTGGCCGGCCAGTAGCCTACGAGGTCTCGCACCTTCCGCAACTTCAGCTTCCAGCTGCCCCAGAAGATGACCCTCCAAAGTTTGCTAGTTTACCGGTAATTTTAATATTGATTTGTTCCTCTGATATTCAATACTGCTAGAGCAATGGCCAGTGCTACCGTAGTACGATGTAATACAATGCTAAAAGGTACATACCTCTCTCGAAGTGACAATGTTGCACAATTACACTTACAGCATTGGCATATTGCTCTGCCCGCATCTTCTGCACAAAATCGTTCGTGGCATCTGTTCAGACTCTCACATTGCCTTGATTGTGCGGCTGTCTCGGCCTAGGGTAATGCTGTTTCGGCAGCAAACGGTCTGCAAGATCGTTGAGACCCACATTCCGAGCCTGCACACCACCTATGTATATCAGAGCAAAGCCAGTTTTGTTACCATGATGCCAGGGTGTCACGGCGCCGCCAAAGTGAAGCCGGCGGCTGCACTGACAGGAACTTGTGGGGCTCTGGCATTGCCTTTGAGCTATGTACATTCAGCAAAGCTTAGAAGCCAAGGTGCCATAAATCTAAATAAACCCAACGTGCATGCAAGGGCACGGAAGGTGGAAGTCACACCGCATTTGGATCGTCCCCGATCCTAGCATAGTAGTCCCTGACGCCCTTTGCAAACACCTCAAAGATCGCCAGTCTTTTCCTGTACTCCTGCATCACAGTGCAGTCCTCACACGGTGCCAATCCCATGCAGCACAGCATTGTGGATGATTTGGCAGATGCCAAGACTTGCAAGGAGCAATCGCTACCTGAATGAGAGCCCTCTCCACTAGCGCATTTCCGGATGGTTCTCAAGCTTGCGGGGATCACATTAATGAAGTCGCTCACATCGGAGTAAAAGTTTGTATTGCGATGTAGGCAAGGTGGCACTTTGGAGCCGCGTCCAGAGTCATGCATCGCGTGCTGCCTGCTGTGCTCATGCAGTGTGCGGAAAAGCACAGCACACCTCGCTCTCTTCCTTGTAGCTACGCCGGTGACTCCAGCGCCATACCCTAAGGCATGCTCCAGGTTGTGCTCCGCGGCCTCGTGAAGGGGCTGAAGGCCGACAATCCTCCGCGACTCCGCCAGAGCGTCCTCATCAATAGACCCTGCGAGCATAGAGCCGTGACAAGAGGACATCTGTGCAAATGGACCTTTTCAGCCCACTGCCGTCAAGTCGCACGCAGCTACATCTTCGCACTCACCTTGAGCCTCATTCTGACGGCGCTCTTGCATGTGATGCTGCTTTACACCATCAGCAAGCTGGCATCTGCCGCAGGTCTTGCATGCATAACTGTCTTCTCTCATCTGCAGCGTCATCTTTAAGCGTTGGAGAGATTGTTGCGCGTCTGTTCTGGCATATATCGAGCTGTATGCGATTGCGCTCAGGCAATGTCCAAGAGAGAGTCGTGCGACAGCCTGTCGTTGTGCCATGTTAAGGGCAGCCCAATGTTCTGCCCACTTGGGCAGCGGCAGACATGAGGTGCCAAGTTGGCAATCTTACGACCGCATGGTCCTGATCATACTATGGCAATCTCAAGGCTGATGTGACCTCTGCGCCCTCCCAAAAGCCCTTTCCTCTACTTCAGGTAGTGGGACCTGACCTTGACTTCTTGAACTGAGTCTTAAGCACAGTGTCGATGCAACCCTGCTGGTATAGCATGCAACCGACCACCTACACGCTCTCAGATCGCATGCTTATGCAGGGACTCCAACATGCAGCTTCACGCAAAGACACACAAAGTCAGTCAGGAAAAAGCCGTATTCTTGTCTCTGCCTGACGATGTTGTGCGAAAGATTATCCAAGCACTGAGCTTCCGGGAGAAGTGCTGCTTTGAGCTCGTTAACAAGAGCTCTCATGCTCTCTTGAGCGACCCGTCGCCAACGGAGGGCCTGTGGGGCACATGCGATCTCATAACAGACCTGAGACTAGATTACAGATTCGACAAACGGGAAGAGAGCATGAGGTGGCTCTCGTGCTGACGCACAGTGGTGTCTGACGAGGTCAAAGCACCCTAACGTTCCAGCTCCACTACTTCCATATGGCATTGCCTTCGACGCCTGGTCCGTTGATTGCATAAGTGAATTGGCCCGCCACACCTCCTACATGAAACTCATTGGGCCTCTGCAAACGCGAGTCTGTTGTAACTTGCATGCAAGTGGCTCATCAAGAGGCTTCCAAGCTTTGCGCTTATTTCTTGCGATTTGACGGAGGTGACTGGTATGCTGTACGATCGCTGTAGCTTCTGCCGTAGATTTACGTTCTATCACACAGAGGCCGTCTCCTGGCTTATCCATCAGTTACCGAAGCTGATTGCCGCTTGCGCAATGAGGAGCAAATTCTACTTGGAGCTGGACTCAGGTGCACTCTCTCCTAGCTGATGAAAGTGCAAGCATGACAAGCGGGCTCACAAGCTACCATGCCACGACAAAAGTTGCCATGCGTTAATGTGCCTGCCACACGTGAAAGGTGCCCTCTAATGGCATGCTCATGCCTGAGTTCATGGCAAGATTCTGACAATCACGATGATAGTGTCACGGATGTGTGAGCAGTCACTGGCACACGCAAGGTGCAAGAGGCGAAAATAAGCTGACTGGTGTTGCGCAGTCGTTTTGGACCGGCTCCTTGCGCCAAGTTCTAGTCAACCCGCATCTCACCTTTACAACAGTGTCTGGGCTAGACTGTCAACTTGCTTGACAGCGCTTACCTTCCACACCGATTGTATACAAGAGGCCGTATATATGGTGTTCCTCAACCAGCTGATACATCTGACCAACCTCGATGTACACAATACCGGCAAATGTTGTGCAGACCGTGCCTCAAGGTCACACGTTCTTGAACTTCCGGAACTGAAGAGGTTGTACATGTACGAGGGCGTGTTGAAAGACCTGACACTCAATTGCCCTAGATTGCGCAGCCTGCTTCTGAACTCCTGCGAGGTCAAGGGGCACATCGTGCTGCAAGCTTCCCTTGAGAATCTTTTTGTAAAGGGATGCTCGTTTGATCATGAAGCCTTTCCAAGGAGCAGCCTGCTCGGCCTAACTCGCTTGCGGTGGCAATGTCCAACCCGCACTAAACATCGTGACAACATGTTGTATGGTATTTTGCCAAGCATGTCCAGATTGAGGAGTCTGGATCTTCTTATTAGAGATGTTGGCCTTCGTAGGTTTACTCGCCGGCTTATAGGAGGTTAGATACATGCTGGTGGATTGGGCTAGGTGGTGCTCCAAGGATACCCAGTCCTTCGCAAGCGCTTGCCAGCTACCAGATCTTAAGAGCATAAGTCTGTTGTCAACCAAAAATTGGCAGCCAGATGATAAGAACTCTTTCGAGGAGATCAAAGCCAAGGCCAGAGCCATGGTCACTGTGGAGGAAAACATGAATTTGGATGCAATGATCTGGCTTTTGATGGACAATGGCTTCTGGTAATGGCCATTTACTATGTTCGGTGTTCAAAACGAAAGCCGCAACAACCTGTCAAACACTTGCTCTTGTGATTCTCTCAAGTGTGGGCTTATGTGCCAAACTCGCTGCATATGCCGTCAAAGCAGTACATGCGCACGTCAGTTTTAAATATCATGCAGAGCAGTGAAAGTGGCCCATGTGGAATAGAACATGTTGTAAGGACCTTGTGTTACATTCAAGGGTATTATGAGCGTAAGGTAATGGTATAAAGGTAAGTGCAACGACGCCAAAGTGGTAGAATAATACCGCTTGTGCTGATGCTTAGGCGCTATATATCAAGTGACGACTCAATACTGCTTACATGACAGCACAGCCAGCACTAGAGAATGTCACATACGGTCTTGCGAGAATTTTGCATGTAGGTGGAGTGTGAGGCTTGCAACTAAGACGTTACAGCATCAGCCCGCTCGGGACTGCACGGCGAGTCAGACACTCGATCTGTTGTCTGCGACAGCTGCCTTCCGGAACAAAAAAGTGCCAAGTCCACGGCCTTTGAAACATCAGAAGGTACGTCTTGTTAATAGGAGAGGAATCGAGTTCGCTGTCTAGCATCTTGCCATCCATGCCTTCGTAATCTCCTTTGGCATACGCCATGCAGCTATCCATGATCTGCTTCTCAAGAGTCCTCTCCAATTGGTAGGGAATAGCTGAGTACTCTTCCAAGGACAGCCATGTCGCTGCTATGAGCTCATCCTCCTGTGATGCTAAGCTGTCTTGTCCAGGCTCTGCCCTGCGGCCGCCATGAGGAATTCTAAGCTTAAGTCTTTGGGCTATTGACATCACCTTGTTCACCACAAACGTATGAGTTGATGCACTATGATACACTATAACATACATCATCATGTGTTGCATGTGTGTGCCAAAGAGCTAACGCCATCAATGATGATAGGGATGTAAAAAATACAGGTACATCTTTAGGTGCCCAACGGGGTTATGAACTTAGTCTCCTGGGGAGGAAAATTAGGTGCTTCCCCTTAAAAAGGCTTACTTGAGAGCGACTATGAAGTACAGGTCAGATTTTCTAAAGGCATAACTATGAGCCTGGCGGATGGCGATCACTGCTTCGAATTTGGCGCGAACCCCAGTCTCCTCTAGCACTTCCCTCTCTGCGGCTGTTGTGATGTCCTCCCCAGCATCAGCCATCCCAGTCACCATCTTCCACATCCCTGCATTATACTTGACACATGCACACCATACACCAGACCTTGAAGCCGCGCTATGCGGTCTTTATGCAGCGCCGCCAATCCCGACCGTCTCACATAAGTTGCATGCGTCCGACGCATGAGTCGTCACGGAGCTGCTTCAGCACAGAAGACACGCACATTGCCCAAGGATAGGCTTTTTCTCAATGATTCCGCACAATTGTGAGCTTTACACTAGCACTTGACCTGTGCATGCTTGGCCCTTGCAGAAAATGTGAACATAACAAGCGCACGGCATTTTGCAGCCGTGCAACTATCGCCAATGGGACCACGGGACATCATTGATCTCCGTCGTTGATTTCATGAGCGAGTATCCGTACCCTGGTAATTCCCGGAGCCCTCTTTGACCATAAGCACCTCACGGCGCTCATTTAGCACAAAGCATCCCACGCCAACCTGCAGCCAATCCCACATCTGACTCAGATTTTGGATCTGATGTCCCAAGTGTGATGCAGAGTTCATCACTTTCTTGCTTTGCTATCCCCGGAACCTGCTTTCTGTGCACACCGCAAGTTTGATGCGGTCAAAATTTACCGGACCCCAGTTTTGTGACGAACTGTAGACTTATGGATTTCGATATCAGCAGATGGGAATAGTTCGAAACGTGGGTAATGTAGGCATGCCTGGTGGGATGCGCTGGCCGGTAGCTTATTCTCAGTGCTTGGAAGCCATCGGGTGAGCAAGATGTAGGACTTTTCAGCATGATGAAACGTGAAATTTTGCTGGAGGGCTGGCTCAAGCAGAAGCCCTGCCTTGGTTGTTGGGAGCTTCAGCCAAATACCCTTGCGCTGCTGCTTTTCCCAAACCTGCACTCGTCAGAGGGCTATTGCTAGATACAGGATGACAGCTACGAACAAAGAGATACGAGATTTGCAAGATTTGCTTTTCGAGTTGACGTGCTTGCCCTACCAGAAGAGATTCACTCAGACGTTTTGCAAATTCAGTTGGGTTGTTGGGGAGGCCAGCAGGGTCAATCTGTATCCCATCGTACACATCATGCGTGCCAGCAAGTATCTCTGCCTCGTTGATCTCGGACTGCGTACTCGAGGGCAGGAGTGGTGAAGCATACGGCAGCAGGTCTTCTCGCCAGCACAGGTAGGTACCGATTGCGATACCTACGAGAAGATGTTGCATCCGTGTGACAGAAAGCATGGCAGGTGATAAAAAGAGACGTTTGCCCTACTAGCTACAAGCAAGAGCCCCGAGCAATCTTTCTGGCCGTCCACGTGCTACAGAGAGGTAGCGGTTGTGACATGGGCTAGACGGTATATGCGGCGTTGCAACTCCGATAGACGCATACACGAATTGCCAGCATGGGCCCCGGGTACTTGCCGACCAGCCAGGTATTGCAGCTTCCTGAGAGCTAGCTTCCGGCTTCCCTTGAAGGTGGCCATCCTACAGTAGATGACCGAGAGGGGCTGCAGATGGGCACATTCACGCAAACTTGTGAAAAACCTGCTGGTGTCTTTTACTAAAGGCGGTAAAGGTCTGCAAGTGCAGAAATCACTCACGCACCTGTGCACAAGAACCGGCTTTAGATCACAAATGTGCAGGAAGAACAGCTCGCCGCAGCTCCGACTTTTGTGGTGTGAAGGCGCTAGTGTTACCTGTGCTTGCTGTGCAGGATTCGAGACCTTGAGTCAGGGAGTCGAGCACATAGCAGCACAGCATTATTGGCATCTATCAGAAAGGCCTGCATCATCATGGAATTCTGCAATGCACATTGGGATAAGGAGCATGCATGCGCAGACCCGATGAGGCTCATAAAGGCCGTATCAGCGCAGCAGGTGATTGCACGATTCTACTGGCTCTCTAAGGATTTTGTGTGACACACACCCGGTGCCAGCTCTGACTGTAAGAGGGTTTGAAAAGCCACGTACACTTGCAGGAGGTCATCATGCACCCAAAGCCCAAAACGGTGATCACTTTGGAAGACGATGCGGCGTGGTGGGCATGCCTGCAGCCATGGCAGCTCATTTACACGTGCGCGTTTGCTATCCACAGCTACTTCAGGCCCGAGAGCAGGCCATCAGCTGAGAGAAAGTACGCCGTGCCCATTGGGAAGCAATCTGCACTATTATAGTCATAGGAAATTCATGAACTGATCGGGTGGTATTCTGCGCAGCTGGATTTTTCGGTTCTAACAAAAATACATTGCACATTACTAATAGTTGGAGCACACATGCATAGGTGTTGGGAAGCGCCATCTAGCAGCTCTGTATGTGGCACAAGCACTAGTGTAAGGCTTGGGAGTCCTTCTGGAGTGCCTAGAGCACTCCACGGCAGTTTGGCAAAAGGGTATGCAAACCCAGGAGGCTGAGTTCCTAGCACGGGCCCAATTGGCTGACAAGCTCAAGTGGTTACTTACGCAAACTAGACCCATTACAATTTTAGGCCTTCTTGTTATCGTCATCATGACAACACCAACAGGTCATCCATTGGTCATCTATCTGTTCGTTGCAGACGAGGTGGACCACACAACAAATCTTAGAGAGGCGCAAAGGCGCCTCGAGGAGAATTGTGGCCAATGGTATATGTCATTGTTGGTTGTGTGTAAAGTTGGCACCACTTTTCTGGGGATTACATGTATAATTTAAGTCTAATCATCACCACTGGTCTGGTCATAATGAAACACCGCATGCAGGATTGTTCTACAGCGGCCATACTTTTGGTTTTTGCAGCTCTAACAAAGATTTTTTCAAACCCTCGGGAGAAGCATGGAACTGTGATCTGTATCTTTATGTGCCGGCGCTAGACCTGAGAGAACTCCTCTCTATGAACAGGTTGTTGCCTACATACAAGGTAAGCAGACATCTTGAGCTTGCACAATACAGCATGGCATGCTAGATCATCTCGGACAGCTTGCGAGTTGATGTCTGTCTTACAATGCATAATGACTTTGCTTTGCTAGTGTAAGCTCTCCGTGCAGGTCCTGAGTGAAGACTCCGTCAGAAGGTGGTACTCTTGGGCCGGCGGATTTGCTAAAGCTTGCCTAAATTTAAATAGCAAAGAGCCTCATAGACTCTCGGCATGGAAGCAAGAGGTGGAGTCTACAGCTGTGTTGGAAAGAGCAACACCAAAAGAATTGCTGGTGAGCATTTTGGCTTGTTTATACTTATGTCACCATGCTTGCAAGGAATTTTGACGCAATTCTTTGCTTGAACGTGTATCAATATAGGATGGATCTCATAGCTTTGGCCTTGGTATCGCCCTCAGCGTCGCTTGGTGAAGCCTGTTTCCTCTGTGCGGATGTTGGTTCAAAATGATGGTAGACCATGTTGGATTTTGGATGGCATAGAAAAGGACAGCGACAAGCTGTTGCACTACTTCTGCCCCGCTACGCTTCTGGAGATGGATAAGACAAGCCCCAAGGATTGTTACAAGCGGCTTGATCTGCGCATGGCCAGCCAAAACACAAGGCATCGGGTACTTGTGTATCTTGGTCTAGACACGCTTGGCAATCCAGGGATAGCCACCCGCTATTGAATGCAATTGCTGTCCCTGAGGTTTTCAAACAGTACATTGTGTATGTCCACCGGGACGGAGAGCACTCGTGTATATTCTGTGTTGACTCCATGAGATTGTGCAGCATGATTCGTAATAGCTCAGCAATTTATTATAAGGATATCCTATCCCTACTTAAGACCGTCGTTCATTCATGTGACGGCTCTAGCACTGGCGTGAGGACTGCCATGCCGGAAAGGTGGACCTTTGCCAAAGGCTTGGGACCAACAATGGACAGTCTATTCATTGTACTTTGTGAATATGAGGCAACCAGCTCATGCGAGGATATGTCACCTAAGCGGAAGAAATTCGGCAGAGTTCACCGTCATCATGATAGTATTCTCAGGCGATCCTCTAGGATGTAAGGCCTTGCCTTCAACGCCATGTGCTTTCTTGATTTGTCCACAGTGTTGCTTACTCTTGCTAAAGACCGAAAGGCATTGGTCTGGCCCTGAGCAATTTGGAGGCTGTACAAATCAAGGATGCTGCAATGCCCATGCCACACTTCAGGGACTCCTAGCATGTCATCTAGCAGAATTTCTTTGCCTGGGTATATAGATGATAGGTCAGATTGTCCTGGAGAAGAACAATTAACGGGAAAGGGCTCTCACCACTGGTAGACACCTGCGGTTCTTGTGCTTCTGATGATGGCATTGGCTTTGACTCCATTATTTTAGAGTACTGATCTGCAAAGTGCAGCTCGAGTCTCCACAGACGCTTGCAGGCGCCAGCTGGCTTGCCCCATCCACGGAATCCCCCAATTCCGATCGCATTAAGCGCAACTAGCCGAAGGACACCATCTGGGAGTGAAAGTAACTCAGCCATATTGGGCACCACAAGCTACAGAAGGGAAAGCCTCAGAAGATGGCTCGCCAGCAGTCGAGATCTTAATTGGATGCTACGCGCGTCGCCGAATCACACGCCCTCAGGTGAGCGTGCCAGAAATACTACCACTGCTACTCCTATGCATGGCTACCCAGTGTCAACGGTGGCTCGTATCAGGACCTCTTGGTTGCGATGAAGACAGGGCTCATTGGCAAGCACAGCTATGCCCTTCCTGGCCGACGAGCCAGGGTTTTGCAGCTTTCTTAGAACCTTCTGCTTCCAGCTTCAGTAGAAGGTGACCGTCCTCCCTCAGCAGCCCAATGACAGAAAGGGCCAGAGAGGGGTAGAGGACAAGCCTTTGATCCATCTACTACACAAGCTTTGAAGGACTACTGAGGGGAAGTACTTCAGTGGATCAGACGCCCGGCAGAACCGGGCTGGCACGGACAGTTGTGGTGCTGCAGGTTTCCGTGAAATTGAGTCGTGAACAGCGCAGCACAGCATCACTGAGATCTTTCAAAAAGAGCGAGACTTTCATGGACCTCTACAATGATGTTTGGGATGTCGATCATAGATGCGCAGAACTAGCCAAGTTCACAATGGCCATAGCAGCGCAACAGGTAACTGTAGTGCCCAAAATTTGCTACTGTTGTCGGCTCTTGTAGGTTGCCGGGCGACAGGCATCAACACTAGTTGAGAGAGGTGCATCCTTGCAGGAGCTCATTTTGCACCCAAAGCCTGGAAGGGTGATCAGCTTGGAGGGCGATGCCGTATGGTTAGGCATGCCTGATATGGCGTCGGCAGATCTGTATGTGCGCCCTTGCTATCCAGAGCTTCTCATGGCCCGAGAGCAGGCCCTCAACAGACACATACGCCGGGATGCCCTTATCCCACCAGCGTCAGCCCATTGGAATGAAAGCAGCCAAAGCATTTTCACGGGAAATTCAGGTGGTGCTCTAGAGGCAAATCAAAAGCTCAGATTTTTTCCCGTATACGAAGTAAATCTTGCCATACATAGCAGAATAGTAACGCAAATCTGCAGGTATTGGTAAGAGCCATCTAGCAGCGTTGTTTGTAGCGCAAGCATCACTAAGAGGCTCCGAGATCCTTCTGGAGTTCTCTAATGAATCTGATGGCCAAGCGGACGCGCAAACCTCAGAGCGTGATGACAGGAATTTCTATTGGCTGACAAGCTCAGGTACATTCTGAATCTAATTTGCGCATCTTGTAGAGGCACGACCCTTTTGTCAAGGTCATCCCTTAGCCATTAGTGTGTCCTTGGCAGGCACGGTGGACCATACAAAAAGCCATTACGAGGCCGAGTTGCGTTTGGAGGGAAGCACAAAGCCAGTGACATATGTCAGTGTTGGCTGTCTCCCAGGTGAGCAACGTTTCCATTGAGTCTTCTATGCCAACTGTAATGAAATAGCAGCTTTCCAAAGGTGGCAGTACAATGTGGTGTGCAGGACTATTCTGGTATTTCACAAAGGGCCACACCTACACCTTCTGCAGCCCTAGCAGAGCATTGTTTCGGCCTTTGAGGAAAGGATATAAAGTTATGTGCTTCAATGTGCCAGCGCTAGAGTTGGATGAGCTCCTTTCCATGAAGAACACATTGCCAAGATACAAGGTTAGGCAGGCCGAGCTCCCTTGGCTCCATGTTACACCATGTTTTGTAATTAGTGCCTTGTCAAGATCCATCATGTGCACCTGCTTGGTGGCACCCTTTACCAAACTGGACACAACTCTTTGCTCAGTGAGCAGGTGCTTAGTGAGGAGTCCGTCAAGAGGTGGTACTCATGGGCTGGCGGATCTGCTAAAGCTTGCCTCAATCTGAATGGCAAAGATCCTCATGGACTTGCGGCGTGGAAGAGGGAGGTGCAGTGCGTGTTGGCCAAAGTGTCACCAAGAGATCTGATGGTGAGGATTCTATTTAAACATAAGCGTGATCAACAAAGCAGTAGTCAGAAATGTTGTCATAATGGCAATACACACATTAAGAGAGATAGGTTTTAAAAACGACGGTCTCTAAAGCGTTAAAAAAGACATCAAGCTATTTGCCTTCGGCAATGCTTTCAGAACTGTCTCTCCTTGCAGGGTATGGTTCGTCGTGATGGTCGACCACTTCTAACTTGGTGCCTAGAGAACGTGAGGGAGGATCACGACAAAATCTTCCAATACTTCTCCCCCGCAGAGGTTAAAACTGTTGACACGGAGAGCCACAACGACTACTACCTGCCAGAGGGCCCATATGAGCGAGCTATTGAGCGCATTGCAAGCCACAATGTGAGAAACCTGATACTCGGGACCCTTGCTCTAAATAGCGCAGACTATGCCGAAACAATCACCGGTATTACCCACGGTTGATTTGTGGGCAAAGTCCTTCATTTAAAGGTTCTTGTGTGACTTGAGCCAAAAAGGTGAAGCCAGCTTAAGCTTCTAGGCCATGCACGTTGTGCTCGTGCTCCTTAGAACTCAGTTCTAAAGGCTATTGAAGGGAGTATTTGTAGACTCTGTGCTAATACCCTAGATTCATGTCACATGACTTGCCATGTGTAAGCAACACCTGCTGAAAAGAACCAAATCATCGCACCAGCCTGGGTTTGAGTCTACCCATGGCATTTGAGCAAAATGAGGTAATGGATGCTAAAATTCAATGGAGGGTTGCTCTCGCCCTACAGTCCGGCAGGTCATGGCTCGTGGGCGGCAATGTATGACTTTCCATGACCTCAAGTTACAGTTAGAGACGCTCACGTGCACCAGATTGCACAAAGTGTCCAATAAGTTCCCCACACTTGATGGCTCCAATTTCAATAAACATGAGACCGGCATCCCTAGTAATACACCTACAGGAGTGTGAAGCCTTCGAATTTGGCTGGCCGGCACTCGCAATCCCAAATCTATGAAGACCTTCACTATTTGATGACATCGACCCTCAAAGAAGTTCTGCCAAAAACAATCAATACTAGGCCTGGGCCTGGTGTGATGGAAGCCTTCTGCTGGGATATCTTGTCATGGCACGGGTCCGACATCCAAAGAGTGATATGAGATCTCCTTGGATGTCCTCAGGAGAAGGCACATCATACCGGAGCAAAGGTGGATCCAGTGGGTAGCAGCTTCCAACAGACGAGCCGAGCTTCTCGATTGTACTGATGACAACTCAAAGCGACATTCTCTTTTCACAGAGGCAGCGACAATCTCGAGCATCGTACTTATGGTCTGAACTATTGCAACCGCTGCTCAAACATCCATTTGTTGCGCTCAGGACACGCAGCGTGCCAGCATGCGAACCTCGGCAGTGTGCGCGGTCCTGCTGTTTGTGCTGGGCATGGCAGGTCTGGAGCTTTCTGATAGTATTGTACGCATCGTAACAAAATTGGCTGCACTCTTACACTTCCATAGAGCCTTGCATTGTCATCTCAACTGTGGCAGTACACCGATGTCAGTACACGCTGTCATCGTGTGGAAGGCAAACGAAGTGAACAAAAGGAGAACAAATGCGCCTTCTCTATAAGAGCAAATTTTTGTCGAAGAAATGACCGTCAATACTGATTTGAAGGTGAAAAAGAGCGACCCTAAGGGCGATCTGCACTCTCAGGTGAGCTTTGCGATGGTCAAAGCCCCTCTCCCAAGGTCAACCCGCTGACTGGCAACCCACTATCTGTCACACCATCTGCTGCAGAGCAGCAGGACCAGCCACTCTCAGGTGGGCCCCTCACGTTGTACCAGGCAGTACAGCATCACAGGTCACCCATCACTGGGCAGTATTGCTAAACATGTGTGCTGACAGTCCGCACTCCTTAATTAATGGCAGACGAAGGCGCATATAAAGGCTGAGTACCGTACTGCTGAACATTGTGGCATCAACCCATAGTGCAACAAGCCAGACATGCGCCTTGCAACTACCCAGGATGCCCCATTCTTCAAGTCTGCAGGTGACAGAGCATGTCGGGACGTCTTGCATCAATCACATCTGGATGCCCGGCTGTCACGTGATAAGCAATGAAGTACACTTCATGCTGCAGGAGGCACAAGCCTGTCGATCATCCCAGCGCTTGCTCCAGCGCCGCTGGTTTCCAATGAGAGCTCCATCCTGCACTCTCTGGAGCCGCAAAACCTGGGAGTGGCCCCCTCTGTTGGCGCGCCAGCACCTTCTGCCTCAGGGCGCAGGCTGCTGGGATACCAATGACACCAAGCTGCCACCCAACGGACAGCCCTGGGGGTATACAAGACCATGGATGGGGCTATAACAGCAAGGAGATATCCAATGAGAGGCCTACCCTGCACACGCTGGAGCCGCAGAACCTCAGAGTGGCCCCTTCTGTTGGCGCGCCAGCGCCTTCTGCCTCAGGGCGCAGGCTGCTGGGCTTCTAGTGACAGTCTCCCGCTGATCCTCCGGAGGGCTCCAGCAAGGTGACTGGGCAGAGGCCGCAGAAGTGGGAATGTTCTACTCTATCAGCATGCCAGCGCCTGCTGCCTTAGGGCGCAGGCTGCTGGGCTTCCAGCGACAACCTGCCGCTGATGCTATCAATCTTAGTCAAGAGGAGGCCAGCAAGGGCTCTAAGCAGCATACAATAAAGCCGCAGAACCTTGAAGCGGTTCCCTTGGGCACGGCTCAAGCCTCTGAAAGCGGGCTGGTGGGCCTTCAGTAATGGCGGCAGCCGTTCACCTCAGCCTTGGCGCATGCATGGATTGCGGAGAGGGCTGTAGGGTTCAAGGACAGCAGGTGTTGGATGAGAGCTCCATCTCGCACATGCTTGAGCTGCAAAATATCACAACGAATACAGTGCGCAGCGCGCCAGGCCCCGCTGCATGAGGGCGCAGGCTGCTGAGCTTCTAGTAATGCCGGAACAGCTCGTCGTCACAGAGTCCTGGCGCATGCAAGTAGTGTGAAGGAAAGCGACAGCAACGGGGCGGGAAGGTCTCAGATGAGCAGAGATGTTGCGTGATGCCAGGGTAAGGTGATACCCTTCATCTAGCAAGTGAGCGAGAAGCATAAGACACCAGCTGCAATAGCACACACACAAGTGGGCTCCAAAATCACTACAAAGCTGGTAGAAGCATATTTTAAGTAGATTGGCACCCAGCCTGGGGTCAACACCTTTCTCTGAGACACAACAGGATAGCCAATACCTTTTCATACATACTAGGATGTAGCTTTCCCTGTGAAGACCTGAACGCCGACTTCATGCTTCTAGTGCTTAGTAGATGGCCGTAAGGTTGTCACAGGTGCTCAGGCCAGAGTTGCCTGTGAGGAACTACTCAGGCTCTATGGCTAATATTGAGCAATGCTTCATGAATGCCTGAAGTAGCATTTCAGGAGCGCAAGTGCTTGGGTTGTACTATAACTATGGCGCTGAGTTGCAAGCATCCCATTGTACGCAGCAAGCTTTTGTAGGGTGGTGCTGAGTGCCTTGTCCAAATTATAATGTCAGGAATGGTAGTATCTGCTAGAATGAGCCTTTTCTGCTGCCAGTACCTACATTTCATCAACGTCTTGCACGGGTGTGAGCGCTGGTGGTTGTGCAAATAGGGCTGCACAGTGATCTCAGTTGGAGGAAGTCCACACGAGTACCTTTGCTTCCATAAGCCAGTCTTCAGTCACGCGGGTCTCATGGAACACATTCCTGCATACAGCTATCTTGATGACCAACCACAGTCATTGCACAATGCCTCGTCATGATGAAAGTCTAGGGCCGAAGCTCAGATGGTCGTTTCTCCTATGCTTCTAGGCTGGCCAGCAACAGTGGAAGTACTACAGCATCTTGGTGTGTTAAGTTGGCACTTTCAGCTGCCGCGCAAATGGAGATTCAATCGTTTGGTGCCATTCTGTGTTCACATGTTGGGAGAGTGCGCTGCGCTTAGGACAGCCCGCTTGAAGTCTCAGTACTTCTCTGCAGTTGCTAAAAGAAGGCAGCCGGGCAGGTCGTCTCAAAATCATGGGGCCATATTGTCTGTCTATGCAGTTCTGCATACTATGCAGAGCCTTTTCGAGCTGTCTCACTGGGGCCCGTGCTTTTTAGAAAGATCCCAATGCCCAAGTGCTGTCATACCGTATCATGACGAGGGAAAGGTGAAGCTAGACTTTGTTCAAAGTGGTCCATTCCTTTGAGGCTGTTGTAGCACATTTGCCATAGCTTTCTCTGCTGCGTCATGCCTTAGCATGTGAACTCAAAAGAAAGCACATCCAAGGGAAGCCGCGGCGGTTGGCTCAAATTCCAGAGAAGCTCCTTACATCAAGGAGCTGCTCAGAAGCGTAAAAAATGTCATTGTTGAGTTGCAGTGCGGAGTGTTTAGAAACAGATCTGCAGGTCTTTGGTCATCCGCGTGAAGCAGCAGCGCTGGCTGCTGCGGCTGCAGAGCCCCCAACAGAAGCTGCCGCAGCGCTTGCAGCGGCAGCTGCTGAGCCGCCTCCGAACGATGCTGCAGCAGATGCTGCCGCGGCAGCTGAGCCGCCTCCAAACGATGCTGAAGCGCTTGCGGCAGCAGCTGCTGAGCCACCTCCACGATCACCACGCCCAGAAGCTGCAGCGGCGCTTGAGGCAGCTGCAGCGCTGCCACCACCCCTGTAAACAGACACAACACCTCTTGAGCATAGAGCAACCCTGCCTGTTTGCGATAGTGATTGTGCTCTCCCTCTCTCGGGACACTCAAGCCCACTCGGTGCTGGCAGCAGATGAAGTCTGAATGTGCCATCTCCAGCAGGGGGCAGGATGAGAGGCCAGGTTCTGGGCTCACTAAACAGACACCTGAGTGCAATGCCTAATGATACAGAAAATCTACAGCACCGGCCACTGATCACTCTTGCTGTCGCAGTCCTGATGGACTGCCAGGTCACCTACACCCTAGAACAATGAATTGGTGTGACATGGGCCTGCTCGGGATACTTGCTGCAGACAAGTGCTTTCTACAGCCACAAGGAGCTTGAGGGACATACCAGCCTCCCCAGCCCCCACCTCCGCCTCCGCCCCTGATACACCCAAGCAGCTTATTGTAAGTACCCGCTTGGGTGTCTCTTGCTGCACTTGTTTGTCATGATACCGTGTGCTCACCAGCCATAGCAGAGGAATCATTGATAAGCATGTGTCTCTCTGACGGCCCGACACTGTGCTGAGCCTTGTTTCAGCATCTTGTGTGCATCATAAAGCATGGCGTGTCACAGTGTGTGAGAGTGCTACACCATGTTGGTATTCTGTAGACAGAGCATAAGTAGGCACCCCCGCTGCACAATAGCCAAGGTACGCTGCAGTCACACGATATGCTGTTAGGAGTCTTACCTGTCTCCCCAGCGCCCACTCCCACCTCCGCCCCTGAAACACCCAAGCAATCCTGAGTAACCATCTTCTGTCTCACCCTCACACGGTATGCAATCTCTTGTGCACTGGACGGACCAGTGCAGATGGCCTTTTTAGACGTCTTGCACATGGTAGCGTGGAAGGCTACCTGCTGTGGCACAAGCCTAAGTATGGTGTGCATCACAAGATTCTCATGAGCAAGCAACATGGCGTCTACAACGATCATCAGTGTGAGTTGAGTCACTCACCAGTGTCCCCAGTCGAGCAGCTTGCGGTTGCTGCTGTAGCGTGCAATGTGAGCAGACTCCACGTCACCGACGCTGATGGCATCTGCAACAATCAGAAAATCGTTGTTATGTTTCCTGATGCATGGTATGCATCTTCATACCTTATTTGGAGCCCCACAATTGGGTGCAAGCTCCTATCTGCTGGTGGTGTCGCTGGTACTGGAATGCATCACATGTTCATAATCAGGCAACATGCCCCTCACGCTCTCCCAAGCATCCGTAGCATGAGCGTTATATGGCTTCCATGTCTCTGAAATCGATGGCTTACCATCAGTCATGGTGAGGGCAGCGGCGGAGCGAGTCATCAACGTGATCAGTAGAAGCATCATCACAGCGTACGTGCACGTCGAAGCCATGATGCTGAGCTGCGACTCTGTCGGAGGCCAACAGGTATACTCGGTGATGATTGCCACTTGCAGGCCTTACTGACGAAGAGCCAGTTGCAGTGCTGACATGAACGGTATAGGTCACGTTCTGAACGGCCTTGCCGAGCAGCAGGAGCCGAGTCATAGTCTGGAGAACGTTACCAGACGCTCCACCTGTAGCAAGAGTCCAATGTCTCTTCGCCTGGTGGGCCCTGACGATCCTGCGGATCTTGGCTTCTGTAACGGGCTCATCCTGCCCTTGGACAGGCGTTTGCATGCAACGCCTGCAGCAATGATACCAACGGGTCACGTACTGAACACAATCGCTTCACAGCACTTGGGCGCCGCAACTAGAGCGCTTCGGCTGATTAAGCTCTCCAGTACTTTATGAGTATGCCTATGATCTGATCTGGTATCTGATCTGGTACCTGGTACAGGGCATGGATGCATCAGATGCTCTGCCACTCTTTACACTTTTAACAGACGGCTGTCATCACATACATGGCAATCAAGATTACTAGCCCTGATGAGGGCCAGGCATCTGATCAGCCCTAGGTGGCTGGAAGAGATGTAATATTTCTCTCTCTCTCTCTATAGACTGCTCAGTCACCCAATCTAATGTTTATATCATGCTGAGGCCACCTGACACCTACTTGTCTCCTGAGCTCAGGTAAAGGCAGTACGAGTATCTCTGGACTACACTCAGCGCTGCTCTTTTCCTCATGATCAATAAGCGTCTGGCTACACAGCATGTCACTGCGCCTTGCTTGCTTGCCTTGGGCAGAGCTGCCTAGCACTCCTTCCTCTGATCTCCAAGAGTTTGCACTGCTCTGGGCGGCTGATGGACCTGAGTCAGAAGGACATGAGCTTGCTGCCGCTGACATTGCACTCGAGCCGCCTTCTCTGAAGGATACTGATTCGGCTCCCACGTGTGTACCTAGGGAGGCCCCGTTATGTTCCCGCGCAGACCTTCCCATACCCCTGTGCTCCTGCTGCTTTGCTGAAAGACGAGGCTTGGCCCTGGAAGCGCCATGGCAGATGACATCCTCTCCGCTGTCAGGTGTGCTCTCTGCAGGTCTCAGCTCCGGCCGGTATCTCGACAGCAGCAGCAGTGCTATCAAGGCCACCTCAGCCTCTGCCAAGAACCTGCCTGGACACCTGCATGCCGTCAGCCCACTCACTGGTGCCTGGACACCTGCATGCCGTCAGCCCACTCACTAGCATAGTTGCACGACGCGGCACCAAATTTCAGGGACGCGGCTCCCAGCCGCGTCCGACGCGCGCGTCGGCAGGCGCGGGAACGGCCGCATTGGTAGAAAATAGCCTGTTTTCGGCGCGCGCGTCGGACGCGGTGCGCGCCCGACGCTTCGAGCCGCGTCGTGCAACTATGCTCACTGGTGCCTGGAGTACTGCAACAACCGTGAAGAAGTATCGCACTTCGGTTATCTGTTCACCATCACAACGCACCCCCCTTCTGTAGTCCTTGAAAGCTGGCTTGTTGCCTTTTGCGGAAGATGCGACCTCCGTTAAGTCTCATATTCCTTACAGTGCATCCAAAAAATAACAGCGCTTGCCCTTGTATCTTGCCTTGGTGCTGGTGATATCAGCCAGTGCTACGGCCGGCTGGTGCGCAACACTGTTGTACCCCTCTCGGTATCTGCTCTGCCGCAGTCACACATCAAGGGTTGCAGGTAGTGAAGAGCTCAGAGCTCACCCAACAAGGTGACTACATGGGCTCTGGACCTCACCTGTATAGGCCGCCACCGAATGCAAAGCCAGAGAGGCCCCCAATGCCTGCTACACCGTCAACGCCATGCAGCGCCTGCCTATCAGGATCAAAGCGCGCAGCGCCTGGCCCAAACAGGCGCTCATCCCTATGGCTCTCATAGGGCGAAATCGCCAGCAGCTCGCCCTGTACGCATGGCAGAGCACTATTGGACAGGTTCTATATACTAGATGCAGCAAGACAGCATTGTTCTTGCCACCAGCAACATGCGCGCAGCGCCCGGCCCAAACAGGCGCTCATCCCTATGGCTCTCATAGGGCGACACCGCCAGCAGCTCACCCTGTAGGCATGGCAGAGCACTATTGGACAGGTTCTATATACTAGATGCAGCAAGACAGCGTTGTTCTTGCCACCAGCAACATGCGCGCAGCGCCCGGCCCAAACAGGCGCTCATCCCTATGGCTCTCATAGGGCGACACCGCCAGCAGCTCACCCTGTAGGCATGGTAGAGCACTATCAGACAGGTTTTATACACCAGGTGCAGCAAGACAGCCTCGCTTTTGCCACCAGGAAGATGCGCGCAGGGATAGGCCCAATGGCTCTCATATGGCGACACAGCAGATCTGAACTCCCAGACATCACAGCAACAGTATGAAACTTACTACCAAAACATAAAGTATAGTGTGCAATGCATGAGCTAAGAGGCTCACATACTAAGGCAAAAAACACCAGGGAGAGCAATCAGACACACAGATTAGATGGCCAGATGATAGGATCATGCAATGCATGACAGGAGTCAGCGGCAATTCGTCTCCAGGGCAGCTAGTGCACACAAGGCTTGCCTTGTGAACCCTCACAACCCTGCCCGGGCCGCATGGCAGCGCCAGCTCAGCAGCCGCCATGCGCATGTCTATACCGGGCGCTCGCAGCCGCACCGCTTCAGCCACACACCTTGCCATGTGGCTGTCCCTGTCCAGGGCCACCTGATTTGGCACACCAGTGCTTTAGCTTGCAGCTAGGAGAGCCTCATGAAGACCTGGGAGGTCATGTCTGCTCTCTTTGATGGACACAGAAGTCAACTTGACCACAGATGGAGGCTGAACCAGTGCAGGTGCATGTCTGATCAGCTGAGTGCTTGCTCGTACTTTTGAAACAAACTTGACATAATTTTTATAGAAAGAGCCCAGGACATGTAAAGGGATTCCTAATTGTGCCAAGGCAGCCCTTTACAGGCCATGATCAGACTCTGTCCTCAAACAGTGCCTGAGTGGCATGTCTTGAGGCTGCTGACTGACCTCTATATATGCCTGAATATCAGGCTTGGCAGGGAGGGCTTCCAGACACCTGTGCCTGTGCTGAGCATGCTCAGGCAGCAGCAGGAACGCCACCGACCAGAAGGCGGCCGGCACTGTATTGGCCAGCGCAGCCCACATGACTGCCAGCATCACATGTGGCGCCAGGCTGGCGTCCATGTCACACTCCCTGATCAGACTCCCTATGACTGTCCCCTCCAGCTGGCCCGCTGTGAAGGACTCCCTACAAGGAGCGCAACGCATGGTCTCCTTGGATAATGACACTGAAGCACATCCAGACAACACCAGAATCCATCATGTAGAAGTCCTCAACTCAGCCTCCACGTCAGTGCATGACATGGTGCCGCAACGGGTTTTGGGGACCTCTCTCGACTGAAGCAAAGGACTGCTAATTACTTTGGCATATCCACAAGGAGGGGCTCTCTTGCCTGAACACTGTGAGCAGATGCGTTCGCGCTGAGCAGAAGCTGCGCTGCAGCGTGTGGGGCACAGGGGACGCTGCCAGTTCAAAGCCGGCCTCAAAGTCAAAGAAAGCCTGCTGCAGCCGCACCATGTCCTGAGCTGCCACAAAAGCTCCGCCATAGAGCATTTTCACTGTCGGCTCAAACACCAGGTTCTTGATTGTCTCAAGAAGGCCCACCTGCAACAGGAAAACGCTTCACAGGAGCTACATTGTGTCAGTAGGCCCCTGACGTCTCTGGGCACTTAGCCAGCATACACACCTGTCCCAGAGGGTCATCACAGCTTGAAGCTCTTCTGGCAGCATCCTTTCTGTGGTACCCCATTTGGCCATTAAGACAAGCTGTCATGAGGCCTTCCATAGAGATGACACAGTATCACAGCACAGGCCTCCAAGCAGAGGGATTTGAGGATGCCTGCAGAACGGCAACTTCAGATGGGCCAGCGAGCGGCAAAACAATAAATGCACCTTGCCTGTCCCATAAAGCTTGCCTTCTAGACGCTGAGATATCAGGACGGCTAGGCGCTGCATATGCTGCGCCAGCTCAGCGGGGACGAGCGCTTTGCGCAGCGTGCTCAGCATCAGCGTGTGCTTTGGGAAGAACTGCTCTGAAGGCAGCATGAACACCCTCTGCGTGAAATGCGCCACTGCAGGCCTGAACAGGGACTGAAACACTTCCTCAGCTGAGCCTTTAGCCAATATGATGACATAGCGTCATAGTGACCTGCTCCTATGTATGGGGTTTCATGCCATGCACTTGGCCATACATGCAGCACTTTGCCTAAAAATCCTCAGACGCGGTGTCGCATACGGCTTAGCTCCAGCAAACATATACGATCACATGTACCACAGCGGTTGTTTCATTGAGAGACACTCGGCGGAGATGCATTATTTGGCTGTGTGGAGGAGGCTCCACCTGAAAGCAATCTCATCCGTGGGGGCGGCAAAGAACTGCCGCAGAGCTTCCGGGTGAAACAAGAATGTCATGTTGCGACCAGCCAGAGACAGCCTAAACGCATCCCCATACTGCGTGCGCAAACGCTCTGATCATCTCAGTGCAGATATTGAGAAGACTAGTCTTTGACATCTCAGAGACTCTCAGCTCTGCTGACAGTCAAGGCATGGTACAGAATGATTGACAAGGTTACAGCTAGATCCACATGGTATGGTCTGGCGGTGTGGTAACAAGCTTTAGACTATAGGGATGATTGCGAGAAGAGCACTTGTATACCTGCAGTCGGCATTTGTGGATGAAGGAAGCGCCATGTCTGGCCAGCCCAAGGGTGTTGCCTATGAGGGGCAGGCCTGGGACCTGTGGCGCCCTTTTGCGGCCAGAAGAGACCGGTACTGTTCTGAATCTTGCCAGTGTCCAAATCAATGCTGCAGCAGCCAGCATGGCCATGGCTTCGATGACCCCATGCCACATGCCCTGCTGCGTTTAACGAGGATTCCAGATTCCAAATCACAGCTTCAGTGCCCAATCATGATATTATGATATTAAGTGCACGCATCATGTCTTCCGGTGTCATGCAACGCCTTCACAATGCTCTCAGCATGAGCCGTACGGGTGGACATCACCATCGGCAGACAGACAATGGGAGTACTTTGCAGCCGCACAATGAGATTCATGTGACAGTATAGCACCTGATGATGCGTTCTGACAGGGTTGATTGAGAATAGAGGCTTTGCCCAGGCCCTTTGCCAACGCTAGCTTCCAGCTTCCGTGTACCTGGAAGATGCATTATTAGTGCAAGATACCAAGAGCCGCACTGCTTCCAAGGCCTCAACATTCGATACAGCCGCTGGTAGAGGTCTTGCCTTATATCTCTACTCGAAGGGGTCGTGGCTCGTGTCGTTTGGCAGCGCATTGTAAGATAGACGACCAGGTCGTTGAGGTCTGGCTTCCTGCAGACTGGCATGAAGTGTTCAGATCTTCTGCAGCAGGATTGTGGCGTCTCGAAAGCAGCTTTGCAGCACCCCTTTCTCCAAGCTTGCTCTGACGGCAGTATCAGGCCCTCTCAATTCAACACCTGGCTCGAGCAAGACTTCAACTTTGTGAACGCCTTTGCAAAGTTTGCTGAGAAAGTGAGGGCTGTAGCTCCCCATCCGCACGCTCGGGTCTACATCGACGGCTCAGCAGCGCTTGCAGAGGAGCTGACCTGGTTCAAGGCAAGCTCCCCATGCTCATAACTCGGGCATTCTTCACTAGTTTGAAGCGCTGCAGACTGTCAGTCCTATCCCTGGACGCAGCTTGATGCGGCATATGGCTCAAAGCAGGATCTGGTATCAGGTGCACAGCAGTGTACGGGTCTCTGAAGCTGCAGTTTCGCATTCTGTCGTCTCCAACAGCACAATTGACACTGAGAAGAGGCACTGTCTCTGCAGGAAAAGCTCAAGGAGAGGAACCTTATCATAGGCGGCCCACTGCATGCCACATGTGCAGCCTACATAGATTTGCTGGCACAGCTTGAGCAGCAGAGCTACCCAGTGCAGGCTGTCGCCTTTTGGCTGATCGAGTATGTATACTACAAGGTGCGCAGCTGCCACATCGTCAGCAGGGAGCAGGAGTCTGTAGCCTAGGGATCTGTTTTGGTCTGTAACCGACACACGTCCAGCCGCGCATTGTGTCAGGTCTCGCAGATGTCCCATACAAGGATGGGTGTCCATCACTTGGTGCAAATGCATCATCTTACTGGACCAAGCACCAGTGTCCTTCCAGGTACAGGTATCCTCACCTGACATTGTGCCTCTACATGCAGGCATGGAACCTTGCAAGCCCTGTCGCTGAGCCATACCGAGAGTTTGCTGACCGCTGGGGCAACGCAGACTTCTCCAAGTATGTGGACATCCTAGAGCAGCAGGCTGACAAAGCCATGCAGGATGCAGACCAGGTACACAGCTTTGCCAAGCCCTTCAGGTTGCAGACATATGTCCACAGCAGCGACATGCTTAATTACCTAGAACACCGGTGCAATACATGCGTGCAACCTGCTACTTCCCATTTGATACACTGGTCGTGCTCAGAACTAAATTCCCAGACTCAAAGGTCATTCATGTCATTGCGCCGGGTACTCAAGTACAGCTGTCACAGTCTTGAGTGCATCGTCTTCTTGCTCTGCAGTAGTGTTGTTGCATTGACTGACAACTTTCGATGGTATTGCAGAAGGAGCAGGAGTCAATCAAGGAGGCTGCCATGGCAATCTTGGTTGTGGAGCAGCGCTTCTGGCAAATGGCCATGGAGGCTGCATAAGGATCGCTCTTGCCTCTCGGTAGCTGCTGAGCAGGCAGAAAACCCAGACCTGGCCTCCTTTTGCCAGGCCAACAGGTCAAGATTGCACAGTTGCACCTGGTCAGGAGCCAGGGAAAGACCAGGGATCACATGATGAATCCCCTGAAAGAACTCCTTACCGCCTGACACAGTCTGGGTACCGAATTTCTTTTAGACAGGCACAGCTGCAAGAGTCTCAACAAGTCTTGGCAAAAGGCCATGGAAGCTGCATGGATCTCACAGAAGTCTCTGGGCATTACAGGATAGCGCAGTATCACAACACAGCATGCGCGTCTGACATGCGCGCCAGGCACCAATTCCTGCAAGGCCAGTAAAGTGGTGCACTGTGACTTGGCTGCCCTTGTGATGGCAGCTCGGGAGACAGGCAGCCTAGTAGACAGGCAGAGATAGCCAGACCTGGGTTCATCTAGAAGCAGCAGGCCAGTAGCCAGGAGCAGACATCAGAGCGCATGGTTCATACTCCTTGCGCCCTGTCACAGACTAGGATACCTCGGTCCTTCAAGGGGCACAAGTGCGAAAGGGCTCGAAGAGCTGGACGGTCCCACAGATGCACCATCACAAAGGTCTGGTGGCAGCTCAGCGAAGGTGTCAGGGTGGCTCTCAGATGCTAGCTTCTGTATCAACTAGTAAGTAGACAGTAGTCAGGTGCACCCCAGTAGGAGCGCTGCTGTAGGCAATTTGTATGAAGCATCTGCTTCTGCTGGGAGGCCTTCGTGCTCTATTCACATGCGTGCTCTGAGGACGACAAGCGTGATTTTCACAAGGAACTGTCTGAATTCATGCTGAACTCAGCATTGTGCAATAGCAATGCGCTGGATCATATTCGACAGCGCGGATGGTCTCGTCAGGAAGGTCCCTCTGCTGAAAAATGTTGGTGGACCGGCCATGCATTGGCAACGCGCCTGATGAGGGAGCGATGCAATGTGGTCCAGTCAGGCAAACTCAGTCACTTGAGTTGCATTGAGCTCTGAAAAGCTGCTAATCCTTGTATTCCACTCAAGGTTGTGCGGGTGTAGCACGCCATGCAGCAAGCTGCTATTGCTTGCGACCGCAGAAGCCACAGAGGCTGGCCCTGCAGGCAGCAGTAGGTGCAGGTTGCTTAATGCACCTGCAGTTGGATATGACAGGCCTGCATGGAGAGGCTTCTGAGGGGCATACCAGACAGAGGACTGGTTTCCGTCTCGAGCGCCCTTACTCTTTTCTCCAGAGACCTTTGCCTCAGGTACAGGAGGATTAGCTTCCCCGGGCAAGACTATATCAGTTGGGTAGGTGGCCGGCCGCTGCGGCCCTTGTGATGTCCCGCAGCCATAGAGCAGGGACGTCGACATACTCCGCGCTACATGTCGCTGCAGCCTGTGTTAGAGGCAACCTCCTCTAACTAAAACTTTACTTCGCAAAGTGAGTTGCATCAGAAGTGTACTCGGGGTATTCATGGTGGCACTGGTGAGTCAATTTGGTGACTAATCCCATCACTAACACACCACCTCCAAACGAACCTGGTTGCAATGGGAAAGTGTTTCTGTACTATTCTACTGGTCGATCACATCTAATACGCCTACTAAAGTGGTGAGGGGGCTTTGCAAATTGTTCTGGCTCAGCGGGTCTACTCTACAGCCGAATATTGTAGTGCGGTATAGCTGGCCTCTTGAGCTATGACTACCAAGGATCGCTTTAAGTCGATTTTCAGGAGTAAGCCGAGCGGGGATGACCCAATATATGGACACCCGCGGTACCAGAAGATCCGGACCTTGGGCCAGGGCTCGTATGGCGTGGTCATGCTTGCCGTGGACAAGCAAACCAGGGAGAAGGTACTCTCGTTACAAAACAGACTGTCAAGACACTGTATACGCTTCATTAAGGAGCTTATACAGCCCCCCTTTAGATATATGATCTGACCTGCATAAGCTTTATCTGCTCAAATTAGATGCCCACGAGGTAGGGGGCTGCGCAGGTGGCGATTAAGTTCTGGCCTAGAGGAGCTGAGTGCATCAACGTGGATGTCCAGAGAGAGCTGCACCACCACTCAGGGCAAGTCCTGTGCCAACACCTGTGCCATCAAGGCACACGGTCGCTTCAATGGTTTCTGTGCATGCAAGTCGAGATTACGATCTGCAGTGATGAGGGCTGTACTGTGGACTGAATGCTGGCTGCGTCCTGCAGGTTCAATCACCCCAATGTTATCATGTTCAGAGAGGTCTTCATCACTGCAGACCATGTTGGCCTGGCAATGGAACTTGCCCCAAATGGAGACCTGTTCAAGAAGGTCCGGGATGCAAAGGGCCTTGCGGTAAGCTCCAACCTCTTGTGCTCTTCAGCATTGGAGAAGGGTTGATTTACCTATGGTCATACACTGGGCCTTGATGCAGCAATCTTGTCAAGAGTGTCATTGGCCCCATGTACATCCCGCTGTGTATGGCAAGGCCATCATCACAGGAAGCGCTGCAGCAGGCATTGTCGCATTGTGCGCCATTGCTGACATGCTGTGGACATGCTGATGCACTCCTTCCTCCTCAGCACAGGGGCTGATGGCCAGCAGGCATCTCAATGCCGCTTCCGGGAGGGGACACGAATATCTCTGTCCTATGCAGTGATCAACCCCTCTTGTCTGCAGAAGCTGAAGCCCGGACCATTTTCCAGCAGCAGCTGATCCTAGCAGTGGACTACTGCCACCGCGTGGGCGTTGCCCACCGGGACATCAATCTGGAAAATATGCTGCTGCAGGGAGACAAGATCAGTCCCCTTCTATGCAGTGATCGTCCCCTCGTGTCTGCAGGAGGCTGAGGCGCGGACCATCTTCCAGCAGCTGATTCTGGCAGTGGACTACTGCCACCGCATGGGCGTGGCAAACAGGGATATAAAGCTCGAGAACGTGCTGCTGGGAGGGGACAAGAAGAATCCAGTCATCAAGCTCACAGACTTTGGCTTCTCCAAGAGCGACTTGGACAGCATTCCCACTACAATCTGTGGGACCCCAGGCTACATGGGTATGCTCCCTTTGCTGTCTGCTGCCATGTGTGCTTTGTACACTGCTGCTTGCACGCTCTGTGCAAGCACAGCGGGGCTAGAAAGCTGGCCAGCTCTGCAGCCCCAGCATGCTACGTGCAAGCATATGTGGCTGAAGAGCTTGCAGTTGCGAAGTTGCGCTGTGATTGCACCTAGCTTACTGTTGTTCTGACCGCTCTACACCCGACGATCAGCTCTGTGAGGTGCACAATAGCATGACGTATCCTATTCATTTTCGCCCAATCTGTTGTCAATGAATGAGAAGACGTCGCTCTCAGAATATCTTACAGGATACTGAGAGCTTAAAATGAGGAATCATGCATCTGCAAGATGCGTCTCGAGGTTGTAGAGATGGTTGTTTGTGCTCTGCAGCTCCAGAAGTGCTGATGGGCCGGGAGTATGATGGAAGGATGGCGGACGTGTGGTCCTGCGGGATCATGCTGTTTGTGATGCTGTACGGCTTCTACCCCTACGACGACACACGCGAAATCGTACTGAAGGACATTCCCATCCCAGACAGGTGAGGAGCTGTTATTGCGCCGAGACTAATGTTGAACAAAGCACCCATCCACACCCTACCCTACAGATTGATACAAGCTGGGAACGGGCAGCTGTGTGCTGCTCAGGAGTATGGTTGCACCTCAGGCTATTCCTTTAAGCAGTACTCACACCTATCTTGCGGCTATATAATGGGCGCTGAATGTGACACTGCGGTTGCGCAGGCCAGCAACGTCTCAGGAGGTGAAGCGCCTGATCAGGAGCATGGTGGAGCGGGATCCCAAGAAGCGCATCAAGATGGAAGAAATCTGTCAGCAGCCCTGGGTCGCGCAGGCAAGTTTTCAAATCTCTATAGTTTGTCTCAAGCCCCAACAGCTTTGGCCACCTGAAGATATGTTAAATGCTGGTGCTCTGCCAAGGAATTTGCGAATGGCTGCAGCTGGCGATTGCTGGTAGCTCAGGGTGCTACTTCTCACACAGCTAAGCCTATCGCTGAGCCTGAGCTGCGCTTTGACATGCAGGGTGTGTCAGCAGACTTCCTTACGCGGAACGAGCAGTATGTCAGCGCCAGCAGTGAACACCGGCCTAAGCAGGTGGGGCCTCAAATCTTGTAGCAAAAATTGACGCACGCTCCTTGCCCGTTCCTTTCTATCTTGGGCATGTTTTAGGTCTTCTGGCGCAGCAGGTATCCCTGGACCACACTCTGCTGCCCCTGGCAAGAGGAAGTTAAGGGCTGATTTGAGCTAGTATAGCACACGTCACCCATTGCGTCTCCTCAATACTGCTACAGCTACTGTTAAGGCCGCATTTCACCAGCCCGTGCAATTGAAAGCGGAACTTGAGGCCGTTCGGTATGAGGCGCTGTTACATTTGCGTTGAGCATGACAGAACATTGTGTTGTGCAGTCAAAGGCGGTCATTGACGCCATTCTGTACGAGGCGGGGCTTGAGAGACCAGAGGAGAGACAAGCCCGGGAGCAGAAGCTGCAGCAGAAGGCGGTAGCTGCAAATAGAAGCTCCGAGCAGGGCTCTGGCTCCTCAGCATACAAGGATCCTGGAGAAACGATGGAGTGGTGATAGCCGCAGTTCTTCCTAGCTTGAAGGCCTTGGGCAGGGCTCTGGACCTTCTGCATACACAAATCCATGGAGCCTTAGGAAAGCGGTAAAAGCCGCAGTGGAAGGCAGCAGCTGCCAATGAAGGCTCTGGGGAGGGCTCAGGCTTGTCAGCACGCAAGGACCCTGCAGAGATACTCCATGGTGACAGCTGCGGCCGCTGCGGAACAGTCCCACTCAGCAGCACCATATAGGGGCACTCAGGAATATGGAGACTTTGGCCCGCTCCTTGCATGGGCAGCCTTGAGCAGAGCACTTATACATCCTTGCAGATGCTATGATTCAGAATTATTGCCCTGCAATGCTGTGCACGTGGGACAATGTATGCAGCTCACAGAAGATTGCAAGAGCCGCAGCTGCTGATCACGTGGCCTGCATGGGCAGCAGCTGCAGCTGCAGGAACTGCAATTGCTGGCCATGCCTAGGAGCTCTACAGAGCCTTGTTCCTATCAACAGGAATCTTCTCCACGCAATTGGCCAGCTAGATCATTCCTAGCATTCCTGGCGTTTTTGGCATGGCTCAAGTTGCAAAGCTGTCCTTGATCATGCTTTGCGTTGCCTGAGCGCGAGCACTGCGCAGGTCAGCCTTTTCACAGGGCTTTCAACAGCTTTTGCGGAGCAAGAGAGTGGTGCTCAAGCTTGATGTTGTCTGGACAGAACTTGATCGTTTGGCTTTGCCTAGTGTTGGTACCCCCAAGGTGCTAGCTAGCTTTAGGACAGTGCTGGAGAGCTGTAACACTGTGCGCTTTGGAACATGCAAGATACCAAGATCACAACAGGTCTGGCAAATGGCCAGCATGAGGGGAACAGGCAGTGTTGGCTGGTGATATCACTTCAGGTATGATACATCAAGAAGGGCTGATAGAGGGTGGTCTGCACGAGTGTGCTTGCAAGATGCTATGACTAGCTCATCTACATGTGTCTTAGCTTCAAATTTGGCAGCTTTAAAGGTGAAGCTTCTGAATGAATCACTCACAGGTGTTGGAATAGCTACATTCCTTAAAGAGAATGTTCTTCATCTGTACGATATTTTGCTACATGTACAGAGAGAAATTGTCTTGCACTGCTGCCTATAATTTAGGTATACGCTCCACCCTCATGACCAAGAACAAACAGCTGCGTGCGGCATGAGACACACAAGCCAAGACATGTTCCGCTTATTATCAGCATGCATAGTCTGAACGCCACAAGTGCCTTCAGTGGCCAAAGTGTCATCACAGGCATACATGTCTTCTCTATGTGGAGCACACACTTGCTGCCCCCTCACGGCGAAACTGTATACCAGAGCTCTATTACAGCCCTGCAACCTACGGCTCCTCAGGATGTCCTGGTCTCTGGCTTGCTGAATAGCGTGCCGACCTCTGCTGTGCAATCAGCTATTGCCAATGGAACCGCTGCAATCGTTGCAACCGTGGACCTGGAGAGGATTGCTTCCTGATCTGCAGTCGCCCTCACGCGCCCTAGCCACTTTCCTCTCACAGTGACTGCTGTGAGAGGTTCCTCAAGAGATGCTGTTTCCCGGTTTGCTGAACAGCGTGCCGACCTCCGCAGCGCGATTTGCGATGGCTGAGGCAGACGGCTGCAGCCGCGGGTCAGGGGAGGGCTGCTTGCGCGCAGGGCGGCTGATGTGCTTGGCAGCCTCCTTGTCCGGGAACGTAGGCATCAGAGCCTGCTCCTTCGGGGGAGGATGCTCTGTGAACCTGCGTAGCACAGCTCAGCTCAGACGCTTTCCAGCAAAAGTTTGAGCTTTTACAATGTCCCACAACATTAAAAAGATGATAAGCGCTTAGGACGTCGGGGCAAGCCCACTATATGGGAAAAGGGCACTTTAGCGTCTGTGATTCAATGAGGAGCATAGCATTCTGTAAGCTGAAGAAATGCATATTTGCTCAAGGCTTGACACAGGCGGCCTGTTATCTACAAAACAGGGCTTCTGCAGCTGTCAGGCGCCTCTCAGGATACAACGTGAGCTGGCCATTCAGCACCACAGCACTGTGCCAACTAAGGGAGAGGACAAGCATGGAACTAAAGACGTGGATGCCTACCATCTGGACTGCAACGCCTCAGCGGCGGTGAGGCGCCTCTCGGGGCACAGCGTGAGCAGACCATTGAGCAGCTTGAAACCCTCCTCTGTCAGGCGCCCGCGGCCGCCGTCGTCGTGGAAGCTGGGCGCTGGGAACTTCTCCCGCAGGTGGTTGATCAGCAGCGGCTTGAACGTCAACTGCACAGAAAATACAGATTGGGGTCATCAAAGTTGCCAATTTCACAAGCGTCCTGTGCAAGGTCCTTGCATGCAAATCAAAAGCAACACCTAATGAGCCAGTGGTCTAAACATAAAGGAAAGAGCCACGAGTTAGACAACCTTCTTTACTAGGACCATACAAGCGCCCTTGATGCCTTGCCGAGCACATCCCAGGAGGTCACCCACTTCATGACCTCGAATCTCATGACCACCAGCCACATTCCCTTGCTGTGCTAGAGCCATAGCACCTAGGGCAAGAGCCTAGAAACCAAGTGATGACTGGCTGAGGACCCAAACAGTCACCTGCTGCATGACTTTCAGCTTTTTGACGCCCGGCCAGTTGTCCTCGCTGGGCGTGCCCAGCAGCCCGAAGATCTTGTGCAGCTGCGGGATCTCGCCCTGCTCGCTGAACAGCACCTGCTTCGTCAGCAGCTCCGCCATGATGCACCCCAGGGACCACATATCAATGGCCGTCGAGTACTCCTTGCATCCTGCGCACGGCACATGTATTGTAACCATGAGCCGGCCAACGGATTTGCTGCGGGATCTGGCCCTGCTTGCTGAAGAGCAGCAATTGTGTCAGCAGCTCTGCCGTTGTGCACCCCAGCGACCACATGTCTATGGCTGTCGAGTACTCCTTGCACCCTGCGCATGGCGGATGCGTGAATTCCAAGCGCTCACATGTGCACCTACAATGAGACAGCCACCATCCGCATGCAATCTGCATTACTGCCCGCATCCGAGCTTTTCACCAGTGCAATGCTATCCAGAAGCAGCCGCGGGTTGCGGTGCCAGACATCATGCCTGCAGGGGCGCAAAGGAGGGCCCATACTGCCAGACTACTATGCCTACCCCGTGCAGGGCATGCATTGTGGACCCTGTGTGACCAGCAACCCGCTTACATCAGAGCTTGCCCCGACTCAGAAGGATGCAGCTGTAGCAGACGGCTCACCTAGAAGCAGCTCCGGGGCGCGGTACCAGAGCGTGACCACGTTGTGGGTGTACGGGCGCAGGGGGGACCCGTACTGCCGCGCCAGGCCAAAGTCGCATATCTTGAGCTCGCCCTTGTTGCTGTACAGGATATTGCTGGTCTTGAGGTCGCGGTGCAGCACCCAGTTCTCGTGCAGGTAGTGCATCCCGCAGAACAGCTGCTGCATCAGGCACTTCACCTGCGTCGCACAGCACATAGAATCAGAGGGAGGTTTTTTGCAGGACAAAGCCTTGGGATCTTGGGGGAGCTCTGTACGTCATGAAGCCTACACCTTGCATCAACAGTAGCTTCAACGTGACAGTCTGGTAGCGGAACCAAGCTGCTGCGGGAAGGCAAACAGGTCATCCAGCCATGCATAGGTCACAGGAGGACCCTGTTCTGAAAGGATTAGCAATATAACATCAAGCCATGGATATTGCCTAACCAGGGCTGCTGAGCCCATGCTTTCATTATGCTGACGGTGTCGTGAGAGCCGATCTCCACAAACAATGCGCAGGACAAAATGTGGCTTTGCTGCACACAGAGTTGTGGTACTGGCTCTGACAGACACGTCAGCATCAGGATTGTGTCTCCAGCAGCTCCTGGCCAGGGCAGACATCCAGGTGATGTGGGAATGGAAGCTGGTGGGCTCACCTCGGCGATGCTGAAGGGCTGCTTCATGCTCTCGCTGAGCTGCTTCAGGTCGTGCTCCACGTACTCCATGACCATGTAGATCTCGCTCAGACTCCGCCCAACCACCACCTCCGACACCTGCACATTAGGGCGCATGAGAGTCTGTACTCGTTCCATCCAATCTTGGCAGTGTCTAATATGCGGATTGGTCTCCAAGGAGTCAGGTACATGATATGCACTCGACCACCACTTCCAACACCTGCAGGCACCGCTACAACTCTCTGTCTCCATGGCGAAATCCGACAGTCTAGAGCAATGAAACAGCTGCTGCTGGGCTTACACACCTGATCTGGGACCTTTCCTTCCTTCTTGATCGGGGTCAGACTTCTGACTTGACACTTCTTGAGAGGTGCGGTTTGGGTGTCGTCCTGCTCTATGAGTGAAAGATCCTCATCATCGTCACTACTGTCGCCCTCCACCACCTCTGAGAACTGCAAGATTGCGCGCAAGACACCGCAAATTTGGGTTCAGGCCTGTGATGTTGGGAGTTGGTGCATGGTCAGCGGCTTGCGTCTTCAATCTATCCTCTAGGGAAGCTACCTCGTTGATGCTGGGGTGGTGGGAAGTCTGTGCATGCTTGGCGCTTTGTGTGAGGGATGTGAAATGGGGATGGGAGAGTAGATGTCCCCCATGTATCGAGGTAGTGGAAGACCTAGACTATATGGTATCCAGCTTAGCTAGAACAGCCATCAGAAGGAAAGCCGAGATTGAGCAGGCTGAGGGTTGAGAGCACCCACCTCCACAATGTTGGGGTGGTGGAAGGAGAGGAGGATGTTGATCTCGCGGATGGAGGTCTGCGGGAAGCCGTCCTTCTCCTTGTCCATCTTTATCTTCTTCAGCGCGCACATGTGCCCCGTCTCCTTGTCCCGCGCCCTGCACAGATGGCCACTTCAGGACATAGACGTCCTGACATACTGCAATCATAGCAGAAAGGCCTGCCAAGGACAAAGTCCCTCCCTTGAAACGGAACGCCGTCCAGAACTAGGCAGTGAGAAACGTGTACAGCACATGCGCTCTAGGCATTCAGGGCGTCAGGCACAAGAAGCCAGCAGGCGTGTTGAAGCCTGTTGACGAAAGGACATGACTGGCCTAGCTCACACCGGCATAGGGTGTGAGTCCAGGTGACATTTAACTCTGCTCAAAGCTCTACTGATGTTGTTTGTGCAGGCGCAGTACCCAGCTGATGCTGTCACAGAACAGAAGGCATGCAGGGACAAGAGACTCACTGGTAGACGACGCCGTAGGTGCCCTCGGAGATGCGCCGGATCTTCTCAAACACCTGCACGTCGCGGCACTTCTGCAGCATGCTGATGCTGCGCACGGCGCCGGGGCCCTGCGCCTCGTCATCGGGGCGGCCCGAAGGACTCATCCCGTCTGCCAAACCCTCACGCTCCCGCTCGTTTAGCTCCCTGTCTGCCTGCTCAGCCCGAGCTGCCTCCTCGTCCAGCTCAGCCTGCATGTGATTGCCAGCATCGGCAAAGATGGACTTCGTGTCACACACAGCATGGCAGTCACAAATCAAGTCCCTCTGTACATGCATGCCCTGCAGCACCATCATCTGGGCGGCCTGCGATTATAGTGAAGATGCTGCTCCTAGTTGGTAAGCCATAAACAGGCACTGCTGTTATCATTCATATGCAATGACAGTCGACGATGCAACATGTAGTATATTGACGCAAACCGTGTTGACGGGCTCAGGGGGGTCCTCTTCAGGGTCCTCATCGAGCCAGCGCGACCGGGCGACCTTCACCGGGGGGTCCGCCATGTCCTCATCAGCAGCGTCTGGCTTGGGATCCTCATCTGCTGCCGCTGTTTCAGGCATCTCTGCACAGCCACACAATCATTCAATGCTTTGCAGATTCCTCCTATGGTGAGAGTTGGATAGGAGAATACTGGGGCGCTTAGGAATACCCAGACAGCATCTGCTTTCTGGTGAGGACTTACAGACAAATCCGAGCATGGCATACAGCACCATTATACAATTTGCTCAGGCCCAGATTGTAAGGGCGCGTTCACACTTGAGGAAAGCCTTCTCCAGAGAAAACTTGACACGTCAGCTTTTTCTCCTCAAAAACATTCTCCGCGTTCAGATTCCTATACAGGAGAAGGGAACTGCGGTGCAGCAAAGTCGGACAGCAACCCCGCTCGACTCGTATGGCTGGCTTATATACGGTATAATGGCATTCTGAAGCGGTCCAATTAGTTTAGGTGACGTATATCCATAGCTTGATACTCGGAGAAGGCCCTCTCCAAAATCGGAAAACGGAGAACGGAGAAGGGTCCCCCCTGTAAATTTTCTCCTGCCACGTCAGAATTTTGGAGAAGAGAAGCCTTTCTCCGCCTAGTGTGAACGCGCCCTAAGCATGCAGTATCTACCTGCATCGTCCCCTGAGACTGATGGAGACGCCTTCATGGCCGGAGGCGCGTTGGGGTCCACGTCAGCATGGTTGCGCATGGTGAACTCCTCCAGCTCCCTCGCCGCCCTGTCAGCAGCGCTCAGCGGCGCAGCACCTGCACGTCATGATGAATGTAAAGGTCTAAATGATTCTGAAGGTATCCACGTCAGCATGGTTGCGCATGGTGTGGTGAACTCCTCCAGCTCGCGCGCCGCTCTGTCAGCAGCGCTTAGCGGCGCAGCACCTGCACGTTTGAGACGTAGTGTCAAGGATTCCAGCTTTCTGAAGGTGGCCAGATCAGCATGGCTATACATAAAGTCTCCTTAACCTCTCTTGTGGCCATGTCAACAGCGCTCGGCAATATGGCACGTGCACATATTGTACGATGTGAAGCCACCGAGGTCAGCACGCTAAGGCACATCGGCTGCGAGAGTCTACCGGCCAACACTAGCCGATGGCTCATTGACTCTATGTGATTGACACTGCCCTTACAGATACATAGTACAGCTGGAGCCACCCCCAATTTCTGCTCAAAGAAAGGTGATCATTGAACGATAACTTACAGATACATAGTACAGCTGAAGGACACCCACCTTTGGCTGGTGATGGCTGTGGCTGCTTAGATGAGGTTGCGCGGCTGGCAGAGGCGCTACCAGCTTGGCGGTCCTGCCTGGCATTGACGCTGTCAGCAGGCGACTCATCGCTCGCGTCAGCCACGCGCGGCTTCTTGGGCGGCGTCTGCCATGTGATGGGGTTGGGCCTCTTTAGGCTCGGCATCTCCCCTGGCTCAGCCTCGCCCTCCTCCCTGTCATCATCCTGCTAATGAAATAAAGTGCATGAGCCTTAAGACAATGTATCCAGGAAAATACAATGGAGGCTCATTAAGGCTATCTGTGTGACCTGGTTTGGCTGTCACGGTAGTCCTTTGCCCTTCAGAGTCAGGAACAGATAGATGGCGCACCCAAGAAGCCTGGTGACAGACGCAGTGTAGCCTGTGGAAGGTGTGGCCTTGATACATTAGCTACAATCAAGACTCTCTCAAGGAAGGGACTAGAGTTGACTCACCGCCTGCGGCTTGGCAGTGGCCTGCTTCACTTTCATGGCAGCCTTGCGCAGCTCCTCCATCACATTGCTGCCCGTGCCCAGCACCGACATGCCTGGAACTCTGGCCTCTGGCGCCATTTTAGCGTCCTGAGCGCGCCCAGATGACGGTGGCCGCCTCTGCTGCACAGTGCAACACCGAGTCAGCTGGCATGCATGTACCTTTCATGCATTGCAGAGTGTCCCTAGCAGTGACGTTCCCGGAACCCTAGCCTCTGGCGCTGGTTCAGCGTCCTTTAAAGGCGGTTGCCCAGATGAAGGCGTTGCCTCTGCTGCGCACTGTGATACAGACTCAGATGGCATGCTATATCTGCGTTGTCAGCAAAGAGAGGGACCAAAAGTTTGCACTGCTCAGGGTCCTCGCTGCACAGCATCATCTCTTTTGTCCCACAGAGAGACACAGAGACAGGCAGTGGCAGGTTTTCCGGATGCCTTACCTGAGGCTCTGCAGACTTCTCTCCAAGCTCTCTATCATCCCTATCACGCCGCATGGACGCAGGCGGCGCAGGTCTGGGGCGATCCCTCCTGCAACAGTCACCCTGATGCTGAGGCAACTGCACAGATGCAGTGGACATGCATGCATGCATGCAGGCAGGCACGTCACATGCAGGCTGTAGGAGTATTGATGTCTAGTTTGCGTGACAAGAAGCCTGCTAGAGAGGCAGTCAGCGCACCTGTCAGAGTCTCTGTATGGCACGCGCTCCCGCTGTGGTCCGTCTCTACGTTCCAGGTGTGAAGGAATCCTCGACCTGCGCGCAGGTTCTGGAATGTCACTGGCAGTCAACAGTCTCTGTATGCATGTCTACCAGCCAGCTGGGTCCTGCCTATGAGGGAAAGGCATATGGGGTGACATAAAAGGGTATTGCATGACCGCAGACTGCATGAAGTGGCGTGATTGTGCCTGTCAGGAGCTCGCTGTGTGGCTACACAAAAGCTGCAGCAGCTGCAGGTGTGAGACACACCTGTCCACACGCTCAGCTGGCCATGCATCACGATCCCTTGGAGGCAGATCGCCTTTCCTGCTGCCTCCTCTGTCGTCCCGCAGCGGTGGGTACTTATGGCTTTTGTGGTCTGGCGGTGCCATGCTGATATGCTGCCGACCTCACCAGACGAGTCTGCGGCCCACAGCCTAGCTGGCTACATCAGTGGAGAAGGCTGCTGAAGGTGTTCAGAAATCGTTCCCACAGAGCAAGCTCAAACCGCGTGTCCTATTTTCTGCAGATCCTTTTCACTCTGTCGGATCCCAGCTGACTGGCAGGACTGGTTTTGCAAATTGGCAACAGAAAGTGAGTGTATTATTCCGTCATGGCACTCGACTGGCACTGGAAGCCACTGCTATCCATGCGGAATCTCCTCAGCTCTCTTCTTTAGGTAACTGAGCCAGGCAAAAACCACAATTCCCGGTAGCCTCGCCTGGCAGGCGTATTCAGTATCGTATCACTACATTCTGCAAGAATGTAGCAGCTAGCGCAGACACCGCGCCCATTGCACGTCACAGACCTCTGAAGACGTTTGAACATAGGTTTCGGAGACAGAAAAAGCGAAGAGGAACGAAGCTTGTCTCTTTCCAGCTGCCAGAAAATGAGAAGCTGCGATATAAGTCATGCAAGGGCTGCGCTACACATGTGTTGATTTCAGCAGCAACTGCGATAAGTTCGCTGCTCAGGGTCCTTGTTGGAGCAGGCTGACTGTTCTGTAGAGTGCCGCGCTCTTATTGCATAGCATCCTGCAAGCAGATCGCAATATCGCATCCAGGCAAGCTTTGAGGGATGGTGTGAGAGAGCATATCTCAGTGCTTGCATGTTGGTTCTGTATGATAGATAAGAGCTAAGAGCTCCATGCCGCCGGCTTGTGATGGGCAGCTCTGAGGACGATGCAACGCAAGATGATCTGCACTTCAGTAATGTACGCTGCCTCCTGTTGCTCTTCATATTGAGCTCAATTCGTCTTCCCTAGAATCGCGATTGCTTGTGCATATGCGTGAGGTAGACTTGCCTCCTATCGAAGATGAACTGGGTATGCCTGCTGATTATGTAAGGTGTGCCCTGCAGCACATGCTTGCCGGAGCAGTCGCAGGGATCCTGGAGCATACACTCATGTTCCCAGTCGACACCATCAAGACCAGAATGCAGGCACTCGCACACCCTGGACAGCAGGCAAGCCCCTGCTCCCAGCATACTCCCTCGGGACTGACTTCAGTCCTGCTAGGTGCTAGCACAGGACCGCCAGAGCGTTCTCCTCACACAGATGAGGATGGTCTCTCCAGAACCCTGCTCTGCAATTAGATAAATGCACAGTGGCAGTGGAAAGCCTCTCAAGATTGTGAGCCAGATGGAGAGCCCCCCTCCCATATTCTGCAGCTACCTACAGCGTGAGATTGCATCAGATACAATGTTGACAGGACAAGTGATGGTGTTGTGTATGGATGCAGCTCCATGGGGTGCCAACACTGCGTGCGGTCAGAGCAGTGCTGCGGAGGGAGGGGGTGCGAGGACTCTATGGGGGGATTGCAGCAGCTGGCCTTGGCGCAGGGTGAGTCATGGCCCACGTGTCTCACAGAGCATGCTGCAGAGTTGAACCAGAGCCAGGTAGTGCTAAAGAAAATGATTGCTGTGTTCTTGCTGCTCCGGCAGGGGTGATAGCTACAAGGGTGCAGCACAAGCACTGGCTTCTTGGGAAGGAATGAGATTGCCAGCGTCTCGATCGCTTCCCGCCCACTCTGCTATCTGTCACCTATTGTGCAGACAGCAACTCGGGCTTGACTGGCTGACCACTAAACACCCTGGGGACACAAGCCCTGTGGTCATGCTGTGCAGGCCAGCGCACGCGGTGCACTTTGCGGTGTACGAAGCAGCAAAGAAGGGCTTGGGCGAGACGGTTGCGGAGACCAGCTTCCTGGGAGCAGCACTGGCGGGCGCGACTGCCACGGTGGTCAGCGACGCATGCATGACGCCCTTCGACGTCATCAAGCAGCGCCTGCAGGTGAGGCATAGTTCCCAGACACATTTACTTGGTGCTCTGCATCATGGATGGTAAATGATCCGGGGGTAGCAGTGGCAAAAAGGCAGCTGCCACGGCAGTCAGCGGTGCATGGCATGCATGACGTCATTGGATGTCATCAAGCAGCGCATGCAGGTACACAAGCTCCCAGGCAGATCCATGTGTCATCTTCTGTATGACATGCTTAGGAGCAGCACATGGCAGGGCAATTGCCATGACACACAGTGGCGCACTCTGGATGTCACGAAGCAGCGCCTGCAGCCTAGCAGACCCTTTCCCAAAATGATCTCTACTGATGCTGTGAAAGGTGTAGGCGTAGATGCTGGTGTGATGTTGGACACCTTTGGCCCTTTGTTTGGCTGGCGGGGTATGCAGCCAAAGCTAGATGTACAGAGCTTTCTGATAAATCATCTTGAGGCTGCATGCTTTGCCAACCCACCACAGAACCGGGAGTGCCCTGAGCACACTAACTTCTGCGGAAGTTCTGCTGGCGCAACTGACTGCCCCGTCTTCTCGTAGCATTCAAGCTTCCATGGGGGCACCACGTGAGAACTGAGCAATGAACGTGATGGGTCTGCGTGCAGGTGGCGCACAGCCCCTACTCCGGATTCCTGCACTGCCTAAGCCACACTGTCAGGAAGCGCGGTGTGAAGGCGCTATTCAAGTCCTATCCCACAACAGTAAGCCATCTCCGAGCAGCAACACCTGCTCAGTGAACCATATTTCCATGCCATGCTGCCATAGTGGTGTCAATCCTCATCGCTCTTTTTGGGGTGCTGTCATGGCGCTGAACATATTTGCTGACACATGTACAAACATCAGTGAGATGCACGGAGGCTGCTTGGAGCTATGTGATCATCCCCTTTTAGGCAGTATTTGGCCAGTGAACGCCGGCATGAAACTTTAGCTCGTGGTCTGTACCATGAAAGTAAGGAAATGTCTTCTGAGCACATGATTGCTGGCTGCAGCTGGTCATGAACATTCCTTTCACGGCGCTGTACTTTGCTAGCTACGAGACGGCCAAGCGGGCAACCATGAAGCACGCCAACTGCGAGGAAAGCCTGCTCATCCAGGGAGTTGCAGGTACGACACCTTGACTCCACTGCTTTGGCAGGACACAATTGACATATGAAACCGAGACGCAGATAGCTTTAGCTTCATCGGCATTGCCATCACATGCACAGCTCTGGAAGCTTCTTGAAGATACAGTGCCTCAATTGCCTCAAATACATTGCTGTGAACCTGGAGCTGCAGATGTTCCATGGAAGAGCAGGCTTGTAGCTGAAATGAGTCAGTGGATGCCAGAAACTCCAGACACAAGAAAGACGAGAGGGAGGCCAGAGGCGCTAGGTAATCCTTAGATGGTATACTGTGCTGCAGGAGGGGCTGCTGGCGGGGTGGCAGCTGCCTTGACAACGCCCCTAGATGTAGTGAAGACGCGGCTGCAGCTTGAAGGCGTGGGCAGCCGAGTCAGCTATCGGGCAATCAACCTGGTGAGCCCTTTACACACAATCTGACTTTCAGCCCTGACAGGAATAGAGAGGTTCTTCTGCTGTGCAGAGTGTACATCTCCCCTCCCTAGCTCATGCTACCGCAGGCATCAGCACATGCATGCACCCGCGCTTCATGAGTCTGGGATTCAGCAGGAGCCGACAATTCAGCCAGTTGCTGCAGACCTTATTCCTCACACACACACATGCTGCTTGCTTTTGCACATGCCTGCCAGGGAATTTGCCCAGCTGTGTGTCCCTCTCTTTCTATGCTCTACTCCTGATCCTCTTTGCAGCACATTGGACCTGCATTGTGCAGGAGCCACGTACATGCAATTTGAGAGAGACTTTCCTTCTCTGTCATATCATGACACCTAGTTACTACATGTGTGCAGGTGGACACCATCCGGCACATTGCCCGGACGGAGGGCAGCCGGGCACTCTGGGCAGGGATCCGCCCTCGGGTGCTGTTCCATGTGCCGGCAGCTGCCATTACATGGAGCAGCTACGAGACCATGAAGGTCCTGCTCAGAGACGGCACACTCACGCCTGTGTGACAGGCGCTGAAGTCCCAAGCACAATGCTGGGAGTCAGAGGGCCTTGCCTTGGGCCAGAACTCTTTCTAAGCTGGCACAGTTGAGCTGTAGCTAGAAACACAATGAGATGCGCACTGATTTGGCGACCCAGAACCACCTGAGAAACCTGTGGCAGCAAGTATGCATGGCATGCCGCCCAGACAGAGCTGAATATCGCAAGCAGCGAATCATATTGGAACCAGAGAAGTCCTGAGCAGTATCTGTGCCGCCGAGTGCTATGTGACATGCCTTCTTTGCAAGTTGGCAATGTTATTTCCCTGTCTTGAGAGTGCTTGTACAACGGGCTGGATACCATGCCTGGCCAAAGCTGTGAGTTCCTCTCAGCTTCTGCCATCCAGATTCATTGGCCTGCCTTGGCCTCCTGTGCTGTCTTTGCTCTTACACACATTATGTATTCGGTCCACCAGATGAAGGGGTCTTGCCCATATCCCAAAGCTCATGCTGAAAGCGCGCCTCGCACATCCGAGCTGCGTCCAGATGCTCCTCTTGTGTCCTTCAACGCTTGCTGATGCCAGAGCTGGTCAAAGTCTGTTGCCTGGACAATCTCTGTCAAGAACAGGCAGATCACAAGTGCTGCATCTCCTGCACACTCATAATAGCTCTGCACATCTGCAACAAAGTCTCTCTATCACTGATCCGGGCAAGCCCCTCGGTGTTGCTGAGACTAGATTCATTTGTATGCAACTGTCTTCTAGTCACAAGAGAGCCACCGATGCCCTGCGCTTCCACAGCAGTGCTAAGGGGCTACCGCATGCAGCCTATCCCACACTACAATAAAGCTTTGTGTTGCTATGGCAGCACAAAGTTGTCACTGTGGTATGTGTAAATGACGGTTGTCACTTACCGCCAAAGACCACTGCAACGTGGGTCCTGAGGATGCCTGTACTGGCAGACCAGGCGCCCAGAAAGTTGTTGGTGGAGTCAATAGACAGGACAATCCCAATTGCTCGCAGCAGTGTTAGTGTATTCCTAAATGGCTTGGTGGTGCCTGTGACCTGCAACCCGCACTCTCAGAAGTCAGACAGAGGTCTGTAATCCATCTGCACAGGCAGTCCTCACAAGATGCCCTTGATAGCGCAGCTGTCTGACACCTATTGCGAGAGGAAGAAGCGCACCATGCAGGCAACGGTACAGAGCAAGATGAAAAACTGGTAGCTAGTCTTGAACCATGGGAACGCATAAAAGTAAGAGCAGACGCGCTTTGGCGAGAACTCGCCACTGGTTCCAAACACCTGAATTCATCGCAAGCCTCTCACCCGATGTCAGGGATCCTCACTAACCAAAAGTGATGCAAATCCAGAGAGTCGATGGCAGATGCCGAAGCATAGTTCCGGCAGAGCTGCAGAAGTAGGGCTGTCACGCACCGTCTGAGGACCAGAATTGCTACAATATGCCTGACAGGCTACTATTCCGCCAAATTGGACCGCCCAAGCCATATAGCAGAGTGTGACTAGCACCTTTGCAGCTGATGACATCCATTGTGGTAGTTTCTGCTGAACCTTTGAAGGCATGCGAGCTTGGAGTATGCTCTATTCACTTCGGAGAGGGCATTCACAAGCCTTGGATGGCAGCTGACTTCCGAAGGACGAAGTATTTTGTACACATAAAACACTCGATTTGCAAATAAGCAGCGGATTGGCTACAGATTATGTCCTAACGCGCCCTATTGTAGGGAATAATCAGTCGGAGTGCGCTTTGCAGTTCTCATGGAGCTTCCTGTGAGGTCCCTACGGATGGCCATGAGTCATGCTGGATATCCTTAAGCGGTGATTCCCAAGGCGCCAGGCTATGACATAATACGCCACTCTGTCAGTTTCGCTCTTAGCCCAGGAGGGCTCCACAATCTGGTATCAGGTATTGCAGTCCAGTTCTCACAAGGACCGCTCAGGTTGCGGTCTCCATCAGTTTTCAACTCGGGCCTTCCAAGCCGATCACAGGCTCACAGTGCTCCTTACTACTACTTCTAGTACACGGACTTTCACCACTTTGGAGGCCCGTGTGGGGTCCGGATACATCTGCAGCAAAGCAGATCAGCTTCACACAAACTTAAAGCTCTAAAGAAGCTACCACTTCTGTTTTGCTGTCCATAGCGGACCTCCCACTTGGCAAGGAGCGATGGGGCAGACTCATAGCACCAGGATGTTGGAAAACACAGCATATGCATCTTTAGCTAAACTATCGGATGATGCCACAGCCAAGGAGCAGCGTAAGTTCAAGTGCAAGTTGCTGGCCGAGCAAGTGCGTCTGCAACGTGCCCTCGGGGCCCTTTTGGAGCAAGGCATGTATCCTCCGCTTCTCCGTCTCTATCTGCGGTGTGCATGTATGGGTTTGGCAATAAAGCCCGGAGCTTGATGTCTTGTGGACATCTGTGTCAGGTATGTTTCACGAGTGACGTTTTTTGAAGGGCCGCCGGATATTCGGTACACATGTGAGGAGTTTAAGATGATCAGCCGGCAGACCGCAGAAGCAAGGTCTGCACAAAGGGATGCTTTACTTGTGGAAAGACTTGAAGAGAAGAGACGTGCATTGCGCAGAGAGGTGGTAACACTCATGAAAGGTGAAATTCAAGTAACATCTGGCATAAGATGCGTTCCTGAGAAGCAGATCTGGAACAATACAATGGAGATGACACGACGTCTCCTAGAGCTCTATTGTCAAGCATCATAATCGCAATGAAGTTCCTAGGAAGTGTCTTGTAATGCTAACGGCTATGGTACCATCCTAAGGCAGGCAATTGGTGTTGCTTCCGAACCATGTGATTTTAAAGGCCATGGTTGTGGTTGCCAGGTAAGCCCAAATATAAGGACCTCTTCTCAGCCATCATGAAGTTGGAGCAAAGACTAATTGCTGGAAATGCAAGCTCTCGCTGATGGACTTTTGAAGAACGTGGTACTCTCAAGGTTTGGAGGACATCTCCCTTGCGTGTTGTTCATCAAAGGCGTGCAACCATCATGAGTGACTCCTTTGACATTGCCAATGAATGCTGTCATTTTGCACATGACTCAAACAGAAGGATGAAATGCAGTTGAAGGTCACATGGAGCAGGATAATTACGGAGAAGTTTCAATAAGAGAGGTTGTGCAGGGTTTGATGTAAGGAGGTAGATGTTGCAGGGTAAGCTGCACAGGTCTAAAGCCAAACGTGTACTAGGAGCTCGTCGGGCATCTAACAAGCCACCTCAAATCAAAACCTCAGCAAGCTTCTTTTGGGACCCACAGCTTCTTCAAGCCATGATCAAGGGCTAGGACAAAGAGGCCGGAATGTTTGAAGTCGATGATAATGCTGAGTCTGCTCCACATCTTGGGCAGATGCATGCACCCGTGCCACTCTGCATCCTGCCATGATGGTATGGCAAATCCTGTAATTTGCCCTCTCCGAGATGCGTTTGCTCAATGGTCTCTCGCCATGTGTCTTGTCATTCTTCCCTCAGCGAGTTCTACTAGCATACTACATTGAGCAATGAGTATATCCTTCGGGCACTATGTGCCTCTTCATGATCGTTGCGAGTAACGTGGACTGTGAAATACTAGTTATACCACATCTCGAGATCACACACTCAGGACCTAACTTTACAAAAATGTCTGACGAACTAGATGGATATGTTCTACACAGCCAGTACATCTAGACGAGGAGATCTGCCCCACAATTGGCAACGTCTACTATTTAATCCATCTGGTGCGGACGTGGTGGATTGTGTGTCTGTTCAAGACATGCTGAACTAGGCAGCTGGGTATCACAAGAATGTCATCAAGCAGGCGTTGTACCCAACACTGACAAAATTGCTCCACTCATTGTTCACCTGGAGGGTAGTTCACTTTGCAGAGGCATTGTTGTAGTTTTGTACATGTTCCCCTGACCCAATCAATCTTGCGCCGTAATAAGCACATGCTGGCAACTTGCATCTTGCACAAGCGTGCTGTGAACATCATGGTAGCTCCCTTCGCCCACTCATTCATAAAGGAAGATAATGCTGGCTCAAAACTTGGTTGTGATGGAGCTCAGAATTTTGGCCCGGCACATCGGACACAGACCTCCCGCTGCTACGACTTTCTTGGCACAGCCCGGGCACGTACATTGCAAGAGCCACATATTGTTAGGCAGAGTTGTACCAACCGCACCATCACGTCTCTACCGCTCACTGATAATGCAAGAACTGTCACAACCCCTCTCTTGCTGTAAGAGACCTTGGGACATTCAGTGTCCCACTAACATGTTGTCGGTGAGATACTAATGAGGTGCAGGCGTGACACAGAAAAGCAGAGGGGCAGACGTTGGAGCAACTTGCGGTCTTATTATATATCCAGCTCTAGCTAGATCAGCTTTGCGACAGGCTTGATCGACTGGGCTTCTCATGCGCCAAATTGCAGGAGCGCACCATGTGCATGCAGGGCCAAAATATGACATCGCGCAGATTCTCCCAACACACTATGCAGAGGTCGTCTTCATCCTCGTCCTTCTCCACGTAGAGGTCTGCAGTGCTAGAGGCCTGCGGCAGCACACGCCAGCACCTTCTCATCCCCCAATTTGTCTCCTTGTTTGTACAAGTTGTGGTCATATACTGTGGTAATAGCCATACACTCAAGGCCAGCAGTAGGGTAGGTCGCAGCACTTCAAGGCTTTCAGGCATTGCCTGGCAAACAAGGAAGTCAACGAAGGCATGAAGCCTGAGTCACTGGATGGTAGTACCATGAAGCTTTGTCCACAAGACTGGACATAGCATGACGGCATGCGTACCTGCTCCAATGGATAGTCCCTTGGGCGAGAGTCTTTTGGCCAAGTGTAGCGAGATGCTATAGCTATCCGTGAGCTTAAAAGTGGCTGTTTTGCAAGCTCAGGAGTTGTCTGCAATTCCCCTGATGGTGCGCCTGCTGGATCTGTAGCCTTGCAATTGGGCATACCCCTGCCTTGCTTTGAAAGGCATGCTATATCAATGCTGGCATCTGTGGAAGAGGCCGCTGTACAAAGATGTCCTGGTTTGCACCGGGACATTATGGTACTTTGCAGATTCCCCTTTGCATGGTAAGCGGGCCCTTGGGCCTGAGCAATTCTTTCTGCCAGCTGGGGCGGTTCCCCCTTCTGCTGCTCGAGCAAGATTTCTTCGATCCCGTCTTGCTTTGGGAGCCTTCTCATACGCGGGCCAGCGTTTGAGGAGAGGCGGCTCGTTGAGTACCTGGCTTGCTCCGAGACGGTTCCAACTGATGCCAGCTGAGCAGATCGTGACAGCTAGCCAGAGCTGGTGCCGAAGCACCTGGGGCTACTTGCCAAAGTATATCCCATACCTGCTTGTTGTGCCCCGTCCCATGATAATTGCACTGCAAAGGCTGAGGTCTTGGGTGGGAACTTAAAATGTCGTGATGTGGGTGGCTTTCTGGGGATTTCTTTGGGTATATCCTGGGACTGCGCAAATCGCCACTGGCCAGTCCATCAGCGGTATCATTGAGATCCAGCCACTGCATAAGCAACACACATTTGTCAAAACAGCGGTAGCATGCAGAATCATTTGTGATGTCTCTCATCAGTCAACATTGACCTGGGAGGCCGTGTCTGAAATTTGACAATACCCAGATTCCGGGATTGGTTCAACATTAAAAGAGTTGACCCGTCAACAAAGTTACCATGAATTACGGCAAACCAGAGAGCTCAAGAAGAGGTTAGACCTTCTTCTTGTGCGATTTATTTTTGGGTGGGGGTTTAAGATTCCACTCTCTGACAAGCTTGGCATTTTTCTCAAATATTGACAGCCTCTCCTGGAACTCCTACATCATACCGCGAATGCGTAAGCATAACGCATTGCAATGTACCTAGACATACAAGACTTGAAATCACCTAAGCATATCCCAGGCACTTACAACCGCTAAGCAAGAGCACAGATTGTGGGTCGACATCTTGTAGTTGTTGCGCAAACTGAGTAACATGCACATTAGACTGAGCAGGATCTAAGTAAGCAGAAAATTGCTGGGTGGGAGCCCTTGTCAAGCATTAGATTAGAATAGAACTTCTATTGTACCGCATGCTTTGGGAGGCATTGAGATGACGGGTAGGAGCTCAGGCTCCCCTGGCCTCGGCGCCTTGGCTCCCATATGGCTTCTTTTGTGGCTTTGCCTGGTAATTATTTTTGGGGTCATAACGGGCCACAAGAAAGCAGAGCATCACCTCGCTTCCCACTGTGTAGCTCCTCGGGTACTTGATGGTCCACACTCTCCATGCATCAATAGGGTAGTGCTCTGCCGCTTGATCAAGTGACATCTCGCCTAATTTTCTCTTGGATTCTTCCACAAGCTCAGCCCAGGAAGATTCTGTAAGTAACCATAGAAGAGGGGATTTTGTCACACCTCCCATTATGTTGTCACCAAGATTTTAGGAAACTTCCATTGTGTGCAAATGAGGTGCGTCAAGGACATCATGCCTCAACATTTCATGTAGTACACCAACTTCAACTTTAATGTGCTTTGTGAGTGTGAGTGTAAGTGTAGAACCACTATCCAGCTGTCTCAAAGCGATATCCTTCAAATTCTCTCCTTTGCCTGCCAACAATGCTTCCCCTCTCCGCCTCTAAAGTACACAATCAAGTGAGCATACGGCGTACCTTCACCATTTGTGACCCCCTTCCTCTCAGATGGCCCTATATTCTCTGCTTGATTGGCCATGTGAGTTTCGTTGTGAACGCTTTCCTCTGGTACACCTTCCGGATGTGGTCCAATATTCTACACATCAGCACCTCTTCGCACAATTTTGCGGACGTAGGGTCTTGCCTATGGTATTTGGCGATACACATCATCTTTTGCTTGAGGTTGCAGCATGTTATAGAAGTGGCTCTCCCACATTCTACACACCACCCATGCAGCTTGCCTCATGTGACTAAGATGCAGCGATTCGTTTTGGTCCCTACCTGGTTTGAGATCACTGGTCTGCAACATACAGAAGTCTCTGGTGGGTCTCTTGGATGTGGCCCGACTTGTGTCCAGTTGAACAACAGTATCTCGTCTGCAAACTTATTGAGTTTGATCCACTGCACACAAGACCGCAAGTTTTAGGACAAAATCCGGCATCCATGCCCTCAATTCCTGCTGAACAACACTTGCAAGTGGTGCAATCCCTGCACATTCGAGGTCAGGCGTAGAAGTGGACAAGCATATTGCTAGCATGCCAGCAAGATGCTTGTTTAGATGCTGACACAGCCGATACGCAAGTCCAGATTCGCTGAGAGCTGAATATCAAGTGGCAGTGCACGAGTCAAACCTCGTTTTGGTCGTGTCTACCATTCCAATCCCGCGCATACATTGAGTTTGTTAAGAATTTCTCCAGCCTCTCTTCAAATGTCTGCATTATGACGCCTCCATTCAGTTTAAAGTAGTTTTCAAGAGTTGAACGCCAGCCGTTTCCTTGTTGGCTGACAGGTCAGCAATGCTGTCAACATGATTGAGTGATAAAAAGCGAGCTTTGCGCATTCAATCTCATGCCATGTGGTCATGACTGGTCTATACACGTTGTACCTCATAGCATGGCCAGAATTGCATACCTTATTGTGGAGACCAGCATGCCGCTTTGGGTGATGCTTACTCCTCCAGACCATGTAAGCGTCCAGAGGGAAGTGCTCCGCAGCGTCGTGCAATGGTCTATCGCCAACCTTCTTCAATGATTCCGCCAGCACGTCTGCAAGCACAGATCTGCGCGGTACCATCCCACCAGGCTCCTGAACAGCAAGGCTGTGTTTACCAGTGTAACCATCTTTTACCCCAGCGATTCTACTATCCGCCCCAGGTCTTGCAAACACTGCTGTCTTGAGTGCAAGTCACTGAGACGAACCTTTCTAGCGCCGCTATAGTTCTCTGGCATGATCAGGCATTGCTCTTTTGACGGGTTGCTGTGTACTTTCTCAGGCCGTGACAACGAGAACAAGCCAGCTTTTTTGTGGAGGCTCTCTTGGCCCGCTCAGAATGGTTCGTTACTTCCCAGCAACCTCTCTGCTCGACTGATAGATGCTGGGTGGCTTGTAGCTACGGCGAGTCGCCCACTCGGCAAGCCTTGAACGATTGCGGCAGAATCTAACATACTGTCGCAGAATTCCTCGACATCTATCCTGAAGCTGGGAGATCATTGTCATACCCAAGTGGCTGAAAGGGAGTACAGTGCCTCGATTATCTGCCTACGAAGACAGTGTGTGACCCCACAGCTTGGTATGAAAATACCGAGCAACTACAGAGACTTCGGAATGGACTCTGTGAAGGCGTTATGAAGTAGACATAGGCGTTTAGTAAGAAGGATTGAAAGTGAGTCTTATGCAAGACGCAAGCATTTCAAGTTATGACATGGTTATGAGGGTATCACAGCTCAGAGTACCACAATATTTAGCAACAAAAGTCCACCGGTGTGACTGAATCGATTGCCTTGACTCCGAGTGAGTCACTAAGCTAAGAACTGACCTTGCACCCAATACATATCAAGTCACATCACTCAGATCTCATTGTAGAACTAATTGCCAAGAGGCATTCCGTACATACCCTCGGCTCTGACCTGACCTATATCATGCTGTATCTCTTCAAGCACATACCGGCGTTTCGCAACTTGCTCACAATATTGGCGCGCTCAGCGGCGGCTGCACATCTTAATGGCTCTCTTTTATACATACAAGTCTGAAACTAAAAGGCATACATGGCTCAAAATACTGGATGTAGCAACGCTCTGGATATCGGCAAGGCATACTGGTTAGCAGACCTGCGCTGCCGTGACGTCTGTGGCATAGCCTTGGCAGGGACACTCCACTACATGATGTGCCACATATCATCAAGCGCAGCTGGATCAGCGGCTATACTGTATCATATCTGATGCCTACAATATTGCTATGACTATCACAAGCCCTTGTCAGCTCATGACAGTGGGCCTTCAAGGCCTATTGAGTATGTCCACAGGTCTAGACGAGAATATCTCCCCAACATACCGTAACTTTCAATGTGCATCTTCCACGTGGCGCAGACGTAGCGGATTCCATGTCCGTCTAGGGTATCACGTGAACTTTATTGAGGAAGCCTTGAGCTCACTAAGCACTAACTCTGGCGGGGCAATCTGCATTGCAAAGGGCATTCCCTAAAGTCTTTTGTACTACATGTAGTACATCATGTATCAAGTTTGCACCGACTTTCAGCACCTGCTGGCAGCTTGCAACTTACTCGCACCAATGGTGAGGCACAGGCCCGCTGTCAACATCATGGTAGGTCTCCTCACCCAGTGGTCCCAAAAGGAGAAGAACATGTGGCTCAGAACCTGGTTGGGATATCCTCGATGGAGCTTAGGATTTTGGCCCGACACATGGGGCAGAGACCTCCCGCTGCCATGACCATTTTGGCACAGCTTGGGCAGGTACACTGCAAGCGCCAAATATTAATAGGTCTTGCAGAAACAGCTGCGAGGGATTGATTTCCTTCTGATGGTTGCAATAAGGCAATGACTATCACAACATATCTTCAGACGTCCTCATAAAGTTCCTCGTTATCATAGGCTTAAGCCGCATTGATGGCTTGAAATATCAGAGCAACATAATGTTTTGCTGCACATCTAGCTCTAGCCAGTCACAAGTGCGACAAGCGGGATTGACATGAATTTCAAATTCTTGAAAGTACAAGAGCGCACCGTGTGCATGCAAGGGTAAAAGATGACGTCGCTCATTTTCTCCCAGCAAACTACGCACAGGGCGTCTTCATCCCAGTCCTCTTCCCAAAAGGGCTCTGCAACGCCGGAGGCCTGCAATGACATGCCAGCACCCTCTCAATTCCTTGCATCCTCTCCCAGCTTGCACAGGATAAGATATGTGCATGGGAATAGCGATGCAACGCCACCTATACTTATGTGATATGATATCTGCAGTACTATAAAGACCTCAGGCAACAAGGGAGTCAATAAAGGTTTAATTACTGTAGTCATGAGACCCTGTAAATGACAGCATGCACACCTGCTCCAATGGAGAGCTCTCGGAGCGGGGGTCGATTGGATGAGAGAAAGGAGGTGCCACAGCTTTGTGCAAGTCTGGGAGGGGCTTTTCCGTATCGTGAGGAGTTGCCTGCGGGTCCCTCAAGCGTGCGGCTCTTGGAGCAGAATCGTTGCAAGTAGGCACATGCATGCCTTGCTTTGGTAGCTGTGCCATGCGGGAAGTTTCATACATGGGAGAGATTTCCGGTCCATCCTGCTTCGAGGTGTCACCCATACCTCCATCGGGTGTGGGTTTGCTGGCTTTGGACAGTTGCAGCTTTTGCAAGCTCCTATTGACAGCTTGCATCGTAGGAGACAGCTGCTCTTTAGCTGTATTTGTGTCTCCCTCTGCTAAGTGCTGTTGCTCTGAGACATTGTGCATGCCCTCTTGTATACCCGGCTCTTGCAAGTTGCTGCCGCCACCCGCAGCTTGCTGAGCCTGCAACAGTATTGTGATCTCGGGCCTTGAAGACAAGTCTTAAGAAGGGCCTCATCAACATAGGACTCTTCCAACTTCCCTGATGTGAAGTATACCAACCTTGGGTGGCTTTGATTTTTCCTCCTGTGAGTGATCTACACCTTCTAACACCTTCTACCGCATAAGCGTGACAATGCCCGCATCGCAAGGTATTCACAAAATTATGAAGAGAGCTGATCCGCCTCACAAATTACTTATGCAGAAGGCAAACCTTGTACTGGCAGGTGGGATCTTCCTGCCTCATACCCGCTGCACCCTCAACGAAGATTTCCTCAAGACTCCGCAACAGAATGCAATGGTAACAATGTGCTCCAAAGTACATCCTAATGCAAACCTTGCTGGCTCGAGGGCTTGATGACACGCAATTCTATGGCCTGACTTCAATTCACACGGTCTTATGTGGCAGCAGCACTACTGGTAGTGACTAGGAGCTAGTAGCTAGAGACTTGCAGACCTTGGTAAGCATGGCCAGCTTTGCAAACCTTGTCATTGCCGACCAGCTCAACGCACGGCCCTGGGAAGCGGTGGCACCAGACTCTGTACGCAGCATGAGGATCGTCCTTTGCAGCCTCACAAAGTGGTCTGTCACCTACTATCCCCAGTGCTTCGGCCAGCAGCTCTGCACAGATGTACAGTGTGGCTGTCAGATTCACGGCGTGTGAGCAAAAAGGGTGTGATCTGAGAGAGTCTGCATGTTTTCCAGTTAAGTCATACTCTCATCGAGCCAGGTGCGGGTAACATGTCGCAATACATCATAAGCCAGCTGTTCTCAGCAAGTTCTTATAAAGTGGCTAGACAAGCAGTGCTGCTCTAGAAGCATAGATCCAAGGGACGCAACTTACTATCAACTTCTCGCGGTTTCACGGGCTCCTGCGGAGAAGGCTCCTCCGTACCATGGCCTCTTGGTGGCGGAATTCTGTCATCCGCCCCAGCTTTTGCAAACAGCTTTCGCAGGCGCTCTCGAAAGGTTTCTTTAGTGACAACAGCTTCAGCTGGCATGTTCGAGCGTTGATATTTCACCAGGATGACGACCTCAGGTCTTTTGTCCCTGTTAGGAAGACAATCAGGACACTTTGGCTGCTTAGGCGAAGCTTTACTGCCCGCTTGGGCTGATAGTGGCCCGCTCAAGAGGCCTCTGCATCAAGCTACTTGTCGCCCGATGGCTGGCTGCTCAACGGCAAGTTGTAGCTCGTAGCTTGGACAGATTGCGGCAGGATCTGAGAGCTGACAGGTATCTGGCGAATTTGAAGGGGACATCGCGCCCTTTCTGAGCTGCTGTAGAGTCTCTGAGATAAGTTTGTCAGACGGTGATGAGGTGTCGCCCGGTGGGCATGGGCATGATGGCATACATGATCATTGTGATGGTTGGCAGAAGTTTGGACACACTGTAAGTGAGCACTTGGGGATACAACAGAGGCATCTATGGCACAGACCATAAACTCACAGCTCAGAATCAGCACAGGGTGCGTGCGCATGAAAGTTGCACTCCGGAGCGATGAAAGTTGCACTCCGGAGCGATGCAACTTCTTCCCCAGTGTCTACAATTTTTCTGCTTTGCAACTAAGCATGCAGATAATGCAGTTATGCCATCATGGCACCATAGCTCTGTTCCCAGCTCGCCACCATACCATCGTTGGTCACTCATCACAGTCTATTCTGACCCGGCTGGCTTCAATAGGCATATCATGTTGGCCTCATACTTATTCCAGAACAAGGCCAGACCATATTGCACCATGATATTGCGAGGTGTAAGATGGCCCAGGCCTGTTCAAGGCGCTGCCACCAATTTCAGGGGCTGGCCTATTGAATGGCAGGTCCCCTTTATATGGTCTTTCGTCTTTACGCTCATTAGCCATCAGTTCCTTGTATAGGATCTCATCAGCAGTGAGGTTGAGGCCAACCTGCATTTGTATCAAGAAGTCGTTAGAGCACAGCAAATTCCTGATTGCTAAAGACCAGGCTCCTGTACTTTGCGCAATGAATGCATAATGCCATATTGCAGCTTACAATAAGGACGTGATGTATTGCCTACTTATAAACATCTCGAACGTCACATATCCTGGTAACAGCAGCTCGGCTAAGGGACCCGGATTTTCTACTATGAACTTGCATATTCTCACAGATAGGTCACCCAGCTCACGGGGGTTCACAGTCACTTCACAGAGCAATGTGTATGTTTCACTGCCGCATCACAAACCCGGACACTTATGATGCATCACAGACTGGTCACATCTATTCAATACAGGTCCATAGCTAGTGAAGGACTTGTGATGTTGTCATCTGGAGGAGTCACATACGCCTCACACTGGCGTGCTTTGTGGAATTCGGTGGTGAATGCAGAAATCAGACCTTTGTCAACTTGTTGGGGTACTTGGCCTCGTATTCCCTGAGATCATACGCATTCAACGCAAAGATCTTCAGCCTCTCTACTAGGCTCTACACCACAGCACCATTGCTCATCACCCCGATTAGACAGCATCCTGCCGCGTACCAAGCTGACATGGTGACAGGCATGCATTTCACACATTTTGGCGCCCCTCAAGCAACGCCAACGCAGTATGCATCCTGCACTTGGAGTCAACAGGGACAGATTTACGCACCCGCAGGTCTGGGAAGCGCTTTGGGTTTCGGTGGCACCACACTCTGTATGCGGCAAGAAGATTGTCCTTCGCAGCTTCACGGAGCTTCTTGTTCCCTACTATCCGCTCAGCTTTCATGAGCAGCGCTGCGCATCAAGACAGCATGGATCTCGAAGCAACGACTGAGAAGAATATCCGGGCTATGAGTTTTCATACAACCTTCCAGGTACTCATGTCCGCAAACAACATGGCGGACGTCAACAATCATCGCTAGTCTGAAGCACAAGTGAGAGCTGCTCTGGTGGTGCACTGAAGGGAAAAGATCAAAATGACGCGTACTGTAAGAATTCTGCTCTTGTGCACCATGCGCCTCCTTCACAGCCTCTTTTACACCTTCGTAAAATTTGGCTGCCAGCAGTGTTGGTATTGGTTTTGCTCGCCGCAGTTCACGAGCGGCAAAGTCTGCAGGTGTACAACACATGCTCATTCAGAGAAGGTCATATATATACAAAAAGTCTCTATACAAACTTACATCATTTGAAGTCCAGATCACAGGTTGTCATCGCATCGCTTTCTGCTTGTATGCGCTGTGAATTAACCTCCGTACACATTATGGTAAGCCATGCAACGACTCTCTGCTTCTACGATTCCTGCCTCCTGGCCAATGATCTACTCACTGACTCTATCGAGGGCGCCAAAATTTTTGTGACACCACAGCCAATTATGTATGTCGGTGGCCGGGCATGAATAGTATTACGATTTGATAAAGAAGGAAGCACCTTCATTGTCAATACCTTTGCTGTCCGAACACTCACTGTGGATACCTTTGTTGACATGATCATTTTGTTTCTGACCCATGAATGTATTCCCACGGCTCACACGCTCTTTCAAGGTGGCTTTGGGTGGCGGACCATCAGCCTGCACATAAACAACAATCAATAGTGCCTTGCATGCTCACAAGATTTCCGATGTGTCTCTCGCACTCTCCCGTTCCCATGAGATGCAGCGTCCTCACTTTGTCAATGATTGCAACTGCACGCCTTGGTCCCCGCAATTTCAGCGTCAATGTTCCACGATTTGTAGGTGTCTTTCGTGAGTGCCCTGGTTTTGGCCCGACTTGGTTGCCGCTACACCAATTGGAAAGAACCGTCTCACCCGCAACATTATTGACCTTTATCCACTGCAGTCAGGGTTAGGAGCGTTAGACACAAAGTGGCAGCCATGTACTCGCTATTACTGACACAAGGCCTGTCAGCCGTGCAAGCCTTGCACCTTAAACTTTGAAAGGGTTGCACGTGCATCATGATGATGCTTGTCAAGATTCTAACAGAGGCAATGCGCCCATTCAGATACAGCTGGGGGCTGTGCATGAAGCGGCAATGCAAGAGTCAAACCTTGTCTGGATTGTGTCTGCAACTGCTACTGCTAATGGCATTCCATTGCCGCATATACTCTGAATATGTCAAGAATTTCTCTAGCGTCTCCTCAAATGTCTGCACCACAATACCTTCACTCAACTTCAACCAGCTGGCGAGTCCCTTTCTTGTTGGCTGATTAATTGACGTCGCTTTCAACATGCTAGAATAATTACAGTGCAATGCAAGCTCCAAGCACTAGACATTATGACAAAAGACAAATACTACACATGTTGTAGTCATAGCATTGGCAGACTTGCACACCTTGTTGTGTAGGTCAGCATGCCGTTTTGGGTGCTTACTCCTCCAGACCACGTAAGCGTCCAAAGGGAAGTGCTCTGCAGCATCGTGCAGTGGTGTACTTCCTACTTTCTTCAATGACTCAGCCAGCACGCGTCCAAGCATAGGCCCGCGCGATTCCATACGAGCAGCCTCCTGCGGAGGAAATTGCACCAAAGCCTTCTACCACATAGATGTTATCAGCTCGAGGTCTTGCAGACACTGCTGTCTTGGTCGCAAGTCAAATAGACAAACCTAATTGGTGACAGTAGATGGGGCCCGCAGTTCAGGCGTTGTCTTTGGAAGGAACCTCACTCAGCAGGTTGCTGTTCAGTTTCTGCCATGATTCTAGTGTGACAGTAAGGACCAAACAGCTTCGTCCACTAAGCTTGACAGATCGCGGCAGAATCTAACACACTGGTACAGAATTCGAGTGGAAGTGACGAGCAGCTACAAAACTCCCTGCGGATTTTGAAAGCTGTGGTCTAACCACACTACTGTGTCCACAAGACACTAGCTAGGCCTGTAGGGCTACTGTGAGCTTTTGGGATGATGACACAGATTGCAAACATGATGCAACACGAAAGCTGCACTCCAGTACACGACGGTGCCATTGTGATACAGGGTGACAAAGTCCTTTGAAGCAACTTGTCTTGGTCCTTAGAGCTGGCCTTGCACAAGGCTACATCGGTCATCTCTCACTAAGACAAACCTCAGGATGCAAAGGGCGCCCTCGGATCTAATCTGGTCTGAAAGGTGTTGTATCTCTCTGAGCGTATGTTGGCGGGTCACATCTCGATTATTATTATTACAAGGGAGGCAACACGTAGCCTAGGGCCATAGGGCATACACGTGGGAGTCTAGCAGCCTCAACCACGGGGGCCAGCACAGTCACCATGCAATCAGTCTGCAGCCCAATTGCATGATGTTGGGATAGCATGTACAACACAAGCTCTAAGGCATACTCAAGCCTGGGTAACCTTGGTGTCCCCACACCAAAGCCCCCATACTCCAGCCCCACAGCGACGCAACACCAAGCTGGTGACGTCGAGGGTTTCTAGGGGAGAGGACCTCCTCTGTCTGGAGCGGCATCAGAAGCAAGCAAGCTAAACACGCAAGGCAAACATGCACATGCAGGCCAAACATGCAATGCAAGGCAATCAAGTCCTAGTGCCACTGTCAATCAGCCCCCAAACTGCTCCACGCAATGGTTCCTAAAGGTAATGACGGCAAGCAGGAATGTATCTGCCGCCGTAGCTGCCTCCTCAGCACCTTCTATAAAGTCATCTCGTAATAAGGCACCATCCCCTCATTGTCAGTCGATACTGGGGCAGTGTCCTGCGCTCCTGGTAAAGAAGCCACTACTGTACGGAGCGCTACCCTATGGTGCTCATATGCATGGCAATGAAGCAAGACGTGCTGTATAGACTCTATGCTGTCTGGCTCCTCGCAAGCTGGGCAAATGCGGTCCTCTCTGTCTCGATTACAACAAAAGCGCTTTACATGTTACTTAGTATGGAACAACACCACGCATTAGAGCATTGTTTTTGGTGGCTCAGACTTTGATTGGAATCGTGATACCGTTCTTGGCAAACACATAGGACAAAGGCCTCCAACTGCAGTGAGATCTTTGGCTCAGCCCTGGCAGGGACAGCTAATACAGTTCAGCTCTTTCGTCCTCGCCATCACCGATGCCATGCATGATGCCCACGGGGAAGCTATGGCTTTCACATATGTAGATGTCATGGAATTGGGCCAGGTACGAGTCCGACTCGGACTCGTACGAGTCGTTGCCTGACCCAACACGCTCGATGGCGCCAGGCAGTGCATTTTCTTCAGCAACGGCCTTGTGCGCCACAGGGCCAAGGGCAGCATCGGACTGCCCTTCGGGGCTTTCAAGGAGTTCCGGGGATGGTAGCATGACTTTCTTTGGATAAAAGATGACTTCGCGCTGATCCTCCCAGTGCACTACACATATGTCATCTTCAACCATCTTCCTAGGGACTACTGCAATATTAGAGCCCTGCATACACACAGCAACGCCCCTCGGTCTCTTAAATTCTGTCCCAACTTGTGCAGGCTATGGACATGTGCATGTACACTACACTATGCATGGAATGCAGATGGCATGGTGCTTGCCATTCATTCTTCGTATGTTTTAGCGCTTGCAATGCTTTAATATGAGTCTCAATGTCTGTGTCTGGAGTCACCGAAGGAACGAGACTTTGATGATACTAAGCGAATACACTTAGACAGGCATGCCCACCTCCTCATGGGGGCAACTTTTAGAGTGGAAGTCTATCTGTGGCACCTCTTGATGAGGCATATGAGCCTCGGGTGGGAATCTCTCAATAGCTGTTGTCTGTGCTGGCTCATGATATATGCCTGAGTGGGAGCTCTGTGGTTGGTCACACCGCAGAGTATTGGGGGCAGCATTGCGTGAAGAATCTTGAAGCGGGCTTAGCGGCATTGAATTCAGCCTGCATGGCAGCTCGTCTGATAGGGAATTCGTGATAATTCTTGCAGCAAGGAGCAGATGCGGAAATAGCAAGCATAGAATAGAGGGGGTGGGCCACACCGAATCTGAAAGCTGCGGCGGCGGCTCTCATTTCGGCGGGCCTTGCTTGGGCCGCGGCGGCGCGCCCTAGAAGCCGGAACACTTCTATCTCGGGAGCCCTCTGCAGCAACTCCGCTCTCCTCAAGACCCTTTATGTCAGGTTCCTCTGAAGCCTCCGCAAATGTCACAGCCTGCATGGACACCAGCAGGTTTGGCCTTCTCATTTCACCTGCTGAACAACAATCCCTGCACATGCCTAGTAGCCACAGGACAGTGGCGCTGCAATACAATGCCAAGAGCTGCGCAATAAGCCCAATCATCCAATGTGAACGGCGGTTAGGGCAGGTCGGCCTACCACATCAAGCTTCTTGGAGTTGCTCAATGACCGTATCCATAAGCTGCTCAGCTATCGGAATCAGCCGCTGCAACTCCGCTACCTCCTTCTCAAGCTCAAGCCCTTGATATGCATACACTGCCTACGCAACACAGATTGGCATGCTGTTATGGACACCAACCGCAGTCTAACATTCAATAGTGCTCAATTGCGCAACAAAACACTGTACTTCCAACCTTGCTACATGGGTACAGCAAGCTGTTGCTATACTATTTTGAAGTGAATTCATAGCCCTCATTTAAACCAATCGAATTCGAAGGGGGGCAATAGATTGAGAATCTGGACATGCCTCAGCTGCAGCCTTCAGGTAAGGCGGGATGCTACAGCCCGGCCTTGCTGCATCCATTTCCTGGCTTGCCATGGATACGAGCTTCTTGGCAGCTGCTACTTCCCTCTTCAGGGCTTTAAAGCGCCTGACCACTGTGTCTACATGCAGGTATCAAGGGCCCTTTGCCTTGCGTGGGCGTAGATGAACACACCTGGGTGCCCGCTTAGACAGTCATCAAGCCCACAATAGATGACCAGCAAACTCATGCACACCACTCATGCGTCTCAATATAGTAATGCCCAACTTAGTTGTTTGCGGCGACTGCCGTCATGCCCAAGGTTTCATGTTTAGATTCATACTATGGTGTACCTGAGGCCTAAATGAAGAACCAGGGTTGCCAACCACGGCAAGAACAAGGTGTCCGTTTACGAGAGACAAGCGTATGTTTCACTTTGTGCACATGCCGCGGCACGGACACAATCATGCCCGCTCAGATTATGATTACTTTCGGGCTCGGGCTCGGTGTAGATGACCACATCATGGTCGTCAGACAGGCTGTAGCACAATATGCCAGGCTGATTGTTTTCAAGATCGATAACATCTGCAATCTCGAAATCATCAAAATCGCAGATGTCTTGCGCCCAGCACACAGTGTGGGTCAGAGGGGAGTCATGCCACACATCATAATGAAAGACACCAAGGCGCCATAGCAATTGCACCCTGTTGAATCTTGGCCTCGAGAGTCTCAAGAGCTCAAAACTTGAAAGTGCAGGCTCCCGTCAAGCCCAGTATCACTTGGGTGCAGAGCTAGAGACACAAAACTCTGACCTCGTCTGGATCTCCGCCTGGATTGTATTCTGCATTCAGCCTTCTTACGCATGCAGCGTTCTTCTTAAAGAGCTTCAGTATCTTAGCGTATTCCTGCACCAAAGCGCATGTCAATAAAAATTGCGGCAACCAAGCTTGCATACAGAGCCATTTCTCATCATTGAGCAACTAAACGAGGGCACCATGGCAGGCTAGCGCCTACAAGCGTTCCAGGTTTTACCCTTCAGTAACAAGCGGGCCTGGCACCGCGGACCTTGCTGCCTTCGGTGTAGCTCTTTTGGTGCTTGTGCATCCACACCATAAACGCTGCTTCGGGGTCGTGCTCCGCAACTACTGCAAATCTCTTGTTGGCAACAACCCTCAGTGCTTGTTCCAAGCGCTTCTCATGAGTAGACCCTGCAAGTGTAAGTCATGCTTTGCTTGAAATTCAGATACCACAGAATTCACGTTAAGCATTCTTGCAAAGAGACGTGAGCTGGTACTCTATCGGCATAAAAACAACGCGGATATGATCTTAGCCCCACGTGTCTAAACCACTAAGACCAAAGTGACATTGCTGACATCAGCACTTGCAAATTGTCAGCAAGACTAGGCTACTTGACTGAAGTGTGTGACTTTCTGGGTACCATTTCTCATAGGGTCATGGTGCACTTCGGGGTCCTTATCAGGCGGGAGCTTAGAGAGTATGTCCATGCAATCGTCCTCAAAATCGCTGAAAAGTATGGCCCCGGGCGCACAGTCTGTGAGGTCAATCATGTCTGCATACTCGTAGTTGGCAAGGGCGAAGATGTCCTGCGCACAGCATCTAATATGTGTCAAGCGCGGAGACATGCCAGACTTGAGAGATACTGTGCGACACAGCAGCTGCGATTCCCACGTCTCAGCCTCACAAGCCAAGAGTAGCAACTGCATCTGCTCAGCAGGTTTATGCCAAGCTCAGCTTCACGCTGGGGTAAAATAAAATAAAATATTGACGCCCTGCCGAAAGCTGCATCGTAATTTAGGAATGCATCGTGCTGGAGTACTTGGCCTCCTGCACAATGCATACCATGAGGTGCAAGTAAAACTGCACCCCTCACGCTGGGGTAAGAAGCATTATCCGGCCGGTAAGACTGAAGGCTGACCTCGCCCTCACTCTTGTCGGCGTTGTAGGTTGCATTCATCTCCCTGACAAACTCTGCATTCTTTGTGAATAGCCGCAGCTTCTCCTTGTACTCCTGCACCAATTGCAAAGTGAAGCAAATCTTACAGTGATCAGACATCATGATACATAGAGCGCCAGTCCCTGCCTCAGATCAGCTACATCATGATGAGAGGACCATGGCAGGCAACTCATTATGTGCAATACATAGCTCACAACTGTCTCAAGGGCTGAGCAATTTGTGTGATGTCACGGTAGCGAGCCAGCAATGCACACCTCGCTGTCATCGGTGTAGCTCCTCTGATGCTTGTGCATCCACACTCTGAATGCGGCTTCAGGATCCTCCTCTGCCACCTCGGCCAGCAACCTTTTGCCAACAATCTTCAGTGCTTGTCTTAAATGTTCCTCGGGCGTCGACCCTGCAAGTGCAAAGGCGTCATGGGTGGTAGGTATACTACAGAGCCCTGCATTTTCACCTGGGGAGATCTGGCTGTTAGCTTGCTGAAAGAATTGAGGGAGGTCAGTTCCAGGATTGGCCTTTCATGGTGTTCATGTTATTAAGGCAGCTTGACAATGCTGTCACTTGCACTTGCACGTTGTCTGTAAGACAAGGCTATCAGACCAGGTCTTGCGACTTTCTAGGTACCACATCTTGAAGAGAAGGGCGGTGCACTTCCTATGCATTCTGGTATCCAAGGCCGTGTTGCTCGAGCAGGATTCACCTCGATTGAATGAGCTTATTTCATCAGCTTCCTGCAGAGGAAGGTCCTGTGTGCCCTGGCTTTTATCCTTCTGTGGTTCCGGCGCAGGTCTTGCAGACACTGCTGTGTCCAATCGAACTTCCTTGCAACACAAGTTGTCCGTGCCGCAAGACTCAAGTGGTCTGCTGTCTGCCATGTATTCAGTTTAACGATTGAGGACGATGTAGCTGTCTAGAGGAGCTTCATGCCCGTCGAGTCTGGCTCGAACGCCCTTTCAAAGAAGCTCTGTGCCAGCGAAAGTAGTGTCGAATGGACTTCTTCAAGGCAAACTGTCAAATCGGCCTTGACAGATTGCGGCCATCGGTACGCCCCTGAAGCTGATGGTAGCTGCCAGATTGGTATAAACCCTAGCAGCTGGAAGAGATGATTCTGATGTGGCTAGCTTTGCACCATGACGATAACACCGACTGCTACTTCAATGCCTTCGTATTGCCAACAGGGCATCCCTCTCGCACAGAAGAGAATAGATCCAGGCATTGTGGTCACATGATATAAGACAGCTATTTCATGCCTATTTTGCATCTAAAGACAGAAACGGAGCTGTCTGGCTGTACCATATGATATGTAGGTACAGTGTGTCTCTCCATCAAACACTCACATCTTCAAGGCAGCTGCATAAAGCTTCATGAACCTCTCCAACATGTTGCAACACCCTAGTGCCCTATCAGAAGGTGATCGCTTTCACGCATGGGCCCAAAGCAGACGACTACGTCAGCCTCATTGCCATCGTCGCTGAAGTCCGCCTTGCTACAAGAGTACAAAATTCCATGTCGTGCACATCAGCAACCTCAAGGCTGTCATTTTCACAGATGTCCTGCGCCCACCACCCGATGCATGTCAAACTCTGAGAGAAGAGCAATGCCATACGTAGTGGGACATCATAACAATTTCAGTTTAACCCTCAAGCTGACAAGGGCGGGACTTCCATCCTCATGTGTTAAGCAAGCTCACATCAATGTCAGCTTCACACGGGGTAAGCTGTACCTGTGCTGAAAGATGCTCCTGCCAGGCGAAGTGTCCCCTAAGACGTCAATAGGTGAGCCTGGGCATCGGGATGCAGGGGCCCAGAGTACAAGGGGACGTCATCGTCCTCGGTGCCGTCCCAGTCCATCATGGCCCCAGGGGACCACTCATAAAGGACGATCTCATCTACCAAATCGCATGTGTTGAACATGCACAAGTCCTGCGCAGGAACCCCCATACGTGTCAACAGGAGAGCTGTGCCTGACATTTAGAAACACTGGGATGTCACAACAGCCTCAATCCCCACCCCTTAGGATCACATGATCATGCCTAGGAATCCACGTGTTGAGCAACTCCTCGCCAATCTCAGCTTTGAACGGGTTGAATGTATGTAGGGTGAAGTCTGACCTCGCCCGCGCTCCTATCTGCATTGTATCTTGCGTTTGCCATCCTGGCATATCTAGCATTCTTGTCGAATAGCTTCAACTTCTCCCGGTATACTTACACCAATATGCACCCCGTTGGACTCGACAGCGACCAGAGATGCATGGGCGTGTGTCCTTGTCTCGGATGAGCCACACGAGGTCACCGATGTTACCCATGCCACCCATTGCTGCATAAGGGACACTTTGCTATGGCAGGCCAACATCACAGCTGGAAATATGTTTTAGTGGCCGAGCGCCTCCTGTGACCAGCGGGCCAAGCACTGTGCACCTGGCTGCGGTAGGTGTAGCTCTTTTGGACATTGTCCATCCACACTGTGAAAGCTGCTTCAGCATGCTTCTCCGCGGCCTCAGAGAGCAGGCCGGTGCCGACAATCTCCCGCGCCCTCTCCAAGCGCCCCTCGGGCGGAGCCTCTGCAAGTATGAAGGTATTATGGTTGGCACAAATCTAGCTGACATCATGTTGCCGGCAGCAAGGGAGCATGTTGTCTCGCACAACCACCTCGTTCCATGGGTGCCCATGTCATTAAGGATATCAAGCCGCATTGCCCCACAAACATACAAGTCGGCAGGATGCGCTCCCCACCGTCTATCTCCGGCATGAGAAGCTCCTCTATGTCACGCAGCTCCACCGGCGTGAGGAGCTCGTCTAGGTTCGCAAGCAGGTCACGCAGCTCCGGCGTTAGCGCGTCAGGGGTAGACCCTGCAAGTGTGAAGGCATCGTGAGTGGCACAGATTTTGCTGACAGCACGCTGCTGGTAGCAAGGAAGCATGTTGTCTTGTCCAGCCACGCTGTCTACACGTGTCCACATAATGAAGCCACATTGCTGCAAGAAAATACACGGCAATGGGAAAGGCACCCCACCATCTGCTTTTGCGAGAGACTTCTCCTTTATGTCATGCTGCTCCACCAGACGCCTCTTTGGGGGTGCCTCAATTTTTGCAAGCACTGTTGTCTCACAAGGCACTTTCGGCCCCTTGTGCAAGCTGTCAGGAAGAGGCGTGCCTGCAAGGGTCACGCAGTCACGGCCCTTGTTGTTTGGTAGGGAATGGCACTTGCAAAAGGCACGCATTTCTCAACTTCAATCCCGACATGATGTTGCTCAAGGAAGAAAGAGCTCGTGTCAATTTGCTTCCTCACCATCAGCTTTTTGCAAAAAGTCCTGGGTGTCACGGTTTCCAACCACAGATGGCTTGCCTTCCGGTCCAGACTTTGCAGTCACTACTATCGTCGATCGCAGGTCCTTACAATACACTGTATCCTTGCCGCAAGAGTGGTCTGGCGTCTTACTGCAATCCTCTGTGATCTCTACTTGAGGTTGTGATCTGCTTCGTGCCATGTGTTCAGTCTATCAATTAGTGAGCCAGCCGTCAAGGTGGAGCTCTTTTGCCCGTTGATCTGGCTAGAACGCTCTTTCGTGCTAAAGAAAAGTCGGTGTTGGATTGTTGCTTCAAGGCAAGATGTCCAATCGGCCTGTGACAGATTGCGGCAGGATCTACATGACTGTCGTCACGATTCTACGGTAGAATCTCGGAACGCCCCTGAAGCTGGAGGTAGCTGCCAATGTAGTCTATCCCGAGGCACACCTTTGCTCTATCAAAGCGCCAAAGCCTCCTTAAGACATTCAAAACCATCGTTCAGACTTGGCAGAGTCGCCCTGGGTCGCGCTTTGATTCTGACTGTGTGAAGCTTTGGGAAGGTTCCTTTCCCAGAAGCTACAGGTTTCGAGATGATTACTCACAAGACCTTGTTTGTCACAGACGGCAACATGCACTTAATGAAGTTCAAGATTTGCTCAGATCTTTGTAGGTCGGGAATACGTCAATCTCTCAGTCACGTCAACAGCACTTACAAATTGCTCTAATATGGCACATGCTTTCCAGAGGAGGACACCACCGGTTTTTCCCTAATGTCTTAGGCTGGCTGAGGGCCCAGACTAAAAGATATCTCATTGTTGTCGAACTTGTTGTAGTTTTGCCAAGCCCAAAGGTCACAAATTCAAGATCAAGCTCATCCGCAACTCGAAGAAGATTGATGTCATCGGTACACAAGCATACCATGAAGAGAGACTTCATTGTGGGGCGAGACCAAATTGTCCGCTCAGATGTCATCAGGCCAGGGCCCAGAGTATGTAGTGATTGCATCAACCTCATAAACATGGTTGACCAGCATGGCTGCATACAATGCCGGAGTCCCATTTCCATCGTCTGAGTCATCGTTTTCTGGTGCCTCCCAGGCATCCAATCGTCGACAAGCATCTCGGCCATTGTTGCGGCTGCAAGCATCCTGCAGATGCATCACGCAATACCCTTCAGAGCAGAGCGGGCCTTGGATGAGACTGACTAGGCTGCCACAGCCATAGGCAACTCCAATACTCAAGAGCTCTACAAGCTCTGGAGTCTGCTCTATCATGTGGAGCGGGCTATATGCAGACTACTGTGGGAGCAGCCGAACAAATGCACACCAGACATATGTCTGCTCACCTTGCTGAGGCCACTTACGTCTGCCTGAGCAGGGAGGCCATGCCTGACACGCACATGACATCATCGGCCCCAAAAGGAAAGACATCTGTGCAGCTCTGTGTGTGGCTACTACCGGCAACATGTCTCTTTGTCTCACACTCTGAACGTTAGGACAGCGTGCAGTGCTCCACATACCTCTGTGGCAAGAGGGGCCCCGGCATCTGTGCTCAGCTGTCGCCGATGTCGTCTGGCCAGGGACCAGAGTATGGTTCGATGGCATCGTCCTCAAAATCGCCGATGTCCAGGATTGCCCCAGGTGCCCACGATCTGAGGTCGATCACATCTGCATCTTTGAAGCTGGCGAACTTGCACATGTCCTGCGCACACCACCCGATACATGTCGAGAGCGGAGACGTGCCAAACGTGAGAGGTACTGGGGCAACGCAGCAGCTGCGGTCCCATTCCCTCAGGCCCACAGGCTCAGGAGGAGCACTCGCATGTGCTCAGCAGTCTCTTGCCAGGCTCAGCATCACACGGGGTATGAAGGTGGGTGAGAGAGGAGGCTGACCTCGCCGGCGTGTTTGTCTGCGTTGAGGTCCGCATTCGTCTCCCTTGACCCATTCTGCATTCTTCTCAAACTGCTTCAGCTTCTTCTTGTACTCCTGCACCAGAGTGCACCGAAGTGGACCTTCTGCGCAACTAGAGATGCATGAGGCGCCAGTCCTTGCCTCAGATCCATCACATGAGGGGGCATGCGGCCTAGCTAACAGGTGTTCCCAAGCCTGAGCACTTATTAGGATCCAGCGGGCCAGCGCTGCACACCTGGCTGCCATAGCTGTAGCTCCTCGGATGGTCGTGCATCCACAATGTAAATGCTGCTTCAGCATCATGCTCTGCGACCTCCGCAAGCAGCCTATTGCCAACAATCTTCCGGGCCTCTTGTAAGCGCTCTTGAGGCGTACATCGTTGAAGTGACCCTGCAAATGTGAAGTTGTCATGGCTGCACATCATTTGTAGCACACATCCTGGCGGGGGCGGCATGAGCAGATTTTCCTGACAGCCTGCTGGCAGTGGGATTGTCATTTTTGTCGACCTTTCTCATGTGCCCATGTGATCAAGCTACACTGCCGCAAGAGACGTGCATCGTTCAATGCCAATACCATGTATTTCAGATTGAACACCTTCGAGTCAAGCTGCTACCTCACCATAAGGGCTTTGCAGACTCTGCATCAGATGCAGATTCTGTGCGCCCATGCTATCTACCACAGATGTCTCGTCTTCTGGCCCAGATCTTGCGAGTACTCTTATATGTGCTTGCAGTTCCTTGCGACATTCACCATATGTGCCGCAAGAATGACCTGGCATTTTACTGCAGAGCTCTGTAGTCGCTGCTATGTGACCTGCTTCCTGCCACAGATTAATCACTATAGTCTAGCTGTCACGGTGAAGCTCTCTTGCCCCTCTGGACCGGCTCGTATGTCCTTAAGGAAGACTTTTGTGCCAAAGTACAAGGCGTCGCAATGACTTGTGCCAGATTGCGGCAGACTGTCGGAGATCCATTACATAAGGCTGATGGTATCTGGCATCATATGGTTTTATCGTACATGGCTCATAATGGAAGATGTTGTCTTCAGGCATCGGCCTCTGTCTTAAAGTTGAGGGAGCTGTAGCAACGATCCCACACTTCCTTGAAGATGCATGCAGGTAGGCCTGGTCCATCATTGCCTACTGCCCACTGCTTAGAGCTGAGTGACCTTTTTGGAACATGCCATGTGAGTGTGAGTGGTGTCGTATGCGGCATGGGCCATTGCAATTGTATGAGTTCTAGCACTGAAATGCGATCTGTAGTTGCTGCGCATACCCACACTCCTCATTTGCTCTAACGCTGAAAGGATCTGACCCTTGTATGTACACACCTAGTCACTCCTAGACAACCTTGTGATGGTTGCATGTATGGACACTGTCAGGCTTCGTGTTTCCAAATGTTCAAGGTGGTGCAGGGATCTTGTCAACCTGGCGGGCATGTGGAGAGTCTGTGAGTCTCCCGTGTGATTACAATCGATATCTGCTAAGCCCTCGACCTCGATCCTCTGCACGAGATGCGGTAACAACTTCATCTCCTACACTTTCCAAAAGTATATGCCACCCCAAGCATATCACACGCCTTATGTCTTTACTAGAAGACAGCAGGGTGTCTCATTGCACTACTGCCCATGGGGTTTTCATTGGAAGACGGCCTTTTCTGGTCTAAATGCCAAGACCCTCGGGCCGTGCATGATCATAAAATGAGCCTCCTGGCAACCAATAGTGGTCCATCCGCTCACCGCCGCCCCTATCGTGAGCAATGAACATGTCTGCTTGGAGGTTCATCTTTACAATGGGCTGCACGGAGGCAACACATGGTTGAGAATAGCCTTGCAATTTTACCACAGATATATTCACAGATGACGTCAAGACGAATGAAGATGCCGTTTCAGATCTCAGGCATGGCGGTATCATTGTGATCCATGATGTAACAATGTATCCAAGCACTTGGCCTCCCAGGAAAATCACTAATTTTCATGTCCATGCAATTGTGTTTGGCAATCATTGGTGGGTCAATTTGTGTCATGCGCTGAACACAAAGGCCCAGATGCAAGAGTTTAGATGCAGTAAGGGATTCTACTAGCACTTGAAGGAGAGCAATAATGGTGTCTCACCTTTCCTCCCTCTTTCTTAATCTCAACATTCAACTCTCTTACACTCTCACATTTACTTGTGAAAATTTTCAGCCTTTCTGGAAATTTCTGCATGAAAGCTCAATATGCTTAAGCACTTCCATCAGGCTTGCATGTGATGCCAACCCTCAATTGTACAAGGGAAAGATGAAAAGCGAGCAGTCTAGATAAATTTGCAGATGCTTGGTGGTCAGGTTGCATCAAAGAGGACTTTCTTCAGGGAAAGCTCTGCATACCGGGCTCTCATCGTTGTAAGGCTTGGAATTTCTTATGATGTAGACCCTAAGTGCATCCTCGGGATTGTCCTTCGCAACTTCAGCCAATGGCCTATCGCCAACAATTTGCAGCGCCCTTTTCATACGATCGGCACAAGTGGACCCTGCAAGCCAAAGGGTCATGGCCCTTAGCATGGTGTACCTGAAGATTCTGATTTTGACATTGTACAGTGATGCAATGTGTATGCCCACTTGGCAAGCCTTAAGGTTATAAGTGGATCATCTCTATCTAAATTTTGCCACACACGTTTGCAGCTGCAACATACTGCTTCACACACCTTTGGACTTGATGGTAGATGGCGGCGTGTCAGCATCATTGATCGCATGGCTTTTGGGCTTCTCTTGGGCAGATGCCATCATGGTCCCACCGCTGATGGGCACTTCTCTGGAAGATGGCCTTGTCTCTCTCTCACCAGCGGCAATGCCCTCAGGGTTGTCTTTGAGAGATGTCATCATTGTGGTCGCTGCCTTCGGTGGGTCACTGCCAAGAGGCATCGCTACCTTGCTTTCATGCTGCTCATACAACCAACCTCCTGGCTCAAACCATGCGCCTATTGGCTCACTGCCCTTCCACGTGCCAGGCTTAATAATGTCTGCCAGGAAGTTCACACCGTTGGTGGGCTGCACACAAGTGATGCATGTCATCATACAGCTTTACAATATATAAGCTGACACTGCCAACTACTGACTTTTGGCAATTTGCGGTGACTTATCATGCAACATGCGCAAAGCCCAAGAGCCCAAAAGCAGAGTTTCCAAATGCAGGAGGCAGACCTCCTTCATGAAATTGTACAGAGCATTCATGAAGGCTACTAGTAGGCAAAGCAGAAGTCTGACCTTGCGTCCTTCTGCTATCGCCTTAGCATTGCTCTCCCTGACATACTTACAGGGTTTTGTAAAGATCCTCAGCTTCTCTGAGAACTCCTGCATCAGTACGCACTACAGTGGAAATTGCACCCGGGGCTCCACATGTGATCCCAACCCTTGCCTTGGCGCTGCCACGAGGGCAGGATGAGAGGCATGCCCGATGAAGTGTTTGACATAGGTCGGATGATGCATACGGAAGAGGACTTTTACACACTCTTGCGATCAGCAGGGCCATCGCTACATACCGGGCTCTCATCGTTGTAGGGCTTATGATTCCGCTTGATGTAGGCTCTGAGCGCATCCTCGGGGTGATCCTCTGCGACATCCTCCAGTCGCTGCTTACCAACGAGCTTCAGCGCCTTTTTTGTGCGCTCAGCAGCGGTAGATCCTGCAACTGTAGAGGCATGCTCTAGCACCTAAGTACACCCAATGGAGGCGTTTATGTGTTTACGGCCTCACAGCTGCATTTTATTTGTTCAGGCCGGTCCCTCCAGCGCTACGCGCTAGCAAATAAGCTGGGAGGTCATACCGTCGGCCTTGTGCTCTTTGATTGGTTCCGACCCAGCTAAGTCATCCTCAGTTGGTTTTGCAAGGCTGCTGCTTGGGCACTCGTCATAGGGCAGCATGTCTGCGCGGTCATTAAGGCTTACAGAAACCTGCGCAACATATGACTGGTGTCAGAGCACAGCCATCCGTTCTATCAATGACATCGAAATATAGGCTCCATGGCAATATTTAGGCTTCAGAATACAACGTTGCCAATACCTTCAGAGCTTTTGTTGTATATTTGCTACACAACATAACATGAATACGACAAAGCGATTTATTGGCAATGAGTGCTAAAAGCAGACCTTGCTTCCCTCCTCGCGAAGCCGTGCGTTTTGCTTCCTGGTTAGCTCAGCATTTATCAAAAATGCCTTTAGCTTATCCTGAAAATCCTACATGTCCGGAACACTTCATTTCCCAGGCATGCAGTTGTGATAACCTCAACCCTTGCCACAAGCAATAGGTACAAATGGGCCGAGTGCCAAGCTGCATTGATCTATGGATGAACCTGCGCCACCGGCAACTTGTTATTTGAAATTATGAAGTACTCCAGCAGGGCCAGCATCGCACACCTGGCCCTCATCCTCGTAGGTCCTTCCAACCCTGTCCATCCAGACCCTGAATGCATCTTCAGAGAAACGCACTGCGGCCTCTTCAAGCAGCTGATCCCCCACAAGCTCATACGACCTGGCCAAGCGGTCCGGATAGTCGCGCGGCCTTGCAAGGCAGCCGCCCGGACACACATCATAGGGGATCACATCGGCCCTGTTGTTGAGGCCCACTCTGTTCTGCAAACACGTCTGGCACGCATCGGAGCGCAGCCATGTGTACTCCTTGGTGATCACGCAACGTGTGCCCAAGTGGCAAGCATTAGGCTACCAAATTTGAGGCTGCCAATGGGAACATCAGCTGTGCTTAGACAGCTGATGCGCAACACGCGCTCAGCGAGACAATGAGCTGCATCGGCGATACGTCAACAGGAAAATTTAGAAGCACACCTTTTTCCCATGCTTGCAAAGGTATGCATTCCGCTTCCTGACAATCTCAGCATTCCTCAAGAACGTTAAAAGCCTTTCTTGGAACTCCTGCAAATTACTATACTTAGTAAGCGACCTGGTAAGTCCATGGGCAAGCAGCTGGTGCTGCCTGATGCCAGGCGGCTTGACATGCAGTGTAACGAGCGCCAAATGTGTTAAGGATTGAAAATACCATACCAATAAAAGCCAGCAAGGCAGCATTGCGTACCTCGCCCTCATCAGTGTAGGTCCTTCCATACTCCAACATCCAAACCCTAGATGCATCCTCAGGACAGCGCACTGCGGCGTCTTCAAGCGGCTCACCTCCCACAAGTTCCTTCGCCCTGGCCAGGCGCTCTGCAAAGGTGGATCCTGCAAGTGGTCAGCACTCACAACCCTTGAGATATACTATTGGTCATTCGTAGTACCACACTGCAGAGATCATCCTATCTGGTAGACCCTGTAAGCAGAGCTCTGACACTGGTGTACAACTTGTAGGCTAGGCTAGGCTAGGCTTTCATGATACCAACACCATGAGTTGCAGCCGGACACGAACACCTCTGCAGGTGTATAAGTCTGCCACCTACTACTGCTTGACAATACACTCGGGACTCTTGCTGTGTGAAGCAAAGGTTACTCTTGTCATAAGCGCTCACCATCGGCCATGAGCTCGTCCGACGAGTCCATCTGCTTTAGTGACCCTCCCTCGCCTACTTCGTGTGCGTGCTTGACGTTGTTTTAGATGTCTGGACAGAGTGATGATCGATCGATCCAGACGAAGTGCAAAGTCTCGTCATGGACTGTCTGCAGTTGTGCCAGCTTCCGCGGAATGCCTCAAAAGGTAAGCCCTATTGTCAATCCTGTCTGTTAGAAACAACCCTACACGAGAGTCATGCACTTTCTAGATGGCTGTAGGTCATTCGCACGCCTCCCTCTCCATCTGCTAACAACTTCAGCCAGAAAACATGGCAAGTTGGCGCAACCTCCGCCAGGCTGTGCGGCATGCGGCAATGTGCGGCATCAGCATGATGCCGATGATTATGCTTACAGCTTTACTGGCAATCAGTCTCCGAGAGGTGACCAATGTAAGGATCTGTTGAACTCATAAGAGGCCCATATCCGTATAAATGTTTCAGCCCATTGCATCCTGGGCCCGTCACATGATGTCCGGGCTTGGTATCCACTGACTTAGTGTCAGAGGCGCATTCAGCTGCTCTTTGCAATTGTCACACTGCAACCGTTGAACACAATTTTTACTTGAAATGCAATCCAACCCTATCCTGTTGGAGTATACGTTGTCTGCGTGCATGGTCATCCAAGCTGGTAGTCTGGGTATCAGAGCGTGCAAAGTAGTTCCTGCTGGATCTCAGTTCTCAGAGGTTCCTGATGAGCTTCCCGTACTATCCCGCTTTGATTGTGAGGAATCTCATTTGAGCCACCCTCGGCACAGTGTTCATCTGACAGGGATCATAGTTGAGTGACCTCAAGTTGAAGCTGTACATCTTCCCTGCAGCTTTTCAAGCGAGAGGCGGCCCAGCCAATAGTCTTCTCTGGTTGCAGTGCATTGTCCGAGCTCCCCTCACTTGCTTTTCTCTTCTGCACACGCAGTACAAGGCTTGCGAGGTGATGCCATGAATTGAGCAGGACTCCCTGTTGCATGCATGCACCAAGACAGCACTGTAACCAGCATTCAGCAGGGGTCCACAAAATGGTATTGCAAGCTTGTAGATCTGGCTGATGCCAGGAGAGTGCTTGCAATGGGTCGGCTATAGCCTCACCTTCAAGGGGTTCAGGATTTGCAGCGACGCTGACTCAGGACAGGACACGCTGTCTAGTTCTTTTACAGCCTGCAATCGCATGCCTCGTCTGAGTCTGGCATTTCATTTGCCTCACCTGAATCTGTTCTACCTGTGTCTGGCATTATGCAGAGAAAACGTGAGAAGGCGGAACGGATCTTAAGTATTGATGAAATGGTCAGACAGCCAAAATGTGCATGCTTCAAGGAACAGCGAGGGCATTGATATGCAGGACTTCTGTGACAAAGCACAAAGCTTGATGGCCCTCTGCATGTAGAGCGCTTAGACTCCCCTTGCTTTCACATGACAACAGGAGGAGATGCTCCACCTGCAGAAGCTGAGCAGCTGTTGCCTTGCTGGGTACCATTGCATGCAGAGTATGCCCTTGCTCAGACCCCGCTCCCTCCGATGCTGGCACTGTGATTGTCACCTGCACCACACCCTGCTCCTCAACCGCAAGACAGTTCAGTCTCTGCAGGACACCCTGTATCGGGCTCCAGTTGTAACCCAACATGCCTAAGCAGTCATCCTAGGCAGGCTCTCGATTTTGCATTAGACTCTGCAGCTGGGGTTAGCATGCCTGTGGTGCTGTCGTACCCTAAACCCTACCCTTGCGCAATCATAGTTCACAGCTGTGCCTAGGTAACTCATTACGCAGCGCCCGGGCTTTGACTATATATAGCACCTGGGTCCCCAAGCAAGATGGTCGCTGCACTCAAGGTACTGCTGTGGGAACAGGACCAGATTAGAGTACAATGTGCACAGAAAGATCACGAGAGAGCAAGGTGATGGCCTGCCTGTATCATGGGCTTGACGCGCTGAGCTTCCTTCCGCCGCGCCTCAGCTGCCTTGGCTGCAAGCTGCGCTGCCAGCTGCATTGCCTGCTCCTCTTCCTCTGCAAGGCCTGTCTCCTTCTCAGGGGACTTACTCCTGCACAACACGTGCTTTTGTCAGGTTCCGGAAAAGTGCGCCAGCTGAGCTGATGTGACGCGTGTTCTGCTGCCGTGCATCTTTGCTCGCACAGCGCCAAGGCACTGGGCATGCTATAATAGCTGCATGGTTGCCCGCACGTCATCTGTGGGAGCGCTCACCTGGGAGCTGCATGCTTCGCACGCTTGGCGGCTGGCTGCTTGCCTGCTTTGGCCTCCTTGCCTGCTTTGATGTCTATCCCTTTGCCATTCGACAGCCCTGGATACACACAGCAGCCTTGATGGAGCCCACAACATTTCGGTCAAAGACTGTGAACAAGCTCTTGGCCACAGTCAAGGGCACTTACTTTAGTCTGTGAAAATGCATAGTCTGCCAAGAGGTTCTTACCAGCAGAGCTGCTGTCCTGTCTGGGTGCTGGTGACTCGGCCTTCGCTTTGCGCTTCACCTGCGAGAGGATGAAAGCTGTTTTGGAGAGCTCTAATCGCCACCACAAAGCAGCCCTATTGCCAGCGTGTAAAATTGTACACACTCAGTGCAAGTGTGAGCAAACAGTAGACATCTGATCCTAAGATAGGCGCTCTAGTACATCAGTCCGTAACTGCTAGCAAATGAGGCAGCCTGATGCGCGGAAGTCATGCAGATGGAAATTTCCCGGTGCAAGCATGGTGCTACCTGCTGTGGGGTAGCAGCACTGCCAGCTGGTGCTGACGCGGCCGCTGGCTTGTCAGCATCCTGCACATGGCCAGGAGCACGCTCAGTATGCCGCAAAGATCAGGGCCTCAGGACATGTGTCGACTGCCATCCACAGCTCTCCACATCATGCAGCAGAATATGTAGCTATGCTTTTCAGACAGCCCCAGGGGGAGTTTATCTAGGACACTCACCGCAGTTGGCGTGGCACGCTTTGCGCGCTGCGCTTCCAGCGCGCTGGCCAGCTGGCGCCCTAGCTGCCTGCCCTTGGCCACCAGAGGGTCCTCGAGCGCATTCTCTCTCTGTATGACATGTCCCTTACTGAGCTCCAGCCATATGAGAGAGGGCTCACAGCAATGCATGAGCTCTGTGGGTCACAGCTGCGCCTCATGATGTGCAGGACAGTGTTCATGACTCTGCACATGGAACATGCTCACACAGGTTTCAAACGGCGAGCAGGCCATGCTCAAGAATCCTTAGTCCTACCTGTGCTTCAAAGCCCTGCAGGTCCCCGTAAAGCTGCTGCAGGAGGCAGTCGAAGCGGCTGTCGCGCTTGCAGTCGCGGCGGCTCTGCATCTGCATCCTGCACTGCGGGCATGCCGGCTCGCTGCACACAGCACCCATAGCTCAAATCTCATGCTTTCCCAGTTGCCGTCCATGCGCAAAGAGAGTAAAGGGAGAGCGTCTGGCGCCTCACACGTGAATACACTCGCCTTTCCAGCCTCGTGTCACCTTCTTCAGCCTCCATTGGCAGGCCACCCAATACGGGCAGACCAATGCCAGACAGACATGGTTCAGCCTCAGACATGCAGGTCTGCTCATAGGGCTGTGAGAGCGCACCTGGCAACTCTGAGCCACTTCTCGATGCACTCTGAGCAGAAGCGGTGCATGCAGCCAGACACCAGCCGGCAGTCCTTGACAATGCCTGCACAGATGTCAGCTAAGGATCAGGGTGGGCCTTCCATCGCTGGAGATGGGGCTGCAAGGCGCTCACAAAGCTCTCTAGGCATACGATGTTGCCTCACTGCAGGCCCAAATGAGCCCATGCAAGCTGCCCAGGACGGTGTGCCATAAATACAGAAGGGGGCAGTGCAGGTCGCATGAATGCCATGACGCAAGTCCATAGCACCTCTGCATTAGTTGACAGTGGATGGCAAAGGCTGACAGCACTCAGTTCGGGTGGGCAGCTCACCCAAGCATACTGCGCAGCGAGTCTCTGCCTCAAAGTCCTTCAAGCAGACTGGGATGGTCCTGGAGCAGATGATGTACTGTCAGGATGCAGAGCATGCCAGTGAGGAGTCGAGCAGGAAGCCTGCCAGGCATTCCCTTTACTATCATTGGACAATTTGCATGAGACAGTCCCTGCTAGCTTAAAGGCGCTCAACTCTCCGCCGTGCGGCAGTGCAATGCGTTGATGTTCATGTCGAGTACTCATCTGACCTTGATGCAAGGACGCTGGAGCCGGAGTCCTGCCCGTTTGCTGCAGGGTGGGCTACTTCCTGTGCTGACATGCAGCCCTCTAAAGCTCGCGACACGACGTCAGTGCGCCTCTTCGATCGGCTTTAAAGTGTTACAGGGCTCGCAATCGGGCTCAACTGCTATGCGGAGACATCAGATGGGATGGAGGAAAAGAGCAGTACTGGACGACATCTAGCAAATGCTCATCCGCTCGGTGTTCCCGTCAAAGTTTATCGGCATCCCGATTGTTGTCCACCCCGCCCAGAGCCCAGCCGTCATCGATACACCGACTGACCTGACGGACGGAGTCTGCTGCAATTGTACACAGCGGACGGCTGAATTAAACATGTCGATATGCTGCCATTCTGTGTAAATTCTTTGATCTGGTGTTAGTGACTATTAGCAACCTGTTACACAGCACTGCCAGCAATATCTGTACTCCTAAGCAAGTTGTCAGCGTCAGCTGTTCCCTCCTTAAGAAGCTGCTATCATACTCAGGCATTGTTGCACATTTGTACAATTGCACAGTAGTGCATTTTGCATTCAATCTGCAGCTGTGATCATCTGCAGACTGTCCTCTTTCAAGCCCGTTCCGCCCAAGGCTCTGTCCTGCTAATCAATAGGTAAGGGCTGGCTCGTCTGGAGGATGGTGATCAGCTCTTGCCTCCGCCACATCCCAGGGCCGCAAGAATGCACAAGTCATCATCCGCTAACCCTCCCAGCAGCTGCCCACTCTTGACAAACTCTGCACACAATATACAAGTCGCATGACCGTCACGTTGCACAGTTCTGTGAGATGAGCTGCAGAACAACGGTCATCTGAGGGCCCATTGCAATCCAATTGGAGACTGCTCTACATGCTATCTGTGCGTCGGATCAAGGTATTCGTGTGCACGCCAACAGGGCTGCGGCTATTTATAATATGGCCCTATGTACTTGTAGGAATCTATCTTGTGCAGCCATTATAATTTCAGGCCATTGCATGCGCACGCTGCTGTGATTGTGCAGTGGCAAAATCAGAGTGCTCACCAGCAAACATGTCGTTGGGCTGCATGAGCTCCAGGCAGTACATGCGAGCATCCTCTGAGACATCAATACCGTGCACAGACTGCGGAGGGAACACCACCACATCGCCAGCCCTCACAGGGAACCTGTCATTCCCGCAGAAGCCCTCGCCCTGACCTGCAGCAGACACAGCAACATGTCTCAGACAGCATGCTCTTCTTGTGACATTGTCTGTGAGATGATGCTACATATCCCAGACACCTCTTGTTGTTCCCAATGGCCTCATCGCATATGCTCCTGGAGGACACAGCTAGTTGAGACCTGGCACACATAGCGTTCAACTTTCACGACATGCATTGGCCACGTAATGTTATGTGACGCAGCCTGTAGGACAGAGACATAGGCACATCTGGGCTTGAGTTTAGACCGCAAAAGCTGCACCTGCTAGGATGAAGAACAGCTCCTGGGATGTGGGGTGCACGTGGGGGGTGGTCTTGTGGCCCTTCTCGAAGATCTCAATGCCGAAAGTGAAGGGCACGCGGTCTGTCAGCGGGTCCATGATGAGCGCCAGGCGGTTGGTCTGATTTGGCAACCTGAAGGCTGCCACCTCTCGCAGGCTCCTCTTGATTGCGGCGCCTGTAACGCACATGCTGCTTCTGAATTACCAAACTGAAGCTTGACCCTGTTGAGCAGGCCCTGTCTATCTTTGGCACATGAAGGCGAGGCTGCAGCACTGGTTCCATCAGGCGAAGCTGTAAGACTGGAGACAGTATGTCAGTACTATAAGTACTGCTTCATTCTATCTACTACGCCGCTACATGCCGTCAAGGCCTTGCATATGCTGCGGAGTATAATGTCAACAGGGCACCAGGAAGCACAACAGACGTACATCCTCCAACAAAAGCTGCATGAGAGGCCATGCAGTGTAAGAAGGCCAAAGGTCATGTTAGGCCCACTGCAAAAGAGTGTACCCGGATCTTCTGCGTGCTCACTGTCCTGCTGCCGCAGCCTGTGAAGCATATTCTTGTTCTCTGCCGGGCTGTGCTGCCTGAACCACCTCCCCAACATGCCAGACATGACATACTGCAGAGCGTCCGAGGGCAGGCTCTGCAACCCTGCTGGTGCTGCAATTGCTGACTGGACGCCAGGCTGGCCTGCGTCCTGCTGAGCTGGCCCAGCATCCAGTACTAGCCCTCGCAAGGAGCTCTGGAGCTGCGCAAAGAGGTCTGGCCTGCTGTCAAAAGTGGCAGGCGCCTGCGCAGAGCGGGTGTCTAACAGCGCACTCCTAGCAGCGCTCTGGGCCCGCTCTATGATGCCTGCCACCACCTACAAAGCATGTCAAGTGTGTCACACAATAGGCGAGACGGGCTGGAGGACTTCAATAGAGAAGATGCGTCTCCAGCACATGCAAGGGTCAGCAATTGCCTCCCAGCAAAACCCTGCGCTGAATGGTGTTGTGAAGCCTCACTACGACAGGTCATGTGAGGAGAGCAAAATTGCAAATGGTATGTGAAATGACAGCCCTCTACAAAGCCGATTCGATAGCTTGCCCTGAGGGCGTAAATAATCGAGCTTTGCAGCTGGAAGCCATCCCGCTACCATCTACAACATGACCAACAGCATTGACAGGCACAATAGTCATGGTCAAGGCCTGTATGTAGGTCAGCAACATCAGACAGTCTCAGCAGCGGATCTGTATGTGGTCTCTTACCATCAGAGAAGCTCTCCTATAACAGGGCTGTCAGCACATGATAGTGTTGCCCTACCTTTTGAGAGAGGGTGCCTGCCACAGGGGCATCCCGCCATGCCGAGGTCATCCTACGAAGCGCCGCTGAGCCTGCAGGCATGCGTAGAAGCAGTTCTGTACAATTCTCTAGACGATTCATTCCCACCGCATAGTCAAGCCTTACATGCCTCTTTACCGCTGACATACAATGCCACACGATATAAAGAGCAGCAGACAAGACTTGCATCAGTCTTCAGCAACGTGCTCTCAAAAAGGAGGACCAGTAGCAAGCATTACCTCCTTCATGAGCACCTGCATCTGCATGGCCCTCCACCATGACTGTCAAGATGGCTGCATCCCACTGCAGCTCAGCATCCATGCATGACGGCGGCTGGTCCAAGGGGCTGCTCTTTGCTGAGAGCATGCTGTGCTCTGCCTGCTGTGGGTGAGAGAGCTGCGCGCAGTCTGGCTGAGGCTGCTGCCCCGAACTGGGCTCTCTTGTGGCGTTGCTGTGGAAAGAGAGTGTTCCGGAGGAGCTCCTGCTAAGCAGAGTGTCGCCGGCTTGTGCTGTAAGAGGCTCGCTATGGCCAGCAACCTGCAGGGAGCACACCATTGCTATGTACAGACTACCTGGGCTTGAAGGGGACATCTGGAATTGCACAACGACGCACCCCATGCAAGGAATAGATGACACAAGCCAAGATGCTGAAGCACACCTGAGCACGTCCATCCAGGACATACTGCAGGGAGAGGAGGCCCTCGCTCTCTGGGAGCTCAGGCAGTGCAGCGTCTGCGATATCGCCGGCCTCCTCCTGGCAAGTCGACGAGAAAAGCTCGAGGCCGACTGCGAACGGCAGGGAGGTGCTCCCACTACATAGGAGCGGAGCCACATAGTGACCTGGTTCCAGTCTGTGCACTGACAAGGAGTCCAGCGAGATATGCGTCGCTGCATTTCTCTCGCCTACCTTTGTGGCCCTGTGACACAGTGACAAGTGCCTCGTTAGAGCAGATCATGCAGGCGGGAGTGTACATGATGTCCATACGAGGTATGCTTTGGAAAGACCTACCTCACGGCGACTGCTCGAGCCTGCTCCATTGCAGCTTTCATGATGCTTGCATTTCTCATTGAGGATACCGGCCATCTGGCATTCGTTTCTGCCAATGCCCACTGTGTGCTGAAGGGGCTGCCTCCTCCCTCGCCAAACATCGTACACCAGATCCCAGCTATGGAGCTCCGAACGACAACAGCAATCACTTCTCTTTCAGTTCTACTACTGCAAGCTCCCAATGTCTGTGATACCCAAAGTCTGTATCGGAGGAATCGGAGATACGGAAAGTCGTATCTGCCACGTTTGATCACATGAGTGCTCGGCACCTGCACGCACATGGCTAGATTTTTCCTGTCGTGGCTTCTCTTAAGGATGTACAGAGTCTCTGCTGCACTGGATGTCTCGTTTGCTCAGTGGGGGTAGCACACAGTGCAGAAGCTGGTGTGGCAGGATTGTGGGGGCTGCTCTGGGGATTACGAAAGGGATTCGTCACAAGTCCGACAGTCTGGGAAAAGCATCGTTCTTGAGTGGGACGGCCTTACGGCCATTTAGGGAGACTCGGTACGATATGCAGAAATTTTCTCTTGGCTCAGCAGTAATACCTCTCCGCTTTCACGCTTGCCTTTGTACGTGTGGTTGTCCTGCAGCCCATGTAGGTCTTCAGGATAGTATCATAGTCCCCCACGGGTCAATATCCGCTGATAATTTTGTTTCGATACAGACTTTCAGCACGCGTGCCGCATTCCTACCTGACCATCAGAATGGTCGAGGGTCATCAGTGTCACAGAGTTGGTCATGCACACCGAAAGCAGCTCATGGGGCAGCGCTTCATAGCCCAGTCCCCTAATGGTCGTTTCACTGAAGGTGCTCTTTCACCCCATTGCAGCACGACAGGACACTAAGCATCCTCACAACTTGAAGTGCATTTGGAAGGCAGCGTGCATAGGGTATGCCTTATGCACAGGCTGACATCTGCTGAAGAGTGCGGTCTAAAGTTTGTTCTGCTTCCCATGCCGGCCATAGCTTATGATATCAGGGAGCAGCATCTCCTGTCTGCTCCTACAGCCATGAACAAACGGAAATTGCCTTTTGGACCCTGCACAGTGGACTTCGCCATGTGGAGCACACGGGGCAGACAATAGACGTGAAGGGCCACACAACTGCATGTGCATTGGGAATTGGAAGGGGGCATGCATGCGCATGCAGGCGCTCAGGCCATCATTCTGCAGCTGCTGCCTCGCATTGAGGTCGCCTCATGCTGATGAGCAGGAGTATGGTTGCCAAGAGAGCCTCGTCATGTGCATGCAGGTGCTCAGGCCATCAATCAGCAGCTGCTGACTCGCATCGAGGTGCATGGCAAGAATCTGTTCTACTTCTTTGGGGAGGGCGATGCAACAGTGGTGCTGCACATCCACTTTGGCATGAGCGGTGCCTTCAAGACGGTAGCGAGGGGGGACACGTTGCCGGAGCCTAAGGAGACTACGCGCCTGGTGCTCATTGGGGATGACATAGTGGGCCAGCTCAGCGCCATGATCGTCCAGCATGGCGGGCTAGGTGAGCTTGCACAGTGTACAGAGCATTCCTCAAAGTCAGTCGCGCCATGTCCAGGGAGGCTTCCATGCAGCTCTGCATCCAGCCACATGCCATAGGCATGTTGGCCAAAGCAGGGCAATGCTGCATTTGCATCTCATGAAGACATTCTGGTCTGGTCAGAGAGGTTGCCGAAAGCAGGTCTATGTGGCTTGCGTGGGCATGCTGTACCATACTGGTGCAGCAGATCATTGTCTGTCACTGCACGCTGATGCTCAAACAGATAGCACAATGCCTAACGCACTTCTGCTGTGTCCAGATCTGTATGAAGAGAAGAAGGGGAACTTGGGCCCGGATCCTCTGAGAGAGGACGCAGCCCAAAGCTTTTTTGGCAGTGCATGCACAAGGGCAAGCAGGCTATGGAGAGAGCTCTCTGAAGCGCATTTTAACGGTGGGAAGGCAACCTAATCCCTGTTGACATGTCCTCCTGGGTGCAGATCTGTATGAGGAGAAGAAAGGGAATCTGGGCCCGGATCCCCTGAGGGAGGATGCAGACAAGGAGCTGCTATGGGAGCGCATGCACAAGAGCAAGGCATCCGTTGGGCTGCTGCTGATGGACCAGAAGGCTGTGGCCGGAATAGGCAACATCTACAGGGCGGAGATCCTCTACAAGGCGTGTCTCTCACTGCCTAGCTGGAAGCGCTCAAGCAATAGTCACCATACATCAGTAACATGTACCTTGAAACAGCGCCATTGGCTGTAAGCGCCTCATGCACAGCTTTTCTCTTGCCAAAAGCAGGCAGATCTATATTATCTCCTGATGATGCTACCCTGTAGACAGAGAGGCCTGTGAGTGGTACCTCTATGTGTCGACTGAAATCTTCTTGATGGACATCTACTTGATTGTCAACCCTGAAGGTGCCTGGAGCGTAAGGGTGTTGCAGGTGCTGATGTAGTGCTGCTTACAGGCAAAGGTGCACCCGGAGCAGCCTGGCTACTCAGTTGACCGGGAGACTTTCGAGCGCATCTGGTTCCACTCTGTGGATCTGCTCCAGCGAGGCTTCAAGAGCGGGTCCATCCTGACAGTCGACCCGGAAGATGCCCAGAAGCTGGGCAAGCCATGGACAAGAAGGTGGAGCTCCTCTCTCCATAAACTCTTCTAGTATTCTATACGTCAATACCTTTAGACACACATGATCCAGCACCAAGCTTTCAGACAGACACAGCGCGGCTCAGGTTACTGGAGGGCTGGGCAGTGTGCAGGACAGGTGCAAGGGCGCTCTTTTCATACAGTGCTCGAACTCGACCAAGTCTAGCCAACATGCCTTTTCAACTTCAATGTGTCCAAGCTCCAGCGTCATGCATCTTGCAGCAGTACCTTACTTGACAGGCCTGGTTGTACTGTGCAAGTCATGCTGAGTTAGCACTTACACATGCAGGTACATCTACAATCACAAGGCCTGTGGGCGATGTGGTACGAGCGTGCGCACATGGGACATGTCGGCGCGGACGTGCTACGCCTGCGAGGTGTGCCAGCCGCTGCAGCAGGGCACCATCCTGGATGCCAAGCGGACCAAGGCCCTCTCTGCTGCCAGGAATAGCAAGGTATCCTTTGCTCTCATGAGGCGTTTTTAACTCGAATGTGTAATCTAGCAGGTGCCAAGGATATCTGCTAGAGTACACAATCGAGTCAGAGATGCCAAAGCTCTGTAAGGGCTCTGCTAATTGCTGGTGGAATGAGACCTGCTCGTCTTGCAACCCCTCCAATTTGAATATCTTTGGGAGTTGGCTGTTTTCATTGCATCCTGGGCAGGGTTTGGCTCTCTGTCATTCTTTGGTGCCCATATAAAGTATGTATTGGCTTCCTTTGCAGGTGTTTGACAGTCACTGTGCGCCAGAGCCGGTAGCCAACATGCAGCCGGAGCAGCTGACCATTGCCAAGCTTAAGGACAGACTGAAGGAGCTAAATCTACCACTCAATGGCCGCAAGGTATGCAGTCCCATACACGCCAGAATTTGCGTCTTGTCTGTTGTCGTGCTGTCTCTAGTTGCCTTGCACATTGCCAAGCTGACAGCCAATCCAGCGCCTGGCGAGACGCTGTCCCATCATAAGCATAATCAGCACAGACTTGTGACTGTACTGATCCTTCTGATGCGCGTGTCTTGATATCTTGACATTTTGAGAGCTTCGCCGTCTGATGTCTGATAACATGAGCGTGTGAAGACCCCCCACACGTTCATGCCCCTGTTTGAAAGCATCCTTCATCTAAGCAGGTAATGGCTGTGTGCAGGCTGAGTTGGTGGAGCGCTTGAAGTCAGCGCTGCAGTCAGCAGAGACCTTGGCTTCAGAGGAGAAGGTAATAGGCGTCGAGGACGCCCTTGAGAACGTTGCAGAGGCGGCGGCAAAGATGGAGGGTGTACCTGAATTGGCGCCCGGCACGCTGCATGTAGGCAAAATCATGTCAGCCAAGGTACGCGTCTCGCTGATCTCATGAATGTTCAAAATGCTGCATGCACTCTTTACTAGATGGGCAGCTGTCACTCTTTCTCGTCCTTGGGATGTCCCACTGCACTATGCCAGCACTTCTTGGCATAAATTTCAAGAGAGTGCCATCTGGGATCTGTTTGGGCGTTTCTGCAGGAAGCAGCACTGGAGAAGGCCAAGGCAGGAGAGGGCCGGAATGTGGAGCATGTGGCGCTGGAGGATGACGCCACGCTGGCGCTCGCATCAGCGCAGCAGCCAAAGCGGCGCAAGCGGAAGCAGGCGCCCGAAGTGGAGCAGGTATTGCTATATTCCTGCTTTGCATATGACCGACCTTCTTGCCCACTGAACTCAGTCTTTGCGTTCAAGGAGCTTCACCGACAGGGTCTGGACAGCTCTTTGACAAGCTTAATTTGAGCAGTGGAAGTTGGTTGCCCCAAGCTGCACTGTGCATGTCTTGGCACTGCAAGGCCGCTGAATTGGCATTGCTCAACAGAGTTGCAAGCATCGTGGCTTTGAAGAGTCTTCTTAAGAGTGTCTGCTGGTGCAGAATGGTGCAGCGCCAAAGGCGACCCAGACTGAACAGTATGCAGAGCCGCAGAGAGCGCGGCGCAAAGGTAAGCAATCTGCAGCTGCAGCTAAGAGGGAACCTGTTGAGGCTAGCGCAGCAGATGCCGACAAGTCAGAAGCTGCCCAGCCAAAGAGGCGGGCAAAGAAAGCCGCAGCAGCAAAACAAGGTGCTTTGACCCATTCACTCACCTGGCTTTTGCTCCGAGACTGCCTGTACTTTCTCTGCCAACAAGAAGGGGGGGTACTTGACTATATGAGTGTCATGGGACTCAAATGCACTCTGCTCCTCGTGCGTGCCGCTGGTTGCCTTGTGATTAGCAAAGCCCTGTCTCTGTTCATGTGGTGCACCTGACATCTTGCAACGATATAGACATGTTGCGGATGCTTTCTCAATGAGACAACATTGAGGTTCTCTTTACGTATGCAGACGATGGTCTGGCAGTGGAGCCTCCTTTGGCGAAGGCAGCATCTGGGAAACTCGAGATGCGGCAAAGGCGTAGCGCAAGAGTAGCCGCAGGGCCGGCGTTGCAAGGGGCTTCAGGCAGAGCTAGGGGCATCAGTGGGGGTGTTGGCTTGGATACACCATATGATTGGGGTAAATGAAGACGCTCAGACCAGAGGAGCTGACGTAGTCCATGTTGCAGCTCCCACATCCATAAGGGCTTCCATCTAAAGTGTAGAACATGCAGATCAGTCTAAACTTCACTGCTTTCACTTAGAACTGGTCTCGGATTACTTCCTGGATTTGGAGTAGTACTATATTGCCGCATTTGCCCCTACTCTATGGCAAACTGTGTGGGAGGGCTTTCAATGGATTGAGATGACCCTGGGTCCTATATCCTGGCCTAAGGTGGCAAGTAAGGAGCCTTTTGAAGGGCTCAATGGTGCAACAGCATTGTGTACCTGATTGTGACGTACTCCAAGGTTCTACATAGCTAGAGCTTGAAGGGTTGTGCTTTGCAAGCTCTGCTTGATTGTGTATTGCTATGTACCCTCCATGATTGTCACTGGCATCGAACTTGTAATCATGTCTTCGGGGATGCAGTCTTGCAAGCCTCGGCCACAAATCGGAGTGAGGTTTCAAAGTTGACCCACCCGCCCACATCCTTGGTGGTTTGAGTTTGAACTTAGGTTATCGACCCCTGGGAGGACGCCTAAGTTGGACTCAGCCCCTGAGGGAGGCAACCCGTAGCCTAGGGCCATAGGGCATACACTTACACATGCTCGCGCCTACAATCTAAGCACATTGCAGGTCACCCACTGACACAGGTTCCCCAACTGCGGTGGGCAGCATCAAAGAGCTGCAGGTAGCTCTGCTCACAACAAGACTACATTGCTTGCCCCGCTGCAGGAATTCTGCCTTCTACCGCATGCACAAGAGAGAAGACGAAGCTCCTACACTGTCCCGATGCGCGCAGCGTGCGCATACGGCCATATTCTGCAAAGACCCAACGTCCTTATTGATGCAATGATCCTGCATACCCTGGGCAGCAGCTCTTTCCGCGCCGGGATGAAACCTGGATCGTATACTCCCCCGGGGTCTATGTTACAAAAGGGATTGAGTTTCCTTGCAGGAAAGGCATCCGCACCCTGCCTGACACTGCACTGCCCTTATGCATTCAGCAAACTCACATGGCTCTTTGTTGTGTACAGCCCATGCCCTCAAACACCCAACACTCATGCATAGCCCTTCCCGATCACAGGCTGTCCTTGACAGCTGGCTGTGAGACATCTTGTTCATGGCTGTTGCTATCAGAGTACCAGATCTGTGGCTCTTGCGGAGCCCTGGTATGACATATGGCCATCAACCCAGCTCGCCCCAGGGCAGCACCGAGCTGCTGCGGGCAGCCCTGCTCCCAGGTTCCCGGAATCGCTTGCCCCGGTGGAGCTGCATGGAACATCAGCTTGCGGAGTCATGTCACTGCCAATCTGAGGGAGAGCGCTGGCTTGGGGGCTCACAGACAGGCACACCCCTACGGGAGTTCGGTAGTCCGGCAAGGATATGAACATCAGGGCACCTGCTGTCAAACTCAGAGTACAGGTGGCTGCATGCCAGCAATCACCTGGCCATGCTCTCAGAGCAGGTCCTCCGCCATGAGGACGAGGTCATCCATCGCGCGGGTCAGGGACAGACGCGTGAGCTCTGCAGCGATGGTGGATGTGTCATATGCCCAGTGCCGGCGCTTCCCGGTAGGCTTCTGCAAGAGCCCTGTTGACGATGCGGTCCCGGAGCTCCTAGTACTGGCCCCCTGCGCCACCAGCACAGATGAACGCCGGGCCCACTCAGCGGACACCATGCACTCTCCGGCAAGAACCCAAGCCTGTCCGCGCCCGCACATCCTGTGAAAGCGCTTCAGCGCCAGACACCCCTGGATGCGCGCAGCACCGTGTCTGCAGGGCTGCGGATGCTTTCCCAACCACTGAAGCTGAGGTGCAAGCAGTCTTCTGCTCACCGAGCCCTCATGCTGGGGACTACACATAGCCCGTATGCACCCCACCCCATGCCAGTAATGGATCATCATACAGCCAGCATTGCGAGACCTTCTACCTGTTGCAATGCTGATCTCCAGCAGCACGTCCCGCAGCGCTTCGCAGACCTTTCCCATGCGATCCCACAGCTCGCATGTGCTGGCGTTCTGGCACTTCGACACAAAATCCGCCATGATCTCCCTCTTGTCGACCTCCATGAAGCAGCGCGCGAGCTCAACACGGTGGGCGTGCGCAAACATCAGGCAGTTGATCCGAGACTCGCGCTTGACAAAGTCCTGGTGAGTTCTGGGCTCTGCACAGCGCCACAGGCAAGCCATGAGAGGACGCTGCTTCAGCGACTGTCCACTCTGAAGCTAGTGTGAAATGCCGCAACAGGACTTGGGTACTGCAGAAGTGCCATTGGCAGCGCAGGGTGCACTAGCCCTTATAAGGAACAGAAAGGCGTTTGAGCTGTAGGTAGCGTGCACCAACACCGGTCCTTGAGCACAGAGATCCAAGCAGAAGCTCTATGCCTCCATATGTACGGTGCAACAGTGTTAGGAAAGCGTGCCCAGGTGTTGTCAGCTCGAGCTTGCTGCTCACATGTAGAGGTGTACAGGAGTGCAAGGAGCTTGCCTGGCAGGGTTGTCCGGACGTGCCCAGCCTCCTGAATGACATTCGGCACCACTAGGTTGTGCTTGATATCAGACTTGCCAGGCCGAGGCCGCAGGTAGGCCAGAGCTCTCTCGACGAAGGACATCTTCGCCACCAGACCGTGATGTCCGGGGACGAACGTGGCAGTGTGATGTCGCAGAAGAAGCTGCGTTCAGAGAACCCCGATCAATGAATCGGCCTCCTCCTGTGTCCCAGACTCTGGGGCCGCGGGCGTCCCCTCGCTGCCTAGTGTTCAAGGTGTCCAAGACCCTAGTGTGCACTCGCATCTTACACCCTTCGCAACCTCTAGAATGGGCTGCACCCGTACAGTAATGCCGCATTGCCAATGCTGGAAGCCCTCACCCTTGCACAGACCCGAAATGGCGAAGCCAAGCCGGGACCAGGACGCCCCGCAGGGAGCAGCGCAGCAAGGTGAGCGTGGAGCCACCTTGACAGATACTGTATATGTCTAAGTCGCAGCTGCCATTGTGGTCGCTGCTCTGTGATGGAATGGGGCAGAAACGGACGCCTTCTGACTCTGCAGGCGCCAGGTTGGACGACCTCCCTTGCGAGGTCCTGTATCAGATCAGAGAGTCCATGTCAATATGACAGTGGGTGGCGGGGCCAGCGCTGGTGTGTGAGAGGCTACAGGCCCTCCCCTGGCGAAAAAGTCGACATGTCACGGGACCTGGTGCCCAGCTCGAGGGTGCGACCCTGTCTCGCATGTTGCCTGAGTAGAGTTGCCAATGGACCCTGACTGATACGCTACCGTCTCATGCCTTGACCTCCTCTACAGATGCTCGCACATTGGAGATGCAAAGGTCGGTGGCAGATTCAGACTGGGAGATCATGACTCGAGTAGTCACGGGTGCTTTCAGGTGGCTGGCTGTTCATTGCACAGCAGATACTCAGGAATTGTTTCTGCACTGGTGCGCCGGGCTATCGCGTGTATCCCTGGTGCCAGCCGACACCACCATCACCTCCCTGGTCGAGCAGCTCGGGAGAGTCTTCCAAAACCCAGAGCATGTGAGCTGCTTGGGTATCACGTACGAAGCTCACAAGTACCCAGCATCAGGACCCCAGGTGGCAAAGCTATGTGAGCAGCTTGCAGCATGCAATCCTGGCTTGGCCTGCAGCCTGAGACACCTCTCAATAAATCTGGGGCACAGGGGAACAATCATCATCCCACCAACAGAGAGCAGCTTCAGCAATGTTGTAGTCGTCAATCTCGTAGCTGGGCAGCTTGATGTCTTAGATTTCAGACTCTTCAGAAACAAGCTGGAAGAGTGGAGGATCAGTGATGCCAAGCCCCTGAGGTCCCGCATCCTGTATCTCAACACCCGAGGCCTCGAGGGTCTCCGCAGGTTGGTGCTGAACAATGTCACCCTCACAGCTGACCTGAGGCAGCTCACTTGCAGCCTGGTGGTAAACAGGGCAGAGTGGGTTACACCCACACCTGTCGCCGCACACAATCTGGCGATTGTGACAGAGCTGAGACTACAGGTGACTGGTAACATGAGCATCACAAAGTGGCACGAGAGCGGATCGCCTCTGCAGCACTTGACCGTTGTGAAGCTGGCATGTGACAGGCTGAGGCTGTCCATTCCTGCCATGCTTGCCAATCTAGAAAGCTGGTTATTGTGGCTGGGAGCTTGGAAATTGACTTTTGAGAGCCCAGGCGTCCAGGGATCTACACTGAGACGGCTTGAGCTACTGGACAAGCATTGACTCGCGATATATGACCTCATGATAGATGGTGCGCACGTGCGTCTCCCTCACGCCAATTGTCCAAACACAGCAGTGGGACGTTCCTTCACAAGTCTTCATCAAACGCAAATGTCTTTGATCATATTGATCATGCCCATATATTCTCAAGGAGTGAACCTGACTTTGGGATGTCTCCTAAGTAAAGCTTAGACATTGAGCTATCTATACCATTTGCTGTACACAATCTCATCGGCACGACTGCCAAGGCCCATCTGCGGGATGGCCATTTGAGTCAGAGCGCACACCTTTGAGTATATGCTAATCACAACAAGCTTTAGCAGCCAAGATCACGGTTGTCATTGCATGTGCCACAGATTCCAGGCCCCTAAGACAGGAAGTATGTTATAAAGCTTAGGTACCAGCAGTGAAGACAGCAACCTAAGCTCATATGGTGAAAGCCGGAGCTGAACCTGATCGTCTTCATCATGCTCTATATTATATTCTCCGACCTCCTTTGCATTTCTCTGGAAGAATCTCAGCCTCTCCTCTGACGACTGCAACAAGGTATGATGCCAAGTGACTGCCTTGCAACGGCCGGTTGAAATATGATAACCTAAAATACTATCTCCAAGCAAAGGAAGTCAAATGTCAAATGCGACACTATCGAAAGTCTGTGCAAATTGCACTGAGCATGGACAAATCTTGCGTACCGCGTCGTTAGCCTAAGCCGCTGAGCGTACTGCTTTGGGTGAGTGCTGCTCCACACTCTATAGGCCTCATGGGGATGATGGTCCACGCTGAGTGCCATGTGCTTCTCTAGCTACTTGGGATATTGCCATGTACCCTACATGATTGCCGTAGCGTTGTATGGCAAGCCTCAAGTTGGGTAAAGTCAAGCATTGCTTTGCCGAGTGTAATCATTATGATTGCAAGGGAGGTGGGGCACACATGTTTCTCCTAGACACCAAGTCCAAACATGGCAACGGAGCATGACTTCACATGCCTTCACTGTTTCAAGATGCCACAATACCTGGCGATGCTACCCCCATGAAACCCTATGGCAATGGGTCACAAAATGGGATGCTTTCTGGGTAAGTTTCGTCACTCTTTGTGCCACTCTCCCATTCGGTGTACACAATTTCGTCTGCAATCATATTCAGGCCCAGTGGCAGGTGCAACGCAAGTTGTGCACCTCAGAATCATTGCATGATGCCACTCATAGACCTGAGTGTCCGCTCAACATAGGCTGGAGCAAAATGAGATCACATGGTGAAGCAAGGCATGACCTGGTGGCCTTTGTCGTGCTCAGCATTGTACCCCCTGACATGCCTTGCATTCTTATCGAAGGTTCTCAGCTTCTTCTCATAGTCCTGCATCGCAAGCCCTCAAGTGACTGTGTAGACTACTGGCGGACATCACCAGCCGGCGCAATACATGGCTTGGCAATTGTCAAGCATCACGTGTTGGTAAGGCCAATGCTTGTGAGGTCTGGGCTGAGCATGGGAAGCACCGCGCACCCCATCATACGCATAAGGTTTTGGGTGAGTGCTGCTCCAGACTCTGTATGCAATCTCAAGATGGTTCTCTGCACCTTCCCAAGGTGATTGGGTGCCTATAACCTTCTGCGCCTCTGCCAGCAGCTCTGCATATCATCTGGGTCTTGCCTTTTGGTCTGAACAGTCACCGAAAAGGGTTGCCTTGGAGAGCTCGTATATATCCTTTGGTTGCAATGTGAGCACACTGTGACAGGTGGATTCCTTACCATCAGCACTTTGCTCGCTGTTACAACCCTACATCCTCATTGCGGTATCCGTTGCATGGGGACTAGCTATTTCCATCACCTTCCTCAGAAAGGCGGCTTGCATTCGAAAGGTGGCTGCTAGAGTGGCACACTCTGAAACAGATCCAGCCTGGCAAGCCGAGGCAGGCACACATAGTACTCTGCGCACAAAGTGAGCCTCGGTTACCCTCCCCGCACCCTCAACCCTTGGTTCCAAAGTGCAAGTGACAGCAGCGGCACGCGCTGCGGAAGGCGGACTGCAAAGTGAGCCATTGATGTTGATTGTCAGCAGTCCCTGCTAAAGTGGGTCAGCTGCCAGCTGCAGGGGTTTTAGTCGCCTGAAAGCATCGCAAGGTGCCACTTTCCGCGCCCGCAACTAGCTATAGACAACGAACAAGACGCAGAGGTGAACCATCTATCACCCTCTCGGTTTGATACAAGACCTGCATCGAGCCCCCTGCGGCAATCTCTTCTGAGTTTACTGTCTCGGTGGCTCAACAGCTTTGCCGAACTAGCTGTGTATGTCCTGAGGTAGGTGGACCCTGAATACATGCATGGCTTGGCCGCTTTCTGTGAGTTGTCCGTAATTTTGCTCTTAACAGTGGCAGACGTCCTCAAAGTGGTTCCCCCCGCTGCAGATGTCTATCACCGTCGACATCCAGCCAGCAGCGGGGAGGAGTGCTATCAAGTTACTTCGTTTTAGCACTGATCAACCACATGATGCGGCGATAATCATCTATTACTTGATGATATTTGCTGGGCCTGGGGATTTGACACACGCCCATTCGGGATTCAAAATCCAGTCAAACCGGCACTACCATCTACAGGCCGGGGAGAAGTATGTGTACACCCAGCGAGAGGGAGGTAAGACCCGCCACAGCAGCCAGCTACTCGCAGTGTAGGGCTGAAACATCCGTCCTCTGCCCTGGCAAGCATCTGGCCGCCCAGAAGGCTGGCAGCCCACAGTTGTGATACGCCGGATAGTATGATGCGGCCAGCGAAGACATCGCTGGCCTTGGCAGGTCTTTGATGTATGCCGTCTGCCGCAAGGGGATTTTCCAGGTTGTCTGCATGGCCAGGTGTGGTCAGAGCGACACAGCTGGCTTGCGTTCCTGGCCTGTATCTGCATGGCTGACAGGCAGGTATTCTCTGCAGGAAAAGACTGGAGCTCAGTGAAGTTGGTTGGCTTGAGGAAGGAAGGATTGATGGCTAGAAAGTACATGACACCGCGCACGATGACTGTCAGTGGGGTCCTCAGCATGACTACGGTAAGTGTGGTCCGGGTGTTGCAGAGCAGAGTAGCCCAGGCGCAGTTTACATGTATGGTGCGTCCTTCCGTCGTCGCCCGACTCTGAGGATGATGTCTATTTTCCTGCAGAGGGTTGGCGCTGTCACTCTGCATGGGCCGCCTGGGACGGGCAAAACAAGCCTCCTGCAGCTGCTGCATGAGGCGGCGAGGCGGATGACCGGGATCTTCTCAGATGTCATCTATGTCAATATGCATGCTGGGGACCTCAAGAGTGCCCTCTCTGCAGCTTTGTTGACAGTGGGGGGTCTGTTCGCTCCTACCACAACGGGTAAGCCTACACCGGATCGTTGTCACTCCTGTGCAGCAGGCAGTGCTTTTCAAGTTTCTGGGGATGCTGAGGTGCTGTGTGTGCTGCCGCAGGCAGCAAAATGCCCCTTCTCCTCCTTGCGAATGGAGCGCAGAAGCTTTATGGGAAGGAATCTAAATTCTGGACGGGCATCAGACGCTTGCACAGTGGAGAGCAGCTCGGCGTGCGTGTCATTTTGGCCTCAGAGTATATCAGCATGCCTTCGCCATCGTCAGGTCAGCCCACTGTGCATGCCAGCTGTGTGTGTTGACAGGTGCCGGCCTCCCAGCTGGTGGGTGCCAATCCTGCAGGAATGTCACAGAATATCCTGCGTGTATGCACAGGAGATTGGGAGCCAGAATCGGACCTGCTGCAGTGGAATGAGGAATGCACAGTTGGGCTGGACAGCTCTCGTGTGGGCCTCCACTTCCCACGGGCAGAGTATGGGGAGCTGTTGCGAAGCTTCAGGAGAGAAAAGTGGGTAGATGCACTGTCTGATGGTGAACTCAGCAGTGCTGTGTACAACCTCACAGCTGGCCAGGTCTGTCCCATGTATCCATTCACGCGTGCTCGTTGTGCAACTCTTCTTGAATGCAAGCATCCCCCGCACAGGTCCTGTAGATGCCCTGCATTGATAGGGGTTGATCCAAGTCTTGCATGGTCCAGGCTGGACTTGTCACTGGCATCCTGGATCATACGAATGAGCAGCTGCTGCCAGGGGAGCCCTTCGCTGAGGATATGTTTGACAAAGTGCTCTGAAGGGTGGCGCGTCCCTGCCAGCTGCCTTGTGCAAAATCAGCATTGTGCTTGCAGAGGATGTGCTCCCTAATTGCTGATCGTTGCTGATGGGTCACTGTACAATTACGGCACCTTTTGATGTCAGCCTTTGGCTGCTACAGGCCCCACATAGCACGCGGTGGGTCTTCTCTGTATGCGGCCTTGGGATTCGGGGATAGCTCCTGGGTTAAGCTTCTGTCGGGTAATGCATCAAAGGAGACCGTGCTGTGGATGCTTCTGGATGGGGAGTGCACATATGCCGGCATCAATCTTCTCAGCTTGGGACCGCAGCTGAGGGAGGCAGCACTGGAGTTGTATCACCGCGGCTTCCTTGCCCAGCGTGAGGCCCATGCTCAGCCCAGTGTTTCAGGAGTCAATTGGCAGTGCGCAACTGTGTCTATGTATTTCGATCTTCAATTGACATGTATCGCTGCCCTATTGCCAGTGTGGGCAAGGAGAGGGTTGCTTGTGCGGTAGATTCCCTGCCTTGTAGTCTCACCAAGAACTTGAGGTTGCTGGTCTGCTGCAGGCAGGGTGGACGGCGTGAGGCTCTATGGCTTCACCTCACCTCTGCACCGCTTGGCTTACATGCAGTCACACTCTCTGTGCGTACCTCGCTCGAGGCTTTGCCGTGACGACATCCACAGATTTCTTGTGCTCACAATCGAAAGCATGAGCGCATCTCGACTCGACTGCTTGATGCGTTGGCACATTCGTGCGGGAGTCCAGACCGATTTCTATAGAGCGGCTTTCTCCTGTCTCCCTATTGACGCGCGCATTGGGCCCGGCGCTACCACAGTAAGCCTATGAAGAGCCTCAGCCAGGCCACTATGCACATGGAGTGGCTTTGGCATCCTGAGTTGTAAGCTGCTAGACATGAGGTCCTCTATACAGGCTTGCAAGTGGCGCCATCCGAAGCGCTTCTGGATATTGCATCCCCTGCATCTCTGCAGGTATCTGGCCTCTCAGTATCTGTGCATGTGTTCTCTAAAGGGGTGCAATGTGTGGGGGCTGCTGGTTGTAGGAGCTCAACATCCCAGGAGGCGCAAGCTTCCTTGTGGGCCTGGCATGAGACTCCAGGGCGTGGCTCATCCAGCTGCTCTGGGGTGGTGGCCAAGCACTGGAGGATGACATGGCTTCTGTGCGAGACAGGACACGTGCGAAGGTGCCCCAGACCCAGTGCGCCCTGGTGGACTTCAGAAAGGCTCGCACTCCTGACCCCCAGAAGAAGAAGCCTGAAGGCTGTCATCATATCACCTTCAAGGCAGGCCACCAGTCAGCTGTGCTGGTCACTCCTGAAGACAGCGTGTCAGACCTCCTTCTGAAGGCCAGATGAATGAGCTTGTGAGGCCTGGTGAGCCGCAGGCAGCGTAGATGGCGTAAATCACATTGGATTCATTTCACGCATACATCGCGCTTACTATACCTACCAATATGCAAGTACAAGCTTGGAACTCATCAAGATAGAGGAGACTTCGACAGACTTCAGTGTTTTCCTTGAGCGTTGTCTAGCGGGAATGAGCGCGTCCAGCCTGGCGAAGTCCTTGGGCGTAGCAAGAAGCGGGTGTTGTATGAGTCTCATTTTTAGTTTGAGCTTTTCAAGTCAGCAAGGCTTCTTCTGTCCCGGCCTATAAGAATTTGGCCAGATGTAGGACCGGTGAGCTTCCGGACACTGCAGACCTCGGCCACGGCCTCTCCCTGAAGCTGATGCATGCTGTGTTGAAGTAGGAGCAGAAGCTCAGTGCTTGTGGCTTTTGTGCACTGCATTGTCAGGTACACAGATCCCCAGGAAAATTGCGTGCACACTGCCAGTCTGGTGATGCTTTGAGCTTGGTCGGGCGCAGTTGCATCCTGGCACTAACAAGTCACTTCTTGTCAACCATAAAGTCATGATCATTGGCATCACCCGAGTGGTCAGAAATTACATAACCCCAGGGTTGCCGAAGCCTACCAGCAAACAAGAAGCTGGAAGCCTCTTTCGACTGCCAGGAAAAGGATTCATATTAAGACTTTCCAAAAATCACTCCGAGCGTGATCCAGGGCAATCAACAGACCACCAGCACGCAGAGCGAGACAGAGCTAATCCGAAGGTCGGGTCGGGGCAGCACTTGTAACCCATCGATCTGTGTTACACGCTAAAGTCTCCCGTGAGCTGCATGAATAAATGCATGTATGCCATCGCATGTGCTGAAACTTCCTGAGACTGCAAGACATGGAGAACGCTGCTGTGCATGATCGAGGACATCTCGCCAGCCTGGGTAAATTCTGTCTCAACAGCCGTGAAGGTTGCTGTTAAGCTTGGCAAGACGCCCACGTCTACATGACTCTTACCTTGCATACAGATACACTTGCGATCGGGGTTCTGGTCGGGTTTACACTGGCGATCCTGGCCATTCTCATCGTGCTGAGCCTATTCGGTCTAGCCGGACCTATCTTGAGAGCTTGCAAGCGACCATCAACTCCTAGTTCCCAGGAAACGCACACGGCAACGACTCGTAGGGCTCGGAGGGCTTCTGACCAGCAGGTAGTCCTACTTTGTACAAGGATAGTAGCACTCTTTTGTTCCAAGTCAACACCTAGAACGCCTCCCTGCACATGCAACACTGCAGACTCTACAGAACACCTACCATGCAAGCACCCGTCAAATTACCATGACAAACAACCCAGCTGGACTTGCTCTATGGGGATAGACTCTACCTTGGATGCAAGACGCAAACAGTGGAGCGCCAACTCCTGCCATGGGCAACAGCCTCACCCTGAGGAGCCTTAGGACCAGGGCCACGAATGCAATATGAAATCTGAGGGAGATTGAAACCATAAGCATCATGCAGGCAGAGGGATGTCAAAGAGATGCTGTCCCGTGCCAGCAGGCCCCTGTTAGCAGCACAAAAACTACTCCAGCTCATCCCCAGACACCTTCAGGCAATGCGACGCACCGGTTTGCCTACACTGGCGCTGAGCGGCACTACCTGGAATGGACACCGGCATTTGAGGCATGCGCCGGCATTGGGGTACGCCAGCTCATCGCTTCATTCACAAGGAAGAAGTAAAGCGGGATTTTGTAGTTTCACTATATGTTTAGCTCCGGTGCTCGCCCTTGACAAAACTTTGGCTTTGAAGGCTATATGATACTCAAGAGCTCCACCGATGTTTAGCATGCAGCAAGTGATGCTTATCACACACACCTGTCATATTGTGATGCTGGACTGCATGATACCGTAATTGCCCCAACTGCCTAACATGTATGCTGTATGGCACTGCCTGGTCTTGAAAGCCAACTGCGTGAATCTGAAGATCGCATGATGCTTAATCACTTCTTGATGAAGCAGTGCCAAAGGAGCCGACTTCATGTTGACAACCATGATGGTTGGCGCGACGCCTCCCTGACCTTTGTGATGGGTGCTCCACTCTAAGAGCTAAGTGTCTTTCGCAGGTCGCTTTTGTCTGCATACAAGTTATGGGGCTCCTTGTCAAGATGACAAAGTAAGAGTACTCCCTACCTGTGGTAGCACCTAAGACAAGTGAAGCTTGATGATTGTCATGGGTATCATAAAGCTGGGGCATTGAAAGCTTCAATCCATCTGTCGAGGCCCTTTTGGATATATAGCACAAAAGGCAGTATCCCAAGGCAAGCCTTGGCCTTCTTGCATTACAAAGGCAAGAGTGCCTATGAAAAGATACCTCACATTTACGCCGCTTTAGAACGGGCGCAACATGTGTGTCCCTGATACTGGGCTGCCAGCCCAATGGAGCACCCCGTTTCAGTGCACAATCAGGTTACCCCGGTGTTGCCCGCCAGGCATTGCTTTTGTTGCAGTTGGAGGAGTCAAAAGACGGGCTTTGCCTAACACAAAGAAAGTAGGCGTGCTACACATTGTCTTCAAAGCGTTTTGGCAATGAGACAACCTCATTGGTGACACGTAAGCAAGAAAACGGCCGAAACCATGATGAGCTGAATGTATCGGTATATGTAAAGGCAGCTGCATGATCTCATATGATCTCACATGATCTCGGACAGGTTGTTGGAGGAGGACTACTAGCATCAATCACAGGTTCAAGTTATATATGACATTATTGTCCCACCCTCTTGTTGCCCAGTGGGTGAGTAGGCGACCTCCCCTCTGCTTCGCACTGTGCCTCCTAAATTGTGGTGCACGAGCCAAAGCAAGGGGTGGATTGTGGATAGAGACACCCAGAAGCTGCGGGAAGCAGCCTAGCAGCACCACACACGACAACTAAGCCATCCAAACACATCTGAAACTTAATCGGGTTCTTTGCTTCTATAAAATCAAGCTTTGATATTGGAAGGGCACTCGATACATGCTATGTTGTTGCGAGCATTCCTTCTTATGTGTTCATACTATAGAGTCTTCAAAGCGAAATGCAATCATATCAGGGATACAAGCAACATATTTCAGGATGCCAGCAACATTACACTAGTGGCGGCTCTGTTTTGCCAAGTGTAACGCCGCCGATCATGCAAATGCAAGCGCTTAGCACGCTGCCGTAGGTAGCTGATTCACATTTGGCCGATAGGTTTTTGATACGTAGGCAACTCGGCCTCTATATACAGAGCTACACCTTTAAAATCAGCAAGGTTCGTCGCTGTATCTCACTCATGTCGACATCATCCTTGAGAAAGCCCTTACTTTGCCAAGTGCTTCCGCGCTTTCTTCTCTGCTCTATCAACCTTCCACCTTACTGACAATGCAGCTCCGAGCCCTGAAGGCAGAAGTAGTTACAAGCACGTTTGCTGCATCACCCAAGGGGCTATCTTAAAGAGCACCATGAGGCTGGTGATAGTCAACATATAGGTGGGCCTGAGTATGCCCTAGAGCTGTCATGCTGCATGCTCTTCCAGAATTTTGCAGACGAGCTATGGACTGATTGCATAACTATTGCTCTTGTCTTTGATAAGCCCGTTAGGGTCCCATATGCGCCATATAGTAAGCTAGGTCTTGGCGACCACAAAATAGAAAAAAAGGGCTGCCATGACTACAAAAGCCAGAAACGTCCACGCATCCGGTATCATCCCTATGCCAGTACGCTTCATTGTAATGTGGCATGGACCGTTAACTTTGCAGCCCCACATGTGATGCGTTTCAGCATAGGTCAGAATAAGACGAGCTTCTGATTCATACAGGTCGAATGGAGCTGTGGGGTCCGTGCTGACAGTAATAGATGATCCCAGGCTGTATTTGTAGGCGTGGGTAGCGAGCGCACTTGCAAGTCTCTCGAGAAGCTCGAGGTCAGACGCTGAGGGTGTTTTTGCTGCGCTGCTGACAGGAGTAGCGGTTTCCTCAAGGTGCTCGCCGTGATTGCTGCTACTCTGAGCGGCTGGGGAGTCCTGTGTTGAGGCCTCAGACAAAGTGTTCTCAAGCAGAACCCTCAAGCTGGATGCGTCTTTGTATGAGAATGTCAGGGTGGGTGAGCTCTTCAGCTATTTTGTCTTTCCTGGTCTTGCCTGCGCAATTCCAGCTCGCATGCTTACTCGGCAGACTTACAGAGCTATGAGCGCTCGATAGTTCCGCAGCCTCAGGGTTGACAAGCTTGTCACATACAACTTCAAAAGATGACTCACCTCTGTGAAAGGAAGGCTTGCAGTGCCCAGAAGAACACTGCAAACTATGCCTAGGAGCGTCGAGCGAAGCACGAACATCTTTCTTGGGGGTGTAGCCTGCAGAATCCAATTCCCGAGATCTGCTACGACTTGTTACGGCAGCTGGCACACATAGACAACGGGCCGGACCTTGATCGCACCTGAGCAGCGTGAGCCTCACTGATATCTATCCGTGTCTGCCTTCCGAAGCACCAAAAGTTTTGTGAGCCCTCGGCGTTGATGTGAGAGATGCTCCGGCAATTCTGGCACTCGGGATTCGAGAAGCTGCTGGAATCTAGCTGCAGGCGAAACTGGCTGAAGCTGCTCTCCCCTTCCTGCCACGGGATTGGGCAAAGTTCGGCGGTTTGGCAGATTGTCTGTAGATCTTTAATTTTTGTCTTTGGAATTATCTTCCTTTCGCAGCGCAGCAACTTATGGCTGTACCCTCAGATAGCCTTGAGATGCACATGGCATAACGATAGCCCAGGCCATGACCATGCATATGGAGTTGCCTGTGACGTCTTGCGAGCGCCGTGGTCTCCTCAATGGTAAGAGCAATATCATCAGTTCACCTCTCAATACACATACATCTTGCTAGATTGAAGCACCGCCTCATAGTCCACCCCTTTGACTTCAAGGCAACTTCCTCTTGTACCTACCAGCAACAGCATTGTCTCTCAGAAATGTTCCCAGGCTACCAAGACGTCGTTCATATTCCACCCAATTTATTCTAAATGCCAAAGAGGTACTGGTAGGTGCCCAAGGCCATACCCAAGGGCAGCTTGCAAAGCATTATATACAATGCCATTGCATTGTCTTGGCAGTAGCCTTGCAAGCCACATGTGCATTCAAATAAAGAGGCCAGCTGTTTTGTTGCCATTGCGCAGCATTATATTGAGTCAAGCTGTAGGCAGTTTAGCGGCAGCTGCAGTTCAGCTATTCTTCAAGGCATGCCGTCTTGCATAGGTGGGCCATCCCTCACTTCAAGTTATGCCTGGCTCACGGGCAGCATTAGCTTTGAGCTCTCCAATAGTGACCAAGACGGCAGGGATGACCTCTGGCCGATCTGGCACATGGCAACTCATCTTGGCAGGAGCCCAGAGCGCGCTGGTAAGCGCTTTGCAAGGGTCTCGCTGCTGCTCAGCTGGACCATGCTCACTTTGGGTTGTGCCCATGGCTAGCTCTTGGGGCCACGCAGCTGCCCAAGCTACCCAAAGCCACCTCCGCCCGGGATAAGAATGTCATCTGCCAAAGCCATGAGCTTATCTAGAGCTCGGCCGGAGCTACTCAGCCAGGCAGACACTATGCGCTCAAGGGGCCTCTCTGCTGCTCAGCTGATTCTTGAGTACCCATGGCTGGCCCTCGGGGCCAGGCGGTTGCCTGAGCTGCCCGAAGCAACCTCCACAATGACCGGACCTAGGAGAGCATGAACATCGGCCAAACCCATGTGCGTGCCTTAGGCTGCCTAAGCTAGACGGACACTGTGCGCTCAAGGGCTGTCTGCGGCTTAGCTGATTGGGGAGTACCCATGGCTGGCTCTTGGGGCTAGGCGGTTGCTCGAGCTGCCCGATGCAACCTCCACAATGACCGGGGCAGCAGGAGACGGCCGTGGGCTGGAGCCCATGATTTTGACGTCCTGCGCAACGCCATTGCCCGCCCTCCGCCTGTCCCTCGGGTAGTACTTGTACAGTCCTGCATCAGTACATTCGACATCACATGTCTCCCCTGCATGAGCCGTCCCCTGAGTGATGCATGCGCGCTCTGTGGCAAACACCATGTACTTTCATTGTCTGTCCCTCGTGTAACACTCGCACAGCCCTGCAACTGTGTATCCCAGACACTTGTCCTTCCTCACACAAAGCATTCCCTTTGAACTGTTTTCTTGGGCTGTCCTGGGCAGCTTCTTGCTGATACTCTGCCCCTCAGAATCACTATGCATTGGCCTATAGGCATCATGTCCCATCCTTCATAGCTCAGGTCCTGATACAGAATGACACCTGTGCAGCTTTACAGTGGTACCTGAGCGAGTGTTGATCAGGCATGATCACTGATCATGCAAAAATGAAGGGCTAGCTTACCCGTGTAGAAGATGACACAGAGCGTCCATGGTATAACTAGGCAGACCAGCAGCGCATTTGCCAGCGCCTTTGCATTCAAGGACGCCTTGGCCGCGTCAGCATGGGACTCTGCCAGGTGGCCCTCAAAGTTGAAGCCCCTCTCAGCAATGATCCCTGCACACCAGCAATGACTGACTAGGACTTATTTGTCTCAAGTCTCAAGGATGACAGCCCTCCCAGAAATCTCTCAGAACCGCATGTGTGCATGCTATAGAAGTCCTATATCGGCTAAAGCAGGCTGTTGATAATATCCGCGAGAGAAATTGCATGGCACAGAAAGGATTACTCGCCCACTGGTAAGACCCGCATGCAGTCTCTCTATGATGTCCATCAGAGGGGTTGCATGGCATGGGAAAGGATGACTCACCCACTAGCGGCATCCCGCATGCTGCCACAGCACCCTCAAATGACCTGTCAAACGCGTAGATGACCGAACGGAGGTTGTCTGGAACTATCTCTGCAAAAATGGCAGAGTTTGCACTCCCGCACCTGCACGCAGCACAAGGGCATTCTGAGGACCTCTGATGCTTACCGGCGAGAATTGGAAGGGCTAGCTCTGCGGCTGCGGATGCACTTGCATGCAGCTTGGGTCATAAAGCTTCCTATGCACCATTTGCGGTACGAGTCCGTGCTGACAGGCATCACGCAACACAATAGAGCACCACTCTCCCTATGGCATCTGCTGGTCAGCTGCCGAGGATATTATTGACAGTGACTGGTCTTTTATTTCTGCAGCTGACCAGCAGTCTGAACAAAATATTGCCAACACAGAATCAGGAAGTCACAAGAGAATGAGGAGTCGGCGCAAGGGCACTAGACAGGGCACTAGAGACAATCACTCACCAGCTGATCAGAAGGCCGAACAGGGACATGACAAGTGCATATCTAGGCGCCAGGGAGTCTGTGAGACCGTGCGCGTCCTCTGTAGGCAGCCCCTTGAGCAGGATAATGCTCAAGGGCAGACCGCACGCCACGCTGAACTGCGCGGCCATTATCCGCCCCTTGTCTGGCGCTGTCTTTGCCGCCCAGTCACCTGCACACCAAGAAGCACGCTTGTGTCAGCACCTTTCTTATGCTTCCTAATCAGCCCCACCCTGTGTAGGCAGTCCCTTGAGCAGGGTTATGCTCAGGGGCAGGCCGCATGCCACGCTGTACTGCGCGGCCATTATACTTCCTTTGTCTGGCGCTGTCTTTGCCGCCCAGTCACCTGCAGGTTTATATTCTCCTTGAGCATCTCTCTGTCAACAACTTGCAAGCAAGACCATGCGCATGGCATGCTCTATCGCGCTGCGCTGCCATGACTCGTCCTCTGTCTATTGCTGATGTTGGCTGCACAGCTCCACCAAAGAGCATTGTGCACTTTCCTTTAACCCATGTCCTGCATACAGGCAGGCAATGTAGAGGATAGTGGAGTGCTGGCACAACTCATGGCAATAGATGCTAAGAGTAGCTCATGGCGCACCTATGGCGCCACCCAGCAGTCCACCCAGTGCTGACCCCAGCGCAAACAGCGCCATCAGCAGCGAGGCTGCAAAGTCGCTGAAGCCCAGCAGCTGTAGCCACAGCGTGATGAACACCATGGCATTCCATGGCATGCTCCCTACGATGCCCTGCACGCAGAGACAGCAGCTCTGAGTGACGATGTTTGAAGCACCATTTGACAATGTTTGAAGCACCACTCCAGCCGAATGTCAAGCCCAGCAGCTGCAGTCACAGCGTGATGAAGACCATTGATCACCATGGCATGTTCCATTCCGTGCCCTGTACACAAGGCGGTAAGTCCTGAACAAGCATGAGGAAATTCCTGCCGCCTACCTACCCTTATTTACGTACCACTGTATGTCCCACATACCTCATGACAGGACTCATGTAATCCATACAACCTTCCCCTGAGGACCTCTTGACTTGCAAAGGGCAGACTTTGCGCTATGCGCGGCAATATCCTGAAGGGGAGGCTGGCCATGCTGCAGGCTAGCTGACAACAATGCTACCAGAGCTCAACTGCTGGCAGCCCATGAAACTCAAGGCAATCACTGGCGTGGATTGCAATAAGAGTGTCACTAAAGCTCTGACCCCCAGTTAGCAGGATAGGCTGAACATGCACACCTGCAAGACGATGATCTGGAAGGTGCGTATTCGCATCACGCTGAGTACATCCTCCCAGATTTTCCTGTTTGGCACCTTGGGCGCGCTCTCCACTGTTGTTGTGTTGATAGGCGTCAGGTCCAGCCTGCAAGGATACATTTGCCATGAATGACAGAAGCTTACTTTGAAGGCAGGCCTGGCGTTGTCATCAGAGTGCCGTACCCTCTCTCTGTTGCACTGTCTTTACAGGCATTACATCAAGTCTGCTAGCATGTGGTCCCTGTCAATTGTAGGACCGGCCGCCAATCAACCTTCCTCTTCAGCAGAAGAAAATCAAGAAATGAGGCTCCAAAATGAGGCAGAGACATTAGTAGATGGTGAGCCAAGCATTAGTCTGCCAAGGGCTGCGTTCCTCTACACATGGACAGTGCTGTGCGGTAATGGATGCCTTGTGCAATTGGCCAGCTGGTATGTGCTTCAGCCATATTCAAAGGGGCCATAATCCTCCCTCAGTATCTGCAATATCCTCTGTGAGCACTGTGGATTCTATGCCCACCTCAAAGTGCTCTTCCGCCTGGGGCTCTCCACTCCCGGCAGCTTCATGCTCGAGAAAGCGCTCTCCGCATCATCCGTCCATCGCTCCTTGGGGTTGTCTCCCAAGGGAGAAATCAGGCCCTGCGGCAACATGCCAATCAACGAACATTTCGCTCACACTACGAGGACATGTAAGTCTGGTGAGGTGCTCAAGAGGAAGCTGCATGCCATAGTCCTGCAGGCATGATGTCATTCCTTTCCTTTTGGGGGGTCGCCCAGCTAGCAAAGGTCTATGATGCGATTCACCAAATGGCCAGTGCCACCAGATGTAGAATTTCACCAATACCCCTTGCTCATGCAGGCATTGGGCCATGGATTTGATTAAGCGTAAGCTCCTTTGGCGCTAGTCTCCGCAGTGGATAGTATCATTACCATGCTAGCTGCAGGACCCCACTTGAAAAGCCATCAGGTCATCATCATCACAGCTGTAGCAGGCAAAAGATCCTCAGGGCTTCTCACCGCTAGCCTCTTTCGTGGATTCACAGCTATCCACATCGTCATGACGCTGGTCACTATGGAGACCAGCGCCACCAGGAGATATAAGTAATCTATGACTACAACCAGTGGCCATGAGATGACTCACCGCCAGCTTCTTTCGGGGGTCCACAGCCAGCCACATCGTCATGACGCTGGTCACGATTGAGACCAGCGCCACAAGGTGGAAGGCGCATCTCCACCCCTCTATCCCAAACACTGTGCTCCGCCCCAGATTTGTTGCAAAGAAGCCCCCGATAAGCCCGCCTGCGCAGAGGTGACAAGGATAAGTGGCAAATCTTGCAAGATCTAGCTGCAGAAAAGCGTTAACATAGCGCCCAAACACCTCATGAGGGTAATAATTTTGATCAACATAACAGGATCCCTGAACAGCAATTCAACGCAGCACGAGACATTACATAGACAGTTTACATGGGCAAATTATCTATGTAAAGCTCTTTGCCGCAAAGATTTGCTCATTCAGGGATGATATCAGTCACTATGTAGGGCGTGGCCTCTGTTTCTGGACCACATAGGTAGTGTCCTCGTCATGAGCGGTCCCTCTCACAGCTGCCATGCACTCGTCGTTTGGGCGAGACGATCCAGGAGATAGGCTCAGCTGAAGGGCGCGTCCAAGTTTGCTTCCGTCCTCCAGCACTACTCACAAGCCAGAAACAGCTTAACGCAAGGAGACATTGTGGGTATGTGCAGAACACTGGAAAAGGCTTCACCTAGAGCCCCTGTGAAGTAGAGGACGCCAAAGGCCGCCCCGCGCTTCTCCGCTGGCGTGTAGTCTGCTATCAAGCTCTGCACGCAGGGCACGACCAGCGCCAAGCCAATCCCATTTATCCCGCTGTAGATCATCGCCTGCAGAACACTTGATTGTTATGAGTTCTCACAAAAAGCACAAATTAATGGCATATCCAACAGCCGTGCCCATCAGTGGTGGTAGTATTCACTGTAGTTTCTCAAGTCAATGGCATGTCCTCGGAGGACATGATGCAGTGCGGTAGTGACATGACATCGCCCAGTACAGCACAAAGCAACCTAGAATAGCACCGTACAGATTGCTGGGTGAGGAATGCGTCTGTCTCAGAGACTCTGCTTTGCCAAGTACAGCAGTCATGATGCCGCACAGGAAGCATTGAAATGACACGAGAGGGTGCACAGAGGTGCCTGGGATGAGTGAAAGTAGTATCTGAGATGCTATCTTGAAGAGAAGGGTCACACCTGTCTCAGAGAATCTGCCATGCCAATGGCAGCAGTCATGATGCCCCACAGGAAGCATCCAAAGGAGACTATATGTGTCCGGTCCACCTTATTCCCGACCACTCCACTGATTGGAGAGCTGAGCGCCTGCATGTGCCAGCGACATAGAGCAGGTCAGCGCACCATGGGACGGCTTCCTATCAAGACTAGCGGCTGCCCGCAGCAATCAGAATACGCACGTGAAAACTGCAAAGAGGTACAGCAAAGGGTGTCACGTCAGATGATACTCCATGCGCAAGCGCTAACAAGCAGTGCCGGAAAGCGCATGATGAGCCGTCATCACTCGGTCTTCGGGTGACTTTCCCGCAGGGACATAACCGCAAGTTCACTGCTGGCACTACCAATGCCATACTCACACCAGACACGTTTGCTGAGTTAACATCAGGCTCTACATCCATGCAAGCCCACCTGAACGAGGGCCCTGCAGAGTGTGAGGGTCCCTAGCTGTGCTGGCGTGGCATGCAGGGCCTTCCCTATGAATAGGTACACTGCTGGCAGCACCTGCAAGAAGGCCACACTTTGCTCATCACACCAGTCTGCAATTAGCTTAGAAAGCAGGCACTGCATGGGCGCTTGAGGTGATTCTGTGCTGGGAAGGCCCAGATCTCCTTGCACATGTGGTGTGGTGCCATGTGCAGCGGAAAGTGTTCATGGGCTGGTTGAATGTGGGCTAAAGCAGGCCATAAGGGCTTTTCTAAGAAGGGCAGGAGGGATCACCTGCTCATCTGCTCTCTCAACGACAGAGGCAATGTTCAGAAGCACCAGTGTCCGCTTGCGAGCAAGCCCAGGTGTGTTCATGTCCTCCAATCTCCTTCCCAAGCTACATCCTTACAGCCCTGCAGCGTTCACTCTGCCCTGCTCGTGATAATGATGGTACCAGTTGACTCTGCTTGGGAAGGGTTGTCAGACAGGTGCAATCTGCAGGCATGCCTTTGCCAAAGCCTTGATGCAAAGCTGAAACTGTAGCTGCCTGTTCTGCCCCGATGTACAGTGCGCAGCATGGAGCGGAGATCTCACGCATATTCAAGCTATGATCCGCGAGACTCTATCAAGATGGCCTTTCTACGCCACAAGTCAGCAGTCCTAAAGTTCAAGATGGCAGAGCGGTAACAGGACATAAGGACGCACCGGGCCAGGTTCCCTGATTGTGTATAGCTTTCTGAATTATGGGCGACAGCAGGGCCTTTGTCTATCTAAATGGACGGATCTTGCTATGGGGCGCCCAAGTAAGCTATTGCGCTCTATGGGCAGCTGTAGGATCTAGCCGATGCAACGCTCTCCTACCCCTTTGGGCCGCAAAAACAATTATGCGCGGGTGGCTGATGCCATTGGCCTTTGCGGTGAGCTTAGACAGGAAAGCAAAGCGGCTTGCTGACAGCTGTAGACCAAGGTCATTCACGTCTATTAGCTCCCGCCATGCTCGCAATGGCCCAGACAGATGCTAAATGTTGAAACAAAGTCCTGCGTGTACATCATCCTCGAGGCATGCTGCTGTTCGCGAGCTTGCGCAGGTTGGTCACTGTGAAGCAGCTTCTCCTGATCGGCCCCAGCTTCCGCAGGTTCCGACAAGTGTTCCGGAAACCCTGACTCGCTTCACTGGTAGCTTGTCGTACGTCGTTTGAGTATACTGATCCCTTGTACGCACACAACAAAAGCCAGACGCGAATCTGCGTGGCTGTCTGTGAGCTCCTCTGTGCCGGGCTGTCCAAGGCTGCCCAAGGCGCTTCTGTGTGGGGCCATCACGACGGTCAGAGGGATGGGCTACACCGGCCTGTACTCCCTGGGCGCAAGATGCGGCAGCGAGGCCATCGCCACGGGACTCATGATCTTCTTGGGCGAGGGGACACTCGCAAATGAGCTCCTCAACAAAACCAAAGGCCACAACATGGGCTTTGGCTGGGTATCCCCGATCCTCCACGCATCGACTTCTGAAGGATACACCTTCCGCTGGATAAGCGTTTCTTTCCCTGGTCCACCGAACAAAAGAATTCATTGGGGCAAGACACACGCTGTATGCCATGCAGGTTGCCTTTGGCTTTGGATATGCGTTCTTCGTAGCATTGATCTGCTTGTCGGTGCGCCATTCTCTTCCTGACAATGTATTGCACCGCTCATGAGCTCGTCCAGAACCTGCACCCTTGACATACCTAAGGCCTTACTGCCTTGTGTGGGAGGCTCACAATTCTGGATCCTCCAAGATCATCACTAACTGTGCACACCATCGAGCTAATGCTCATCTGATGCTATGCAAGTGTCTGTGCACCCCGGCATCATGCAATTGGGCTGCAGACCAGTTGCATGGTGACTGTGCTGGTCCCCATGGCTGCTCGCCTCCCACGTGTATGCTCTCTGGCCCTAGGCTACGGCTTGCCTCCCTTGTATCAGATACAACATCATGTGATGCCATGCGAGTGTCTGTGCAGCACATCAGCGCGCACATGAACCCTGCATACTGCTTGGGGCTGTGGCTGATCGGGGACCTGGACGCAGCAGACTTCTTCGCCCTGTCAGCGGCTGAGCTGGGAGGTGCCATGATAGGTGCGCTAGTGCAGAGCTTTCGTACATGACTGTAGCTATACCCTCTGCATCCTTACCCGTCCCTCGATCTCCTCATGTGGGTCATTTCTAGTAGATCTTGTAGGCCACTGGAAGACCCTGCAGTCACAGGGGCACTCGTGGGTGTACAGGTCCTGAAGTGGCACTTACTACCATGCACAAAGCATCCATCACCAAGGCACGCGGAGGACGTGGCAATGTGGTGTAGCCCACAGCACAGTTCCCTGCTCCACAGTCTGATCAAAGACCATGGTACCACATCTTTTGACTGTAAGCCGCTTGAATGCAGGGGCAGTACTGGTCTGGCTGTTTTACCTTCCGCACTTCAAGAGCCTGCCTGAGCCGCCAGCCTTGAGCACCGATGACGTCCTGCTGCGCAGCCGCGACGCTGTTGCGCAGGGCATCCTTGAGTAAGCCCTCCTTATCCTGGGCTGCCGTCTAATATTCAAGTGGAACAAGGCAATGGTGAGTTGATGGCTTGCTGAGAAAGGTATCATAGTGAGGCAACGCGCACAGGGCACATAGTTCCAAGGACGTCACATCATAGTATTGCAAGTGCACCTGACATCAAAGCAGAGGGACAGCTGTGAATGCCTAAATGCATCGTGATGAAGCTGGGAACCTCTGGTTCTACCTGTTTGGTGGGCAGTCACTAGCACTTTGGACTGCTTAAAATTTGCTGACGTGAGTAGAATTCTTCTCGCAGTGTTGCCTCCTACGACACAAGGCCTCATGCCTCAGCCAGGAAGGGCTTCAAAGACGCCTTCAAAGACGTGAGGCAAGTAATTACGCCCCTCCCTTGCAGCTGCCTTGCGTCCTCTTCAGTAGGCCCCTGAGTGGCAGTGCATGGCCTGCTGACATGCGATGCCCTTGCATGCTAGTGCCCAGCAGCATACAATTTGCCTCCAGCAGCCTCAATGTTGGTACAAGACAACAGCTCAGCCAGACAGGGCACCAGTGTGAGCAAGGTATATTATACAGGTACTACCTGGCTCAGCCCAATCATGTGCATGAGCACTACCATGTGTCCTTGGTGGAGCATGCACTTGGCAAAGAGTCTGTGAGGAGTCCTGAAGGGTATCTGCGCCGCCACTCTGTCCAGGTAATCCACTCTGTTGCCCGCGCAAGCGCCATGCGCTGCTGATACCTGATATGCCAAGTTCTTCGATTTTGAGATTCTAATACTTTTCATCTGATAAGTCATGGCAGCTCCAATGTGGAGAGATGGGAAGTGCTGCCTGAGACTGTTCCTCTTTGCACATGAATAGGGACTGTCGGTGCTATGCAATGTGTCATGTGTCTTGGGTAGGGCCTGCTGAAATCAGAGTACAAGCGCTGATTCCTAGCGTACCCTGTGATGTGTGTGACTGCCACAGAGGCCTCCTTGAGAGACCCCATGAGCTGTCTTCGGCATGCAGGTGTGTGACATGCACGCTCGCCTGAAGAAGCTCGAGTCAGACAACAACATGGACTGGGACACCCAAAGATCCACCCTGGGTCGAGCAGCCTCTCTTGGCAGTTTCCACAGGCACCAAACAAATGTCTTTGCAACTCAGTCTACACCTCCAGTCCATGGACAGCATCAGGACCTGCAAAAGGCCCAGATCCAGGTGAGCAACTACTTATAGAATGGAGACATGTGAAGGAGTCCCAAGTATCCCTATTTGAATGCAGCCCAGGCGGACCACTGCTTAAGATGTATGACAGACCACTTTTAGCATCACTCATTCTTGAGCTCTCTGCGCCATATATCGTGTGACTGGAGCTGACGTCAAATGGTCTTCTGTGAGCAGGGGGGGCAGCCTGATCAGAAGCCCAAAACCCACCTGGATGCACTCTACGAGGCAGCCATTGTTGCAGATCAGGTAGCGCCGTTCAACCGCCTTTCTTGAGCAGCATATGGGAAGCACATGTGAGGTCTCTCACACTAGCAAGGGACCGCCTTTGAGTGACGTTGCATCATGATGAACGTGCTCCCAGGAAATTCGGAGTCTCTTTGAGTGCAGGTTGATAGCATGCAAACGCTGTGACAAATAGCACAAGATTGAGAAGTGCGCTGCGCTCAGAGACTCTGTGTCTGCATGCAGAATGCCAAGCTCAGCGTCTTTAGCACCCGGCCCGGAATCAGATCTCCTCTCTTCAACTGGCTGGTGGTGAGAAGCTGATCTCTTGGCAGTACTCTCTTGATAGCACCCCACCACGTTGTGGCAGTGTACACTGCGGGTTCTGGGCGTCTCTTGTGCCCCATGCGCAAGTTACTTGCACTGCAGTGAAGTTTGTGCAGGGTTGACTTGATGGCACAGCAGCCGCATCTCTCATTGGCCATGCACGCAGGAGTTCTTAGCTGCACTAACCGCATTGGTGGACATACTGCTGATGGATGCAAGAGCTGCCGCCTTTGAGAAAATGCTTGTCATGCTTTAAGTGCTGCTGCAGCTTGTCCCCATGGTGGCATGAGATGTATGTGACAATGTCTGTGCATGCAGGAGTTCCTGGCGACTCTCACGCTGGTCATGGGGGTGCTGCTGATTGACGCCAGGGGCGTGGGCTTCGACCCTCAGCTTGCCCAGCTTTGGAATTCTTTGAAGGCCTTCTTTGTTGGCCTCTTTGTGGTGGTGCTCATCCTTGGTCTTGGCGGTCCAACAGGTGGGTCATCACATGTTACAAAATCAGGGTTTCGCAACTAGAGCACTTCGGCAGCAATGTTGGCATGCGCTCACTGTTGCTGAAGACCTTTTGTGTATACTGAAGCATGCTGCAAATCCTTGGCCTTGACCTCTCGTATAGTCGTGTGTCTTGATGGGGGTGTCGCCGGAGATATTGCCTTGCCTGCTGGGATGATGGTGATGTAACCAGCGCTCCGCTCTGCACCCTTGTGACGCCCTGCGTCTTGCGCTGAGTATGGACCAATTGCGGTGAAGATGGCAACGTCTTTAGCATCTGATGAGTTATGAGCGTAAGCTCTCCTGTTCTTTGCAGGCATTGCCATGAACCCTGCGCGGGACTTTGGGCCCAGGCTGGTGCACTGGGCACTGCCCATCCCAGGCAAGGGCAGCTCGGAGTGGGACTACAGCTGGATCCCTGTCACAGGTGGATTCGTGGGTGGCCTTGCAGGAGCGGCGCTGTTCAAGGGCATCAATGAGATCAGCCTGCACACGCTTGCATAGATGGTCAAATATGCTGTATTGTACCAAGGATAGTTTCATGGTGCATCCGTGTGCGCCTTCTGCATCATCATTGTGTATCCAGAATCCATAAGTATCTTTGATGAGGCAGACTGGAGGGCTGCCCTGGTTGATAACTGCAAAAGCCTGAGTTAAGTCCTGAGAATAGCCTTAAAGCATGTAATGGACGAAACGGGGATGCCATGCATGCCATATGCTTGGCATGAATTATTGCTCTTTACATCTTTCTCATGCAGTACATGTTCACAAATTGCATCCGGTGAGTCACTACCGCACTTATCTTTATGTGTCTTGACCATATGCATTCCCATAGTGTACCCCAATGTCTTCCCAGATATTGCGAGATGCTTCATTCATGCATTCAGGACCGCTGTGGTATCATGAAATGCGGTCTATACGTCATACGCATGTCTGCACCATTAAAATGCCTGCACCAATGTGCTTTGGCAAGCTCTTATCTACCCTTCTAGTGACACCTTCAGGATAAGGACATGGAGCAGAGATACAGCCGGATGTACAGATCTCGTGGGGTCAAAGCTGATTGTGTCTTGTAACACCACAGGTCTGATGACTCCCTGAGGGATTGAAATGCCGTTACTCTGATTGGCTGCAATCTATTACCTTGCCTTCCTGCAACCCTTTGCAGTATTACTTGCTGCCCAAAATGGCTACATACATTAGCGAAGGGGATATGCACACTGTACTTGTCACAGCTGCTGGAGGTATCCTGCAGCGTAATGTTGGTCATGACTTATTCTGAGCATTGCAATTGTCATGGATGGACAGGCTGCACACCTGTGGACAGCTGTTGCAAGATCGCCCTGTCTTGGAAGATATACGTGGGAACTTCTAGAAGAAAACCCAACTGTGGCGCTGTTTCTTTCCGTAGCCGCAAGTCCCTCAAAGATCTTCACCATATGACATGAAACGCTTGGAGGCCGGCTGCTTGGTCACATCTGTAGCCATGGCGGCCCTCGCAAGCTTTGTCTGACTGGACTTTTCAGCCTTATTAGGAGCGCTGATTCAGGACACGAGACCCTTCAAGAGCCAGACAGGGCCTTGAGTACGCCCCCTTGCTGAGAACACCACCTTGCAGCAGGGGCAATAAATATACGTGGCACATGCTAAGGACAGCAGAGCATAGAAGTGCTCTGTCAGCACGTTTGCCCGTTTTCAAACTTGGGCCAACTGTAAAAATACGCCTGTAGGATGCGCACTGCGTTGGGGGGCATACTTGCACTCGGGGTTGGAGGACGCAACAGCTTCCGCATTGCGCAAGGGCAGTGCCTTTGCTGGAAGTGCGGCTGAAGCCTGCTAACAGCCCTCCCTGAATCAGCTGGTGCAGTTGCCAAGAATACGAGGGCTTGATGATTTGCTATATATGGCTCATCTGCCAGATTTTGTCAGGCTTAAGAGGGATTTGCAGCGCCAGCCAACGATAAAAAGCGCTGCGGAATGGTAGGTATCCATTGTGTGAGCAAGTTGCCAGCATCCGCTTGCCAGCAGTCCAGCAGAAGGGCAGCCCCGTCAATACCCATTTCCTAAGAGTGAGACGCGCTGTCTAGGACAGCTCCTGAGCGCACTCTCTCACATTGCCACGCATCACCTGCCCGTGTCCCTGGCCTGCAGGGCATGCTGTGCACCGCTCGGCGCGTCAGTGGTCCATGTACTGGATGTCCGCAGGGTTAAGGGCGATGTTGTCAGCTGCCACCTCTGTGGAAGACAAGCGGGTGCAGAGCGCCGGCGCATTGGGCGCTGTATTGCCGCCAAAGGAGCAGCCCTGCAGGTCACAGATGATATTCAGCGTCTGTGAAGGTGCATTTGGAGCTGTGTTGCCACTGTAGCGGCAGCCCTGTATGATGGAGAAGGCGTCAGTGTGTGAGACTACAAGTTTGAGACTCGCAGCTGAGACTGTGAAGGTATCCCACTCAGACTGCCTAGCAGCCCTGCATTAAAACCTGATGCAAGACCTGCTGCAGTGTCGCATTCTCACACTTAAAGCTAGAGATCTGGGTTCCTCAGGTATCTATGCTGGCGATACCATAACATCTGCTACATTGCAGTGCCAGCCAGCTTCCCAATGATTCTCCTCTGGAAGGTTACCACAAGATTAGGAAGCTCTTTAGCTTGCCAAGCCCTAGCAATTCTGCAAGATGGCCACCAGTTACACTGCCCCTCAAGCTGAGTGACAGTGCGCCTGCATACCTTTATGCTGCCGCTGTCTATCATCTGCTCGTAGATGGCCCCGCCGAACTGCCCAGCGCTATTCTTGAGGAAGCTGCAGCCGCGCACGTCCGAGCTGTGCGTCGTGCTTGAGCGGTACAAGGCGCCTCCCAGCAGGGATGCAGAGTTGCCAGAAAACGTGCAATTGAGGACGCTGATCGCAGACTGGTCCATAAAGATGCCGCCTCCCTTCTCTCCCTGCAGAAAAGCTAAATAAGCGTCATCATCGCAAAGCGCACAAAGCGTACTTACAGGCCCGAGGGGGAAGTATTGTGCAAGCTGTGACCAGAAGTACAATACTGGAACCCTTCTTTGTCACTCATTTAGCATTTCCTGAGCCAAAGTGCCTTTCCGAGAGACAGTGCTGACTGTCTAGTTTGCGGTAAGGCAACACGGCCTGAAGGCCTGTCTCTGCCAAGTACTGCCATTACTGGCAGCATTCTGACAGGCACGTCCTGCTAGCTCTTTGATGGTTTCCTCAACTTGAACCATGAAGAGGCTTCGCATCAGAGTCTCCAGCACCAATGCCTGTAATGAGTCGCAAATTCTGGGCCTCCTGGGGAAGCGCACCCTGTTCTTGAAGAAGGTGGACTGCCGGATATCCCCGCTACACTGGTTCAGCTCCATACCAGCACTGCCTGATCTGGCAGTGTTGTTCTCAAACAAGTTGCCTGTCCAGACCATCTTGGAGCACCTGTTGTAGTACGCCCCTCCGCCCACCTACACAAGACATCCGCTTCAGGGGGTCATCATCATGTCTGCGACACGCCCCTGTAAGCAGAGCCTGTTCCCCTGATATCACTCCAGGCCACCTTCATGACATTCCAACTGACTGGAAACTGTGTTTGGCGGCTGTCGGTAGATGTGACGAGGTGCAGACGACTCATAGGTGGTCAGCTTGCCCTGAAGCATAGCTCAGAAGGGCTATGCAGGCGGCGAGCGCACATTGTAAAGGAACAGGGGAAGCTCCCCGCACTACTGCTGTGCTGAGGTCACATTCGGGCACAGGGGCAGCCGACGGGCAGCACATCCTGTCATGACTTGAGTATGAGTCACAGGACATGACTTGGGACAGATATGGTATGGTGATGTCTTCTCAAGGCCTACCTGCGCTCTCCCATTGGCCAGCGTGCATCTCGTGAGGGAGCCCGGCGTGGCCTCCTGGAACACAGCCGCGCCATTCCCGCTTGCGATGTTCCCGGCAAAGGTGCAGTTGATGTACGCGGCCAGGCTCGCCCTGCAGCGCAGGCCATAACTGTCAGACTCGTGTAGACAGACCTTGTGCCAGGAGTCCGCGCATCCAGTCTGCAACCTCCTGGATGTTCAATGCTGGATCCCTCTGCTGTCTTTGCATGTGCAGTACAGGTGATGCTGTCTACCAGCCACAACCTGTTACTATGCTTAACAGCTCTCAAAGGCCAAGGAGATGAAGACAATAAATATGATCCTGGAAGATGTGACACACCCACTGCTGTATTGTGCCAGCGAGATGCAGCCCAGTCTGTGTGGGCACGTCGGCAAGGCCGGGCAGAAGGTGACTCACCTCTGCACAAACGCGCCCGCGCCATTGACGGCGGTGTTGGCCATGAAGAGGGAGTCCACGACCTGCAGCTGAGGGGCGTTCCCTCCGACGCTCTGCGGAGACATCCCGATCGCTCCACCCTGCACACCAACACAACCCCTTCATCTTTGAAAATGCCTCTGGCAGGCCCTGACAATCAGATCAGAGCCGCTTTCTTCACGTACTGCATGTCCAGTGCAATAGTGAGGTCAGAGCTGGACCCTCTGACGTCTGTGAGACAACATCATGAGTGAGGGTGGGTCACAACGATGCAGAGTTCTTGGTCATTTGTGAAAAGTTTCATGCCTACCCGCAAGCTCTGTCCAGGGCAATCTTGCCCATGTTGCTACACGAGCAAGCATAGATGGAAATTTATGATGAGTAGAAGTCATGCGAGCAGCCACAGGCAGGGTGTGGCAATGATCAGGGTGCATCTCTGCATGCACTCAAAACACTGGGAGGGGTCCCGTGACATGCCTGGGAGCCATTGTTGAAGCGGAAGACTGTGAGATTGACAAGCAGACTGGTTGCCCCAATGGCGGTGATCCCTCCTGCCTGAAAGCCTGCATGACACCAGCATTGCCTCAAGCTGTGAGAGCAGGGAAGGGGAAGGGCTTTCTTTCGCATTGGGTCTGCAGAGTACGGCCGGGCCAAGTGCTTAATCAGGCTTCTCAGTGAAAAAGGCAAGACAAGAGTTGTGACAGCTGCCGCCTGACTGCCTGCTCTCCTGAAAATCCCTGATCCCAGTATCCCAGACTCACAAGAGCGGCTCCATTTAACCATTATGCAATGCTCGACGGTTCCAGGTAAAGCCACCAGGGTACAGGTACTGCTCAGGAAGAGGCTCAGCGGGGCGCTGCTTTAGAAAAGATGACTCACCTCGATTGCGGTCGAAGAGGGAGTTGTAGACCGTGACCCTGGAGCTGTTGAGGTACAGGGCTCCGGAAGCGGCCTGTTCAGGCACAGCAATAACAATCACAAGTAATCCCACGCATTGACTGGCATGCCATCAAACTTACGCCAGCATCTAGGTTTGTCTAGCACGCTCTACATTGCTTGGCGGCCAAGACAGAATCAGCTGTCATGCAAGAGAGGAGCTGCGAGCTCTTTCCTCAGCAGCAAGGATCTGCCGGAGTGATGACTGAAGTGTGAGGAGCAACTGTACGGCATGGCTGCAACACCAGCAGGCGTAAGGATCCCCACAGTTGAGTCACTCCTCTGGCATGACCATGCTGCCAAGAAAGGGCTGTGACTCTAGGCATGTGACACCCATGTACAACAGAATGATCAGCCTGGGATATGCACCAGGAAGAATCCTGTGCTCATCCCACCTGGCTGTTAGAGGAGAAAGTCGTGTTCATGATGACCAGGTCGCTGTTCTCCACTATCAGGCTGCCAGATGCCACGTTGACCAGATTTGAGAAGGTCGAGTCCCTGATGACCATCCTCTGCCCTATGAGGCTCAGCACTGCCCCTGGCAGAGTCTCATCTGTGTTATAGTTGACCCCTGCAGCCATGCAATCAAACATTGACCCAGCTTCTTTCAGCCACAGTGCAGCAGCATTGTGTGGATGGGCCTCAATTTGTATAATGCATGGTGTTGCGGAAGTCTACAAAGGCGCACGGGTCACACATGCAGCTGCGGGGACCAGTCTGCCTGTTCTCCTGGCTACTTGTGTCACAAACGTTGGCAACTTTCAGATCTCACAAGAGCATGTTGCTTCAAAAACAACACCTCTGACCAGGTATACGGGCAAAATCGCCCTGTGCTAATTTGGTCTGCAGTGCGGCTGCGATGAGGCAGTATGTGTATGGCATACCCGGCGCTATGCACGGCAACCTGATTTCTACAAGATGTCCGGCAGGTGTATGCAGAAACAGGTGTACCTGTGAAGTTCGCGCTCATCCCGGCCAGTCCCTGGCCCCCAACAATGGATGGCAGCACCCCATCTATGCCTGGCTTGCAGGCTATGCTGGCAAAGGAGGGCTCCGAGCTTGCTGGTTGCTGTACAGCGTCCGCGAGAGGCGGGTTCGCTGGTGCATCCTGCAATACTAGCAGCACTATGATGGACAAAGTGGCTGTTTGATGGCTAGGGCAGGTGACTTGCTCAGTAAGAACATCAGGGTTGACGGAATAAAGATGCAAGCAAATAAGGCGTCGGAGGTCCCGAGCTGGCTCTCGCACCTGTAAGCTTGCAGCCGAGACGATTTGCCGCGCCCCAATCAATTGTATCACACACTCTGCGACCCTGGGCGGTCCTGCGATAAAGTAGCTCGATGTCAGAGAGCAGAACACTGGGATCAGCCAGAGTCTGTGAGACTTATCATAATGCAACCACTCCTTCTGAAGGCCAAGTCCTGTGCCCCTGTGCTGGTAGCCCAGGCATGTATGCATGGCCATCGCCTAGTCTTACAAAAGTCTGCCAGTGGCGGATTGCCCTCAAAGGGCCCACCATACGTTTAAGTATGGAGAACGTGTGCGATCGTGCTTCAGGCTATCATCTACAAGGCGCAAAATCGTATGGTCGCCGGTCAAGGCCGTGAACCCTTTCAGACATCGAAGTCGCACTTTAGCCCGCTACAAGAGAGACCTGCCATAAATATCGATTATATAAGTGATAAGGTGTTGCAGTACCCTCAATCACGGCTCCAACCACGAAGAAATTCCACGACGGTGAGAGCATGAGGAGCCACAACCAGGGCCTGCCCGATGACCCCATGTTCGACGGTCACTGTGCCCACTGTCGGGACACTTCCACAGTATAGTCCTTCCGTGAGACTGCCGCGCGCGCTCCTGGCCTACGCAGCCCTACCCTCGGAGAACCCTGGGCTGAGTGGTCTCCCCGATCTTGGTGTATGGACCCGAAGGCTCAGCCCGCCAGATGGAGCATCGGCTCCGCTGCGCATGTCGCTTTCACAGGGACTGTAAGGCTGGCAACTTGTGCTTTGGACGTTCAAAACCTCGCGGAGGGCATCTCGGCGTCTCACCTTTTGCGCAGCGCGCTAGCTGATTTGGCACCGCTTTGTCATCGCGAACCGGCCTCCTGCTAGTTCTGAGGCTCGCCCCGTTCGGAAAGGTCGTGAGCTCTGCCAAATGTCTGAGAAGGTAATGAGGGGGCCTTCTGGTCTGAAAGAGCTGGCGACGACATCACTCAGCCCAAGGCTGACCATCATGGCTGGAATGGCTAGCCAGACGAGCGAGGACAGAGCCAGGCGGTGTACACCACCCTTGCACAGAGTCATACCTTCCTTGCAATATTCACGCTCAGCAACTTGTCTTCTCTTTGACACTCTGTACAAAGGTTCCCTGGGCAAGACATAGGGTCACTGTAGACAACAGATGACAAGGGGTCAAGAATTTTACAGTCGTGGGTTTGGTCAACAGTGCAGGACCTTAGATTACACCACAGCTGGGCTGCAACTCCTCAGGTGCCCTGGTACCCTCTCTCAATCATCTGCACCATAGCACCTAGCTGAGCTCGAGCGATTGATATCAGATTACATCTCTTATAGCCATCTCCAGCCTGAGCACAAAGGTGGTACAGGTACCACAACTAAGCCACCCAATCAACGTGTCAGCGCCCAGACTGCTGGCCAAAGAGGCAATTCTGTCACGCTCAAATCTGACAACATGCTGAGCAGCAGCCCTGCGTCAGCCAGACTTACTCCAAAGGCCAAAGTCTTGTTGATCACAATGCAATGCACACCATGCTTGTAGCACAAAGGCGCCTTTGCAGCACGAACAGTCAGGTCCTGCGCGGACTTGCTCCTAAACCCTTGGCTACAAGAAGTAGGAGACGTTTGATCTCGGTGCCATAGTTGTGCTGTTTTCCTCTGTCTCTGTGAAGTACTTGACTTCCCGCTCCAGATTCTCGTCGAAGCACAGGATCGACGCCACATTGCCGCAGCGGTAGCAATAGTTGGGCGCTGACCACACTGTGACCAGGGACCTCTCTGCAAGAGACACACCCGAGTTAGGACTCCTTCCGCAGTAACGCCCCTTGCTGGATGGCAACGGAAGGGCTTTTGGAGCAGATCTGTGCATCCTGTAGCTGGGCACATCATAAAGCCGAGCTGCGTTGGGCAAACTCCAACTCGCAATATGCTGAATATGTGCTCCGCACTATGCCCAGGCAGAATCCTATCAGGCTACAAGCTCCCTCTTTTGTGTCCACATGGCACCAAGAGCATGCGCTGAGCGCTAAATCAGCGCTTGCTGCGCCCTTTCATAGCATCAGTGCAGCTCTGCTGGAGAACCCCTTCCCTCTGAGATGCCGCATGATGTGATGCCACATCAGCAGGCCACATCAGCATCCTCATTGTAGGACAGCGCGCACCTTGGAACATGTACTTGAGGCCCTCCTGTACAAGCTGATGCGCTCTGCAGACCAGGTTCAGGCCGTTGATGTGGTTGAACTCTGCCGTGACCTTGCCCCCGAAAAGCCATCCAGCCCCTCTTGGGGAGATCGCCCAGGTCTCTATATCCTCGGGGTCGCTCCACATGAGGTCGCAGAATGGCCCCTCGTGTGGGATCTCGCACACTCGCTCTATGGTCCGTACCTGCAGGCGCACATGCCTGTGCTGTGAGAGTATGCTCTACCTTTCTGACTACAAGCCAGCATGCACTCAGCCTGCAGCATCACAGGCATAGTGCACCATTCTTGCACACATGCTGCCACCTGTAAACGAAATGCAGGTGAAATCAGCAAGGAATGCTGTTTATGTTGCAAAGAGCCGAACGCCTCAGCAGCACAGGCTGGTGCATCAGCGCCAACATGACACTTCAATGAAGCAAGGCAGTCTTCATGGCAGATGAGCAAAGTATTTGCAGGCAGACCTGGTCTAGTGTTCTCAGGTCTGGCGACAAACCGCCATGCACACAGAGTACTCTGCCATCCACTAACGCCTGCACATGCATGATTGTTCTGGAACTCACAGAATTCCAATGCTCATGCTGCGCAAGCATGACGCTTCAGAAACCGACAGCCGCATCATTGCAGTGTGCTGCAGATGATGACAAAGAGAATCAACCAGACCCTCTGAGGATCCCATATGCTAATGCTGTGCAAGCATGGCATTTCGGGGAATGGCAAACACATCATCATAGTATGCTGCCTGCAGATGATGGGATACAGTCCCTCAAAGAACATTGCATATTAGGTAATCTTAGAAGGCGTCATGGGGCATCAAAGGTCTCACCGAGAGGGTGAGGAAGTCAAAGACCTCTGTGCAGTAGCGCCAGGCATTTGCATTGCCGTACTTTCTTTGGCACTCGTCATAGAAGCCGTACACCTGCACACAGGCGCTCTAGCTTGCGCATCTGTGCACCTGAAGTACGCAGACAACCCCTAAATGATACAACACTGGAACACCCACTGGCAAGGATGCAGTGATAAATGCAAACAATCCTCAGAGGCTATGCTGCGCTCCCCTGTATGATCTACTTACACATGATCTGCTCTCTAGGGTTACACAGACAGCCTGTGACCACACAGCGGCAGCTTTTCTGATTTACGCGTTCCGGCGTGACTCATCATTGCCTCAAAGGGGGGATCAGACAGGCAGGAGGTTCTGATTCAGGTGCAGAGGTCTTACCTGTGTGATCTGCCGGGACTCGTGATTTCCCCGCAAAAGCGTCATGTAGGCCGGGTAGCGAGCCTTGAGCAGCATCAGCAGCGTGAAGGACTCCAGGCTGTTGTAGCCCCGGTCCACAAAGTCCCCCATGAAGATGTAATTTGTTGCAGGCACCTCTCCACCGGTAGAAAACAGCTTCAGCAGGTCATGAAACTGCCCGTGGATGTCCCCGCACACCTGCATGACGTCAAGATATTCTACAACACTTTCTGCTATCAAGATTGACCTTTGCCAATGATGTGCTGCCGAGAAGCATAAAACAGCACTGTCTGCTGAGAAACTTGCAGAAATGCAAGACACATCCACAAGGACTTCCTGGAATCCTTGTGGGATGCCAGTTGACTTCCACAAAGACGTCAGCACACTGTGCTGTCTTGCAAGGGATGAAGGAGCTAAGAACTTGGTTCCTGGGCACTGTGGCTGCGTGTTGTTGTGAGGCTGCGCAGGTTGGGATCCGCATTTCTCATCCTATGGCAGGCGACACACTTTCCCGACAAAAGATTCGGCTATAGTGGGAAAGTGTGTCGCCCAAGCAGGCATGACTGGCTGCATGCGCACACATGTGGTGCGCGCAACGAGTGAGTGGCAACAGGACACAAAGTGTAGATGCTGACTGCAGAGACAGCAATGCTCACCGTCACTGGGCTGTTGACTGGCTGCACATTTGACTCCTCCACGAGTATCTCCTTGATCTGCAGAGGGTCTTTATAATTATGAGAATCCACATGAACGCGCGTTTGCATGATGATGACGTTCTCAATCATAAGAGGGTCTACAAGCCATCTTCCTTACGGTCTTAGGCAGGCTGTGTCTCTGTGGTGGTGCTAGCCCGAGATAGGTGAGGTGCTTACATACTCGCAGAGGGACTTGAGCTCATCCTCCTCGAGGTACTCGCATCGCTTGAGCTTTTCTATCCACGCGTCCAAATCGACGCCCATCTATGAGTGCTTGTAGCGCGCTTTGTTGCCAGTGTCTGCCTGTGTTGTCTGCTACTGCTCTGACAAACGAGAGAATGCTCTGCAACTGCTGGCTGGTGGTATCTATTCAATTACGTCCACAGCTAGACAGAAACCTTCGATAGCCTTATACTAACCTGCCAACTTGCAAGGTGTTCGTGAACAGCTGCAATCGGTCTCACGATGTATGCAGGTGAGCACTTGTGTCTGTGAGCTCTGCAGATCTATTCTTAGTGTTGTTTCGATTGTGATGCTTGGGAGAAATTTCTTCCGAAAGCTGTGCTCATGGCTCATTAGCACTTTCCGATGTTGTGACGACCCTTGAGCAGCTTCCCAGGGTTTTGTGAGTCAGCAAACCCTCAAGATAAGCAGCGGCTCAATGCTGTAGAAGATCTTCAGCTGCCTGCGGGAGAAGTCAATACTTCTCGTTCATTGTAGGCAGGTTAGACGTGCCTTAGACGTACAGGTGCATTTAACTCCCATCGGAGGAGCAGCAGGTTCTAGAAAAGAGGGCAGGACAGCAGAGTAAGTGCATTATGCAGACCGGCCTCAGATGTGGGCCGCTGCAGCAGAACTTCTGTGCAACTAGATGCAATAATACGCGTAGCTCCCGTTGCAGCGCGCCCAAGCTTAGGACAGCGCAGCCAAAGCACTGGGCACCTGCACGCAGGGTGCTGGTGTGCTCCACCGACCTCCAGGAGAAGGTTGAAAGTGTAACAGAAGAGAAGAAGTCAGACTGGACCGAAGATCTCGCGCCCGCTAGCGCCGGCAGTGAGACTCCAGGTTTGTGTCATGCACCTGCATTCCGCCAGCAGTAGCAGCGCCTTGTGCCAGTAGTCTTGCCTAGCAATCTAATCATGGCTGAACGATTCTTGATGTAACTGCAAAGCTCACTACAGTACAGTAGCCCTCTGACGTGACACATTGCGACAGGGAGGGGGTCTCCTGAAGAGCCCAGCACCAGCAGCAATAATGGAGCGAATCAGGATGAGGCGCACCCTTCAGCACGCGGCGCGCCCAGCAGGGGAGGCAGATTCTCGGCACGAGGGAGGGGCAGAAATTGGCAAGAAAGACCAAAGGTAGATCCCTAAAGCCTCCAGCTGAGATCGACAGCATCATCTGTCAGAAGCCATGGCAAATCATCATTGTCTTGTGTAGTCTTTGGTTCCATGTATTGTCATTGGACCATTGTGAACGCTGTACTTATATTCAGGGAAGCAGAAAGTGGCATTTGAGTGTTATTCATGTCAGGGCTTTCTTGGAGCCAATAACAATGCTATTTGCCACAAAGATAGCCATGAAACAACTCTAGTAGGGAAGTCTTTTGTCAGGGACTTTGTGAGCCAGATACCATGCAGTATAGTGTCAGGCCTTCCGCCCAAGCCTTCCCTTACATTGCACCATTGAAAATAGGGAAAGGAGAATACTGTCTCTTCGAAGACAGCTCAGACAAGTACATCCAGTCCTGCAGAAAGACGCATCAGCTAAGCGCAGACCGTCAAAATTAGGAACATGCATATACTATCTCATTCAAGATAGCTTGGCCAACTACATTGTGTCCTGCAGAGGGACGCATCGGCTAAGCGCAGATCAGTAAGGCCTATTCTGGGGCATGATCCAGAGCCGGCTCCAGACCATAACTTGAAGCTGGACATGACCGTGGTCGGAAGAGTCATCAAGTCGCACGACAGAGGCGCAAACATTCAGCTGCTGGATGACCCTCGCATCATAGGGTGAGACATTATGCATTCTGGAACCTTCTGTCAAATTTTCAAGTTTTCCAGCTCGCAGCATGGCCATACAATGCAGGACAGGGCCCACTTACGCTGCATGACATTAGCAATGAGATTGATTGCTGTCTGCACTATCTGAATGCTCATGCGGCATGGGAGGATCTGGTCCTACATTGTGATTCTTTCCGCATTCACCCAGCGCTGCACACATTTGAGGCCGGCAGCAGCTGGGCGGCAGGGTGCTCTCCATACCATTTGGGCACAAAGCCCTTGGCATGTCTCAAGATGCTAATTCTCAAGATGTTGCGCGCTTATATGTGCTCATGGCGTTGCAGGTTCATGCCTATTCAGGACGGCCCTTTCATCATGAAAGACACCCTGGGGGACCCTCACAATGTGATTGACCAGCCCATGCCAGTAGGACTCATCCGGGAGTTCACAGTAGGTTCCTACTCTCTGCCAATTAGCACGAGCACCCCCAACCCCTCCTCTTCGATATCACCCTATTGCCAGGCTTAAGCAAAGGAGCCGTGCTGTCATAAAGCGCTTACAGCATGAACAATCTGCGTTGTTATTAAGGCTATGCCAGCTGCTGCTATTCCGTGTGTTGGGCTGTGCACTCATATAGCGCTTCCAGCATGATTTTGGAGCAAATCTATCAGCTTCTCAGGACGAAGAAGTGGCCAACATTTCCTCTCTAGGATACATTTTCAGCTTCTCAACTCTTTATTGGGGGTGCTAATGAGTCTTTTCTATCTCTGCATGGTTGGTCATGTCAGCTCGACCACTTGTGAGGCTAGAGCATATGGAGTGGCATCTATACACAAGGCCATATGCTGGCACCCGTCCGCGCGCTCTGCATACTGCAGGTCAAGGGCATCTGCAGAGCACTGGCAGCTTCATGGGAAGGCGGCAGTGCTGTCATGTAGGAGTCGCACTGGGCATCGAGTGCTGCGCTGGCAGTCATTGATGCCCCTATCAAGTCTCTGAGCGCCCAGCGCCTGCTCACATGCTGTGAGTTGCGCAGGTGAGGGCGATTCCTGAGGAGATGGAGTACTACGGGAGGGGCCCGCTGCTGATAGCTAAGTTCCGGGATGCTTCCCTGCTCTGGCGCAGAGCGGATCAGATGGCAGAAGTCCTTGATGAGGTAACCACAACCTCCCCCTGCTGCCGGTTTGCACATGCTTCTATGGGAGGGGACTGCCCCAGCACAAGACCGCAATTGGCATCTTGCTGGGTCAGAGCAAAAGGAGGCTTGTATGCATGGAGGTCAAGAATATGGATGTGCAACAAGCCAAGACGGCTAGTGACCATACTGAGCTCTGATGCATGCATGATGTGAGCATTCTGAAGGGTGAGTTGGAACAAGAGAGCTTTGATGTCTTTGTGGCTGCTGTGCAGGAGAGAGGCGTCCTGAAGGTGACGGTCAATAACGCAAACAACGGGGGCCTGCTCTCAGCGATAGATGGCCTGCCAGCCTTCCTGCCCTTCTCTCTGGTCTCCAAGAGAGTGGGCAAGAGCTTCATCACACTTGAGGTCTGCTCCTCTGCCTATGTATGCATCATGTAGGCTGCAGAGGGTCGTGGTGTGGCCAAATGGGCAGGCTTGCAAATTGGTTGAGAGTCTCGGCTGAGTATTTCTGTTTTGTATGAGGGCTCCCATGTCTGTTTGAGCAGCATTGTTGCCCCTCTGCTGTAGCCTTGCAAGTCATGTGAACACGGACTGTGATGACTGCATAGCAGCAGAGTGGCAGCCTAGTCAGAGAAGGCTGCCAGTGTCTCGGCCAGCTTCATATGCTGCTTAATGTTCGGCAGATGGCTAGGGTGTCGCCTTGGAAAGATCGATGTCCGTTTGAGATGTACAGAAGATCAAGACAAAGGATCCGAGGCAGATCATCTGTGTGGCCATTGGGAATGCCAGCGGGTCACATAGATGGACTGCCTTAAATCTCTTTGTCTTGGTCTACTGCAAGACTAGATGATTTTGACAATTCAACACTTGCCAATCAGGGTAGTCAGCAAACCAGGATAGCGGCTCTGCAAAGACTGACAGCGCGCGGTCTTGTTCCAGGAGACCAAGACTAAATTCCTCGGCCAGCCGATCTATGTGGCGATCAGGGAGGTGAGCAGGCAGGACCGCAAGATCACCCTCAACATGGTGGAGGCTACCCAGAGACTGGCATACAGAAATCTCAGGGTGAGCGCACCCCACCTGTGCCTTGCACCCCTACCATGCACATGTGACTTCTTCTCATGCGAGGGCCACCATCTCACACCTCCCTTACCAAGCAATCCGTGTTAGGTGGGCCTGCAAGGGCAGCAATTAGCACGCATGCTGAGCATCAGATTGGCTTCTGGGCATTGCAGGCTGATTGCCCGCCCTCTGTGCTTGCCAAACTTACCTCTGAGTGAGAAGCAGCCTCTGTGAAAATGGAAGGTGTGCAAGTGGATGCACTTGCATCGTGGTCTAGCGTTAGGTGGCCAAGGTCTACTGTTTTCATCTGGCAGCCTTGATGACAGCAAGTTACATGCAGGCGGGCGCGCTGGTCTGGTGCTTTGTCAGGCGGATCGAGTCCTACGGAGTCCTGCTCGGCATCGAGAACACGCGCATCTCGGGGCTGCTGCATATCTCGGCCATCAGCCGCGCGCACGTGGAGAACCCTTGGGTGAGTGCTCTGCGGCTCTCTCAAATGAGCTGCTTGCACTGAGGGCCAGCGTGCGTCCATGATTGCTCGTCGACTGTATGAGTATTGCATGTTTCAAGCTGTCAAATTCTTTTCCAGGCGCGATCACAAGGACATTGGCAGGACATATCTTGGGAAGCGAGCAGACGCGCTGTTCTATCACAAATTTCAATCATACGTCGCCCCATCAGCCAGAATAGGCACCTCCTAAACACGGCAGCATTCTAACCAATGCGGCACTTCCCTCTGTTCTGCGTTAGCACGTGTCAGGATGTTTGCAGGATGTATTCGAGGAGAATGAGCGCGTGCGCTGCCTCATCACCAATGTCTACTGGGAGAGCCGGCGCTTCAGCCAGACTAGGATGCTGCCTTTTCTGGCAGTGCATCAGTAACAAATGCCATGACTGCTGCAGGACGTGTTTGAGGAGAACGAGCGCGTGCGCTGCCTCATCACAAACGTCGACCGGGAGAGCCAGCGCGTCAGCCTCAGCACAGCCGACCTGGAAGAGATGACTGGCGACATGCTCCTCGACAAGGTACCTGTCAATCCTTATCATTGCATGCAGTCCCAATCACAGTGTATTCTCAGCCTGAGCATAGCATTCCCGCAAGAGATAACTGGCGACATGCTCCTCGACAAGGTGTCCGTCATACCGCATCCTTGCACATCTTCCCATTCTTAGTGATGTGGATCCTCCATGCTGTTCTCAGCACAGCATGACTGCCGACATGCTCCTTGACAAGGTGCCTGTCATACCGCATCCTTGTGCATATTCCCAAATTTAATGATGTGTAATTCTGCATCCTATCCTCAGCACAACAGACCTGGAAGAGATGTCTGGCGACACGCTCAATGGCAAGGTGCCTGTCAAAGCCAACCATGCTGCATTGGAACACGCAGAGAGAAAGCATGTGACCGAGGATGTGCTACTCAAGAAGCCGCCTGTCTCTGATCAGCCTGACTAAAGCCCCACTCAGAACATGGCTATATGTCCATCCTCTGAGAGAGGCTCTAGTCATGCAACATCATTTTAGCCTGCAGATCTGTGTAGGGTGAAAGCGCGGCTCGGTAGGGTGCTGATGCAAGCTGTCATGCTGTGCAGAACAAGGTCTACGAGGGAGCAGACGACCAGCTGGAAGCAGCCATGAAGCGGATTGAGCGGCGGCAAGAAGATGATGTTATGTATGGCCGGAGTCAGTCGGTGAGATAAACGCCAACAACCCCTTGCTAGCCATGTTGACAGAGGACGGTATCTGGCTGTGAAGCTGAGGAGGCAGGCCACGTTCAGCAGATAGGTCTTGTATAAAGTACCCGTGCCGGGCAAGCAGCAGACATGTTCGCCGCGGACGTCAGGTGTGTGCTGTAGCGTGACATGATGTTGCGCCATGCAGTTGTCAAACAGGAGCGATAGCTTCGACTTCGATGGGGATTTCCGGAAGTGAGTGGCGCCAAGACAGGCTCTGGCCAAGCTTGCAGGAGTACAGCCAGAACAGTGAACACTGGGATGGGGGTGGATCCTGAGGGGTTGAGGAAGCACAAGCTCAGGACAAGGTCAGCTTGAAAGCGGAAAGGGCACCTGCAGTGAAGGAAGGGTCAAGCCTATATGGTTGGCTTGGGCCTATGGTTGCCTGGCTATACTCTGCTACAAGCAGCTTTTGGAACGGCACAAGACCGTGCAATTGGCATCTTGCAAGCGCTGATTCAGCTCTGTAAGGAGATTGATGCAGCGCAGCTGTGTCATGAACAGGCAGCACGTCTAGGATTTTCAACAGCAGACATGCCATGCAAAGGCTCTCCGCAGACAAGCAGCTGCATTGTCCATGTTCTGCTCCACAGGCGTCAAGCTACAAGTTGTGACTGCAATATTCCTGCTTCTCTGTATGCTTTGTAATGAGCAATCATGATACCATGTCTGCCTGGTCACCACATGAGACAGGTGGCAACATGAAAAGGAAGGCATTGGGTCAATGCGGTCGGTAGGCCATGCTGTACTGCGAAGAAGCTGCATCTTACTTGGCTAATCTCTGACCGGGAGCACCACACGCAATCTTGTAGGACGCTGCCATTCGACGACATCGGCTTCTAACGAGACAGGCAGCTGCGCGGACCTTTAGCGTCTTGGGGAGTTGAGAAAGGCCGGCAATTGCACGCACTGGGAGTTCCGACACCGCAGCCAGGGGGTTGACAAACAGGTGAACCTCTGCAGCACAGTAGCTCGCTGCTTTGCATGAGCATGTCTTTATCGCGCGGCGGTGTCTGATGGCATTAATTGATCGTATTCCGGCTTTACTTAAGCGCTGGAAGTGTTGAGGTCAGCCGCTATGGCCTTAAGCACAACCATTCTTGCGCATCAATGCCACAATAGTTTCCAAAGTAGAATGTGCTCCTCAAGGTGGTGCACAAGTCTAAATTTGATTGCTATATCTGCAGTCCTTTTGTGGGCATTGAACCCACACGCTCTGAGTGAGTGAAGCAAAGCGCTCTATCGCCCGCATTATTACTTATATCTTAGACATTGGTGTTACTGACGCGTCCATTCCAGGGCTGCAGATCAAAGCTGTTGCAAAGGCCTGCGAGTGATCTCAGAGTGATCTCACAAGCTTCAAGCAATCCAGACATGATCCGACCTTGTCTCTGCCTTTCTTTTGCGTGAAATAGATAATCATGTTGTGACGGGATACCGCACCGTGGGCTCTGGTGACTGTTAGCTATCATCTGTGCCTGAAATTGGCATCAAAGGCATTTGTACCGACAGCTTACGATTTATGCTTAGCACGATGTCAGTGCAGGCAGGATGTGCTGCACTGCACTCGCCTGCGTTGCTGATCCAGGGTGAAAGTCACAATTGGCAACAGGAGTAAACGCTATCTATCGTTACAAAGCAATAGCTTGCCATGTCTGACCATCTGGAGCTGAGTACGTCGTCATTGTGTGCAGGATGCGCGCGGTGTTGGCGTTGACAGCGCTGCTCTGCATCAGCGGCGCAGCAGCGCAGGCAAATGCGCCGCTGATCCAGGGTGAAAGCGGCGGGTGGCGCCAGGGGCGCGCTACCTTCTACGGGGGCCCCGAGCGGTTCCTGCAGAACTTTGCGGACCGAGGCCCTCCCCCGGAATACGGCTTTGGCAATGCCATCTTCGGCAGCTGTGGCTACACCCAGCAGGTGACTTTGCTGCGCAAATTGAAAACTCAGAGACTTCAACAGACAGGCCTCCTCAGAGGCTGTGGCCTTGAGGCATCCGGCGGATGCGACTGCGGATGACGATCGTAACAATGTGCACGTCCTCTTTTTTGTCAGTGCTGTATGCTTGGGACGTCATTGCATGGCGAGCACAGAGGCTGAAGTCACCCAAGAGATATGCAAATCCGCTCTGCAGCTCCCCTTGCTATTGCAATCAATGTCTGCAGATGTATTGGGTTCAAGAGATAGTGAGTCACTGTGAGGGATCCCTTGCAGAACTACACGGAGGGTGTCACCTATGCCAACGTCCCATACCCTAAGGAGGCGCTGGCAGCCCTGGCCAACATTGACGAGGACTTTCCCGGCAGCTGCGGGCGCTGCTACGAAGTGCGCTGCAAGAACGGGCTCGTCCTGTCAAACGGCACCTCGATCTTCAACACCACCCAGGGCTACAATCTACCCGCGCATGCGCCCAATGCCACCGATGACTACAACCGCACGTAAGCCCTCTGTGCAGCCTCACTGACTTTCCAGAATGTGCTTGATGTGGCTGGGGCTGCTTTGGTAGATGGCGTCAAGATGTTGACAGTAATCACCTGGGGCTCCGATTCACTTGACATGCGCCGGGCATTCTGCCAGCTGAGATCACATGTAGAAATTGACACCTCATGTAGTCCTTAGTGCCTTCTCTGCTGAGACCTCCACTTTTCCGCAAGTTATGGAAGCCCTCCATTTGCCTTGCAACAGCAACGCGTGCCGTGCAGAAACCCGTCGTCACCACACACAGCTGCCCCTTCATCCAGTGAGCTGTCCCCACTGCTCCCCAGGTGACCTTACCTGTAAATCCTGCAGGTGGCTTGGGAACCCGACAGAGGCTCTGCAGGAGCAGTCGGTGCTGTGCTGGAACACGAGCAGCATCTTTGTGGTTATCACCGACAACTGCCCCTGCATCCAGACAAACGTCACCACGGGCGAAGTAAACGGCGTGAACCCCCCATGCTGCGGGGATGTCTACCACATGTGAGGCTCAAATTTCCTCAATCTCTCTGGACCTATATATGCTGTTTCAATAACTTGCACCTGCCCCTGCATCCAGACCAATGTCCCCACAGTTAGAGTCAATGGTGTAAACCCTCCATGCTGCGGGGACGTCTATCACATGTGAGACACATGTTCCTATGCTTGGGACGCATTTCTCTGTACCAAACCTGAATGCTTAGACTTGGTTTGATGAGGTCCGAGGCGGACACCAGAATTGTATCGTTTATATGCAATGCATACTCTTCATGCATGACACGGTGGCAATTGGTTCCATGTGGGATCTGGGATCTGATCTTGTAGGGGTTTGGCTCAGCGTTCTGCTCTTGGCCCTGATATTGTCTCGTGAATTTGAATGGTCCATCTGAGGCGGGCCTGACGTTGAGGCTCTTCACATGGCCAGGGACCTGTCCTACTGGGACTATTCCCTTACATAGTTCCCACTGCGATACACATGAGCTGCCTCTCTTTCACCCAAGCTATGTCAACAGCACCTCTATGAGATTGCCTGGTACATTGCAGACTGATCTTACAGGAGGGCATTCTGCATTGCAGGAACCTGTCCTGCTGGGGCTTCCAACAGCTGGGCGCACCTGCTGAACGGCATCAGGACAAGGGCGTCATAGTCTATCCCAGCTATCGAATGAAGCGAGATGTGACTTAACAGGCTGCAGCATATGTGCCCAAGACCATTGGTATGCATTTGCAGGGACCTTTCCTACTGGGGCTTCCAACAGCTGGCGCACCCGCTGAATGGCATCATGATGACCGAGTTCCGGCCGGTCAGCTGCGACACGCACGAGCCGCTGCAGTTCAACCCTGGCTTCATCAACAGCACCATCTATGGCGACAAGGTGGAGACTGGATGGGCATGGTTCCCCTACAAGCAGAATACTGACAACTTCTGGCTTCCGGTATGCAGCATCCCCTACTATTGCTCTATCTCCTCCACATCTAGAGCACAGATCTTCTGATGAACAGTGGAATAGCCGGCGTTCTCAGGAAGATCGGACTCAAGAGAGTAACTTTCAGCACCCCCAGAAGGGAGGGAACAGGATGTCTTTAGGGCAACTACTGTGCCACATGGGTTGAGCTGGGGCCAAAGCACCCTCGCAGACATCAGGGCCGGTAGCCGACTTCGTCTCTTGGCAACATGTCATTGTCTTTCCTAAGAGTCAGTGAGTGACTCTTCATGCAGGGAGCCGGCATCGGGGGATCCAACGCTACATGCGTAGAGCTGGGCCCCAAAGCGGGGGGACTCACCCTTGCGAGCCGGCAAGCTCAGAAGGCTGGCTACCAGCCATTTGGCAAGGCATCAGCAGTGCAATTTTGGCTCAAGGATAAGAATGGGAGCAGCACCATCCCTGACCTCTCGGTGCGCCCACCCCTGACCCTATTCTCTCATCTTCATCCGAAAGCAGCTGTTACCCTCAGTCAGGCTAGCACTGAACAGTGTCGTGAAGTGATGTCTAATGGACAAGAGCAGCAGCTTGCCCTCTTGATCTGCTCACCTACTGTTGGATCTCGACTGACTGTGATGGCCAATGCCTTTGCCTGTGCTCTCATGAGTTGTTGCTCTCCTCGGCCAAAAATCACCTGTGGGAAGGTCTGGAGTTTGCAGGTCTCCGTCGGCAACTATGATGACAAACGACACCGCTGTGCTGTCAAGCACACAATGCTAGCGCTAAAAGCCAGTACTACCTTCTTGAAAAGCCACAGCACAGCCTACACTTACCAAGGGCATTTCAATGGGTATGCAGGTGTCTGTGGGCGACTACGATGACAAGAAGTACTGCAGCGCTGTTAAGATCAGCAGCCTGACGCCCGTGCAAAAGCAAGGCACCTATGCTCAATTTAGCATTCCCATCACCAGCTTCCAGTGCCCCTTCCCGGCCACCCAGATCACCCAGATCGGGTTTCAAAACAGCGATGGACAGCTGGTTTCGTTCTGCCTGGACGAAATCGTGCTCGTGGGCGGAGGGAACGGCAGCGGCAAGGTGTCGTCAAGCTCTGTGCCATGAGGGCGCCACCTCAAGTCTACGGCCTCATCAGGCGCTGCATGGCATGTGCAACCACTTAGGGCCCTGTCTCACAACATCTGCCATGGCCTTGAGTGGCCTCTAATACGAGGTTTGCAGGATTTAGCTAGGTCAGATAAAAAGACACTTATGCTAGGTTGTTGTGATTAGAGGGTGTGTGCAGAGAGACAGAGAAGGGATGAACATCTTTCTAGACCCTTGCGGGATTTGATGGCGTGCCAAAAGATCTTGCAAGCTTCTCCGCAGCCAAGAGACGCCCATTCGTAGCAACGGGCCAATCTGCGAGACTGCTCTCGCAGAGGCTTGCGGCCGAGTCATTGCGCCTCCCTGGTACTGACTGGCAGAGCTTTTGCTTACAAGCAGTGAGCACTACAAGCCTATTAGCATATAGCTGGCTAATTCTGCTACACATCGGCGCAGCTGCCTTGAAATACAGTTGACTTGGAGCGTGCGGCACGCATGTGCCATAATTTAGCTAAGCTTTGCCCTCATTGTACTGAACCAACCTTGGCCAGTCAAGCATTTTGCAGGTACCCGCATCTGCGGCCACTTGCATCTGTGTATTGGTAACAAGGTAGAGGTAGGTAGGTGTTGAGTGAGATCGGATATCTTTTCAATGGTATTTACTGAAGAGCATCTCCAAGCTTACTAATCCCATAACAAAAAGACGAGACGGTTGTTGGACCCTTTTGGGAGAGTGCCACAGGATTGTGCTGTGCAAGCGTGTGCACTTGATTCAGACTTTCTTAGTGTAGGAGAAGAGTGTGTTGCTGAACAAATGCTGAGCGTTGATAGATGTCCGCCTTAAAGCTTTCCATGGCGTGTGTCTAGAAGGTTGCATTAGATTCTGCAGTGCTTGGCAGGTGGACAGGTCAGCATGCTCTCGTAATTCCAGTCGCCCATACTTGAAAAGGTGAAGCATAATTCAAATTGCAGCATGCATGGCCTCCCACTGAATCCATTATATCTTCAGGCCCCAAGGAGATCTCACATCAATCTGGACGTGTCAAACCGGATATCAGATCCCTTAAACAGGTGCAGTTCTTCTGTAGCAGCCAGTCTGAGACCGCTACAAGAGGACTGCATACTCTGTGTCTGTGTACTAATGTGTACGCCTGATCAAAGCCCTCTGTACCTATGCTCTTTCACTAACAACCCTTTGACCCAACGTGCTTGTCAACCTCAACGTTCTGTGCTTTCTCCATGATTCTCCCAGGTCCTGCAGTGCGCATCAGTGGCCTCTCATTCTCATAGCACGCACATTCTACTCCCCAATATGTACTGCAGATAGCGCGCACCTTTCCCCAAGACCATACAAAGAAGACCCCAATAAGACTCATTGGACATCTTGCACACTAGCTGAGAGACAATGTTCCCAAAGTAACGCTCATAAGGCGGGCGAGGTTCAGCACGAGAAGATTCAGCTGTATCTATATACTAGCATCACTTTCATCTGCCACAGTGCACACGTCTTCTCATTCTTCTCACACAGCTCGCCAACAATGTTTAGCCAAGCAAATGTGATTGTCCCCGCACTGATGCAGTGCATCTTTTGGCAACACGGCCATGGCAAACACTACTGATGGATAGATGGCTGTTGCTAAATGAGCCCAATTCTCATACGTCTGAGGTGTAAATTTCACCTCTAGTAAGGGGATGCGGGACCCTCATGAATTCTTCACTAAGGAGAAAAACATGTAACACCAACCCAAACAGCGCCAGCGAGTCTTCTGGATCAATTGGGTGTGAGGTAGAGTGAAGACCAAGTGGATGTATGGCAAGCCCCCTGGCAGAATATTGCCAGGCCTAAGAATGGCTCTGAAGAGGACGGAGCTGAGGCACAATACTCAGCCAGTTGTAATTTTCAGTGTCCACGGCACAGCAGCCGTCAAGTAGGCCTTTCCTCACCAGGGTGAGTTACCTAATCCATATGTGGGTAAAGTTACTAATCATGGGCTGCTCACCATATTTGGAAGCTGCGCTGAAATTGACTCACCCGCTAGAATGGTAGGGGTGAATCAGCAGAGCTTTCTGAGCGGTGAATCACTGGGGGGTGGGCGCCATGCCTATGTTGTGCGCGGCCCTGTGGCTCTGCCCAGAGTCCGCCTCGTTGGACACTTCCGCGCCAAAGGGGGTCACGAGACCAAATGCTCCCTTGATGGCCTTGTCTGCATCAAGAATTCCCTGCATCACACAGCCCCGCCGGTGTTAGTGTAGCCATGCGTGCCTTTCGGCTAGGAGAAGGTGATTGAGCAAGTGCTGCCTTCACAGATTCTATTGACATCATGGGTACATACACATAAAGCCCAGGCGCTGCAGACAGCGTACGTGCAGTGTGTGACAAGCTGGGTCGTCGAAAAGTGGAATCGTCCAGAAATAGGAGCATCGTGTTGCCTTGTGCTTTCTTTACTTCATTCGGAGGGATTCGAAACCGATTTGTATTGCTGGAGCTGTGGGCAGAGGCATGGCATTGATGCAGGGACAGAGGTTTGAATAGCACCCTCTGAGTACCACTTCTGAGTAACGGCGTTCACCTGGATAGGGTTAGTGGGCACCACAGTCGGCACAGGCGTGGGAGTGGGAGTGGCCACAGGCGATGGGTTAGTCGTGGGTGGCGGGCTGGCTGTAGTTGGGGGGCTGAGCGTAGTGGGTGGGCTGGGAGATACTCCGGCGCTGGTTCCGTGGTAGTTGTTGCAGGCCGGGTTGCGCACGAAGATGACGGAGTCCGAGACCACGCTCTGGCCGTCCTGAAACGAATCACGGAGCTTCTCTTAAACACAGCTATCTAATGCACAGAACCCCTGCATCTTCTGCCGGGAAGCTGAATAGGTCAGATAGGTTATCCTTACACCTGTAGATTGCCTCTAGCTTCATCCTGGTCAGCCCACTTTCCCCAATCCGTGGAGACATCTCACATGTCTTCCATGCGGGAGATTGCACTGAGGACAACATGTCCCTCAAGTGAGGCCTGAGCAGCGCTGCAAGGAGGGTACAAACAATAGCTGTCATTCTTGGGGTCAACGAGAAGCTGACCTGGTTGCGGTTCCATGTCCACTGGGCGTAGGTCCCGTTGATGAAGTTGAGGATGCCATGGCCGAAGGATGGCTCGCGGTACGCAGAGCTGCACGCAACACATCCCGCTCAACATCATGCAGGGTTTTGAGAAGCCACTCAAAAGTGATGACGAGCCAGCACTCGTTTCGAAATAGAGCCTACCTAAGCTGAATTGGATGGCAGCCTTGACGAACTTTGGTAGCTGTGGTTTTGTGAGATACCTAGATCACGGGGCTAGACGGAGATGAGAGGGGTTAGGTCGGGCTGACAAGACAGGCTAGGTGCTGTCCAGGGGGAGCATAGAGCCCAATCTGCAGTGTGAGGCACTGCTACGCTCAGCCTTATTGCCAAGTACCCTGGACAACTTCCCATAGCTATGCACTCGTAGTTCCTTGACGGGTATGAGAGGGGTCAGGGGACTTACAAGACAGGCTGGGTGCCGTTGACGGGGGCATAGAGGCCGTTCTGCAGGGTGAGGCAGTACTGTGGGCCCGCCTGCTGCGTGGTGTTAGCGCAGGGGCAGGGGTTGGTCGCGCTTGTCATTGTGCACTGGCAGCTGCCGGGGTTAGCAGCGAAGGTCCTACAGGGCAAAGGACAGCCTTGAGAGATTCAATTTACATTCAAGACACTATATGAACGCCTCTTTGGCGCTTGTGGTGTTCGTGAGTATGGGGCATCAGCAGCTGTCTGGGTTAGCAGCAACAATGCTGCAGAAGTGCCGGAGATCCCTTGGCAACCCTTTCAACCACCCAGACATTGCGTGCATGGCTGTTACTGCATGCGTTGGAGCAAGGCTACACGACAGAGGCTAAGTCAGAGGACAAGCTACCTGTAAAGACCCTCCTGGTTGCCACCATCACCTGCAAAAGAGAGGACCCATGAGTCATTGTGCAGTTCTTCTGCCACAACTAAAGGGCCTGGTTGAAAAGCAGGGTAAGGGTTCCATTTTGTGCGGTAAAAGCAGCAAGATTGGCTATGTGTGGGCTCACCCATCGTCAGCCACCGAGGAGCACAGCCGTTGAGCTGGTAGTTATAGGTCTGGTAGTTGCGCTCATAGGCGTGCACATGACCTGCGCATGCACCGCACTGTCTCAAGCCACCACTGTCCAGGTACAGATATAGACGTAAGCCTGCCCACTGCCATGAGCGTGCACAGGTCCGGCCTCTGTGAGATGGTGCCGTGATTGCTTGACATGTGATAGCACCTTTAAGGTTCCCTATGCACAGGCAGTATGCATCGACGGGGCATCAAGCTGTGCGTGACATTGACACCGTCCTTACAGCGATTGAAAATAGCTGATCAACAGACGTCAGACGAACATACCGTGGAGGACGATGTCTACTCCAGCGTTGTACAAGAAAGGCTCCACCATCTCACGCAGGCAGTCTGCAAGCCAAGCAACATTCAGCCTCATTGTCTCCTTGAGAGAAGAGCCCCATTCATGGCAGCTCATGCCATGTAGCCCTGCTGAGGCAATTTAACAGTACAGGCGCTGGCTGTGGCAAAGTCTGCACAGCATGATCTGCAGACGGAGCTTTTACACAACTATCCCCAGTACAGTAAGGCACTTTACAGGTGACGTTTGGGAGGAGAAGACTCACCAGCTTCCTTGTAGTGGGTGCTGTAGGAGTTGTACTGCACAGACAACAGCAATCTCAGCACTGTGACACCAGCATGCTGAAGGTGGTGGAGGGCACTGTCTGCCATGTTCTCGAGGCAACTCATTCACTCATGTGTGTGGTTGCGTGCACAAGCAAGTCTCCAGACTTGCATGGTCTGGCATGCATCATGAGCTGGCACAGGACGATGACACTGTTCCTACAATCTTTGCAATACCACTTCCAGCCTTTTGGCATGAGCGCAAAGGCAAAGACAAATCCTGAGTAGTTTGCAGCATGCTTTCTGGGCACATTAGGAACTAGCAGAGAACTCACAGGAGGCTGATGCCACGCCACGACGACCCAGGGAGTGTTCTGGCGGTTCACACGGGCCAGGTCGTTCAGGAACCAAGACAGCTGCTGCGCGCCGAGCGTAGACCTGCATTGCCAGGGTCATGTCAGTGTAGTCAGCAACCCCTATCATGTCTGAATCAAAAGTGATGCAGAGGTGACGCGCATCCAGAGGTGACGGGCATGCGCATTGCCCTGAGCTACTGTTGCAGGGACTCGTGCTGAATAGGCCACCTTGGCGCAACAGAGGACTGCAGGCAACCGCTAAATGCGCAAATCATGCCATGTTCCGGCGTGTGAACATGCTTTGGCGGAGCCAGACGTGATCCAATTTCTGTGAGACACTTGCCGTCGCATAGTCATGGGCTGACATCATCTAGGTACAAGCATGCGGTCTGGGCTTTGCAGGTTCCGGCATGGGCAGTCTAGGCATGTGACTGATAGACGGACATGTGGCACAACCATGCAACTACGGATAATGGGAAGCTGGGTGCTCACGTGGGGTAGTTGCCATCGTGGAAGAACGGGCCGCCACCGGCGCCGTACAGCAGGGTCGACAGGCCGTTGTAGGTCTGGTCAAGGGTGTTATTGGGCAGGTAGCTTCCGTAGGAGTTAAGCATGAGCACGTGCACGGCTGCACAGGCACATTTTGGCACATGTCAGCACATGCATATGGTGCTTCCTGTCTTTGGACATTCCTGTCGTACGAGCATGACAGGGGATAGGCACAAGAACACAGCATTGATTAGGATGCATCTGTGGAGACAGTAGGTAGCACTTTCACAGCACAACATCCCTCCATCACTATTGCCACAGTATCTGGTCAGACAGACACAAAAATCTGACAGCAGAAGTGAGGGGCTCACGTCCAATGTCGACAGAGTAGTACAGCTGGTCGTCAGAGTAGGACGACTGGTAGTCGTTCTTGTAGCGGTGCTTGTAGGACTGGAAGGTCTCCAGGTACTCATCCAGCTCGATCTGCACACGAATGAGGTCAGTCACCAAGCCTGCCATCTTATGCAAGCATTCTTCGGCTGGATCACAGAGTACACAGCCGGTTGCTTGTGCACTGCATTGCAAGCGTGTAGACGCTTTACGCGCTGATTAATAACCATTCAAGCCTGGACATTGGGCTAAAATACTCATCTGTGAAATTTCAGCATTCCAGCATTCACTAGAAATGGTCGGTAAGGGATGGCGTTCATATAAGAAGACCGCAATTGGAGGTGAGTACAATCTTGGCAATATACCTCGTGGTTTCCGGGCAGGAAGGCGTATGGCAGTGAGGTGGCGTTCCCGCTGCGCTGCAGCAGGCGTCCCATGGTGTCCCTGCAGCATCACATGGGGATCTTGATTTATGAGCAACCCTTAATGTCCCCTTGGCCCTGTACACTGTTCCCGCACAACAGCAATGTAGCGATCCTGCTGCGCGGCAGCAGGCGTCCTATGGCAGGAATCATGACACCTGGCACAAATGCCCAGCGCTGACAGGCCAACCCAAGCAAGCTTTTGCTACCTGCCAAAGTCTCCCTCACTGCTGGTTGTCAAAAAATGCCATGAAGAATGAGGGCTGCATGGCCATTTGAGCTTTGAGGTCGGGCCTGGAACATACCACCTATACTGGCAGGTCTGGTAGACGGGCTCATTGCTGGGTGGGGTGGTCACCTACAGAACAGAGCCAGCCCTTAGAAATAAGGTTCCACTAAATCTTTTCGTGCTGTGGATATTGAGCCCAGCCTGATGCACAGCGCTGTGTCACAGGCCCAGACCTGCTGGCAACCAGTCCCTGGACCATGCAGCTTCAGGCTGCATTTCTAGAAGTCAAGGAAGGTGGCAGGCAAGGCCGTCAGGGAACACAAGATTTTCAGGGTGCAACGTCCTGTGTTGGCGCATGAGGTGATTTGGTAGGGTATGAGATTGCATCAGACCCATTAGCTGCTCAATGCATCTCATTCAATTGTCTTATGCGGTCAATGTGCAACACACAGCGTTGCATAACTACCTGATTCACAGATCTGTGACATCTCAGATTCATGAGAAGCAAGAGGAGACTTCTGAAGGCAAGGCTGTCAGGCTAAGGACGCTCACGTAGTTGGATGGGATATTTGGGTCTCCAGGGATTCCGGCTCCAGGCTCTGAGCATGTGTCATCTTGCAAATAAGCGCCAATTTAGCGCAATTTGCCACAGTAATCATGTGACACCCATGAAATGCAGCCATCGAATACCTGCACTGCATTCCAGCCAGCAGGCAACGCTGAGACACCATGGGAGCAAAACTTGAGGCTGCACCACCATGTGTAGACACTGCTGCATGCATGTTTTGTGCTGATGTCAAGACGGCTGCCAGTGGCGAGACATGTCAGCTGCGCAGCAACTCGAATGACTGATGACAAGAATAGTGATGGGGACTGAATGAGAGGAGGGGCTCACAAAGTCATCTGCGTACGACAGGTCACCAATGAAAACAGCAGCCTGCAAGTGCAACACCTGCCACTGTCAGACACTTCTGGGGTCATGCCGTCAATTCAGGCAGGCCTCATAAAGCGAGGAAGGTACACGAGCATGCAAGCAGGGATCTAGAGTATCGTGAATCGTCAGCAGGATCAGCACACATGGGACACAAAGGTCTCCCCGCTGCACTAAGACAGATGTATAGCATGGGAGCTGCATGTCGGCTCTCTCAAGGCAGTTGAAACTGGACAATGTCACTGCTCCAAGCAACCCTCCACCAATGCTGCAATTGAGTTGTGTCGCAAGATGCAGGCTCCCAAATATCCTTGTGTGAAAACAGGAACAGAGACTAAAGGATGGCACTCACATCGGGGTTGTCTGCAACCAGGTGCTGGTAGGTGACACTGCTGTTGTAGGTCTGTCCAACGTCAGCCACGACTCCCAGCCTACACAGGCACCCCTAAAATATCGGCAAAAGCTGTAGGTGTTTCTCCTCATTTTCCCGACCCTCTGCTCAGAGTCTTCTTCTGCCGAGTAGCAGCCTACTCTGAAGGCAAGAGTCTCATGGCTGTATGGACAAGGATGAACTGCCTCATGATGCACTCATTGTAGCTCTAGAGTAGCCAAGGCAATGAGGGGCAGGCCCTTGGAAGGTCTTGGCTTGTCAACGGGATTTTAGGGTACTACCATGATACATCAACCACTCGCACAAAAACTCTGAATGCATTCCCGAGCAGATCCTCATGCCCTACACATACTGTCTCACCCCCCTGGGAGCTCTTATCTTAGGAGGCCATCCTGACAGAGAATAGTGGGGCTGCGTGCTTACTTCAGAGGGAAGGTGAACTGGCCGCCGGGCTTGATGGAGGTGCGCAGGGTGAGAGGGAACTCCGCGCTGAGCTCTTTGGTCGTGTCACCCACCCTGCAGTACAAACACAAACGTGACAGGTGCGGAGATAAGCAGAAGCAGATCTCATACAACAGCGAGGCAGTCCATGATTCCATGGACTGCCATGTGACCATGGCCTATTCTGGTCTGGTGGTAAGCCCCTCCCCAACAGAGATTTGCCTGGGGTCAATCTTCCTTCCAGACAATGCATGACCAGGGCTATACGATATCCATCATAGCACCACACCAATCAAGACGCAACAACATTTGAAGCACAACTTGCCAATCTCAGCTTGATGCAGAGCTGCACAGGCCTAAGAGATGCACATGCGCTAAGGTGTTACTGACGCAATAGTAGCAATCTCACATTGCAGATCAGGCAGCCACAAACAAGTGTGATGTGCCACTCTTCATCAGCGTTTGTTGTGTTACCTGTGCTTTGGGGTATTCGGAATACTTGAAGACGCGCTGAGGCAAAAGAGTCGGCCTGGAAGTACTGACAGCGCAAGAGAGGGTGAGGACTTGGGAGTGAGAGTGAAGGCTCACTTGTAGTAGATGGTCTGGCCGTAGGGCAGTCCAGTCACCCTCACATTGTGCAGCAGCTGCGACACGTAGGTCAAGCCGTTGTGAATGTACGTCTGCACCAGAACAGGCACCCTCAGTCTCTGAATCCACAGAACCTCAAATGCCATCAACAATGGTTGCATAAGCAGCAAGAACTTAAGCAACAGGGACATGCCATGCTGTTCTCCAGCGATCAAATGCAGGTCTACTACTCTCATGCCGAATTTTGTGCTCTCACCTCAACATACCCACGCGATGTACCCACGGCAATGTTAGGGTAGGGTCCTCCCGAGGTGGTTCCCCATTGCACCTGCGTGCAGTCACTATCTTATCAGAGGCCACATCTGATGCTGCATTCCTGGCAGAAGCATATGTCACAATGTTGCGCTGCACATCCCTGTCACAGCAAGTCTTGCAGCTCGGGCAGTCTGCTGCATCCGGGACAGCAGAGCTCTGCTGAGGAGATCTGTGCAGTCAAGGTGCGACTTGAGTATGTGATCTGAAGACACAGCTGATCTGCTAAAGGGACACCCTATCACATTGCCAGTGCAGAGCTCAGGCCGCATGCTATGCCATCGCTGCTTGCAGGTCACACAGATGCATGGAGACTGAAACATGAGGAGAGGAGGAATACTGCAACTCATCTAGCCATGTAGGTCTGATCAGATGCCCGAAACCCCATCAGGGACCAGGGTATTGAGAACTGGCTGCATCTTTCCTGCCGAGCTAACCGAATCCACCCGCAATTCACCCGCAGCAAGACCACATTCCAGAATTGTCTCGACACTGTGCAAGTATAGGGACGGGACTCACTGTGGAGTTGTAGCTAGCCGGGTCTGGGGTCTGGGGGGCGTAAATGGTTGCGTTAGGGTAGTAGGGCGCCTGCTTGTTGTTCACAATGGTGCCGTTCCCCGTGGACCATCCAATAGTCACCGTACCAGAGCCTGCATGACACGACGCAGCAGCCTCAGGATGCATGCATGCTTGAGCACTGTGGGCGCCCTCCTCGGTCAGCGTACATGCAGACAGCCAAGCACGGCTGTCGTGCCTTTGATTGCCCTCTCAGAAAGGGCATAAGAAGAACATCCGCAGCTGCACAGGCTGACCAAGGTGGCCTGTGCTGCACGAAAACTAGGTCAGGGTTGTGTGTTGCAGCAGACCTGAATGATGGGCCAGGGGACTTCTCTACTTCATTACGTGTTGGCCTGGGGTGCCTGCCGAACTTTCACATGTCTGCTCTGCGGAATTGCGTTTCGAGTTGCCATTCTTGTCAGGAAGGCAGCCGTGGCATACCTCCCAGAGTGACGTGAATCTGGTCTGGTGTGTTTGCGGTGGATCCTGGGGCGGGTGCAACGAGCGGGTCGGTGCTGGGGATCTCAAAAATGGCCCCACTCTTGGGTGACATGAGCTGACCGAAGGACACAGACTGCACATGACGCAGACAACACGTCAGTCCATGCCCATGCCTGATGTGCTCAAGATCCCCCCTTAGAGCTGTTGCAAGGCAGGGCACAGAGCACTCAGTGGACCTCGGACTCTATCACATGCACATAGAGCTCTTCACGTGAGGTGCAGCCACATTGACACTGATTTACCATCCAGACTTTGAACAAATTCTGCGTTATGCGTGCTATGGCGCACAGTCGACGAAGCAGAGTGTCTCAAAGTAAGATTGTAAGCAGTTAAGACATCAATGAGGGCAAATAAGTGGCCCACCTTCTGCGTGGTGGGAAAGCCGGCAGGCACAATGTCCAGACTCGCGAGGGTACTCAGCTGCTGCGCGTTGGCAGTCTGCACACCACGGGCGTGTATTTTTGGCAGATATAACTGTTTATGACCAAAGAAATCCTCGGCTGGGCAGGTGGTATCTTTTTTCTTGGCGGGCACAGGCGTATGGGACGGATTATCAACACGAAGCACCAGACACCAGTGAAAGCATTACAGAAAGCAGTTACAGATGTTTGCAGAGTTCGTACCAGCGCAAGCAAGACACAGCACAGCGCCAGCAGGGACATGGTGGCCCGCATGGCGCGTGACCCACGACTACACAGCAACCTCGCAGAGATACCTGCATCCAAATCACATGTATTCATGTAGAGCTTGTGGAATAGTTATGCACATTCCTCCTCTCTCTTGCAAGCAGCAGCATAATCCATAGCACAAACATGTTGCGGAGCCATATAGCAAGATGCCGCTCACAGTTCGGAGGCGCCTGAGAGACGGTAACGCTGAGCGATGGTATTCACAAGGGCCCCTTACTCCCCAGATTTTCCTGTTAAGATGTATGATGGCACTGCAAAATATGCACGGACTAAGACCGCCAATACTCAGGCAGGCCCCATCCGACAATCGGCATATTCTTCCGGGAAAAAAGTTTCGGCGCGACAAGGTAGCGGCCGAAATCACGGGCGAACTTCAGGAGATGCCTACGCGGTGCAGGCGAGCCTCGGACCAGACATCTCCTGCCCCAAGCCTCAGTCATGTTCTTGTCAAGTTACGTGCTTGCCTGCTTAAACTTAGGTCTCACCCGTCTAAGTAATGATGACGACATCCGAGAGGTGACCGCTGCACCCTCAACAGCCTGTTGGCCACAAAAACACCTTTTTGAGGATTCGTATGGTGGTGTATGTGCCTGGCAGCACTCAAGTCCGCGGAGAGCTGCAAGCACAGCCCGCGTGCAAAGGCCGTGCCGGGGCCCATCCAGGCCCGCCGCAAGCGACAGTGTACATGTATCCACAGACATAGTCATCACAGCCATTACTGCTGATCCTGCAAGCTAGTCGTGGCAGTCACAGCCATCCGCCACTGCGCTCTCAGCCCGGTGAGGAGCATGAGGGTGGAGGCCGGGGCACTTCCAGAGCTATGGTGGCCGCCTTTAATGTCCTGCTGCGCGCCTATGCGCTGAAGATTCGAGTTGTAATAGGTACTTTGTGGGATAGTGTTCGCACCGGTAGCTGATCACCGCTAAGGGTGGTAGCTTCGGAAGGCTTGGAAGCTACCAACACTGCCGGAGTTTTATGAAAAGACATTTTCAGTCTGAGCTGCTCTACACATTGTAGAGTCATGCGCTTGTAGATGCTCACACGAATCAAATCGGTACAGCTTTCCTGCCCAGTTTGATCTGTAAAACATGCTCACCTGTGCTTTAGCTTATTCCTTGGCTCTCTGCGGCTCGCCAGACTCTAAGAAGGAATTGGTAGCTACAGTAGACACTATATGAGCCCCGCCTTGTCGTACGAAAGAGCCCGACAGAAGGCACGCTGACACAGACTCCTAGCCAGGCACACTTGTACAAGTCTGCTCGAGTTAGCAGATGCTCGGTCCTGTGTGATGAACAGTAATTTGCAGGACCTCGCAGATGTCAGCGTGGGTATGGCTGAAGGGCCAGGTGAAGAAGTTGAAGCGTTCCATCACCGCCTTATACTATGCAGCTCATGATCCTCGCACCGGCTGGCTCCCTCGGATTCTGGCTGCTATAGCTTTGGCATACGCCCTCAGCCCTCTGGACCTGATTCCTGACTTCATCCCTGTTCTGGGGATGATCGATGACCTTCTGATCTTGCCAGGCCTCATCTGGCTGGCAGTCTGGCTCATTCTGCCTGAGGCATGGGAAAGCGCCAAAGAGCGTGCAGAGAGGGAGCCCATCCGGTTAAGGGAAAACTGGGTGGCAGCTGTCTGTGTCTTCATTGTGTGGGATAGCCTTGCAGTGTATGTGCTGTACATGGTAACCCGCTCCTATGGCAGTGCATCTCTGCAGGATAACATGATTCTCCTGCTGGCAGCGACTGGTGGCATCCTTGTCCTCTGTGAGATCACCTGGAATGTGTGGAAGCTGAAATCTGAAGCCAGACAAGAGTCGGATGCTAGAACCCCAGATGCAATGGAAGAGGGCTTGCTCAGTCAGGCCTGAAACTGGGCGGGTTTTCCCAGGCTGTATGGTAGAGTTGAGCATCTATGGGCGATGCCATTGGGCGTTACAATGCTGCCCAGACTTGTTGCCCCAACAATGAGCAGCCTTCTTTGCAAGATGGCTTCTGTTTGCAGCAACTGTGTCTGCTGCAGAGGACACTGGAGTCCTCACCCTCATTATTGGCTGGCAGAAGATCTATCTCGATGATGTGCCTGGTCAACTGATCAATGATCCCTGCGCTGAACATCTTGGGCTGCTGCATTATCCCTGATTTGTGTCATGCTGGGCATATCAGCATTGTTGCACTTTGGACGTCTGGGGAAGGCAGCTGAGGCCAAGTCCATCAAACATCTTGGCATGTTTGCAATCCCTTGTATAAAGGTGCTTGTGTGGTGGGCCAACTCAAGCTTGAGCTGGAGTGCTAGGAACGCAAGGTGAACGAGTGTGTGAGGCTTGTGCTTCTGAAACTTGAGCGCTCAAGCTATAAGGCTGTAGATCCCAAGACGTTTGTGTAGGCCTGAGACACACCAAACCATTTTTTGATTGCAATTGCCAGAAAGTATACCATCGATTACACAGGGACAATCAATACAGAGAATAGGCAAACCAAATAGGCAATCACCTAAGCACCAACGGGGCAGTAGGTCATGGCGACTCAGCCACTGTTAGCCAAGGCAGCGCACAAAGAGACACATAATCAGAAGTCCTCAGAGCATCAATATCTGATAGCTGCATATATGTGCTTGACCCTCATGCAAGCCCAAGCATCCCACAGAATCTTTATTCATCCTGCCCCATTAATGCCAATATTGCCTACAAGTATGATCAACCTCTGATACAGTACAATGCAACAGGCGGCCTCACATCGATGGCAGATGTATGCAGCTCATGCGCTGTTGCGGCAGGGTATAGGCTAAGCTGGACGAATGCTGTTGGATACCAAAAGGCGCTCACTGTTGCCGCTTCTCCTCATGACTTATATGAGCTGTATCTTGAAGATGTTCATAGATGCAAGGTAGCACAGCCCTCATAATATTCACAATGATGACGCCACCAACATTGGCAGCCCGCTTGATGTGTAGACTATACCGGCCAAGTCTTCTCGGAAGTAGTAGGAAAAAAGAGCCAAGATTCCCGCTCATTTATGGCCACAGGAAGACCACGTCTCCTATTCAGACCTTCCCCTGCCACAAAACCCTCTCACACTCTCTCGTGCCCTCTGGCACAGCCGTTCTCTGGCTGTCGATGCAGTCAGGTATGTGATGCTGATCCCAAGAATGTACTTTGTGTTGCCTCACCCTGAGCTTCACAATCAGACAAAAGCGCCGCCTCTGCACACAGACACATGCTGCATGTGCCCCTTCGACAGAAGAGTGCACGCATTCATCTCTACACTGCCCTGTAGCAGCTAGTCAGTGACCTCTTCTTGCCCAGAGGGGCCATTGATGCTTGTGTGAGCTCCATGAGCAGTTCATGCACAGCATGGGCTGCTGTCACCATCAACTCATCTACCCCTGCTCAATGCGGACATATCGGCTTCCCTCTCCTCAAACTGCCGCTATTGGACACGAGCGTCAGAAGATAATTTAACTCTGTCGGAGGGAAGCTTGGAGTGGTCTGCCATGCTACATTGCTGTGTTCATTCTCGACACAGTGGTACTTTGTCTTGAGGCTGCATTGCATAGCGCCACTGTTACAACACAGCCAGCCACGTCCCAAGTGTCCCGTGCTGGAAACATGTCTTGGGCTGAATTGTGCCTAAAACAGGGCATTCTGAAGCTGACATGGCTGGTGCCGCAACGGGCACGTGCCGTGTCTGACATGGCCAACAGCAGTGCCGGCAGGTGTCGGTGCAGCCTTCTGGAGCTGTACGTCACAGGTCCCGCTCAGCATGACTGCGGATGCTGCGGCGCAGCGACATGCGCTGCGCGGGCGACATGCGGTCGACGGACTTGCGCCTTGACGACCCCTTCCCCTGCATGCTCTCTTGGACCTGCAGATGCGGTGATGCATCTATCAGAGACAAGCGCAGCCTTCAGCAGCATGAGAGGGCCAAGATGTATAATGCCTGCCAGTACACTGTCAGCGCAGCTGGATCAGGAACTCAAAACCCACACATGTCCAGGGCCCATGCATTGCTTAATGCCCTGCTTCTACACTGAGTAACATTGCAACAACCCACACATGTCATCAGCATGAAATGACTTGGATGACTGCATGACACCACCAATGTCTTACTCCAGCGCCAAGCCACAGAGGGACAGTGCCGACAGTCTCACCCTCAGGTTGAGCATGATCTGCGCCACCTCGCTCATGTCCTCGTCGACGCCGGGGCGCGGGGCGCCGACGTGGACCGCGGCTCTGCTGGCGGGCGAGATTCCGGGATCGTCGATCTCCATGGAACCCGCAAACAGGTCATCCTCGTCCATGGCACCGTCCTGGGAGTCGCTGGCGTCGGGGGAGTCACTGCTGTGGTGCACCCCCGGCTCGCCGGCATGTGACCTGTACACATGAGAACTGTCATGCTCGCCGTCCCGCAGCAAGCCTCCCATGCATAGGGAGAAGGCCATGCAATTCTAGATACCCGTGGATAGCAGCTCTCATTGTCTATGTTGCCTCCGTGGGAGTCACTGGCATTGAAAGTCGCCATGTTTACAGTCCGCATGCACAGAGAGGACACAAGCCGCGGGTGCACAGCATTGTGCTTTCGCTTTGCTGCCAATGTGGATACGCTGCAGATGAGACAAACTGCGCACCTCTTCGCCGAGCCATTCGCAAACGCCTGTGGCGCTCCAGCTCCCGCCTTGGGGCTGACGCCCGTGCTACCCGGGATGCCCGAAGCGCCGACCGCAGCGCGCTGAGCGCGCGTCATGTGCGCCGCAAAGGACGCTGCGTTGAAGGCTGCTGGCGCGGACGAGCCCGCCACAAAGCCGTTCAGCTTCCCGTCATGGGGCAGTGACCCCTCACAAGGTAGCTCCGAGCCATCACCTGCATGCCATGAGCAACTTGTCAGTCCTGCTCACAAGATGTTTCATCAGATTTACCTCCAGATTTACGCATGACTACCTCCCCAATGGGCAGCTCACGTCTCATGCATGGAACAAAGCATGATTGCAATGCCATCTGCACCTGCAGGCACTTATGAAGCCTAGCCTGAAGCGGTCCATCCTAGCCCAGATATGGCGCGCGCTCTCACCATGCAGAGCGTCGTGAGAGGCGGCCACAGGCAGCGTCTCTCCAGGGCGGAAGTTGGTGATCGCAGCATCCCCCCTGATCCGCCTGGCCGCAGCATCGTACGCCATGGCTGCTTCCTCTGCAGTGTCAAAGGTTCCCAGCCACAGGCGCGAGCCCTGCACCCCAAATCAAGGCCTATCAATATTGCTAGTCCTCAGCAGAGTCATGGCGGTGCGGGCTGTAACAATATTTGCCACCCACTGCACCACATGTCCAAAAGGAACAGGAGACATCTCCTCTATTGTAGGCATCCAGCCATAAGGCAAGGGCTCCAAGTGCAAGGCAAGATGTGCCACACATGCACACATCCCCACATTACAGGGATTGCTGTCAACAGTGGCTAAGAAGGGTATGTCTGACTCAAGACATGCATGGTCACCCAAGTCAAGTCTTACGACGCATATACTGCATGCATCAGCCATGGGTGTGCATTTGGGATCTGCATGGTACTCTGCCGCTCAAAAGGGACAATACCTTGGAGGGGTCCCTAATCTCGGCAGCAAATTTGCCCCAAGGTCGCTGGCGCACGCCGCGGTACTTGACTGGCCCGGAGGGTGTCTTGGCTCCCGCGCCATTGCCTGCTTTGGCGCCTACCCCAGCACCTGCAGGCAGGTTCTACCCTCAGCACAATTTTCATATTGACCCTGACCAGGTGATCAGAGCAAAGTAAGGACATGGCAACCTGTTGAGGCTGTTTGAAAGCAACAGTATCCTTTGAGCTAATTATGCCTTTGGAATGTAGATGGTGGCTGACACAAGCATGCACAGCTACAAGAAGCAGCAGGAGAAGTCTGATCAGCTGCCAGAGGAAGGGCTGCTCCACCGCAGGCAGGAGATAGTGGCCTACTTAGGTGCCGCTTGGTGACTCCGGTGATGGAGTTCTTGCGCCCGCCGCTCTGCAGGTGACTCGACAGAATGGAGTGCGCCTTGCCGCCCTTGCCCTCTAAGCTGACACCCGCGTGTTCACCCAGGCCACTCTTCGCCCTCTGCAGAAGCACCCACACCCTGGTCACAACCTGGTCAATACAGCTCAACGCGCCTGCCAAAATTGGATGCCCAAACATTGCATCACAACCCCCATGGCTGCCGAGATTCGCAGGGACAATCCAGCACCCAATACCTTGGGCTCCACACGCAGTCAGCAGTGTGTCCTGGGATATGCTTCAGCAGAAGCAGTTTACGTGATGTACCTGGCTGGGGTGTAATGGGAGGACGGTGGAGGGAGAGGGTGCGCTGGAGCCTAAAAGGGCATCGCTGAAGGTCGCCTCGCTGTCCACGCTGGACGCCACGACGCCGTTGTGGCCTGCCAGTCCGTTGAGCCCGTTTAGGTCCAGCGGCGCTATCTGCAGCTCCTTGCTCGCACCCGCAAGCCCTGCAAAAGCAATGGTACCAGGCTTGGAGCGCATGCCAAAACTTCACTGGCTGATTCTCTGATATCCCTATTGCACTTTGCACGCACCCGCCTGGCATTTTCTGAGTATGGCAGACTGGCAACTACTGATGCTATAGTCACCTGCACATCGCGGGTAATGTGCAGCTGCTTTCCAGAGGACCATACTGCGCTGCTTGTGTGCGTTGCAGAGCTCGAGAACATGGAGACGAATGTCTCCAGCTTCCAGGGCCTGACTATGCACACATGCAGCAAGGACAAGCATTAGACATGTTTGCATGTGCAGGCCAGGATAGGCACCTGAGCGGGGCAAGCTGAGGGGCAGGGACCCCCCGCTGGGCAGGCTGCTGCGCTGGAAGAGCTCCGGGTGGCCGCTGGAGGTGGGGGACCCTCCGTACAGCGGCCGCTGGGGGAAAACAATGCTGCTGGGCATGGAGCTGCCCATCGGGGCAGTGAAGAGCCCGCCGGGCACTCCGGGCATGCTCAGCGGCAAGCTTGGCCCGCCTGAGCATTGCACTTGTATGTCAGTTCCTTGTCCCAGGTTCCCGAGGCCTAGCACTCCAGCGAGGCTTTTGCAGATTGAGACTGAAGGGTGTTCTGTGCTTCAACTATTGTGAGCTCGATCAGCAGAGCTCCTTCAGGACATAAGAGGCATAGATCGCTGAAGGGCAGCATGTTGTGAGGACGGATGTCCCTGTAAGCTGGCCTGCGTCCTTGACTCATGGGCTAGACAGTATGAGAATGGGCAGGGAGCCATGCTATTTGACATGCACATGGAGGGTAGGTGAGCATCTGGGATGCGTTGTACGTACCAGGGCTGTGACCGTTGAGGGATAGCATGCTAGGTGGCAATGGCGGCAGAGGTCTCTGTGGGATCGCCATCGGGCCCGTTTGGGGAATGCTCGCGCTGTGCGTGATGAGCACGCTGTGCCCGGTGGGGCATTCGCTGCAGCCGTTGCTGACGTGGCCCTCACTTGTGTGCCCATTGCTTGTTGCGCTCCCGGAAACGCCATTCATCATCCACCCATGCATCGTGAAGGCGTTTGCTGGCGGCTTGTAATCCTCTAGACCTGCAGAGCGATCCTTGGCCGTAAAGCCAAGTCCTTATGCAGCATTGTGCGACTACCCCGTCTGAGATTGGTGAAGCTGTATCAGCATCTGCCCATATAACATTAGAGAGTACCCACACTGGCTGTACAGGTACATGCCCCCACATGCTGCGCTGAATGTGTGCTCAGACGCTGACGCTCTGTGCTCGCACGATTGCCATAGCATAGGATGATCAAGGCACTGGCTGCAGACAGGTCAGCCAGCAGGGTCTGTAGAGACTGCACCATGAAGCGATGCTGCTGGAGACTGTGTGCTGACGCTGCTGGGAAGGGAGGAAGCAAAGGGGTTTTGAGGCATCTGGGCTGTAGGTGAGGCATCCCCGAGTGCTGGGGGCTTTGCCGCCAGCTCAAACATTCTTCCTGACGAGATGCTGCTCACTGACAGTCCCCCACGTCCCTGCAATTGCCAAAGTTGTTCATAAGTACACCTTGACAGGTGCCAGCACCAGGATGACAAGATTATGCGCGACGCGCCAGTTAAAGCGACGCCAGGCCGAGCGCCTTTGTCTTAAAACAAAAGCGTCCGAAGGGCGAAGCAGCAGGGAACCTGAGACAGATCAGCCTGCCTTCACCCCCAGCTTCGGAGCGATTGCAATCTTCAAAATCCCCATGCAAACACCGCCAAACGTCGTCGATGCTCTGTAGAGTTATAAATAATGCCCAAGCTTGGCATACTGCATCCCTGGCCCCCTCAAATGGTGCACAGCTGAATATGCCGAGACAGTCAACTCAAAAGAAATGCAGAGGCTCAAAGCGCAGTCGCGATGGGCTGATCATCGGATGAAGCCCGTTATTAAAGCTGTTACGTACTTACAAAGCACGCCCACTTTATGCCGTACCTTGTGCTTGCACGAGAGAAGCCCTGCGGCGTGCCGTTCGTTATTCTCTGTCGGGCTTGCTGCCTTGGCAGTGCTCCCTGCTGATATGTAAGTGCAGAATAGTTCTCTGCTCCTTTCTCTACAAGGGTGTCCCCTCAGCTTCCGCACGCCGTGCACATCCGGCTAACCTGAAGTTGCCATGCTGCAGCTCGTCACAATTCTGAATCTTATCTATAAAGGGGATGACAGCGCTGCATCACGGAGCATGTCAATGCGTTTGGAAAGGTCCAAAGCTTCACAAGAGACATGCCGCCACTGTGCATGCGATGATGCCAGAACACAAAACACAAGCAGGGTTGGCACAGAGTGCAGGTAAACTGCCGCGCGCGAATACACCCTTTGCATGTGGCCACCCCGCAGTGGCTTCCAACTCTGATGGCAGCACATCACCGTGTACAAAGCACCTCCCATAAGAGCATGGCGATGAGCCCACCTCTCACCTAAGCCATGCCTTCCGAGGTCGACTGCCGATGGATCCGCCCCAGCATGCTCACGCAGCGCTTGATTGCAATGCACGCCTTCACTGCCGCGTCAGTATTCTCTGTAGACTCGAAGCCGAGGTGTCTGTAATCTGGCTGACTCTGCCGCGAATGATCCGGTAAATTTCCCAGCGCGGATACCCTTTTAGGGTCTGGGGCGTCAAAAGTGAATAGTTTTCCCGAACGTGTCGTGCGCATGTCTGTAGGGCACCGCATCTGCTCAAGCGCCTAACATAATTGCGAATTTGTGCTTTCTCTGGCATGACCATGATACTGAGGCAGCACATGCATGGTCGGACAGCCCCAGTTGTGGGCTTCCTGCATGTATGTGCGAGCCAGGTTTTCCGGAAATGGCTTACGTCCGCATCTCAGACGCGACCCCCTTTGCCGTTTTTCACTCCTGCAGAGCTGCTGGGGTACATCTACTCCGGATCATGTGGTCAGAGACAGGACGTCGAGGCCTGCCTGGCTCTGGCGTTATCGGTGAAGCACCTCATGTACAGATGTGACATCAGCAGACTCCTGCGGCCTACATGCAAGGTGCAACAGACCCCGATGGGATACACGACGCCTTTGCTGCTGCGCCTGTAGTATGTACACGGCAGAGATGGTTCTTCGGCCCACTCATGTCCACTCCACATAGGCATATGCGACATCAACAATTCTTGCTGGGCCCGACGCAAACCTCCAGTGTCATGTACAGTCATAATTTCCGCTGGCTTTCTGCTCGTGATACCCAAGGCACTCCCTGCTTTCATTTCCATAACGTGGCAGGATGACTCAGCTGACCACTGCATGACCAAAGTCCTTACAAGCTTCCTCGAGGCAATACCTGTCACATTTAGGAGACATGCTCAAGGGCGTCCAAGCATCTAGGTTGCTGCGACTCTGCAATCGCAGCCTGCATGTCCATGTACTATCGTCAATCAGCACACCCTCGTCTCTGCCAATAGCTTTTGCCTGGTAGGGCCCTTTCATGTCAGAACACTGCTGTATCGCTTTGTTGTGATCTTAGACATTCATTGCAGAAATTGCCTTTGAAGATATGGCCTCTTGATTGCAGGAAGCGTTCGCCATCGAAGACCACTTCCTGGCGCATTGGCTCGCCATCCCCTAGCCCTGCACACTCGAGAGGTGCGCAGATCGCATTATAAATTAGTCCAATGAACATACAGCTCTGTCTTGACACACCTGCAGGCTTTTGGTCCCGATGCAGGCCTGTCTGTGAAGGCGATGGCAGAGAAAGACAGCAAACGCATCGACCTCACGAAGGAGGTACAATCTATTCACCATCACCGTCTGCGTGGATCACCACAAATCTGCCGCTGCATGTCATGGCGTTCGAGGACCAACCTGCAGAGGTGCTGCTACCGTCTTGAAGTGCTCTGCTGGTGCTGTACAGGTGCCCTTGTACCCTGAGAGCAGCGTGCAGGTCAAGCTTGATAGTACTGAAGCCAGTGAGTGGCAGGGAGACCTCTTAGCCATCGGGCTCTATGAAGAGGACATCAGCAGCGAAGGCATGTCGCTCCCTCTGTTCTCCCTCAGCTGTCGTCCTTTCTTCTGTCCTGCAACACAGCTGGTCCACTATTGGACATCAAAGGGCTTGATGCACCCTCTGCACAGCCAGGCCAGGACGTCAAGAGAGAACAGCGTTCCCTGCAGCAGGCTGTACTTCAGGAAGTACAAGTAGGATGTGTGCACAAGGAAGTGCTTCAGGAGAGCATTCCTGTGTATCAGGATGTGTACCAGGTTGTATTTCTGGAAAAGCAACATCTATGCGCCAGGATATATCTCAGGAAACAGTTTCCTGTGTTTGGAATATGCCACCAGGATGCCCTCAGAAAGTCTTTCCAGAAAGCAGGATCTGTGCATCGTTATATATGTTTCCAGAAACCATCTCCGTTTTCAGGGTGTGCTCAAGCTGTGTTTCCAGAAAGCAGGATCTGTGCATCAGTGAAAATGTTACTGAAACACAGCTTGGTGCACAACTTGAAGCTCAAGAAAAGGCTTTCCTAAAACACATACTTTGTCAGAGAGTGCACCAGGACATGTTCCAGAAAGCATTTCCTGTGTTTCAGGATGAGCACCTAGATGTGTTTCAGGAAATACCTCTTGTGTGCTTCGGAAAGTGCACCAGGACACTATTCTTTTTCTGGAAAGCATTTCCTGTGTTTCCGGATGAGCACCTGGATGTGCTCCAGGAAAGAAGAATGTGTGCCTCATGTGTTTCGGGAAACTCCTCCCTGTCTTTCAGGATGTGCGCCAGTCCTGTGTTTCTGGAACCCGCGTTTGTATCACAGGAAGAAAGGGTCTGTGGACCAGTCCTGTGTTTCCGGAAGGCAGGGCATTTGCACCAGAATGTAGCTGAGGAAAGCATTCCCTGTACATCAGGACATGCACCAGGATCTGTTTCAGGAGACCACTCCTGTGTCTCAGGATGTATTTCAAGACAGCCGAATGTGTACTCCTGGATGTGCACCAGGACGTGTCTCAGAAAAGCAGCCCCTGCACCCTTTGCCGGGAGAATGATGAGGCCTGTCCGCTCCCGAGAGAGGCATGCAGGGCGCCTCATGTTCATGCGTTGCTGACGTGTCTACTGTTGCTTTCCAGGTCAATCCCCTGTGCTCCAGCAACTCCCGAAGGAGCTACAGGACCTCGTCTCAGACCTCATAGAGGAAGCTGAGTTCAAGGGAAAGCAGGTGACAAGTCCATCAATTGCAGCTCACGTCTCATCAGCCAGCTGCTTGCTCCCGGCAGACCCCTGCGTTAGGAAGCTGCTGATGTGGTCTGCAGTCAGCGCAGCCTACAGTGCAGCTGTGCTTCCGTCAAAGCCTGATTGAGTGCTGTGAAGCTGATCAGGATGTGCTGGAATGCACGCAGCCTTGCTGTGAGCCGTTCATGCATGCCTATTAGCAGACAGAAAGCAGACTGGCTAAATGAGGAGACCTTATTTGCCCTCAGACCCAAATCCCAGGGAGATCAATGGCCAGGGACAGCATCATGAGTAGCATGCATCTGGCCATGCACCCTGTTCTTCACACCTCGGAAGCCTCTTTAGCCTGCCCATCGTGAAGCCTGATTTGCCTCACAGAGCGTGCCTGTCTGCAGGGGAGCTCCACGTCCGCACGCGCTGGAGGCAAGGCCAAGTATGTCTGCATCGTGGGATTGGGGAAGAAGGACAAGGCCGCCTCCCTGCCTGCGTGGGGCACATCCCCTTTCCAGGTGCACTACCAGCCACAGTCTGCCAATCCCCTGGGTGTACATTTGGGCTCTGAGCCCTGAACCTAACATGCACCCTTCAAGCACTGGGGACATTAGATCCTTGAACCTCACAAGCCTCTTTTAATCAAGTGGCGTTGTTAGCGAGAGACGCAGAGTGATACTCCAATGGACCCTGTTGAAGGCCGGTGCAGGCTCAGGCATCTTGTGCCAGCTGGTCGCAATCATGCCGGGCTTCACAATTCTGTACCATGATAGACACTCTAGCAAGCAGCTTGCTGGACAGAAAGGCGCACAGCAGACCTGCAACAAGCTTGATTTGTGAGGTGGATACAGGCTATGGGCACTGCAGTGACGGCTGCAGCCAAGCAGCACAAGCTGGCAAAGGCAGCCGTGTACCTTCCTGACTCTTCCACTCCCCTTGGGGTGAGCCTTCTCCTGCGCCAGACAATGAGCACCTTACATCAACATAAGCTCTTCGTTCCTGCAGGCGCATGCTTGCCAGCTGCATTATTGCTTCATAGCTACGTGATGCTGTGATCAGATGCCTTGGTCTGCCTGCAAGGCAGGAGGGCTGACTTCACATGTACAACATCAATAATCGTCCAAGCACAGACGCTGTGACGCGCTGGGTGCTGCGATGGCGCAATGAGTATGCAGAGCTGCTATGAGCAAAACTCCGCTCATGCTGCAGGCAAAACAGCTGGAGAAGCTCTGCATTGGAGTACAGCTGGGGGGCTATGAGGCCACCAGATTCAAGAACCAGACGCCTAAGCCGCTGCTGCAATCTCTGGATGTCCTGCAGAAGAGCGCTGGCGCTGACTCAGCAGCCTCTGAGGAAGCTATCAACAGAGGCTTGTCTCTGGCCAAGGGGAACCTGCTCGCAAGGTGGGTGCTCTCTATATCCAGGCTTTGTAGGCTCGCCCAAAAGCAGAGCAACAAATTGAGACCATTCAGAAGGGTGCTTGCATGTCAAAGCCCTTGCAAATGCTATCTCGCTAGCTCAGCAGTGCTGGTTTGTGTGAGATGATGGCAGGACAACCTCTCCTGCTGTAGCTCCATGAGCACTGCACAACATAGGCACGTCGTGTGAGCACCAGGCAAGGGTGAGGACCTGTTGTCCTGTCTACAGACACCCCAATGATTCACACCCTGCATCAATCAAGCTGTGACCTATCCCTTTGACACTGATCATGTTGTTGCCAGGTACCTGGTAGAGGCGCCTCCCAACATCTGCACACCCACGCACATTGCGCGGGCTGCCCAGGCAATTGCTGACTCAGCCTCCGACGTGATGACCTGTCAGATCCTGGAGAAGGCTGACTGTGAGGCCATGGGCATGGGCTGCTTCCTGGGAGTGGCCGAGTGCAGCGAGGAGCCTCTCAAGTTTGTGCACCTCACATACAAGCCCAAAGGTAATCCTGGAGGGTGCTGCGCCTAGCATAAATCTCATTGCACAGGCCATCTTGCATCACAGGAGTGAATGGACAGGCAATGGCAAGACAAGGACTGCAGGTACCGATAGCCTGCTTACTGCCCTTAAGGCGCAGAAAGCAGACAGGCACCTCCAGCTTTGTTTTGTCATTGCCTGCCCATTCGTTCCAGCCTATGGTGCAACGGCCTTATTCTCGATTTACTGTGGCTTGCAGTGAATGCATTATGGGAATAGTGACAGTGAAATAGGCGGGGCCAGAGATTTCCTGGAAGCATGTCTGATGCCACACTTTGGTGAGACGGCTGTGACTTCTGTGCAGGGGAGGTGAAGAAAGTGATAGGGCTGGTGGGCAAGGGTCTCACCTTCGACAGTGGCGGCTACAACCTGAAGGTGGGAGGCATGATCGAGATGATGAAGTTTGACATGGGCGGGGCCGGAGCGGTGCTGGGCGCTGCGCAGGCCATTGCAGGCATTAAGCCTGAGGGCGTGGAGGTGAGTGAACCACCCCTGGGGAGTGAATCACCCCAGCACTGCATGGCATTGCAGGGACCTCAAATGATGTGGTCAGGGCATGATTGCTACCAGATCATTGCACTATCTGAGGCACTGCATTTGATTGAAGGGTGACTGATGTCGCCCAAAGCTGCAGCTTCAGCTGCACCTCAGCCTGCAAGAATGTTTGACAGACCTATGCCTGCATATGCACTGAGGTGGGTGGTAGCGCCTTTGGGTGTTAACTATTCGTCATGTCTGCAAGCCTTGCCCGTTTCAGCATCAAGGCAGTAAAAGGTGTGCTGGTGCTGCGTGCAGGTGCACATCATCACAGCATCTTGCGAGAACATGATAGATGGCAGAGGCATGCGCCCAGGAGACATCCTGCAGGCTGCCAACGGAAAGACCGTGGAGGTGTCTTTATCTACACACCTTCGCTTCATTTGGCCTGCCTGTTCTATCATGATCTGTATCATCACATCAAGTGCTGTAGATGGAGGTTTTCAACAAGGCCCTTATACCAGCAGCAGCGCATATGGCAAGCAGCATCCCCGAGCAGCGCCGCAAGCTTGAACCCTGCAGGATGCCTGATACATTTCAGAGAACAGCTGCTCCACCACCTTGCATACTCGTCAATTCTGACTGGCGTGGAGCGGCTTGCAGGTGAACAACACAGACGCAGAGGGGCGCTTGACGCTGGCAGATGCGCTGTGGTACGCCCAGGAGAAGTGCAGCGTCCAGGCTGTCGTGGATATTGCAACCTTGACTGGCGCATGCATGGTCGCGCTAGGCAACCAGGTCAGGCACAGAGGTCCCCTGCTATACATGATACTACTGTGCTGTGCGTACATATAGCCAACAGTGCTTACATGTAGCATGCCCTGCTGGCAGTTGCAGCTCAATTGACGCCCCTACACATTGCATGTTGCAGTGGCAGCTTGGCGCTGTGTCCCCGGAGTGTGAGCCCTCGTGCTGATGTGCACAAGACCTGACATCGCAGCAAATCTATTCATGAGTAGTTCTGAGAACTATGTGGTTCTTTGCAGGTTGCTGGCATCTTCACGCCCAATGAGGAGATCGCAGCCTCTCTGACGAGCGCCTCGCAGGCCTCAGGTTGGCACCTCACCCCTGCAGCCATGCCAGGCATGGCTTAACTCTATTTTGAAAGTGATGCCAGGCAGATTCAACATACCCCTTCATTTGCCCCATTGCCTCCCTGCTTCCTGGGCACCCGCCACCAGGCATGACAGTTGAAGTGCAGGCAAGAAGCTGTGACATATACGCACGGAGGACAGCTACTGGATGCAGAGTGCAAGACTCATCGCAGACACGAGGCCTGTAGGCGCTTATATGCCTCTCTTCAGCAGTCGTACTAGTCTCACCTACTCATGCTGCTTCAGGCGAGAAGCTGTAGCAGATGCCCATGGAGGACAGCTACTGGGAGCCGATGAAGAGCCCCAACGCAGACACGAGGCCTCTAGGCGCTTATATGCCTCTCTTCAGCAATTAACCTAAGCTCACCTACTCATGCTGCTTCAGGCGAGAAGCTGTAGCGGATGCCCATGGAGGACAGCTTTTGGGAGCCGATAAAGAGCCCCATCGCAGACATCATGAGCCTTGAGGAGCTCCATTGAACATGGGATTTTCACGTAACAACGGTCTGACCCTGCTCTGTCTGTGGCCCAGGTGACAAGCTGTGGAGAATGCGCGTGGGAGGCAGCTCTTAGAAGCAGAGCAAGAGGCTGTCATGAGGCCTCTGGGCGCTTGTCTGCCTCTATACTAGCAATTATACACTTTCAAGGTGATCACCTGTTCACGTTGCTTCAGGCGAGAAGCTGTGGCGGATGCCCATGGAGGACAGCTACTGGGAGCAGATGAAGAGCCCCATCGCAGACATGAAGAACACCGGGGGCCGCATGGGGGGCGCCATTACTGCAGCGCTCTTCCTGGAGAAGTACGTGGACACTGACAAGGTATGTATCCATTGTCTTGGTAAGCTCTCATGCCCTGTGCCATCACAGCAGCACTGTTCCTGTAAGAGTGCGTGGACGCTGACAAGGTGTGTTTTCTGTGTCTCGATATCTTCTCATGCCTTGTGCCATCACAGACCGCTGCTCCTGGAGAGGTGTGTGCACATTGAGCGGCTACTTCGCTTCATGCCTTGGAACAGCTGTCATTACTTTCAATGGGTCATGCCTCAGAGGTTGGGGCAGGACGCCTGCCTAGAAATCAATAGAACGTGTTGTGACTGTCTCAGAGGTTGGGGCAGGACGCCTGCCTAGAAATCAACAGAACGTGTCATGACTGTAAGCAGAGAAACAATTAGATAGTGAGGTGTTGTTGCTCAAACCCTTTGCATCATGATGCCATGTTTGGCATGCTGGAGCGTGCTTCTGTGCTCTTCTCATCCACAGCATCTCTCTTTGGTGCTCCTGGCCAAGGCACCTATGCAGCAGCCAATGCAGCCCTGGAAGGATTTGCGTCAATCATGATGGCGTGCCCGTTCCCGAACGTCCCACCTCCGGGGCAAGTTCCAGCATGAGACAATGCCTGACACCTAGCAAGATGCTGACTGCAGGTGGAGTGGGCGCATGTGGACATTGCTGGCCCAGCATGGGATGAGAAGGCGGGAGGCGCTACTGGGTTTGGCGCAGCTACCCTAGCAGAGTGGGCCATTGCACAGGGGAAGTGAGCATTGTTAGAACTTTCTCTGTACATTAAGTGCGACAAGCACCCAGAGCTGCATTGGCGTGATGGTGTTGAGACCAAGCTTGGCCCTTCATAGGCTATTGAGAACAGCTTACAACTTCTTGTAAATCCTGATGGGGCAACGCCAGTATCGCCATGACTAGGACCATTTCGTGGTGGAGTCACGTTATAGCCAGCTAGTGGTGTCAATCTGCTGCAAAGACCAAATCAAATTGCCACATGTGTGGCTATGCAAAAATTTAAGGGGTCTCCTTCCCAGATCCAGCTTGTATAGTCTGCTACTAGCCATCTTTCTTCTGGCTGAGCTTGTAAGGGTCAAACTCCATCCAAGCTCAGGGTGTTTTGCCACCAGGAATGCAACCATGCGGGGTTGGACTTGCAAGCAAACAGCTTTGTGCCTGGTAGCAGTGAAGGTGCTTTGAGATTGGCAGCGCAATGGCGCATACGCGCACATTGCTCACGCTCTGCACCTTGTTGCCAAAGAAATGCCCTTATCATACCCAATCGAATAGCTTCCACAATTGCTTACTTCCTGACTATAGCTGCTCTGCGCACAATCAAGAGCGTCTCTATATCATGTAGCACATGAGCAATGTATCCAGTGCGCCTTTACTAGCCCTCTTTGAGGCGTATGTATGTAGCTGAAAGGCTTGGACCATGAAGGACTTCAGACCTGAGTCAGCTGCAATCGCAGTCACCCTAGCTTAAAGGCTGATTGCAATGGATGAAGCGCCTATCAGCTGCCCAATCACAGAGCCATCAAGGCGGTCGGACGCACGCTCAAAACCCTAGCCCAAATGAGAGAGCAATGCAGCGCAGGAAAATTGCACAATCCTCAGCCATGGCAGCTGCACATGCTGAAGGAAAGCACTGTGGCCAACAAGCGAGCAAACGCTGCACACCGGTGAATAAGGTGAGGCTGCTGAGGCCATGAGCATGTGTGTGCGGCGCAGTTGCATACCCTCCGAAGGTTGGCTGAGAGATAGGGCACCTTGCTAAGCCTTGATCAAAGAGGCGCCAGATGACTATGGCTTGAGGCTGCCTTTCTATGTGCCAAATGAGACTGAAAGGGCTAAGGCATCAGCTGAGCTGCTGCTGCGTATGGGTTACACATGATGCATCAAAAGAATATTTATGCCCATGGCCTTTCAGAACCAGTCTAAATTTCAATTCAGTCTAATTCAGGCTTGCTGGGCTCCGTCCCTGCTACCCTCGTGAGCAACTCCATCTTGCGCCTGCTCCTGCACAACACAATGTCACATGTGTGCGCTTCCATCAATGCTCAACCCTGTTGCATATGAAGATGGTATCCTGCCCTGTGCATACTGCGTCAGCGCTGAGAGAGCCAGTAAGCACATGCAAAGGATTGGGGGGCTGCAGAGGTTTAGGATCGCTTTGCTGTGCTACGGACAGCACCATGCCAATAACAACAAGGGTACTGCACGCATGCTTTGTCAGTCAACAAGAGCCTGCAGGCATGCGGATGAAATGAGATGTACATATGTTGAGCTGGTACCTTCTTCGGCCGGCGACTCAAAATATCTCCATGCTTTGCTCTGCCAGCCCACTCTTCTACCTTCTCTCCAAGTGAGCCAAATAGGATGGAGTAGGGTAGCGCAACAAAGAAGCAGCCTGCAGGGCAGCATCTTGCATCGATACATGTCTGACCAGCTTTTCAGCAACTCCTGTGCCTGTCAGTACCAAACAAAGCTGCTATCTTTTCAGCTCATGTGTTACAACTACGGGCAATCCCTGACCTCCTTCTTGGAACGTATTAGGAAAGACGCTGCCCCATGTAAGCCAGTTCTAGTCGAAATACATTTGCTCTCCTTACTTGGGTGTGCCCACAGGAGAGAGCATCAACATCTTGGAACTTTCAGGAGGGAAATTGCCTTTAGGCAGAACGCTACACCTGCAATGGTGTTGCCGATGGCTACAGGGATCATGTTTCGCCAGATGTATTGGCCCACTGAGACTGGTGCGCCGTTCTTCATGCCAAAGGGAACCTGCAGGCGCAGAGAAGGATCTGAGTTGTGGAAGCACCCCGGCGCAGAGTGAAGCCAGACAAGCTTTTGGGTGCCACTTTGCAAGGCTGCAGCAGCCTAGCTGACACACTGCTGGATTGCTGATGAGACGCCTGCGCAGTCAAGGTCCTAGATGCAGGCTTCCACCAAGCACTTGCACTACCAAAGATGTCTGAGGCAGGTCTCCATAGTCTCATATAATCTCTGGATGCCTGGATGTACGACAAGTGCAAGTATGCATCTACTGTCCCAACTATGTGCGACCCCACACTTAATATCAGGAACTTTCAGGGTAAGCGAGATGTAAGGGCAGAGCATACCAGGAACATGTCCACTACAACGTGATTGAGCTCTGCATGAGCAAGCACATTTCAATACAGCAGAAGGCATCAGGTCACTTGCCAGAAGGGTTCCCCAACAGTCAGCAAAGGGTATGACCCCGTCATGTCCCCAAGGCTCACATATAAAGCAGCGCTCAGGCGCTTTTTTGGCGTGGCACTCGTCATTGAGGCAGTCAAAGAGAATGAAGTTCCACTGTATGCAGACAGGCAGGCTAGCCATGAAATGTCTGAAAATTATGACGCGATTTGGATAATCTGATTGTACAGAGACAGGAGCACTTACCTATGGCCTCAAAAGCCAGCGAGGGGAGGTATACTCCGACAATCCTGCCGATGATGTCTTGCGCTGCCATAGCCTGGAGGTACGCCAGACTCATCTGCACAGCCACCCCTGCTTCTGCGGAGGTTCCTGAGATCTTGTAGCCCACTGATGCACAGAAGTGGGCCATGCTCTGAGCTGACCTTGTTATTCATACCATACCACCACCGAAGAAGGCCGCAAGGGTGCGACTTGCATGTGCGGACTTTGCGCTGATAGAGGGCCTCACACATGGCCCGTGTAGGTGCAAGCAGCGCACTGCAAGCTAGAGGGCCATGTAGTTTTTGCCCCATAGCTCTCTCAGAGACTCTCACGTATCGACAGAGCGCTATGGGCAAATCAAAGTCAAAGCACCAGTGCACTCACCAGCCAGTTGGCGAGAACACCTCTCACAACCATTGCACCCCATGGTGCAGACGTCCTCTCTACGGCAGTCTCCTGAGCATACCCCTGCCCTGCATACGTGAAGCGCACTCAGCCCTTGAAGACAAGGCAGCTACTACTTTACATTGTACACCCCTCAAGGGTTACGCATTAGGTTTACCTCAAGCTTTCACGGGGACATTTTAGCTTCCACATGGTCCTCAGATTCTCCCGTAAGACAATGTTCAAATGTTCTTGAGAATACCTTCTCGCCTAAATTAGTCCATGTCAGGCCCCTTGACAAGTACAGGTCTTAGAGAATGCAGAGCTCAGAATATCATAAGGCTGGCACCCAGACGTAAAGGGTTGCCAAACATGTGCATAAAGATCACACCTGAGAAGGATGGGTCCTGGGATTCCTCCCGGAAGAGCAATGTCCGGTCCACGAGCCAGACTATGAAGAGGGCACCCGCCAAATTGCCCAGAAAGGCGGCGACCCTACACCCACAACAAAGGTCTGTTCACTGTTCCCCCCGCACTGTGCTACTAGAGTTTCTCCATGCTCCTTGCAGGGCTTGCAGGGCTTTAGAAAGCACCATGCCCGCATCATCATTATCTAACTGCCGTGCTTGGGCAAGCATGCCTGCCCAGCATCTGCAGCTTCGCACCATATGGGGGGACTCCATATAGTCAGGTACAGACAATTGCGCATGCGCATGCCATTCAGAGGGAGAAATGCGGCATTGTCTTGATGCTTGAATGCTTAGATTCTACCAGTCCGCCCGAGACAAAGCTCTAGCCAGCAGAAAGGAGGTGAGACCTCACCAGTTCTTGACGAGGTGCCAGGACTTGACCTTCCCCTGGAGCATGAGCATTCACCCGGTCAGTTGCAGGCCTCACAACATTCCCAAAACAGCCGCTATCGCATGGACACTACATGCTGCCTGAGTCTGCGGAGCAATGAAGACAGCAGCATTACAGCTCATTGCTCTGCCGCAGCTTCATTGATCTGAACGCTTCATTGACGGCCAATGCAAGCTGGCCAGCATGACTTGTATTGAGACTAAGCAGGCCCTCAATCATTCGAAGGCATCCTTCCGCCAAGGAGGAGGATGTGCAGCACGATACCGAGGGCCTGGCACGCATCATTTGGCGCACCTCAAAATACGCAGCAGTCATGAAGCATGTGTTGGCTGTGAATAGATCTGCGCCGCAGATGATGATCAGCGCCAGTCCAAACGGGACCCCAAATGCCCCAAACAGCAGTTTTTGCACTCCAGGGTTGGCTCGCCTAATCTGCATACATGGCTGTCATTATGAGGTTTGCACGGGCATCCCCTTTCACACGCTCAAGCAAGTGGATCTGACTGCCTGAGCGGAGGGAAAAGAGGAAGACATGAACATGATCAAATCCACATCACTGTGACTGACGCGTGCAAGGAAAGCTGGGCAAGTTGCTGTCCAGCGCAATGCTACACACTGAGGGCTGTATCACAGGGTGAGAGAACAACGTCTCGCAGTCAGGCATCTGAAGGAGGCTCACATCGTTGACCTCTCCACCAACAGTGTAGCTAAGCGCCCCGGCAAAGGAGACGTACACTCCAGCAAGTATCCCCAGCAGGAGAGTCTTCCACCTGTGTCATGACAAGTAAAGACTTATACAAATGGAAGGATTGATACTGACGTAAGGTCCCCAGTCCACACATGTTTGCTCAAAAATGAGCAGGCCGACATTAGCGACGCTGCAGAGTTGCATACTGCACCACCCAACTCCTGAGTAGGCCGCTCTACACCAGATACCATGTCTGAGAGTGGAGAGGCACGCAGGCACTCTGAGTGGTTCTGTACAATCAGCCACACTCATAACAGTAGTATACACCCGCCCATCCTGTGATGTAGGCAGACATGACATTTCTGAAGCGGATTTGCACTGTGGAAACAGCATGATGCTGTCATCCATATATGGTGCTCAGGCGCCTGTAGATAAGCTATGAGCGCTGTGTAGGCTTTCAATAAGACCTACCAGGGTGTCTCTGCCTTATGCTCCCCCATCTTGATCTGCATGCATGCAGAACTGATTAGAGAAAAGAAGGCGCCACAGCAGCATTTATGCCTGGGATGTTTAACTCAGCAGATGTCATAATACGCATATACGTACAGCCACATCGGAAGCGGAGAGCGCTGACTCACCACGGAATTGTAGAGGGCAGGAGGCGGCAGAAATGCTATGGTTGGGATACGCGAAGTTGGCTGTGCAGTCACTGCAGGAGGCACAGTCGCTATTGAAGGAAATGCGCATGAGCTTCATATTGTATGAGCTTCACAGGACTGCAAGACACATCGGGTTGCAGGTGAAATTAGACATAATGAGTATCGTGACACATGCATCCCCAAATTTAGCCGGCCGCACATCCTAGACCGAAGCGTCAATGAAGCGGCAACAGAGCCTAGTAAAGAAATTTGGGATGCACAGCACTGCCTGTTGCAGGCTTCTGAGCCCGACAGCCATTCACGCCACGGACGATGCCTCAGCGTAGGCTCACCTTTCGCTTCGCCAGTGTCGCGGTACTCTTGCTGGACCTTGTCCGGGCTGACCTGCTCCATGTCCATAACATGCAACAGTGCTATGGCAGATTGAGTCCAGGGGCCCTGCAGGCGGGCCTTCTGTCTGGTCCCAAAATCGATGTACCGAACAGATGAGCGGTGATATAAAAGATGGCCGTATATACAGGGTCGCGCAAGCACTGATTGGGCAGGTTCTTCCAGAATCTAAGCGTTGTGGGGACTTATATCTTGGCGCCCGACATTACACTTCATGCCTAAAAGGCGTGGCGCCATAACGTCTCCCAGGAGACGGCGCACCTGCTGCGTGCCCTATCTGTCGGAGGACTGAAGCAGTTGTAGTCTGTCGTCCACAGTTGCAAAAATAGTGTGCTTGCACCAAGAGGAGCCGAGACTACACGCAAGGGATGTCGGAAAACAATCTGCCCGACGTGACCGAGATGCCCCGCAGCATTCACCAGGTGTCCTGCTCTCCCCAAAAGTCTAATGGCCAATGTTGTGCAGCGTATATAGACACAAAGGCGGAGCGGTATAGAAGTGACCTGGCTCCCGGTCTGCATCCACAGAGGTGCGACAACTTAGCGGCCTATGCTGTACTGAGAGCAATCATGATGTCCGATGGAAGCCAAATGGCCCCCTATACGTCCGAGAGCACATGTGTGCCTGCATAAGGTTCATTGGTAGTACTGTTCTATTACCCTGCACTTGCACAATGTGTAGAGTCCAGACAGATGTGTATACATTGGTCAACCCTTGGGGGAAGGGCAACTCCCTGCGCCCAGCTTGATAACATTGAGATCAGCCCCACAGCTCGCCTATAAACTTATACGATGCAACAATGCCGTGCGACATTCGTCGACCAGCGTCTTGAGAGTGTGTTGTGCGGGTCTTTGACAAGAAGTCACCGTGATCATGGGCAGCTGCAGCTGCTTACTAGTCCTTGGAAGCATAACGCAGCTCCTGCCTTGCAGAGGCAGCGAGGCTGTGAAGGCCTGGGCAGCGAGACAATGTCGGGCAGGAGGCCGAGGCTAGCCAGTGCCCATAAGGTCTTCTCACAGAGCTTTCCCGGGTCCCCGCCACGCCGCAACCTTAAGCGTACAGCGCAGGTAAGATGACACATTCCATGAGTGCTTCAACTGGCCCTGTTTCCCTGTAGAGAGGTAGCCTCAGAGGTCAAGCTAGTCATCGGCAAAGATGAGCATACATCAGCTCTTGATCAGTTGTACCACTAGTAGACCCAGGCACTCTGTGTGTGCCATAGTGCCGATGACAGTGCATCAGCGGTAGAGGGGAAGCTTTCCAAAGTGTCTCAAACGCATCATTTCTGCAGGTTTTGAGTGCCCCCCTGTGCGGGCTTTCCTCAAATGAGAATGACTCCGGTAACTCACCAGCAGTCAGCACAGCAGCGTCCCCGCCGCCTAAACGGGCTTGCCCTTACTCGCCCGCGACTCCACAGCACAGAGAGCCCTCTGTGGACAGCGTTGAGCCCCACACTGCCCCAGCTGCCCAGCTGCCCGAATGGCACCCCGCCATTGTTGAGAACACTCCCCCAGATGTCGCCACGCCCCACAGCACAGCAGACGCAAGGGTGACAGCAGCAGAGCCACCGCAAGTAAGCATTGCACAGGTTGCCAGTGTTGAACCCCACACTGCCCCAGCTGCCCAGCTGCCCGAATGGCAGCCCGCCATTGTCGAGCACTTTCCCTCAGATGTAGCCAGGCCCCACAGGACAGCAGAAGCAACAGTGACGGCAGCCAAGCCACCGCAAGTACATGTTGCACAGGCTGCGAGCATGCCACAGCCATCCAAGCCAATGCCGCTGTGCAATGAGCAGGTCCAGGCAGCAGAGCAGCCCCACAGCACAGCACAAGCAAGGGTGACGTCACCCGAGGGCAACTATCATGCAAGCGCTGCAGAAGTTGCCAGCATGCAGCAGCCTTCCGAGCCCAGCCCAGCGTGCAATACGCATTCCCAGGCAGCAGCGGAGCAGCCGCACAGCTCAGCAGACCCCAGGAGGACACCAGCTGAGCCCCCGCAAGCAGGCGCTGCACAGATACCCAGCATGCAGCAGCCTTCCAAGCCCAGCGACAGCTGGGATGGCAGCAGGCAGGGCACAGCACAGGTCGAGCAGGCCTCTGCAGCTGCACAGGCTGCCATTGGTTCCGGCCAGGGTGAGGCAGTGAGCAAGCAGGCTGCTGCCTGGAGATTTGGAGGGTCTGCAGCTGCGCGTGCTGCCAGGGCAACAGAGGACAGGGAATCAGGAGAGATCAAGAGTGACAGAAGCAGGCATGCAGAGTATGACAGCGTCTCTGAAGATGCAACCTTCCCAGATTGGGCTCCTGCGTCACCCGGTGAGTCAGCTGCGGTCTCTCTGCAGTACAGACAGTACTGCAATGCCTCAGCTCCTAAGGGGTGGCTACCAATTGCCGTGGAATCAGGGCATGCTACAAGTAGTCAGATGCTTTCGCACATCAGGGGCCCTACATTACCACAGTTGCTATGTTGATCAGAGTATCTGATCCGGGGATCACATATGACCATACCAGAAATTAATCTTGTGCGCATGCTCTACACCTAATGAGCTGGGTAGTCATGAGAGGCTGTTTGCTTTGCACATGTACTGTACATGTTAGCTGATCTCTTGAGCCTTATTGACTGGCCCTTAGGGAAGTTGTCCCTAGGGCATGATATACTTCAATGCTGACAGCCGTGCTGTCTGCAGGATCCAGTGTTGAGCCAGCCTTTGTGCATGCTGAGCCAGTATGGGAGATCAGCGAAGAGCGTTACATGGAATATCAGAGGGAAATGGCTAAAATGGAGGCTCTGGTCGCCAGGGCAAATCAGTTGCCTGATCTGGACACAGAGCCCCTCGAGACCGAATACAGGTGTGACTGGTTCCTGAAATGACTCTAGGAATTTCTTAGGACTCTTGTGTCTGACAATCTAGAACAGCTTCAGCCTATCGCGCTCTACATCTGTGCTACGACCCATGCAATCCTGAATACGCTTGCGTCAGCACATTCTAGAGGGTTTCCTGATAGTCACTTATAGATGCTTGCTACACACAGCTGAGGGGTTGCTTGAAGCATCTTTCTCTACAGCACTGCTGGACAATACACAGCTTGTGAGAGTGATGTGCACCATTTCTAAATTCCAAGGCTTGACCCTGAGCGCCGGCTCATAAGCGGACATGTCAGATGCAGCTTTCCGCATGCTGTGCTGAATTTCGTGCTTTATACGCTGTGCAGTCTCCGCGCCCGGGACCTGCGCATCCTCTGCAAGCTGCTGTACAACCGAGGCGTGCTTGCCATCAAATACGGCGACAGGCAAGCACTGTCCTTGCCCGCCGTTCCTCGACGCCCAAATTTTCCCCTCATCTGCTCCTCTCGACGTACTACCTTGCTTTCTTGCATTTCATGTGCAAAGCTGCGTAGCATCAGCATGGTGCTGATATGACTGTGCTGAGTGGTGCATGCATGGCCTCAACGCTCTCAGGTACACATGTTGCAGTCGCCATGAGGTGCTCAGCAGTGCGAGGTGGTCCACTGACGTGTCTGCAAGCAGGACGGTAGCTGAGGCAGCCTTGCGCGTGTGCTGCAGGCGGGATGCGGTGCTTGCGAGCCTCCGGTGCACCATCGCCCAGCTGCGTTGTCACGACACGTCCATCGGCCGCCTCACGGCCATGGGCATGCCTCTGCTCATCGAGCAGCTGCTGGAGCACCCGCACCCGTGAGCTCCTCCTTCCTCTCTGTCCCCTTTCACCTCACAAGTGGCTCAGTTGAGGCATTCACGAGTTAGGGGAGAGGTTGAAAAGCATGGCAGCCCTTATCTTGGCAGGGCATCGATGATGCGACTGTCAGCAGGCTGACCGCATGCGCATGCAACCACTCTGTCGGCAGACACATGCTCATTGCGGTCGGACACCGACGGCCGTGTCATATAACCCGCAGCAGAGATGCGCTGCCCTGACTTTAATCCTCTTGTCAAATCGGAAATACGTAAAAATGACAACATGTAAGCTGAAGCGGGTGGGCCTATGGGTGCCATTCTTTCAGCTCCTAAGTTACAGACACCCATGGGGCACTTCTTTGAACCAGCCATGGCTCAGTTGATGCGTCAGGGAAGTCGCTTCATGGTAAGTGCAGGAAGGCTAAGGCTGTTGCCAGTCATGACCGCGTTGACAGCATTTGAGACTGGATCATAGACCAAGATCGATATGTAGTGTGTGTAATGACGATGCAGATGGGGACCAAGTCTGCTGACACAATGACTGCTGTTGCAGGTTTGTGGTGTCACAGTGCAACCACCTGCTGCGCGAGGAGGACTGGGTGGCAGCGCGGGTCCGCCTTGGCATGCCCCCCCTGCCACCATGGGAGCATGGTAAAACCCTGTACTTCCCGGGATGGCTCCTTTGAGTGACCCTGCTATGCGGTTTGCTGTGTGACATTCGGGAGTACTGCACATGCCTGCTGAGGTACCTTGCAAGAAGTGTTTGTGAGGGCACTCTCTCGACAGTGAATATCTGAGAATGCCCCTCTGAGAAGTGCACAGCCCTATCTGTGGCAACTCGTTTGCAGCCTCGGACTAGAGAAAATGTGCCTCAGAAGGCGGCCATGCCATGAGTCCCTGTCGCTGTGCACCTAAAAGTACTATCCTACAAGTCCAGAGAGGCTTATTGACCACGGCAACTGTGAGACTCCATGTCCTGCTGCTGCAGATGAAAGCGAGGAGGAGGAGAGCGTGCCTGCTGCTCCAACTGCCACCACAAGCAAGCCCGGGAAGCACAGCAGTGACAGTGTCTCAGCGCTCAGCGAGGGACCCATTCCGTCACTCACACCCCCTGCCTCTGCCAGCTCAGCGGGCCCCCCTGCAGCCTGGGGCACCCCCAGCACGCCGGCTTCCAAGCGCCGGGCAGTCATCGAGAGCCCTCCCACAAGCCCAGGCATGTGTCTCTTGCCTGCCTAGGTCATCCCAAGCATAAGGAGCAGTCACTTGTACATGCGCATGAATACCTCTGATACTGGATTTGCTGCATACAGCAAGGTTGGCGGCAGTCTCCTAAGGTAGACGCGCTTGCAATCGTTCTCGTCTGCCTGAGCACATGCTTTGAGAGCCGGGTGAGTGCTGTGAGGTACACGGTGGCAACAGAGGCTATTTATGTAAAGGACAGGATGTGATGCAGGGGAGCTCCTAAGGAGGCGCCACCCCGATCCCTATGCAGCCGCACGCAGGTCCCGGGGACTGAACAGCCTGGCCCAGGGCAGCCCAGCCGGGCAGCCTCCTGCCCACCTTTTCGGTGCGCCAGATCACGAGTTTTTCCTTGTCTGATCTGCAATCACTTGTGCACCTTTGCGGGCCCTGGAACAGCTGGACCTTCTCCCTGGCATCTACATTGTTCCTCTTGGAAATATCATCCACTTTGTGAATGAACCAGGAGAAGGTTCAAGCACTGCCCTGCTTGTCTGGCAAGTCATGTGAGATTTCCCTGAACAGGTGAGAGAGAGACCAGGAGGATTCTAGCAAGATTGGCTCCTGAAGAAAGCACAGGACCTGATGAGGAGACAGGTGACAATACTCCTGATGTCCCCATCATGCTTGATTTTCAGAGGATGATGCGTTCAGCAGGGTCATGACTTGGCAAAGACCTGACATCCTCGTTTTGATGGTTCGTTACAACTGCAAGCTCCAGAGAATTGTCCACTGCGCAGAAGCACATCCATAGAGTCCAAGGGGTCCAGCAAGGGCTTTGTCATGCGTGCAAGGACAGCGGCCAATGTCATGGGAAGATATAGAACATGTCGATATCAACATCATGCTCTGGTGATTGCAGATGACGGCGGCACAAGCAGCGAGTGTGCTTCAGTCTTGGAGCACAGCATTCCAGAGGACTCCCTGCCTTGCCAGAAAGGAGGCTCTCAGGCTACGTCAGACCCCCCAGAAGCTGGCTCGGAGGCAGTCCAGGACTCAGAGCCAGAGGCAGAGCCAGTATCAGCATCAGCATCAGCATCAGCATCTGCATCAGCGTCAGCATCAGAGTTCACATCTGAATCAGAATCAGGATCAGAGTCAGAGGATATTGAGGTGGATGTGGACTCTGACTGGGACGAGCAGCAGGCGCAGCGTGCACAGCGCGCTCAGCAGGCTCATCGCAGGGTGAATTGGAACGCCAGGCTGCGCAAAGCTGCACGCCTGGTCACATGCGCACTGTGACTCACCACCCAAGATGATAGCCAGCGCAAGCGCTCAGCGCACAGAGCATGCGCAATAATTGCGGCATAGCCACAAGAGGCTGACTGCATGCCAGACTCCACACCGCTGCGCTGCTGGCGACATGCGCATTGCGGCTTATCTGTGGCAGCAGTCAGCGCTCGTGCGCAGCACACACAGCAGGCACAGCGTGCACAAGAACTGCAGGAAATGGAGCAACATGCTGACTGCAACGTCAGAGACCACCATGCCGCTGGGCTAGCCACATGGCAGACGTCTGTAATGGCAAGAATCACGTCACATGTGTGATGCGACCCTTCTGGCGGCCAGCACAAATGCTCGGCAGCACACAGGATGCGCAACTGCCGCAGCAAAAGCAGCAGGAGTCTCACTGCAAGTATCAGACTCAGCGTCAGCGCAGACACAGCCACATGGCATCATGACATTGCCAAGAGCAGTCAGTGTGTCTGCCAGAACCCTAATATGCGCTGCAGCGCTCCCAATCAGGCACAGGTGCACAGCAGCTGCAGATAGCGGGGAGGTGGCTCATGTACAGTAGACATCCCTGTCTTCTCAGGCCAGCCGGAATGCAGTGCTGGTCTTCTTAGAGGCCTTGCAATGCATTGAGGCGCATATGAGGCGCATTGAGGAATGTATAAAGAGACTCGGCCAGTCATGTACACTGCAGAAAATGCATTTTGTTGAACTGGATACTTTATGATGTGCATGCATGTACCAAGTGCTGAAGTGTCAGAAAACTGAACATGTCTCAACTCTTATGAGATGCACCTAAAGATCAGGCATTCTAAGACAAAAGATCTTTTGCGGCTGCAGGCCAGCAATGGACACCTCCATGTGCTTGTGACATTGGCAGATGCTTGTAAGATGCAACGTGCATTGTAAAGTGCCTTACCAGCACACATCACTGCCAGTGTGAGGACCTTCGAAATCAGTGACCAAGACCCTTTACATGACATCGCAACTTTGATGGCACTGTATGTTGGCTGCACTACTGACCTTTGCAGACAGACAAGGCCCATACACCAATTGCAATTGCAATGACGTCGCACAAAAATCCTTGTGGCAGGCAGCTAGCTGTTGCCGTGTCATGGATGCATGTACAGCAGACATCGGCAGTTGTAGCGCTTTGGAAGCAGCTGAGGGTACGCCAGTATGTACAGGTCCTTTCCAATCAAGGGACTGCACACGCATAGCGCTATGTACGCAAACTCTATACGGGATGCTTGCGAGAAGCAAAAATTCATGTCAACATCCGCGGAGGGCCAACAATCAGGGCCACTCAATACGCGAGAGGCAATTCTGCTGACTTTTCATTACTGCTCGACACCATTTCTAGGTGTTCCCTGCGCACCCTGCTAGACATTGCATCAGGCCAGCCGTGAGAGCTAGAGCTGACCTGTTGCTTTTGTCCTGCAAGGAGAATCTGCGTAAGAACGCAGGACCTGTAGCTGCAAGGGTGTATTGGAGACACTGTCAACGCTGCTCTAGTGCAAGCGGGAAGGATGCTCCCTGTGTAGAGAGGTTGATGAAGTCATACACATTCCAAGGGACCAGCAAAAACGACCTCTCCGTGTTGGCGGCACATCCAGTGCGCTCTCAAATCAGCTGCAATTGCGCAGCGCTTTGCTGCTTATTCCAGTATCTCTGTTTTATAGCAGAACCCTTCCTCTCTCCAGTACTTGCTAGCTTGGAGGGGAGGTGGCACGTTTGCCATCCAAAGATGGGACTGCAGCCTCAACATGCTTGTGCGCAGCGGGACTCCACTTCAGATGACTTTATGGTACATACTTTTCTCGCTGATACTTGGTGAGTGCTTGCTGGCGGCTGTCGCCTGCCCTTTCAAACTCAGACCTTGTTGGGGCCTGTTGTGGCAGGGGTGTTGTTGGCCATGCCAGCCTTTCCGTGGTCAGCCTCATGGGCATTGTTGCCATTGGCGTTCTTGTACTCAATGTCCTCCAGAGCAGGGTTCACCTGCGCCGCACCCAAAACACATCAGCGCTGACTTTGCGCAAACCCGTCCTTGGCGCTCCGTCAAAGAGCCTCTGACACCCTGGATGATGTGGTGTCTACTAAAGTATTTCCTAATCAAGACAAATGAGCTCCATACCTAGACTGGCACTCACTCAGTGTTGACCGTACACTGCAGGCAGAATGACATGGGAAGCAGAAACAGCACACCCCGGCCTGAACAAGCACGACCATCACAGCGCATGCTATCCAGCACGCTGAATCCAGGAGTTCAGACAGACCAGGGAAGGGCGCCTTGGTGAAGGGTGCAAACAGGAAACGAGTCGTGTAATCTTGGGCAGTACCTGGTGCACGCCGCAGCGGTCCAAGAAGTGGCCGAACATGGACTTGGAGTGCAGAGCAGCCTCATCCAGGTCGATACGCTTGGTCTCAGGCACAAAGACTGTGCAGCACAGGCCTGCACATACATGTTGCACACAGTAAGTAAGCATGCAGGCCCTGATGCAGCAGAGTTGCCTCAAGTCATCTGCGGTCACACTGCCGAGGGTTGTTGTCCAGATCCTGGACCCAGCAGCGTTCAGCAATGGCTGTGACTGCGTGCTAAAAGCTGCACTGCTGACATGCCTCCAGATGACATGTCCGAATGCAGACTTCTGAGTTGTTAAGCTGCCGTTTGCAAAGGATATATGGAAGTGGATGACAATTAGGCTCACCGAGGAAGTTGGTGATGGCCAGGACGCCAAGGGTGACAGGGATTCCAGCTGTCAGCACCATCTCTCCGAAGCCGAAAGCACCCACAATGGCACCGGCCTTGCCTGCAGCAGGGGGCAGTTGTCTCAGCAAGCTCGCGCTTCAGCATGCATAGACTGCACAGTTCCATTATAAATGACACTCAGACCCATGACCTGGGGCCTGACTAGGTGCGAACGGTGACAGAAATTGTCATGCTTACCTGAGGCTGCAGAGATTCCGTGCATGGAGGAACGGTACTTGGTGGTAAACAGCTCCACAGGGGTGATGAAGGTGGTTGCGTTGGGGCCAAAGTTGGCAAAGAAGAAGGTCTGCAAGGGCGTGCTAGATGGTTAGATGCCTAAGATGGGCATCGATCAAGCACATGATTGCCCTGATGGCTTATACAACGCTACATGATGCATCGACACAATACTGTGCACGGCCTGAAAGTCATCGCCACAGCGCTCTTGCACACGGTATAAAGCTGCACAGCCTCGGCATTGCACAGGATTGCAGGTGTCTGTCAAGTACAGTCTCTTGACTGGGAAAGATTGTATCTGCACACTGGAGAAGATGGTACATGCACACGCCAGCAAGGTGTGGTGATGAGCGGCATTTTCATGTGGAAGGAATGAGAGGAGAGAATCTCACCAGGGCATACATAACAATGAACAGCCAGACGGAGACGTGCAGGATCTGGTAGAAGCCGCAGGCCAGGATGATCATGATGGTGGTCATGATGCCGAAGCCTGCAATCAGTCACCGGCATGTCATCGCCCCGTCATTGCCACATCGACAAGTCGTCCCGTGAGGCGCATCTATGAAGCCACATGCCCCAGAGAGCTTAAAAGCATGACGGCATAGAGCAGCTATGGCGGTGCTTAGTGTGCTTCCATGCATAAAGCATGCTTGACAGCCCTGACAGTCTTGTCAGCAGATGCATGGAATTCTGCAGGGGTAGGTCAAGCCATCATTCAACACCATACTGGATGAGGACGAGTGCTTGATACATCAGGCAAGTGGTCTCACCCATGAACTGGATGGGAACGCGTCCCATGGTGTCCACAAAGGCAACTGTGAACCAGTAGCCGGGCACGGTGCCCAGGCATGCAGTGATGGCGCTTCCTGCGGCGGTCTTGTAGATCTTGTCGTAGACGCTGACCGCGCAGGCGCCGCGGCAGTCGTACTGCGGCCCATTGGGAGGGATCTGCACAAGGAAGATAATGCCGTCAATGCCGCGTCTTTTGTCCCCCCTGTTGTCAAGTGCTGACTACATGGCACAGGCGCTGGTGGATTGGGGGCTGACACGAAGGAGCAAGGGGCTCGTCTGTTCGACAGCAGAAGCCTGCCGCGCCTAGTCAGGCGGGCTGCACTCTGTACGTGAACTAGAGGCTGACTTGGCCCAGTCTCAGCTTGTGAGACTAGCGCAGCGAAGGGGTCAGACTCACGGGGAGCTTATGAAGGGGGGAGGTTTTGGGCTGCACACATATGGAGGCACAGCTCATGTCACGCAGATGCGATTGGGTGTATCAGGGGTAAACTCACGGGGAGGTTGTAGTGGGGGCAGGTCTTGGTCTTCACACACTTGGAGGCAGGCAGGTTAATCTTGGGGTTGTAGCCGATGCCCTCCAGGATGTTGGGCAGGAACAGGTTCTGGGAGTAGAAGGCAATGTCCAGCAGGAACCATGTGGAAGCCGTGCCGATCAGCACCCAGAAGTTCCTGCAGCAGGGACCGGGCAATCGTCAGTTCTCTGACATACTTGTGAGCACGTCAGCGCTGCGTGTCCGTCCATCAACCACGTGTAAGCTTGTCCTGAAGACCTCAGACACCCCATAGCACATGCTTGCTATGCGAGGCCCACCTCCTCAGGCAACTGGGCTGCCATAATAGTCAAATTTATGCTCAGAGCGTACAGGGTCAAGTCAGATGTAGGAAGAACAAGGAGTCACTGCTGCACAAGTCAGCACAGAGTGCAGCGCGCACAGCTTGATCAGTATACAGGGTGGATGAGTCTCCTGTTGCGCAGGATCCTGGGGTAGGTCAGGTAGTGGTTGAGCTTCTTCATGCTGACTTGCAAGGGAGCAGGGTGGACAAGCTGGGTGGACGAGCGGGGTGGATGAGTCACCTGTTGCGCAGGATGCTGGGGTAGGTCAGGTAGTGGTTGAGCTTCTTCATGCTGATGCGGTCCATCTGCTGCGGCTCAGTGTACTCCTCGACATACTTGCTGTCGTTGTTCTTGACGGCCGTCACGTTGCGCAGCGCCTTGGTGTCGTTGCACTCCACCTGTTCGCGCATCCCACGGATCAGCATCGGGCTCCAGGATAATCAGAGGACACTCACACCGTGTGGTGCTGTCTTGCGCCTGCACCTCACCTAGGGAAGGCGCATCCAGTGCCTCTGGGTGACGAAAGAGGTACTGTAGGATCAGTGCACATCTGACACCTCTCTGCACCCTATGGGGCCGTGACGCATGGGATTCAATGGTCGGCTTGCACTCAAAGGCGCATGAAGGACTTGGGAGAGATCTTTGCAAGGAGGATCTGGGGCGCATTGATGAATTAGTAAGGGCTTACGTCAGTGGTGTAGCGGGGGGTCTCGGGCAGGGTGGACCGCAGGTAGATGGTTGCAACGCAGGGCAGGGCGCCAAAGCCGATGACGATACGCCACACGTAGTCCAGGTAGTTGATGTCTGCACAGGAGTATGCGCCACTTTAGCGCATGTTATGAGCGCCATATTAGCACACCCATTGCTCTGACAGATGTGATCGCGAGGAGCTACACTGTGAGAGGTTCATGTAGTCTAGGTAGTTGATGTCTGCACACAGGTATGCGCCAATTGAGCGGGCGCTGGGGCCTGCGCCAGTTCAGGGCATGCGATGCTGTTGAGACAGGTACGACAAGCAGGGAGGTACAGCCAAGAGGGCAGTTCCTGGCAGGCTGCACTGCTGTGAGGCTCATGCACAAGGACCTCACATTCTCCCACAACATACAAGCATTTTGCTAACCAGCGCTCACAGAGGGACAGCTTGGAAAAGCAGCTTGCGCTTGCAGAAGCGCCTAAAGAGCCTAGGCGTGCTTACCGTAGTTGACAATAGAGTGGTGGAAGCAGGAGAGGGTGACCAGGGTCACAACGGCAGCTGACAAGATTCCAATACCCTGCACATCCAGAAAAGCACATCCATCAGAAACTTGGCATAATGACCTGCAGCCCGAGCTGATACTGCAGATGCAGGTTCAGAGGTCATTGGACTAGCTTCCCTGAAACACCCTCATCAGCCTGTATGTGGCTTGCAAAGGTACAACTTCCTCTGCTGTGCACTGCACTAGAGGTTGGGGCTGACCTGACATGACATCTTTTCGCACATGTGAGGACTAAGCATATAGCACAAGGAGAGGAGAAACAAAGAGCACCCATAGCTTGCTCTGCTGTGCTGTGCACTACAGGGTGGGGCTAGCCTGACGCGACATTGCTTTGCACATGTAATCCTAAGCATAGAGCACAAGAAAAGGGGAGACAAGCAGCACCTGCATGGCAAACACGGAGCCAACAAAGGCGCCGCGCCATTTGGTGCTAGCGTACTCTGAGGCGATTGTGGCGGACAGGGGGTAGTCACCGCCAATGCCAAATCCAAGGAAGAATCGCCAGATGCACAGCTGGCCGATGATCCTGCACACGTGATGCATCTCTCAAGATAATTGGCGGACGGGACAAAGTTTGGGGCCCCTTCTGAGGGAGAAACGCCACATGATCAGCTGACCAATGATCCGGCAGATACACCCGCAGCAGGCGTCACCCATGCGCTTGTTCAAACTGTTTGATCCTATCATAGGAGAGCCCATGAGATTCAGCACTGCTGAGGTCTCAGGGGCATAGCATGCAGACTCAAGCATGCAGAACAAAGGTTTGCCTGCCTTGACAGCTCTCAGGATGATTCATGGGACTGCTCGCAGCCTTTAGCATTGTGAGTCATTGGATGTCATGTGGTGCAGATTTATGCAGAAGCTTGACTGATGAATAGAGCCTTGGGTGGGGCTGTTGGGTAGGCATGGGCTCACCCAATACCCTTGAAAGGGGTAGCAGCGAAGCACTGGCCAATGGTGCAGGCAATCATGAGGATCAGGGTCACCAGGTAAATCTTTTTTCTACCCAGGTAGTCACCGCAGATTCCAAAGGTCACCTGCAGGAGATATAATTTTCTTAGGCTGGAGTATGAGCCGCAGTGCTGAGTAGGGCAAGCCAGCTGCGGGCATGCATGCCTTGGCCACTGCATGGTCAAGCAAAGCATAGAAGTGGTGGTCAGGGCGACGTGTGCCACCAGAATGTCTGCGGTATGCAAGTGCTCAATGCACAGGACCGTCTTGCAGATGCTCGGTGCATGCATGCCCCAAACAGCGTGCATGTCGGCTGCATCAAGTGCAAATGTTAATGCGCTGGGCCCACCATGGCATTGCACACTCTGCCCTAATATATGCGTGATGACCTCTTACGGCAAAGGGCCCTTTCGTAAGAATGTATGGTCTTGAGAGGCTTTACCTGGCCAACGAGAGTTCCCACAAGGGCCACTCCAGTAATCCACAGGTCGTCTGTCTTGGCCAGCTTTCCATTGAGCTGAGGGAAGTAGACAATTGCAATCATGGGCTTGGCAATACCAATGACGAACAGGTCATAGGCATCGGTGTAGAACCTGCGCGCAGCAAAGAGGTGATCTTAAGATGCTGTATGCCCCTGTAGGCAACAGAGAGGTGTTGCAGCTGCCAGATGTCTCGGCGCCCTCAGCTAATGCAGCTGCAAAGAATGCCAGCAAGGAAGAGGTGTGAGCGCTGCGTGAGGGAAGTCACAGCCTAATAAGGTATCAGTAAGAGGCATGCTACAGGCTTATATGAAACAACCAGGAGCTTTCCCCGCATGGACACCCTGCCACCTCCCAACCCTTAGACCTAAAGTCAGCCACTCTGGTGAAGTCCTCAAAAATGGTGCACAAGCTGCGCACTGGATCCTTCTGCAGAAGCGGCTCGAGGGATTGCAGTATCAGGCATCTTGAAAGTGGCGGAGCTTACCCAACGCCTGAGACCAGAATGGCCTTGATATGGAACCACGAGAACTTGGCAGTGTTGAGCTCATTGCGGATGCGCCCCTTGGTGGAGGTGTCCGCCATTGCAGGCGTTTTCTCCAATAGCTCTGCGCAGGAAACAGGCCATCTGAGAACGACAGTGCCTCTTCTAGGGTCAAGAGGCGTGCATGGCGCGGCTGGCCGGCGCGTGCGCGCAACCCTCCACTTGCAGTGCCCTTTCCCCAGCGTCAACGTTCCCAAAACGCTCTCACCAGGTCGAGGTGGTTCGGAGTATTGCTTGGCTTGCGCGATTTGACGTGGGGAAGGTGACTGAAACTATAATCCCGGCTATCTCGGATATCGCAGCAGAATATTGCTTCTGCGAACAGGCCGAGGACTGCTTGCCGGGTACAAGCACACTGTATCGGGCACAACACAGAACGCTTCACAACTAGAGTTGATGGCCCACGTTTCACAAGAATATCTCCAAGCCGCACGGTGAAGGAGACGCTCTTCGCGCGATGCTGCTCGTACTATGCCCTACACGACACTACATATCGTTGAGAAAATATAGAGCTGCAAAATGCTGCCTTTCACGATCACCAGACACGATCAGAGCGTGGCGTGATTCGTCAGCCTGGACATCGCCCAACTGCGCCCGCCCTTGGCGGGATATGCATCTAACGGTCTTCACAGGGGACGACAGGGCAATACATCGCGCTTATACCGGCATAGTAGAGCACCAGGCGGCCCGGCCGCCGCAAAAAAGCCACCTTTCAGGAACCCTCACAACCATCGAGCGCTCTGTGAATGGCGTGGGAAGCTCGGTTTCGGGAACGATCGGGCATGTCAGGGGACAGGGATTCACCTGAGACCGGGATGCGTTGGCCGACCTCTCAAAGGATAACTGATTATGACGACACCACTGATTCTTGCGCGTTTCAGTCCCGAGCAAGAGCATCTTTGCGGCACCTTTCCGGAAGAAAGCATCTCCGAAACCGTCACGTGCATCATGGGCCTGAGCAGCGTCGAGGAGGGCCTTTGGTCATGATTGGCTCTTCATTGTGAGGCAACAAGAGAGCGACCTGTATAATTGTTAAGACATCAGCCGTCCGCGCTCCGATATTGGTTCTGGCCCAAGAAGTTTTGGGAATCTATTGTACGATAGTTAGATCACCACATGGACCCCTTTTCTCTTCAACGCGATGCTGGCAGCGAAGAGAAGATACAGCATTACAGCAGCGTAGAAGAGAGGATACGGCTGCTTTTGGATGGTAGAGCTCTGTCCAGAGACGTGTTTGAGCTCAGACATGTGATGAGGACATGTGTCTCACCATATAACATGTCGAAGCTCAATTGCTGCAGGAGAGACTGACATAGTTGCCATGATGGCCACTATCGCTTGTGAATTGCATCACAGGCGCGTACAGATTCAATGCCAACGACTTGTATAAAGTCTCAGATGTACATCAAACGGAACACACCTGAGGGCTGCCTCCTGCTGTAGTGCAGCTTTGAGGCGTTCCAGTGGATGGTGAGCTTCCTTGATACAGCTCTTCAGAACTTTCGGGTAACAACTCCTGACACTTTCTCAAGACAGCCTCCTCCGTGCAGGGCTTCTATAGGACATTGCCGCACCTGAAGGAATGGCTCATCATTGGGCCCTACCAGGGAACACATGGCTGCTTGAGAATAGCCTTTGGCAAGGGCGTGTGCGGCGCTGCAGCAAAGCTGCAACAGAGTCAGGTGCATTCCTCAGCAACTCTGAAGGGAAGGTTTATGCGCAACTGTTGCACCTAATAGCTGCTAGCGGGATTTAAGCCTTGGAACTTTCAGCACCAGTGCTTGATCAGGGTACGGTCAAGTGCCGAGCAAGGGCATTGCCACCCGGATATATTGTCACCTCTCTGCCTTATACAGGTCGTGCCTGACGTGCATGCATTCCCAGGACACATTGCCTGCGCCAGCTCGTGAGTTGCCCCTCCTCTCCATAGTCTGCTGTCACTATAGTAGCTACCCTTATCCTAAACATCAACGCCAATGTACGCATTGCACAGAGGATATGCCTGCTACTCTGTGCAATTATGCGGAGTCCCCATGACTCGTCGGCAATTGTGTAAGCAGCTGCTGCTGCAAGCGGAGAAGAGTCCGCCCAAGGCATTTACATTGCAATGCTACCACTTCCGATGACTTAGCACTTGAGCAGAATGCTGCGCTATACGCAGGACACAGTCAGAGATTGTGGTCCCAATCATGAGCCCGAATGGCGTGCTTGGGGTACTTGACATTGACTCAGATTCCCCAGCAGCCTTTGATGAGGTTGATCAGAGGGCACTGGAGAGTATTTGCATGCTACTGAGTCGCAAAAGTCCCCCGCAACGACAAGGGCAAGATGATATTGCTGATAGGGAGCTGTTGTCCATGGGCACAAAGCTTACAACATGATTTGCCGCTTACTGAAGTCCTGACCCAACGCAAGTATGCCCCTAAGATTATACACACTGATCCCCGCTGTGTCTGGCCGCTTTGTCTGTGCCTCAAAAGCAATGGTACAGGTCACAACCTGTGTATCACCTTCAGAGAGCAGCCACCAGTGTACTCCTCTCCCTTCTCTGACATGTCCAATTACAGATGCTATCATCGATGCTCGCAACAATTACCCTACCCTCATTCCAGCCGCATGCACTGCTGCCTTGGCAGCAAGGATAATTGAGCCAATCCTTGCAGCTGCTGGTCTTCCTTGCTATTCCCTTGCTCGCCAGTGCAAGTTCCAGTGACATCTTACCCAAGAATGACTGCAGCTGCATTAACTCCTGCCCAGGCAGCATGGGACAGAGCCAGCTGCTGCCCCATGGGTACCTGCTTGACGCCGAAATCTGTAAGTATGTTTCCTACTGCCCAATTGCTTCTTGATAACGCACTCAGGCACATTGCTGTAGCAGTCTCCTTCCTTGCTAACTCAGGCTCAGGCCAGGTGTACGTCTGCCATATCCACCGCTGCTTTCGTGACCTCCCTACTCAGGCAAACTGCTGAAGCCGTCTTCTGCGCCGCCAGTACCAGCCGCCAATGACTGCCACTCCCAGGATGACCGCTGCTGCGCCCACTGCCGCCTGCGCGCCGTAGGACAGCTCCAGGCGCTGCCCCGCTGCTTCCGCCTGCGCGGTAGCTGCAGCCTCCCGTGCTGGCGCTATCTTGGTGCCCAGCAGCGACAGCGCCTCATGCGCCACTGCATAGTCCTGCATGCACATTCATATCCTCTCAATTAGCCATTCTGCTTGCCATGCTTCGAGTAGGGGGTTTTGACTCTGCAAACATCAGCGGTATCACTATAAATAGAAATTCCTTCCTGCTGTGCTGAACCGCAAGACATACTCTCTCGTGCCATTGCATAGTTCTGTCAGCAGGCTTGGTCGTTGTGCTGCACTGGGCGGATTAATACAGCGTGTGACAGGAGCAACTTCATTATCTTTCCAGGATGTCATGCTGGTGTAGAAGACTGGCAGAACTGAGGAATCCCACCGCTTGAAAGATTGCATTGTCCTCTGCAAAGGCCTCAATAATCCCCCGAAGCTCCATGTCTCCTAGAAGATACCCATCCTTTGGCAGCTTCCCAGATGTCATATCCCTGCACAGGATGGCTACATCAGCGTCTCAGAATGGAGGTTGCATGCTTGTGGGACTCTTTGTACAGACATCTGCCCTCTATATTGTCTCTCTATTTCAGTACCTGAGTCAGATGTAGCGCGCCTGGCTCATAGCAGACCTTCAGCTTGAACACCATCAGTCAAAGCAATGTTCAAAAAGGTAAGCAGGTAACAAAGATGATGGAGGTGTTGCTGGGGGCTGGGGGCTGCTGCAGAGCTGTTGCCTGATGTCTGCTACTCTCTAAAACCAATTTTGACTCACAGCATGTGCGAACGAGATAGCACCTGAAGTAGGAGTTGTCAAAGCGGTGCGGTGGGTTGCTGTAGAACTGCTCCATGTAGGGCGGCTGCACGTCGCGCCACCAGCGCGCCACCGGGTGCGCGCCCATGAGCGCCACGAACTGGCGTAGCGGGAGACCCAGGCGCTCTGCCACCAGCTTCAGGTGAGCCGCAGGCTCCTCAGCTGCACCGCAACAGGCAGCATTATGAGCCTGGGAGTTTCCAACACAAAGCAGGCCTCCTAGGTAGGCTGGGATATTCAGCGCATTCCTGAGCGCTAAAAAGCGCTTCAGACCCAGGCGTTCCGCCACCAGATTCAAGTGAGCCACGGCTCTTCAGCTGCACAGCACAGAAGAATTCAGCCTCATGGCAGGCCTCCTTGGGAAAAGAAAAGCGCCACCATGGGTGATTGCGCATGAGCGCTACGGATTGGCGTAGTGGGACATCCAGGGGCGCCGCCACCAGCTTTAGGTGCACCGCCGGCTCCTCTGCTGCACAGTACAGGCAGCGTGAAAACCACAGAGCCTGTTCAGAATCAGGCAAACCGGTCTGGGTGGGAGACATGGGCTTGCGCTTCTTGTGAGCAAACTGACTCAGCAGGGGCAGCCTTCTGCTTGTGCTGTGACAACTTATTGCACCAGTAAGCGCTGTCCCATGTCATGCTCTACTATTCCCAGGGAGGTCTGCCTGATGCTGAGATGCTATGTGCTGTGCTGGGATAGAGCTTCAGCTGAGCACCCGAAGCCAGGGGGCCTGAGCATTCCCCCAATCTACCTCAGGTGCACTGGAGGCTCTTCAGAAGCACAGCACAGGCAGCATGGGGGAAATCTTGTAGGATCTGTTCGATGCCGGATCAAGGGGTGCAAAGAGTGCATTTGTGAGTGTCCCCTTGACAACAACTTGGCAATTATGTGGGTATGTGGGGGGCTATGTTGTGATATGTGGAGGCTAGCATGTGGGCGCACCTCCGAGAGGGTCTGGGAGACGTCCGGGCGGTGGGAATGACCACGAGTCTTTGCGCCCTGCGCAACAATACACCCCCTTCAGCACAGCCGCGGCTAGCCTAAGTGAGCACATGCGCGCCTTCAAGATTCTCACACTGCCGGCTAGCTTTTGTAAGGTCACCTGTGATTCACCTGGGCCCTTCACAATAGAGGGGTTGCACATGAAAATCCTGTTTCAGAAGCTAGCTTAGGCCAAGTGCGCTGAGACGATTACCCGGGGTGAATGGGATGTGCGGCCCGCCAGCTGCCTCAATGCTCTTCATCCCAGCCAGCTGGATGAGATCTGCAGCACACACAATTGTGTTACCTTTGAGCATGAGCGTTTCCCTTCCTGTACACATCTTGCTGCTGGAGCCCATGTTGTGCACATCAGAGAAAAATCGGGACCAGGGCAATGCATGTCAGATGAAAACAAACTTCCCTGCTGAGGTGCTGAAACATGTCCACTTCGGCAGGCAGGAGCTCATGCAAGTCAGCAGGAGCTTTTTCAGCTGACATTGGTAAGGGGAAAGGCATGCGCTTGCCTGCCCAGGTAACACTGGCGTACTTGGCCTTGATGGGCTTGAGCAGGTCTACCGCAATGTCCAGTCCCTTGTTTCCTGGATGCGCCAGCTCCTTCTTGTTTCTGCGCCACAACACCTGATTCAGAATGATGATTACAACATGTTTTTCTAGGATGGATTGCAATATTTAAGGGGATTGTCTGCCAAGCTTGGCTCAGCAAGCCATCAGCTCTGCATGCACCCATGGGTCCTGCAGGCACATGGCCTGATGCACCATCGATACACATATGGAAAATCTGGTGCAGAACAGCATAAATCAGGCATTGAGGCGTGCCTACCTAATGCTACCATTGCAGCCGCTGGTGTTTGTGGAGGCGTCGTATGTCATGGCATCGTTGAAGGCCAGGCGGATGAACATGGGTACACAGTGCTCCTTGTCGATCAGTGCCTTGATGTCCCTGGACGCGGAAGCTATTGCATCATTGTAGGAGGAATCCACCTTTGGGAAGGACGCCATCTTGTGGTATTGCCTGCACAAGACATAGCATGCTGCTCACATTGTCCAAGAGCACGAGAGGAGCTGTAGGCCCAGGAACTTCACTAGACAGGAGTGATGTACAGGATCTCCTCATATTGTAACTCCAATTGTCCCTGAAGGAGCTGACGAGAAGCAGGCGCACCTGAGACAAGCCTCAGCGGGAAAGCCTCTCTCAGAATTGCACTCTCACACACGGTCAAAAGCTTGCGAGTGTGGCTCTTTCCCCTGATATTTTCTCTTATTCTGGGCAGTACGTTGCTTTTCTGTATCCATCCTTTGCTCACCATGCCATTCTTGCTGTGTCATCTTCTCGACGCCTGAGAGCGTATCGACAGCTAGACACGTCTGGGAAGCTGCTTCTTTAATTGCTAGAATGTGATGCAATGCCTGCTGAGATCTGCTTTCTAAGCGGCTCAGTACTTTGATTCATAATCTCTGCACGGCGAGCAGCGCTTTGGTGACGCTGCAGAGTTTCTTCAGGCTATCTGGTTACTGAGACAGGAGTGTACCGTGCTTACAATACCAGCCCAAATACTATCTTCGTGCCCACTTACAGTATGCCACAGATGTCCAAAGACGCTGCGATGTAGTCCCTACTGGATCAACGGGGCAGTAGTGAAAACTCATTGCTGCATATTGGAGAATACGGTTTCTGCAGTGGGGGCTCGAAGAGCCCCATAGTATGCTTGCAATGAATCACTTGATAAAGAGAAGATTGCTCTACCTCGTACCAGTGGCTTCGACCCGTCTCTACTTCAGCAATTATGACGCCCCTGTCAAGCCACCAGCTTGCACCACTGTCCTGCGCTCAAGATTCAGTCTTCTCCGGAGCAGCTCTGGCCATGGTCCCGTTCATCAGGTGCACGTCCGTCTGAGCCTGCTCTCTGTGTCCCTGGCTCAATTTTGCAGGGCGACACACCTATGGCAGATGTGCTAGACCTGCGAGATACCCTGCAGCAATGGCTCGCCTCTTTGAAGTGTTGCTGTTCTCACAGTAGGCTTACCTCTCAGGTGTCGCTGAGGATAGCTGCCTCTTCGGAGAGGCAGGCTAGCACAGTCCAGGACGACAAGCCCAGTACCAGACATCTGGGAACATCCAGGCAGCTCAGACGGGACACATCTGACCAGGTGTGGAAGATGAGTGCTGCTATCCTCCACACATTGGATAGACCAGCACGAGTTGCAGCAAGGATTCCTGTAGCAGTGGCGTCTTTGCATTAAAACCTGCTCTGATTTTTGCATCGCAGTGATGCAGTGTAGTATGAGCTGAGAAAGCTGCCGGGCCATGTCTGTGTTGCAACAGTAATATGCGTTTGACTGAAATCCTTGTAAAGGATTAGACTGCTGTGCTGCAGGCGGTGCCCGGCAAGCCCAGCCCGGCAGGAGCCAATCCAGGCACCGTGGAGGAATTGGAAGAGGTCATTGCCAACAACTGTCCAGTCTTCTACTTCCACCCAGCAGAGAAGTGAGCTTCTCAAATGATACATGCCGGACTTCCTGGCCGCTTCTCTGCAACAAAAGATGCCTGGCCATGCCTGGGGACCCTGTAAGCACGCCAATGTGCCCTGCAGTTTTGTCACAGACGAAGGCTGCAAGTGTGGGCAAGCCATTCCATGAATTGACATGCACAATGCTGAGGCAGGCCTGTCTTTGCAGGTACTTTCCATGCACTGTGCAGTGGTTTCTGGAAAGATGCGAGCTACAGGTCATCAGAAAGGGCTGGCGGCGGAGGGTGAGCTATGCATCTACAACCCTAAATGCTGTAGGAGCAGAGCCTCAGCTTGCAATGCAGCATGCTTGTAGCAACAGTTGCCTCACCTATCAACCTGGGACATGTTGCCAAAGGGAGCCGGCTGAACCTCGAACAGACTATCTGGCACCAGGCGCGACACTGCAGTCTCTACAAACCAACAGAAGATGAGAGAATGCGCTCCTGCAGGTGCTGGAAGTTGTGGAGGCTGTGGGGAAGCTGGATGGGGAGCGCTTGAAGCGGGCGCAGGAGTGGTTTGAGGGCCAAAAGGGGCAGCGCAAGAAGTTTCTAATGCTGCGCCTGCCCAACCCTAGGGATAGGGCCGGCCAGCCTGAGCAGCTCAATCAGGCAAGCCTCTGAGCTTCTCACTTGCACCCTAACCGCTTCACTGCTGGAGCGCTCGTCTTGCCTTAGCAAATACATTCGCTGTGTGGAGGACAGTAGCTGTACCAAGCAGAGTATCCTGAAACATCGCAACTTCATTGGATTTCACCAGCTCACACTTGCCTTACTGATGCCTCTTGCATTATGGCGTTACACCCTGCCCATGTCAGATATGCAGAAGCTGGATGTCTGTCCACAAATCTTACAGTAAAGTCTGCAGTAGGTTTTGCAGCACCCGCATTTGCACCAATAGAAGAGCTTCATGGAAGCTGACATCTTTCTCATGCAGATACCCATCTACGCGCACGTCAAGGAGCTGACAGATCCCCAGACAGGCCGCAGAACTGCGCTGGAAGTCAATTACTGCAAGTTCCTGGCCTACAACGGCTCCTACAAGCTGTTTGGCTGGATATACATCGGAGAGGTGGGCCTCCTAGACCCTCAGGCTGCCTGAAGGCGCGCTCTCTTCACATCATGGGATGTCCAGGGTTATGAGAGGGGATGCATACAGCCTGAAACCCATCTTTCAATGTGTCAGCCGTAGTGTACAGTCTGCTTGCTGAGATGAGCACTGCAAAGGGCTTTTCAAACCTTGCGTGTCTGAGAAATCCGTCAGCAGCAGGCAACCTGAGCCTCCATAAGCGTCCCCGGCATACCCAGTTCCTGTACAGACCTCGTAAGTCGCGCTGGCCTTCGTGCACAATTGGCACTGTGTTGCTCTAGGAGAGCAAGCAGGGCACAAGAGCCTACTGGGAATTTACTAATTTTCACGTGCAGAGACTGTAATGATGGGCTGCATGTGGCTGCAGGTGGGCGCGCATGACGGCGACTGGGAGCATGTGACTGTGCGACTCAGCGCCGACGCGTCCAGGGTTCTTGGCGTCTACTACAGCGCTCACAGGTCTGCCCAGCATCCTGCTTTGATTATATGTTTGAAGTATGAGAGTCCAGTGCTGCTCTGTTGTTCTGGGAAGATCGCTGTGCCTCCGTGCTGGCAACAGACGGCATCTGCTGCATGCAAAGTCTCCAAAAGAGCTATGATGCACCCGCCCTTTGCATGCTCTGCAAGTGTGGCGCCTCGGGAAACATGCACCAAAACAGGCACATTGCAAGGACCTCATCTACCACTGATTTGCCTTTAGGTTTGTTGCAGGCACATGGATGGCGTGTGGCGCTCCGCAGACGACGTCCCTAGAGGGAAGGATGGCCGGATCTTAGCGCATATTGCGCTGAATGGCCATGGATCCTACCCCACAGCAGGCTTCATACCGCGCAACCTCTTGGCGTTCAACGACTACACCAGCAACCAGGGCGCAGTCTGGGATCCTGTGAGTTTCAACCTCTGCTGAAGTGCTCCACAGGGGCATGCATGATGTAGGTGACCCCCTGCAAGACTGTGCATGGGATATCACATCCACAATGTCAGGAGCCCTGTTCTAAGCAGCAGCAGATGTTATCAGGATAGCTGGGTTGTGACAAACAGCGGGCATGGCAGGCAGCTGCCATCTATAGAGAACCAGGGCCTGGACCAGATTTGACCTTGGATTGTGAACACACTCCTGGGCACTGGAAGCCCCTATACAGGTCAATGTGCGCACCACGCTTAGGCTGAGATACGAAGGCGTGTGTGCAGGATAGCTTAGTGATAGTGACCAATAGCGGGGAGGGCGGGAAGCTGCCGTCAGTAGAGGACAGGGGTCAGGAGCTAAATGGATCCTCCTACCCATCTCTGGGCAATGAACCCCACGCACCAGGTGCGACTTGACGTTTCCCAAGCGCTACTTGGGACACTTGTGTATACGTGAAACTCTCAGGCCCTTCTGCCATATACGACAGTGCCTTGGGCATAGCAGAGAAGGCCTTCCAGAGTTGGGACATCATGCCCAGCTGTCTTGCTCACGAAACAGGACCTTCGTCTGCAGCAAGGCGTGATAGTTCACCTCTCAGGGTGATTCTCTGCTGATGCCGAAGGCTTTCTGATAGCGGGACAGCTTTACAGTGTGTAACACTGCATTGCCCTTCCAAGAGGACCTTCATCACCTCTTAGGCCTGTGCTGCAGGGATACAGAGGGCCATTGTGAAGGAGGCAGCGCCCTGGCTGGAGTACAAGGGCCGCTGGGGGTCCACCGTGGAGGCGCCAGCTCAGCAGGAGTGGTTTGCAAAAGCCGAGAACCCCCTCTCGCGTTCTTTCCTAAAGCAGGTGCGCAGACGCGCTGCATCTATGTGAAACTTATCATCCGGCCGTCATGAGCATTTCATGATACACGGCTAGAAGCTACAGTAACGCTCTGCCAACTTTGCTGGGTAGATGCTTCTCTGCACGTTGACATGAGGCTGCTAAACCTGCTGCTGCAACGCTTGTGGCCGGCCCCTGATGTTGCTGCCTCAGCTCATGCAATGGTACCTACTATCGCAGCCGATCCTTGGAGACAGAGGTCAGTGCCAGCACTGCTGGGAGATGTATGGCTGACCGGTTGAAGCCTCATGCATTGCAGGTCTTGTTTCCACTGGCACCTGGCATTGAGAGCATCTATGAGCCAGCAATGGAGGAAGTTGAAGAGGCTCTCGACACCGCAAAGGAGAATGTGGACCAGCTGCAGAACGAAGCAAGGGAAGCCATGAAGGGGATGGAGGTCAGTATGGAGAAGGTAGAGCAGAAGTACAATGAGTGGAAGAAAGGTCGCAGAAAATGAGTCTCCTTCAGCTTGGGATGGAATACAGAGGCATCAAAAGCATCTAATGCACTGATTTGCAAAGGGTGATGTAGATTGGCCATCGAGGCAACTGCAATGGAGTCCTGCACAGGAATTAGGTAAACAGCGGGCTAGAGGTTTGATCTAAAAGGATGGAGCAGGCATAAAGTGAGTGTAGATCTTGTCAGAGGATCGGACTGGCAGGCCATATCTCACAAGCTGGCACTCCACAATATAGTAGCATTGCAATCATAGCATCAATTTTTTAAGGCCCCACAGTATCTTGGCCAACTTGGTGCCCCAAAACCCTTAACCTTCCCCTGAAGAGTCCCTACAGAGACTCCATCTTTCAGAAACAGTCTGGGCGGCATAGCATTGCAGCTAGAGATGCACAGCATCTCTCAAGTCCTGGAGATAAAGTACCAATAGCATGGTCCTACTCACTGCTTGGCAGACAGGCGCGCCGAAGCTTATTGCCTGCCTCTGCGCCTTTGGCTGCGTAGACTGGCCTCCCGAAGCCGCCTTGAGAGCGCCCTGCACAGACAGCCTTTGATCATGCCCGCAGAGGAACCTCATGCCCAACATCTTGTGACCCCATGGATGTCCCGCCCGAGGAGGCATTTCCATGGGCAGTAAGTGCTTTAGATCACAAGCATAGCAAAGGAAGCGGCCATGCATAGCTGCCTCAATACCACAATTTTGCCCTTCTGCTGCTGCGCTCCCTATTGGCAGCATTGGGTCAACTAAAGCCCTGTCAATTATTGATCCTGCTCACAATTGTGCATGCTCCTCACCCGCAGCCGCTGCTTGGCGCCCTGTGGCAACTGCGCGACAGCTGCTAAGAAAGCAGATGCGTGTTGGCTGCTTGCCAGAAGTTGACCAGCATCACCGCTGCCGCCTTCAGGGCTAGGTTTGGCTCTCCCTCAGACGCGGCAGCCTGTGCAGAAGTAGCATGTATGATACTGCTGATCTATGACACACTGCCTGTGAATACCTCACTCACAAGGAGCCACACTTTGGAGAGATGCCTCACTGGTAATTACATGGTTGCTGCGGTGTCTGCAATGCCCCTTGCAGCGCTGTGAAGACAAGGCAGGATTTGGACGCTATCGGTAATGGCCTTCTTGGAGGCCAGACACATCTTGATGAAGCCATATGGTGTGATCAGCGAGGTGTTATGTACCTCAATCAGCAGCATCAGTAGCACGGCCATGATGGGCGGTTGCTTGTCTGGTAATAGCGTCAGAGCAACAACCGGGAGCGCCAGAGTGCCAGACACCACCCGCACAAGGCATTAGACATGTTGATCTCTGTCAATGACTATGAGCAGGTCAGTGCACGTCTCAAAGGAATATCCATGCATCTACGCAGGATCTGCATTTCTCTGCTGCAGTACCAAAGGGATCTATCTCACCTGTTCAGAGAGAATGTCAATTGACGCTAAAGACGAGGATTGCAGCACCTCCCGAGCACCCACAACTACGGAAGGCGCTATTGCAGCAAGCAGTCAGTGGCCCATTGTAAGCTCTCCTCCTGTGCTCTGCCAGCAGCTGTTGCCCTGATCTGACTTCCCACCGCATGCAACTGCATTGCAGGCTGAGCCCCGCAATTGATGCATGCTTCCAAGGCCTGCATGCAGCAAGAGCTGCTTCAACCACTCTTCATGAAGCAAATGTGCAATGCTGGAGTGTGTCAGCTAACATGTGCTAACATGCCTGTTAGGGGCTCTCATATTCGGGATCCTGACAGCTGCCAAATGGCCCGACCTGCCCGATTCGTCACCATCTCACTCATCTTAGCAGCGGTCCACCTGGCGGTACTCATCGGCTTCCCATCACCCCCACCCTTTCACCCTGCCGCATTCTGGCGCCTTCATACACCTTAACATCGGACTGCGCCGATAGGATCCAATGCCAAGTGCGGTCACCTTTTGGAGCACTTCGCTGATAGATGAGCCCTTTGAAGCGCTAGACTGACAAGAAAGCACGGTATCTGCAGCCGTCAGACGGAAACCTGTAAGAAGAAACAGCACAAGTCATGGCAACCCAGTTCGTGGGGTTCCAAGGTCAGCAGCCTAGCCTGCTGCACCAGCGGCCTTTTGTATTAGTTGGCAAACAGATATACAGGACGATGGGAGGAGGCAGAGAAACCCTGTACTTGATTCGCTTCACTGGGTGTGTTGCCCCCTCACATAGCCAGACGTTTCCTCTCTGCAAAGGGCCGCGAAAGCTCAAATTCGTAGATATGTCTGCCTTGCATCATGTTACCATGTTGAGCAATCAGTGTGGGAGCAGGAATGACCTATTGCACATGTGTTGCAGGGAGGTGGAAGACACGTATGTATCCAAAAGAAGGCTGCTGGAGGCTCCCGGAGGCAGGGAAGCTCTGGAAGCTTTTGAGAATAACTCCCCTCCTCAGCAACCGGGTGAGGCCCCAAGGATTCGCAGACAAACCTGAACACCTGAAAGGAATGCATCACTAGAGAGCTGTGCACATCGTGTCTGATTGAGGAGTAACCTGAGTACACTTGCTGCTGACACAATGACACAATCCCATACACCATGTACTCCATACATGTGCAATGACATCCAAGTTACAAGACTTCTCACGAAAGGACCCCCTTGCAGGTGCGCCAGCTGCTCCGAGCAATGTCTTTGCTCACTCTGCCGCGCAATTCCATGCACAGCCACCTCGCAGCGCTAGTCAGCCGCAGTCCTACCCCATGCCCGCTCAGCTCAATCCGTCTCCACCTCGGCGCCATCAGCAACCCTCTATTCCTGCATACTCCCAGCCACAAGATGCGCACGCCCATGCAAGCCTTGCAGCCCACTCTCAGGCCCACCAGGCAGCGGCCGTGTCAGCAGGTCCTCATGAGGAAGAATGCCTCCGCCTATATGAGGAAGCGCAGCAGTGGCTGCGCAATTTCATGGAGAGCTTTGCAACGCGCTTTCGCCACCTGGATGAGCGCCCCCAGTCTGGCAGCGTCATCCCAGGGCAGCCAGCTTCCAGTGAGGCAGCACCGGCAGGCGACGACAACCCTGACGGCAACGGGCCTCTGCATGGGGGCCCTCAGGGACATGCCTCCCCCCGGCAACAGCAGAATGAACGGACAAACCAGCAGGTCGCAGCACAAGCTCCACATGGCGCTGATGACTCACAGGGGGCTCCGCGGAATCGGGCCTTCCCAGCTCACAGGGCGATTGTTCAGCAGTCCCAGCATCAGAGAGGCCAGCCGCAAGGAGTGCATTTTGCTCCATCCGGAGTCCCAGATCCCGCACGCACAACACCGTCAGCGCATCATCCAGGGCAGGCGCAAGCGCCGCCACAGCGAGGTTCGCTCTCATGACAGCCATTGCGGTTATGCTGTGACTCAATATTGATGGGGTACCGGAAGCGTGTACGCTACTGCTGATGCAGCAGATTTGGCACCGCCTGATGTTGACAAGCAGGAAATGGAGCGCATGATCAGGGATTGGTGCCTTTGTTGAGGTGCTGTGATCGTGCCCTGATAGATGTAACAAGAAATGTATTTGCTGAAGTGCTTAGAATGGTGTGCAGAGTCAGTGCCGGCGGCTGAGCCCGATGGCACCGAGCTGCCTTATGTCTCTGCACCTGCATGGGGAGCGGGGGCGGAGGTCATTCAACAGATGGTGAGGCGTCTGGACAGCATGAATCACTTTTGCCATCCTATCCGCCACTGCACCCAGAGCTCCAGCCAGTAGGAGACTCGTGCTTAAATCTGCGCGTGCAATAGCTTTTTTCATTTGCAGGGTCACACAGGGCTGATAAGCGGCTTGGTGTTGTGACAGGCGCTCAGCTCAGGTGCTGGAATGGAAGCAGAAGCTGCAGGACCAGCTGCAGAAACGACAGGGCATCCCATGGACAGATGCCTTTTGCCTCTGCAGCAGCCACAGCCAGATGCAGCAGCACAAGGGGTGAGCAGCCCGCCATCGCAGGACTGGGCTCGCCAAAGTAAGCAGCTAAAGCCTCTCTATGCCGGCAATGAGCTTCAAGAAGTGCATGCCCAGCTGGGATCACCCTCTTCCTCTTGATGCGCTCTTTGCCGCCCGGTGAAAGCCATGTGACTGTCATCACTCACCATTCTAGATCAAGACATTTGCTGCATGTCGCTGCTGCTGGCATTCAAGTGAAGCTAAGCCTGCACACTGGTCTGAATTGGGCATGCTACACAGGGGATACCGGCAGGCCAGCGAAGCGGAGAAGGGAGGACCACACCTCAGTGCAGGATGCAGAGCCCGCAGGTCAGTTTCTTGTTCCTTCTTTGGTTGCCCGCTTTACAGCACATTGCAGAATGCTTTCCCCTATGAGGAGTTGCCTTTTCGATATTGACAGTGGCCTAATACACGGCCTGAAGCTTTCCACTAGCTCATATGCATTGTGCTCCCACTGTGCTGCACAGCTTCAGCAAGGTCGGGGAAACACAGGTCTGATAGAGACACGGGTCTGATGGTCTCTGTCAATGCAATGTCCTGCCCCCCTCTGCTTGGCCTGGGCACAGGTGCACTGCCATGCGACTGTTCGGCGGGAGGCTTTGGCCTGTCTCTACCCTTATCAAAGCGCACATATCACGACCCACTAGCTGCTCTGAAGAGCAGTAGCTGGACTGCGCAGGTGTGGATGCTGGAGGCACCAGCATGCAAGCTGAGCGTTAGGAACCCTGCGCCGCAACGCACCGCATGAGAGCTGACACACCCGTACCCGCCTCAGCTGCTGAGTCAGCTGAGACCCCGGATGCAGCGTACAACGAATTATAGCGCCGACTCAGTGAGCAGGGATGGGATGGCGCCGTTATCAAGAGTGAGCCGCATCACCGTGTGACACCCTGTGTGGACTCTCAATGGTCCCTGACAGAAGGATCGGATTCTTTTGAAATTTCGCGACCTGGCGCAGCGTGCATCACGGCTTCGTGTATCATTGCTATACCATGTAACTCAATGGACAGGCCCCACAGGGCACAAGTTGCATTTTAAGGCCGCGGGACACCACAACGTTGTCTGCAGATGTCTGATTGAGACGTTGCTTGCTTTCTGCAGGAGTGAAGCGGACGCATGTTGGGAATGGAGAGGATGAGCTCGAGGGGCAGCTGATGTGGCCAGATCAGGTTACTGCATGGGTAGACAGAACTGAGCTTCACATGCGGCCTCACACGCATCTGGCCCTCATCAGCTTCTATGAGTCAAAGACAAGGGTCTCAGAGTAAATGATTACTTGGGGCGCCGTGTACAATAGGCCAGAGGTGCGAGCACCCCCATGCCAGGGGCGCCATGTACATTTCTATATCTTGCGCCGGCTGAGAGTGCAGCAGGGTACAGGCAGGAATGGGCGCAGAAGGGGGCACGTGTCAATAACTCACCTCCAAGGACAGGAGCACTATCGTGCACTGCCACATGGTCACAAATGTAACTAGAGGAAGGAGGAGTCGCAGAATCCAGGGCTGAGGGTGTTGAAAAACACCAATGCAGGACACACATTGTAATTGAACATAGCATGGGGCTAGGAACAGGAAAATGCACAGTGCTCCTGAGCCTCCTGGTTAGTATGCAGACACCGCAAGCAAGCCGTGGGGATTTTGCTGCCTCGTAGCAGGAGCACATAACAGCAAGGCAAGAGCAGGGATAGGCGAGATGCTCCTGAGCCCGCAGCTCAGTGTGTAGGGATTGCATGTAAAGCAACATGGCTAGGTCCTGAGTAGTGGCGCTTGAAGACTTGAGCCAGTCTCCTTTTGGGGACTTGGGGACACCGCAAAAGTTGTTTACAAATGTAACACAATATGCATTGCATACTATGCAGCAAGGGTAGCCATGGACTGATGCGGGCTAGCATGGAAAGTACAGCAAAAGGAAAAGCGCCACAGGTGGTGTGTCTTAGTCAATAATTTGTGATGAACCGGCAGCAAATGCTCTATGGACATTGATGTAGGTCCTTCCGCCTCTCAGAGGAGCCAAGATAGTATCACAGGTATTGCAAAGGCTTATGTAGAGTAGCTATAAGAGGAGGGAGATCGGGGAGGGGCTGAAGGTCAGCCTCGTGGATATTTAGCAGAGAAAGGATTATGCTAATGCTGCTGCAGGGCTGGCGAGCCACTCTTGACAAGCTTGATGAAGCTTATATATATATAGGCTGGCATTTCTCACTGCATCAGCACTCCATCAGAATGCATTGCACAGCACCCACAATGTCTTGACCACATCGATGATATCAGTACTTAAGTTAAAGCTTTAGAACTCCTGCCCCTTGAGAAGGTTTCCCAACAGAGATTATCAAGGCTTTCAGGACGGTCTGGGCGGCGTAGCAATTGAGCCAGAGATGCGCAGCACCTCTCAAGCCTCAGAAATAAGAACCTAACAGTATTGTACTAATCACTGATTGGCAGCAAAGTTCTGCAGCCTGATCACAGGCGCGCCCAAGCTTATTGCCTGCCTCTGCGCCTTTGCTGGCTGTGTAGACGGGCCTGCTGAAGCCGCCTTGAGAGCGCCCTGCACAGACAGCCTTCTGTTATACCCACAGAGAAGTTTCACGTGAGATTCCTTGTCACCTCATAGATGTCCCGCCCAAAGCTGTAATTTATGTGCAGCAAGTACACCAGCTCACAAGTATAGCAAAGAAAGCGGCCATACATAGCTGCCTCATCACCGTATCCACTAGATAGTAATAGTATAGATAGTAATAGTATTGGCCTTTTACTGCTGCGCTCCCTAACAGAATTACTGGTTTGACAAAGGCCTGGAATGCATGGACCCCTGCTCACAGCAGTGGGTGCCCCTCACCTGCAGCCGCTGCTTGGCGCTCTGTGGCGACTGCGTGACGGCAGCTTGGAAGGCAGCTGCATGCTGGCTGCCAGCCAGGGAATTGACGAGCTTCAGCGCAGCCGCCTTCAGGGCCATGTTTGGCTCTCCCTCGGGAGCCGCAGCCTGTGCAATAATAGCATGTCAGGTACCACTGGTCTGTGACAGGTTGCATGGAAAAGTCTCATTCACAACGTGCCACACCTTAGAGAGGGTGCTCCACCAGTGATCGTGTGCTTGCTGTGATTTTTGCAAAGTCTAATGCAGCGCCATTGACCAAGCAAGATGAGCTCTGCAGGCAGAATTCATGTTCCATGCCTTGTACATCTTTGTGTATGCCACACTTCAAGAACAGTGAGGTGTTTTGTACCTCAATCAGCAGCATGAGCAGTACGGTCATGATGGGCGGCTGCCTGTCTGGGCATAGCGTCAGCGCAGCAACCAGGAGCGCCAGAGTGCCCGACACCACCTGCATGATAATATTGCCTGGTCTTGGCTTGGCCAAATGCCAGACGCGTTGGTCTCTGACAACTACTCTGATCAAGTTGGTGTATGCCTTACAGCAGGAGTTAAAAACCCACATAGGCTCTGCAATCCTCCCCGGCAGTGCTAGAGGAGCTGCATTACCTGTTCCGATAGAGCGTCAGCTGACGACACAGGCGAGGTCTGAAGCATCTCCCGAGCGCCTACAACTGCCAAAGGTGCTATTGTAGCGAAGCAGTCAGTGGCCCATTGAAGCGTCTCTTGTGCTCTTTCAGCAGCCGCTGCCCTGATCTGGCTTCCTACCGCATGCAAGGCTGCCAGTTGCAATGGTGGCTGAGACCTGCACTTGATGCATGCTTCCAAAGCCTGCATGCAGCAGAAATGGTATCAAGTTCTCTCTGTGGAAGGAAGTCTGCCATGCTGAAGTGTGCAAGCTACCACATGCTCTTATGGGCTCTCACCTGCTTCATGCAAAACATGACCTCCAATAGGCATACAGCGACATGTAGGTGACCCACTGTGCAGATGGAAAGCTTACCATGAGGCAATGCTGCCTGGCTTCAACATTTCCCATTGAGATTTCCCGTTCAGTTTGCTGCAAAGAAACCTTCTGCTGCTGTGGCGCTCCTGATGAGCTGGCATCATGGCTATCTGGAGGATTCACCCCATCTAGAGTACCACGCTGAGCTTCAGCTGGGACACTCTGATTGTCTGGCAAATGCGCCTGCACCTCTGCTGCAGCTATGTCTGGCTCGCCCAGACCTGGCTCACCAGATTGCTCATCAGCAGCTGCCACCACTTCCTCTTTGCTAGTGAGCTGCTCTGCAGATGACGGCACATCACCTGCTTCACTGCCTGAAGCTGCAGCTGCTGCCGCAGTCTCCTCTGTGCTACTGCCTTGCTCTGCAGAGAGCGGCACAGCGCTCGCCTCACTGCCTGAGGCAGTGGCTGCTGTAGCGGTGTCCTGCATGGTAATGCTGCTTGAATGCATATGCTGGCCGTCCCTCTCTGAGCTAGCTGCCAGCTGAGCAGCTGGTGCAGCAGGCACCTCAGGAGTCGGTGCATGCAGTAGGGCCCCATGAGAGGTGATCAGGCTCATGACAGCTGCTGCCCTAGCATGCGCAGCCCCCATGGCGCCATTGGCTGCTCCCGAAGTTTCTGAGTTGGACACAGAAGCGACGGCGATGTCTGCGGCTGCTCTCAGGGTGGCAGCTGCAAGGCCCAGATCAGCGGCTGCCAGGATAGGCAGCGCATGCGCCAGGAATGCCTGTGCCTCCTTGATTGTGTCTCCTGCACCGCGCCAGATACACTACGGGCTTCTATGGCAGGGTAAACGTTGTGTCTCAGAACACCTGTCAGAGATGTACCCCCTTATAAAGCTTTCACAGGCACTTTACAAGGCCCTTTGGCAACCCTTTGAGGCAGATTCATCATCGAAGTTGCATACGCATGCAGACACTTTCAGCATCTGAGTATAAGACTCAAAAGAAGTTGGCCAATGCGCAGCCGTATAGAACCTCACGACATGAGCTAGGGGCAGCCGTGCTAAAGAAAGATGAAGTAGCACAGAAGGAGCAGGTGTGCATGCCTGAGCAGCCGTGCTGCAGCACTCTGAGGGCTGCCAGGGCAAACTGCCCGGTGTAGCTTGCATCAGCTGCCACAAGCGCTCTTGCGGCTTCAAAGCTTGCATGCAGTGCCGCATTTGGCATCTTGGATGCATCATGCATGTCACCTTCTCTGCCGAGCCCCTGCATTGCAGCAGAAGACATTAGAAATCATCTGAAGCAGACCCGGCAATCCTATATGCAGGTTGATTGCTGCACATGATGTCCTACATGGGCCACATGGGAAGCATGCATCAACGGTCAAGGTGGTTCACTCTACCTTTTACACTTCATTGCCATCTTTCAACATGCCAGAAGCATTGTCCTGAGAGGATGCACAATGTTGCAGCAGGAATTGCCCGCGCAGCCCACATAGCACAGATGCAGGATGGGTCACTTACTGAGGTGATGCTTATGGCAGACAATGCTGCCACTGCAATGTCTGTGTGCAGCTCATGCCATGCGGACTGGCTGCACAGTGCTGCAAGAATGTCGCCGCTGGTGTTGAGCAGGTGATACAAGAGGCATGCCTCTTCAGACTCCACAGGGGTTGCCAGTACAGGCGCCAGTACCTGCAAGAAACACATAATGCCGAAATGATATAAAGGAGTCGAATGAATATCACTGAATCTCATCAGCAGGTACATCCACCATCTGCATGAGGCAGCGTACATGCCAATAGGCACTATGAATAGCCTTCAGCAAGAGGCAAAAAGTCAGTTCTGTAAAGCACTCTCTCAGCAGATTGCACAGTCTAGACTTCAACCATGGTGGTGCGATGTCATTTGTGAAGCGTCTTGTCTTCATCCCGCACAGAGAAACTCAGTGGTAGCCTGGTGTGACTTGATTGTATGCTCATACCTTGTCAAGGAGTTGTTGCAGCATCTTGATAATGTTTGCCACGACAGGCACGTCCAGAATAGGCACCGGGGCTGCCACAAGAGCCCTCACAGCCGCCAGGGCACTCAGCATTAGTGCAAGTGAGCTGCTGCCTCCAGATGATTTGTGGCCATTGCTGGGGCGCTGGGAATGCTCCGCTGCAAAGTCTTTTGTAGCCAGAGCCAGAAGACGGTGGCTTGCCACAGCAGCCACTGCTGCAAATGGCTTTGCTGAGGCCTCCTGCAAGCAAAGGCGCATGCATTTGCTTGAGCAGTGATTGCAATAGGGAAGTGACGAAGGTTAAATTCTGGCCTGAGACTAGTAGCCGCTCTATAAGTAGGATTGGTCCCTTGTTTCTGCCACACCCGCACACAGCCTTTCTCATTCTGCTTGAGAGGCACGCAACTATGTCCAGAAGTCTGTTGCAATACCCTTTGTAGACATGACGTCATGCGGTGGAAGAGTACGGACACATACATGCAAATTTTTGCAGATGATGCACTACCAGTAACCCTGCCGTGTCTCCTACCTCCATGGTAGACAGGGTGGCAGCAAGCGCCACAAGCATGGCTGGGGCCGCCCGGCCCAGCTTGGCCTGATCTGGCACGGGCTCGGGCAGGGCAGCGCCGGGCCTCCAGGCCGACTGGTGCCGGGCAGCCTGATCAGGTGACAGGCTGCCCAGAGCTGCCCAGTCGGTCAGCGCGCCTGCCCAGCCCTGAGTCAGCTGCCTGCGCAGCGTACACGGGTGTGAGGCATCACATGCTATGGTTTGCTCTGCAACCCTGATTACATAGAGACAGACAGCTCACAGTTTTGGCTTGGCCTATCAGCAGGGACATGGATTCTATTGTCCGTAGCTGGCTTGCTAAAGTACTGGCTCGGCACATACTGCCCATGCCTTTCTGAGCCCTGATCTTCAGATGTTATGTGCCTGGAGATCTGCGCGCGTGGCGTCATATCCTAACACAAATTCCAAGCACATGAAGTGGACAGTAAGAGAGATTTCATCACAAGAGTCACACAGGGCAAAGCATCTGTCTCTGTGCCAGTCATCCATGCCTACCTCTCATATGGTTGCTGCGCCTCTGTCACCAAGGCATTGGTGGCCTGATCAGGCAACCCAGTAGCAAAGGCCCTGCACTCAGCGTGGGCTTCAAGGAGGGCCAGCTTGGCCTGCGCTCCAACCCACTCCGCATACACTTCCTGCGCCAGCGCATGAGACCTTTGGGATGAGGTATGTGGCAGGTCCTGGGGTGTCCTGGCCATTCTCAGGCTATTGAGCTGAGCAGAGGTCTGGCAGGCAGAAATGTCTGCAAAAAACGTCTTTGCCAAGTTGCGGGTGAAATCTCAAAAGCGACGCAGATGCTTGCATGCGCTCATATATGGTGTTTCCCTGAGCTAAGCTGTGCTGTGAGGAGTATGATGAGGCGTCTGCGGACAAGGACCTGTCTTGCTGGGGTGTAGTCAATGTGGAATATCAACATTGAGCATGTAATGCTCACGGACATCATGTGAGGTATCCATCAGCGGAGCTACCTCTGACTGATCCTCCATGGCACTCAGAGGCGCCGTCAGGAGCATCATGAGGCGCTGGAGCACCACAGGATCCTCCGCAGCCATGCGCCGCTCCAGGAACGCAGCTGCTAGCGAGGCGCCAGCTCCTAGCAGCACCGGCGAGCCCTTGGCGCTTAGAGCAGACCTGCATAAACAATTTGTAAGCACGCCAGCAATACCTCAGGTTTCCTTTTCACTGATCAAGCCCAAACTGTCAGGCAAATTTCAGACTCCCGGCCGTTTTTCTGATTCAAATTTTCACTCCTGAGCTAAAATGAGAGGGAAATATGTGCCTGGCTTAGCTGCCCTCCCAGCTATCATTGTAGCACTGCCCAGCATGGACTTGCTGCGTCTACTAGAGCAAAGGTTTCCAAGCGGAATGAAAACGGTCACCTTAGGGCGGAGACAAACTGCGCCTGGAACTGCTCCAGCAGGAGCTGCTCAGGCAGCAGCGGGTCCTTGGCGTCTCCAAACTTGGCAAGCACAGCCTTCAGCAGCTGCACACCAAGCGGCCGCAGTGCCTCCACCTGAAACAGTTCTGAGATATGTCATGTCTTCAGAGGTAGGAAATGTCAGGCTTGTGGTCTTCAACTCCAGGGCTGCAACACACTTCACGACGGCCCAGTCAGAAGCATGCATCATGTCAGACAGCAATATGAGGACTTTGCCTGGACAATTGCCTGCTACAGTGAAGGCTCACGAAGAAGGGCTGTAGCATCAGGGGCAAGAGTTTCTGTTCAGGGCATCAGAGAACCTGACACTCACCTGTCCTGTCGCCATTTTGAAGCCGGCATCAGTCATGGACTGGAGGCTCTGCACGAGCCAGTCAGCGCCAGGAGAGGCTGCAGCCTCGACTGGGTCAAAGTGCCTCCTGTCTGCTCCAACAGAGTCTGGGATCTCCAGGATGCACCTGCATGGCCAGGCAGGACAAATCAGCTCTTGCCAGGGTTTAAATCTGTAAAGGTGAATGTCTTTGAACCTCTGCACTTGTGTGTAGAATGGAGTATTGATATCGTCTCTGACGTCTTTCAAGCTCTGCAGCTATGTCACATGGAAGCGGCGGCGAGTGCACGCATGCTCACAAATATGAGTGGATGTGTCAACATGAGATCGCAAGTGTCACACCAGGGGCATGTCAGGCAAGACACTGAGGTGCATCATGGTGCTTGCTACGGCCCTGTGCTGCGTCTGTTGATAGACATGATATAAGACAAGATACATGCAGAGGGCAGAGCGGAGAGCCCTCACTGCGCAGCAAAGAGGCGGGTGCGCAGCCTCGGCGCGGTGCCCAGGCGCATGCTCTGGCTGCCCACGGAGCCCTGTTCCGGCAGTGCGGGCGACTGCTTGGGGGCCCCTGACGTGGCGGGAATCCCCGCTGCCTCGTCCTCCTCATCGGCGGTCCCTTCCATGAGGCTCTCGTCCAGGCCGCCCCGGAAGCCCGCCCCGCTGCCCAAGGCGCCTGCCCCGCCCGGCCCGCTCTGGGATCTGTCTACAGCAGCAAGCGCCACCTGGCTGCATACCTGCAGTCCAATCACATGATCTGGGCTCCTGGGCCTGCTTCTGCCCTGCATCCATTGACCAGGCATGCTCCCTATACAGCATGGGGCAGGAAACTTGTCCTTGATGCTTGGTCTGGGCTGTGGGGCGCTATAATAACCCCACAGCTGTCCTGAGTCTGATATGCAGCAATGGACAGAGGCCTCAGTCTGCTGCTTGAGAGCGTGTAAGCACAAGTCCACCACTCAGGCTTGAATGCCCTTCCACAATGGGAAGACAGAGACACCTGGAGCCAGGAGGATGGCTGAGAAGGTGCCCCAATCCTGAGGACAGTGTCAAGCATGTAGAGCAATGGCTAAGGCCTGAGAGACGCACCTGGAGCCAGTAGGATGGCTGAGCTGGGGCCCCCGTGCTGAGGAGAGTGGTGAGGGTAGCCCGCAGCTGCGAGGCGATCTCTGTGTCGGTCTCGGCATCCAGCGCGTCAAACAGGCGGCCCTCCACTCTGTCTGGAAGAATGGCTGCTGGATCCCTCTCAGCCAGATGCCTCAGTGTCAGCGCGGCAGCCCTGCAACAGTCAAGAAACCCATGACTGGCTGTACATATGCCATACAGTCATGGCATAGCCAGCAGGCAGCCTCTCAAAACCCTATGGGAAGTGGTTATGTCAGGCAGGTGCCGTAGGGTCAGAGCTGCAGCCCTTGAAGAGCAAGCGTAGTGTACATCAATCATGCAAGGGGTGCATGCCCCAGTGATGGTGGCCTAATGTTCAGAAACAAGAATACACCTTTGCAGAAATGGGGTGAAGACTTGCCTTCTGAGGTTGGGCTGGCGGGAGGGCAGGGTGTCAAGTAGAAGGGGCAGGTGGGCGATTGCGGGCACCGCCTGGGGCGCGAACAGCACCAGCATCTGAGCGTAGGAGACCGTCTCTAGTGCTGCTGCGGCAGCATCCTCTGGTCGCCCAGATGCCGTGCTTATTGCCTGCAACAGGACCACACATCAGGGCTCAGGCTACAACGTCCATAGGCAACTGCCGGTCCATCCTGGACCACAACAGGCTCCAGTATCTGAATGTAGTACACGGCTTCCAGAGCTGCTACAGCCGCATACTCTTGATAATGCTGATGCGGTGCTCATTGCCTCCCTCAACATCATGCACAAGGGGTTTGGGGTTAGCACAAACAGCAGCAGCATCTGGGCGTTCTGCACCGCCTGCACTGCTGCTTCAATTGCAGTTGGTCTCCCCAACATCATGCTGCAGCAGCGCAAGGAATGATGCCACACGCTTAAATGCTGCTACTTCACCTGAAATGTCCTATCCTAAAGGTTCCCCTGTGGCCATGCTTATTGCCTGTCACAATGTCATGCACCAGGGCAAAGGCTCAGGGGCGAGCATGACCAGCACTTTGCGCACACGTTGTAGCCTTGCCGTGTGGGGCGCATGGCTGAGGTGAATGCCATAGCAGCCTCATAACGCATGTCTTTGACATATTCTGTTGTTTCTCTATTCAGACTTGCAGGGATCCTTAATGCCCAGAACATGAATGGTGCAAAAAGCCTACCTGCATCTCACGGATCACCGCTCTGCAGCTACAGTAGGCAGGGGACCCTAGGGTCAGCTCCGGCCCCAGGACAGCCACCAGGGCACTCGCCAGGCGGCCTACCGCCGGCTGCAGCCCAGGCACTGCGCTGTTCTCCTCCAGCATCAGCGCCTCCACTGCATGCCTCAGCGTAGCCTGTACAGGCATGATGCAAGTGTTTGCAAGATTTTCCCCTGCTAAATGGAGCCGCTGATAGCTGTGTTTTTGCATGCAATTCTTATTGCATGCTCAGTGTGGCAAATACACGCATAAACTAATGCCTCACAATGCTCCTCGTCTATTTATTCTCTGGCACAAGAGCTGTGCATCTCCACAGCGTGCCATAGCATCAGTGGGCTTGGTCCTCAAGTACAAGAAGGCAGCCTATCACAATACCCAGCAAAAGCCTTCCCTCATGTCATGCAGTAGGGTTTGATATCAGAGAGCTCTTACCGTCACGTGAGGCAGGAATGCGGGGCCAGCCGAGTTGACGATGAGCCACATGCCGTGCAGGAGCCACAGCTGGGCAGGGCCCGGGCAGACTTGAGCAGCCGCCAGCAGGGTGCCGGCTGTAAGGTTCAGCGTTGACTGGAGAGCGATACCACCCTTGGACCGCACTATGCTGCCCACTGCAACCGCCAGGGCAGCCCTCCTACATGACAAAGAGAGCCTATTTTGACATTGCCCTTGATGTGACACTCAAATCACCACAAGGGATGTTGCCATGACAGCTGACACAGTATAGTACCAGCACAATGCCCTTGTCTGTTGATCAGAAATGGCACATCCAGAAATTCCTTAAGAATGTGGAAGCTTGCGAAGGTACACATGAGCACTGTGAGAGGAGCCGCACAGTGCTGCTCAACTAAGTCATGGTGCTCTTGAAAAAGGAGAGTGTCAGCGATGCTTTAGCAGGTGAAGACATGCCTGGGCGCAGAGGGGCTGTCAGCCAGGGCTTGGACCAGGGTTCTGACAAGGGCGGCTGCAAAGGGGGTTGAGCCAATGCAGGCAGCAAAGGCAAAGATCTCAGCTGCTGAGCGCTGCAGAGCTGCATCGTTGCTGTCAGCTGCTACATTCAGCACTGAGTCTGCTAGTGCGCCAGCCTTGTGTGCCACTTCGTCCCTGCTGCCCAGCTCACCTGCACAGCACAGAGAGCTCTTGAGTATCTATTGTCCACGAGAGAGGACTTACAGCGGCAATCTACATCCCTGCAAAGCCTACAAGGCTCACAGCATGTAAGCATCTACACAGGAAAGTGGCTTTCGACCCAACATGCATTATCAGTGCTGGCCACCTGGCAAGCGGGCGCCAAAGATGTGCTTTATCAATGCGCTCTGTAGCAAGTGCAAGCATAGAGAGACTCTGCGTCATGTTCATTTTGCGTCTGCGGGTTGATGCATGTGTGTTTGGATGCTTGCCTCTGTACTTGCGTGCCAGAGTGTCAAGGCCTGCCAGGGCAGCTGCGCAGGCGCAGGTGACGAGGGTGTGCCTGCGGTTTGGATCTGAGCGTTCCCTCCTGCTCTTGGCCCCGCTGCCCTCAGTTGCAGCCACATTGAGCACCTCCAGAATCTGCATGACATGCACAGCCTTCCGTTTGAATTAGTGAAATCTACAGCTTTAAGGTTGCACATCAAGGCTGGGCCCAGTAGCATCTGGCTTGATCAAGAAAGCTTTCTTACAGGGAAGATTCGTACAGGTGTGCTTGCAAAGAGATTGGCAAAATGCATATGTACAGAGGTAAAAGCCCAGCTAAGACAATGCGGCGGCACCTTACCTTGGGCAGGACTCATCTGTCAGCCAAGCCAACAAGCTCATGACAGGGCCCCATCACAGGCAGATTCGCTGCTGAGGTGGGAAGGCCTACCTGCAGCTGATTTGCCTGAGACACAATAGCCATAAGGGACCCCAGCAGTGTCAGCTGCATCTCCAGCAGAGCAGCAGCCAGCGAGCGGGGCTGAGGCAAAGGCTGAAAGCTCCTCTGCTTTGCGTGAGCGCCTGCAAAGGGGACATTCCCCTTTATCCAAAGCTCCATCAACAGGCTGTATTGTTAGAGGTAACCAGGTCTAGCAAGCCTAGACAAGATATGGCATCTTCTGCTGAATCTCACAATATGCTATATTCACGGTAAGTCATAGCCAGCTAGGATGGTGTGTGAGAGCAAGATGACTCTCACCTGCGTCTTCTGTGTCAGAGTAGCCGGCACTGAAGGGGGAGCTGGCCTCCCAGGGATGATGCAGCGGACCGCCTGGTGCCCCTGCATTCCAGACATCCTCCATTTCTGATCAGCCTATCTGAGGCTTGTGGAGCTGATCTTCTTAAAGCTGCCTCTGGGTGCATTGTCCGTCACCATTGCGCGATTGCCAGACAGCGCATAGAGGGGGCTCGATTCTTGACCGCATCTCGTGCAGCAATCTACCCACGAGCTGTGTTATGCATTTGACATCTCAGGCACAAAGCAAGGTCGTTCCTTCTTATCATCAAGTGTTCAGCAAAAGTTGGCAGGAAAGGACCTGCATATGCGGCTAGGGCATCTTCAAGGGGATCCCTTCCGGGCACCCAGGGCCCAAGTACATCATCCTGTTTATTTAGCGCCTGTCGTAGAGCGCTGGAGGCCACGCTCTCTGCTATTCCTGCATGTAGCACCTACGGCTCAGTCACAATGATCTTTATAGGCCGCAGACTGAACACAGAGGGCCACCCCAAGCCCAAGCGCATTGTCTGTACATGAGCAGACATGTCCACACGCACGAATAGCAGGAAGTTCTGCCTTGAGCGCGCCCAGACAGGCATCGATAGCAGGAGACAGAGATGTCAAGCGCCCTCAGGCCATGCATGTCGTCCTGCTATTCAAGGGCCTGTCTGAGAGGGCCGCAGGACCACGACATCCCACTATCCATTCTTGCAGAGCACGATGGTGCTCGTAAGGGCACAAGGTTTCCTTGACAGTCCTCCTCTGCCAACCTGCTGCCTGATAAGATAAGGTGGAGCATCAAACTAAGGTATCTTCTCACATTTGCTGCAGCGTTTTTACTCCTGAATAGGAGATCAGCTGTCATCCTCAGATACTGATGACAGAGAAATCAGTGCTTGCTCACCTGACCCAGCCTGGCCAGGGGCAGATCTCAGGGCACGGGCGCAGAGCTTCGACACGGCAGCGTGCTCCATGGTGAACGCTGAGGCGTCCGGGAGCGCAAGGTACGCCTCCAGCAGGCGCAGCTGCAGCAGTGCGGCGGCAGCCGCAAACATGATGCTGGGGCCGCCCTTCGTCTTGCCAGGGTCCTGCATGGCATCTTTCAAGGTTGGTGACAGTGCCCATGAGCTTCCGCAGGCGGCATCGACGCGCATATGAGGTTTCTTGTACAGTGCAGGGCTGCATGCAGTGCATGCAATGAAGGCTTTAGTCAGAGTCTTAGATCCCATTTAGATGTGGGTATATTCCATCAGGAGATTTCTTGATTCTAATCCAAGTCATGTCTTTCCACCTGAAAGCAGGGTAAGCTACGCGGCGATGTTGTTAAGTGGGGAGATACGTCTGCGCGGGTCCTCTGCTTACCTGAATGGCTGGCATGGCAGTGATAATGTCCAGCATTGGCGCAAGGTACTCTGCCACAGTCTCCTGAAGCCTGCGCGCCTCCGCCTTTCCCGCCTGGCTGAGTGGGCCATACACAAAGGCCTGCACAAAGCTTGTCCTGCCTTACAGGCTGTGCAAAAGCCTTCACTATATGATTTTGAGGTTATCGTAGCTGCATCACAGATCGAATGGATGCTGAGTCTATCGCGACCCGTTCCCCTACTGCATCAACAGCACCCCTTACAGTGGGCGTGTATGCACTCGCAGTAGGTCCACATGGCGTAGACACACTCAGTATCCATGCATTATGCCAGTAAGGTAAACTTTATACTGAACATGCACATCCTATGTGAATGTGCAAGGGGAGTTCATGGGTCGCTTTACATCCTGCTAAGGCTGCTTCCCTCGCAGACGAGCCCAGAGATGCATTTGAGTGCACACCTGCAGGGCCTCGAGGGCAGAGGCGCGCCACCACATCTCAGCCGCCATCTCAGTGTCCCAGGCCTGCGAGGGTTGCTCCACAAACCTGTGGATGTCCAGCTGCGCCGCGCTGTCCGCGCTGAGCGCCACGGTCCACAGCTCCAGCACATGTCTTCTCTGCAACAGTGCAAATTTGCATGAGACACCAGAACACTGCAGTGATAGCCTGTGGGTCCTTCCTGCTTGAATACATACTGCAGTGGCTGCATGACAGCAGCTGCTGGGGGTGCACCACGAAGCTGCAGTGTCCAGCTTCGCAGCGTTGATTTCGCAAATGTTGGATGCTTGAGCATCCCAGCATGAGGCAGGCGCTCTGGCACCAGACAATGGCCACACAGGTGTAAGTGTTCTACACACATGCAGCAGACCAGCAGCAGGGTCACCTTCTGGCCTTTGGGCAGCCCACTGGCGCAGAGGGCTCCCAGTATGATGTGGCCTGCCTCACGCTCAGCGCCCTGCCCGTCCGGGCGGGTGCTGCCCGGAGTCCTGATCAGGCCCTCCGCCAGATCCAGCGCCCTCTGCCTCAGCCTGCTGGGCATGCCTAGCGGCAGCCTGCACGCATGCAGCTTCATGCTCGGTGGAGGACTTATGTAAGGGCTTTCTTGCTCTCAGAGGGCTTTCTTGCTCTCAGAGGCCTTCTGCCATGCTTCTTGCATCTTTAATTCCTCATGTCGAGCAGGTCAAATACAGCAGCTCCCACACCCATTCTTTGTTTCCCGGATATCATGGCTGTCTAGAATAGTACTGGAAGAGAGACATTTCGAGAAGATGACGCACTCACCTGGTGGCTGTGACAAGCAGGGCAGCTGCTCCAAGGGAGTGCCCATGGACCGCGTCCATTGCCTGTCTTGGCCGGTCCTGGTCCGGCCCTGTCGAGCCTTGCAGCTTGCCGCTGCCTCTGCATGTGCCACCAAACTTTACCGCCACACTATCTCAACCATATCTGGATTGCATCAGTTGCAATGTTTGGATGCGTCAAGTGCCGCCAAGGCGTGCAGGTGGAGAAACACCAACATGTGCAGCTGTTTACTTGACTATCAGAAGCTAATCCGTGGCTGCAGATATTGGCTTAATGTGCCTGCAAGCCTTGGCAGCACTTGGGTGAGCTGACGTATGCAGCGTCATACCTGGCTTGCGACTGCTTCTCTGCGGGAGCTGCTGCGGCTGCCTCAGAGGTTGAGAGCTGTGCTAGCTTCTCAGCAGACGCCTGCAGGCCATCCAACTGCTGGACCAGCAGCCCACTGGCTGCCCCTGGCTCCGCAGCTGCCAGCGCTGCCAACGTCGCAGCTGCCTGCAATGCCACACCTTGCTCCAGTCAGCAGGGTCAAACAGAGCCTTGTCCGTTTCTCATGCCAACAGAGATACATACACATTCTACAAGAAGTAAGCCAAGAAAGCTGGCACAATGCATATTTAAAGACCAAGGGTCTTCCCTTGGTCAATGTGCTGACTTGACAGATCACTCCCTCCTTGCAGCTGCAATCACGCTGTGCAGACAGCATCAGTTGCCGGTGCAGGACCCTTGTGACCCATGCAGAAGCCTCTCACTGCTACTACAGAGCACATGTCAGCTTCCTGGCTAGCTGCTGGTGATGTGCGCAGACTTCCGACGCTGATCCAACATTTGCAAAAGCTCACCTGCATGCGCAGCAGCGAGTGCTGGCAGGTCAGCTTCTGCGTGAGAGGAACCTGCAGCAGCTGCGCGGTCTCCGGGGGCACCTCCCCGAGGATCTCCAGCAGCAGCCCTAGGGTCTCCAGGGTCACCGCAGCGAGGGGCACCTGAGACCCTATCACGCTCGCCGCCAGCGCAACCAGCCTCTCAAGCAGACGCCTCTGCATTGCAGGGAGTAACATCAACCGGCTGAGTCAGGACAAAGTCAGAGTCAGAACAGTGTCAACCAGACAATAGCGCCTACATGCGCATTTAGCCTTTGGCAGTCTTGATCTACCTGCCAGAACATGGCAATCAGGCCTCAGCCTGGTACCGTGTGAAGAGTAGGTGTGTCAGTATCATCAGAAAGCCTTACTACTATGCCAGCTTTCAGCTCAGAGGTTTTGAAGCATACATTGCAACCACAACTATAATGCGCAGAACCCATGCCGTAAAGTCATACCTGTCCCGTCTCGCTCAGCCTTTCAATGATGCCCACTCTGAGAATGCACAGCACTGTAGCCTGCGCCATGGGCAGCTCTCCACAGCTGAGCCCCACTCCACTGTCCCCATCTGTGGCAGCTCCGGCTGGTGCAGGCTTGACAGCTGCAAGCATCTCTATAGCCTTGATGGCAAGATCTACCAGCACGCCCTCATCTCCATCGCTCTGCATGCAGCGCAAACCTTCGTGTCAGCGAGAAGCCTGCGGAAGACTCCCGTAAAGGTTGTTCGACTAAAGACTCCGCCCTATCAAGCTCCTGCGTCTGGCTTCACGACCTTGCACATCAAATATCAACGGCCTTTACTGGACAAGAGGCTGCCAGCTGTAATCAGGCTAACATATAGAGCTGAGAGAAGCAGGGCTCCTGCAAAGACCAATCACCTGGATGGTTGCCATGTAGCTGATCCAGGCCTGCGACATGGCGCGCAGGGATCGCCGCCTATCGGCCTGGGCGGCCTCGATGAAGGGCCTCTCTAGGCACGCACTCATGCTGTCCTGCAGCAGCTTTTCTAGAGCTGCCTTCCTGGCCGGCTTCAGCTTTGGCATGTGCACCTGTGCATGGCAATAGACAATGCATCACTGCTTATACTTCTGATCAATTGGGGCAAAGCCCATCATTGAGCGTGCTTGCGCTACCACCGAGAAATCAGGCCTTATCGTCTTTGCTCAATAGTACATCATACTGGGCTTCCTCAGCCACCTCAGCCATCCATATTTGTGGTCATGCTCTCATCATGGAGTGGCACTCAGTGAAACAGGCCTATCCCTGATGCACGCCATGGATAGTAGGGGATGTCTTGCAACCTCGCCAACTGCGTGCGTCAAAGACAAACCGGACTTCCACTGGATGCAACAGAGCTGCGCAAAGATGCACAGTTTTGTGAGGCGCACCCCCTGGAGAGCTGCTGGGGACTTGGAAGCTGCCACCAGGTCTCCCAGCGCGCCTGCAAAGGCGTCCCCAGTCGCCCGAGAGGCGTCCTCTAGATGAGCGAGGCACAGCTGTAAAGCGTCCTCATAGCCCTTGGCGCTGTTTGCCCACAGCGCAGCGCCACCTGCCTGGGCGATTGACCTCAATACACCTGCAAACGCATGCTCACAATTAGCGGCCTGCAGGGGAAGGAGTTCTGTCTCTGCATGAGAACTGCATGCAGGATGCAGGGCACAGTTGCAGAGCCTCCTCGTAACCACTCAGCGCTCTTCACCCACAGGGCTGCGACACCAGCCATTGCGAGTGGCGGTAGCACACATATGCAGGGGCGCAGCGACCTGGGGAGACACCCAAAGCAGCATGAAAAGCCTCGCCGGCTGTACTCAGCATATCCTATGTACAATTTTTCAGAGATGACCTTTGCCTCAGCACCCCTGCTAAGAGGGTGCTGAGCGGTGAGATACCTATCATGCAGCCTTGCTCTCTGGCCGAATATATCGAGGCCTTTCACCACTGAGTACAACTTGCATGATGGCCACAGTCAACAGCAGCATAGCATCTGTAACCTCATTTCGGGAGACGCAAGGCATGGTGACACGCAAGCCGTTTGCATAAATCTCTGTACGGAAGCAGCTGCGTGTCACCTTGGCCCGTGTTCCCAAATGAGACTACATTGACCTATGAGTTTGAGCACTGTGAAGCCGTTTTACCTGCTGCCGCAAGGCAGGTCTCAGCGGTGGCAGCTTCCTTGGCGACGCGCACAGCTGCCTTCAGCGCGTCGCTCTGGATGGCCACGACGTTCCTGTCCCTGTCGCCCAGGCCTCGGATGATGGCTGCAATCAGCTGAAGCGCCTGTATCTTGGTCTGTGCGTCCATGTACCTGCAAGGATGACAGAACAAGACTGTCAGGGTCCAGTCTCCCCATCAAGAGGCACATGCACAGTTCACGCTTTCCATTCAAGCTGCGCTAAGATGAGCTGCCCCTCACACCTGATTTGCTGAGCACCTGCTGTCACAATGGGCTTGCACCCATGTCTTGGGGCAAGACAAGCCCACCAGGCATGGCTCACGTCCTGGCATGGCATGGCAAGGCATGATCCCACAGGAGGATTTGCGCAATGCCAGGGTGAATGCTTGGTGTCAAAGCCAGTGGGAAAATAATGCCCGCACCTGGCAGTGAACTTCACAGCAAGTGCTAAAGACTCCATGGCACTTGACGCCAGCGACTGTCCATGCACGTCTGACAGCGCAGCCAGCGCCTGCAGCGCGCCTAGTCTGGCGGCTTCTGGCGACCCGCGATTGGACACCTCCTGCGTAAAGAAATCTGTGTCAGCATGCTTCCAGCTGTGATGAAGCCGCATCACAGCAATGTATGTCCTATGCAAGATAAGTCAGTTAAGTTCATGTTAACAGAAGAGCCAGGCCCAGAAGGGCATGTCATTGTAGGATGATGGGCTGAGTGCCAGGATGATGAGTGCGCCACGTACCTTAGAGCCAAGATAACTCTGCAGGGAGGCAACTCTGGAGTACAGGGGCAGAGTGTCTCCTACAAGGTATAGTTGCACAAGGCAGGCGCATATCAGCCAGCGCACCTGCATACAGCACAGCTTCTCAGAGCTCTGCTCCTTGCAGCCTACGCAATGCCCAAAGAGCACAACGATGTCAAGACTCATAGCCCACGATGGTGTGAGTGACATACATATAGGCCAGACTGCATGCATGACGGCCTTGCTTCTTCTCTATCACGTGCTTTATACTACAGGGTGAATAAGTGCGCCAATGAAAGGCAAAGTGTATTACTGGGACAACCTACCGGTGGGGCTGCCCCCTTCAGCAGGACATCTGTCAGAGCTTCCTCGCATCTGCGCTGGTACTCGCGCACCCGCTCTCTTTGGCTGCTGTCAATAGTTACCAACAGCTTCTGCACACCAAACCTCTCATTGTACATGTTGCCTGTGAATTTTGCCGTGTGATCATGAGAGATCTCACATGCCATGTCAGGAAAGCCAGGCGACCCAGGATCGAGGATAGAGAGCCAGCAGCCGTTCAAAACGCTCTTTGCTGGATGTCAGACCTCTCACAGGGCACTAGCAGCAAGTGTGCAAGACAGTGTGTCATCTACACATCGAGCAAAGAGAGACAAGTACCTGGAGCAGCTCCAGCGCTGCAACAGGCTCGATGTTGGCCTTGCTTCCCTTCACCTGGCCCAGCAGCAGCTCCAGCTCTGCTACCCAGATATGGAATCCGAGTGCCTGCAATGACGATACCCCGTCAAACTGTGATTGTCTGGGTCTGGGTGAAGGGTGAGAGTGCTCCCACGTGTGAGTGTCTTGTTCTGCCTCTATTGGCCTTGAAGGACGCTGATGCAGAAGGCATATTCGGAATGATGCGACATCTTCAGCACTCACCTCCTCTTCATCGATGTAGTACTGGGCCTTTGGCTGTGCTGTTTGCGATGGAGCCTGAGGCTCTGTAGGGAACTCGTCGAAGGCAGCGAAATCCTCCATCCTGCGCCCCTATTGATGAAGGATTATCGTACTGACCGGTCGGTAGCCATGGCTGTACATAAAGAGATGTCTTGGCCTCGAGGGCATTCTGAGATCACTAGACTTTGTCAGCGTGACTAGCTATCGCGGTCGATTCCAGCAGCGTGGGCCAGACATGGGTTCATACGGTGTTTTATCTGGTTCCTCTGTTTGTCTAGTCTCCTCTCATGGTGCTACCTATCTTGCTCATGCTATAGTGGGAGGGAACCTGCAAACTTCATCCATCATTTGCTGCTGAGCCACAGATTGACACTTCGGTGATATTCATGCTTTTTACTGGCATGCGGATCCATAGCTTGCAGCTCGGGCTTCCTTCCAAACGCATGTACTAAGCTGTGCGGTGATGGTGCCATTTTTGGACCTGGCCGTTGTCCAAGGTTATGCTGATGTACTCGGCGCCGTTTGCCCGCTCCTCTCTTCAAACGAATGCTCGTATGCATTAGGATGTCCTATAACGTCTTGTGTGCAGCTCAAGCCAATCATTCGACAGCGCAGAGCGATTCAAGGCTTAAGTTCGGGGACGGCAGGGGCAAGGCCGTGTAGTGCGTTCCTCGATGCACGGCTCCGACCAACTCGCTAATCTCAAGAGTACATAGAATTAGAAAGAGGCATGCGCAAGCTTATGTGCCGAGTTGACGGCCAAAGTACAAGGCAGCCGGTGTGATCAATAAGAACGGCCCTACAACTCCGGTCTCATTTCTCATTTACCTGTCAGGTCTGTAGCTTGATCAGCTCAGTAATCTGCGTCGCGCCGCGCCCAGACACTGCGCTTGTGATGTCTGTGCCCATCGCCAGAGTCATAATGTCCTCATTAGGACCTCACCGCCAACTGTCATTGCTTCGAGAGGTCTCAGTGGACACCTACTGGCAATTGGCACAGATATTCTTTCGGCTCTGCCCTCTTCGCTCTGAGTAGGTGACGTCCGACCTCGCAGCTCTGAGCATCAGCTTCATACGCCAGGAATGCTGTAAGACAATCACCGATACTGTCAGGTTTCAAACGGAGCTCTTGACACAGCTCCGACAATAAAGGCTCAAATTGCTACACCATTGCGCTAGTCTCACAGGTAGCCTGTCTGGAAGGAAATAGCATTAATGGATGTCGCAAGAAAGCCAGCATCTACATCAGTTCTCATTTCACATCTGCAAACTTGTGATGTCTATCAGAGGCTGAGACGTTACCTGACGCTCTGTTATGTTGTGCCGGAACAGGATGGAGACAGACCAAAAGTTTGAAGCTTACAAAATGCAATTGGAAAACTTTAAAGAAGAACTCATAGCGCATCTGCAGGACCCGCACCAGACCCCTGCTATGTAAGTTCTCTAACATCATGGTGCATTTTCTGCTGACCCTCGATGCCAGGCAGATGAACTTGAGGTGCACCTTGTCATTCTTGAAGGCCATCAAATGCAACACATGCTCTGATCTGCAGGATGCCTGTCCCCGCGTGGCAGAGATGCATGGATTAGGCAGATGCAAAGGATAGTCAAGCGCGGGCGCTGAGAGATGAAGCAATGGCGCTTGTAACGCATGGGTCAAAGGAATTGCACGACCTGGCTGTGGCAAAATTTGGGGAGGCGGACAAAATAGAAGATGAGGCCGCAGGACTGCGGAAGGAAGGGCTTCCTTTGATGGAAATGGGAGAGCGGGACCTCGGTAAGCTTATTATGCACATGCCTGCGCTCACCAAAATGTTCAGGCAAACTTGCCTGGCACAGATGTGCGCTTCAACCTGCCAGCCTCCAGGATGTTGTTGATGCTTCACTCCCTATGGAGAGTCTGGGCGTGGGCGTAGCAAAGCAATGAGGGCTGCTGTTGTCGCATGACCATATGCCCACACTTGCCTGCAGTTGTGGCAATGTCTGCAATGGCGGCCATGTGTCTTGTTGCCTCTGAGTGACTTTCACAAGGCTGCGAGAATAATTTCCAGAATGAACAGGTAGCAGGTCTTATATCTCTCAGTTGGGCCTTGCATAGCTGTCTTGCCGGCCAAGACACTTGGCAGCTGCAACGCGCCTGTGCTCTATAGGAGAAACAATCAGCTCGCTTTAGGACTCACGCCGCCATGTACTCGTGATTGCTGCACTCATACCTTTCACAATGTGCTACGCTGTGACTACACATGCAAGCATGTAATGATGCAGCTCCTCCGAGCCCTGAGGAATGGCGCCAAGCAAAAGATAAGTACAATAGTGCCAAAGTTGCGAAGAGAAGTAGGGCTTTTGTGGACACAGTGAATTTGGATTTTGACACGTGGCGAAAGGTGATGCGCACATTGGAGCTGCAGCGGAATGGTATATTGGAAAAGGATACAAGCCCCCTACCTAGGCCGAATGCTTTGCCAGACTTTCGCTGGGATGACCGCGAAAAGGGCGCACAGTCTCACAGGTGGGAATCTTGCATGCACATTTTGTAAGTTATCACACCCTGTTACTTGATGATGATGTTGATCATGATGCCTTGCGCCGCAGAGAGGGCATGTGTTTGGGTGTCATGCATCTTCTCTTGGTGTCCCGCAGGTCAATCATTGAATACCCTACCTGCAAAGCATCATCGAGTTGGGCCACGGAGACGTAGACTGGGTTGATGCAACCAAAACTCATCCACATCTCTTGTGCTACCATGGACTACAGGATCTTGGCCAGAACTTCACAGGCACCACAGATCTACTTGTCGCCGACTGCTTAGCGGTTAAGGCCCATGTGCCTCAGCTAGGCTTGCGAGTCCTTTTCCATTTGACCAAGGAAATCGCGGATTCAGACCACATCCAGGCTGAAGCAAAGCTCTTGCTCGCCAATCTCATCTCCACAAAGGACAAGCCAGTGGTGGTGAGTTCTCTGCACCATCACTAGCACCTTACCATCGGCATGGAGTCCTTAGTATATGCCATGGCCAATTGACAAGAATTTTGGTCTCATACTATGCTTGCTTTTACTGCAGGCGGCCTCAAGCTGGTCTGGCATATGATTGTTTCAAAGCAAGTCATCAATTTCTTCCATACCGCTGATCTCTTTATCTCTATTGTAAAGCATCCTAGTGGAGAAGCTAACAATTGTGTGTGAGCAAACATGTGGCATCACGATAATGCCTTAATTATCATACGCTCCTTTTCGCAGGTGCTCACAGATCTCTGTGAGGCATGGCATGCCCTCTGGGTGGATGGTCTAGAACTCCTCCAGACTATATTTGCTACGAAGGAATCAGCAGTGGAGTCTGTGAATGACCTCCTTGCTGGTCGCTCGGAAGCATGCCGGGGCGGCCTCGGGGCCAAAGCTGCGCAGAGGAGCGAGATAGATCTATAAACATCATATATATGATGGGTAGTAGTGTTCCATGATCTTGTTGCTGTGCGGAGCAATTGCAAGAGATTGAACGCGCAATGTTACAACACTGGCACTCCATATGCACGGTCTGTCCACAACCCAACACAATGAGAGGTTATACTTTCAAGGCTTGAGATGTTGGATGTGTATCGTGGTATACTAGTATATGTAATATACACTATGATAGCCAACTTGACAACGCATTTTGGCGCACCAAAAAGCAAGCCCACATGCAAACTGTGGCTAAAGTTTTGCATTCTCGTCTGAATGGCCTACCACATAGTCTGTCATACTAGACCAGCAGTCTCTGAGCGCAATCTACGTAGACGTGCTTGTGCTGCCGGTCGCGGGAGGGACATGCAAAATCACATTCCTGTGGTGCAAAATTTGAAGCCTAGAGATGACTCCTGAGCGAAACTTTCGACCTAAGGCTGGCATGCAAGGTTGTTGTTTGCAATTTTGACACTTCTGAATCCTAATGGCTTTGCCAAGATTGGACCTGGGCATTGTCCGTCAATTCTGGCATTCTGTCATGTTCTGTCAGGAAGGGCTTGAGGCCACCTCTGAGTATCACCAGCTTGCAGAACAGCACACAAGTCACCGCCGATCGCAATTATCACGTGCTGCATAAGGTAGGTCCCGTCGTTCTTCGTTTGCAAGGCCATTTCATCACGATGGACAGGGTAGGGTGTTGGAGATTCCCTGTGTCAGGACCCGATACTTGCGAGTGTGAAGTATGATACAGCCGCACCAGGCTGCCTGATGCCGCACTACAGCCCTCACGAGGAGTCTGCCGTGAATGTGCTGTGATCTGTGACCTTTCCAAAACAGCTGTGAACGGTCAAGTCTGCTTGAGGACATCATGATGCCCAAGATAGCCATCACCTGCACAAGGTGTTTGTCTGCAGACTTGTGCAGCTATCGAAGCTGAGCTGTGGCCTCATGTCCTTTTAGGAGGGGCCAAGGCCACCTGGACAAAAAACAGTTTACGGACAGCACACACCCCTGCCGCGGCGGCATATCAAATCATCACGTGCTGCTAAAGGTACAACGCACTGTCTTGATAAAATCTCCAAGACCTCTTGACACCTGATGCACAAGCTCTTCCTACCACTTGCCCAGCACTTCTGCCGTCGCCAAAGTTGCAAGTGCAGCCTCTGGAAATGCATCTGTGAAAGTCTGGTGTTGGGGCAGTCGCAGCCCGCGTCATGTCTCTATGTGTATGCGCAGCGCCAAAAGTAATGTCCTGAGTGAGGTTTTTAGTGCCGTGCAGTATAAAATCATCAATTGTTGCAGGTGTTAATCAATGTATGCAATGTTAAAGTGATAGACTGCATGCTTAGTAGAGCTTGCGCACTAAAGACTCGGAGTCCTTACACTTGATGTTATGTGAGACCTTACACAGTCCCATCCATAAGAGAGGTCCTTCCACCACATCAGATTAAGCTTGCCCTACTATCCCGTAGTACTACTGGCAAGCCTAACGGGAGTGTATCAACTTGAAGTCTGATCTACTACATGCAGGATGAGCAATCCCGAAGAGCTATATCAACAAGCACAATTGAAGAGGGAGGCAGCTTACGCTGTCAAGAAGGAAATGGGCGATCTTGTGAATCAGGGTCGGATAGACTTGGCAGAGGCAAAGCTCCAGGAGTTTTTGGCCTTAATGAATGAGGTAAAAGCGCTGATGAAAGGACATTTCCGCCAGCTTGAACAGCAGATCAACTCGAGACCCGATAAGCGACCAATGCAGGTGCACGCATTCATGAGCATGTTTTGCCCAAGCTGCCCGGCCAAAGTCGGCATAGTTACCTGCCGGCCTGCTGCCGGTGCTAGTACTCTGTCGTCAAGAAAAGAGGCATGCTATCATCTATCAGGGAAGGAGTTGGTTGAAGGAGAACTCGTGCTTCAGCTGGGCCCGCATACCTACTGTGGTGCTCTTGCGTTATGCAGCAAGGAAAGGAACTAATCATGCAGCTGTCCAAGTGCCGAATTATGGTAGCCACATGCTTGCAAAGCATCTCCTGTGGCGCTTACAAGGATTTAGATTCCGACATCTTCTGGCACTAGCCTGCATGCAACTCTAAAGTGTCCTTGGTGCAGGTCGCATTAGCGGCTCTGAGGAACTGTGGCGGCTTCATTATGATAGCTCTGCAATGAAGCGAGAGGAGTTGCTAGAGAGGGCTCCCGTTAGCGTGAGCAACGTCAGCACCTTTGTTTGGGCAAAGGTGCAACGCACTGCAAACCTCAGGAGTGAGACTTGCAAAGAGCTCCCAGTGACAAAGCCGCATGCAATGCAAGGCGCTGGCTGCAACAGCATTAGCGAGGACGCTCAATGTCATGGGTGGGTCCCCTATGCGGGCATCCTGTGCATTGCTGTGTTCTATCCTGGCTTGCAATTGCGACGAATAGGGTTTGTGCTCAAATGTGCGACCATGCATGGAATTCAGTTGACTTTGCAGGTACATTCCCCGCCTGAAAAGAATCTTTGGCATGGGTGGCGCGGATGCAGAGTGGGTTGATGCAGCCAACGACTACCCAGAGTTGCTTAGCTTTGACGGGCTTGAGCTGCTAGGCTTCGATTTCAAGGGGACGGCCAATGTGCTTATGGCTGATGGAGCAGCGGTAAGGGACTCTCAGCCGCGGAAGGGCATGCGGCTCTTGTTCGTCATCAGAGAGAAGATTGTGCCATGTGATGTCAACTCTGCAAAAGCAACCCTGGTGCTGGGCAACATCCACAATCCCGATAACATGCCCATTGTGGTGAGTTGGCGCATGGCCTGCTTAGCATTGCGTCGCCTTGACTGCCAAATTATCCCATCCACTTTGGCATAGAGCCTTGCCTGTGGCGCACACATTTTCTTCCGGTATGAGAGGATCTCCTAGCAGCCTGCCTTGATGTCTGCATGGCATGCCGGCATGGCGCCATTCAAAATGCCAAAAGCATGAGCATCTTGCTCTCATATATATTGTTGGTGGTAACGACTTGCATCAACATCTTGCTGTGACAAGCATCTGGCAACGAGGATGACAGCCCCATACATCCACCCACGGGTATTGTTGCTACAGGTGCTGACGGACCTTTGTGAGGAGTGGCATGCCCTTTGGATGGACTGGGACATCATCCAGCACCACCCTTTTGAGTCAAGGGGCCTGGCAATTGGACACATTTAAGAGTATCTTGCTGGCTGCTTTGGTAAAGAGAAGGGTACCAGGTCCACATCCTTTGCACGAAGGAGTGAGATGTGCCCAAGGCTAGACGCCAGCTACGTGGACAATAAAACTGTTCCATGGCAGATAGAGGGCACTCGCGTCAGGGTCACCCCGGCTGAGGCAAAACACATGTACCACTTTGAACGCCTGCTCCCGCGCTGTGCTCCCTCGTAGGAATCCTACTAGTAGCCTACCTGAGAGGTTGTAAAAGGCACCCTTGCCTGGGATAGCACAGACTCTAAAGCCCCGCTTGGCTATATGCCCCTTGCCGCCAATATAAGGTCACCTATTGTCTGCATCACCTTGGCATTCTTGTCTAAGGCGGTGATGGACTAGCTATAGCAAGAGCAAGTTTCATGCAGATGCCAAATTATGATGGCACGGCTTGAGTAGGAAGCGATGTCACGTAGCAAGAAGCACCTAGATATGTATGTGGCAAGCTACCAGCAAGAAGATTTTTGCATGGTCATGAAGGGCTTGGCAATCAGGTGGGGAGGTTGCCTCAATGTAACGTGATGTAAAATAAAGGGGAGGGCTCATCACTCCCAAAGTTTGAATTATGAACTGCTCTTGTGACTTTGGACGTGCAATTGTGCAACCATGGCGATATAGCCACCCATGGGTTTATGAATCCAACTCGTGCACTCAACAGCGCTTTCCAGCACCAAGTGTCATTTTCTTAGCACCCTGTGGTGCTTGCAATCAGTCAACATATTGTGTTCACGAAGTTCGCAGAGCAGATATTCGGGAAGTCCATGCATCAGACGTCTATAGTATTCTCATAAAGGAGGCGACCCGTAGCCTAGAGCCATAGGAAATATTATGTAGTACTACGGTACACATGGGAGTCTAGCAGCCTCGACCACAGGGGCCAGCACATTCACCATGCAAATCTGTCTGCATCCCATGTCTGGAGGGACGCAATGCATCAAGTTTACGAGTTGTCGATCAGCATTGCCAGATGCAAGCATATCGCTTATTGACGAAGTTGAGTCTGTAGCTCAATGACGTGCAGCATGGGGTTGGTGATGCTGAGCACCATCCCTTCGCTGCTGGTGAGGTGGTAGTCGCAGGCGTGGTGAATGAGGTAGTAGCAGTCATTCAGCATTCCCGACGCCTTCATAGTGTCTTTCTCGATGAGCGTGTAGTCCTTGGGCACAGGGATAAGCTTGGCAGGCTGCCCCTGAGGACGCTCTTCAAAGTGCAGCGTTGCCGAGAGGATGTCATGTCTTTGCATCACCATGTATATGTCGTTCTTGAGATGCTTGACCAGTACCTCTTCGTCCTTGTAGCAGAACTGCGACATAGCTCCTGTGGCCAAGAGCAATCCTCACGGACACGTCTTCAGGCTGCTAAAACGACAAAAATATGTATACATTGCTTTCAGGGAGCGTCAGCCATTCTGCGTAACAGCCGGCTTGGCAAGTGGACTACCACAGCTTATAGTGATTATAGTGGCTACCCCAGTGGTTACTTGTAAGCAGCATACCTTTCTATCCACAAGAGCTTGTTGGCGTCACCTCAGGTGAGCCCTTGATCTAACCGCCGCACTTGCTTATAGAGCTCAAGTGTACAGACTGTGTTGCTCCAACTTGGAGGGCTCGCCACCTCCGAAATCAGGGTTCCGACACCGCTAATTTGTCAGGCAGTGGCTGTCCGGTGACACTTTGATTTGCAGAGCCTCATACTCAGTCCGTTTTCTTCCACCTCGAACCAGTAGGAAGTCCGTCTGTAAGATCCTACCGGCACTAACCATCAGATGATAGGTAAGCTGTATATCTGTATCTGTGACACTTCTTTGTCATGTTGACTCGCATGCTCATGGATCCTCTGAATGAAGCATCTCTGCTATGTACCACAGGGATGACGGCCTCCCACACCAGGTGGTCAACAATTCTCAGGAAAGTAAGCTGCAAAAGCTGAGAGCATCGTCAAGGACAGCAAGGCCGTCAACCTTCCTAGTAGGCACATCTCTTGTGCCTTACTGCTTGCAAGGCCGCGTTATGAGCCCGAAAGGTTTCTTTGATGATTTCTCAAAGAGGGCCTACACTACTCGCCAGGGTACAGAAGTGAGACTAAGATGCTGCCTGAGTTTCTGTCATGTTCTGATAGGAAAGAGAAACGAACGCCTGATTACAACAATTTGTACCCTGCGCCACATCACACCATCACTTGTAACACAAGGTATGACCCACCGTCGCACAGGACCTTACAATCGTTTTGAGTCCCTTTTCTGAAGGCCCCTTTTTGTCACAACATCGTACAAGGAAGGCATTCCGTTCCTTGTCACCTCCCCAGAAATCATACATAGGGTTGCAGGTGCAGCAATTGGAGTGCAATAGCAAATGTTTGCTTCCGATAAAGTTGCGCCATGCGTCATCACAAGACTCGCACCCTAAGCTCATTGTGATGTACAGTGACTCGTGCTGCGTAAAATCGGCCAGTGTAGCCTTTGCTGACCACCGTCTGCAAAGTCAGTAGAGTGACATGCAGGATGAGCAACCCTGAAGAGCTGTGGCTTCAAGCACAGCTGAAGAAGGAGGCAGCTATGGTGCTAGAGAAGGAACTGGGCGTCCTTGAGAACCAGGGACTGACAGATCTGGCAAAGGCAAAGCTTAAGGAGGTTGTGGCCTTGTATGATGTGGCGCAGCTGCTAATGGACGAGATGTTTCGCCTGTATTGGCAGCATCTGCTTGAGCAAGGTAAGTGAGCAGTGCATGCACATGCATTCAGGGGTTTGTGTAGGCCACAATGTGCGGCCTGCAATGTAATCAGCCTTCTGCCGTATTGATATCTTGCTGTCAATACTTGACGCACATGGGTTGTCATCAATCAAGATGATGTGAACGGGCTGATTTGGTGGAAATATCATTCATGCTCCAGAAATCCTACAAAATTTGCATTATTGTCGTGCTGCTTTGCCATGCCTATCATAGGCATAGTATTACAATGCTCGCAAGTGTAGCAGGTAGTGCTGAGCCACCGTAGAACCTGCTATGCTGCATTACGCATTTGCTGGTTTCATGTGTGGTATGCCGCAAGCTTGGAGAAGTGGCTTGCCATGCAATTGTCTAATTGCCATATTAGCTAAAATATGGTGGCAAGCGCACTCTCATTAAGACTCAGGGCTGTATCTGGCCGTTGTGAGACTCACACCATTGCGTCTGCAGGGCACGCTCTGTGACTAATCACGTGACAGGGTTCTACTCGGATAGGACCTGGCACTTGCCTGTTTGCAGCTGCAAATTTACATTGTTCTTGATGCAGAATTCAGGCTGGAATGCGCAAGGCAGCACATCATTGATCGTGTCATCATGAAGCAAGAGAACATTGCTAGAGAAGGCTGCCAGGATTGCGAGGAGCTTGAGCGATTGGGCTTGGAGGGACGTAGAAAGCACGGCAGGCCTTAGCATTGAGATCCGCATCAAGGTCCCAATGACAAGCTTGCATGCACTGCATTTTGCGCAAAAATGGTGGCTGCAATAACATTGACTCGCACAAGTGCACTCAACCTCAATGTTGGGCCTCCTGAGAGCCTACCGTGCATGGCTGTAATTTGTCGTGGCCTGCAGATGGACATCGGCAAGAGCAACTTCAGGCAGATGGCAACTAGAGAGATTGCTTGCGCCTGGTAGGAGTGAGAAGGCAAGAAGGGCTTTAAGGAGGAGCGAAAGTCAGGCATCAACAAGCACATCAAATGGAAGTGCCCGGGCTGTTAATCAGAATAGCATCACTTGTGAATAGTTATGGGCATGCTTGGTGGGAAGGCTTCCCCACTTGGTCTAGGCTGCATCCACAATTGCAGTTTTCGATGAAATCTAATCTGTACCTTCTACGGCCAAGCCTAAGGCTGCGGCTTTGGCAGCTCTCAGAGACAAAACACATTAGATAACGGGAGTCCTTTTTGTAAAATTGGAAGTCCAATTGTGATCACTGTGAGTCCATGGGCCTTGCAATAGGAGAAATGAAAAGAGTGGAGAAGTCAACACGCTTTGCTTGATGACCCTGCTGTAGAGAACCACATTATAGCTTCCATCCGGTAGCTGAGAGCGAAGCAGTCATCGTCCATATCATGACTTCAGCAGCAGCGTCTCGAGAATATGATGTCAGATTTTGTGGTCATGTCATGTCTGCAAGCGCGCCGGATACATCATCTTGACAGCGCTGATGTCCCATACCCAAGCTTGTCAGCATGATGACGTCATGTCTGCAGCTTCTCCAGCTCGTTGCCCTTCGCTGTGCTGCGCCCGAAGACTGCGCTGGGAATGCCCGTTCCCATCGCCAGCGCCTCAATGTCCTCCTTGGGGAGTCCAGTGCCCGTCACCTCATTCCCGACCGTCACCCAGTAGTTGTGCAGGTTATTCTTACGCCCGAAGATCTCTATGTACTTTCCTGCACAGAGCCAACCCCCTTTAGTGTTACATTAATGGGTTGAGAAGCCCCGGGATTGCATGCACATGAAGCCTACGGCCTCTGTCTATGCCATGCCTCATGCTAGCAACTGACATACTTCTGTCACGACCCCCGCTCAATGTGCCCCTCAGGCAAACATACCCACAGGCACCATGTCGACACCTGGACCCAACACAACCAACACAGTCGATCTGGCAGCTGCTGAATAGCTACTGATGGCAGGTCGTGCAGACAGGAGCTGATTTGTGAAGGCAACGAGAGGAGGCTTACCGCCGGGAACAAGCTCCTCTATGAGCTGGTAGATCTCCTCCGGCTTCTGGCTCTGCCCTCTGCGCTCTGTGTATATCACATCTGAGCCCACGCAGCTCTGCATATTAGCACTGCCGGCTTAGTATACGAGGAGAGCTGTCTGAGCATGTGCAGCAATTCATTCAGATGGAACGACACGCATTTGTTGGCAAAGCTGCGCGTGCACTTTATGCATAGGGAAAGCTGGTCGCCCCATGAACCTGCTACGCGGGTGTGGCTCATGTGCTGAGACTCATGTGATTCATGCCACTGGACGGACACCCAGCTGTGCTTGGATTGAAGGATCTGCAAAAGGATGTCAAAAGCTTGCCTTCATGCCGGGAGGGTCCTTGCCCTTCTTGCCCACAAGGCAGACCTCCTTGGCGTGCTGCAGGTAGTAGCCGTGGCTCTTGGCCAGCCGTCTATTCACGGTCATCTTCACCCACACAATCTCATCCACTAAGCTGCAAATGACAGTGCACCCATCAGCTTCAGCCTCCAGGCTTGTTGCCGATACTGTCAATACTGATGCTGCTTGCAAATTTTGCCTGCATGATGCCTTGACTGGTAACAGGCAGACTGACATTGCAAAAGAGCACTCAGCACCCGCAGTTGCGCTTTTGGCATCCGCAGAACGAAAGCAGCATTTGGCTGACCTTATGCGGCTGCATGGCACCCTAGATCAATAGAGAGGCAGGCTCACTCAAGGGTACCCAGAGCCTTCATAGGCTTCTCTGGACCCCTGATATATTCCTGGCTTCGAGGAGCTAGATGAGATACGATAAAAGGCAGGAGATGTATGAGGCTCACTCATAGCCCCAGTGCTGAAACAGGTCCAGCGTGAACTTGTACTTGGCGTTGATGACCCAGATGAAGAGGAAGCCGTTGCTCTGCAGCTCCGGCACAGGAAGCGCCACAATGTCTGCATCCGTGAGCTGGCTGTAGCCCAGAGACACCCCTGCACTTACAAGTGTGTGTCGGTCACTTGAATGTAGCCGGTCACAAAAGTAGCCCAATCTCTGTTTCTGACTGCAGCTCCGGCACAGGGAGCGTCGACCACATGACTGACACACACTTGTGCTTGCAGGAGTGTCCCTAGGGGTACAGACAATTGGAATGCAGGCATTGTGCAGCTCCGGCACAGGGAGGGCCAACACGGCTGCATCAGTCGGCTGCTACAACCCAGAGACACCCCTGCACTCAAAGCGGTCCATGAAAGCTGCGTGGTACTCTCCGTGCACAGCTGGCCACAGACAGACACATCTATCGATGGTTGACCCTCATGTAGAGCTGGCAAGGGTCTGACGTCTGGTCATGCGACAAGACTATCTGTTTTAGATCAACACCATGCATGAGCATAAGGCAACGAGGCAAGCGCCACACGGCAGGTGCAGACAGGGTCTCAGCGTGCTGTTGTGCATCCCACAAGCTTTAAATCTGACAAGGCACTTCCCCTCTCTGGTCAGGAGTAGGGCAAACTAGGACGTTACCAACCTCGAGTGGGGTTAGCTGTGGCGAGTTGCCAGGGTGGGTCCATCATGATGACGTCGAACTGTGTCAGGCTGCTCAGCTTGCTCCAGTCATACGTCATCACATTTGCATGGATAGGTATGCACTCTGGCGGCACCTGCCACTCGCTAGGGTCCAGATCGTCCACATTCCCCAATGTGTAATCCTCACCCTGGCATGCATAGCATTGGACGCCTTAGCATGTGTCGTGGTTGAGCGCTGCACTCTCATCTGTGCAAAGGTCCTTGGGGCGCATTTCCAGGAGTCTGCATGTAGCCTGAATTAATGTATGGGCAAATCGGTGGTCTGGAGAAAGGCCATGAGATGCAGAAACGACTCTGTCAAGGCAGTAACAGCCCTCCAGTGTCAGCTGTGCCCCTGCCTTATTGCCAAGATGCCACAAACACCCATAGGCTGAAGGACGCGCTTCTTTCCTGTCTTAGGAAGCAGGACTAAAGCAGTCCAGTTACCTCTGCATCTTCTGGACCAGCTGGCGCTTCAGCCTGGGCTTCGTCAATGCTAACAGCAACGCCCAGCGCCTGTAGCTCGTTGCTGACATCTCTGATGCCCTGCCTGTACGCCGCTATCTCGTCGTCTAGATCTGCATCTGTCAAAGCCGCCCATCTTGCTTCTGCACCTGCCTCACTGCCGTTCAGGAGTCTGCTCGCCTTGTCTACGCCATTTGCCTCTACATTCTCATCCGGATCTACTCCATTGGTCTGTGCATCGTCTTCAAGGTGTTGCATCCAGTGTCAATCAGGATGTCGAAAGAAGTGAACAAGATGGCGCTCTCCACACAGATGATGCGCTGGTCCGATGCCCCTCCCGCTTCTCTCCTAAGCGGTCTACAGCAGTGTAGAAGTCTCAAATATGAAGAGTGAAGGTATCCGGAAGGTGACCAGAGTTGCGAGATTTGGCCCCATACACCTCTGGGCAACACACCTTGGGCAGCTGCCCGAGCCCAGGCCCGCGATGAGACGTTTCGTCGGCAATATTTGTATGCCGAGTATCATTTGCGCTGTTCCTCGTACGAGAAAGTTTTTCTGGAGCACTCGGGACCATTCAAGACAGGCAGGGGCACCCAGCCTCGAAGCATAAGGTCTTCATGTTTTGACGATCTGCGCAGTGGTTGAAGAGTGATACAAGCGGCAGTCCCGTCGAACTTGGATGGAAGACACAGTTGAGGTAATCAACTTGAGATTTCTTGCCTCATGCATCACACACGGCTAAAGTGATTTCGTCCTAGATGAATCACCTTACGGAAAGGCTGCCCGTAGCACCTGGCCCCTTGATGACTATCCAGTACCTTATATCTGGCTTATTGATGCACTTCAATCAACGAAGGATGATGCTAGCCGTATGCCCAGCCGTTTTGCCTTAGTCAGGACCCTGCTCAATGAGGTTACCAGACACGTGCACCAGAGCCTGGCGCATATGATTGACGGCCTTCTGTGTGTGTATCACATATAACAGTGTCGGTACAGCACATCAGAGGCAACTAAGAGGCCAGCGACGTCCTTGCAGAATGGTATCTTAGGCGCGAGCACCTGCTTCCTGCTGCTGGTGCTTGCAAATCTTAGCAAGAAGCTTGCGGCATGCAGAGGCTGTAGCAGGGTGGATTTAAGCAGATCTCAGGACAGCCATGCTGCTGTGTGGAAGGATGCACAGGATGCGCAGTGGAAATGGAGCGCTGTCTCATGCATGCTCGGAGATTTCCTGCTGCTAACCCTTGTGATTGGCTTCCTTCTTCGGGAGCAGTTCTTGCATGTGCAGGGGCTGGCAGCGGCTGGCAGCCACCAGGGAAGCTGCAAGCGCAAGGGGCACTCTGCAGAGGACAAGACGTTCAGTATGTAGGGACTGCATCAGCACATCTTCTGAGATGTGTACACTAAGAAGGGTCCTCGTGAAATACTTGCCGGCGCAGGAGTTGGCAGCAGCTGCAGCCATCAGGGAGGCTGTCAAGCGCAGAGGGCCACTGTGCAGAGGACAAGATCTTCAGGATGTAAGAGTCGCAGCAGTACTTTTTGGGATACTGTCTGCTTCTGATGCATGCTCCTGATGGAGTGCCTGCTGGTGCAGGGCCTGGCGGCAGCTGCAGCCACCAGGGAAGCTGCCAAGCGCAAGGGGCACTCAGCAGAGGACAAGGCACAGCCCAAGAAGGCGCGCCGGGTTCCCATCATATCCCACGAGGTCGCCATCCCGAAAGGCTACGTGGCCAAGGACCTCAGTGAAGAGCTTCATGGTGTGTTTTGTGCCTCTTCTTCTGATTGAATATGTGCTATGCATAGGACTGGCACATTGCACAAAGTCAGGATGGTCAGAGGAAACATGCCAGGCCGTGGGAAATTTTGGGAGGTGTATAGCCGGGCGCCATATGTCTCAGCGGATCTCAGACGGATATACCCTATAGGTGTCGACGGGTCCAGACCACTCTGAGGGCTCATCAACATAAAATGCCCAAGCAATTGTGGCTTGTTTTGCGCACCCATACCTCAAGCTAGAGAAGTTCACATCTCTATTAACAACAATGATGCTCATGAAGATGTCACTTCTGCAGGAACCCTGGAGGCACCCAAGTGGACTGGGCCACCTGCAAAGGAGTACCCCTTCACCCTGGACCCTTTCCAGGAGGTCTCTGTGGCCTGCATTGTAAGGCCCTCCAGCTCTGGACCTTCCTCTCTATAGCACGACAACACTTGCAGCTGCACGGCAGCTTCATGCATGATGCCATGAGTGGCATCAGTGCGTCGAGCAGCATGTGACATCATGCTGCAGGCCTGGCTAGGATATCCATCCCTCAGCATGACGGTTCCTTGCAGCTTCATGGCAGCTGCATGCGTGTGCCCAGACTGGCATCAGAATATCAAACAGAATGCATCTGCATTCAGATTATGCTGCAGGCTCTGGCAGGAAACTTCACTCCTCTGGCTTGCAGGATTTTCAGGTCTCCTCAGGATGCATGCTGAGGGTTCAACTTGCCTTCTGCACCGCCATGTGCAACACTTTCAAGTCTGGAAAGTGCATATTGGGCTGCTAAAGGTTTCTTGAGGCCGTCTCAGCTTGCACACTGAGCTGCAGCAGTAGAGGTGCTCCAACATCTTGGCTACCATGTGTAGCAAATTCCCACTTGTGACAATGCATACTGGGCCGCAGGAGCGAAAGGAGTCTGTTTTGGTGTCTGCACACACCTCAGCAGGGAAGACAGCCGTGGCAGAGTATGCCATTGCCCTGGCCTTCAAGGCAAAGCAGAGGGTCATCTACACCTCGCCTCTAAAGGTTAGCGTCCCTTAGTCCTCCACAATAACAGCTGCGCTGTAAATCGCGTGCTTCAAAAAACATGGAGCTGCAGGAGCGTGCAAACCCTTCATGTCAGGGTATCTGCTCTGGCCCAAATTTGGCAGCATGATCTCCATTGAACCTTTTCTTCACCCTTGCAGTCAGCTCCCGTCATTCCTTTCTGCACCCATGTTGTGCATTGTTCCGGCAACAGGCCTTATGGGTCCTTTGGAACTTTGACATTGCCTGCGAATGGGACTTTCAACATCCCAGTATTGCTGCTACCTGTGTAGAACATGTTTGAGGTGCCTGACAGGACAGCTTGCACGCAGGCGCTGAGCAATCAGAAGTTCAGGGAGCTGAGCGAGGAGTTTGAGGACGTGGGGTTAATGACGGGGGACGTCTCCATCAACCCCCACGCGCGCTGCATTGTCATGACTACCGAGATCCTGCGCAGCATGCTCTACAGGTGCGCCTGCATGCAGCAACATCCTCCGAGAGTCTGCAGCGTATGCAATGCCCAGGGCTGACGTCTGGGGATGTCTGCAACAACTCACATGAGCCCTGCATCGTCATGACAGGCGCAAGCCTGCGCAGCATGTCCTACCGGTGTGCTCGCCATCTGTGCACCAATCGTGAGCAGTGTTCTCATATACCAATGTAGGCATCAGGAACACTGTTCTGCTGTTAGTCTGAGTAAGATGTATCATTGCCGCCAGTCGTGATGTGACGTGTCATCCCCAAAATTTATGGGCGTCTGGCTGTGCAGGGGCTCTGAGGTGCTGAGGGAGGTGGCCTGGGTCATCTTTGACGAGGTGACTCGTTTGCCTCTGACCCATCTGACTCATCCCAGGATACATACGGCCCCTGACCTGCAATGACTAATCCCCACAAATGAGACCCCTGAGCTGCTAGTCTCAGTAGCCTGTCCCTACCTTAAGCTGCATGGGCCGGTTGTGGGTCCATGTTTGCCCCAATCTGTGATTAAAAGATGGATCAGCTAGAGCTCCCCACTGATTTGATGCAAGTACCCAGTTTGTGAAGCTGCCACTTTGAGTAGCCTGGAGTACAAACGAAAGTTTCCATGGGCCTTCTGAGAGGGGAGTCGCTACTGCAGGTGCACTACATGCAAGACAGGGAGCGAGGCGTGGTCTGGGAGGAGACCATCATCTTCCTGCCCTCCGAGACCAAGATGGTGTTCCTGTCAGCCACGCTCTCCAACGCAGCGCAGTTTGCGGCCTGGGTGGCCGCTCTGCACAGGCAGCCCTGCCATGTGGTCTACACGGACTTCCGGCCCACGCCCCTGCAGCACTACGCCTTTGCGCCCGGAGGAAAAGGCCTCCACCTGGTGAGGCTCATCCTGCTCAGCATCCCTCTTAATAGCATGTGGTGGGCCAACAGAGGGGAAATAGTTGTTAGGCTGTTTGAGTGGGCGCATCTTTAGTTTCACCACGTGGTGTACACGGACTTCCGGCCCACGCCGCTGCAAAAGTATGCCTTTGCCCCTGGCGCGAAAGGCCTCCACCTGGTGGGGCCAGACCTTTATTTCTTTTTCTCAGGTGCAAGTCAATTGCTGTGAGATGGCAGATCATCACCATGACAGTCTCACATGTGCCTCCGTCAAATTACAAATATTGGCTCACCTTTGGCGTGTGAAGAGATAAAGGACAAGTAGAATCTGTCTAGTGCAAGATGAGGAATGCCTCATGAGGCGTCTGTGATGTAAATTGTCATATGGAAGCATAACTACACGTTGATATGGGGCATTCATGTAGGTGATGGACGAGGCAGGCAATTTTCGCGCAGACAACTTCGAGAAGCTGCGCCCCGAGGCGCCTGCAGTGTGCGAGGACGTGGCGAGCACGTCTGGGAGGGGTGCAGAGGCCAATGGCAGGGGTGGCGGACGCGGCCGGAGAGGGTGAATCGCCTCCTTATGTCCCATACCTGACCGGCCCTGTTTGTAATCTTCGTCTGTTCCTTATAATTTTACGTATGCATGCTGCGGCATTTAAGGAAAGCATGCAGCTGCTGCTGCATGCCACAAGCATGGCGGGGTTAGGCCAGCAACGCGTCCCAGTGAAGCACCTGCATCTGTATGTAAGCTCAGCAGGAGGTGTGTAGGTGCCGGAGAGCCTGCAAACACTGGTCATGTCAAGCTTCAGGTGAATGTCAAGCTCCATCTAGATGTCAAGCTTAAAAAGCTGACGTCTACCTTTGCATTGCAGGGGAAGGGGCGGTGGAAGGGGAGAGGGCAGGGGAGGGCCGGGCAAAGGAGACAAGGGGGACATTACGGGCAACATCTACAAGATCATCAAGATGATCAAGGAGAAGAATCTGGAGCCTGTTATTGTGTTCAGCTTCAGCCGGAGGTGAAGCTCTCCTGCATGTGCCTCAGTGCACCTCATCTCAGCACGGCACAATCAGTGCAGAGCACAGCATGGCCTTATAACGGCAATATCTGCATGCCTTGTGGATCACTCTGTGCATCTAGGGTGCAGTTGTGGCTGAATGGCATTGCCTTGGCCGATCCCTCTTGGCTGTTGCTTACAGTGCGCAGTGCCTGATCATCATGCTTGCAGCTGCTCTTAGTGGTGCTTTGTCTTGCAGCCTACAGTGTATGGACGTCTGCCCCTCGTCTTGTTTGTACTCACAGCAGCATGCTGACATGTATTCTGTGTCTTCAACAGGGAGTGCGAAACATATGCCAGGCACATGACCAAGGCGGACCCTAGGGACGGCTCCATTCTCAACTTTAACTCCCCGGAGGAGCAGGAAGCCGTGGAGGTGGTATTTAACAACGCCATCACTCCCCTGGCCGAGGTAGGGCTTTGCTGAACCCTGGCTCCTGGCAATGTAGCAGGAGTGGCTTCCCATCTATTGCCTAATGCGCTCTGAAACGTGCATTAGATCAGGCACATTGCTCATCTGCTGCTTCAGTTACAATGGAATAGTGAATCGTGAAGCAGCGGGCTGGCGTGCCCTGATCTATGGCATGCATGATGCAGTGGGAAGCTTCCCAGTCTGCATTAGTGCGCAATGATAAGCTCGCTGCCTCTAGTCTCTTCTCAGCCTTCGCAAATCAGCATCGCATGTGCCAGTGTTCGTCATACATGGGGTCTATGCAGGTTTACAGGGTGATACCTGCTGTGAGGTCGACTTTGCCACTCCTGAATAGGGGATAAGAGTGCGTCAGTCTTGAAGTTGCGGACCACATATAGATACAAAGTCCCCTGCATGGGATGCAACTGACGTGAGAGACATGCGTGCAGGCGGACAGGGAGATGCCAGCTGTGAAGTCAATGCTGCCGCTGCTCAAGCGGGGCATAGGGGTGCATCACTCGGGCCTCCTGCCCCTGCTGAAGGAAGTCGTGGAGATCCTGTTCCAGGAGCAGCTCATCAAGGCAAGATTCTGCCCTGCATGTGTACGAATAGCTGTTCTTGTGAGGGCGCTGATAGTGCCTATACAACGTCAACTGCTCAGCAAAGCTATGATGCTGCAATGCTTGACTGGAAATGCGGCGGCGCTGACATGCTTAAGGAGTCCGGTATCAGGCCGAGCCACAGCGATTGGCATGCATTGACACGTGCTCAGTGCAAACAATTGGGTTAAGCACTGGCATTGACATGCATAGCAGTCACGGGTGCGGCTACTGTGTACGTTGTGAGGGTCAACCTCACATGCTTCAGCTGCTGCAGAAGCCCCCGCCTCAGTGTGCCAGTTCTGTACAGGTGCTCTTCGCCACAGAGACCTTTGCCATGGGCCTGAACATGCCCGCGCGCACAGTGGTCTTCACAGCCATGACCAAATTTGATGGCGAATCGATGAGGTCTGCCCCCCGTTTACCCCTTGACGTAGCCCCAGCCCTGCCGCTCATCAGAATGTAGACTTTGCCTGACTGTGCCTGCAAATGATCCAGCCTTGCATCGTGATACTGAGAAGGAACCAAACCCCATCCAAGTTTATTTTCTGGACCTCCATTCCCTGGGGTGGACGAGCAAAGCAGCACAGCGCTTTATGTTTGTCCATTGCTGACAGAGGGCACAAAGGGAAAGTGCTGTGGCAAGTAGACCAGGGCATCCATATTCTATTTGCCTTATGATAGGAACTTTTGCCCTTTGCTGGTGCATGTCGGGTGGAGAGCACATTCTAGATGAGCGGCAGGGCCGGGCATGGAGTAAAGAACGTCAGGTGCATATGTATCATTTCAGACCTCAGGCCTTCAACACTGCGATGCGAGTTCTTTCCTCTGTAGGTGCATGTCCTCTGGCGAGTATATACAGATGAGCGGCAGGGCCGGGCGCAGAGGGAAGGACGACAAGGGCATGTGCATCATGATGATCGACGACCAGATGACTGCAGACATATGCAGGTGCGACCACTCCCTGGGTGCTCGTTTTGGGGATTTTTGTTTGCGCGCTCACTGCATCCTTGTCCCACCAGTCTCAGGGACACCTGCTGGCACAGTGTGGGAGCTACAGCTTGAGCATTGAAGCCTTATTGTGTACCAGAATGTCTTCCCATGATGAGCAGCTATACCTGGCAGCATCAAGTCTTTGTAGGATACCCTTCACGTGATCCATTGCTCTTGCCATCATACCGTCATCTAGAAATCTGTTGACAGGAAATCTGCTGTCTGTATCATTGGTCAACAGACAGCCGTCCTTGATCTTGCTGGGGTGGCTGTATGGCAATAGTGTGCACCATTGCATGTCGCTCCCACATGCCTACAGAGAGATTGTGACCAGGAAGCCAATCGCTGATGTCTCATGTATGCAGCATACAGTAGCTGCGCCTGCACGCGGACATCAGTGGCTGCAACTGAACGGTCACAGCCTCCCTGTACTGTAGCAGCATTACAGACCCTCACACTTCTGGGTGGAAAGCCACAATGGCGTGGGAAGTGGAGTAGCTGAGTCTTTTTAACATTATGGCATCATCAATAAGAGGGATCAGCGCCCGTGAGGCTGCTGTGATACGCTGCAGGGAGATGGTGACCGGCAAGCCGCTGCCGCTCATGTCCAAGTTCAGGCTCAGCTACTACACGCTGCTCAACATCCTGAGGCGCCTGGAGGGCAGCGGGCAAAGCATGGAGTATGTCATCGCCAGATCCTTTCAGCAGTTCCAGTTTGAGCAGTCCCTGCCACAGGTGTGCCGGCCATTAGCTCAACGAGCTACAGCCTTGGGGCTCTTGCTATGGTACTTCATGACACCCCTATTGAAGCTGGTCATGCATCTGGAGCACTCCAGAGAATATTCTTTAGATGACGTGGCACTGCATGAATAGCTCAGCTCTAGCCCTGTACATCACACCACACCATAGGAGGTCCTCACAAACCCAGCATTATCAGATGATGTGCCGCACCACAAGACAGGCGCACTGCAAGACTATGGTCAAGGCAAGGTGGCAGTGATATGAGGATGCTGTTTCAGGTGAGGGAGGAGCTTCTCGAAGTGGAGAAGAGGGTTGCAGAGATAGACAACGGCAAGTCGGAGAGCGCCGTAGCTGAGTATGCGCGTCTCAGACAGGCAAGCTACCTCGCAATGTAGCAGAGCCTCTTGCAGTGCTGCGCTCTCACTTGGAACCCCTCTGGTACTCCAGCTGCGCTGAAATGTCTAGGACCTTCAGGATTCATTGTGTGGTCTACTATGTCCTAGACACTTGGGTATGTGGGCGCAGTCTTGAGGATCCTGCTGTCCTGGGAAAGCACCTGCTTGATGACTCCTAAGAAAGGCTCGTGACAAGCCAGCATTATGAACGATTGTTGTAATCCTGTTAAGGCGCCCAGGCCAGAGGTAGTAAGGGCAGCAGTCGGTTCTGATAGTATTGGCAGTAGCTGGGCAGAGAGGGAAGCTACCAGCCTATCTCATCAGGCCGGACCATTGCCTGCACTTCCCGAGGTCTGGACGCCTTGTCAGGGTTCTTCAGAACTGTCATCGCCATTTGATATGACATTGCCCTCTCCGCAGGATATAGCAGAGCAGAGGAGGAAGCTTCTGCCGTCCATCATACAGCCGGACCGCTCTTTGCACTTCCTCAGGCCAGGGCGGCTTGTCAGGATTAAGGAGGGCCCCTACGACTGGGGCTGGGGTATAGTCCTGGCTGTCAGGCAACTCCCCGCAGCAGTCAAGAAGGTACAGTCTCCAAAGCACCCTCCATGCCTGCGTCCTGCCTATGTAAAGGACCAACACAGCATTGCATGAGCCTGAAACAGCCTCAAGAGATCATCGCCTTATGTGATTCAGCAGCACCCCATCCACCAAATCTGCCGCTTATAGAGGCAGGGCTGCTGCAATGTGTTGTGTAACTGACTGAGCTGCGGCAGGGAGTAATGGCAGGAGCAAGGCAGTCACCTTAGCAAGGCCATAACAGCTACTTTGGACAATGCCTAAACTGGGTTGGCCAGGCCTGCTCTTACTGGGAAAAGTTTAAACTTTCAAGGTACCCTCAAGCACAAAGCTGAAAAGCTGAAAAGGTTTCCCGTGCCCTGCAGAGTCATACAGAGACCAACGGGAACAGCGAAGCCTCATTTGGACCGGCAAGCAGCTACATGATGGACACCCTCTTAGCAGTAGACCCCAAAAGCATTGGTGAGCACCACGCATGCTTTCAGAATGATACACATCCGGGCCATCAGCTCTGTCTGTGTTGTCAAGCCTCATCTTACCATGGCGGCCACCTTTGGGATGCATAAACAGACTCACGCACGTTCCTGACAGCGTCATCGAGGGACGATCTGCATGACTGAGACTGCGGCGCTGTATGTGAAAACCACCTTCCAAGATGGTTTTCCTGGCCATTTGACAAGATTTTGATGTGGACACTGGCTGCATGTTTGTCAGTGGAAGCCCGGGGAAGCACAATTGTGGTGGCAAAGATCTTTGCATAGGACAGCGTGTGTGAACCATTCATAGCCTGTGCAGGTCCTGGAAAGCCAGCGCCGGCACAGAAGGATGGCCCAGCAGAGATGCATGTGCTACCCGTGCCATTGACCCTGGTCACTGCCATATCCACCCTCCGCATCACTGTACCGAACGACCTCCGCTCAGCGGAGACGCGGCAAGAGACCCTGGACACGGTCAAGGTAGGATTTGCAGCAATATTGCATCACTCAAAAGTGCATGCCCCTGCATGAGGTTGGGACAATCTGGAGGAGGACACAGCTGAAGAAGGCGGAGCAGGATTGCTGTGGTCAGAAAGTGATGCAGAGAAGGACAGCCTCCTCTTTGTAAGTCCTTGCATTGTTATCGGCAGACTTACTTGAGATCAAGTTGTGTAGCGCTGCGAGTCAATCAATCTGCTGAAGCCTTGAACCCCTCTGAAGTTTCACAAAGTCTGAGAAGGTGATTTTGCAAGCTAGGGACTCCATGTGCAAGGTGATGCGCATTTCCAGGCAAGTATGCTGAGGTAGACTGCGCAATGACAGTGCATGTGTTTCTCTGCAGGGTGTGGAGAAGCAGTACAACAGCTCAGTGCCAGAGTTGGATGCGATAGAAGATATGCATGTGACAGAGCCGGAAGCTGTGGAGGCGGCGCAGAAGCTGGCGCAGCTGCAGAGCAGGCTCAAAGAGCACACAGACTCCTTGGAAGCCTCGGTGCGCTTTTCTCCCTCTGCTGTCTGATGATGGTTCCAGCAAATTCTCAACTCTTATGGACAGTGCACCACATGGTGATGACGATTCTGGTGAATTTATTTCTCTATTGGACAGTGTACCATCCGTAGATGGTACATTCCCCTTACATGGCACTGTCTTCTCTGCAGATACTGCTGAGCTACACATACATACAACCTGACAGACATGATCTCACGCAGAGGTCACTTGCGCGGAACGCTCAGTTTCAGGCAGGAGCCATGTGACTGTCAATAACAGCGCCTCTGACAAAAGTTCATCCGCTGCGCAGGATAGCGCCCTAGAGAAGGCGGATGTAGCCATGCAAAGGAAAGCAGCGCTGGACGAGCAGGCGGCAGCGCTGCGAGCAAAGATGACGGAGTCCCATCTGGCAACCTTCCGCTCTGAAGCAAAGAACAGGTGCATCTGCTGACATGAGAGGACTGTAATGCCTGGCTTTTGTTTCGATCCCTGTAGTCCTGTGCGTTTTGGAAGTGGTGCATGCTGCCCTACACCCTCCAAGCGATAGTCCTACAGCCACTGGCTCTGCAACTCACGCATTGATTGCCCCATGCCATGAACATCTCTCTTGCCACCTATCTAGTAGCATGAACGCTGTAAGACAAATTCTGTACTCAGCGCAAGAGATGCTGCAAGCGCTTAGAGCACTCCAACCTGATCTGCAAGTAGTAGGCAACAACCCTGAGAAAAGTAGCAGCGTCAGAGGCATGACTCGGAGATGAGGCTGACGCTTCTAGTCATGTTTCTCTGTGACGGCTCTATCTAATTTCGGTCATGCATGCAGGACGGCGGTGCTGCGGAAGCTGGGGCACGTGACCCAGGAGGGAGTGGTGACCCTCAAGGGGCGCGCAGCGTGCGAGATCAGCACCGGCGACAAGCTGCTCACAAACCGAGCTCATGCTCGACGGCTCTGCCTAATTTGGGACATGCATGCAGGACGGCGGTACTGCGGAAGCTGGGCCACGTGACCAAGGAGGGCGTGGTGACCCTCAAGGGGCGCGCAGCGTGCGAGATCAGCACCGGCGACGAGCTGCTCACCACAGAGCTCATGTTCAACGGCGTCTTCAACAGCCTGGACAAGCACCAGCTCGTGGCGCTCCTCTCCTGCTTGGTCCCAGTCGAGAAGTCAAATGTGAGTCTTTCACAACCCTCTCTGTGTCACCTTCCTTGGGTACTGCTGGAATTCTCATATATAAGCTCATGTTCAACGGCGTCTTCAACAGCCTGGACAAGCACCAGCTCGTGGCATTGCTTTCCTGCCTAGTCCCAGTTGAGAAGTCAAATGTCAGTCATTCCCATTCACACTCACTCTGTCCCTGAGACCTGCTCATCTGCTGACCACGGAGCTTGTCTTCAGGAGTGCCTCACACAGCCTGGACAGCTGCCAGCAGAGGTGCAAGCTGAGACGGGTGCTGTCCTGCGCAGGAGGAGGTGAAGCTGAAGAGGGATCTTGCCACGCCACTCACGCAGCTGCAGGAGACTTCTAGGACCATAGCAGAGATCCAGCGCGAGTGCAAGCTGGAGGTTGACACTGAGCAGTATGTGGAGTCCTTCAAGTCATTCCTCATGGATGTCATCTTTGCCTGGTCCAAGGTAAGGAGCTGAAAGGCGTCCCTGCCCATGAATTTTAGCTGCAACATTGTAATCCAGAGTCCCTGAAGGACTGTTGTGATGGATACGTTGCATGGCAAAGCATTTACGGCAGAAGTAGGTCTGCAGCGTGGCACATTGTGCTTGCACGATTGAGAGACCTTATCAAAGAGTTATGGGGTCGGGGGTTTTCGACATGTGAAGGCAGTGCAGATAAGCACATGGACCCCATACTGATCTTCTGAGCATAAAGCACAGACTGCAAAGGGTGATGGGTACAAGGGCTGGTGTGTGCGCGCAGGGTGAGAACTTTGAGGCAATCTGCAGTATGACTGACATCTTTGAGGGCAGCATCATCCGAGCGACCAGGAGACTGGATGAACTCATGAGCGAGGTCTCATCCGCAGCCTGGGTGATAGGCGATGTGGGGCTGCAAGAGAAGTTCACGGAGAGCGCAGCCACAATCAGAAGGGATATCATGTTTGCAGCCTCGCTGTACATCTAGACCCTCTGCAAGACTCCAGACCATGCCTTAGGCAACCGCCTGTATGCATTACGACAGAATCCTCATCTCCTATGAGTCTGGGGAGGAGCGCAATTACGATATGCGGAGGCGGCATGTGCTCCAGCTATCGCAACACCCCTGCTGACCATTAAAAAGCCTTGTAGCGTCACATGAGCAGCTTTCATTGTACGAAGAGCGCTAGGACCATTCTCAAGGCCATGTTAAGCAAGCGCAACACCCTATGCCATAGCAAAGCCACCAGGCAGGTGCTCGGCTACCAGCTCGGATCGTATCCAGCGCCTCTCCACTATCTTGGCCTGTATGGGGCCTTGGCTTGCTGTGATGCGCCCGGCCAGAATATTATTGATGACCTCTACAGCATGCGCCCTTGATGGAAACCTATACTGTAGAATCTCTTCATCATCGATCCACACCATATACCAGTCACTGCGGAGGTCCGTCACGACCTGCAAGAAGTTTAGCAACAGCATGAGCTAGGTCAGCCGCTAGCAACAGGTGGTGCTCTCTGTGCAGCCTGAGTCGAGTCCTCACCGCCCCCGCCTCTGTAATACGTTAGATCGTGATGATGGTACTGCAATGCCGCATTGCGGCAAATCTGAGCAGGCACCAGCACACAGTGAAGCTCTGTCCAAGCCTTTGTGGCATGTCACGGCAGGCGATCTTGATGATGTATAGAGCTCACCACCACAGGCTTCTTGGCCGGGGCATGAAGACTGGCCAGCAGGGCCCTCACTTCCGCATGCCTGAGGTCGGCGTCTGTGACTGTCGGCCTAAGGTCGAAGAGCATCCGAGCGCCCTTCTCCGGATGATGGGCCTTGACGGCTGAGCGCTTGGCCACCAAAAGGTCAGTGGTGCCTTTACAATTGTACCCAAATTTCCGCATTCCAGGGTAGCTCAAAAGCTCTGGGTCCTGAGCCGCATCCACCCACTCTACATCTTCCCTGCCCAGCTTAATGATATCTTTGATGTGGGGACCAAATCTGCGGACACACATAACATGATGCAGAGCTCCGGACGTGCAATAAAAGAATCTTCAGCCACAGTCCCATGACATTACACACATGCATGCATGTGCGCACATGCTGTTGCAACCTCATGTGGGAGTCTCATCACCTGTCGTGTTGAGCAACGGAGTCGCGGTCATCCCAGACAAATTCAGGTTTTGGCAGCTCTAGCATTGCAGGCATGTCACCCTTTAGCCTTGGTGTCGTCCTCAGCCCTGCTGTGGTTAGTGCCTCGTCCCACATGCTAATGTCAAAGCTCTGTATAGCTACCAAGCCCCTAATTTGCTTGAGCGTCTGCAAGACAGATAGCGGCCCTTGTGGATGCGGCGGTATCTTTTCAAGACTTGGAACATTGCCTGCAAAAGCACAAGCATACTAGATGGTGGCAGCTTAATGCTGTAAATCTAAAGTACCTGAGAGCACATGTCCTGCGGGGCACAAAGAGGAGCTGTGGTAAGTGTATGTATTGGCGGCTGGGGGCAGTCCTGGCGGCTTTGTTATTCTAAAATCTCCAGACCTAACACACCCAACCAAGCCACACAGCAATTCCTGCTAGTAGCGCTGCCTCAGCAGCTCTTAAGATCATGCCCATGATATAGCCATCCTTTGGGGACATGCAGAGACCGCACATGTTACAAAGCAGAAGAAGTATGGCCTTGCGAGCTCATAGGCATGAGTGCATGCTTTCAAAGTTGCACACTTACCATGCAACAACTTTTCCATGCAAAGCGCGCTCAGCAGCTCCCCATCAGCTTCGGCTTGTAGCTCCTTTGCATCTTGTAGCTCGGCTTGTCTCTGCTCTGCACCCTGAGATGAAGGGCCCGAGTTTGTTGCTCCTTCCATCATTATTTTTGCTTCTTCCCTCATCTTGAGGGCCTCCTCCTTATGCTTTCCTATGCCATACTGAAATATTCTCCTGGTGATGCCCCTGCAAACCATTCATGTAATGCCTCCTAGCGACTGGCAAGTACAGGCATCCCGCAACAAGGCGAGGTGGACCCCATATGCAACGAAAGCATGATATACCACAGCGCATGCGCAATACATTGCCATGCCATTGTGACTGTGACTATAATCATGCTTTGTGCTTGGGGCGTGATGTCGCAAAATTGTGCTTGGTAATGCGAGGCTGCATGACATGCGACGCTACAAGGAAGCCCAAAGGAGCTCCGCATGTGTAAAGATAGCAAGGCCAGCCACACTCGTTTAAAATTGTAAGCGCGATCAACAACGATAAATTGCAGGGCAGTTCGCCTACATATAGAGTGTATGTGCTAAGGTGGAAATGCTGCACACCTGGGCGGAGACCGCAAGGTCTGCGGCCGAACAGCGTTGGTAGCATTGCCGTTATAGATAAGCATTGTGGGCATGCTGCTTCGCGGCGGCTGCTGTCCAAGCCCCTGCTTGCCATGCTGGCCTTGCATCTGCACCTGCTGCAGCTGCTGTTGTTGCTGCTGCGCCACCTGCGCCAGTAAAAACTCGATCGCCCCACAGCATATCTTCGCATCATTCAGACCACTGACTTCAGCAACTGACTCATCTAGAAGCGCAACAATGGCACCTTCTCTGTCTTAGGCCACCTAGCGGCTCAATCAGGGCACATGCGGAAGGAGAAATCGTGCGGTATATGTGTTGCCTGGGGCAACCTGCGGCTGCATGGGCGGCGCGTGGTGCACAACAGTGTTGCGTGTGTTCTGATGCTAGGGCTGTGGTGTTCCTGCCATAGTACTCACCGTTGATCTGGGATGGGGCTTCTGCCCAGGCTGGGCAGCAAGCCGGGCTATGGCTTGTCCCATATCCGGGAGCTGCACGTTTTCGCACGGCTGTGCTCTTTGGGCTTGCTGCAGCTCCTGCTGCATGTCCGCAGGCATAGGCGCCATTGGAAATCCAGCCATGGAAGGCGGCTGAGGTTCCCCTGCTTCCATGCAGAGCACTGCCTTATTGTTTTCCATGTCCTTTTTAAGCTTGTTCGCATGTACAGAGGGACAAAGGGCCAGCTGCAATGTCCAGGAGCAGATGCATGCGTGGTCAATAGCCTCCACTCGGAAGAGACAGGACTGCGGTGTGTTTTTGAGAGGAAGTTACCTCGCTGCGGGCCGCCTGGGCGGATCTGCTGGCCGCCCGATGCTCTCATCCGCAACGTATGCTGTTGTTGCGCCTGGAGCTGTTGCAGCTGCTGGATCTGCTGCATAGTCAGCGGTGGTGAGGTGTACTGTTGCTGGTACGCGGGAGGCTGCTGATTACCTGCACGTCCTGTCATCTCTGAATTTCACGACTAAATTGCTTGGCAAGCGTCACATATATTGGCAAGATGCCTTCCCTGAGCACTCCAACGTGGCTGGTCTGCCAAGCATGCGATCTTTACATGAACGTGATCTCTGCGAAGTTCTAAGGCTCACATGACAGAGCTGTTGCAGGACTTGGGTCAACATTGCATGTTGCTAGATGAGCTCACGCAGAGATGGGTGGTCCTGCAGCAGCCCAGACGTAGCCTCCGGCATGCCCGTTTGCTGCCAAAGAGTCTGCTCCGGCACCTGCCCATTTTGGCCCGGCTGTGCCGTTTGGGCATGCTGCAGCCCCTGCTGCATGTCAGCAGGCATGGGCGCCCTTGGCATTCCAGCCACGGAAGGCGACTGAGGTCCCCCTGCTACCATATACATCACTGCCTAAGCATTCCCATGTCCTTGTCAAGCTTTTCATGCATGCCAGGGGACAAACGGCCAGCTGTGATGTCCAGGAGCAGATGCATGCATGGTCAATAGCCTCCACTCAGAAGAGAATAGGATTGTGGTGTGTTTTTGAGAGGACGGTGCCTTGCTGCAGGTCGCCTGGACGGATCTGCTGGCCTCCCAATGCTCTCATCTGCAGTGTGTGCTGTTGTTGCGCCTGGAGCTCCTGCAGCTTCTGGATCTGCTGCACAGCTAGCGGTGGTGAGGTGTATTGCTGCTGATATGCGGGGCGCTGCTGACTACCTGCAGGTCCAGTCGTTGTTGAATCCCATAACAGGATTGTTTTGAAAGCGTCATGCATTGGCAAGATTTCTCCCTTAAGCATGCTGCAACTCCAATTGTGGTTAACCTATCACATAAATATAAATTCTGCAATGCTCATATTAAAGCTGTTGCGGGTCTAGGGTCGACATTGCATGTCGACAAAAAAGCTCACGCATAGGTGGTGGGGACTGCAGCAGCTCAGGCATAGCCTTGGGCACCCCCGGCTGCTGCCCAGGAGGGACCATCAGTGGCACACCGAGCTGGGGCCTCGGCTGCGCCATGCTGTCGGCTGGACCGCGCGGAGAGTACATGGCTGCCTGGCTGGTGGTCTGGGTTCCTCCGGATTGGCCTTGCATGGCTGGCGTAGGAGTTCCCGACAGGCCCCGCATTAGGCTTGTGAAGGGCATGGGATGCTGCCGTTGATCTGTAGGAGATGCTGTAGGCACGTGCATTGGGTATTGCCCGGCAAGTTGCCCTAGCTTTAGATTGGGGAGCCTCTGAGGCCGGCTCCTGCTAACAGCATGAGAACACCTCTCAGTAGCAACAACAAGGGGTAGAGATATATATCAAAGCAGTGCCCTTAGGTAAGGGTTTTCGGGCGCCCCGCATGCATGGAAGGTGCGCTTCAATGCACGCTGCCTTGACCACGAGGCACGCTTCATTGACAGCTGCCAAGTTGTTATACATTGAAGGGGCATGTTCAATGGTGAGAGTATGCGCACAGACAAGCAAAGTCGCCCAGTGCCCACCCGGTGCTCCTTTTTCCCTCAGCATTTTGCAGCATGGCCGCCTCTTCTATGGGGTGGGACTTTTCTGGAAATTTTCTTTTGCAGGGGTTGGTGCTAACCAACGCCACACGCCTGCAACGGAGGCGCATGTGGTACACGTGGTGACTGTATGCGGCCAGCCCATCCTAGTTTGGAGGAAAAACACTTGATCCGTGCTAGCCCAAGCGGCCACTCCCTTGCACGCTCTGTATAGGGCGCCGAGAATAGGATCATAGTCAGCATGTGTGCACAATTCACCATCTTACCTTGCGGGGGCTAGTTGTTTTCTGAGGGCCTCTGCTTTCTCCACGAACTCTGCATCGCAGGCGCAGTTGACAAGTATCTCGTCGTCCATCTGGCGCCTCTTTGCAAAGCTGCTCTGGGACATGCTTGTGCATGCTTCAAAGCGCCCAGCGAGAAGGTCCTTCGTGAAACCCACTGCATGTCCTCTTGATGCAAAGGTGTGCTGATAGATGATGCTGCCATCCAGCCACATGGCGTGCCATTCGTCGTTAAGGTCAGTCAACACCTACACCCAAAGAACATAGGTCGCCCGATGGCACCACAATCTAGCATAAGATTTTCAGCCGCATCAATGTACCTAAGTGACCAGCTTATGTTGGCGTGAATGGATAGTCAGGGGATTTGCTGATGGACAACGATTTTCATGGAAGTCATTCCAAGTTGGGCACCTTTAGGCAAATATTCAAGGCAAAGGATATTATCATCTGTAGACGATCTACAATAGGGAGGTACAAGTATGGCTGAGCATTGCCAAGCTGGAACCAGCTTTGGTACTCACCACGACCGGCCTCGACTTGGGAGAGTGGAGGTTGCTCAGCAGCAGCCGAGCTTGCGCTTGATCGACATCAGATCGCGCGATGGTCTTCCTAATGTCCATGAGGAGCCGCATGGCTTTCTGCGGCATGCCGGCGTTTATTGCTGAGCGCTCGGCCGCTAGGATGTCGGTGGTGGCTGTAATGTTGTAGCCAAGTGTCTGATGGCTCAAAAGCTCTGGGTAATCCTGGGCCGCGTTCACCCATTCTATACCTTCCCCGCCCAGATTGATGATCTTTTCCACATGGGCGATGTGCCTACGGACAGAGACAACGGAAATGAGACATCTGATCAGCATCGCGTTGTCTGACATGTTTGCGACATGACGTGTCACCTCACAGTCCCGCAGGCTGATGCAAGATGCACACCTGTCACATTGAGTGGGCTCGTCGCTGTGATCCCAAGGGTAGTCGGGCGCTTCTTCCCATCCCGTGACCGGGAGCGTCTCGGCAACCTCAAATCCTAGGGCTGCATCGCTCTGCATGATTAGCCATTGCCACGTGTCGAGCCCGCCCATGCTGAGGGGAGTCGTTCTCCTTTGGGCCTCCTCATCCAGAAGCTCGATAAGCTCGCTAAAATAGCTATCGCGTTGGCGCTGAGCGATGCATAGCTCGCGCTCGGTTGGAACTGCATTTGCAAGTACGAAAGTCCTTAGCAATCAAGGTAGGCACATTCGGGACAACAGGTACGCCTGCTCAAGTGACAGCACTATGAGGCCCAGACAGGCTAGCTACAAATCTAGCATTGCATATGCAGAAAAAGCCATGAAAGCTGTAGAAACTATAATAGCTTCAGCGACACGTAACACATTTGCAGACAGATTCAGCCTCAGGCATGGCCAAGCAAGATGGCAGCCTTGCAGCCAGGAAAAGGTACAAGGAGTCAACTAGGGACCGATACATGCACTTTAGCTTACCTGGTTGTTGCGCCAGAAGGACGGCCTGGGTTTGCACCCGGTCAGCCCGGTACCGCAAATCTCTGGCCCTGGACCGACTCCGATCGGCCGCAGCAGGCTTGCCCTGCTTGTCGAGCTCGTCGGCTTCCCTCTCTAGCACGATCGATTCACGGATGTCGCCTTTTATCTTCTTCTCTAGCATCGCTGGGGTTTCCCTACTGCACACAGATGCAACATGTGTGACTCTGCCGCTGCAATGCCTTCCAGGAGTTCCAGAAGATACATTGGCCCAAGAGTGCGTAGGTGGGGTTAAGCACATTGGTGACAGGCAATGTGGACCTCTCATTGCGCACTAGATGGTCACCCTATGCTGGTCAGCTATTTTACAAAATCGGTATAATGACCAACACTATCAACAAATGCATAGCAAGGTGCAGCAAGGCTTTCTAATGATGCACAATCACGAACTGTCTTAGTACGTGTCTCCTTTCATGTGAAGCTGCCCGGCTCATAGAGAAGGCCTAGGGTGGCAGAGCAGCCTTTAGAATTTGCGAGCCTGCTCACGCTAAACCTCAGGCTGACTGGACTTACCTACGGTCTTCATGACGCGACCCGCAAGTCTTGCAGATAGGCGGCCTGTTACCGATCACAACGGTTGGAATCCTCCGGTCTATCGTTGGAGCAACCTCTTCCATCTTCATTGATGTAATACTAAGCTGCAAGGTAGCCTACAGAAACGACAAGCAAATTTCAGATTACTCTTCTGATCAGGCAATGTCTACAGCTGTCATCTCAGTACAGAGCACTCAAAACAAGACACTCGGAGTTCCTGGCATTTACCATGCAGTCATTGAGCTTCCTGAAAACTGTGTTACTGCAATTGCCGTATAAGTGATCATTGTTGGCGTACCCACGTTGCAATCAGTGTGGCTGCTTCCGGGAGGTGCACAGGACGTCGATTTCCACTGCTCTGGCAAAAGACCCTGTGCGAACTGTGGCACAAAAGGCTGCAACGTGAATGCTGGTTGCTAGTTTGCAAGCTGCTGTCGCTCAGTACCGGTCTGGGCCACGACCAGGCTGGAAGCTCAAGTGATGAGAACAGCAGAAAAATTAAGCATATATTGAGCCTCGAATAAGTCTACCATATGTGCAGGGATTCTGGCAGAACCATACCTGCCACTTTGCTGTTAGGGTTCCGGAACGCAGATCCACTCATACTGCGCACCCGGTTCTTCCGTCAGGCGGTGACTCTCACGGCCCATATCTAATCTGAGGTACAAACAAGCTGCTGGCTGCAGGGTTTACCAACAGAGAGCCCCAAGACTGAAGTTGGTTCAACTCTGTCACCTTAGCACGTCAAGGGGTGTGCAGTACCTTCTTCAAGGTCGTGTCATCGAGTGAACAACTCTTCAGTGGTGTGCCAGCATTATTGTGCCAAGGTCAGGCCTTTCCCATCTCCTCATCCCGGCAAGCCTTATATGGTATACCATATACGTATCGCTGACAAAGAGAGAGGCCTCATACCAGTTTGGCCATGACAGCCCTTACACAAACATGAAGCATGGATGGCATTGCAGAGGAATCGGGAGTAGTGCCCTTGTAGACGTGAGCTCCATCACCACTTTCAGTTGCATCCTGCAATGGTTTTTGAGCCAAACTTGCTGACGCTGTCAACCTCATGTGGGCCCTTGTAGTCAGGGCTTATCTTGAGAATCCTCACACAGCTCTAGAAACTCTCTCAAGGCAACAAGGCAGTACTGATCATCCTCTGTTAAGGCATGAACCCTCAGGCCAAACGCTGTACGGCCAGGGTGCAAAAGTTGGTTTGAACTTTTGAGCAGGATGGAGTTAGAGGAGGATTTAGACAAGCAGCGCTTGCAGATTAACAGGGAGATTGCTGCTCTAGACCGTGAAAATGAGAAATGGGAGAAGCACCTGCAGACTTCCACAAACCCCATCGCCAAAGAGTATCTAGAAATATTTATAAAATCAAACAAGGAGTTGAGGGAGCTAAAGTGCACCTCAATCGCAAAGTTAGAGGTGATAAAGTCCGCCAATGAAGGTAGGTGCATTTTGGTCCTCCCACCACGGTCTTGGCAAGCAGCAACTCGTTGGTGTCTGTGTGAAGCACGTTATCGCACTATTATCTAGCAGAAGGGACTAAGAAGGACTCCTAGGCTTTGGAAGCATTGTGGCTCAGGCAAGTCACTTAATAGTATTGAATCCATGCAAAATGCAGCATCTTGCATGGATAGGAGCTCTGGGCTTGGAGGTTGTACCAAAGGATACAACAGTAGCTGCACAATGTCCAGCACTCATTCAAGTAGAAGCCCAAGCTTTCCACGCCAAGGACCCCTAAAGGCTGTAAGGACACCGATGGCCGATTTGCAAGCTGTTTAGACAGGTGTGTACTTGCAGGAGTCATGAACATCAACATCATCGATGATGATGTGTGGCGCGACATCCTAAGCTTTGCAGAGGTGGAAGCCAAAACCAACAAGGACATACCACCTTCAAAGTCAAAGGCTGTGCCCTGTTTTGGCTGGGATGACAGGGACGTACACGCCCAGTCCGACAGGTGCGACTCTACATCCACTCATTCAATGCATGCTCATCAATCGGTGTTGCTTTAGACGCTGTGTGGACAGATTTCCTACAATCTGCAAGTCCTCCTTGCATGAGGTTGTCTTGTCAATAACCATGACACAAAGGATCAATAATGTTTAATGCCTTAGAGACGCAATTTGATATTTCCTCACGGTGTCTCTCTGCAGGTACATCCCTCACATCAACAACATCATTCACCTGCCAGCGGCCAACAAGGATTTTGAATGGGTGGATGCAGCCACTAAGGAACCCCATCTCTTGAGCTATGATAGTTCACAAACTCTGGGCTACGAGTTCAGAGGCACCGCTGCTGTTTTGCTGACAGAGAAGCAAACACGTATGTGCTTCAAGCCTATGCTGTGCGCGCACCTCCTCCTTGAGGTGAACAAAGAACTCACGGATCGCAATGTCATCCAAGCCCAGGCAAAGCTCCTCTTGGCGAATATGCACGATCCAGAGAGGAGGCCAGTGCTGGTAAGTCGTTTCATGGATGTACCTCATAGTATGTGTATGAAAGGCCACTTATGTTCAAGGATTGTTTGGAGATCCCTTTGTGTGGACAAGAAGTGCATTAGTATCGCGCTGCTGTTGACGCTATAGTTGGGACTTCAAGAGGGTCAAAAAGCAGAGCTCCAATCTATCACAGACAGAAATCCTGGCATTGGCAATGTCAGCTTCATAAACGTGTTGAGCTACATATCCTTGCAGGTGCTGACGGACCTTTGCGAGGTATGGCACGTATTGTGGTTAGATGGCGCAACCATTTACCAGCACTCCTTTGCATCAAGAGACCAGGCTGTGGGGTTCATAGAAGACTTCCTGGCTGGCCGGTTTGACACATCTGAGGGAGTCCAGCTTTCAGCATTTGCAGATAGGCGCGAGATGGAACCCAGGTTGGATGTGAGGTGTGTCCGCGATGGGGCTTTTGCAGAGCAGCTGGAGAGCCTTGAGGGTGCTCTTGACCCCGATGAGATAGAGGAGATGAGGCGTGCACACATGATTCGTAATTGGCTGCACCCTCCTACAAAACCTTCATGGGGCCAGAGTTGAAGGGGCATGCTTGAACAGTCTTGCACAGAGCCATCCTTCCCATTGGCTGAGTGCTTGCACTGCAACAATATTAGGGTCAGTCAAGTATACACATGTGCCATCCTGTTTCGAGCCAGTGATCCACTTAAGTATACTTCTATATAATATAGCCTGTATATCAGGGAATACCGAGAAAAGCTCTGACGAGGACATACTATCCGGCTTGCCTCAGCTATTGGTACGCAAGAGTTCATATATCACGGTGAGGCATACATGCACACAGTCATATTGAGGCTGTGGTCACTCGTGCTACGGAGACCCAACCTACGCTTCGGCCTTGGATCCCACTGTAGATGCTGGGTTCTCGCCTTGCAACAGATTGGATCACCGCAGCATTCACTTCACCGCGGAAAGGAGATGTTACATGCCGCAGATTTGAGTCAGAGGTGGGCCCGGGCTGATGGGCCACCTTGACTGCAACTGCCAAATTTTGAAAGAGGCCCTCTTTCCCGGGGTTTCAATACCCTCACTCAAGCGCTAGAAATCTCCGGCATGCAGTGATACTATCTTCAGGCTTCAGAGTGTCTGCTTCATTGCTGAAGTATAGATTAAGTCATCACGTACAGACTTCAGACTCGCCTAGAATTGTGAAGCTGTTGCAAGGTTGCCAAGGTCACACACAGTCACTGGCTTTGTAGATAGTATGTTTTAGATGCCGAATGCCACAAGCTGCGGTCTGTCTAAAGAGGCACCATGTTGCAGATGTGTATGTGCACATATGTAAAGGCCCTATGAGCGGTGATGGGCAAAAGCCAATGCGCCATGGGTTCCAAACTCATTGTCTCGTTTTCCTCACCTCTGATTGCACGGGTTGGCTCTACAGCTCTGTCGGCTTGATATTGTCTTTGGGCCTTAAAAAGGGTCCACTGCCGCATGAGCTTGATCAGTACACTCACAGCCCCGAAATACTGTAGTGCATCATTCCGCTGCCTGCTTCAACAGACTTCCAGAGCAAAATTAGTCAAGTCAGTAACAATCGACCTCACCATTGTGCCCGTTATGGAGCACTGTATCACCCTGAGAGAAGCCAGTGGGATTAGTTACAGTCATCTCGAAGGCACCTGCATACGCACATGAAGCAAACGCAGGTATTTTGAATCCCACAATGAAGAGCAAGGTAGTACCGTCCTAGGACCCCATGGTCCTACCAAGCTACTTGGTCATCAGCAAGCTGCCCAATTGATGAAATGCAATCATCGCTTTTTATTCAAGGTCCGCGAGAGAAGCTCGACTTTGGGTGCTGTCACTGTGCAGGTCGAATCTGAAAGATGAAGATGCTGCCATGTCAGCTCCACATCAGCACATACGTTCCGTCTGAGTTCCTGAGGTGCAAGACCACCTTGGACAGGACTAGCTATCGAAAGAGCATACATCTCCAGCGGCTACTTATAGCATAAGCAATACAAGGTGAGATTGAAAGACCTATGCACCTCACCGTCCGCGTATGTGCCCCGTTACACTATCTGGGGCATGTGAGACAACCGCTTGTTTGCCTCTCAAACGGCCAACAACACCATTGTGTGTTATTGCAGACGCATATTGCATAGCAATTCGCAAGGATGCAACAGCGTTGATGGGCTATCTTGTCTTTTCGCTGCGATCTGGTGTCCTAATCGCCGATTATTAGGTGTGACTTTGCAAGAGCTGGCAACCCAGTGGAGCGATAGAAAATTCTGGATGCTGCATGTTTCATTGAAAAGCTCTGTGCATCTCGCAGGGAGCGCTACGCAGACCTTCACCGCAGACAAAGACGAATTTACAGACTCAGGTGACTTGATCGAGCTCCAAGTCTTGAGACCGTAGAAGGCAGCACAAACATTGCAGACACCATTTCCTTTTTAGCTCAGACCGCCCACGTCCAGGGAGAGAGTTACACCTGTGGTCAAGATACTGAAGTGCATTGCGGGCAATCCTTTGGGCTTGCATGTATACTTACTGACTCACAGTGTCATAGCTGTTGGACAGACAGAGTCGCCAGCTTAAATATACGTCGACAACATCTGTCTGAGATACATAGTGCTAAATCTTTACAAGGCCTGCAGTTGCGTTGGCTGCTGCCGCCCCATGATGTCCAGAGATTCTATCGTAGTACTCGCAGGAAGGGCTGACGTTTGTCAAACTTGAGCGGCCTTCGGGACCAGGCGAGCGGCATGCACGCATTTGTGTTCGACACTGACAGCCTGCGTGACACCCTGCATGGGATCTCTAGCGGGTGTGTCTCCTGACCAAGCATTGCTCTCCAGTGCTATGCAGTATTGCATTGATAGGGTACACAAATTCATGCTCAAAGTGCAGCTTGGCTTCTTGTTGTGTGTGTCTGCAATCTCAAAAGCAGGATCCGAGCAATATCAAATGCATGGGTGTGGTGGATTCCTTTATCACGCGGCAGACAAGCTAACATGCAAAACCGAGTCCTGATCTTATCTGGATTCAATTTCAACTCCCGGGACTATCTGGAGACGGTAAATACCGCAACACACTTTCCTAATCTGCTGGATATGGAAGCACGTCAGACGCCGCTGGGCCTCCTTGAATTCAAGGACTTTACCACTGACGTGGCCGTGATCAAGAAGTCAGCGCTGGAGGCTGGCCACCCTGAGAAAGGCTTGGTGGTGCTGTTTGACATTCACAAGTGTGTCCATTCCTTCACTCATCAATCACACGGTTTCAATCTCAGACTGGAAGGCAGCCTGTACATCAAATGCGTTGCAGCAGACATCCTATGGCAGCCCTCCAGCCTGCCCTGGCTGGGGAGTTTCTCTGTCGTATGTATGGAAGCCCTGCGATCTGCAAGTCTTTTTTGATACAATCCACTCATACACCCACAGGCATGTTGAGGACGACATGCTGGAAGCAGCCAAGAACAGGTTAATTGCCGCCAACATAAAATCACGGGAGTCCAAGCCTGTTGTAGTAAGTTTCGCGCACTATACTGCATGACAACTCTAAGCATTGCCCCTCAGGATCATGCAAATGCCTGGCCTTGCAGTGCCCATGCTAGCCTGCTAGCTGCGTGAAGAGTGATGCCCCGCTGACATCACCAGAATCACCTCATCTGTAGCAGGGCTCTGCATCGCTCCACCTCTGTAGCTTCCCTCAGAATTGCTGATAGGAAGGCATGCATGTGCATCTGCTTGTCTCCAGTACAGGCAATGTCTTGCAGCAGTCCCACTGTTAGCTCCGGTTAAGGCATTAATCTGACACACTCTCATGTGTTGCAGGTGCTCACAGACATGGTCGATGACTGGCGCATGCTGTACATGGACGGTGAAACATTCCACGAGGAGAGGTTCGAGTCCAAGGCCCGGGCAGAGAAGGTGATTGAAGATACCACGCACCAAGCCGCGCGACTGGAGTACCTGGAAAAGCTTTCCCCCAAGCCAGCAGGATAAGATCTGAAAGGTGTGCGCCCTCTCGCTGGGCTCGCGTTATTGCCAATCACCGCGTACCTGCTGTGCCATCCTGCGGCTCACCCTTGCACCTATACTTCATCCCCAAGCCTGCAAGATAAACCCTGAAAGGTGTGCGCCCTCTTGCTGGGCTCGTGCAAACTGCCGGCCACCTGCTGTGCCAACCCTGTAGCCCACCCCTGCACCTCTCAGCAAGCGTCATTAGGCTAGGTACTGCCCGTGCAGTCACTAATGGGTGCTACTTCTGCTATGGTGTCCTAGTGGCACCACGGCGAATTCTCAACGACGATTGGCACAATGAACGGGGCTTCTTCCGCTCTTCTGCAGGGCACGACAGCGGCCGCTGCTGCCCCTGGCAAGACTGAGTATGACTAGGCTGGTATAATTATCAGGTGCTGTGCATGTGCAGGAGCAGCAGCAGCAGCTGCAGGTCCTCTACACGAGGAGCAAAGGAGGCCAGGTCTCAGTGCCATTGTGGCATTCAGGAGCGTTTGCCTAGTGGGCAGCATGGAAAGTCAAAGCTGTCCGGCTGCCCTGGGCCAGCTTCAAGCAAGTTGTTGAGCAGAGCAGATGTCAGTGATGGTTGTCTCGCATACTACTCAGTACCCAGACAGGACAGGACACATCCAGTACAATCATACAGTATGCTATGCCACAATATGTGCAAGTAGGAAAGGTGGCCAGAAGACAGCCAATGCCATGTGTATTGTCGGCCACAACGCATTGTATGCAGAGAACAAATGAGGCTTGGCTGTGGATTGCATTCAGCTTGCTCCATGTACAAGGTGCATGCAGGCATCTACACACCTGTCAAGGTCTGCATTGTGAAGAATGCGTATTGTCAGTGTGTGCAGCTCGGTACACAGTGTTTCTGCAGAGGAACTCCACAGCCAAAGACTGTGTGCTGCAGCTCTTTATTGGCATCAGTGTTGTTAACAACTTGCAGGAGTTGCCAGTGACTGAAACAATTGGGAATTTTCTGGCTGATGCTACCACAAAAGACAGCAAGGCTGTCCCTGCAAGGTACGGATAGATCTACATTCCTTCAAGCTTGCAACTCCTCTCGCGGGACTCACTATGAGGCGCTGTCAACAGCACAGCTTAAATCCAATATTGCTGCCATGTCAGCACCACATCACTGATGGAAAGGGCCACCTTGGACAAGAATGGCCATATTATTTGCGTACATTTGCAGCGGCTGCTTGCAGTATAAATGATACAAGGTAAGAATAGAGGTCCTGACCACTCCCCGTCCGCGTAAGGGCCCCTCACACTATCCGGGGCATCTGAGACAACGGCTTGTTTGCCTCTCTGAAAGGGCCATCAATACCGTATACTGTGACCGCAGACAATAACGTAAGATATTACAAGAACGGTGCAACAGCGTTGATAGAGCATACTGTCTCTTCGCTGTGATCATAAGGTGTGCCTCTGCAAGAGCTGACTAATTAGTGGGACGATGGGCAGTGCTGACTGCTGCATGTGTCCTGAAAAGCTCTCTACATCTCGCAGGGAGCTCTACGCAGTCCGTCACTGCAGGCAGCGACGTGTTCACAGAACCCAGGTAAACTTACTGAGCTCCAAGTCTTGGGACCCTAGAAGGCAGCACAGAGATAGGCTTTGCATCATTACAGATACCGTGAGTCAGTTTGCCGTCTGACTTAGGCCGCCCTTGTCGACAGAGAGAGTTGAGCCTGAGATCGATATAGACAGTGGTCCATGATTGAGTTTCATTTACAGAAAGCTTCAACTGCGTTGTGTTGCAACCCTCTGGGCTTGCATTTGTACCAGCTGACCAATAGCGTCAGTGCTGTTGGATGCACAAATCTACGAGCTCACTTTCACACAGCATCTGCCTGAGACGCGTATTCTGAGTCTCCACAGAGCAGCCTGCTGCCTCACAATAATTTCCACATGTGCTTGCAAAAGTGGGCTGACACTGGTCAAGGTTGCCACGCAGGAAGCTGATTCCAAGACCAGCCGAGGAACATGCCGGAATTTCTGCCATTTCTGTCCAATATCTTCAGGGACTTTGTTGGCAGGTGTCTCTCCTAACTAGACGCTTCCTGTGCCATGCATGCAGCCATGCGCGCGCAGTGATTTGTTGATCTGCTACTACAGCAGCTCCTAGTGAGAGAGCACACATTATCAATGCTCTCAGTGCAGCTTGGCAATGCGTTGTGTGTCTGTGATCTCAAAAGGTTGCCCACCTGAGCAGGGATGGCCTGGAAATAGTGAACACAGCAGCAGACTTCCCGCACCTGCTGGACTTTGATGCGCATGAGACGCCATTGGGGATCACTTTTGAGGACTTCACTGCGGAGGTGGCCTTTATCACGACCTCAGCGCTCATGGCAGGCCAGCCTCAGAGGGGCTTGGTGGTGCTCTTTGACATTCATCAGCACATCGAGGGCAACATTCCGTACGCAGCCAGGGCAAAGCTGCTCCTTGCCAACATGAAGTCTCCGGACACCAGGCCTGTCATAGTGAGTCTCGCCCATTGTATAGCATGGCAATGCTGATCATAGCCTGTAATGCACATGCCAGACCTTGCAGTGACCATGCTAGCCTGCTGGCTGCATCATGCTGATGAGGGATGCCTGCTGACCTGGGCCTCTGCACGCCCTACATTTGACAGCATCATGGACTTGTACATCGCCCTGAGGCAGAGCAGAAGACAGGAAGGCAGAGGCATGCATGCGCATCTGCTTGTTAGTCAAGTGCATCCGCTGTACTGCATAAGTGACTTGGTCAGCTCAACAGTTTGACACTTACCTCATCTCTTGCAGGTGCTGACAGACCTGGTGGATGACTGGCGCCTGCTCTTCGTGGATGCTGATGTCCACTGCGAGACGAGATTTGAAACCAGGGGCCATGCGGTGGGCTGCATTGACTCGATCCTGGCTGCTGGCGGGCGTGTGGAAGCACAGGAGGGCAGCCAGTCTAGGCTGGTCAACAGGCGCAGGATAGTCGGCAGGCTCATTGTTCGCCACGCAAGATAGAGTCTTCGAGGTGCGCTCAAACCTGCTGGGCTCACGCAAGTGCAAACCATATGCATTTGTCGCCACGCAGAATGAAGTCTCTGATGGTGTGCTAAAATCTGCCGGGCTCACGCAAGTTCTGATCACATGCTGCCAGCCAAGTTGTAGTCCATCCTTACAGCCGACCATGATTGCCATCCTGATAGGTATTGCCTTGCAATTACCTCTGCTCTGAGCCTTAAGTGGCACCATGCTGCAGGTGAACAACGTGTGGAGCACATGAGACAATATTTCAGTGCCACTGTGCCAGTGGAATTCTAGTGGTGTCTGCCCAGTGGGCAGCACTGATAGCTGTCAAAGCTGCCAGCTAGTTGAGCAAAGCAGATGGCAGTGATAAATGTCTTGCATACCACTCAGTCTCCAGACAGGACTAAAACGGTGCAACACTACAGCGTGCTGTACAGCATGCTATGCCACAGTATGTGCAAGTCAGAAAGGTGGCCTGAAGGCAGCCAATGCTGTATGTACCCTTGGCCACAACACATTGCTTGCAAAACTGGCAAGCGGCAATGGCTCTAGAGAAGGCAGAGCAGTGGAGGTGCTCACAAGGAGCAGAGCGCCATGTGCATGAGAGGACTGACAGCATCATGAAGGCTGTGCTGTTCCTGTGATACACAAAAGGAGACCTACAATCTGACAGGCAGAATGCGCACCAGCTTGTGATGCCATGTGACAGTGATTATGTCTCAAGCTGCAAATGCTTACGGCACACCTCAGCACACTTCTGCCAGTCGCACTGCAAAACCAATGTATACCTACGAAGTGCCATGCATTTTCAGTGCATGCACCTCAATCTGGTCTCTGCTAAGAGTTTCCACATCCCAAGAGCGTGGGCTGCAGAATTCACAACAGTCAACATTGGCAGCAGTCAGCAACAGTTGCCCTCATCAGACTCAAGCTTTTCAAGCTGATGCTGGCACGAAGGGCAGCAGGCCTGTCATTCAGACTCCTGGTAATTTTTTCCAGGATTGTCAGTATTCTGTCGCAGGCCTCTAGTTGAGGCGCTGTCATCAGCACAGCTCAAATTTTGGGACGTCACGCTGCCAGGTCAGCATGTCCTTGTGTTCCTTGGAGGACCACTGCACTTGGATAGCGTACATATTGGGCAACTGCTGATACTTCCTTCTGCACGAGGTGAGACTTCACGTTCTGTCCACTCCACAGAGGCTGTGAGGGCGTGTCCATACTATCTGGGACGTTGAATCTCGGATCGCCAATAACAGCAGAGCTGCCAGTGCAGAAGCACATCCAATTGCGATTGCGAATGGAGTCTTGGCACAGTTACAGATAGTCACGATGCCTTCTGCATGTTCGTCCTGATGCACTGTCCAATCAGCCATCATGGCATGACTTTGCTAAGGCTGATAGCTCGATGGCCTGGTGATTGCTGCTGTCTGTCACAGGCGATATTTGAGAGGAAGTCATTTCAGGAAGGCTTTTGCGCAACCTTTCATTGCAGCCACCGGCGTGTGACACAGCTGAGGTGAGCCCCTGCAGGCCTGATTCCCGGACATGTAGAGGCACCATGGCAGTAGCTTGGCACTGCAGAGGCCACATCTACATTATGTACCTCAATATAGCAGCTGAAGTCTGAGCTGCAGGACGAGGATGTGGTATTAGTGATTTCACAACTGTCGCATGGCTGACATGGTCTGATCCTGTGTCCACATTGTAACTTAAGTGCATGCCCTGCACCCAACATTCTTCTTATGGCACTGCTGCAGCAATGGCAGCATTGCAAAGTGTGCTGCCTGCCAATTATTACGCTGAATCTTGGTCAAAATAATCATCTCTGCCCTGCAGGATGAGCGATGAGCGTAACCCCCAAGCCGACAGGTATGACTCGCCGGTATGCTCAGCAGCTTTTTTAGGAGGGTATTATGCTCTGCAGTGATCCATGGCATATTGCAGCTCTGATAGAGAGTCCTTGTGCTTGGATTGCAGCTCCAAGGCGTGCTACTGTATGCTGTATGTTCGAGCAGGTTTATCCCTTACCTCAAGGGGATCTTCGACCTGGGCAGCACAGACAGAGTCTGGGTAGATGCAGCGGGGTCCTACCCAAACCTTTTGGACGCAGAGACGAAAGAACTGCTGGGCACTGACTTTGTTGATAGTACCACGGATGTTGCAGTGATCAAGGGCTCAGCCATCAGGTATGACAGGTATCCTAGGACTTCTAAGCAATATGCCGACTCAGAGACATTAGTCCGACTGCTGTCGCAGTGGCAATCAGATCTGCATGCCAGTGGATTGTGCCAACTATGCCACAAATTGTCTGGGCGTATACCATGACACTGACCCTGAGTGATAACAGGCATCTGATCAGCCCTAGGTGGCTGGAAGACTCTCGGAGAATTACTGTGTGACTCTCTCACACGCAGGGCTGGGCGGCCGGAGAAGGGGCTGGTGTTGCTCTTTGACATCAGGCAGCACCTTCAGGGTACACCAGACGACTTCGCTCCTTCAAAGACAAGGGTGCTGGTGGCGAATCTGCACTCCCCTGAAGAGAGGCCAGTAGTGATGAGTTTCAAATTAGCTGAGACATATTCAGGTCATCACTGTGCATACGACGTGACCCTCCTGGTGTCAGCTGCTAAGAGGGGTTACCTTGCCAGCGCTCAATTTCCGTGTGCTCTGAAGAGCTTTGAGCCATGCCCATCTTATCATTGTGCCTGAGATGTGACCACTGGCTCTGAACGGACTGGACGGTCCAGAGAGGTTGCTGCTTAATCGCAGCTTGCTGAGAGCTCTCAATAGCAATCCCTTTGCCACTATTCTGTGTGTTCACTGGCGATGGATGCTCACACAAATGATTCCCGAAAGCGAAGGGCCTCAATGAGAAGACAGGGTGCCAGCCATTCTGAGAGAAGCATACTGAGCTGCAAGACAGACCTGCGCCCGCCCAGCTGGACAATGTTAAGCACGTCTGGCATTCACATTGTCAACCTCCTAGACAACCCTTCGTGCAGGTGCTGACCGACCTTGTGGACAAGTGGTATCTCTTCTGGATGGACGCTGACATACTCGCCAGTTGCCACTTTTCATCGGCGGCCCATGCAATGGGTCCTATTGATGCACTTCTGACTGGTCAGCTGAAGGCTGAGAGCAGGCTTGGTGGCAGGCGCCAGATTGCCCTGCCACCTATGGAGGGCAAAGCCATGCCGGTACGCGCGTGCTTGCATCTGACATTAAAGTGTTCTGCCTCCCAGTAGGGATCTGTGCTGGCGCCGCCTCTCACGACATCTGCGATATTCGTGGTGTTGCGATATCTCTCAAGGAATGCTTGGGAGTATATTATGGCATTGATCCTGGTGGGGGTCAGGCACCTGATCAGCCCTAGGTCGCTGGAAAAGATGTAAAGTTTCTCTCTCTCTGCTACATATATGCTACTTATATTAAAACATTGATCAGTGGTGTAGAGTTGCTGTGTGCGCATGCTGCTCTTGGGATGCTCTGGTTATCAGCCTGTGCCATGTTCTTGCAGGACTCATGGAAGTAGACACGATTAGCTTGCCCGCCAGTAGCCGGTCATGGAGAGGGATAGATGTGTATTCTGCAGGGCACTACAGGCAATACAACACAGCCTGTCACGGCAAGCTGACACACCTGCAAGTTGCAAGAGGCAGCATGGCAGTTGTCTGTCTTGTGCAGCTGGTATCGAGTAGTATCCAGAAAAGGGCCTCATGCAGTGATGCACAAGTATACTATTCCCCGTGTCAAGCGCCTGGCAAAGCTGTGAATGGGTATGAGAGCGTTGCTAGTGGCTGGATATTCCTGTACATCCAAGGCAGAGCAGCCTGCGATCATACGCAGAGCGATGATAGAGTGAGTGCCTTGGCCAATCGTAGTACCCGATGCTGATGTTGTGATATACAGCAAGCCCTACCCCACACATTCAACAAGGAGAGCCAACGGCCTGTTAAAGCTTGGACGCCTTAGCGTCAGACCCCGACACTGGCACAAGTTGCCGTACATCTCATGGTCATGAGGTCCCAGTCAAGTCATGTGTCACCCAGTGTGTTGCAGCACCTGATACAATAGCAGCTGAGGAGCCATTATTATCCGATACCACATCGATTACGTCACTATGACTGGGGCCCTCTTTCAGCACTTGAGTTCATGGCTCAAGCTACGTATCTTGCACAGGCGTTGCAAGTTCCATAAGAGAATTCAGCACGGTGCCGCTGGCACGTTCACCTCCTGAGCTAATGCCTACATGATGCTTCCACACATGTGGCATAGTGCATGTGCATAGGATCAATGCAAGACAAGGCTCGCCTTGCAGCATGTAGGCATGGCTGCAAAGCGCGTCCTGCTGTACATGATGGCACCAGCATCTGTGGCAGCATTTGATGAAGCACTGATGGACATGTGAAATGTCTGATGAAGAGAATCCATGCAAGCCAGGACAGCTGTCAGTGCTGAATAACGTGACTAGCTGACTCGGCAGATCTGTTTCTTGCTCCCCTGCCCTACTGTCGGGCGCTCCAGCTCTTTTGTCAGACTTATTTTTTCCTTGTTCAGCTGGAAGCCTTGAGGCCTGGAGACAGCAGACACGAGGCGCTGCAGTAGCGTGGGCACTGCTTCCCGGGCGCTCTGACGATTGCCGCAACCAAGCCGCCTGTGATGAAGGCTGCGCTCCTTCTGCTGGGCCTTTGCGGCCTGGCGGCCGCATCTGCGATTGCTCCTACAGCTGAAGACCTCCGTGTAACTGGAAGGGTCCCGCCGGTCAATCCTATGGGTGAGCGCTCCCCTTCCCGTCCTGACACAGTGATTGTCAGCATCCTTGACAAATCGAGCGCTTCCACAGAAAGGTGGTCTTCTGCAATGCCTGCCATATGATGGGCGCCAGAATTCTGTATATGCACTGCTGTAAGGAGGTATGACGGCCAACCAACCTGTGCTCGGGAATAGGTGCACCCAGCAGAACGCTGCCGACCTAAAGACGGTCCTGCCCGCCCTAGTGATATGGTACAGACTTTGAAGTAGTCTTCGCCAGTCCTGCCAAGAAGTAGCACATCACTAGGTGCAGTGCATCGCTAAGTGCAGTGCATACAGTAGATTCTGGCCCAGGCAAGTTGTATGTGCAAGGCACCACTGTAATCTTTCATGGCCATGCTGCAGGTGAAAGCACTAGCGGCGCTGTCATGAGCGTGCTTAGCTCGCAGGGCCATGACAAGGACCACACCAGGCGCCTGAACCAGGTGAGCTGACACCTGACACACCCATCATATCAGCGCCTTTCATACAAGCCTTGCTGAGCATGAGTTTAACAACAGCAGGTCTGTACTTTAAGCTACTTTATAGGCATGTTGAGTCTTTAGCACTTGCTGCCTTTCATCATGTGAAGTCTCAGGTGTCATGCCCCTCAACATTCCTAGCTTAGACTGGCAATTGCCAAGATTTCAAAGGCTTGTCTGCATTACTGCACCTCACAGAGGTTTCCCACAGGAGCCTACATTGACTCCATGTCTAATGCTTTTGCAGGTTGGCCTTGTGACTAACAGCACACCTGGCATGGCTGCCGCGGGAGCATCCAGCTCAGCAGACCCATCAGGTAGCTTGTCCGGCCCTTGTTGCACCCGCAGACCTGATTGCACAGCAAAAAAGAGTTCAGGAGGAGTACCTTTTGGGGCCAGTGTCTCTGCAGCCTTTCAAAACCCTCTTTCTAGAGTCTGCTGCTGGTGAGGGCACATTCATGAATGATAAGTCAGAGCTCTACTATCTACGCAGGGCTATGAAAACAGGTGTTTGCATCAGAGCTGTAGACTCCGCTAATTCAATTTATTACAGCACCTGTGACTCGTTGAAATACACTTGTTAAGCTGGACAGTCTGTATGTCTTTTTAAGAACAAAAAGCTTTCCTCAAGTCCTAAATGTTGAAGGTGTGATTACAGGTGACCATGTGACTCAGTCACAGACTGTCATCATCGTCCACGATGGAAAGACAGACATCATGACCGACGACAACGGCAAGGTCCAGTACAAGACCATCAACAGCGGTAAGATTCCCTGAGCCCGTGACCTGCGACTTTCCAGTCCTATTGCAAATAGCGCCTCAGTCATACCACAGGATAGGCACTGATCTGGTAACCCTATGAGGATCGGTCCATAAGGTCACATGCAACCTGAGATATTCCCATAGGGATACACAATTGGGCACACTGTCTTTTGGACCAGGATTGTCCTGCCATGCATATCTGAGGCACCTTCCAGCTGTCATGCACCAGCATGTGCACCTGCCATACACAGAGAAGCTATGCGTTCTCTATATGCCTGCACACTCTGCCCTGTGGACCAGAAGGTGTGCGCTCTCTCTTGCCACAGAAGGATCAGGCTGTACTGAAAGGGCTTTACACGTTTCTGCAGGCAGGCGCCTGCTTTGGGGCGGCTGGGGTGGCAACTGGGGAGGCCGCCGCGGCGGCTGGGGCGACTACAATGGCGGAGGCGGCTCTGCTGCTGCTTCAAGCTCTGCTGCCGCTGCTGGTGCGCCTTCTTCGCTCCTGCACTTCCGGCCCTCGCACATGCATCCATATCTTCCTGTACTTTGCTCATTCCTGCGCCATGGCCAGGTTTAGTCCTCATTGGGCCACATCTCAGGACATAGGAGTGGGCGGAAGGACTGCTGTTTACTACTCCATTGATGCTGCAATTGGTGAAGCATGACAAGGGATGCCCTCTTCTGCATCGTGATCTTCAGACCTCACTGGAGGTCTTCGTATACTGGCTTGCGATTGATCAGCCTGTCAGGACGCCCTCTGAGATAGTCACCTTCTGGGATAGTCTGGCCACCGCCCGAGGCATGCTGTCCATGCAATACTCTCCTTTGCGCAGGCAACTCTGCTGCAGCTGCAGCTGCCGCTGCTGCTGCTGCTGCCGCTGCTGCTGCTTCTGGCCGCGGCCGCCACCTCCTGGACTGGGGCTGGGGCCACCACAACAACTACCATGGTCACGGCAGCTACAATGGCTGGGGCGGCTGGTATGGCGGCCGCCGTGGTGGTGACTATGGCGGTCAGTCCCCTGCTGCATCCATCCCTACTGTCCATCAGTATGCACTTCATGGGCAGTGCTGCAGGCTCTATCGGATAGCGCCCGCTGATCCTCCTCTTCAGATTGCATATGCCACTGCACCTACTACAGAGATCTGCTACAGACACTTCTGCCGTGCATATGATCCTGCATCTGCTACAGACACTTTTGTGGTCATGAGCATCACTCAATAAGCCAGGTTACATCCCGCTCGCCTGTGCAGGCAACTCCGCCTCTGCTGCAGCTGCTGCAGCTGCTTCGTCTGGCCGCGGGCGCCACCTCCTGGACTGGGGCTGGGGCCACCATGACAGTCATCACCATCATGGTCATGATGACAGGGGTCACCATCATGATGATCACCACGGCGGTGACCATAACGGTGGGTCCACTGTCACAGCTCTCTTGCTGTTTATTGCACGCAAGAATTGCACGCAGCATGGCCATTTGCTCAGCCATGGCCGTACAGAGCAGGCCACACGCATTGCTGTCAGTAGGCTGTCTACATACATATGGCCACAGCACATGGGGCATTGCCTCTTCACTGCATTTGCCCTGTTAGGAACCTTGCGCTCCTTTTGGGCCTGCCAACGTGCATCTCTAGCCGACTTTGCATGTGATTGTCAGCTTGCCTTTGCAAGCCTATCCTCTGTGACCACGCTGAGTCATGAGCATATCTGATCGGACCTAACGTGAAGCTTTAACACACGGTCACACCTAAAAGAACAAGATGTCCAGGCTCGTCAGCAGTCAGTAATGTGCAGAGACCTGACGTGACATCATGCTTGCCTGTGCAGGCAACCGTCATGAGCGCCAGCTGCTGGACTGGAGCAGGGAGCACAACAACAACTACCATGGTCATGATGGCAACCACCATGGCGGCAGGGACGGCAACAATGGCGGCGGCTCCGCTGCTGCATCCAGCTCTGCTGCTGCTGCCGGTGAGGGCTCGCTGACCCCTCCACATTGTCTCTTTCTAGGGCTAGGAGACAATTGACACACATGGTGAAAGTGAAGGCAACAAGTGTATGGCTCCAGTTCCTGGAGAGTCCTGGCAAGGCCTTAGCATGATGCCTCTGCATTTGGGCAAGAGAAGAGAAGGGAATATGGTGGTAGGTGAGCAGTGCTGCATAAAACTTTCTGTCATCAATGCAGCTCTGTTCTATGGTCAACTGCGATGTGGTACCACATGAAGTCCGCCAGGTCATCCAGATTTGGTCAGCCTGTGCTTGAACGGTGCTGGCCACCCATATAGTAGGAGCCATATCTTACGATTGATCATGTTTTGGCAATGCTTGCCTTTCCTGTAGCGTATGGTCTGAGAGAGTCTCCTCTGTGCAGGCAACTCTGCGGCCGCTGCCTCTGCGGCTGCCGCTGCTGCTGGTAAGATTCTGCCTGTCTCCCCCTTTGCCTCTATATATATTCCTCTATGCATGTGTTGTGTGAGGCTTCTGCACATCAAATTGCAGCTAGAGCCAGAGAATTTTGGTCATCAAGGTGTAGAATACAGTTGCAAATTTTGCTGTTGAGGCAGACTGCGTATGTGCGGCAGACAGATGATGAATCGCTCGTCGTTGCTAAACATGTTCAGGCATGCCTGTCTGCATTCTTGCTTCACATGAGTGTGCGAGTCCCCAGTCTAAGTCAGTCGATACTCTGATAGTGCTGGTAGCCGTCTAGGAAGATTGTAGCTCTGCCATTACATGTATCTGCATCCGCTCAGAACATACTTTTTGACGTGCTCTGCCTCCCCATGCAGGCAAGTCCGCTGCCGCAGCAGCTGCCGCTGCTGCGGCTTCCGGCCGCGGGCGCCACCTTCTGGACTGGGGCTGGGGCCACTACAACAACCGCCATGGTCATGATGACAGGGGTCACCACAGTGATGACCACCATGGCAGTGACCATGACGGTGCGCCAACTGCTATAGCTGTGTTGGTACTCATAAAGCACAACAACTGCACTGCTGCGGCTCTACATGAGCTGAGTGATCTATTGCTGCTCCTGGATGTGTCAGTGCTGTGACACCGCCACAGCGCTTGAACCTATGTCTCTTTGACTGCCAGCTATAGCTGTATTGGTACTCAGAAAGCACAACAACTGCACTGCTGCGGCTGTACATGAGCTGAGTGATCTGTTGCTATTGCTGGATGTGTCAGGCGTTGTGACACCGCCACAGCGCTTGAAGCTCTGTCTCTTTGACTGCCAGTGTGTCTGCCGCATGGGTATGCCTTGCATGGCTGTCACACTTGGCGGTACGCTCAGTGCAGAGGCATGGTGGGTGAGTGTATCCGGCTTGCCTGTGCAGGCAACCACTACGGACGGCACCTGCTGGACTGGGGCTGGGGCCACCGTGACAGCCACTATGGGCATGATGACAGGGACCATCACGGCAATGGGCGCCATGGCTGGGGCGGCTGGTATCGCGGCTGGGGCGGCCACCATGGCCATGACCATGACGGTGAGTTCAGAGCTGCATTTTCTGCCGTAGATGCTGTTCCTCCAGCCATACTATTGCATGCTATTCCTGAACTGTCAAAAATCATGTGATATGGCCTACAGGGCGCTGTCTTTTGTCTCTCAGACACAGGCCCATAACTCGCCACATGGAGACACCTGCAGGGTGGATGTGCTTGGTTGTGCGCTTAAACACGCAGATTGTGGACTGTTAGAAAATCCTGCTTGCCTGTGCAGGGAACCATAACGGGCGCCACCTGCTGGTCCGGAGCTGGGGCAGCAGCATTGGCAATTCCACAATGACTTCGTCCATCTCCTCTGCTGCACGTGCCGGTGGGGAGTGGTTCCTCAAGAACATCATTCTGTTCCAGTTCACCCCAGTGTTTCATGCAGCAGTGTGGTGGCTAGGTCTCCTGCACTTCAGCAGGCAGGCGTATTTTCTTCTAATGTACATCTGCATGAGGCTCTGGGGCAGGTGGCCAAGGCCTGCATCACACCTGCACCTGATGTGATGAATTGATGGTTGGTGTAATTCCTTCCATAAAGAGTAGGCTTTCTGCGCTCTGTTCAGGTGCCCGGGCAATTGAATGAGCCAGCAAAGCATGGTACCACAGCAACCTCTGGCAGTGCCCAGACCACAGCCTAGGAAATCACTTCAGCCCTCCGCTCTGATCAGCATGATGCATAAGGAAGTTCGTACAGCGTCTGAGTAGCCTGAAGATGTTCTGCCGAGGGATCAAGGCAGGGGACACCATAAGGATTTCAGGAGACTCGGAGTCACACACAATGGTACAGGCCAGAGTTCTGAAAGCTGTCCGATCGGATAGACTCAGGTTCTGTCAGCGGGAACATCTGCACAAAATATTGCAGCCATAAGCTATGCGGGGATGTCCACCCAGCAACATTGCAGACATAAGCTGTGTGCTATATCAGTGGTTTGTAAACAGCATGCACCACGACGCTGCAGCTGTCAGGATGCAGTGCACGCCAGAGCTGGCAAGGAAGTTAAGATGCCTGTCATGATGTGTTTGCTGCTCAACCTGATCCGTGAAAGAGTGGGTGTGCATGCAACCCGCAAAGTATCTTTGATGATACTTGGAGATAATTCGCAAGCTGCTGTAGTGGCACCTTGGACAGAAACAAGCGGGTGCCAGAGTAGCCATGGTTCCAGGAAGTCACTGGACTCCGTCTGACACTACACCAGCAACAGGTGTTGGCCACAGCATCAGCTTGTATCCCTGACAGTGAACAATTGCACTACCCCAAAGGCTGTTGAGGTGGTCATCTGCTACTTCTCTCTCATCATCAGTCTTGAGCAGGCCGACTACGTATACTACTCACGGTGGCCTTACACAGGATTAATGTCAACCAAGGAAACCTTTGCAGCGGTAGAGACAGAGTGCTACACTCCACTTAAACATGCGATGGGGTCTGTAGCTCAAGCTAAGGCCCCACATGATACACTTGCATCAAGATGTGACATGGCATGCACAGATCTTGCAAATCAGGCGCTGGTCAGCTTTAGGGCCACAGGGCTGCAGAGTAGATGCAGCAGTATGCCATGAAGTCAGTACCTCTCATAGGCCTCCTAGCATTGAGCCTCGGACTCAAGGCGAGAATGCACATGACTTTGCTGACTCGGCAGATCTGCTCGAGCTAGGTTCTTTTACAGTCATCACAGTGGCCTGACGAAGAGAAGAGTAAAGCTCTGCAGAAGCAACGGCGCTGCTTCTACAGGAGTTGTGAGAAAGGCCGCAGCAAGGCGCCCGCGATGAGGGCCTTGCTCCTCGTGCTGGTCTTCTATGGCCTTGCGGCCGCCTCTGCAAGCGATTCCTCAAAGGATGATGTCGCAACAACGGGCACAGTCTCGCCGATTGACCCTGTAGGTGAGCGCCACCTTCCTTAAGAATTGTCAGTAGCCGACAGACAGATGATGTCTGCCCCATGCTGGGCTTTGGGAAGCCATCATACGCCAGTGTGTGATGCTTGTGATGGGCATTTGATTTGCGCTCAGGGGCAGGTGCACCCGGATGTGTGATGAAATTGCCTATCCAAAGTCAATGCCGCACTGCAGTGCTGAGCGGCATGCTGAATTGCTTCAGGACTCACAGTCAGATTCTTGTGCGTAGTTGGCTGGCACATACACTATGTGGCTGAAGTTGTCTGCCATAGGCACCTCCTGACCTGTGGTGGTTGTTTTGTAGGATACAGTGGAGCTGTCAGCAGCGCACTCAGCATGCAGGGTCAAGACAAGGACAACACCGGGCGCCTCCATCAGGTGAGCAGCCTTCAAGAACCCCAAGCTGGGCAGACACAAAGCCTCATACAGTAACTGATTTAGTGCAAAGCAGCTCTGCCTTTACGACTGCCTGCTCCAATGCATGTGGTAGCTTTATGTGCATGTGCCTCAGCAGAGCGATGCCTGTAAGCTTGCCCGATTGCCTGTATACAGATCATGGTACCTGAAATGCCTGCAAGGGCCATCTTTGCAGTTCTTCACACAGCAGTGTACTTCAACTCAAAAGAGCTTCTGCTGAGCAGCTGGTAGCAAATCTGACGTTTTGCCTTGAGCTTGCAGGATGGCCCTAAGACTGACAGCACACCTGACAAGGTTGCAACTGATGCATCTAGCTTGGCAGACATATCAGGTGCAACCCACAGCTTCTTCTCAAGTCTGCAACGACTTTCATGGTGTTGTAATACTAACGGCTGGGATTGTAGGCTTCCATGACATGGCTGGGCGCCGCGGCTGCACTGCATTGCAGGTGCCAAGCGCCGTGTCATGGGAGACTGCAGCTGGCAGCTTTGCTTCCCTGACTGCGCAAGTGTTTCATCATGTGAAGGGCCACAGCGCAAGATGCCTGTCCACCTGACCTTACCTGCCACAAAATTGACTCCCTGGTGCTGCAGGGCATTGTGCTAAATGTTTTTCTGGCCAGGGTCACAATGAGTTACACTGCGCATGTCTGTGCAGGCGACCAGGGGCGCTGCTCGCAGGAATGGGGCTGGCCCAACTGCAGAGACAGGAACCGTAAGGACGTCTGCAACAGCTGGGCTCCCTGGTATGGCCAGTGGGGCAACAGCGAAGGCGATGCCTCTGCAGCTGCTGACCCTGCTGCCCCTCCTGGCGGGCAGAGGTCCTTCGTGCACAAGTGCTGGATCTTTGTCCGCGACTACCATGATAGGATGTTCCACCTTCTGCTGTGGCTCATCGGTTCCACTCACGTTGGCTATGTCTGGGGTGATATCTTCATGTACTACTGGATGAGGCTTGGGGGCGCCCAGCCGCCATGGCCTTCCATGCACCTGGACCTGCTGGGACTCTAAGGTAGACTCCTGACTGGTATTTATGAGGCAAACATGTCTCCTTATGCATGGGAATAGTGCTCTGATGTGACAGGCACTCATGAGAGCTTACAAGATGGCAGCTGCAGACTCTGAGATGACTGGGTTTCATGTTGACACGGTATACTGTTGCTTGCTGCTTGCATGATAGAGCCTTTGCACCCAGGTTGCATGTGCCAGAGCAGGGCAGCATCACCCTATGGGAAGCCCTGCTAAAAAGCCTGAGAGCAAAGCTCAGCTCTTGCACAATATGATCTAAGCCCGCACACGAGATGTCTGCATCAGGTGTCATGGGCACAGGAATTTTCGCAAATCAGATGCAATTCAGCCTTGCTGCAGCGGCCGCCGCTGAGCAACCACAGGGCTGCAGAGTACATACAGCAGCATGCGGTGCATTACAATGGCTGGGCTAAGGCCTTACAGGATAGAAATTGTGGTTTAAAAGGCAGACATGATGCATGAGGACGAAATCCATGGCGTGATGCACATGATACTGCTGACTCGGCAGATGTGCTCACGTTCCCTGACTTACAGGTGGGCCCTGCAGCGCTCTCGTCAGACTTTCACTTTCTTTCGTTCAACACACAGTGCCTGCGGCCTGACGAAAGCAGGAATAAGGCGCTGCAGGAGCGAAGGCGCTACGTCTCAGGCGCTTCAGCGATTGCCGCAGCAAGGCGCCTGCGATGAAGGCCGCACTCATACTGCTGGCCTTCTGGGGCCTCATAGCCGCCTCTGCGACTAATCCCTTGAAGACTGATGTCGCTCCAACCGGCAAAGTCTCCGCAGTGGACCCTATTGGTGAGCGTTGCCTTTCCCGCTTAGACTTGAGGATTGTCAGCAGCCGACAAATAGAGCAGCTCCTGAGCTACAAGGACGCCAATGCAACGTCTGGCCCGTACGAGGCATAAGGAAGCCATGTATTCTCCTGTATGTAGCTGTGATGGGCATCCGACTCGTGCTCGGGGGCAGCTGCACCCAGAAACGTGATAATATTTCCGACCTGGAGTCAGTGCTAAGCAGCGAATTGGAGTGTGAATAAGCCCCCGAAGCACACACCACACTATCACGTTGCTGCGCACAACAGGTGCTTGCTTGTGCAGTTTGCTGGGCTGACAAGATCCGCCAGAGGCACTTCGTGACCTGCGTTGGTTGTATTGCAGGATACAGTGGCGCTGTCACCAGCGCACTCAGCTTGCAGAGCAAAGACAAGGACAACACCAGGCGCCTGCATCAGGTGATTTGTGCTGAGCAGACAAAAGATTGCACAGCAGCATCATCAGCACAGAAGCAACTGTGCCTGTGAGGGTGCTCTCTGCACATGATCAAAGATTATGGAACTGCAAGGCACTTGGGTGTCTGACAGTCTAATCATCGCTCAAATTGTGCTGCTACTGGTCAATACCTCCTCAGCAATGAGGCTGTGACACTGCACAATGCACTTGCAAGCTTACAGCCATCCTGCAGCAAATCTCTAGGACCTGAACTCCTTGCAAGAGTCATGTTGCGCAGCCCTTCATATGGAGTGGTGCATCTCAGAAAGCCCTCTGCTGAGCAGCTTGCAGCCCAGTTGACATCTTATCTTGAATCTGCAGGTGGATGCGGTGACTGACAGCACACCTGGCAAAATCGCCAATCAAGCATCAGGTGCAATCCATAGCTCAGGTTCTCACCCCTGCAGAGTTGGCCATTATTTACATGGCTTACCTAGCAAAGCGCATCATAGCTGTCCCGGCATATACCTGATAGTGCAGCAAGGCATGTCACAATGATTGTGGCAGACCATTCACCAATGTGCTTGGACGCTTCAGCAGTAAAGTACTACTTCAGTAGTACTTGAGTCTGATTGAGAGTTCATTGAGAGGTATAGCTTATAGGAGTGCATTTCATCTCTAATGCCAGTAGAAAGGCTTCATGGTCAGTCTGGAAGTGTGGACGCAGGTGACAAAGGATCTGTCGCTGGCAGCCAAGATGGAAAGACTGCTGTTCTGGCCACTGATGATCTCACTGCACTCGTACCCAGCAACAACCACATGAACAGCACCAACCGTAAGCCTCCCCCTCTGTGGTTAGCATCTGACCAGAGTCAGATCATACACTGGTCTGGCAGCCGCAGACATTGTATACCAGCTGTCAATCTATATGATCACTGATATGTATGATCTATGATATATAGATGCTGGCAGCCGTGCACATGACCTTACTTAGAGATCAATTATCTTACTGCTCTGGGTGGGACGTTGGTCTGGGCATGTCAGACACTCCCCTGCAGCCCCTTGATGACCCAATACAGAGGAAAGAGGTTTCTTCTCATGGGCGTAGCAGATGCCGTCAGGGTACATGCTGCTATCCCCATGAGAGCAAAAGCGCACTTTTGAATCGCATGAGAGATGGAGTCAGTAGGAGGCCAGGAAAGCCAAGGAGTGCTCACAGCAGCACTGCAGCCCTGAAATATATCGCTGAGGTGGTGTTGATGTTTCTGTGCAGGCAGGGGCCTGCTCTGGGGCGGCTGGGGCGGCAACTGGGGAGGCCGCCGCGGAGGCTATGGCGGCTACAACGGCGGAGGCGGCTCTGCCGCTGCTTCCAGCTCTGCTGCTGCTGCAGGTCAGGGCTTGCTGACACTTACTCTGCTGTTCTCACTATCTGCACATGGTCAGCAGACAGTGGCAGGTGCCTGCTTGGATGCAAGACATATGCAGATGGCTTCATCCAGTCTGGCACTTGCCACTGGCTGCTATAGCCTACTGGCCACCTTTGCACTTGGGAACAGATTGAGGATGTGGCTCTTTGTAAATGCTCAGTACAACCTGGCTGCAAAGGAATGAAGGACCTCACGAGCACTGATATATCTGGGACCCTGACACGTCCCAGTCAGGGCACTTTGCGGGACGTGCTTGCCTCTTATATGGCAGGACATGCTTGCCTGCAAAGTGCCCTGATGGGGTCAGCTTCTCTAGATATAGATGGCAGTAGGTGCTGGTAGTCAACCTCAGATCTGATATTGAAGCTTTAGGCTGCCAGGGCGCACAGTGTGTGGCACACAGGCAAGGTTTCTCAGAGGCCTGACATCGTGTCTGTTCCTCATGCAGGCAACTCTGCTGCTGCCGCAGCTGCCGCTGCTGCTGCATCTGGCCGCGGGCGCCACCTCCTGGACTGGGGCTGGGGCCACCGCAACAATTACCATGGTCATGGCGGCTACAGCGGCTGGGGCGGCTGGCATGGCGGCCGCCATGGTGGTGACTATGACGGTCAGCGCACTGCTACAATGAGCACTGCCTCACAGCATGATTTCCTACATCAGTAAAGGCTCTTCTGCCCTGAGCAAGTGCAGCGTGAACCGCAATGGCTACTACATTTGCCACTGCATCTGCCACACAGACAAGTCTTGGCCATGGCATCTTAGCTGTGTGCTTTCTGAGTGTGAGAGGTGCAGTCACCTGATATGCATTGTGCTGGAGGCCAAGTAATCCAACACAGTGTATTCCCAAGTAATGCCCCAAATCTTGGCAGGGCGTCTGTCATGGATTCTGTTCCCTGTGTTTCCTTTTCAACCAGGACACATTCTGCTTGCCTCTGCAGGCAACTCCGCCGCTGCTGCAGCTGCCGCGGCTGCTTCCTCCGGCCGCGGGCGCCACCTTCTGGACTGGGGCTGGGGCCACCGCAACAACTATCACGGCCATGACAATCGCAATGGCTGGAGCGGTTGGTATGGCGGGCGCCATGGAGGTGACCACAACGGTGGGTCACTCTGGCTGCTATGCTGCAAATTTCGCCCATGATCCTCTGCGTGACAGGACACAAACAGTACTGTACATGAGTCCTTCTCTCTAGTAGGTCACAAACCTCTCTCTGTTTGTATCCGGTCATGCAACTGTCTGGCATTACCTGCAGCCTACCATGTGCTCTCCTGCCCGAGCCATGATGGATTGCAATGTTGTGCATGCCTGTGCAGGCAACTCTGCTGCCGCCGCGGCCGCCGCTGCAGCTTCTGGCCACGGGCGCCACCTGCTTGAAGAGGCTGCCCACCCAGAAAGCTACCATGGTCGTGAGAACTGGGGCCACTATGACGGTGGGTACCTGTCATACCTGTCTGCTGTGTATGGGTGTGACGTCTGCTGCATACCCTGACAGTCAGCCCTCGGTGACAGACGTCTGTTGACATGCAAGCCATTGGTAATTATGTGTGTACAGTCCTCCACATAGCATCCAGCATATCTGCACTGCTGTTAATAGTGCACAGCCCACAGCAGCATCCTGAGGCTATGTGGCGTTGAAGCCATTGGGTGAAGCCTTCAGGCCTACCCCTTGGATGTGAAGGCCACATAGCCTGAGGCGAGCCAGCAACATCAGCACTTGGCTGAGTGCTTACCCACCTGTCATAGTGTGAGGCACTCTGCTTGCGTCTGCAGACAATGCCGCTGCCCAGAAGGCTGCTGCGGAAGATGCAGTAGTTGCATCCGGCGGCCACCGCCACCTGCTGGACTGGGGCTGGGGCCATCGTGACAACCACTATGGGCATGATGACAGGGACCGCCATCACAATGACCGCCATGGCTGGGGCGGCTGGTATGGCGGCTGGGGCGGCCACCACGGCCATGACCATGATGGTAGGTGTACTGCCTGACCATAATCAGTGACCGCATCTCTTGCTGCAGCCTCTGATGTAACAGCCTTGTCTCTTGCCATATCTACTGTGCCCCGAAGCTCTGCTAAGCTTTAAACAAAGGTGTAGTGGGTGGAGCCAGACAGTGACTGACTGCATAGCGCACAGCGCATGAAATTTTCCCTATGTGACTGCGCTTCACCATGATTGTAATGACAGGACCAGGTGAAGCTGAACCACATGAGCGCGTCTGCAGCAAGAATGCGAATTGGATCATCAGCACTCCATAACTTGCAATGACAGCATGTGACATCATGCTTGCCTGTGCAGGCAATCACCACGGGCGCCACCTGCTGGACTGGGGCTGGGGCCACCGCGACAACCACCATGACAGGGACTACCATCACAATGACCGCCATGGCTGGGACGGCTGGAATGGCGGCTGGGGTAGCCACCATGGCCATGACCATAACCATGACGGTGTGTCAACTGCTGCAGCCATTACCGCAAAAGTACCTAACGCGCCTGTGGTACGCTGAATGCGGTATTATAGTCCTGCGTGACATGGCGCCCGGCATATGGAGCTTTACCTGTGTGACTGTGCCTGTGTTACAGCATGTGTGTGCATCCCTCATAAGGGGCTGAGCCCTCAGTGCATGAAAATCTGTCTCCTACACTGTACTTGCCACATCAACGCCGTGATGGCTGGACCTGGCATGCTGCAAGCGGGTTGCCATGTCTCACCTGGGTAAGGAAAGGTCTGCTTGCCTATGCAGGCAACCACCACGGGCGCCGCCTGCTCCTGGACTGGGGCTGGGGCAACTGCGAAGGCGTGGACGACAGCCCCTACTGCAACGGCTGGGCTCCCTGGTTTGGCAAGTGGGGCAAGAGCGAGGAAGACTCTTCTGCAGCCGCCGCCTCCGCTGCTGCTACCGGTGAACAGAGGTCCTTCATGCACAGCTGCTGGATCTTTGTTCATGACAAGCACGGCGTGCTGTTCCACACTATGTTGTTCTATGTTGGCTACATTCACTATTACCAGGTCTGGGGTAACATCTGCATGTCTCTCTGGATGAGACTTTGGGGCTACAGGCCGGCGTGGCCTAACATGCATCTGGACCTATTGGGTCTCTAAGGGTGTGACTTGAAAAGGCTCCTTGTAAGAAAGGGCTCTTGCATTCAGGTGGCACATGACTGAGCGGGGGCGGCGTGACGCTAACGCAAGCCATGCTAAAACCACAGCCTAAGATACAACCACAGCCTAAGACCAGATCTCAGCTCTTGCTTCCGTACACAGGGAAGATTATCACAGCGGCTGCATAGCCTGGATATGCTCTGTCAGGTGTACCCGGCAGGGGAACATTTGATTCACCACGCGGGCAGGCCATTTAACAGAATGTAGCCTGGCAGGACGCCCGCAGTTCTGCTAGCGCGGTGTCTACTGTTAAGTTTTGAGAAACAGCGCACCTGTAGAATACTTCTGCAGGCCTTCACGTCGTGAGAACAGCACGTAAGGATGGTGGCACAGGCAGTGCAACTCCTGCTTGCAACAGAGATAGACCCCCATGATGAGATGTCGGGCTTGTGAGCGGCCAGCGATAATACATAATTATTGTGAGAGGAGGTGTGGCCTGCAAAGGATCATGCTGCTTGTGTTCTCTGTGCATCATCAAACTACCCTTGGCTCTTGCAATAAAGTGGAGCGGGTGGTTGAGACATCAGGGCAAGTCCCATGTCTTGAGAGTGAGGTACTCCTGGACATACTGTTTGCTGATGTGGAATCTGGGCATGATTGCAATCCGCAAGGTGATGTAAGGCTTTTGTGCAGCTTGGTTACAGTATCACTCAGCAACCTGTGTATATCATGTGGTCTTGCAATAACATGAGCATGTCAAACCGTTGAACACTGCCTCCTCCTCACATGGAGACGCGTTCCACTTAAACAATATCTGGGCATGCTGTCACTTTTTCCGTTAACCAGGAGGCTGCTCATTTTGCCACCCAACACCAGGAATAGTGAATGGCTCTTCTTTCAGCAGCACCGGTCAATGCCACCACTAGTGACATACGTATGCATAGGCTGGCTTCTGCGGCTGCTCGTCTGACAGGGCTTGCAGGGCATAGCCAGTCTAGACTCTCAGCTCTACAGCTGATGAAAGACCGCTGGATATATCCTCAGCGTCCTTGCAATGTGCACCTGCTTCATTGGGCCAGGCCGCTTACTCTCAACAGGGCTGAAGTGAGTAGCTCTGCTACAGAGCCTTTAATTCTCATGATGCACTCTGCTCTTGCTGGGTAGAACGATTGCTTTTTGAAGTCAGCAGGGCTACAGGGGCGCATCTACCCAGCCTCTGACTTGAAGGGCTCAGTCAGTAGCTCTGCTACAGAGCATTTTTATCCTTCGAATACACTCTGCTTTTAGCTGGCTATGCCTAGCGCTGCTTGATCTCAGCAGGGCTAAAGGGGTGCATCTAGCCGGCCACTCAGCCAGAGGGCTCAGTGGCTGTGCTACAGAGCGTCCTCATCCTTGGAATACACTCTGCTTCAGCTAGGCATGCCCATCAGCAAGCCTCCTCTACTGCATCTACAATGGCTATCGATCCCCTTGGAATACTCTGCTTCAGCTATAGCTATGACCGCAGGCGCTTCTCCTCTGCAGCGTCTGCTGGATGGTATCAGTATGGCCGCTCAACGCCTGGACCCAACGGCCATGCGAAAGAGCATCTGTCTTTGGTGACGTGCACGAGCTTCAGTCAGCTATCCCCATCGTTGCCTCTCCTCTACAGCGTCTGCAGGGGATACTTGATGTCCTTGCAATACACTCTGATTCAGCTAGCCATGCCCAACGGCGCTTCTTCACTACAGCGTCTGCTGGATGGTACAAGTTTGGCCGCTCAATGCCAAGACTCAATGGCTGTGTGAAAGAGCATCTGTCTTTGGTGATCTGCACCTGCTTCAGGTATAGCTATGCCCATCGCCGCTTCTCCTCTACGGCGTCTACAGGGGTATACCAGTCTGGCCGCTCAGCGCCCGGACTCAGCCGGTAGTTGAGCAGCAGCTCCTCATTCTCTATGTCCCTGCTTGCCACCAGCAGCAGACACAGAACGTGTGTGCTCCTTGCCTCTCTCAAGGCTGACTCGCCTGCAGAGGACTGCACACATGAGCGCAGCAGCATAGGCAACCTAGCACTGGAAGGCATTGAGGCCGTACTTGGTGGGATGTAGGACAGGCCATGTGATGCACAGCCTTTAGCACACATCGTGTTACAAGGTGATCTAAACTTCAGTACGAACCATAACCCTGCTTACAGCATGTACCAGTGCCACTAGATAGGAGGTGTATCAAGGGACTCACCCTCACCGCGCTGCTGGCTGTTGTGTGAGAACATGACAGATGGGATGTAGCGCTGCATGTGCTTGCTCAGCCCTGAACAGGAGCAGCATTGCTCAGAACAACCTTGCACCTCTTGAACACAAGCACCTTGCTACCACAACAACGTAGGTTCGCAGGTGATAATTGTCCACACTTCAATGCATTAGAAGAGGGGCAAAGTGCATTGGAGGTGTCGATTCCCCACTCACCTGTTGAGCCAGCTGGATAGTCATACGCTGCCACAAGCGCATTGGGGTGCTTTCCTGGGGGCGGATGATTTGCATAGTGGCCCAACGCCAGAGGGTGTCTCCTCTGCAATGCAGGTCTCAAGCCTCAGAGATCTGTCTGCCTTAGCCCAGCTGCATTGGCAGACACTGGCGAGCACTAAACATCAGGACTGTACAAATTTGCTGCTACTCGGGACAGATGCATTCCCTGGCCAGCTTGCCTTGTAACAGGTTGTGATGTGGTGTCGTGCCAGGTCTGAGACTGCTGCAGATGCCCCACAGTTGTGGAGGCACGCTAAGAATACGCTGAGCAGAACTCTTCGCACAGTTGCCGTAAGATCCTGCACAGTCTGTGCACGGGATTCCTTGAGCCAAGTGCCTGCGAGAGGCAGACCTCCTTCTGTAGAAGCTGCTGCAGTACCACAGCCTGCTGCCCGGTGTACCCCAGCGACTGGGCGCTTTGGGCAGGCTCCAGGGCGCCTCGGCCCCATGGCTTGGCGTCCAGGACAGCGCCATCATAGCGCGCTATCAAGTAATCACTCTGCCGGTCCACCTTGGGATACCCAGGCATGTCCCTGCATGCCGTCACAGACTCTCACATGAAGCTGAGGTAAAAGGCGAGACACCACCTGCAGAGAGCATGAGCAGCCACTTCTGGCTACCTTAGAATCCATCTTTGCCCCTGCACAATACACTCCATGCATCGAGGTAGACTGTGTGACATCAGTCCAGTATGTGCATGTGAGCACAAGCGGGTCTGTGCAGCGCTGTAGATTGATGATGCCTCACCTGTAGTGAGCCTTGGTGTAAACAATGCCTGGATAGAAGCCAATGACTGCACCAGCGGAGGCACGCCCCTGCAGCCAGACGCCTATGCCCGCACGTGGATGCTCTATTGCTGAAGGCGCAAGCGTCAGGCTGAATCCGTGCCGATCCTGCAAACACAGGCCGTTGTTTCAAGAAATTAGCGAGCGCCATGCATCAACAGCAGCAGCAACATGGAAAGGAAGCCCTGCACACCGTCTCTTGAGCGCCCCCTTGGCTGTTCTGAAGTTGCCAGCATCAGCAGGGTGATGATGCCATGCTGATGAGGTGTCAGGAGTTGAGCCCAGTCATGCGCAGGTTTGCCACTCTTTCTCATTCTTCCTGAGCTTGCCTCTCAAGCTGTCCAAGGCGCACAGTGAACTTTGACATGCAGGAGAGGAGTTTGTCTGACCTGGAATGCACTGGAGAGCGCTGACATGCTGATGCCACTGCCAACGAGGGATGTACCCCGGCAGGCCCCCTGCTCGGACTCCAGAGCATCCTCTTGCTGCAGGGACTCTGGCGCAACCTGGCGCGCGCTCGCTGAGCCTGATCTGGCTGCTGCGCCCCACAAGCCCCGCTGGCGGGGCGCCCGTTCTGGCGCCGCTGCTGAGTCACCTCCTGGACGCTCTACAGGTAGGACAGTCGGCTCCTCTGCATTTTGCACATTCAATTTAGCAACAGGGTACAGCAGATGTGCATGCGTCCTTCTGTTCCAGCCGTGTATCAGATTGTCTCAGCACAGGGCCTGGATGCAAAACCAGACAGTCAGCGATATGAAAGAGACCTGCAAGATTCTGAGAATCCTTCCCGCAGATTAGGATGTCCAGCTGGTGCGTAATCAAGGCCACCTGGCGGTGCAGATGCTGCGCGAGCTCCTGACGCATGCCCTGCATGTGGTAGCAGTCATAAGGCAAATGTTCCAGAGCAGCTGTCCAGCCCTGCAACTGATCCCGAGGCGCATTGCACCATCTACACTGCCTGAGAGTGGTTTCAAACTCTCAAGCTACCTTTCGGTCAGTAGCAGGCCTGTCAAAGTGCACAGATGCTTTATGAGAGAGCTTGGTGATACTCACAGGTATTTCTAGCTCCTCTGCTTGCCTGCTGATGCTGGCGATCTGATTTTCGTCCATTTCGATGCCTGTTCGCAAGTCAGGCCTCCGTACGTCACTGTCTTCTCATGTTGTCAGATAGATATCAAGTACATACATGATTAATGACTGGACGATTTAGCCGTAAAATGGTGCAACTATGGAGATACACGAGAACATTCCGTACCTGATGCCAAACGGGCATGATACTCAGTGAGGAGGAATAGCCGGTGAGTGTCGATTTCATGCTGCAAGCCGCGCTTATCAAACCTCTTTGCGAGTTGTTGAAACGCCTGTAACACCAACAGCAGCAAGCTCGAACACCAGCATGCGCAGCACGCTCGAATATAAAGTATGAAAGGCCGGATTAGAGCTTTTACCTTCCTTATGAAAGACATTCAAGATATGACTTATGCACTTCCGAAGCTTTTCCACGAATCTAAGGCTCCATATGGTGATCCTCGCAAGGAGCCATGTAAGACATACGACAAGGCGCGGAAGCAGGGCTGCGGGCTGTGCACCCCTTATGGAGTTATTTCTCTGCCTCTGATCTCTTAGAGCATGCTATTGTGGAGTTAACTACTTTTGGAGGGCTTGATGTAGTGTCCCGGAACCAGGGTGACGTCACTTTTCCGACACTGCTTTCGGATTCCCAAGTTCGTTGATGGGGAAGTGCTCCCTGAGGGGCAATGCAAGCTGCGTCCAGGCCTTGCAGAGAACTGGCTATTGACTATTGCCCAGAAGGCCTCTTCAGACCTGTCTGTCTGCTCGTTCGTGAACTCTGCGTAGGAGCTGTTGGGCAGTACGGGCTCGCGGAATTGGAATCAGCCGCTAGTCTGTTTTGGACATCTGCAAATCAAGCACTGCATTCATGAGCACTGATTGAAGTACCAAGGCATGCATGGAAGACGCCACCTTGGGAATCCGAAGGCAGGGCTTGGGGGGAGCTGAGGTTATCAAGAGGAAAGAGAGGCTTCTATCTGCTGTCCTGTTGAGCCAGGCAATAGCGTTCTGCATAGCTCTAACAAGCCTCAGCTCCACCCTTCTCGCCTCAAAGGTGCGCTTTGCATCACAGTCAGCATACCTGGGCATGCCTCACTGCAGGACTGTGAAGGGCGTTGTCAGCCCCATCGGCGTTTGCCATCCCGTGACGACGTGCCCAATAGTCTTTGCGACCTTCCTGGAAGCTTACATCATCCCAGTGTCAGGTTTCTGTCAAGCCTGCAATATGGGTGCTCTATGCAGGGGCTCTCCCTACCAGCCGCGCAGACAATACCAAACTATGCTCTGCTCGCTGCTGTGTACGGCGCCCTGCAGCTGCTGCAGCGGCAGAAGCCGCAGAATGGCATGGGGGGCTATGCAGCAGTAGCAATTCTCGATGTGGAGGCCAACTTCCTAGTGGTGAGCAGCTGGCCCTGCTTCCCCAGTGCACACGAAGTCGTGATGCTTTGCCATGTACAATGAGGCTTCAGACAGCAGCTTTTGCATAAGGTCATCCTTACATGACGAGGCAGCTCTTCTCAGAGTGCCGGTACTGTCACAAGGCAGCTTTTTGCTCTTAGATGCAAGGGCGAATGAAGCTGTCTGCCTCATGTACATCAGGGTGTGTGAGAGCGTGCTCAGGGGGGATTCCCTTGCAGGTGCTGGCGTTTAGATACACCTTCATCACAAGCGTACAGCTTCTGAACTCATTTTCTGTACCATGCGTCTTTGTCATGTAAGTCTTCTTCTACAATGACTCCTCTCTGGCTTGGATAAATCACCTGCTCTGCATCGAGTTCTGTCACAGATCCAGCGGTAGGTGTGTCATGAAGATATAGCTCAGCTGTCCAGACCTGCATCCTGGCATCTGTAGAGGCTGCTGAGGCAAATGTGAGCCCTGTACTGGTTTTAGCTGCAAGGGACCTGTTGCTCTGAAAGTCTCGTTTTTAGTCTGAGATATGAGAGGTGTCTTCGTTTACCTGGTGCAGGTCCTGGATGGCGCTCAAAGCGCAATACAAGCTGCTGCACTGCACGGGAGCGGCACTGTGCTTAGCATCTCTGGTCTTGTTTGTCCTCACCGACAGCACGGACACGCAAGCGCAGAGCCCGCTGCTTGGGGACGCGCTTGCAGTTGCAGGCGCCTTTATGTATGCCGCCTGCAATGTCACTCAGGAGAAACTGCTACGTGGGTGTCCTCTTGTCCACCACGACAGAAGTGCTGCCTTGACATCACAGCCATCAGGCTTTGTGCAGGCTCCAGACTGTCAGCCCAAGTCTTTCTTGCACAGCTGCCTAATGCCTTGTGGCAGGCGCACTGTTGAATCTCCTGTGATCAGCAGTCGCTCGTTACTCTCAGCCGCAGATGCAGCACGATTCTGGCATTGTGGGATGAGCTCTGTTGATCTTACCTTGACATCTTGCAGGCAAGGGATCCAATGTGGAGGTTCTTGCCTTTATGGGCCTCTTTGGCCTAGTATTGAGTAGCTTGCAAGCCGCAGTACTGGAGCGGGACGCAATTGCAAATGTTACCTGGACGCCTCAGGTACTGGTTCTTTGTTAAAGGCTTTCACACTGCATTACTATGCATGTACTGCAGATGCAGACGCTCTGTAATCATTGGTCATAGTTCAGAGGGTGAAGGGAAGCCATGGATCATATGTCTGTCATTGCAGTCTCCTGTACGCTCTGGAGTTGCAGCATACAGGAATGGTCATACAACTTATTGGGGCCTGTACTGCTTTAGCATACACCCCTGCCATGTCTGCATGCTTTTGCCAGACCAGCGCCAGCAAATGTTGGGAGCTGCCATACGACACCCTGACAATGTGCAAGTCCCTCAAATCCGTCACATATCTCAGTCCCTAACTGAGAAGTTTGTGCTTGCAACTTACCCTTGCCATGTCAATTTCAAGGCTCCGGACCTTCAACGTTCACCCCTTTTGCCTGCAGGTGGGTGCACTTTTGGCGGCGTACACGCTGGCAATGTTTGCCTGCTACAGCATGGTACCCTTCGTGCTGCAGTGGAGCGGCGCAGCTGTACTGAATCTGTCCCTACTGTCCTCCAACCTCTGGGCAGCCCTTGCCCGCGCCCTGCTCCTAGGTAGGAAATTCTAGCCCGCATGCAATTGCACTAAGCAGCGGGCTCAGGAGCGTCTTATCTATCCCTGCACTTACTCTACTGTTATGTGCTCCTGCTCCTAGGCAGCAAAATTTGTACAGCTCGCTTGGAGTGACCCCACACTGAGCAGCGGGCTCAGGACAACCGTACATGTCCCAATGCTATGTAATGCTCTGTCGTCAACTGGCAGAGGTCATAGACTAGCAGAAAGGCCCTGTGGATTGTCTGTCATGTTCTATTGGATCTCACTCCCTGGATCGCCCCCATTCTCAGTCCCAATCTCTCAGATCAAATCAGGACAGCTGGACATCAAATGAGTGCACAGGACAAGCTCCAGTGTCAGAGCTCCCTCGTCAATTATGTGTTGCAGCGCGGCTGCATCAGCAAGGGAAACGACCTTACAAGACTGCTGGGTAGACAGTGATATAGCATCTTATAGCATCTCGTAGTGGCCAGGGAGCACTATAAAGGCTGCTGATGCTCTGACACATGGTAGTGTGCTGTGCAGGTGGATTTCCGCAGAAGTCGGCTATGGCATTTACATGGTCCCTGATCTTGGTTGCTGTGGGACTTGTCCTATTCACGTGTGGAGGGACTGTATACCCCAAAAGCTCTCCTGAAGACACATACCGTGTGATCAGGTGGGACTCCATTCGCGGGTACTTCCAGGCTTGGTGATGGTCTGCAAAGCATAGCTGCAATGATGACAGTCTGGAGACTGTATGCCGTGGTGCATCTCATCGTCTGAGATGTTGTGGCAAGCAGTGCTATGTGACATGCTTGGCAAGTCTGGTATTTTGTAGCAGTACTCCCCAGATTACGATGGCCAGCTCTGATGCCAAAGCTTGCAAGGTCTGAGAGTGAGTCCTTCGCTCATTGCAGGTTTGGCGACTCTGGCGGCTCGCAGCAGGGCACGCCCAGGCTGTCCAAGGGCAGCCCTGCAGCCAGATCTGACAGCGCTGGGGAGAAGGCCGCTGAGGGTGTATCAGAGGGGCAGCCGCTATGGTGGCGGACTGGCCGGCTGCCCAAAAAGGGTTCGCGGGCAGCTGACGAGGAGAGCCAGCAGAGCGACCTTTCAAAGGTATGGCCTGCTGACCGTGATTAAAAGTGGCATGCATGTGATTTTCTCAAACAAGCTCACATCCTCTGAGCATGCCAGGCTGTGCAGGCTGATTTACCCCAGTCTGAGTATCTTGTGGTAGCCATCTTTTGGTGATTCTCTTTGCAGACCTGTCAGGGAGCTTGTCAACACCTGTCTTTCCAAAAGTCTATGCGCTCCCGGTCAATCTTTTTGCATGGTTTGTGCAGGGCGTTGAGAGTATTCCTGAGGAGAGTGCTGAGCCCGCAGCGTGCCCGCCGGTGCCCGATTCGCCCATAGCGCGCAAGGCATCTGGGCTCATGGGGGGCCTGCAGAGGCAGGGGTCAAAATTTTGGATGATTTCGCTGCCCTCACTGCCTGTGGAGGGCGCCCTGACGGCTGACCCCTATAGCCGGGTGGGGGCTAGTTTAGAACGCAAGGAGGGCGCGCCACCTGTCAAAGCACCCTTGTGACAGCTGCTAGAGACCTTGTCGCTGGTGTCCCTTCAGTGCTTGCATTGATTGAGTTCTTGTTGCCAATGTTGATAGCAAACTGGATGCAGCCCTTGCTGCTGAGCCGTGTACGGAAGTCTCTGTAGATTCAGAAGCAGCTTAGGCTATTGAAGAGTCTGCTCTTACTGTGCATGGACTTACTAGCTAGCTAGAGCGCTCTCGCACAGTCAGACTGGCACGTAAAGGAGCCTTAACAGGACTGTTACAGTCAGACTGGTATGTCAAGGAGCCTCAGGCAATTGTAGCTTGAGGCAAGCTATCAGATGGAATGTCATTGGCAGATCAGGTCATGAGCTCATGTCTGATATTATGCAGACCGTGATGTCGAGGGCTGTATGTACATACATGTATGTGGGTTGGATGTCGGAATGGGACATCCGGCAGTCTGTCCTCTGGACTTACATAAGGCAACCTGCAATTTGCATACAGGGCCAAAGCAGATGGTGCTGTATTTGATGTGTTGTGTGCGACGATGCACATTGACAGTCGCTCTCATCAGCCCATCCCTGTGAATATACACAGCCATACATTGCAGCTGTGATCTCTGGGTAGGGCATAATGTCAGGCTGTCATCGCCAGCCTTTGATCTGCACGGCATTATGTTCTCAAGGCGTCCAGTCACTGATACAAAGCCACGGTCGCATCGCAAAGTGGCTTCTTGTGCTCCTCATATGTTGATTCTGCAAGAACATGTCATCAGCTAAGACAAGTGAGCGCGAGTGATCTGCAATGACAGCATGCTGTGCGCACCTTGTAGAAATGGCTGTCGAGAGGGCTGGCAGGGATTAGCCACCAATTGGCTAAGCACTTGATCATTGTATAAGCCCAGCAGGATGGGCTATGCCTTTCATGTCTTTACCCTGTGCGGTTGGGGATGAGCCTGTCCACTATCTTCTGCCTGTTTGCAATGGCCTGGCCGCCCTCCTCTTCTGCCAGCCTGCCAGCCAGGAATGTCCTGATGAAGTTCACTGCGTGGGCCCTGTGCTTGAAGGGCCCCTGGCAGAGAGTGGCGCCATCCATCCACAGTGCACGCCAGCTGTCAGCAAGGTCAGTGACCACCTGCGCAGGAGTCAAGCGAGGCGTTAAACAGTGTCCAATGTAAGAATAGGTGGCGCCCAGGTTGGTGCCATGCCGTTGCCGCTTAGGAAACAGATTTGTGGCAAGCTGGCATTTTGGAGGCTGTACATGCTCAACACTTTGGTCTGGACGTGCCACCCTTCTCAATGAGAATGCAAACAGTAGCAGAATCCATAGGCGTGATGGCGGCAGAGGGCTTGCACTGCAGACCTTCAGGCACGGTATAGTCAGGCAGAGTCAAGATCTCCACATGTGCAGGGCAACATTTCCACACATGCAGTGCCGACAGGCAAACTTGGACATCCTGAGCCATTCAGCGTGGCTGTCAGCAGTGCTTATTGCATGGGTAGCTGACTCACCACCAACGGCCTGGTCTCCGGGGACATCATGTTGGCGAGGATAACTCGCATGACTGCGCCCGCGCGCTCATCCTCACCAATGTGCCCGTTGATGTCGAAGAGCAGCATGAGGCCCTGCTCAGGCCGGCGCGCCCTGTAATAGAGAAGCACTCATCATACTGTAACATTCTCCTGACTGTGCTGTCATGGTAACAGTAATGACCCACCACCTGATCTATAGCGCCTGAGCATTAGCACAAACGGTATTCTTTCAATACCACCACTTTGGCATCGTTACACACACCTCTTCCAGCCACAGGGCTGACCAGATGCCTCGAGTCAATGCCAGTTCCGTCGCCCTGGCTGTGACAGCTTTGGCAACGTTGCCGTTCCAGATCAGCATGCCACATGGTTTGGTCCAACATCCCAGCATGTTGGCCAGTGAACTTGGGTCATCTGTTACAAGTGTGCTGCAAGCCATGATACTGGAACACGAGGTGTTGCTCATCGCCGGACTAACCTGACAGCTGAGCGCAACGCCACTGCAACATCTGTGGTGCCAAAGTACTCAAAGCCCATAGCCTCCGGTCCATGGAACGTCAGAAGGTCTGGATATTCTCTGGCAGTGTTGACCCACTCCATGTCTGTATTCTCCAGGTCAATGAACTGCTTCAGGTAGGGAATGAAAGTGCAGACACACACAATTGTAGGGTAAGAGAATTTGCTTCATCAGCACAAAAATTCCCTCTTCTGAGAAGGCAGATCCTCAGTGCTATATGTAACTTTCACTGTGCTGACTCTATGTACTCTGTGCGGATTCACTGTACTGAGACTCTGTTCTGCACGCAACTCTGGGGCGGAATAAGCAGCTGTACTGACTCCCTCTGTTATTTACAAGCGTGGGACGTGATAAGCTACTGCAAAATGCAAGGAGCTTCCTTGGAGTTCAGACTCTGGGAATCCTTCAGAGGTGCACCTGTCAGCGTCGGCACTTTGATTCTTGCTGAGGTCGATAAGTCGCCTCCAAGCGGGTTCATAGTCGCCCACTGGGGGATTCCCAGATCCCACCTGCCTCATGATTTCCATGAAGTCCATTCTGCATGGCAGCATCACAAAGCTGTTGTGGAGACACAACGTGGGACATGCTGCAGCGTCAGGCTCTCAGTGCATACAGACTGTACGTCTCGTCAGAAAATACCTAATTGTATGTTTACTAGAACTACATATATCTTGACCAGCAGTCAGCTAGTAGCTATACATGTAAGCCCAGGGGTTGCACATGCTCTATCACAATGCGTGAACGCTACAGGCTATAGCATAGTATGTCTCAGGATGTGGTGCTATCCTGCCTCCCTACAGCCTACCCCTTGGTGCAGGCTTCACAAATCTAAAGCTCAATGCGATGATGCCCTCTATAGTCCTACGACACCTCTCTATGATGACGTGTGTCATTTCAAGATTTATGGCTGTATGGACCCACCTCAGGGTCTTGCACACGTTGTTGCCTGCTGTCAATGGTCGTGTAGCACGCACTGGAATGCCTCAACAGCTTCGACAACTGTCAGAGTATCCCCTGCAGAGGGCAGCGGTGATGGTCACACTATCAGGCCGTCAGCCTTCACAAAATCGCAGAAGTCAGACAGTACATTACGGCAACAACTAAAAAGGCACATCAGTGGCTGCAAACCCATCAGGACACTCTTATAATACCGTAGCGTGTCTTCGGGAGTGCAACGTTGATCTCAATAGCCTAGTCTGTGAGAGCAGACTTATCCCTGTCTCAAATACCTGAGGATGCGTGAGCGCCCGTACGGGTTCCGGGAGATAGTCAGGACTTTTATGTTCCATTCTACAACAGATACTCCTAGCCTCTACCTTGAATATTGGCCCGATTCATTTGCTGTGGTCGTCCAAGGTGATCTCGGAGAGCATGTGCTGACATGGCAGCGTTGAGAATTCAACCTGTGCCAATGACAGCCCCTCGACTCGAGGACCTTTAATGTGGCATTGCACTCCTCTCAATTGGGGTTGCCACCTTTGTGGGATTAGGACGCTACAGTACTTGCTAGTGACTTGTCACCAAGGTTACATCATCATTCCTTCTTATCACATCATAATCCTACCATTTGCAAACAGCTCAGAGGGTCTCTGCCTCACACGTCATTCCAGGTCATATAGTTTTCCCTGCAACTGTGACCAATAAAGCTACACACCTCATATAGAGCTTGCAATTGTGTGTTGCCTTCATATTGTGCACCACCAGTCGTTAATGCGGCATCGCGCCACGTAAGGCAGCCCCAAAAAGGCAGTTGTCTCGCATCCTCTTCATGGTCCAAGTCATATGGAGCTTCCCATTCCGATAGGGTTTCGCCGTACTCACTACGATCTATGCTAGACTGTGTTTCCAAGCTGGCATCTGAATTATAATCTAACTCAGAGTCCGGGTACATTTCAGAACCAGCTTCAGGCTCAAACTCGGCCTCGGCCTCAAACTCAGAGTCAGAGCTAAAGTTCCAATGAGAATCCTCAGATGAGCTGTCGTACAGCTGTCTTGGGCGCCTCAACGCACTTCTCTCCCCTGCCACGTCACCTTTGGGATCTAGGGTTTTGGGGTTAAGGCACGACCACATGCAAGCCTCTGGCCAAAAGTCATCAACATAGACCAAATGTGGATCCATTAGGTCAACCATGTACTCTATGCTGCTGAGCCTCGCATCATGATAGCTTCCATTCGTGCGATTGCGGTTGAAGAAGGCCACACCTTCCCTTTCGCTTGCAGCCTTTAAAGAGTCTCTCATATTCCGTCAAGCCTGTGTGCCCTTGCCTGAGATGAAAAGGTACCTTGCGTTGTCTCTGACAAAAGCATCTACGTCTGCAAAGCTGATGCAAAATCCATTATAACTATGTATCTCAAGGCTTTGCCATGAGCCCGCGGTGTGTTGTATTGTGTCCTTGTTAAGCTTCAACTTTACATGCGGTATTTGTTGCAGCATTGCCAGGTCCGTGAGCTGTGGCGGATTTGACAGCTCCAAATACTGCAAGGCTTTGAAGCATTGCATGTGGGATAGCCAGGGCCTTCCGTAAGCGTAATTAATATCCAAGCACATTGTTGGTATGCAAGCACCCAGTATTCTTCCATACTTACTCTCCCACTTGCGCTCCCATGAATAGGGATAAGAATCTAGATCTAACCTGACCTGGCAGCCTGGTGGCAGACAAAGTCTGCCTTCAGGGAAACATGCCCGGAGGTAAACATGCTTCAGATTTGGTGCCTTGCACAGACAAAGGTCCGGCAGCTCATTTGTGGATCGCGGGCTGAGAAAGTCCCTGTCAAATTGCCCAATGGATATGTATTCCAAGGTATAGCATTGATTGAGCGCTGCCATGATATCTTCCAGGTGTGACATCGAGGTCTCCGTTAATTCAAGCTCAAGGTGACGCAAGGCAAGTTGACACAACACCTTGGGGCAGGCTATCATATCAGCATTGAGCCTCAGGCCCCGAAGATCAGCAACACCCAGCTGGACCAGCTTGCTCACCCATGGCCGCAAGCACTGCGAGGCTTGAGGCACAGAGAAGTCTTCAGCATCGTCGTCGTATCTGGGGAAGAACCTCAGCCCCTGCCACAATACAACAAGAGCTAAGTGCGGCTTTGACATGGATGTAGGACAATGAGCCGCAAGTGAGTGCATTTTATGCCTGCCCTCAGCGTTGCACCCATGGCACAGCCTTTAGCCACGGCTACTAGCCGCTACGGCATTGCTATCATGATGAGACCTGGTACCATTGCACAAGATTGTCACAACAGTGTAAGATATTCTTGCCTGGCTGCTCGGCCTTGTCGAGAAAGGTAATCATGGGCTATTGATTGGTGATCACCGTCTCGAAGATGCTCAGCATGCAGCATCACATCAAATACTTCTGACTGGACTTTGCGGATCATAACATGTCATGCAATCCTCGCCCATAAAATGTTGACATGATGTACTCTTGGTAATCACAAAGAGACCTCTAACTGGGGGCACACCAGATTTCTGAAGCCTCGTTTGTTTTCTGATACCTCCACTACTGCTTCAACCTCTTCATCGCCCTCCTCTTCTTCCTCATGTGTTGGTCCTCTCCAGGTATGCACACGCCACTTTTGACGAAGAATGCCATATCTGTGACCCATGCCATCTCTACCACCTTTCCTCTGGAAGGCAAGGTGTAAAAGGGATGCCGATGGCTGCCGCAACAATGCCCACTTAACTCCTGCACAACGCAGACGCAGAGGTCGCCACTGCCCAGCTTCGACAAGCTTCCGCAGCGTCATTTCAGATTGCTCGTACCCGCATGAAAGAATATTGGGCATGTTTACCTCCCCATGGCAGATCCCGTCGTGTCAGTTGTTTTAAAGGTGCACGCGGAAGCAACAAGCTCGAAAGGCGAGGGAGTGCTGTTGCCAGCTTGCACCATCGCTTAAATCCGTCGTCCTGCCTTAAGCAGTCCTCGGCCACCAGGGAAAGGATATGTGCGAGAATGTCCTCTGGTAGCTCTGCAAGTCTTGCGACGCTCATCCTCGCCCGTGACAGTGTTCAAGTCCGCCTGCGGAGCTTGAGGCTCAGATGAAGCTGGTGACGTGATCTCGGCAAGCACCAGATTAGGCAGTCCATGTTGCTTCCAGAGGTTTTGCAAATATTTTCACCCACCTATCAGGTGATCTGACTTTTGAGTGACCTGGGGTGCAACGACGATGACTTGGGTCTCATATGTGAGAACAGCTCCCAAGACTAATTATATGACCGTCACACTCATAATGGTGTTGGATCAATCAATATTGCTTGTGACAATATAAAGGATCTTTAGGTGCTTGAACACTCTACTGGCTTAAGTGAGTATGACCCCAGAGCTTCTGTCTCTACAGGGAAGGCCCTACCACCAAACCAATATAGGCAACTGCCAGCTTAGGCAGCCGCTAGGCTGGACACTGCCACCTGGCATTCCACTCTGCTACATTGCTTGACAGGATGCGATGCAATTGTCATGATTTCAATTGTTGATACATCGTGCAATTCTTCCATCTCAAGGCTTCATATTGGCTGTGCAAGAACACGCAAGGGGGAGTCGTGAGTCAATATGGATCAAGCGAATGCAGATGCTGAGCCTCAAAAGCCCATTGTAATGGCACTGTCCACTGCCCTGATAGCAGCTGGTAGCTTGCGGGTGCATGCAAGTCCAGTCAAAGGCATGTTCAATATCAATGTTCTGATCACATGTGTCAAGGGATAGTCTTAAGTTAATTATGCTTCTTGTGGCATGTTTGCACGATTTCATTTAGCCAGTGCCAACTCGGAGATGCTCAATGGTGCTCTCGCAGGGAACCGTAAAGATATGACACTCAGCCAGTGGGGGACAGCTAGCGACAGTGTTCTCAAGTCAAGGAGTCTTCCCACCAGTGCCCATCAAATCACACACAACACGAGGCTTCATGCAATTGATGACCACATTGTATATTGGCCTCAGCTTGTACGCCAGCCATTTTATACCCCAAAAGACCATCTGCCCCGCCTGGTCAAGGCTTCTGATACTCAACCTACACTTGCATTCTGATACATCAGCTTTGAGAATTCGAGCTGCTGTTGATAAGCAAGACTGCATGCTTTTCTTTGGCCAGAATTCATCTATGGAGACAAGACAGTTGGTCGAGGGAAAGCTGTCATAAAGAAACATGATGTCTCTAAGGTGCCGAATGGTACTAACTCTCTTTGGGGAACCATCAGGTCAGTTGGTGAAGCAAGGCAAAGCCTGCCTCCTGCTTGCATTTTCTAAGGCAGGCGCCATGCTTCGCCACTCCTTTGTGGCCGTAAATGTCTCAAATAGATACTTTGGGTTGTCTCTCACAAAGGCTTCCATGTCTGCAAAGCTTATGTGATAAGAAATTCCAGGTATGCTCTTTACTTGTAAGCTTTTCCATGAGCCTACACTTTGCAACAGGGAGCTCTGATAACGGAATAGTTGGACTTCGACATGAGGTACACCTTGTAGCACTGCAAGGTCTTTCAAGTCTGGCGCATACAAAAGCTGTAGATATTGCAGGCTTTTGAAAATGCAGAAGGAGGATGGCGTGAGGCTGTGTCCGTATGCAAATCTCATGGACACTGCGGGTATGCAACCCAATAGTTCCCTACCATTCTCACTCTGCCATTTGCTCTGAGCACCGAGCCATCTCGGCCCAGTCTGTAGCTACAAGTTGTTTGCGAAATTTGGCAATGACAACATCGGGACTTGCCGCTGCATGCAAGGTAGCGCCTCCTCGTACGACAGCTGAGTTCGAGGGCTGGTCCCGAGTGATCCCAGCATCCTCCCATCACATGACATCTCTCACAGGAAGGTGATTCCCTCCGAGCCCACTGCACAAGGGGACATTCACGTTCAGCCACCTCCTTATCCTGAACGTGATCCTGTGCCAGAGCAGGCTGCCAAGAGGAACAAGTCTGCACCCACGATGCCAAAGTCTGATGGGTAGTACTGGCATGACCAACAAAAACCAGGGCAGTTGACATCATGAGCAATGCACCCCGCCATTTGAACATGTGAAGCTTCTCCTGATGATGATGCAATGACTGGTGACAGTGCCACTGCCCAGTAAGCGCGAGGATGGGTCATTGCAGAGATCATCATTGCATGTGCACGGCAGGGCTGAGCAGACCTTCCAGCTTCACTTCGCGCTGCTGGGGGATGCGCTCGTCGGCTATCCTCTGCCTGTTTGCAAAGGCCTGGCCGCCCTTTGCATCTGTTGCCTGCCTGAGACCCAGAGCAAGCTGTAGGATGTACGCTGCGTGGCGGTTGCCTTCGAGAGGTTGCTTGATGACTTTATTGCCATCCATCCAGAATACATGCCATTGGCTCTGAAGGTCGGTCATCATCTGCAAAGAAACAGGTGAGGTGTCAGTGCTGCAGGCTGGCAGCTTGTCGGCAGACTACTGATGCAATACATGCTTCACTTTCCGCTGTGCATCTGCTTCCTTCAAACTGTGTGTTCTGAATTAAGCTTCTGCCTGCCACCCCTAGTCACAGAGATTAGAATTGGAAAAGGGCATGCGATGCAGAATGATTTGCAAGCCAAAGCAAGCAGGGTAAGCGTCTCCACAGTATGAGTGGGCATGGGCATGGGCATCAGAGTCCAGGATGCTCAGTAAGGCTGCTTGATAAGTGACATGGACATGTCTTACCATAATGGGCCTGGTGTCAGGGGATTCAAAGTTGGCGACCAGAAGCCGCATCAGCGCTGCTGCGTGGTCATTTTCACCAATGTACCTGTTGATGTCAAAGAGCACCAGCAATCCCTTTTCAGGCCCCGGTTTGCCCTGCGAGAGAGGCAGAGAATCAGTCGATCAATCTCAGGCACCTAGTAGGGCTGATCAGATGTCTGACCTCCCTCAAAGTCAGTGGCATATCATCTGCCCTGTCTGTGACAGATTTGGCAACCCCGTGGCCATACAAATCAACCTTCCTCACAAACTGGCCAGCATCATCCATGGAGCAGATGCCACAGAATCATGCATGATGTTGTACCAGCATTTCAGGGTGCCTGTTGCAAACGCTTTGCAAGCCTTGACACAGGAATACAAGGTTACGGTCAGTGCAGTAGTCTTCATGACGACCTGCTGACCTGACAGCCGAGCGCTGCACCACTGCAACATCTGTGGTGCCATAGGAGTCGAAGGGCCTGGGATGGGACGGGAAGAAGTTCAGCAGCTCTGGATAGTCCCTCGCGGTATACACCCACTCCATGTCGTTGCTGTCCAGCTTGATCATGTTCTTGAGATATGGGATGTACCTGCAGACACACAGTGATGTAGCTGTAGCTGCATCCCAGCGAATGCTGAGGCGAAATTGCCTTCTCTGTCATTGTGATATCTGTGATAGGGTGCTGCTTGCTATGTTCTGTACTTAGTAAGCAGATGGTGTCCGTTGGAGTTGCTCTGGGGTCACACCCGATAGAATAGGGCTTCAGCGCTTTGCGGAAATCTATCAGTTCAACCTCATCTGGCATATGATCCTCCGCCTGCTCTATGTGCTGCATGCTGCACGTGTCGAAACAATTGTCAGTCATCTGCAGAGGTCAGGCAAGACGTTGTGCAGTTTCCGGCGACATGTGAACTCAGTCTGTGCGCCTGGTAAGGCAATGCTCACAAATTCAAGCACATATAACATGCTGGACATTCTGCTGGTCAAGAGCCATTGACTAAACAACACACATTAACACTCAAGGCGCCGCACACAGTGCAGATTCGCAATCGCAGAGTGTTAGACCTGGGAAGTAGGCTGCTATCCAGCCTTAAATCCAGCCGCCTTTGTCATTGCAGGCTTCCTAAGTTCAGAGCACAATGTAAACATGGACTCTTGTGGTCCCTAAAGCCATCTCTGTGCTACCTTAGGTCATCCCAGGATTCAGGGATCACCTTTCGACTTTGTCAGACGGCTTGAATCAGGGCAATGGCTAAGTCGTTTTCAGCTCCTGCTATGCCGTGGTGACTTCGGAATGTCACCTGCAACAGGCCACAGCAACAGTCACACCAGCAAACACTCAGCCTTTGCAAGATATGCGCCATCAACACAATACATCACAGCATCACAGAGGACCCGCGTGGGCTGTAATGCTATATCATGTGCATTTGCGATGGAATTTCATGGCTCATGGGGCGACTTGGAATAGCAGACATATCACTGTCTCTATTTGTCGAGGAAGCGTGCAGACGCCCCTAGGGCTCGAAGGAGGGGCCAGAACTTCCATGCATACGTTGAAAAGTGGCTTCTCCAAGCGCAGCTCGCACTGATCGTCCAAGGTGATCTCGCCCATTAGGAAGCCAGGCAGACAATATATGCTGACATGGCAGCATGTGATGGCAGCTGAGGCAGCATAGGCAGCTACCTCAGCCCAGCGAAGTCCTTATTGTCTTGGGAGTCCTGCAGTCTTGAAGTGGCACCTGTTGCTGTGCCTCATGACTCATGAAGCAGCTTGCCATTCAGAATGGCTGGCTAAGGGAATTGTGCATATATGTGATGTTGTGCTGACACAATTAGCTTGTCCTCAGGAAACTTATAACAGACACGTCTCCTAGGCAACCTTATAATCGTGTAGATGACACACGAGCATCACTGTACAGATGTCGCTTCTGATACTACATGACAGATACAGTCACTTGTCTCATCCCCGTGCGCATCCTGTACGACACTACTCTAAGCTAGGCTGCTGTGACCTTGCAGACTGCATTGGTATTGCTTCTCAATGACGTCAGCTGGTCGTGCGAGCTGGCTTCCTGTGTTCTCATGAACCTATGTCAGATGGCTCCACCCTCGCTTGCGCATGTCTCATTTGCAAGACACGGCAAATAATCACTTTGCTGCTGCATGTATAATAGCGCCTCCTTGTGCGCCAGCTGATGCCACAGGATGATCTTCCGTGCTCATATGTCTTCCACACTGATGCGGCGCCCTCCATGGGTCACTGCGCAAAGGGAACATGCAAGTTCAGCACACGTGGCCAGCTCTTGATGTCATCACACTGTGAGCAGGCAAAGGGATGGGTTCCCAGGTGGTAGAGCAGGGAGTTCTCTGAGGCATGTCCACAGCAGGATTGGGCAGACCTTCACACTTCACATTGCGCGGCTGGGGGATGTTGTTGTCGGGTGTCCTCTGCCTGTTTACGAAGGCCTTCTCGCCCTCTCTTGTTGTTTGCCTGACACCCAGAGCGAGCTCCACAACATGTACTGCAGCGCCATTGTGCTGAAGGTTTTGTCTGCGGACTGTGTTGCCATCCATCCAGAGTACATACCACTGTTTTTGAAGGTCGGTTTTCACCTGCAAGAACTCTAGTGAGGTGTCAATTCTGCAGGCTGGCAATGGCAACTTGTCAGAGAAACACCGATGCCATACATCCCTCAGGTTTTGATATGCATGTGCTTTCTCACACTTCATGTCATCAACTAAGCTTCTGCCTGTGATCGCTAGTTACAGAGATTAGGGATTTCTCTCGCAAATCACTTGCCATGAGTTATGATGTTGTCAAGAGACAAGGGGCATGCAGTGCAGAATTGTACAAAAGCCAAATATTAGCAGAATAAGCGTTTCTACAGTATAAGAGGGCATGGGCACGGCAATGTGAGTCCAGGAGGCTCAGTGGGGCTGCCTCCTGCATGATGGTTGATGAGGACATGCCTCAAAAGTGTGCAAGCGACAGTGAGTAACTCACCACAATTGGCCTTGTTTCCGGAGATTTGAGGTTGGCGACCAACACCCGCATCATTGCTTTTGCGTGATCGACCTCACTGATGTCTCTGCTGATATCAAAGAGCACCAGCAATCCCTTCTCTGGCTGTCGGGCCCTGCAGAGAGGCAGAGAATCATCACATCTCTTTCAGACACCAGGGCTGACCAAATGCCTGGTAATGGCGTGACCTTCCTTGAGCGCTTTCCACAGCATCATGCATGATGGCGTCTAAACAATTTGGGATGCCTGGCACGCATGTGCTATGAGTCTTGACACTGACACAGGGTGGTGATCGTATATTGGCTGACCTGACTGCTGAGCGCTGCACCACTGCAACATCTGTGGTACCGTAGAAGTCGTAAAGGCTTGGCTCGGGGCGGAAGAAGTTCAGTAGCTCTGGGTAGTCCCTCGCGGTATTCACCCACTCTGTGTCTGTGCTGCCCAGGCTGATCATGTTTCTCAGATACGGGATGTACCTGCAGACACACAAGAATGTACAACATCTCCAGCAATGACATTCCCAGCTCACAGTATCATGCTACATCCCAAGCACTCACAGCTTGTGACTGGCTGTAGCTGTATTCCCAGCAGAGACGTGGAGAGTGCTGCCCTCCTTGTCATCATGATTGCTGAGGCTTCAAGGTGCTGCGTACAATGTACTGTACTTAGTAAGCAAATCTGATCAGTTGGAGCTGCTCTGGAGTCACACCTGTCAGAGTAGACCTTCAGTTCCTTGCGAAGATCTAGAATTTTCCCCTCATCTGGTTGGTGATGTATTGTCTGCTTCAGGTGCTCCATGCTGCACAATATTAAACTTGTCAGTGAAGCCCAGAGATCAGGCAAGAGATACTGCAGTTGCAGGCTCCATGTGAACTCAGTCTGTGCGCCTGGTAAGGCAATCCTCACGGGCTCCAAGCATATACTTATGCTGGACATTCTGCTGGTCAAGTGCCATTTCTTAAAAAGCATACCGAACACTCAGGGCGCTGCACACGGTGTAACTTTGCAATCATGCAGAGTTTCAGATCTGGGAAGTAGGCTGCTATCCTGCCTTTAATCCAGCCCCCTTTCTCATCGCAGGCTTCCTAAGTTCAGAGCATAATGTAAACATGGACTCTTGTGGTCCCCAAAGCCATTTCTGTGCTGCCTTAAGTCATCCCAGCACTCAGGGATCACCTTTTCACTTTGCCAGACGGCTTGAGTTAGGGCGATGGCTAAGCTGCTGTCAGCTCCTGCTATGCCTCGGTAATTTCGGAATGTCACCTGCGACTGGCCGCAGCAACAGTCACACCAGCAGACAATCGGCCTTTGCAGAATATGCGCCATCAACACAGTACATCACGGCATCATAGAGACCTGGCATGGGCTGTAATTCTATCGGAACACGCACTATTCTATCATGTGCATTTGCAATGGAATTTCATGGCTCTTCATGGGGCGACTTGGGATAGCAGACATATCACTGTCTCTGTTTGTCGAGGATGCGTGCAGACGCCCCTAGGGCTCGAAGGAGGGACTGGGACTTCAATGTATACCTTGAGAGTTGCTTTCTCCAACCGCAGCCTGATGTTATTTGCGACTTTGATCGCAGTTGTCGTCCAAGGTGATCTCGTTCATCAGGAAGCCAGGTAGAAGTTGTACGCTGACATGGCAGCATTTAATTTGCTCTGATGACAGCGTTTGACCTTAGAGCTTGCAAGAGATTGTATGGCAGAGAAGTATGACAGACATCTGCAGCTGCCTCAAACATGGCATTTCCAATAGCCTGTCCTGAGGACATTGCTAACAGGCACACCTCCTGGGCACAACTACAGCCCTGTAGATAGCGCCATGCCATGTGACATGTGCATCGCTGCATGGGTAACGCTCCTGATACTACATGACATGGTAAGCACTGCCACATGTGGCCTTGACCAGAAGGTGCACATGTGTGTCATCTTGCGAGACATGGATCTGAGTCAGGCTGCTGTGGCCTTGCAGACCGCATTAGCAATGCCTCTCAATCATGGAATGCATCAGCTGGTTGTGCAAGCTGGCTCCCTATGTTCTTATAGATCCTGTACCAGATATTTCCAGCTCGCTCCCGCACAGTGATGTGACAACATTAGGCCTTGCTGCTGCGTACGTGGCAGCGTTTTCCATGCGCCACTGGCAGCCGACAATTAAAGTCGCTCCACTGCGCTCAGATGTCTCTGATATGAAGGCCCCTCCCACCATTGGTCACTGCACAACAAGACCATTCAGCACATGTGAAGCAGCTCCTGATGTCACAGCATTGAGAGTGGGCGCAGGAATGTGTCCTCAGCTAGCAGAGCAAAGAGCTCTTTAATGCATGAGCAACAACAGAACTGGACAGACCTTCAAGCTCTACCCTGCGCTGCCGGAGGATGAGCCTCTCAGGTATCCTCTGCCTCTCTGCAAAGACCTGGTTCCTGCCGTATTCTCCCATCCTGCCAGACAGGAGAGTTTGTACGAGCCACGCTGCATGGCTGTTGGTTGGAAGGGGCTCCTCAATGACCTTATCACCATCCATCCAGAATAGATGCCACTTGTCCTTCATGTTGGTCTGCACCTGTGAGAAGTCAAGCGCGGTGTCAATCCTGCAGGCTGGCAAGTTGTCAGTACTAATGCTGATGCCCTTTGTGCTGTACTTTCTGCTATGCATGTGCTTCTGTCAACGTTTGTCTTCTCAAACGAGGCTCTGCCTTTCACCCCTATCTAAGACGAAATGGAATTGAAGGACTGACAAAGAGCATGCAAGTTCAGATATGATGCAAGCCACACATGAGCAGCCTGCGGACAAACATCTCTGCAGCTTAAGCGGGCAAGCATTTGCAGTCTGAGTCCTGGACACTCAGAATGGCTGTCTTGGCACGGAAATGGATATGCCTCAAATGGGTGGAATGACTTGGGCAGTGCTCACCACAATGGGCCTGGTGTCAGGGGATTTGAAGTTGGCTACTGTCAGCCGTATCAGGGCTTTCCCGTGCGCATCCTCATCCATGTCTCCATTAACATTGATGTCAAAGAGCACCAGCAACCCCTTCTCTGGCTGCTTTGCCCTGCAAAACAGAGAGAAGCATCACACCTCTGAGAGTAATTCCGTCAGCCAGAAGAGCCAGCCAACCAACCAGAAGACTCGGAGTCTTTCAGCCACCTAGGCCCGAAGCTGACTGGATGCCTGAACCCCTTCAGGGTCGGAAAAACACCAAACCCTCTGTCTGTGGCACATCTGGCATCCCCACACAGATAACTTATCCAATCTTCCAGCATCTTGTGCAAACGTCCCAAAACGTCTGTGTTGGACGTGTTGCAAGCCGTGACACTGAAATGTGACCTTCTTGAGAAAGAAGCTCGTCAGTGGGCTGACCTGACAGCTGAGCGCAGCACTACTGCAACATCTGTGGTGCCATAGGACTCAAAGGGGCTGGGATGGGGTGGAAAGAAGTTCAGCAGCTGTGGATAGTCCCTGGCGGTGTTTACCCACTCCATGTCCATGCCCAGCTTGATGTTGTCCTTGAGATAAGGGATGTACCTGCAGGCACATGGTAACAACTCTGTAGCTGCATTAATGGGTCTGTGCTGGGAATATTCCCAGCACAGACCCCGGATCTGCACACACACACCCCACAACGCACAACTCTGTACACCTACGCCAGCTCCAACTGCATGCGGCCACAGAGCTGCAGTTGATGATACCACACGTGCTCCAAGGCAAAGCTGCACTCTCTGTTATATGTCAAGACTTCAAGATATGACAGGCTGTTGCGCAAGCAACAAGTATTACTTGAGGCCGATGTCACACCTGTCGGTAAGATAGTCCAGATCTTTGCGTAAATCTATCAATCTACTCTCAGGTGGCTCAATCTCTGTCTGCTGCATGCGCTCCAAGCTGCATGATAGGCAAAAGGTGTCAGTACAGTACAGGCACTGAGCAGGGCGTCAGACTTATGCAGGCTTTGAGCGGGTCAAGACTAGTACTGTCTGTCTGCTCAAGGAGTTCCTACACATTTTGGCAGATCTAGGCTGCTCCTTGTACTTGCCGCTCTGCTGGTCAAAGGCCATTGATCACACACCATACGTGGACATCCAGGCCGCCTACAACTCTATCCCATGTTGTGATCAAGGCGAGGTGTCAGGCTGCAGAGTGTGCTGCTGGTATGCCTTGCTTCAGCTGCCTTTCCCGTTGCAGGCTCCCTGAGTTCAGTGCACAATGCATAACTGGCCTCCTATGGTTCTCAACTCCATCTCTCTGCTCCCAGGACTCAGGGGTTACCTCGTGGTATGTCAGACATCCTGATGTAGAAAATGCCTATTCTCAGCTCCCTACGCTGTCTCTTGACAGCTCCACAATATCACCTGGAACAGACCATTGCAATCGTAACACCGTCAGACGGTCAGCCTTTGCAAAATATTAGCTGATTCGCCCTATCAAGACAGTCCATCAAAGTAAACATACCCAAAGCACTGTGATCCTCTGTAACTCTGTCGCGACAGACAAATCTACTGTTTTGTGCGATCGCGATGGGATTGCATTGTATATGGCGCAAGCTGGAAAAGCAGACATTGCACAGTCTCTGATGGTCGAGAATGCGTGCAGACGCCCGTAGGGCTCGAGGGAGTACCCAGGACTTCATCCATACCTTTTAAGTGGATATCCCAATCAGCCGCCTGATAGTGTGTGCAAGTCTCATCGCTGTGGTCGTCCAAGGTGGTCTCGCCCATGAAGAACTCAAGCAGAAGGTACATGCTGACGTAGCACCATTTGGAATTCGATTTGTGCTGATGACAGAAGACTCCACAGCTGAGCAGCAAGGATGAGAAAAGCACATATCTAGTCCTGGGGGTCATGGTTGTCATAGCACAGTGATACCGGATGTACTCCCTTACATGTACATTACCGTGTCCCATTGAACACGGACTCAGACGGGAAGTAATTTCGTATATGTCATATGCTGATATCAGGGCCCTGGTAGTGCTTTCATAAATTTTCCAGCTGCTTAGAGTGCTCAAGCCCAACGAGCTCTTGACCACCTTCCTTGTCTTCAGCATTGGGTGCCACTGGAAGTCTCAAACCACAGGCCGCAAAGTGTTGCTCATGTGACTTCTGCAGACTCTTAAAAGACCCGTCAGGCTGGCGCTCATAGCCATTAAAACCCAAGTGCAACCTTTCCAGGCTGTCTACAGGGAGAAAGTCTGTATAAGGCCTTTTTATGTTTGACAACATGCCGTTATCCCAGAACTTACTCTCGCTCTGAAAGACAAAGCTTTTCAGATTGCAAAGTCCCTTCAGTCCCCTAGGAAGATCTTGGCTCCAATCAAGAGGACGCAGCCAAATCTCCTGAAGACCTTTTGGATAGCGTGTTGGCATGCACGCTGCAGGGAAACCCTTATATTCCAGCTTTTGCAGATTGCTCATTTGGTCCACATCCTGAAGAAGGTGCCGACCTACTTCGCTGCATCTGTTGACCTCCAAAGACCAAAGATTTTGGAGCTGGTCTTGCATAGAGAGCAGTGTAAACTGAATCTGATCACAGCTAGCTATCACTAACTCCTCCAGGGCAGCTTTCTCCACTTTCATGCGCACTGAGTCAAATCCCATGAAAATAACCTTGGTCACTTTGGGGCATGACAGGATCAGCTCCTTCTGCAGCGGCTGGATGCACCAGAGCAGCTCGACGAGATTCGGTAGCTGAAGCGTCAGCTTTTCTTCTAACGTCTCATGGCATGGGTGCGGCTCAACCCAGAGGTCAGCTGTATCTGTGTGGAAGAATGGATTAAAATAATCAAGCTTCAAACTAGTTAGAGCTGTAAGCGTGTTCAGGGATTTGAGGTGCTTTGCAGCGGCCTGTTTCTCTCTAGGATCTAGGGTCAGGTTCAAGCGTGTCAGATGTTGCTTAATATCTGCCCAAAAGGAGGAGGTCTTTAGGCCAAGATCAGGAACGATGCCACTTGAGGACATAGCAAGGAAGTTTCCACCTGCAGCGTCACGAATGACGCTTACCAAGGACATGATGACCAGATTGATGGTTAGCAATGACATGAGAGGCTCAAGGCCTTAGGGTACACCACAATACATAAAAAGAGATGACCTTCATATCACACCATGCAGAGCCAACAGGGTGTGATCACCATAAGCCTCAGCTAATTTGAACGAGAGCCTCTCATGTGAGCATGATGAGCTGGGTGCAGAATCATGGCATGCAAGGATGACTTGCATCGGTGATCTAACCGTGCTCGCCTTGTCTGCCGTACACGTCCAGAGTCAACACAGCTGAAGAGGCACAAGCTGCCAGCATGAAAGGCAGCAGAGGTGGCAGCACGCCATCTGGGGTCTCGTTGTTAGTGTCTATTCTTGCAAGCATGGTTGCATCATCAAAGCTGCAGGTAACGCGGGCGTATCTCTTCATCCTTTTCTCGTACCATCTGCAAGGCATCGTGCTTATCATCTGTGAATGGGCAGACATACGATAGAACGATTTCTGTGGCATGCAAGGCAAGCCATGGGCATGCTGCTCAGGTGATTGACACAAGACCAGTGGAGGAACACATTCACAATGCAGTTCACTGAACTGGTTACTGGCAGTAGCCATCAAGAATACCTGAAGGCATTCCAAGTCGGACTGATCATTCTTATATCAAGCCATGGCCCTGGGTAGTTTTCAGTAGGCATAGGACGGCTGGGTGACGACAGAGTCTTGTAAAATCTTTTGCTGGCGACTTCCATGCTGCATTGGTCTTGCTCCTTGAGCCGAGAACCGATGTGCTCTACAAGGTCCTCAGGCAGGAGCTGTATGAGTGGCGTCACGACTCGCTCTGCAGAGAGTGAATTCCTCATATTGCTGCACTTCGGTGAGCGACCGTTCCCTTTGGTGCGTGACAGAGTGTTCAGCAGAGCAGTTATGGGGCGTGCCCAGCTTGGCAAGTAGCTTTGCCCAATCTGCCCAAAGTTAGCATGTCATCCACCTCGCTGGTAGCAAGCGAGCAAACGGGTATAGCAGTAGCCTACTGCCAGTAGGTGTACAACGAGAGCTTTCTGAACATTTGACAAGCTGTCGGTTTCTGGCATCTTTCCAGGATGTCGTAGAAGACCACAGATGCCCCCTCTTCACTTTTCACAGCAGAAATCTTCAAGGACTCAACATCTGATCCTCACAGTGGAGTGGCTGGAAGGGTGGCAGCATTCAATTTGAATTGATGAAGGTGAGGCCTGCAAGAGGGATCGGCATTCAAAAATTTGCATGATAGCATAGTGATACCAAGTCTACATTGACAGATTGCTGTCACGTTCTCACGCAAAAGCTGCATCTGTACAGCTCCTTTCCCATCAGGTCCCTCGTGCTACCCTGAAGAAGATTTTATTGCTGCAACGAAAATTCAAACGCAACTTTTATCTGATTGCCTTCCCTGGCTGAGATCGGATACACCGTGTCATGCAGCATGGCAGGTGCCATGCTGCCAGCAGGTTGCCAACGGCACTGCTATTGATTGGTGGCAATCCTCAGCTTGCCTATTGCTTTGAACTTCTCACGCTGCAGCGAGAAGTCAAGCATTAAGACTCCATGACTGCCTTCATTGTCTCCACCACTGGGTGCCGCTTGCGTTCTTAAACCTGCAAGATATTGCCCATGTGGCGTATCATGCAGCCCACTGTAACTTGACAGCTGTAGAGCCCCATCAGGCTGGCGCTCATTGCAATTAAAACCCAATTGCAAATCATCAAGGCTGTCTATAGGAAGGAGGTCTGCATATGGTCTTCTGATATTAGACAGCGTGACATTGTCCCAGAATTTCCATTCGCAGTGGAAGCTGAACTTCTTCAGGTTGTGGAGTTGCTTCAGTCCCCTGAGAAGACCCTGACTCCAGTCGACAGGTTGCAGCTCAATCTCCTGGAGGCTTTCAGAGAAGCTTGTTGGCATGCATGTTGCGGGGAAATCCACATAGCGCACATACTCCAGATTTGTCCTCTTATCTAGATCTTGAAAGAGGTGCCGGCCTGTCTCGCTGCGTTTGTCCACATTTAAAGACTGAAGATTCTGAAGCTAAACGTCAGGATGATCCACCACAAACAGAATATCACGACCTGCCAGCGTCAGGTATTCAAGGGCGACGTGCTCCACTTTTATGCATATTGAACTTGATTCTGACAAGGACTACGTAGACCAGCTTGGGGCATAACAGAACAAGCTCCTCTTGCAGGGGCTGGACATTGTGCCAATCCAGTTCGACCAGATTTGGCAGCTCAAGCGTGAGCGTTCCCTCTGATATCTCATGGCTTGGGTGCGGCGTAACCAAGAGGTTAATGTCATCTGGGTCGTAAAATAAGGGAATGTCGCTTTCAATCCCTAATATCTTCAAGGCTTTGAGCATGTTTAGGGTGCCAAGGTACCAAATCCCGTCTCCCCAGGGACTCATACACAGATGTAAGTCTGTCAGATGTTGCTCCATGTTTGCCCAGAAAGTTGAAGTATGAGGCCAAGACCAGGAACGGCGCCGCCTGAGGCCATTGCAAGGAGATTTCCGCCTGCAGCATCATGCTCACGATTGGCAAGGCCATGGTTTGAGGCTCAAGGTCTTGGAAAGTTCATAGAACTGATCATGGGTCAAACATGTGTACAGCAGCGGCACGGCATATGGAAGGCCTCGGCTGACATGTAGGAGACATGATGAGCTCGGTGAGGGATTATTTATGTGTTGCCTACAAGTATGACCTATATCAGTGTCACTACTAGTTACTACTGGTGGTCACCCCTGACTCAGGTAAGCGGCTTGCCTTGTCCATTGAAAGCACTCAATCTCAGCTCACCTGAAGAGGTGAACGCTGCTAGTATGGAAGGCAGCAGAGGAGGCAACACGCTTGTTGAAATCCCATCGTTGGCATCGTCATTCCTTTCAAGCATTGTCGCGTCATTGAATTCGCAAGAGATGCGCTTATATCCCTTATATTCATTTCTCGAACCACCTGCGACAAAACTTTCGACGGATTGTATAAACCATCCGTGTTAATGCATACAAAAAAAGATTGACAACGCAGTCCATCCTTTGCATTGGATTTCACAAGAAGATTGTGAAATCCAAATTTAACAACCTCAACGCCTCCGAACTGCGCTCTCCTAAGTAAAGGTACTCGGAGTGCCCAGGATGGCTGGGTGACGAAAGAGTCTTGTAGAACATTTTGCTGGCGAGTTCCATGCTGCATTGCTCCTGCTCACTGAGCCGACATCCGATGTCTTCAAGGCGGTCCCCGGGAAGGTAGAGTATGTAGGGTGCTTCACAAATCATTTGCAGAACGCAACTTACTCACTAAGCCGCTGATAGCGCCGTCCAAAAGTACCACGAGTGTTCCCTTGGGTGCGTGACAGGCCAGCTTTGCCCGAGCTGCCCGAAGTTAGTCCTTATTCGGGTTCAGCTCGCCAGCGAGGGAACGTATACGGCAGCAAGTGTATAGCGAGAGTCTTCTATTATAGGCTTATACAAGGCCCGCCTGTGATAAGATAATGGCATCCTGGACACATGCCATGAATATTCCACAAAGCTATCTCGATGGTTTTCATCCAGCATAGAGGTTTGCTTGTAGCTGCTTATGAGGCCCGTATATGGACTGTGAAATACAGGAAGGTTCTTGATTTATGCAGTGCATGATTTGCTCGACTTATTGTCTTATGGGGATGCTTACAATGCTCGGAGGCATCTGAGCTTGTGCATACAAGAGCGGCATAGTGGCATCCTATACGACTTAGGTGCACAGTTCCTTCTAATAGGACCCCTTTACAAATACTGATTGTAATCTGCGCAATTGGGCAAGGCTTGTATACCTATAACGCGGGCCCAATCTGCTCTGCAGACTAAATACCGACGAAACGACGGCCAGTCTTTGTAGGTGATGTCAAATTCCCAGCCTTTAATACAGCTACCTCTGCGAACAGCCAGGATGCAACATGTGGCTACCATGAGACTGCCTGCCTACATCACGATGGTAACATTGCAAGCTGGGGTGACGCAAAGCCTTTAGGTAGCTGCATGCAACAAGGCCGCCCGTTCGACATCAGGCAGCATGGTGTTGTCGACTATAAATGTAATAAAACTCTATATTCAATCGCCTAAAAGCCCGCCCCTGGGCGGCCAAGAGTCTGGGCTCTTATCTTTGTCGAGGGCAGCCCCTGCGGCACCATTGAGTGGCCCGCGCGGATTTGCAGATGGCAATCCGAACATGGGCACGTTGCCATATGTGCGTGATGTTGGTGGTAGGAACATCTCTTCTTCCTGCTTCCTCGTGCTTCTCGTCTCTCCTCCTGCAACATGTAAACGCCAATGCTGTAAGTATGAAGGAATGCTCCTTCCCTTTTGGTTTTCCTCACCTCATGCTATGATATGATGATTAGAATAAGCATTGGCCTGCATACTTTGCTTCCCCATCATGTTGCTCACAACAACGCCTATGATAGGATTGTAAGTCGCCAAAGGGAAAGCCAAGCGGCTAGGAATGCCTGATGCTTAAAAAAAAAAACGCCAAGCGCCTCATAGCGGCGGTAGTGAGAAAGGGAGCTGGGGTGTTGAAAATTTGAATGCATGAATATTTGGCACTGGAACCCTGTGACAGGTTTCACATTAGAATTCCACTACTTGGTGTTTCCCTTCCACCCCGGCCTGAATTCATGGTCATTGTGTATTGATACGCTACAATTGTCACAAGGGCTCATGATTGTAACGAGTCCATCTATTCACCATATATATGTATATATATATGCCGCATATATATACCCTGCGGCAGGGTGCGAGGAGTGAAATGTTGATGGCATGCATAGGGCTGCCAGCCATGCAATGCAGTGCACGCTGTTGACTCCAACACGGTGTAACCTGAAGCATGCCCCAGGCCTTGAGATCATGCCTACACGTTATGTGTGTGGATTATTTTCATGCAAGGCGCCCTCACCATTGGCAAGCCCGGGAAGCTTGGCCTCAAGCGCCGCAATTCGTAAGCTCAGTCGTTCCTCCTTGTTCACGTACTCATCGTACACTATCTTTAGGACGGCTTTGACTGCCGGGTCCTTCTCAGCCATCCACTCTTCCCGGGCGTCTTCCAAAGCAGCTGCCAAATCATTAGCTTCCGCGTCGACCTGAGCCAGCCGACTGCTTATGAGATCCATCCTGCACAAAAAGACAATGTCATCACATCAGCCCTACTAGGATTGATGTGCCCTTCATGCGATGGTGCCTCTCGGTGTGGGAAGCCCGGGGCTTGTGGGAATCTCAAGCAGCATATGCCATGAGCCCTATGAGCTCAGCTCAGCAAGGCTTGCATGGCCGAGGAGGCTTTGTTTGAGCTCTTGTGCACAGTCAAACCAGATGAAAAGGCTGCAGTACTTCTGATATTGAATTGACACCTGTATGGCTCTTGTGATCGCAAGCGGTGTTTCTCACAGATCTTATACTCCACCCCTCACCAGTGTGGTAGATGGAAAACTCTCACGGGATCCATCACCCCTCACACCCACAGCAGTGCTCCTCACAAAGATGTAGAAGAGGCTGCACTAAAAGAGTTGCGATAACACCCCACGGGTGCCTGAAGTTCCAAGCAACACATGCCCTCATGAATCATTCTGCCTTGCAAACACCCAGCTGCAGCTTGCCCTTGAGGTGCTGTGCCTGATTGCTGGCAGGCAGGCCTTGTGCCAGATTGGGCATGCAAGCCAGACTGTACCTCGTGTTGCGGCTTAGAGCCCTTACTGGATTGAGATCGCTTGATATGAGGTCCAATGCTCCCTTCGCCACAAGTGCCTGCACCGCAGAGCTCATCGTCATGATGGCATCTACCTACAAACCCTACAGCGAGCAGCAAGCTGGTGCTTTCCTGAATCAGCTGATACAACACAAGCCAGCGATGATGAAGAAGCGAGCTACAAGCACGTATCAGACATCTGTAGGGTCCCAAAGGATCTGGCGTTTCTGACAGCCGAGGACGCTGTATCGCACCGAGCTGGAGCAGAGGCAGATGTGATGCAGGTATGGACTGTCACAAGGGTTCCTAACTGTGCTAATGAGCTCTGCGTGCAGTGTTTGCAAGTGATAGTGGGGTCTATGTAGCTACTACAGTCTATGACCTGCCCAGCCCAGCCCAGCCCAGCCCAGCCCGGCGTTTGTTGAACTTCCCAACCCTCTGCTCAACGGCGTACACCTCCTTGGAGGCATCAACACAAAGAGTCTTCGAGGTGTGTGCAGTGCGCGATTAGCACGAGAGACTACTGATTAGTACAGTCATGTGTACAGGGATGCATGAAGTGCTCATAGGCAATTGAGCTTGCAATCACAAAAGCAACATACGATGCATATTTACACCACTTGATTCTACTCACTTTCTCACAGCATGCTGCACCTCATGGTCACAGGCCACCCTAACAATCACAACCTCTGTAGTGGGCAAGGCCAGCACTCCTGTCCTTGCAAGTCCAACATACTATGGAGACAAGATATTCGACACAGCAAAGACCCATCTATATACATGGCGTTCGTCCAGCCCTATCCATGCTTTCCTCTGTATCATTTGCCTCAGGGTCTGTGTACAGCCAGGGTACAACACTGTATTATGCCAGTGTGACTCTGGCAATCGGGTGCAAATGCAAGCCAAGGTGGCTTGCTGCATGTCATGGCAACGCTTGTTATGGGCATCAGACAGCAACAATAAATCTTATTGTGCTCTCCATAGCCCATTGAATGCATTTATATTCAATATGCAACAGGAAGAAAGTATGGTGTGCATGCACGCCTTTGTCCGCCTAGGCCCGCCTTGCCGAACTTGGCCTCTCTGTAGGGTGGCAAGTCTATGGCCCTTATAATGCTCACTCTGGCATTGCAGCAAGGCTCTCATGCCACTGGCCTAATCTGCCATCATACTATGCCTGATTGGGGCGGAGCCTGGGGGCTTGCTGCTGGGACTCGATCCGGGAGGGCCAGCAATCAAAGGTGTCTCGCGCGGATTTGGAGGTGTGATGTACATTGGCGCGCTGCCGTATGCGTTTGACATTGACGCCCCGCGGCGCATTGGGTGTACCTCTTCTTCCCTCGCCCTCTTGTTTCCCAGGATTGATCCTTCGCCTGCATGGGACCCTGATCTTATCAATGTGTAGAAATACTGATCAAGCTACAGTATGACTTCACGCATACCCCAGCAACGGCATGCAATCTCGACCCCCAATTAAAGTGAGTCAGAAACTGAGCTGCCTATGAGACATACAGATACACGGTTGCGCTCTTGTCTAAGCAGACAACACTACCAGCTTCCTTGCTGTTTGTCTGTGAGTCTGCTCAAGTACTATCTCATGCCAGCTGGCACCCATAGGGGGCATTGTATGAGCGAATTGTGACATCTTGATGAGAGCACTACAGGCTTATGAGATTGAACACATGCACTTTGTGCAACCTTGCGCATCCGTAACTTTGTACCCAGGCTGCCCAAACTAACACTACAATAGCGTGAGGCACTGTATTGGGCAGGAACGAGCGCACACATCTGCAATGAGGACACTCACTGATGGTGCATACACTGCTTGTAGGTGAGAGCTTACTAGTCCCGCGCAGTCCGGCCTCGAGCTGCGTGATGCGGGTGTTGGTCCACTCCAGCATGCCCATGATATCATCATAGACAATCTTCAGATACTTTTTTATGGCTGGATCCTCCTCCTCCAACCACTGTGTCTTGGCGGTGGCCAACTGCTCCACCAAGTCAGAATATTGAGAGTCCGCCTCGACCAGGCGCTCCTAGATGTAGTCCATCCTGCGCAAGCAGATCATAGCCTGAGATCAGCGCTGTCCGTAGCTCTGTCACATTAGATGCCATGACTGATGCGATGTGGACACTGCTGGGCGCCACACAGGCGCCCCCCTAAACCTTCAATGGGATGGCAACCAAGCACATCCCAGACAGACAATCCGCTTTTGTGACAGTGTGAGGCCCACATGCTGTGGGCCTAGTAGGCGCCACCATGAATGATCAAACTGAAATGCATTGGGGAGGCAAAGCTGTACAGCTCTATCTTGCTGGGTAGTGTGCTTGGCCTGCCAGACATAACATGAGGCCTATCCTATGACTTGCGAGCAAAGGTCCCTTGGGATCTTAGCGTCGCACAAAGCTTTTCAGCACTGCGAGCCCCGGTAGCATCCTCAATGCACATGGAAGAAACCCCAACGCCTAAACCCAGCCCCCTTGTCAGCTACAGTGGTAGCTGTGGGCAAAACTATGTCTGGATACTGTCAGGCCAGGCACACTGTGGCACGAGTCATCAGACTGCAAGCTGGGTCCTCAGAGACCTGATTTTCCTCATACCCAATATTAAGATCCAGGCAAGCCTTCAGGCAGCATTGAAGGGTCGGATGCAAAGAGCAGTGCTCATACTCAGAGAAACCCCGCACAAAGCTGTCACACCTACTACAGACCACCCTACCAAATTGACATTTGCCTCGACTCCTGTTGACCACATGGGTTCATGAGTACTTCTAGTAGCTACCTTGACCAAAATGAACATCAAACTCAGCCTGCCATGCTTGATGTGCTCTACATGAGACACCAATCTGCTGACAAGCAGAGTTTGTGCCAGAGTGGATACCGTCAGACAGTATGCCCAGTTGCAAGACAGGCTGACTTTACTAGGTGCTAAGGAAGCCTTACTGGACTACAGCAGCTGGACGTGAATATGGTGGCATAGAATTCTCTGACTCCAGTATCTGCAGTGCAGAGAGCCATAAGCACTTTGTGTAGCAAACCCTACAACACGCAGCAGGTTGGTGCCCTTCAGGCAGATTGCCACGTTCAGGGCAGCTCTGGTGAGAAGCAGGAGTCTCAGTTTTGAGCTGAAGAGATTTTATTGGGGTTCACAGGAAAGACAGGGGTTCCGTGTGCATGGATGTTGTGGCACTCGTCATACTACGTAGTACGCATTGCGGCAGATTAGATGCTGTGAGAGTGGGGAGGGCCACAGGGGCTTTTACCTGGGCAGTAGAAGCCCCGAATTTTCCGAGTACAAGGTTTGCGGCGAAGTGAAAGCTGTGACCCGCTGTAATCCGTCTACCTATACTGTCTTCTGTGCATGCCCAGCCCGGCCCGAGGCGCGTCCCAATGGCAGTCGGCGGCAAATGCAGGCTGGATCAATGTCCATTCATTTCCTCTGCTGCATGAGGACCGGTGTTGTAGAAGAAGGCCAGGTGAAAGTTGATCGGCATCAACACAGAGTGAAGGCGTGATCGTAGCCTACCTGAGGTTTCCCCACATGCGATTTTGTGGGATCAACAAAGCACAAGACCACTTACGAGGTAGCCTCATGTATTTTCCTGCTGAGAGTTGACAGCACAAGCTTTTTGGGAGTGATGCTATGCAAGACCAGCTGTTACGCAGGTGCACAGGGACGCCCTCAGTGCTTGCCGGCATTAAAGCTTGCGAATACAATAGTGGCATGATTAGCGTAGTTACACCAGTGTCCTTTTCTGTAATCTGCTGTGCCTCATGGTCACAGGTCACCCTACTAAGCACACCTCTGCAGTGGGAAAGGCTAGCACTTCTGTCTTTGCGCGTCCAGTATGCTATGGAGACAAGAAGCCCAACAAAGCACAATCCCATCTCTGTGAGTCGCTTTTGTCGAGCCCTATGTATGCCTCTGAATCATCTACCGGTGTGAACAACCAGGATGCAGTACCATTTAATGCCACTGTACCTCCGAAATTATGGCGAGATTGCATGCCAAGGTGATAGAAGGCCTTGCTGCCCTCAATGACAATCGCCTTTTCCATGGGCATCAGGCAGCCCCAAAAGTTGGCTTGTGGTGCTCTTATGTACCCTTTCATCAATCTGCAAGAGCAAGGCAGCCTTGTCAACGTGCACGCCTATGTCTAGCCAGGACGGCCCTGCCGCGTTCGGCTGCTGTAAAGGATGGCGGGCCAATCTGTCCGACAATGTTCACTCTGGCAATGCAGCAAGGCTCTCACGCCACTGGCCTAATCGGCTATCATGCTCCTGATTTGAGCGCGGCCAGGGCCTGCGCCCTTGCCATTGGTAGGGCCCGCAACTTTAGGTTGCACGCATGGATTTGGAGCTGTGGATCCGTACATTGGCACGCTGCCGTATGTGTTTGTCATTGGTGGCGCCCCGCGGCGGGGCGAGACAGTCCCTCCTGTGTGTGGACCCTTATGCCTTAAGTCTTCAAGAGAGCTGATTGCAACAGGCAAGAACAAAGCTGCATAGGAGCAAGACACAGCTGCAGTCTAAATGTTGCACAAAGACTAGTCTTAGCAACTGAGGCAAGGCCTCCAAAAGAACGACTAGCATAGTATGAGGCAACATAGTGGGCTGGTCTGATAGCACACATCTGCAAAGAAAACAGTCCTTGAAGGTGCATTCACTGCTCATAAGTGTGAGCTTACCGTTCCCATACAGTGCGGCCTCGAGCTGCACAACTCTGGTGCCGGTCTTGTCCACCATGCTCATGACATCCTCATAGACCATCCTCAGGTCAGCCTTTTTGTCGGCATCCTCCTCCTCAAACAAATTGTTCCTGGCGGTCTCCAGCTCATCCACCAAATCAGAATACTGAGAGTCCGCCTCAGCCAGGCGCTCCTTGAGGGCGTCCATCCTGCGCAAGCAGACCATAGCCTGAGACCATAGTAGCCCTAGCTAGTAGCCCCAGCTCCGTCATATTCATTTTAATTTTGGTCTGATGATCTGCCTCGGCCAGGTGCTCAGGATGAGTTCCGTCTCCTGCGCAAGCAGACCTTCAGGCTAAGTTAGCCTGAAATTAGCCCTACTAAGAGCTATGTCATATCAGGTGTCACTACTCTTGTGATGTGGGAAATCTTGCTGGACGCCACATAGACGCCACCCTGGACCTTCTCCACTGGATAACACAGATCATCAAGCCCCCTGGCCACCATGTGACGCCCACAGGCGCCACCCTGAATATATTGATCTAAAAATTGTGGGGGATTTGTAAAGCTCTGTCTTCCTGGTTAGTACGCTGACCCTGCCTGACATCATGTCAGCGTATATGATATCACAAGGCCTTTCCTACGACTCACGCTCACATTTCTGTTGGGATCTTAGCATAGATGAAAGATTTCTGCACAAAGGGGTTCTCAGTGCTGACTTCCCATGTAGCATGCTGAATGCAGAAAGAATGACACCTATACCCAGGACTCTATCCACCTACAATGGTAGCTCTCCCAGTGGGCAAAACACTGTCCACTAGAACACTGGTAGGCCAGGCACACTGTGGCAACTGTTGTGAGACTGCATGCTGGGTCCTCAGAGACATGTTCTTTCTCGTTACTACCATTAGAATCCAGGCAAGTGTTTAAACAGAGTCAGGGAGTCCGGGGTTATGAGCTGATCAGAATAACCCCGCACAAAGCTGTCACACCTACTACAGACCACCCTACCAAGCACCGACATGTGCCTCAAGTCCTATTGATCACATGAGCAGCTACCCTGATTAAGCCGATCTTCACACCCAGCCTGCCTTATATGATGTGCTGTGCATGAGACCCCAATCTGCTGACAGGCAATTTTTTTGGCCAGAATGGCCCAGTCCGGAACTCCAAACAGGCGGACAGAAATATACTCAAGACTGGTCTCACTGGATGCTGAGGAGAGTCCTTACTGGACTTCCATGGCGGGACGTGGAGGTCTCATACACTTCCCTGACTCCAGTATCTGCAGTGCACAGAGCTATATAGCAAACCCTACAGCAAGCATCAGGTTGGTGCCTTTCAGGCCACCACCTTGCCATTTCAGGTCAGCAATGGTGAGAAGCAGGAGTCTCAGTACTGAGAAAAAGAGATTCCATTGGGTTCCATGGAAAGGATAGGGGTTCTGTGTGCATAAAGTCTTGGCACTAGTCGTACGCACTGTGGCAGGTTGATGCTGTGTTGGTGGGGAGGGTTACTAGGGCTCGTACCTGTGCAAAAGAATCTCGTCGTGTTCGAGTACGAAGTCTGCGTCGAAATGAAGGCTCTAGCTCCAATTCGTCTACCTACTACTGTCTTCGGTGCAGCCTGCCCTGCCCGTGCGCGGCCCAGCCCAGCCCAGCAGACCCCTAGATTTATCTTCGAAAATGGCAGCTGAGCCGCAGAGCCTGGTGATGGAGAAGACCGGGCGTACATATAGTGGCATCAGCATGAAGTGGTGAAGACAAGATCATGATGTCGAGGTTGCCCGCGGTCAATGCTGAACAACAAAGCACAAGACCACAGTCGAGCAAAATTCACTCATGTTCACCCTGGGCGCTGACAGCACAAGACTTTAGGTACGATGCAGTGGTGATTCTTTCTGCCTAGACATCGTGACAAGCGTCGGAGCAGGTTGACGCATTGGTGGTGAGCAAGGTCACACTGCTCAACCTCTGCAGAAGAAATTTGGTGCGAGGCATAAGCTGTGCGTTGAATTGAAAGCTGAAACCCGCTCTGGTCCTGTCTTCGGTGCAGCCTGCCCTGCCCGTGCCCGGCCCTATCTCCGTTATTCAAAAAGGGCAGCAGCACATTTGCCCTGGCTATCTGTCCGCAGCATGTCGAGTCCGATCTGTGTTGATGACAGCGCCTCAAATCGAGGCCCTCGAGCGGCATATAGTGACTTGCCAGGCACTGCCTTTTGCGGCAAATTGCACCATCTGTTTCATTTTAGCACGGTTCTGTAGGACTGACAAAGCACGAGACTACTTACGAGCAAGCCACATTCATGTCCCTGCTAATAGCTGAAGCTTTTTGGGTGTGATGCAATGCATGACCGACTGTCAGGCAGGTGCACAGGGATGCCATCAGTGTTCGTTGGCATCTAAGCTTGCGCGCATACAACAGCGGCATAAGAAGCGTCAATGGGCCAGTGCTCCCTACAATCTCCTGTGCCTCATGGTCACAGCTTACCCTACATAGCACAATCTCTGCAGTGGGCAAGGCCAGCATTGCTGTGTTTGCAAGTCTGGTATGCTATACAGACAACACGCCCAACAAAGTGAAGTCCCGCCTGTATGAGTGGCATGTGTGCAGTCCTTCCATACTCTGGCTGTTCACAGAGGCAACTGTCGTAGAGTGTAGAAACTACATCACCACTTTATGCCACTATGAGTTTGACAATATGTTGAGATTGGGGACACTAGGCCTTGCTGCATATGAGGACGAGCACCCTTTCACGGGCATCAGGCAGCTTCAGAAGCTAGTGTGCAGCACTCGTGTGTCTATGTGAAAGAATCTGACTGAACCCTTACATGCCAGTCACGAGACAGCTTGACAAATGTAAAGCTTGCTCAGCATCGTGTGTCTCGCTGCTTGAGCGTCTGATATACGGAAGGTTGGCAACCCAGTCCAGAAGGGCATGCAGTCATCACTCTGCTGTTCTGCTGACCTCTCATGCGTGCTCTTGAGCCACCTTTGCTTCCTTCACAGGACGGATTCTAAGACTGTATATTCAATCGGCTATCTCGAGCGAGGGGGAGCTTGCGCCCCGGCCCCTGAGAGGGGCCGCCCCCGCGACCGTCGTGACATTGTCGGATGGCCCGCGCTGATTTGGAGGCGTTTTGCCAAACATAGGCGCGTCAACGAATCTGCCGTACTTTGGCGCCCTGCGGACCGGACGGAGTATCTCGTCTTCCATCTTCCTCTTATATCCCATATCTGCGCCTCCTCCTGCATGGGGACGCAAATGTTGCTCAGGAATGATGGTCGAGGCCGCCGCTGCCATGGAGGACACATCCACACCTGCCACAGATTGCAGCAGAGGCTTATATCTTGCATGACGCATTGACCCAAGCTTGGGAGGGAATGCTGAGTCTATGAATGTATGCCATTGCTATTACGTCTTGCAACTTGCTTGAAGCACAGAACGGGGGCTATGTAAAGTGCAGCCGCTGATTGGACAGTGCATGCTATACCTGAAGCAGTGTCCAGGTAGTATCCCAAGCCCTTGGGGCCCAGCTTGAAAACATAGCCCGCTGCTGCGCCAACGAATGTTGCGGAAGGCACAAAGGGTCCGGTCAACTTGAATGCCTGGAAGGCCTTCGGTTCATCCCACTGTGTGGCTCCTGCACATGCATGATGCATGACTCTGCAATGGACAAAGCAGATGCCAATGCCTTGCTGAGTGTTAGTCACACAAAATCTGTATAGTATCCTCTGTGCTGTTTAGTGAGTCCAAGCACTAGACTATGCCAACTACCATAAAGCAGGCATTGTGTTTCACATTCTTAACATGAAGAGGAGAGCTCTACGGGCCTAGAAATTTGATGCATGTATGCAGGCTGTGTGGATCTCATGCACTCCTATTGTATTGCCCGGGCTTGAGGAAGATCACTTAACATGAGGCAGCGTATCAGGCAAGTAATTGGGATGAGGACTCTCTTTGAAGATGAGTGACCCATGAGTGTGAAATTACCGTACCTGTACGATCCAGTCTCAAGGTGCATGATTCTGGTGCTGGTGCAGTCCACCATGCTCATAATGTCATCATATACTGTTTTCAGCTTAGCCTGGGAGGCTGGGTCCTTCTCTTTCAGCCATTTGTCCCTGGCGTTCTCCAGTTGCTCCACAAGATTAGAATATTGAGTGTCCGCCTTAGCCAGGCGCTCCTGGACAAAGTTCATCCTGCGCAGGCAAACCATAGCTTCAGATCAGCCCCAGCTCTGTCAAATCTTATGTCTGATGTGATGCGGAGCATCCGCCTGAGCTAGGTGGCGCTTCAGCGGTGCTCCTTGACAAATGCCCGTCTTGCGCGAGCAGACCGAAGCCTGAGATCAGACCGCAGTAGCTCTGTCAAGCATGACGTCAGAATTAATGCCATGTGGAATTCGCTGGGCGCCACGCGGGCGGCACCTTGGACCCCTTCCATCTCAGACACAACCCAGACAGATCACACACTCCCGCGGCGATCATGTGACGCCCACACGGGCGCCACATGGGCGTCACCCCGGGACTTTCATCTAAGGTTCTTTAGGGAGACCCCTTTAATTTGTGAAGCTCTGTCTTGCTGGGTATCATGCTTGGCCTGCCTAATATAACACAAGGCCTATCCTATGACTCACGCTCTCAGCTCTGTTGGGGTTATAGCCAGAAGGCTTTGCAAGAAACTTTCCAGCACTGCCAGCCCAGGTAGCACATGCAGGGAGGAATCCCCAATGCCTGTGCCCAGAGCTCTTGTTACCTATAGTGGTAGCGCTGGGCAAGACCATCGGAGTGTCCGAATACTTGTAGGCCAGACACACTGTAACACATGTCATGAGACTGCAAGCTCATTTCTAAGAGACCTTTCCTTCTTCACTCCAAAAAATTGTTTCCGGGTGAGCCTTCAGAGAGTGTTAGGGAGTCGGATGCAACGGAGTATCAGAAGAAGACTAAGGCCCCACACATAGCTGTGACATCTCCTGCAGACCACCCTACCAATCACCTACATAGGCCTTGACCACATGATTTCATGAACAGCTAAGCTTTGTAAGATATTCTTCACACGCAGTCTGCCATACTCGATGTGCTCTGCATGAAACACCAATCTGCTGACGGGCAGACTTTGTGCCAGAGTGGATAGAGATGCAAGACAGCTTACTGTTTGCTAAGGAAGCCTGGCTGGGTTGGAACGGCCTGACGAAATGGCATAGACTTTCCCGACTTTAGTATCTGCAGTGCACAGAGCCATGAGCACCCTGTGTATCAAACCCTACAGCAAGTTGCATTCAGGCAAATTTTAGGTCAGCTCTGGTGATGAGCAGGAGTCTCAGTAATGAGATGAAAAGACTTATTGGGGTTTATAGGAAAGATAAGTGCATTAACGTCGTGGCCCCAGTCGTACTGCGTAGTACGCATTGCGGCAGGTTGATACTGTTGGTGGGGAGGGTCACAAGGTCTTGTACCTGTGCAGTATACGCTCGTCGTGTCCGAGTACGGAGTGTGCGTCCAAGTGAAAGCTGTGAGACCGCTCTGATCCGTCTACCTACTATTGTCAGCCTGCCTTGCTCCTGCCCAGCCCAGCCTAGCCCAGCCCGACCCTATCGAGTGGGAAGCACCCTGGGTTTCTGTCCATCAAGCGCTGCTGCAGAAGAGCCTCAAACGCAGCAGGTCAACGGTGTCATCAGCACAAGACTTCTCCAGGGAATGTGTAGGGTAAAGGATGCGACGGCAGTGCCCAGTGGGGTTGCCCCCTTGCGCCACACCGGTGGTTACCATGTTGGTAGGTACATGGCACCAGACTGCTTACAAGCAAGCCACACGAATTTCCGAAGCTGTGATAGCACATGCCAGCCTGAGCTTGGTGTTCTTACTGCAAGGGTAGCAGCCCATAGCAAAAGGCTTTGGCCCATACCTGTTGATGTCGACAGGGAGAAGATGCTCCGATAGCAGAATCAAAGGTATTTCAACAATTGTTGAATGTTGACAGACTGATGGACGTTAGGGCATTCAGCTTTGTGTTGTTCATAGTCAATTGGCGTTTCAAAGATGTGCTATGAGTTTAACAACAAGCGTGGCCATTCCATGGAAGGAGCCAACCCCAAAGCAGTAACTCAAGTTTCCAAATTGTCCCCACCCTCTCAAATTGTCCCAACCCTCTCAAATGTTATTTAATTGTCCCCACCCTCTCAACACTGCTCAATCGACATCCCTTGTTCCCAATTGATGCCTAAAGCAATCACGCAAAAATATGAGCCTGCTATCATAGTATGATACTACCTATAGCAAGCTTCAAGAACTTCTCGTTGGATGTTGCGCTACCTCTCACGTAGCAGCAAGTGGCTGTTTGTGCTCACACTATGGTCATCCTTCCTGCTGCGGACGAGACGGCAATACTGCCTCATGATGCTTCAATACCACTTCACAAATGTGAACTTCTATTTGCAATGGACTGGCTCTGAGAGCAAGCACATAAGGCATGCAAGCCAAACTTAAGCTGCTTAAGCACGCGACTCCGCAGACTTGCATTATTAGAGTGTGTCACCAGTGCCACGGTATTGCAGTCATAGAATTGCAATATGCGCGTCTCTGAGGAACGAACTGCGTCGCGGTCGTAACCCGCAGCATTAGAGCTTCCAAATAGAAGCTTGTCCAATGGGCATCAGAGCCCAGAACACTTCGAGGAGAAAGGACTATAATATTCCCTGAATTTGCCCAATTCACATTTCAATTGATCTTGCAAAACACTCCTCACGAGCGGGACAACATGTTGAAATCCACTTGAACATCTGCAATGCTCGTGTGGGAGCTACACATCAAGGCTCTGTATGGAGCCATGCACAACGTGGTGCACAATTTCCATGGGATAACAGCATCATTGTCCTTTGCAGGCCTTGAGTCGCGCTGGATAAGGCCGCATGAGCTGGCCTTCATCTCCAAGCGTGCTTCCTTGCTCATGGCATCGCAGTCACGAGCTTAAAGGTAGACCCGCTTGATGGCTTGCTTAACTGGCAAGGCAGGCCCGGGCAGAGGGCTGCAATAACCTCTTCAGACCCTTTCTTAACCCTCTAGGCAAGGCGCCAAGGGATCATGCCAACATGTCACTGAGAAAGCACAAGTGCAAGCCATGGAGGCTCTGATGCATAAGAAACCTCTTCAAAAGGCATGCACGGTCAGCCATGACACACATGCGCCAGAATAGGCCCTGTGTGTTGCAGCTGACCGTGATCCACAAAATGGAAGAATCGGCATTTCAACAGACTTGTAGTCGCCTGACCTTTCAGAGCGCCCTGGCCTGCATCAGAATGCGTAGTATGGCTTTGGAAAGCTGCCAACAGGGTCTTGGCAAAGTCTGTACTGTACAAATGGAGGATGCGCTATCAACAAGGACGAACACTCTAAGGCCAGCTTAGCTCCTCGAACTCACTTCTCACATACACAGCGACTATATGTAGCGCCTGCCTTGGCTGGCTTGATAAAGAGCCTAAAAGTGAGCTTGTATAGCAGAATCATCGGGGACAAGGAAAGCAAAATTGCGCCTGATCTGCCTCTAGCCGGATTTGGTGCGCGCCTCACAGGGGGTTCTGCAGGGGTTGCCTGCTCATACTCTGATTGGCGGTGCCAAATCAGGCCCCTGTGAAGGACGCAGAGCGCTTACTGCGGTCTGAGGATTTGCGCTAGGGTATGAATGCCCTACGCCGGCTGGCCCACAGCGCCAATCTGGATACGCAAAGCCCTCGCTTGATTAGCAGCGGGGCAGACTTGGGGGGTATGCCACCTCACCCTGCTCGTTCAAGGCCTGTTCAGGCTCGTTCGCTGGAGGATCCCAGAGTTCACCCCTGCTCGTGTGAGCCCCTCTCGGGACAGACCTTCTGTAGAGTGGGTCCAGAGGGCGGTCTGCCTGCACGTGTGCGTAGGGGAGCCTTTCCTCCTGTCTCCTCAAGCGCAGTGGCATTTTGTCCTGTTGCCATCGCTGCTGCAATTCTGTTGGCATCTGCAGGAAACTTGCGCCTCAGGATCTTCAGGAATATGCTCTGCCCCAAGCATGATAGTCTCTCATGGTGATGTACATTTGAGCCCCATTTTTAGATCGTGCATGCCCTGAGGCCGGTGCACGCTGCATGTGATGCCTGTGGAAAGTGCTTTTGCTGTAAGTACGCAGCTCCTGCATGTGCCAGTCAAATAGCAGCTCTACCAGCAGACCCTTTGCTTTGCAGTATGCGCAGCCCCAGTGCAGCTGAGAAAGCTGTCTTAAAGTATGAAAGGCTGGCAGGCAAGCTTAAGCAAAGCACGACAGAGTTTCTCTGGTGCGCAAAGAATGATACAGTATCTGTATACAGGCCATGGGGGGTCCAAGTACCATGATTGATGCCACAGGCGACAGGCCAGCATCAGAGTAGTGGGGACATGATGATGATCTGGTGGCTGCTTACCTAAGCTAGCCCTGGTGGCGGCGATCTTTTTCTGGAACTGCTCATGAGCAGCGCGTTGCCTGGTCAGGTGCATGCCAGGCGCTGGGGCGCCTGCTTTGGCGCCCTGGTCCTCAATCAGGTCCAGCAGCGTCAGCTTCTTGGCAGCTGCCGCTGCTGCCGCACTTTCCAAGAGCTGTTCCTGCTTCTTGTAATCCACGGACTTGACACTCTCCATGCTGAACCTGTTTGTCCGGTCTCCCAGCAACACCTGGGCAGTGGACTCAGAGAAGTCTTCATACAGGCTATGCCTACTCAGCCTATTGCCTAGCAGCAGCTGCATTGTAGACAAAGGGTGGCCTTAGATCCCGGCTGCGCCTCTTCATTCTGTCTCTCAGCAGCAGCAGCACAATCGACGGCGGACAGTCATGAATCCAGGCTGTGTCTGCTCATCTTGTCTCTCGACCAAAGGCTAAGCAGTTGGCTGATATGCATCAAGCTGAAAACTCCCCGTGCTAGCGATCTTCCTGCACAGCCTTCGTGGCGGACAGACAGTGGCGACGCCACTTGCAGATGTCACACCGGATGTTCTATGCGGATGACTCACCATGGCAGAAGGAGTGGCGTAGAGGCTGCGCGATCCCTCTAGGAAGGCGCCTCTGGCCCCATACCTGGGCAGATACCAGGCCAGGCAGATGATCGCCACCGCCACCGCCACGCTGATTGGCGCATAGTTGAAGTTGGCGAAATCAATGGGGTACGCTGTCGGCAGCATGAAGGCGACCTGCATACGAAGCAGTTCTAAAGAGGGTCTTTGGGCACCGAATTTCCGGAGTAGGCGAGTACTGATATTCTCGTGCTCAGGGCTGATGTGCTTTTCCAATTCTCTCGTTCTGTGCAAAGGTTTGATAAGAAAACTTTGATGTTGCGTGGAATTCTAGCTCTCCGCGGCGCAAGAATGCTGCCTTTGCTAGTCTTTTCATTGATCAAAGTTCCCTGCTGGCGTGAACAGTTGAAATGGCACTTCAAGCACTGAGACCAAACCGATTGACCAGAAGCACCTCTTCAGCAATAGATAACACATCAACAGTCCCATCACCAAAATACAAGGCGAGGAATGTCTCACCGTGCTGACAACCACCCATGCCAGAGCTGTGATTCCAATAGGAAGGTACCAGCGCCCAAGCGAGAACGGACCATGCTCAAAGGCCTGTCCCTTGCAGATGCGCAGGAGAATAGGGACGCCGTCTGCACGCAGCAACACAGAGGCATGACAGAGCGACCACACGGCTTCAAGGATAGGCACAACATACATGCTGAGAGCACTCCTGTTGCGGACGCGGAAATGCAGGGGTAGCCCCTACGTCAGCTTTGCAGTCCAAATCGCCAGATCTGATCCTCCTTTTTGACTTCTTGTGCAGCCAAGCCCCAGCAGCCCCAAAAGGAGCGCCCGTACATTGATGGACACCACATTGAAGACGTTGTGGTTTGCGGCGCCAGGACATACAGCTGACGCAGAGGCCAAGAGCGCTGAGATACGCAATGGCGCGGAACACGCTGCTGGAGTGCAGCAGAGGGAGCAATGACTCAGACTTTGATAAGTAGACTGCGAGAGGTGCGCTCTGCGGGGGCAAGGACTCACAGCTGACGTAGAGGCCGAGAGAGCTGATCGATGCGATGGCGCTGAAGACAGTGCTGGAGTACAGCAGAGGGAGGCCCAGCAGGAACGCCAGCGCAGCCATGGCCCACACCGCGTTGATGGGGGTCTTAGTCACCACGCTCAGCGCCTGGAACACGCGGGAGAGGGGGACGCCCCTGGCCTGCGCCATCGCCCGGAGCACCCTGAACAGGCGACCACACGTAGTTAATGCAGCCATACTGCAGGCCAGACTCGCGTGATGAGACCCTCCCCTCGCACAGGCCATACATATATTCCCCATATGCATCAGCTTTTCACAGGCTGCCAAGACAGTTTATATAGATGCTCATGGCCAAGCCTCGGTCCGAACCTTGCGTCTGTTTCCTCCTGATGCAAAAATGTGTAGTCGTTGTGAAGTCTTTAGAGTATGCAGGCTTCAGGAACCCCACAAGGAGCAGGTCTCATCAGGGCGGTCATGCACATATCAGTCCTCACCTGGCATTTGTGGAGAGGGAGACTACCATGCAGTTCAGCATGGCCACAGCGGGGATCACAAGCAGAATAATACCTCCTGTCGCGCTCCCAAACCTTGCCTGCGTGAACTCACAGCTGTGCTCGACGAACGGCTCGACTGAGGCTGTACACACCACAGTGTGTTGGAGACGTCCCTTCTCAGAGCAATACTCCCCAAAGCTTGATTAAAAGCATTCTTGTATCCAAAGAATGGTGCCGTGAGGCAAGCTAGCAACTGCATGGGTATGTCACTGGGAGCCTTGCACAATGTACCACAGGTGCAAGCAGATCTGGCGAGCCACATGGATGCGCAAAAGGCAGTCGACAAGTTCAATGCCGATCTGGCACTAAAAGAGTCCCCCATCATAACATGGTCTGCTTGGGCGTGAGCAGCAGTGAGCCAGGTGAAGACCTCTCTACCCTGAGCCCTCATCATGCACAGATGTGTCTGCATGGCAGCAGTGTGACAGGAATGTACCTTGAACACGTCATGGTAGACTTGAGCCACATAGAAGTTGTTTTCACTGTCAGCTTCCCACGAAGCCACGTCCTGCAGGAAGCCAGTCAGATGTAGGAGGGTTGGCACAGACTTGGAATGCTGCATCCCCGCACGCTGGCGCCCTTCTGGGCATTGCTCACACCACCATCTGGCAAAAGGTGGAACATCTGTACAAGCAATGCACCAGATAACAAAGCCCTTGCAGTCTCCTGCAATGCCTATTTGAGCACGCACATCCTGGCAGTGATTCACAAGAATGCAAGGCAACCTGGTTCTGCAGGAAGGCGGGAGCGTACCTGTACGCTGAATAAGAGCGCTGCAAGGTGCAGTCCGCCGCAGAAAGCTGTGGCCACGACCGAGAGCACAATTGCCCAGGGAACATTGCGGGCAGCATTCCTGGTCTCCTCGGCAAACTGGGCAGGCGCTTCATACCCTACATACAGCTCGAGATTCATCCCCATTACCTGCCAAACCCCCAGAGTAGCTCTCAGGAGTTATGATGCGTGCAGGGCATCATGGACAGGGATCACTCCTCTTCTCTGACGTTGCTATGGCAGCGTTCACACTTAAAAGGCACGCGTCCCTAACGCAAAGCACATGTGCTCCAGGGGCAGGCGTCTTTGATTGACGAGCACGCACAGGGTGTCTTTCAAGGTATAAGGCAGACACTGATAAACATAGCAGAAGGTGCCCACCAATGAAGGTCGCCTGTCCCATTAGGCACCCAATCAGGAACATGTATGGCAAATTTGGGAGGCCAGTCTCCCCCATGTCATTTGCGTCATATTGTCTCACGGCCCAAGATGTGGGCTGTAGGGTCGGCGCGACGACCAGGAGGGTGATCGACACGCCCACCCCGGCCATGAACAGGAAGGCCCCCGAAGTCAGGAGGATGACCTTTAGCCCTCGTGTGCTCACTGAGCTCAGGCTGGCCGCCGCCAGCAGAATCACTGTGAACACACGCAAGCTGTGAGTTTCCTTGCTACACATGCCATCTCACACCTCTCAGGGGTCTGCATCGGCAACCTGCCTAATACGGCAAGAGCAAAGGGGCTGCATCATGCACAGGGCTCCGGCCAGGACAGGAGGGAAGCCAGTTCTGTGCAGCTTTCAGGCCAGAGTCTGGCACTGCATGCGCCGCAAGGATGACAATGCTATGCTTTGATTCTCACATAGCCCTCGCCGACAGTGTACAGTGGGCTCAGTGACAGTGTAGAGTAGGCTCAGGTCAAAGGCTTACCAGCGTACGCCAGAAGCATCTCCATACTGGTGAAGACATGACCATCGCCCAGCAGAAACATGCTTGCGATGTGGCTGGCCAGAATGTCAGCGGCAAAGGCAGTCGTGGCAAACTGCCCAAGCACATTCAGCCAGCCGTTGATCCACCCCAGTATAGCAAACTCCGGCTTGTGGTCAGTCAGCTCTAGGCACCTGCAGGCAGCTTCCCTATGCACCACGCTGCATGAATTGCCAAACTCCACCCCGAGAGCGTAACCCCACATTCAATCAAGATTTGCACGGCAGAGCTAGGAGGCGTCTTTAAGTCAATCGGGGCCCTGATTTGGCATCAATACTTTCACCAATAGCAAGGCACTCCTGCCCGGATGGCATAGCAGGGCAAATCTAAATTCGGCAAGTGCGGCCTATGTAAGCAACAGTAGCCTTACCAGTAGTAAGGCCCTCCTGCAACTGGCATGGCAGACGATATTTCTGCTAAGCACATGGCCACGGCAAGGTTCATGGTAGCCGTCAGAATCCAGTTGCTCCACACCATGACAGGTCCCCCGACGTTGTATCCCAGTGCAAATGTCCCTGCAGCACAACAAAAGGCAGTAGGTGCACTTGCCCATGCTTCTCAGCACCGCACCTTCCTGTGTGCGCTGTGCATGGGATGTGCTTTCCTGCTCAAGCAGGAGCTAATGAGTCCCGCAGAACACGGGGAATTCACATGCCATGCATACGGCACAAGCCTGTTGTGCCATGAGCAGGGAAGTTTTTGCCCTTTTCCAAGTCATGCCAGGGTAGCATCATGGACTGCGGTGATCTGCGAACGATGCATCTGCAGGCGATTCCGTACGACGATGGTAACGGAGGCAAGTTGCAGGTCCAGTAGAGGAATGTGGGATGAAGCTATACTCAAGGCGGATAAGCATACGGTAAAAAGCCCACCTGTGATTCCTGTGACGTAGGACATAAGGGCAAAGCTGCTGCAAAAGCTAGATAAGAATCCGAATTCCTTTCTGTAGCCCACATTAGCCCTGTGCAGTCAGGAAAAACCTGTTGGCACGGTCGCTTTACATTGGCATGTTTACAGCTATTATAGCACAGTACTGCCTCTTGCTTCTACTGTTGATATACCGACAAGGCACCGCTTGTCAGCTGGACAAGCCATACCCAAAGGACGCAGCGTGAGTGCAGTTTGAAGGGCAGGCCTCTGCGTCTCCCTCATAGGGTGGAAGCGGCATGGCAGCGGCCTGCACATTGTATAAGATTATGTTCTCAGCCACTAGCCGCTGTCACTACTCAAAAGGTGTACTTGCTATAGGTTTCGGGATCCGGGTCTCAGACCTTTTGCGGGTCCCTCTCAGCTTGCAACAACGGGGAACGAGGCATTGGACGCTCAAGACTTTTCAACCTGCTGTATCGCTATGATCTGATAACGTCAAGCCCCATCGCTGCCAAGCGCCGTAGCACGGCTATCTCCCGCTTCTCGTACGCGCTTGCCACCTACATGCCGGGCCTTCCCCTACCGGTGCAGACCCTCGCTCCAATCTTGTGGCTTTCCCGGTCTAAAGCAGTAGGAGGTCCCTCCTTCTCACACCCTTGCGTATCATGTCGCAAGAAGAACAGGTGTACGCGAAGTTCGGGGCAGAAGCAGCACGTGCGCATATCATGTGCGGATGACATGTGCTGGGGAGATCTTTCATCACTGAAGTTCCGATCAGTTTGCTTCTACGCATTCGCTGACGCAGAGGGCACAACTTCGGTCACTTACGGCTGGAGAGTCTCACCACACAATTCTTTCGTGAGTTCACTAGGGCAGCGGAAGCGCCCGGTGAGGAGTGCAGCAGTGTTCGCACGTCACACCAAAGGGCTACCCTAAGAAGAACAGAAGCGCACGGATAACAGCTAGCGTATACATGGCTCGTAGCACAGCCGCTGTGGATGTGAAGGCCACACGACACGCAAAGCGCCTGCGGCAGCGCGAAGGTGCGCGAAAGGCTTTTCCTGAAAGGGTACCTCTCGCGAACAGAGACCGCCCGGAGCAGGATGCAGGAATTATCGCTTTTGATACGCGTGAACTGGACTCAGAGGGATGTGCTGACGCAGACGGTCATCAGGTTGCCTCAGCGCCCGCGACCGTGCTGACACAGATGAAAGGCAACAGCCACCTGCTGGTGCTCAAGGAGCTCCGCCAGCAGCGGCAGGTGTGTCAGCGCCCTGTAGAAGCTGGATCTTATCCTCGAGCGCGCAGAGCTTTGTTGCCCGCCGAAGCTTGCTGGGGCAGGCCTTTTCTGAAGTCGAGCACGATCTTCGTGAGAAGAGCGCCATGCATACGAAACCCTCGCAAATATCATTAACAACTGAACACCAGAGTACCAGGGCACCGCGCAGCAGGCGGAGGGCTGATGTAGAGGGGTGCTGGCTCTGTGCAGGCGATGAAAGTGGCTGCAGCTTTCGGCAACTCCAGCATGCTGGCGAAGTGGGTGCGAGATCTGAAGGACGAGCAGTTTGAGCTTGAGGGCTACTGCCAGGTCTGTAGCTCAGCCACCTACCAGATCAATCACTCCACTAGCGCAGACTCACTACTACAGTAGCGTCATGCCCAGGCCTACCTGCAGGCAGTTGTATATTCTTTTGTTAGAAGGCCTTCAGACGCTCTCTTCCTGGTAAAAGCATGTGTAGGCGTCCAGAAGAGCTGTCAGAACCTCAAGTAACTCAGATCGCATATTGGCGGAACTCAGGAATGCATCAAGCGTGTTGCATGCATGTGCAGATGCTGCGCGCCGTCATGGCGCTCAACAGACACAAGAAGCTGGGGAGGGAACGCCACCTGGCAGCTATCCCAGAGTCGGACGATGAAGAGGAGTATCTTGACGTCCTGAGTGCCTCATTCGAGGTAAGCTTGGTACCCCGTGAGCGCCCCCTGTTGCTTACCCTACGTGACAGGGATGAGCCATGATCATCTTGCATTTGGGCCTGGTGACCTGAGGGAGCTCGAGATACGTCTTGTTCTGGTTAAACTACCTATATGCTGGGCCCCTGAGGTCCCTGGCTGCAGATCAGTAGGTGTGTTCTTGGATATGCAAGAGTCTGTGCTCGGGTCCAAAGAGATCGTGCTTCATGCGCGCATGGTATAGTGCACAGGCATGGGAGCTTAAGTGTGACAGCGCAGTGCGCGAAGGTTGGTGCAGCTCAACATACACCATGCGATGAGGGTTCGGTGCTAAAACGATGCTCCGCTGCTGGCAGGTCTCGGTCGGGGGATGACAAGTTTCCCGGGATGCGCATTCGCCCAATGAGTTATCATGCGTCATCGCCTCGCTGGGCAGCCATTCCGCGTGCCGCCTATGTCAGTGCCAAGACAACATCTCCCGGAATCCAAGTATTTGACTGCAATATCCTCTGTTCTGAGCATCAGTGCTGTGTCGACGGCCGCTGCTACATGGCATTGGGCCGTCAATACTTGGTGCTTGCATCCGGGGCCATCCGGGGGCAAGGCTGTGCAATGCAGCAGAGGCCCAAAGGAACAAACTTGTCACATGTGAAATAGAGGCAAACCCCAAGGCATAAATGAGGGTTTTGGCTCAAGCCAAGACTGCATTTGGCCTTTGTCGGGACTATATCTGAGGACGTGAAAAGCCTGTAGAGCTGGACAAGCAGCACAGGTGCATGGACATCAGCCATTCTCTTTGTTTCATCAGAGGACATGGATGCAGAATCAGCGGATGCACGAGCAATGTCAGCAATGGCGGTGCAGCCACTCGCTGTGCTGCGAAGGGGGAAAGGTCGTTACCAGAAAGAAAGGACTTTCAGCCCTACACATATTTAAAGAAATTCCTTTGTAGCAGGCGTGCGATGCCATGAGCGCTTTATAGCATGTCCCTCAGAAGGCCGTTTGTGGTATGCTGCCTCTCCACCAGGAGCCTAAACAAGGCTGCAGCGGCCTTCACGAGGCGCATGTGGCAGCTTGATGCATCAGCAGCCAAATAAGGCAATCGTGAGGAAGCTGTAGTTGGCAGCATGTACGGGAGTGCATCTCAGCCGTGAGCACATTGCATACCGTATAGGCAGTGTGCACTCTCTGACTAGCTCATTTAAAATCGGCCCTGCACTTGATAGTGCGGGAGCCTCAAATGACTTTTTTGACCCGAAAGGCAGCAGTATATAACACCATTATTGGCCACAGCATTCAATCTGCTGTGGGGCCATGCGTTACTGCACAGGTGTGAGCCAGCACATGCTGAGTATTAGACAAGGGGGCAAGAGAAATCCTGCTTTCACCGATCTGGCAGGTTCTGCTTAGCATATTGCCTGGGTGGCTGCCAAGCCAATCTGTCGCGCCTTGCGCAGGATATTGACAGGATTGAGAGGCCATCCTTGTGTGACCTTATGCGATTCACAGTAGCGTTCTGCAGGTCGCAGAGAGTCAGATGGATGCAGCTGTATGTAGTTGGGTCTTGTGTCCAGCGTGGGCTACATCCGTCGAGATTGTCAGTCAGCTTCTGAAGTTTTTCAGTGGGAAGGTTGCAGAAAAACCTCCTGCAACCTTGAGTCTGTCAAAACAGGAAAGTTTTTGGACAGCAAGCATAGAGCAAATGTCTTTGATCAAGATATCATGAGCAGGGCTGTCAACTGCTGCCCTGGAGCTAGTATCGCGGCAGTGATGAGCTGTCGTACCGTGTCAGATACAAGATGGTCTGCTGATGTGTTAGGGCTTGAATTTCAGCATGCAAGCGCTTCTTGCAGCCTGCAAGTCAACTTTTATGGAGGAGCAGGAGCCACTCTTAGCAGTTGATGCCTTGTGGGCTTGAGCACTTCCAGGATAGCCTGGCCTGAGCTGAATTGGAGAGAGCTGTCTGTTTGGAGATTGAAATGTCATGAGGTGCCTGTTCAGACTCATGGCTCTGCAGCCTCTTGAGGGCATGCTCTTCCAACACAGCTCAGCCAGAGGTTTGCTGGCGCAAGTCAATGCGCATAGGTTTTGAAATTAGCGGCTTGCGCCGAGCAATTGATAGCGTGTCTTGCAGGGACCCTGTTACTTCTGATGAACGATGGTTGCATAGCGCCCGGAACAAGGTCTTACTGGTCTAGCAGCATGAGCACGGCGTGTACTTCTGCAGTGGCCGAGATGGATGCCCTGCTCAAACAATGCAGACAATTTGATTAGCACTGATTGCTTGCCACCATGGCTGCCCATGGCTTGGCTATTGTAAGACGGACATATCTTTTCTGCCTTATATGTGCAGTCTGGCTCTTCATGCCTTGATCTCACTTGCACATATCTTGTATACCGTACCTACGGTGAGAGTGATGCTCAATACCATTCCATGAACCTTCTTTCTCACAGACGAAACACATGCAGACACCACATATTGAGATCAGGGGACATGTACATGCACTTTGTTTACGCATAGCCACCTGACCCAAAGCAGAGTCTGATGTTCATCTCATTCTCAGCGCGACACCTTCTGCTGTCCCTGCCATGGCAGATCAGCCGGCAACTAAAATGCCAACATGAGCGCTCTGCACTCACAGCGCATCCTCTGACATCACCTTGCGCAAGATAACAGGACATCTGCATATCTCATAGGCCTATTGCAGGCCGATAAAGCTAGCCTCTCTGCACACACATAACTGTCTGCTGATGGAACGCAGGCCTGCTCAATCGTGCTCCTATTGTATCGTGCTCAGCCTGTTACAGTAGCACGCACTTCACAGCTGCAGGCTGCAGGCGGGCTGGCTTGGAAGGGGCTGACACTACTGAGACACATCACAGCTTCTGGCTGCTGCACCCGGCGCTGTTACGCAGGCGATCACATCCGGTATGCTTTGGGCAGCTGCTCTTGCGCCTGCATTAAGATGCTTCACTCCTTGGGCGGAATTTCCGAGGTATGCTGTGTTGCCCCTTCTGGCTCTGCTGCTTCTGGCGCTGCCTCAGCCCTGGTTGCCTCTTCTGGCGCCTCCTGCATTGCTTCGGTTGCCTGATCAATCGCTGCTGGCGCAGAAGGCTTCTCTCCTGCTTGCGGCGGTGTCTGGCTGGGCGCCTGAACAGGAATCTCGCGCAACGCTGGCGCCACGGATGTGGCGGGCACAGCTTCTGTCAGCACTGAAGCTGCGACGGTCTCTGCAGCATCGCAGGGCACTCCCTTAGACTCTATTGGTCCAGCACTGCCATCCTAAAGGTGGATTTGCATGTCTGAAGGCCATCACAGTGCCTCTGATGTCTTGCCTTCAATCAGCAGTGCCTTCTGACGCTGCATCCTTGACAGGAAATCACTGGGCAAGCTGGTTGTGAGGCCGCATATGTGCGTGGCACATTGGCCAGGCCACAGACAACCTTTAAGCGGACTAGGCAATTTGATCACAGACAGGCAGGCTGACAATATCAGGCGATGAGCAACGAGGGTAAATTCTCACCTGCTGGTGTAGCTGTGGTGAGGGAGGATGCGGATGCTGTGATGCCTTCGGCCTCCGTAGCCATTGATGTGTCCACCAGGGGCACCTCTGGCGAGGCAGGCGCTATTTCAGCGCTGTCGACGCCGACCGTGCGGCCTGCGATGCCAGACAGCCTTTCAAACCATTCTAACCATCCTTGGCTGAATCTCCGTCTCATCACTCCTGGACCGTGCTGATTGAGAATCTCGCACGTCAGGAGCTGTCGTGCGCCTGGGGGGCTGTTGCAAGTTTCCATAGGCGTCAGAGATTGCATGGCAGTGCACAGCACAGAGCACTCAAGTAGAGACAACAGACAGATTCACTTAGGATCACATGGCGTCTGGAAAGACCTCTGAGAATCCCAGTCCTGACAGCGCACCTGTTGGGGCTGCAGGGTCATCAGCACCGCTGAGATCAGTCATGACCCAGTCATCTCCCGCAATGTCCTTGCCGCCACTGGGCGCGCCTGCGTAAGACTCAAGACTGTCGGCATTGGGGGATGACGAGAGTTGCCATTGCAGGTGGGCTGATCGGCAGCAAGGCCAGTGTCAGTTCAGGCAGACTCTTGTGATGGCAGAGATCCTGTACTTGCGCCAAGCTGACACAAGGGATTGACCAGCATTTCCACTCATCAAAGGCTGAAAAGGCTGATGAGGACAGTGGCTCATGCATGTCCAGACCCTTTGCTCTGCAGGACCTCTGCTTGATTTTCCTCGGCTTCCAAAGAGTCTGGAAGCAGCCACTGTCTTACACAGGGGAATGCCCTTTCCAGCCAGTGCTTTTCCGATGCCTGTTCCTTGCCGAATCAGCTGCCAAACATACGCGTCCTTCTTTTCATAACCAGACCACTGAGTGTTGCAGGGCTAGGACCTGAGACGTCTGCATGTCACATGTGTGGAGGTCCATGGGCATGAGTGAAAAGCCTTTTGCTCAGATGAGGCCCACCTGCTGCAGGCTCATCCGGCTCATCAGTGCGCTGATCAGCAGGCGCAGCGGGGGTGGTAGCTGGCGGCCGCTTGGAAGCTGGGGCCACGCCTCGCGCTCGATGCGCAAAGGTGCTGCACACACTACACCGCAATCAGTCACCGGCTCAATCTGTGTATGTGCACATGGTTTTCAGGTCCAAGCGCTTCCCGAGAGCAGCCTCACAGAATGGTACAACGTAGCTGAGCGCCCAACTAGGGCACAGGCAAACTTCAGCCTCCGCAGAACAACAGCAGGTAGTAGGATCCTGACAAGCCTGGATGCATTGAATGCACACAGCCTTACGCAGGACCTCCTCCATGCTGCCAGTTCTGGGAGGTAAAGGATTCTCGCAGGAAGCCTTCTCGACGGCGAGACTCTGGAACAGCAGTACTGTTAAGCAAGAGGCAAGGCTGCTCTTGATAGCAGGTGCTCCGCACCATGCAGCTATCTGGTGAGAACACTTTGTGAGTCCTCAGAGCAGCACCTGGTGGCATTGGTGGTGTTGGCGAGCGCCATGAAGGGTGCCAGTGTGTTGGAGATCGCCTGAGGGTCCTGTGACGCCTGCAGACAGCATGAGACGCGCTGAAAGGAACATCCAGATCGACTCTGCCGGTGCTGTGCAATCAATAGAAACTGCTGGGCTTCATGAGTCATCAACATACAAGCAGCTGTGCCTGCCTGAGCAACATGAATGGCACAATGCCCTTGCAGGAAGCTCTTAGCTCCCTAGTCCCTCGACCTTGCTTCTTGCAACGCGAGGGTCCTATGAGAGCTAAGGAGCCGTTCAGAATTGGTGATGAACTGGCAACTCATCGGGACACACCAGAATACTTCGAATGAAGGGGCATGTCGCAGCCAGCGCAAGTGTGGTGGGCTCTGACGCGGCCTGCATCGCCAGACGGAGCATTAGGACAGCCTTTAGCACTGCAGAGGAGGTCCTTGCCAATTTCCATCAAGAAGGTGTCAAGTAGCAAGTTGCTAGGTCTTGGTGAGACACAAGTAAAAGCAGCATCTCCAACCTGAGACGCCGTAACGAAAGGGCGATCTCTTCAACAGGCGTTAGGCTGAAAGCTGTTCGGGCTTACTTCAGCGAGGCTTGGCGATGTCCCTGCCGCCGTCGTGTGCACGCTCACTGCTGCGGCCTCTACCCGCACGTTCGCCATCTTGGATCTCGGTCTGCCTATCTGCTGTGCAAAGAGTAGACATCAGGCGAAGTCTGTGCCAGCTTGAGGCTGGTCCAACGTGCCGTGATTGCGTCCGATGGATGCTGAGTAGTCCTATGGCTACATGCAGCTCTCTGCTTCCATATAAGCCCATCCACCTTCCTCACGTATAAAGACTCCCTTTGGACTCTCCCCACTCTATGGTGAAGACAGGAAGGGTACAAGGCTTGCATGCACAGCCACAGCTAAGCAGTGCGAAGTGAGGAGCACAAAGCAGCATGGGTCCTGCATTGCGTTGGCCATGGCAATGATGAAAAGACTATATATATAAGACTATGTAGCCTGGCACAGTTGCAGTGTCGCCAGACATGCTGTGGCGCGCCAGCATCTGCATTGGTCGGACACCACTGCAAGAGCATGCACGCAGCCACACAAAGCATGTGATAGATTGGCTCTCTTACACATACTTTGCAGACGTTGCCTGACATTGCAGACAGTCTCGATCAATGGCTCTCTTGCATGTGTCCACCCCAGCTAGCACTTCATATTGTCAGCTGATGCTGACCCTAGAGACAATCTGATCTTTGCAGGATCCTGCAGGGAACGACATGGATACTGTACAGATGGTGCGGCTGTGCTTGCTGATGTGAAAGACTGCCAACAGCGCTCCTCCAGCCATGGACGGAGCACTGCAGGCTGCTGATGTGTACATGAACTGTTACTACTACTGTCGCCGGTCAGCCACGCGGCCCAGGTTGGTCATGCGCTCAAACTGCATCGCCTGTGACTTCTGCCGCAAGCCTCCCTGCAGCAAATGCCTATCAATGAGATCTGCAGGACTACGCAGCCGCACATGTTGCAGACCTCTGAAAACCTCAGCACGCAGAGACACTTTGGCGGGACCTCCTTGTCAAGCAACACATGCCCAAATCAGCTGGCAGAAGGACATGGGACACTCATTAACGTCCATCTCATTGCTTGCAGCGCATGTCCAGAGGAGGTGCACCACTGCATCAGCTACTGTGAACAAGACCCATGCCAATCCCTCTGACATCATGGCCTTGAACGACAGCAATGAAAAGGGTCATACCTGGAATCTGGCATCGCCGCCGCCAAACACGCTAAAGCCGCTCGAGTTGAAGCCGCCACGGCGGCCCCCGCGCCCGCCACGGCCGCCGCGACCGCCCCCGTCATAGCCGCTAAGGCCGCCCAGCATTGGGCCTCTGCCCCTGCCCCTGCCCTGCCCGCGCCCGCTGCACCAGGAAGCTATGTTCAGAGGGATTGCAGAAAAGCCCTGATTACAGGTGTCAGGCTGATGCCAGTGATATCCATGAAGCCTGCCAACACAGCAGCTCTTCACTCCTTGGCAGTGCGCAAAGCCGTGCCCCTGCCCTGTCTATGCCTGCAACTGATGCTACATACAGAGTCTCATAGTATGCACATCAAACCCTATTTGGAAAAGAAGAACATGAATATCCCTGCAAGCAGAGTGGCTTGCAACCTAGTCCACTGAAACCCCTGAATCAGATGTCTGAGGTCTGCTCGCAATCTCCACTACACAAGTCAGTCCGCCACAAGGAAGGAGAATCCCTCACCTGCGCTGGCCAGAGTAGTTGCCGTCCTGGTATCCCCCTCTGGGGCCAGCATCGTCATCCTCACCCCTGAGGCCTCCCGTGCGCAGTGTCAGCGCCCGCTCGTTCAGGTCCACCAGGGCACCCGCCCTGTCAGCAAAGTCCTCCGCCAGCGCCTGATCAGGAAGCAGCACACGTCAGCACAGCAGACTAGTTCCAATACGCCGACCTCTTACAGTGACAAAAAGGCATGCACAGCTCCCTATGCAAGCTGTGACATGAACTCAGCTCACATACATAGGGACCTGATCCCGGTGCGTGCATGCACTCTATGACACCAGTCTATATTTATACCAACAGCCGACATTGCCGCATTGCAAAGCCTCTAGCCAGGGAATGCCACTATACATGGCGGAGGCATCTGTAGCAGTGACAGGCCTCCAAGCGCATGTAAATCGCATCACCGAGCTGGAAGATCTGGCAACGCAGCAGGCGTCTTCACAATGTGCCACAGCAGGACACGTGCTGCATAGCCCGCAGGAGAGTGCAGGGAGAGCAGACCTGCAGGCGGGTGGGGTTCTGTGCGTGCATGACAATGGTGCTGGTGGGCTGGTCCCAGCTGCCGCTCAGGTGCTCGTCCATCATCATCTTGGACACCACGCTGTGCACCTGAATAGGCAGCGCCACATCAGCTTGCCTAATTAGGCGAATAATGCAGAATACTTCATAAACTATTGGTCCAGCTGCCGCTCAGGTGCTTGTCCATCATCATCTTGGCACCACGCTGTGCACCTGAACAGGCACGGCCCTATTCGGCTGCCTCAACTAGCATAGCTTGTGAAATGTTTATAAGGTCCTGCCTTTGTTGGAAGAATTCCCAGCTGCCGCTCAAGTGCTCGTTCATTGTACCTCGGACACCACCCTGTGCTATGTCAATTCAGGAGCACAGGACTGTGATGGACACAGGCTGTGCACCCAAACTGGCATAGCCACATCAGGCTGCCCCAATGGGAATAGCACGCCAGCTCGCTATCGGGTATTGCCTCTACAGATCTTGGTGACAGCTTCAGCTGCCGCGCAGGTGCTTGCCCGTCACTACCAGTATACATGGATGTGCTGTTCTGCATTGATGAAGCCAAACATTTCTGCGTCACAGATCCTATGTTTTTCCCTCAGATGCCAGAGCAGCTACAGCCAAGCCAAGCTGTAGATTCTCGTGCAGCATATCTGACCTAGACATGCAAGGTAGCCCCCAGCCCCGCGAGGTCAGCGCAGACTCACCTGCTTGTCGGGCAGGTCAAACATCTTGCACAGCTGCTCCTGGGACAGCGACCGGTAGAAGGAGCCGTAGGAAAGCAGGTAGGTGCGCAGGCCGCACTCCTGCAGCTTGGCCTTCATCATGTCCAGAACCTCCGTCTTGTTGGGAAGCAGGCTCCAGGATGAGACGGACGCCAGGTAGTCATAGGCCTTGCGCCAGTTGCCCCGCATCAGCGCCTGCAGGTAGAAGGCTTTCAGTGTGTGTTCATGACTGGCCAGTGGAGCTGAATGCCTGTATATGAGCGTTCAAGATACCCTGGATGCCTAGTATTAGAGTGTTGCGGCAGCAAAGGTCCTGGGCTTCTACTGCGCTTCCATGGCCTGACAGCAAAAATAAGGTGCCATCACGCTGAGCGTGTCAGAAGGAAAGCTTCTTGCGCTGCAAAGGCTTGTGGGAATGTTACCTGGGTGGCTGCCATGACGTGGTCCCTGACATTCTCAGGAGGCCCCGTGAAGGTCTGCTTGTCGTGATTCTCCAGCAACCGCCGGAAGGTCTTGGACAGAGGCTTGCGCTTCTCCATGCCTGACGTTGCCAGGACAGGCACCTGCGCACCCACCCTCCCACAATGAGCACCATGAACATCATGCTTAGATCCTGCTCTCATGCAGACATATATGGCTGTGGATGCCTCAACAGCAGACAGTATGTCTCTCAACAGTGCCAGAACAGGCACGCAGCAAGCAGGACCTTGGAAGTAGCGCTAAATATATGGCCCAGAACACTTGCAGGATCAACCTCGTCAGAGGACACACCTTTGCACCTCTTGCAGCTGGCACAGATCAGGTGTGGCTCTAGCAAGCACACCAACTTCTGAAATGAGCTTCTGCGCCTCTTCTGGCATGGTCATTTGAGACAGGTGCATTATAGGAGGCAGAGTGGCAGTGCAGAGCGAATGCCACCTCTTGCAGCATGGCGCAGATGAGGTGCGTGGACTCAAGCAGCTCCAGGTTGATGTGCATGTGGAAAGGCATCTGCCGCCGCCTCTCCAGCTTTTCTTGCTCTGGGGTCTTGTCCTGGTACCTAAACAGCAGCTTCCCCGTAAGACAAAAGCCCAGCGGCTGTTGCAAAACCCCTATGAAGTATGTCACAGACGCTGGTATACACTGCCACATGTAGTCGTATGTTGGGTATTGAAGCAGGGTGTTTGCATCTGATGTGTCAAAGCCCTGATCTGCAGGGAATTCAGTATTGTGCCCCAAACCCTAGCCATAAGGGAAGACCTGCCTACATCAGGGCCCTGCAAGAGCAGCACTGTCACGCCGTTGCTGCCCCGCAAACTGCGGGATAGGGACGCGCCAGGGAGAGGTTACTCTTGAAGGGGCTGTATGCTGGCTTCACTATGCTGCTGGGCGAGGGGGCCCTCAATACTAGTGCCCTCAACAGTAGTGCCTGATCAACATCATACCCGCTGATGGACATGCCCTGTGTGAGCTTCTTCGCACTGCGGCCGCCGCACAGCTTGCCCAGCTGAAAGGGCTTTTAAATCCAAGGCCCACCCTAAAGGGGCTCTGCTGTGGCCTTGACAGGAGCCCCCAACCCCTAGACTCTGAGCACATATGAGATGCGCACCTGCTCATGGACATGCCCTGCGCAAGCAGCTCCTTGACGCGGCCGCTGCCGCACAGCTCGCCCAGCGCGAACAGGCTCTCGGAGATGAGGCCGGCCCGGAACGCGCACAGGCCGAGCTGCGCCATCGTGCGGTTGTACAGGATCTGCGTGCTGATGTCCATGTGCTGCACATTGTCCTGCACCATACAGAAGAATGTCAGGCTTAGTCGGGACAAGCGTGTCGAGGTCCCCGGCGTAAGTATCCTCTTTATACCGACTGCCAGTAAAACTGAAGAGACATGATGCAGACAGTTTGCCTCTCATCAACCCTAAGCAGATACACGAGGACTGAGCCAGTGCCTGATCAGGCCTCGGCATTAAAGAGCACACCTGAAGGTGGGACATGAGCATCATGTCGCGGGCTGTATAGAACTCGTCCCGGATGGCCTGCGCAAAGATGGAGCAGAGCATAGCGCGCGCCCTCGTCCTCTCGTCGCCATGCCTGCATGCAAGGACCATGACTCAGCATCTCATGTCATGCCCACCCAACACACAGCGGCCACTCAACATGCCCTCATCATGCAGGAATCAAGCAGAGCACACAGAGCACCAGTTCCCATTCATCACCATGCCTGCATGACGCCAAGCGCTTGTTGAGCATGCGCATATGGAGCTTGGTCATGAAAGAGCAGACTGGCACCTGTGAAGGCTGCCACTGTACAAGACTGCCTGTACAATATGCGCAGGCACCCGTAAGCACGGGAGACATGGCAATAGTCAGTACTGCATCACAAGGACAGTTTCAGAGCGCACTTGTAGATGGTGACTGCTAGCTGGTTCATGAGCTCCATGCAGCTCTCCGAGAGGGTGAAGTCTGCGGGTACTGTCACCACGACAGCCTCCTTGCTGATTGCTACCTCCTCCTCCTCATCAGGAATCTCATCCCCGTTCTCAGCTTCTTCCTGCAGCAGACATCCAGGACTATTGGAAACACATCTCCAAGAGGGAGGAATTGCAAGTGTGAGGCCCCCTCCTAAGAGGACGAAGACGAGACTGCCAAGGAAGGTGTGTCTGTGAAGTCTGCAGGGACAGTCACTGCAGTAGCCTCCTTGCTGAGTGCCAGCTCCTCCTCTTCGTTGAAGGATCTCATCCCATTCTCAGCCTCCTTCTGAAGGAAGGGTTGGGGTAAGGCATGAGCCAAAAGGAAGATCAGCCTTGTTGCATGGGACACAGCACATACTGTTGTGGTCAACACGCTCCCCTATCACATCGGCTAGAATGCCACACACAAGCTGAAGATGCAGCTTGAGGGCATCAGCAGACTCCTGCTGCACCCTCGGCTTGACGCGCGCCATGAGCTGATTTCTAAGAGATGCTTCAGCATAAATTTGTCAGCTGCTGACGTCATGGCCGGACTGCACACCTGGACCACGTTGGCGGCCTCCTTCTGCTGCAGCGCCAGCTTGCGCATGGCGTCGTACACCGCGTCCGTCTTGTAGTAGAAGTGCTCGATGCGGCGCAGCGCCACGCGCGCCAGCGACTTGGTGTCGCCGGTGCGCGCCAGGTGATCCGAGACCTTCTGCGCCAGCGCCAGGAACAGCGGCTCGTCCTTGAGGCGGTCCAGGTACTGGTGGGTGTGCGGGTCAATCACCTGGGCGGGCACACAAGATAGGCGTGAGACACAGCAAGCTCCCATGATAAACAATCTACTTTCACTTGACGGAGATTCCATCCAGAAACAGGTGAGTGTGTGGGTGTCACTCAGCTGGGCAAGCAGTCATTGGGCGCCTTGGCAATGAAAAGACAACGAGGACTGGAAGAATGTCCAGGCGGCTACATTCTTGCATTCCTGCTCCGTCATCGTAGCAAGAAGGCAAGGATGCAACAGCCTGAAGTCTATCCTTAGTGCACATTGTCCAGGCGTTCCTCAAACCCCACACCTTGATTCCTTGTCCCCTAGAAACCTCACACCCCGGGGTATGCCATGTCCCTGGCATGCTGTCTCTCAATGATTGCCTGCTAAATCTGATTTGCAAGCCCATCCAAAAGTGTAGGGACGAAAGGGGGTGAGGCCATACCTGCAGGCTCTTGAAGTGCTCGTCGTCCAGGCGCTCCACAAAGGCGACCACGTTGCCCCAGACCTTGACGTCGACGCCGGCCTCGGGCTCCTCGGTGCGGTCCTCGTTGCCCTCGAAGTGCTCATCCATGACGATATAGGGGTTGTCCGCCAGCAGCTGCAGCACCTGAGAAGACGCGACACTTTGTGAGGACATGCATGGAAACCCTCAGAAATGACAATGTTGGAGTGAGCTGCGGGCAGCAGCAACAAGCTGCGGCACCATGACGATGTCCCACAGCACAAACCACGCCCTGGAATCTTCTCAAAAGTGGCCGCAGACAGACTGGTTATGGCAAGAAGACTGCCCGCAAGAAAAGCACTTGTACCTTCTGGTGGGGGTGCATGGATAGAAGCTTCCATAGCACACAATATGTGCAGCCGATGCTTGACCGTGAAATCTACAGTTTACCCACATATACCAATTGATGTTGTGGAACCTCCAGATTTCGTCAATGAAATGTTGGAAAGCACACCTCGAAGAGGACGCCAACGCAGCGGCGCCAGAGCGGGGGCGCCATGTGCGATGACATGGAGGGATTGATGTCAAACAGCGCTGACACCACATGCACCAGTACCTCCACCTGCACATAGCCACATGTTGTGTCATCAGAGCCTGTGCATCATTATGAGCATCCAACCACACTGGCAGCTCATCTAACCCTCTAACCCTGGCACACATCTGCCTGCTCAGCCTAAGCGCAGATTGGCTTGCTCCCATACACCAAGGAGTGATCCACGTAGTAATGTGCTTCTCTTGATGCGATAGACATGCAGGCAGCATCTGCTAGTTGGAAGTGAGCCTGGTAGGCACTGCCGCACAACATGTGCTCCATGCATGTGCCGCTCAACAAGGTACGCAGACCGGCACCAGGCAACTTACTCTTCCTGCGCTAGTACAGCCAGAGTATCCCAGGTGTAGAACTGGCGCTTCGAGGCTTGAAGATCTGAATAGGGGCCCTTGGCAACAGTGGCCAGGGGAGCACCTCATCTTATCCTGCCTGATACATTCATTCCAAGATTGGTCACAAGGTCTGTCTACCATCATTAGGCGTGTGGAGGTTTTACCTTCTGGTAGGGGCCCTTGGCAACAGTGGCCAGGTAGCTGAGCATCTCCACTTGGTCCTGTCTATCGATGCCCTTCTTGCCCCGGGACAGCACGATCTCCTGCAGCTTCTTGTTCACCATCTCGTAGGTGATCTCCTTGGGGTCCATTGTCAGCAGCTTGTCCTGCAGGAGCGCACTTGAGCTCAATCTAGAAATCCCGGTGAGTTGGGTCATCTGGGATACGCATGCCTGTGGGTGGCATTCATGGCGATGCATTCATTGCACAGCAGATCATTTGTCGAACAAAGCTGCTGCAGGTATGTCACTACTGAGGACCAAAGAATCCCAGCTGGCAAGTGTTGCTTGCAGCTGGGTGTCTCCTGTCCTCAATAGTGGCTTCAACTTTGCTTTGTATGAGAAAGGACTGCTCAAGGTCAAGGCGGCGCACCTTCTTCTTCTCTTTGGCAGACTTGATCTTCTCGAAGCCATCCTCTTCCTCCTCGCCCTCTGCGCCTGACTCGGCCTCATCCTCCTCGTCAGACTCCTCATCCTCACTGCATGCACACAAGGATGTGAGTGTCTTCCTTAGCCAGTCCCCTGCTCACCTGAGACGCAAAGGGCACTCCTGAGCATTTCTGTCAATGCTGTGCGCTGCGCCGGATGAGAGAAGCAGGGAAACAACTAAGCTGATGACTTGGTCTACAACATTGCTGGTGAGATGTCAGTCATCCAGATCACACATTCAGGCCTTGAATTTGCCAATGGCTCACGTGTCAGGCTCCCCGTCACATGCAGGTCTTACAGACCAGGTGAGGGATCCTTCTGGTCTTGTCAGGCCTTGTGTGGCACCGCGAGTAGACTGATCCTGCATGATGGCAATGTGGCATTACCTGTCGGGCTCTTCCTCCGACTCCGGGTTGGCCCGGAACTTCTCCATCTGCTCGGCGTAAGCCGGGTTGTGCTTGCGCAGGCGCTGGCGCATCGTGTTGAGCGCCTTTGCGTTGGTGGGGCTCATCTTCTTGGTCAGCTCCTTGTTGGCCAGCGTGGCGTACAGCCGGTCCTGAAGAGCGGGAAAGAGCAGCATCAGACTCGGGAAGATCCTTCGGGCATGCATGGCCTCTCTACAGACTGTTCAGAACAAAGCTACAGCAAAGGGCAAGCACGACAGTCCAAGAGCCTTGCGGTAAGAATGGAATCCCATTTTCCCTATCCCGACCAGCAACTTCATGCGGATGCGGGCTGTGCCGCAGTATGTCCTGCTAGCAGCGACATACATGCACGCCTGAGCCCTGACTTTGGAGCGGAAGCTTGGTACACCCACAGGCAGCCATAGCCTCACTCTTGCAGTGCAAGTAAGACTGGTGAAAACCTACCTCCAGCTCCACAAGCATCTTGATGTAGACGCGGGGCGCGCCCAGGCTGTCCGCAGCCTTCAGAGTCTTCTCCATCTGCTTGTTCAGCTTGTCGAACAGCGACTGGACCGTCCCCCAGTCATTGATGTTCAGCTTGTTCTGCGCAGCAGAGGACCTCAGTGATTACTCAGTTCCCAGCAAGCTCGACCAGCCCTTCGACTGTATCCCATGTGAGACAATGCAGCAGACAGAAAACACATGCACAAGCGTCTACCCGACGAAGCTCCGCCTTCCCAGCCAGACCTGATCATGCTTGCCATCGCAAGCTGTTCCATGCAAGACTAGTCAAGGTGTGCGCACTGCCATAAGCTCTTGGAGTCAGCGAAGACAAGGGAAGGTGAGCATACCCTCATCTCCTCGCATGTGCCTTTCAGCTCATCAAATCTACGGTCCTTTGCGCTCCGGACCACGCGCTTGTCATCGTCTGAGTCCGAGTCACTTGACCCCACCATGAACCTGCACTTGGCGTGGCAGTCATCAGTGTGGGTGCCCATGGCTGTTACCTTCATATTGCAATGACCCTGACGGGCAGACTCCCCACAGTTCAGGCTAGAGTGAGCTACAGATCTCTGCCAGTATCGTAGTGTGGCGCTGCATTGAGCCAAGCCATAAGACAGACAATGTACACATCACGCAGGATAATGGGCTTCAACACAACACGACAGGGCTATGACAGGCAGGAGCACACTTGCTGGGTCCCTTCTTCTCGGTATCGCTGTCCGAGGAGGACGAGTCGTCCGTAGACTCCTCCTCGGAAGTGGTTTTCTTCTCTTCGTCCTCATCGGTGTCGGATCCTCCGGCCCAGAAACGGGAAGCCTGCAGGTTTGCATAGCTCACACTCACACCCACATCTGAAAGTGTGGGTGCATCCATACTACAACGATATGGATATTGGTATTATCAGGGGCAGTGGTGGAAGAGGTAGCGCTCAAGATGCGTAGTAATGCGTCCCATGTGCAAACACTTCAGCACAGATCATCCTGGTCTGGCAACTTCTCTCAGCAGGCCTGCTGTACGCTCTAGCAGTTTGCAGTACGCTATGGCTCTGTACTCAGCTCATCAGCATCACAAAACAGTGGCTGCACAGGAGCTGCAGCATTCTGGAATTGACTTCTGATGGCTTCAGCAGCCTTGCCACAGCTACAGACCAGGAGAGCAGGCACGGTCGCTCACCATGCTGGGCAATCTGCTGTGTTTTCTGGGTGTCCTTTGCTCCGGCAGCAAGCTCTGCAGGTGCTCTTGGGGAGAGTTTGCGGCGGCCAAAATCGCACTGCTGCAGGACTTGGCAATTTCGCCGAGGCGACATGTTATATGGAGCGTATCTTTTACACTACTTGCAGGAAGCCATTGCACTTCATGGCTCTCAAGAAGAAAGTTCTCGGCAGTGTTGCAGCACTAGGAGGCAGCAGATAGGTTTTTGTAGAGCAGGACGCTGTTTCACTTTGAATAAGCAACCATTGAGCACGAAGCGCCCACAGGATCCCTTTTATTTTTCCTATCCATGTATGCCTTTGCGCTCCTGGTAGGTGTGTGGCAGCTTGTCAAGCTCTTACTTCAAGAATAGGGCTTTAGGATGGCAGAGCACGGCGTGCTGTGCATCCAGGCCCTTCCCTCTGGGCTGTTGCACGGCATCTTCTCATTCCTTCCTCCCCGGGACCTGTGCGCGGTCAGCGCCACCTGCAAGTACTGGCGGCACCTCAATCAGGACGACGCCGCAAATCAGGTACGGCATGCCCACTGACATGTCACAATCCTAGTACAGGCACAGGAGTATTGCCAGGAGACCATTGTTATTCTGCAACCAGTGATTCTTGTCGACCGGCAGGCCTCTCAGGGATCTCTTCGGCTCAACAGGGAGATTCAACCGATCAGATTTGGTCTGCATTGGTAGAATGGCAAGAAGCTCAAGGCATGAGCCTCTGACTTCCCATGCAGGCATGGAAGGCATTCTATGCAGACCGCTGGCAGCCCACAGAGCCCAAGGCCGAGCCCGCACATGGTCAAGAGGAGAACAACAGCCTCACATGGCAGGCGCACTACGGACGCAAGATGCGCATACAGAGGGTGTTCGGTGGCCGGGCTAGGCAGGATAGCTTCTTTGGGCACAAGGGCGGAATCAAGTGCCTGGGCCTCCTGCCTGGGCACAATCTCATGGCTACAGGTGAGAGCACTGGCTGCGCCAGAAGTGCAGCACGCACTGCAATGTTCAGCTCCTGCATGACTCCTACCTCAGTCCTGCTCTGAGCTCGGGACTGGCTTATCCCTGACCTTCTCACATGGTGGAAGTGTGACCACTGAGAAGGTCAGGGCTTGGTTTGTCTTGAGCTCAGAGCGGCACGAACATCAAGGGCAGACAACGAAGGCCTGCACATAGATCCAAAAGGCTGACTGCTGTCTATGGCTTGTGACCTGTAGCTTGCAGACTTGAACAGACACTTGCATGAGAGGCTGTTAGCCACCTCTGGCTGCTGGCTCAAGTGCTCTGGCTGATGCTGTGCAGGCTCTATGGACAGGACTGTGAAGCTGTGGGACCTTGCAGCTGGGATGCAGATCGCGACCAGCCGATTCCAGCCGTGCGGCGTGCGCGCTTTGGCGCTTGATCAGGACATGCTGGCATGTAGCGCCTCCAAGGTGTGCACTTGGTCTGTACAGTCTCAGACAGCAATGTCAGTTCTGTGGTAGCTGTGCGATGAGCATGCATGCACATGCAGCTACGTTAAGACTGCCACATCACCATGACATACCTCTGTGGGTCCCTGACAATGCTGTGAGGTGCCAAATGTATGCCGGGCTGGGTAGCAACGCCTCTGTTGTACAGCAGAGGCGTGGTGACTCAGCTTTTTGTGTTTGTGGCATCTCAGAGGTGTAATTGACTCTGCTCTGTGTAAATTTTCAGACATGCGGCAGAAGTCAGCACCATGAGGGTCTCAACGGTGCTAACTGTGCAGTGGGAGGCTTGAGGGTGTGGAGAGATCAGTGCAGTCGTGTTGAGTGACTAGCATGCTGGGTCTGTGGAAGGGAGTATAAAGGTGTGAACGCATCAGTGAAGCCGCCTCGGAACGTGGTGCTGGCTGTGCAGAGGGGAGGCTTGAGAGTGTGGAGGAGCACTCCAGCAGCTGGAGCAAAGCTCTTCGACCTCGAGGTGTCGCGCGAGATCTCAGGACACACAGGCCCTGTGACATCTGTGGCTCTAGATGATACGTGAGGCTCTGTGCATACCTCAGCCTATTATGTGTCACTTTCAGAGCATGCTCATATTCCTGTCTATATCAGCCTGATGCTTGAGCTCAAATGCAAAATAGAGTACATAACAGCAAGTCAGGGGTGATCTGCACGTCCTGTGACCAGAGACCGCTGTATTGTGGAAGGCAGTGCTGGAAAGTCAGTCAACAGTGCCATACCTGCTTCCCATGCTTGGATACTCTACAGCAGCTTGAATGCCTGTATGTTTTGCGGCAAATGGGCCTTGTGAAGCTTGCAACTTGCCTCCCGCCCTATGTATTGCGGCAAGAGGCCTGGCAAGTTGTGGTGGGCAAGAGCTTTATTTGCCTCATCTACCTGTGAGGAGAGCCCATTGCAGGCCTACAGGTGTAGCCCTGATTCAGGGTACTCTTCATTGGGCAGCAGCACTTGTCATGGTGGAACTAGGGTAAGGTTTAGCCAGAGGCAGATGTGCGCCTGACTGCTAGAGCTGGCCTGCAGGTGCCTGTACAGCGGGTCGTGGGACTACACCGCGCGCGTCTGGTCCCGCAGCCGCCTCAAGTGCCTGTCTGTCATCCCCTGCAGCGACTGGGTATGGGGCGTTTGCCCTAGAGGCAGGGCTCTCCTGGTGAGAAGCTCTGCATTCCTTTCTTGTGCAGTGCCTGGTCCTACCAGGCCCAAACCTGAGATGAACATGCTTGTGAGCGCTGGCGTCACGGTTGTTGACCCGGCTGACCAAACAAACTGTTGACCGCAGCAGAGCCTAGGTCGGGGCAGGCACATCCCCATGAGCATCTTCACATGGCATGCCTCTCTGCGCAGTGTAAGAAGTCACATAGGTGTCATGTAAAGCTGTGATGTAAAGCTGAGCGCGCTCTCGGGCTGCTCAAGAGCGCCATCAGGTACAGTATTGAGGAGGGCTTTTCATGTGCGTGCAGGTAGCAGCGGGCCGGCATGCGTGCACCTTCGATCTGGAGTCCGGGCGCGCGCTGAGGCGCTTTGAGAGCGGCAGCGAGCGCAACGTGCTGCACTCACCCCGGGTGGAGGGCACACGGGACGGGCGGCTGCTCTTCATTGGGAATGCTGAGGGGGACCTTCTTGCCTATGACCTCAGGTATGCAATTTCTGTGCCGTCATTTTTTCTGCATATGTTGACAGGCTGTGTTCATTAAGGCTCTCTGTCTCCATTCTGGTGGCGGGTTGTCAAGGTCACGAGGCAGAGGAAGCCAAGGCTAAACTGGGATGGCGGAAAGCTTTTGCGCATAGGTACCAAGGGTGACAGAGCAGTGAAAGGTCAAGGTATAGGCAGTGTGTCTGTTGTGTACTCATCGAGGGCTTTCGATACACGCACAAGCATTGAGAAGGGATGTGAAATGGTTGCAGGTCCTCCAGCCAGGCGGCATGCAACATTCTGTGGCAGCACGGAGCTCTGGTGCAGAGCATCGCCTTTGACGACCCCTGGATGGCGGCTGCAATGGACGACGGCGCCACGCTGCTTCTGAATGCAGACGCGGCCATGCGGGGCGGCCGGGGCGGGTTGGGCAGCCGGGCAGGGCCCCGCGCCCACAGCGCCCGGGACCCGCTGCCCGGCAGCGCTGCCGCGGTCAAGCGCCAGTTTCCAGGCGCTGGCAGCGGCCCCGCCTACTGCGTGGACATTGCAGACCAGTGGCTGGCCTGCGGCTCAGGTGAGCTGAACGATTCTTGCTGGATCTAGAGCTCCTGTCAGAGAAGTTGAATCTTCCTTTACACCTGGACGCTGGAGCTCAAAAGACGTTCACACATCTTGCAAAGATGAATATCTCGTACCAAATTGTGAAGCCTCTTCATCTGTATGAGCGATTCAAGCATCCACTCATACACATGGCATGCGGCTTCACTTATTTGATACATGGTCTGTGACAGTCCTTTTGTTGAACCAGACAAGCAGCATGTTTCACTGACTGTACTGAGACCTGTAATCTTGCGGTGCAGATGCCAGCATGGTGCGCGCATGGGACTTCAGCGGGGCGGAGGAGGTGCAGCAGCGCATGGATGCGCTGAAGCTGCAGCGCGAGCAGCAGCGCACAGAGCGCCGGGAGCGCGGGCGCCACGCTGGCAGGCGCCTGCAGCCGCGCTTCCCGCCCCAGATGGACTCCTCAGACGAGGATGCTGACATGAATGGGACAAATGAGGATGGCATAAGCCATCCTCAGCTTGGGGTGGATCAGCCGGCGGCCATCCACAGGATCCCTGATGGCAGCCTTTGCGCTCAGGACAGCTGCGGCAGCGCAGTACATTCTCACAGAGGAGCCGATCCTCAGGGGTCGGGCACAGGGATGGGTATACCCAGCGGCTCGCGCGCATCCTGGACGGGTGATGGCGCTGCAGCAAGTGAGCAGGTCATGTCGCGCTCACTGCCTGCCCGCCTGGGCCCGCAGCGGGCAGGCTGGGCAAGCGCGGCGGGGCCGCGCCAAGCCAGGCCCCTGCCGCCTCCTCTGGTGCGCGCGAGCGGCTGCTGCGCGGAAGCTGAGGCCGCCCGCGTCAGCAGGATGACGTCATGGGACATCCAGCGCCCGCGCAGGAGCAGCGGTGAAGCAGTGAAGGCCAGTGGCTAATGTGTTGCTACATATAGAGCTGCAGCACAATGGCTGCTGACATCTATCCATAGCATTGCTACCCTGACAGCTGAGCGTCCCTGGCAAGACCTCAGGGATCCGGATACTGTGCGCCCGATTCTGTGCAGGCAAATCCCTGATACAGAGGTGAATGAGCTCTACCAGGCGCAGCATCCCATGTGTTGCCACACTCATAATTCGCAGGCGTACAGTAGCGATGTGTACAGTAGCAAGTGAAGTAGAGAGGGCAATAACTTCACAGTCACTATCAGTAGTAGGATGTTCCTTCAGCACAAAAGACAACAGGGATTTCTGTAGGTCCAGCTGGAGCCCATAACAGGGTATGTTAGATGTCCTCATTGCAGAAGAATGAGGGCAATTGCTGAATTGTTGGCGTGCATATGCTATGGTGGTCTTCATATTGTAGAGGGTCCCAGCACAGTGACTTGCGAGTAGCACCAACTTGTCATTAATGAAGCAACACCTCAGCGCTCGTACACCCTGAGCTTGAGAGTGACTCCGGCTGAAGATCCTGGCTGCATGACCTGTCCATACCTGGCAGCTTTTACATGCAGGCAGTACTCTACATGACCCGCTGCAACCTGGAATACAGGCCTAGGCCATACATCTGCAGCGGCCGCGCCTGCCGTTGCCTCTGTTGTGTCTTCTTGCGTCTGGGGCGTAATGCAGCATGCGGCTTAGGGCTGTCCACCCGCAAAGTGGCCGGCAGGAGAAAAGCCAAAGCAAGACTTGCTTCTTGCCACCACTGCTGTCCCTGCTGTGCCTACCTGGCGCTGGGAGTCTGATGCAATGTGTGGGTAAGGGCCAGGCACCTGCACAGCTTGTGCCTGCGCCTGCTGTTCCTGCTTGGCCCTGGAGCGAGAGAGAGAGAGGGAAACATTACATTTCTTCCAGCCACCTAGGGCTGATTTGGCAGGCGTCTTATCTGCTCCCTAGGCCAGAAAATAATGGCGCGAAAAATTTCGCTGACATAGCTTCCTGGCCATGGGAAACTGCGATGTTGTAGCACATCGGTGGCGGAATCCTGCGAGAGTGATTTTCGTCGGCGAACGGTGCAGCCACACAGTGACTCAGCCTGCGCACCATGTGCGGGACTGCAGGCAGCTGAAAACTGCGCCATACGTCCCGCACATGCATGAATCCTGGCCTAGACCTAAAGCAATGCGGAAAGATGGTTTCTTAGACCATGTAAATCTAGAAGCATGGCTCTTTTTTAGCTCTCAAACATCCCACAATCCTCTGACCGTCTGCTTGGAGGGATATGCATGGATGGCGTCAGCAAATGCGTCAGCAAATGCTTTTTGTCGCTATGGCACGAGGTCCAAGACTGGCCCATACTGGAAGGTAACAGCTGAGCGCTTCGGGACGTACATGACAATACCAGTGATGTCCTCTCTCGTCGACAGAGGCGTGGGAGTGGAAATCACTCCCGCATCCGAAGCTTTTCGGAGCGGCCACAAGCAGGCTGGCTGGATGCTGGGTTCAGCAAACACGGGACGCAGATACTGGCAGAGATCCCACGGGGATGAGCGCGTTCTGGACCCTGATGGCTATAGAGAGAGAGTCAGACAGATGTGGGGCGAACGGGCACCTGTGTACGATCTCCGGAATGACTTCCATCCGCCGCTCTGCGACCAACTTATCACGCTTGCAGACTTGGCACCGGGTGCAATGCAAGTCCTGGACGTTGCTTGTGGCACTGGCTCTGTCGCTCTTTCTGCGGCAAAGGTGCTTGGACGTGATGGCGTCATCACTGCTATCGACATCTCGGAAGCCATGCTCGCAAAGGCAGGTCTCACCGGAGCATGCAGCGTGATGTGACCCACAAAGAGTGTCGGTTTTCTCTGTGTATACATCTTTTCATGCCAGATTCTCTATACACGCCATGCTATCCAGGGCTGAGCCTACAACGCTGCTGAGCACTGCTGGGCTTTGGAAAACACATCATGAACGTCTCCTGGTGCAGAAGGCAGTGCGCCCCGTATTCTTAGGAGTGTATGCTGAGCAGGCAGAGGAGAGAGCAGGCTTGGCAGGCGTCAGCATGAACTGTCTGGCCCAGGATGTAGAGACAGCCAGCTTTCCCAGCAACACCTTTGACCGCATCCTGTGCTCAAATGGCATGACATACCTGCAGCACCCTCAAGCCATGCTGCAGAAGTTCCATTTATGGCTGCGGCCAGGTGGCAAGCTGGCCTTCAATAATCCCCTTGTACGGCCTGTTCCTTCAGCTGAACACACATTTGCATTTGCTCTGCACACAGTGGGTCAAGGGCGCCAGTTAGGATGCTGACAGGTCTTGGCTGAAGGGACATCAGCCACAGCCCACAGGCCAAAGCACAGCGATTGACAGTGATGCGCATTGCACAATCAACATGTACAGTCATGGTGCGGTATGCATATTGTCCCCTCTCTTAACTGTACAACAGTCATACGCGTATGCTTGATGCAGCCGCTACTTTGGCAAATATTGGGGCTAGCGCTGCACCAGTCTTGTAATCTCGGGCCTCCCATGCAACAACTTGCTTGCATATGGTACACGTTGAGTTCCATGCCACAGAGAAGCCTTCCAGCATGCTCTGTGATGTGCAGGTGCCGATGATTCCTCTCACAGACATCATCTGCAGCCTGGCCCAAGATGAGTTTGGACTCAAGGTGACAGATGCAGCGGCTGTGTATGGGACGCCTGAAGACATAGTGGCAGTCTGCGGTGCAGCAGGATTTAAAGATGTCCAGGTATAGCTACGCATGTCTATAGAGTATGTGTAGTGTAGCTACACTTGAACCAAAACATGCAGGCTGCCAAGTAGGTCCAGCCGTACGCAGTACACAACTACTATGGCAAATACACGTTACTACTAGTATGCTCTCAGCCATTTCTGTAAGCCTGTGAGGCCTGTGAGAGGCGTCTTCAACGAGACTAAACTTCACGTGTTGCAGGTGACATCGACTGCTGAGGATAGAGAGTATGCAGCCACTACGCCAGAGCAGTTTGCAGAAAATACGTTCAGCATGATGGCAGCCTTTCCTGCCAACCCTTTGGAAAAGCTGCTTTTGCCCGAAGATTTGCAGCAGCTGAAGTCCGCTTACATGCCTGAAGCTACCACCATGGCAGCAGCTATGGAGACGCAGAAAGGAAGTATCCTGCTGCAATACACAATGCTGTGGGCTGTTGCAGCAATATGACAGAAAATATTTGCGAGAGAGATTGCCTTTGCACTCTTTGTGCTTGGAACCTGGGAGCTTGGGCTATACATCTGATACTTTCACTGATGAGGTTGCAAGCTCTGCTGCATGTAAGTTCCATATCTGCAATTGCCGATATGCCAGCGGCAGGTCGATCCTCACTATGACTCACAGGTCATGAGCGGCTCATGCAGCAGCTCAGGAATTTGAGCGCATGACAAACTATATGCGCTGGTCAATGCAGCTTCCCAGGGATAGTACAGCCTGCTATCGCAGCAACAGGACCTAGCGGGGTGGTACTTATCACTGGGCCTCTTATGATCATGTACGAGCCAGGTGGCTGGGTGGATTCCCTCACTTAGCTTACACTAATGCTAGACTTCCCCTCAGTATTGTACTAGTAGCCTGCAAGGGTTCATGTGCCACCAACGTTTGACAGTCATCCAACTTCAGAGGCGCTGACCGCCAGCTTCGTCAGAAGCTGGGTGTATCTGAGCATAGTCCACCATCTCTCCAACCAGCTCTCATATCTCTGTGCCAGTCCAACTTCTGGTCTCCTTCTCAATATAGTGCTACGACCATGTTCTTCCATTCGGCTGTGCAGAGGAGCCTTGTGTTAGGCCATTTGCATCGCCCTGACCCATGCTTTGAGGCGGGGTCAAGCCGGCTGCCTCGTCATCCGACAGGGCGCCATACACAGCCGCAAAGCTGGTCATGCTGGCGCTCTGCGGGATCCCTCCGCGCAATGCCTCCTGAACAGCCAGAAGCAGGTTACTTATGTTGACAGGCCTCTGGACAAAGTGCATCAGCAATACTTGGTCTTCTATGCACGGGCTCTACATCCTGAGGTATCAGGCTCAGCAAGCTGCCAGGCAGGGGCATACATGTGTATACAGGTCATCATGTTTCCCTCAACTTGCAAAGCACATGCCAGTGCAGAGGTGGTAAGCCCAGCTCTGGCCAGCCGACAAGCTCTGAGTCATGAGCTTTCGCTCAAGCTGCAGAGTTGGCCAGCCGACCAGACCTGCTCATGCGTTCTTGCTCAGTGTGTGAGGGACTCTCACCTTGTACTCGTGTGGAGAGATGCCAACAAAGCGGCACCAATTGCGCTCGCGCGCCATCATGAGAAGCGGGTACAGCAGCGCTCCCAGGATGATGGCTCCGATTGTCCAGGCAATGACCTGCATGATGCGCAGCAGCTGTGTTGGCTTGACCTCCTATGATCCCATGCACACCATCAGCAGCAACAACAGTAATGAATCAGGGAGTTCTGACTCCACAGTACCAACCACTCTGTTCAGCAGCGGCATCACAATCAGCGCCACACTTGCGGAACTCATAAAGCTGTGCAGCTCTACATTGGCAATGTCTGAGGGCAGCCAGAGGCAGGTTAGTCCCAGGATGGTTCTGCAAGGAATTCTGAGTTAGGAAAGACATACCAGCCAATCCATGTCCAGTAGCGGCTGGGCAATCAGCGCCAGCAGCAGCACCGTGGCAGGCGTCAGCATCAGATACAGCCTCAGAACGGCAACGCCAATTCAGAGGGCGATTGGGCCAGGCGAGTAAGATGCCATACAAAGACCAGACTGTAGTGAAGGAGGGGGGCCTTGAAAAGGGGTTCAGGCTCACCAGCCAGTCCATGTCCAGCAGCGGCTGGGCAATCAGCGCCAGCAGCAGCACCGTGGCGGGCGTCAGCATCAGGACGCAGCCCCACGTCGGCAGCGGGATCTTGAAAGGCCTCCGCAGGTGCGGCGCGACCCGCCGCAGGTGGATGAAGGCCGCAAACTCGGTGAGCTCGGCCAGGCAGTACACAATGTTCAGCAGCTCCACAATCTGCAAATGAGCACCCACGTGTCTGTCGATACGCTTCACGGCAGTACATAATAGTAGTGAATCCCATAACATGTTTACTATCTCGACGCTCCCAGCAAAGCTGTCACTTTCACGCCGTGGTGGCACATGTGCGCAGTAGCTTGCTCTCCGAGCACAAGCTACCAGGAGTTGTCACCCTCAAATCACGCCAGACAGGGCAGTGTGCCGCTGTACACCAAAGAGAACACAGCCATCTGCTGCTGCGCTATCAAGGATGCGCTTCTCGACGCTGCAGCTGCAGATGGTGGTGCGCCGTCTGGCATAAAGCCACACACATCTTCTGTACACAGTAAGCGGGATGTGCACTCCGCAATCTACATACAACCTGGCAGATTGATGATGCCTCAGGTTGCCGTTCCCCGCATGCGATGGACATCCTCAATATGCATACCTCAAGGTGCTCGTCATTTCAGACCTTCCATTGTGCAGGGTGCCTACCTGGCGGAAGTCAAACATGGACAGGGCGCAGATGCCCACAGAAGACAGGACGATGGCGAGCGTGGGGGTCTCGTAGCGGGAACGCCGCGCCAGACAGGCCGGCAGGAACCCTCTCTCGGCCATGCCCAGCAGCTGGAAGGAGTCGCTGCTCATCTCCGCCTCGAACTGCCCGATCTGGCTCACCTGCATGATGCATACACTGACGTCTTAGTATTGACCCTCTTGGCAGCCCAGACAACGCGCACCTCTCTTTCGAGGCATAGCAGGTTTGCAGGTGGCAAGATGACTTGTGGCACAACTTGACATTGGTAGGGAATGTTGCCAGCAAAAGTCAAGTACCGCCACAGGTCATCCCGGTAGAATAGCAAGCACATGGCTGATGTGTCTAATGGCAAGACTGTTTGGCTTATGCTCCTGTGGCTTATTCGCTGACGCCTCTGATGCAAATCAGCACTGTGAGCACAATCAGATGACTACGGGATGACTCACCGCTGCGGCCGCGAGCATCCACCAGGCGAGCCACTGGCCGCCGACCTGGCGCGACACCGTGGCGAAGAATCCCAGCTTCCAGTCGGACGTCTCCGTCATGACGCCCAGGCACGCCAAAAGAGGCAACACGTACATCAGGATGACGAGGACGACCGCGAGCATCAGCGCGCGTGGAAAGGTCTTATGCGGGTTGGCCACCTCGCCGGCCAGCGTGCTGACAGAGTCCCAATAATTCAGATTCCTGCAGGACATCAATAATCCATCTGTGCTCCACAGACTTAAGTGGCTGGTCTCCTTTGGGGCTCTGTCCACAAGATGTGGCTCTGCATGCTGCAAAGCCTCAAATGACTGGCCTCCTGAATGACCTTGTTCATAACATGTGGCTCTGCAGGCGACAGCCCCAAAGTGCACCTACACCCAGGCTTTCTGGGTACAATGACCATGGAAGGGCTCATCTAGAGTACTTCAGGATGGCTGCAAGGTAGAGCCTTTGCTTGGCACACTCAAGGGGCCAGAAGAGGAAGCTCGTGATAAACATGAAGAGAGGCCTGGATAAAGGGCGCGGTAAAGGATATCCAGCAGCTGCTGCTCACCAAAACATCACATTGATGAAGCCCCGCCAGTCGACGGTGGGCAGGTCTACGACCCCCCAAACAGGGGGAACAAACGACATGCACAAAGACCCCTACCCTAAGACAAACTCTTCAATGATGTGACATTGGGAGACATTCTGGCGGGTGCTCACCAGAACATCACATTGATGAAGCCCCGCCAGTCGACGGTGGGCAGATCCACGACCAGCCAGTTCCGGGGCTGCAGGTGCGGGATGCTCGCGCAGATGAGCACCACGAACGTGAGGATGATGAAGAGGGTCATCCCGATGGCCACACGACCGACGATTGTCAGGCCCCGGTAGTTCAGGTAGGCCAGAATGATGGAGACGACAAACAGGGACAGCGACCTGGCCCATCCCGTCAGCAACCCTGCACGCATGTCACATTAATGTCAGTCATGATCTTCTGGTGGGGATGACGAAGAGAGTCAACTTAACGGCCATGCATCCAACAATTGTCATTCCCAATAGTTGCCTCTGGACAATGCAGACAAAACCTTCAACTGAGCAAGCACATGTGATGAGCTGGTGTAACACCATGCTGATGCATACTCTAATGGACCGGCTACATTGCTCCCCCCGTTTGCAAATTCCACCTCTCCCTGTTGAAGTGGAAACAACAACCAGAATCGCGATGTGACCCGTCCGATTAGCAGCCCACGCAACTTGCTGATTGACTCTCGGCTATGATATTGTCAATGACCTTCTTTGGGACACATGTCAGAAACAGAGCAAGAGCCGAGGAGAGCAGAGCGCAGTCACCTGGTACGACTGCGTCCAGGTAGGTGAGGAATAGGACGGGGTACACGCTGTTGTCTGTGACGCCTGAGAGCCAGCTCCACCAGCCCTCCTGGAAACCCCAGAAGGGGCCGAACGCCGCTGTAACCCAGGCCACATACCTGCATGGGGATGCTCACACCCGTCATATCAGGCTGATGACATACCTTTGTACTGCTTCCCATCCTGATTTGCAGCAGTACATTGTGAGTATACTAGGACCTGCAGATGCCTCTAGGGGTGGATTGCACTGAAAGTCTCTCGCACTGCATCAATACAAGTATTGACAGAGCAATCCATACAGCGTCTGTCAAGCCATGCCTTGATTAACTCAGAAGCTGACTGGCAGTGGGAAGAACACTTACCCGCTGTCTTCTGGGAATGCTGTGGCCAGCTCAGCGGTGACTAGCGCCTCGGGCAGACTCCAGACAAAGGGCAGGACCACAAAGCCAAGGAGCGCCAACAGTGGCCCGGCAGAGGTGACCGCATCCTGCAATAAAGACTTGGGTTTACCCTTGATGGACCGGCATTACTGACATGCAGTGCACAATTGCAGTTGAAGCTCTGGGCAGTGCTGTGTTGAGAGGACTCCCTGCAAGATAAGAGAACAAGACAGCTGCCTACAGCATGCCAAAGAGACCTGCATCGAATAAACAGCAGTGGCAACACAGAGCGCTCTCATGCAAGTGCAAGGCTATGACATGCAACGGTGCTGGAATGGTATTCAGTGATAGTGAATGCTTTATGCAAGCATGCCCTGGAGGATGATGGCTGGTCTGCCAGTATGGCTCCACCAAGCGGCAGCTATGGAGGCGTGTTCCCCTTTGAGAATACATGGCAGTCGTACGGTGATGTAGAAAGCTCCACCTCTGTGCCAAACGGGCCGCCAGACACTTCATAGAAGATGAGGGCAACCAATGGCAGCAACCCCAGCTTGGAGCGCTTCCTCTTCTTGAAGGAGGGAGCCCTGCCGAGCTCCATCTCGTCGTACTCCTCAGGCTTTGGAAGGCCTGTGTCGATGAGCGGTACTTCCTCGGCGCCAAGCGATTCGCCTCCAATTGACTCGTCTACAGCACGCCAGATCATTCTCAGAGCTGGTACGAGACTGCAAGACCAAAATGCACACCAGCAGCGGAGAAGCAACAGCGACGTTTACATCTATGTAAAGCGCATCTCTCATCGGTAAGCCGCAGCCATATCAGGCGCAGGATGGAGAAAGGGCCTCACTGTCAGTCATGCTGCGCCGGCAGTGCGAGGGTAATTCCTGGAGTTCCGTTGTCTGCGCTTTATCCTATGAGGCCACTCTTATGGAGGCTCCTTGCCCAGGTTTGGGATCCACATGACAGCCCAGGAGCTTGACAGTATCGGCAGCTCTCTGCCCTTATATCAGGAGATGGGATGTACTAGGTGCTTTGCTGCTGCAGTGGGATGAACAGTGAATATACCCTTGCTGTGCGTATGCTTTGAGTGCTAGAGTACAGAGAAGGCGTTTAGAACTGCTGGTGCAGTCCTGCTGCCCTGTCCAGGATTAGTCATGTCCACGTGAGCATCGCAGCACGCATGCAGAGCAGACTTTTCCCGCTGAAGGTCTTCTCAGACGTGCTTACACGGGCCCGATAGAGAGTGAAAGACCACCTTAAGCTGCAGATGCGTTGGGTGCCGTCTGGCTTTGCTCAGCGTTGGAATTTGAACAATATACGTATGCCGGGTTGTTGTGTGTCTTGTGAAAGACCAGTAAGTCACAGCAAGGCGAGGAGGTGTTAGTATTTAGCAGCACAGCTTGCGCAGCCAGGGCTGCGTGTCGTGAGCACAGGTGCTGAGCCTGAATCATGGAGCAGCAACCTGAGACCCTTGCTGCCTCGATGCACGCGCAGCTGCTCGATCCAAACGTCCTCGCCCAGTTGAGCGCAAGGTGCGACAATGAAGCTGTTTATGAGGAGACAACCGAAAAGAGCCAAGCATAGCAGCCACGTGATGAAGAGTGGCTCTTGTCCTAACCACGTGCAGCGAACGAGCTGCTGCGCCCCATGGGTCACTGTCATGGGACTAGAAGAGACTTTGAGCATCAGTAGAGTAACTTTTGAGTGCCTGTTGCACCTGCGAGGCTCGCGGGACAAAGAGCTCTCCTACTTCGTGTCTGCCCTTGCTATGCCTCAACTTGCCAGCATGCACGCAGTGCGATCGCCGTTGGGCCTAATCCTCTCACACCGATCGAAGCGCCGCCTCAGCACCGACCAGCCCACGAGGACCCAGCGCCCTCAACGTCCAAGAAGACGGGATCTGTTGCCAAGGAGAAGCACAGCGCCACAGAGAAGCGGCGCAGAGACCGCATTGCTGAAGGGTAAGGCTGTCACTTATCTCCACTGTGCAGATTCTTCAGCTGTAGACGTGCTCTGCGGTACGCAAGCTTCTAAGATGCTCCAACAAGGCCTTGTCATGCCTGAGACAATGCCATTGGCGGCAGAGGATGCACTCCTGTGTAAAGGAAGAGAAGGGCTCAGGGCATTGCTATGCTTGCTGAGGGCTTTCAGCAAAGAGACACACTCGCATGATGCGGTGTGCCATCACAGGCTGGCTTCGCTGAAGGAGGTCATCATTCCTGGGAGAGAGAAAGAGGATCAAGCCGGCTTCCTGATCTCTGCAGCCACCTACATCCGTCAGCTACAGGTGGATTGTTCTTTCGACTCATGACAATTCCTGGTGAACATGCGGGCATTGCCCGCAGGGTGCTATCTGTTCATGGCATCACCCTTTGCATGGGGCTCCAGCAAAAGTCCCACCGAAAGGGGATCAATCACGTTATATATTGCGTCTGCGTTGCTAATGTACATCGTGCCAGGAGGCGCTGAGATATGTGCAGGCCATGGGCACAGTGTCAAAGCTGCCCGATGACATACAATGGAGCATCAGGGCGATGCCTCTCACAGATCTGATTGCAGATCTGACTGCAGGTCTGATGTTCTGTGATGTGCTATGCAGGAGGCGCTGAGCAATCTGCAGGCAATGGGCGCGGTGTCAAAGCTGCCGGATGACGTACAGTGGAGCATCCGGGCGCTGCTGATGCGCAGGCTGCCCAACGTGGCCATGCTGCCTAGAGCTCCTGCCCCGGTCCCGGGCAACGACCCTGCTCTGCCCCAGCTGCTGGGGTACCTGCTGCAGCAGATGTCCAAGGTGAATGGCATTTCTGCAACGACATCCTGCAGACAGCTACCACTTTGGTCTCTGCCGTTGGTCACTTGGCCCCCCAGAGCTGCTGCTTGATCGAGTCTGGGTGATTGAATCAAATTTTCTGGGTTCAATCACCAGACCTCCATCAGGCAGCACCTCTGTGGCATCACTTATGTGTCACTGCAGCAGTATGGATACTGCATACGTGACTTACATGACATAGGGACACCGAGCTGGACTTCCAGACGCAGTATTGGAGCTACTTCTGATGTTGTGTTGCTTATTCTTGTCGAGAGATGGTAACAGTACAAAGCCCTGTTTGCAGGAGCCAGGGGCGCAGGACGAGCAGCAGCTGCAGGCGTCCATGGCGCAGGCGGCGCTGATGCACCAGATGCAGACGCAGTACCAGAGCTATTTCCAGCAGTGCGTGCAGAGCCAGCAGGCGCCTCCCCTCACGCCCGGGCAGGAGCAGCTGCAGCAGCTCCTCATGCAGCAGCGCCGGCAGTCCCCTGCGGTGCCCACAGCATCTGCCTCGGACCCGCAGCAGCAGTAGCAACCGCGAAGAGGTCACATTGGGGTGGTGCAGCAGCTTCTCATGCAGCATTGTAGGCACTTTCCTGCAGATCCCACAGCATATGTGACAGACCCGGAGCAAGAGGAATCAGCGTAGGTCAGCCCCAACCCAATAGAGTGCTGAGGGTAAAGGGATGTGACATTGGGGCGTGCACCAGCTCTTGACACAGCTGCAGCAGCTCCTCATGCAGCAACAACGCCAGCAGTATCCTGCGGTACTTACAGCATTTGTCTCAGACCCCGCGCAAGAGCAACAATCGTAGGTCAGCCCCAACCGAAAAGAGCGCTCCATAGACAGAGTGTGACCTTGGACAGCTGCTCCACTTATACTGCCCAATCTTGTCATGTCATGCCAATCAGCAGCAGCTCAACAGCCCACAGCAGCAGCAGCATGAATACTACGTAGCATTGTCAAATTCACCCTGTGGTGGTCTGTAAGGTTGTGTATCTCTAAGCAACTAGGGACACCGCAATGGCCAGTCATGAGTTGTTGGAGTCTTATTCAGGCGAGTCTCCTGGTCCCAAAAGTCCCAAGTCATGACCTGACGTAACAGAGGAACGTCGAAGAGCAGAATGGAAGAGCCATAGCTGAAGTGCCCTTGACTGATGGTGAGGTCACAATCCGTTGGAGTAGTGCAGACTGGCGATGAGAGGACCAGTCAATGAATGGGCTGCGACAGTCTTTGGGTTGCCCGCAAGTTGCCACACAAGGCGTGAAATCTTCTGGCATTGACCGTGTAGCTGTTGCACTTGACAAGCTAGTCCTTTGATTTTGGCCCAAGATGCACAGTAGGCGCGCTCACTGCTGTCTCAAGCTGCCCAAGACAACACTCTTTGCTAGTCACTGAATTCACTGTTTTACCACACAGCCTAAGGATACACCGCTCTGGCTCAGGATATGTAGTAGACACAAGGCTCAACTGCTTGAGGTGCGTCTCGTACAACAAGGCTGCCATCTCTGGTAAATTACTGTCTAATTTGAGCAAGTCTTGCACTTGCATTATCTGTCTGGCTCCCAGCACACAAGCGGGCATTGCATTGGCAAGTAACGCCCCCGCACATGACAGTCCTCATTCGTAAATTCAATACAGCCCTGACAATCCTTATGACTCTCATCATCGAAATCACTCAGTCGTGCACCGAAAGTGGTGCCAATGACGTACGACATGGGTCTTCAACTCAATTTGGGAATACCACAAAGGTGGTAAGCATTAATGTTAGGATCCTCCATGGGGGCAGCGTGCCACATGCGCCAATAGAGTTGCGCAAGCTCAAAGTTCAAGCATCATACCTTGGCAGTGAAATCTGGGCTACCCGGCTCCGAGCAGTCCCCTTGATGTTGAGGTGTTTCAAAAAGTACCTTGAAGATCTCAACAGGAGCATGCAAGGCAAGATAGGCCTTGGTAATTGTCTTCAAACAATCAACGGTTTGCACCTGGTTATGCAAGAAGGTCAGTGGCTGTTTGCAAAGTGAGTACAGAGCTCAGATTGGAGGTCACATGGTATCAAATGAGTCTTTGCGTGTGCACTTCAGGCAGCCTCGAGGGTTGCCTTTCCATTGGCCCTTTGCAGCTTCCTGCGCACTTGCTGAAGAAGGGCCTGCTTTGGAGCTGCACACGTGGTGCTTTCTGGGAGGGAAAGGCTCTGGATTGGTAGCACCCAAGGGTGGTGATGTGGACATGTGACTGGACCTACCCCCAAAGCAGATGGGCCTTCACTACTGGCTGCGGACTGCCGCTGAGCATGCAAGACGCCGTTAGCTTATGCCACACCTCTGGGACCACCCTTGCGCCGGCTTCCCGGAGGCAGTCCAGAAGTGGCAGCACAGGGCATAGGCTGCTAAGCGCCGCTGCACCATGCAAGACATAGCATCAGCCCCTGAATATTGCGCAGCTGCCCAGCTGTGCACCCCTCGTGGAGAAACGAACTCAGGGGCATGTAGCATACTACATGCCCTGAGACCAGCGCACAACAGATGCATGCGTGCAGCTCAACTCCCTCGCAAATGCATCCAAGGTATTGCGAGAAAGTACAAGCGTCCACGCCCAAGGCCAGAGACTTGCACCTGCAAGCTTGGTGCTCTCGGTGAAGCGCCTGTCATTTACCAGGGCGTTGCTGAGCTGGGCTGCCAGGTCAGCGCGGTCCTTTTCAATCAGGTACACCATCTTCCTAGCCACGATGTCGGCTCGATCCTGCAAGGCTGCAGCTCAACTCACGCATTCAAACATCAGGCTTGAGAGTGCTTGGAGGAAGGTTACCAAGCAGGAGCCAACTTTATATCTCATGCAGATATCGCGTATCTGACATCCCAACTGTGGTGTGTAGTATATATGGACACAGGCAGCTTCATATCACCGAGACAGTAAAGGCATTACGTGGCACATGGGTCTCCAAGAGCTGAGCGCAGATTTTGAGCACTCCCAACGTACGGTGATCTTTACAGGCTGAGAAGCTGAAGAAGCAAGCAAGGATGAAGCTCACAAGGAAGGCACTTAGCTGGCACGTACCCGGTCCTGAATAAAGGCCAAGACCACCTCGAGCACCAGTAGAGCCTGCCCGTTTAGAACAGCTGCAGCGCACAGCTGGCATGCCTGTTCAAACTTTCCGCGGTCCACCAAGCTGATGTGGTAGTCAGCGCACTGCATAGCGACGCATGGTGAGTCATCATGACAATAAAGGGCCAGACCCTTGCCCCCTTCATCTTGGATACAAAGTTGTCTGCGTCCATGCTGGATCTTCTGGCTCCTCGATCAATTCAGTCTCACAGAGCTGGCAACTGTGCCTCTATGGAAGGGCATTGAGAGCAGGCACAAGTCAGGTACATGGGCTGGATGGCTCGCCGCGGAGGACGCCACCTGATCATGTGAGAGGGGAGTACTTTTTGGAAGAGGCCGTGCAGATTTTTATGGTTGGAGAGCAGCAGATGTGGCATATAGAGCAAAGGAGCTCACCTTAGCAGCTCCAAGGTGGGTCCATATGATTGTCTGGGCGTCCACAGCCACACTGCCGCATGGGACGAGCGCCTCAATGATGTCGGCCACAATCCAGTAGCGGTTGCGGCTGTGCAGCGCCCCTGCTATGTCAGCCCAGGCCCTGTACAGAGCCAGAGACACTGAAGGTTAGAAGGCCAGCAATATTCTCGCAATCTCACAGATCTAGCTGCAGCCTTTGTTGGCCAAGATTGCGAGAGATGCACTATGGCAGCCCACATCCTGGGCGTGTGAGCAATTGAGTCAACATTTCCGGCCTGAGAGGCAAGTGCGAGATTCATAGCCAGAGATTTTGCAGTGTCATCTTGGTCCTGAAACAGATAGTGCACATATCCGGCAAGGGGTAAGTACAGCTCTGAGTTCCCATCATTGGAAGAGTGACACCTTGCGTGCCCGCAGCGTATGAGGATACCTATCCACCGCGCCATGTCACTGGTCATGCCGTCCACAGCCGCGGCTTCCATAATCTTGGTGATCTCCTGCAGCAGGGTGGAGCTCTTGGCCTTGGAAAGCGTTCTGGGCGTTGCGCACCAAATTGTACGTTGCCGCAGTAGCAATTGCATGCACGTGTGCTGCTCTTGTGCGTGCTAGTGGCACAAATCATGCTTGCCCTCAGGGGCAGAGTCTGCCCTTTGCACCTGCCTAGTGAAACTATGATTTAGCTTAAGCTCTTGCTGAGGTCGCTTGCACTTCACAGCCAAACGCGGGTCAGCCTGCGTGGCTGTGAACAGTGTTGGGAGATCTTGTATGATCAGCAGTCAGACATGGCCAGAAAAATGCAATGCACCTGCAAACTGTGCTGGTGCCACAACTCCAATAGCAGCCCTGCAGCGATCCACCCCTTGCGGCCCTTGCACAGCCGTGCGCAGGCCAACACCATGCCCATGCGTTGCCTCTGTACCAAAGCTCGCATAAGCTGCAAGGGCGTTTCATTCACCTGAGGCTGAGCCTCCTACTTGAAAGGCCTGCAAGGATCTGGCCCGAGTCACAGGGCGTGCACAGACGCTCGTAAAGACATGTTGCGCCTTTGGATGTCAGGTTAGCCAAACACAATAGCCCCTGGTAAGACCGCAGGGCCTGAATGGAACTCAGCAGGCCACTACATGCGGAGAATCCAGAGATGGGCTTCAGTCTGGCACATACATTGGCCAGCACGTTGTAGCGCTGCTGGTCGGCCAGCCTCAACAGCACCTGGGACACAGCCTTGGAAGACTCAAGGGGTGTTGCCCCCATGAGTGTGTCCAGCACTGCGGCATGGTGGCCCTGGTCCAGCATCATTGCCATGATGCGGGCACTGACGTCCGCTCGCCCAATGCTACACCACCAGGGACTGATTGTTAAGGCACCACTTCTGGTCTGGCACATGTGCAGCACAGCATGAATGGCACACATGAAGCGCACATGGCTATGAGCATGGGATGCGAATCAGTGAGTGATTTGGAAGCTGCCACTGCATGCTCATACACATATACAGAATGGGGGTTGGGTCTGATGGGAAGTATGACAAACCTGAGGGCCGCGCCGCAGAGTGTGCGACAGGTGGCGTCTTGCGGCCAGGCGCAGCGGGCCAGTGCCACCTCAGCATTGCACGCAAGCAGAGCTGCACCAGCATCCACCAGGGCTGCCCCCAGCATGCCTGCCTCTGGCACACCCAAGCCCAGCATGTGCATGAGCACCATTGCCACATCTCCATCAGCCCTGTACCTTCTCAGACAGGTATCAGGCCAGGTATACCTCACAATGCACATGCTCTCGTATTGAACAGCCAAGTGAATCTCTGGAGACAAGTGCAGGGCTGAAACACACCGAAGAACAGTTCTTTGCATTGGCTGTGGTCCGGGTATTCTGGTGTATGCCTGGGTAGGTCTTTGCATGCTGTGCTTTGCTTGCTTGGCTCACAAACTTACCTTTGGGCAAGCATCATTGTCAGCAGGTGCACAGTTGCTGGCATGTGCTTCTCGCGAAGCATGTATATGAGCAGCTCTGCGAGGCGCTTCACATGGTTGTGATCAGATCTGCACAAGCAAGAGGTCTGTCACCAGCTGCACGTACAATATGCAAGGCACTTGTCTAGAGATTGGCCAGGACCACCGGGTGCTGATGCAAAACTGGTGCTCAGCGGGACTTTCATGAAAACTCCTGCCTGTGGAGCTGTCCTGGCATCAATGTGGACATACTCTGCACAGCACTAGTGACAGTACTGTCACGTCAATACTGACATTAATGACGCCAATATCGCGCCCCTTGGCGGGGACTGCTCCTAAGGTGTGATAGCATCAGATGCTAAGCACATTGCCAGGTCCAAACCAGTTCTGTCCCTTCAAGGCAGGCTGTAGAGCACTGTGTTCCTTCTGCCTCTGCAAGTACAACATCCCTACTCTGGCAGATGGTGCACCTGATGGCCTTCGCAAATAGGGCCGCTACATGTGCGCTGCACTCGGCCTCCACAAGTGCGCGGCAGAGAGCGCTCAGCGTCTCCAGGCTAGCGGAGTGTAGCAACGCCAGCATCAGTTGCGGTGCTGGGTCATCGCGCCTCTCCGCAGGAAGCGTGACGTGCTTCAGCAGCGCTGCGATGCTGCACTTGCAGCCTGCGTAGTTCGCCAGCAGAGCATCCATGGTGTTACAGGTGAGGCGTTGCAGATGCAGTCTGGCAGGCAGTAGGAGGAGATGCTCTGCGCCTGCAAGATGAGCCACAGTGGGGGTTACAGGGTGGTACGTCACGTAATTAGACGGTCTCGCAATTGGAACAAGGCAAGCACCAGTATTGTATGATACCAGAACCATTGCATGTCAGCATTGCAGCGCATTTGCACATGTGCATTTGCAGTAGTGAAGCCCACGAGATCATCACATGATGTGCAGGGGCAGGTGCCACCGGTGTGTCATGTAAAGTATGATATGCTGGCTCTCAGAAGCTGTTTGGCCTTGAGAACGTACATCTCGTCCAGCCGCGTTGCGCAGCAGCAGCGATCCATCTTGATAGAACCCTTCCCAAGGTAGAGGCCTTGGTCCTCTTTGAGGGCTGTCCTGCTGACTCCTGTCTGATGGGGAAAGTGCTTAGGGGCCCTGGCCCAAGAGCATCTCCTGAGCCTGTTTGGCTGGCTGAGTAGAGAGGAGGTGCAGCTGCCTCCTCCGATCTGGCGAGGAGACGCCTGACAGCCTGTCATTGCAAGCAAAGGACCAGAATCATAAGTCTTCACCTACTGTTGCTGAGGTTTGTGAGCTCAGAACGAATACAACGGGCGCAACTCGGCCCTGGACCTGCTGATCGCAATAAGCATGCATGCAGGTGGTCACTGCGTCAAGGACTTCCTAGCATATCCAATTTTGTCCCTAGATCAGACAGACAGCTTAGTAGCAACGAATTAGGATCATCCATATATAGGACGGCCAAAAGAGTCATCACGGAGAGCTCACCGACAAGAAAGCGGGATTTTTCCCAACTTGAGGAACGGCGTCTTCCTCGCTACATCCAGAGTCCTGAGACATTGAAGTTCAGAGGAGTCTCTACTGACATGTCATAGCCAGAGACAGGGGCCTTGATGCTCCATCTCTCGTCACAAGTCGCGCTGAGCGCAATCCAAGCAGGGCTTCGTTCGACCAAGTATGCGGCTTTCTGAAGGTCACAGCAGAACCACACATGTTGTTCAGGACTCAACAGAAGGCGCTGAGCGACACGACCTGCCGGTCGGCACTTTGATTTTGGCCTTGTCACGAACCCTTACGACACTGTCATCGGCAGATCTGCAATCACCGTTCAGAAGCCAGCACGCAGCAGAGACTTGGATAGCAGACTGAGACGTAGCAAGATATGTACGTGAGTGGAGTCGAGGCAGCGTTTGTTGGCCGTACAGCTTCGCAGACTAAGACTCTATGAGCGACCATGCGTCCTACACTGATCTCTGCAAAACTTATGACCCAAGATGGCTTCCATCACTGTCTAGACTCCGCGTTCCGAGGCTTGGGTAGCGGAGTGTCTTGTGCTCCTTAGGAGTTTCCCGCAAATGACTTTAATGCGACCTGACACCCAGCGACTCTGATGCTCTGGAAAACCTTGCGTAGCGCACATGAAAGCAATGCCAAATCTAGGTCATGCTGAAGGCCAGATAAGAGAGGTAAAGGCTCTTGCAAACGGTGCCACCATAGCTTCGGGCTATGGGGACATAAGCAAGCTCACTACACGGGGCAGGTATTATGCAAGCCCTCCGAGCACAACTCAACAAATTTGGGAAAAACGCCGTACAAAAAATGAACCATGTGTGATGCATTTTGTCAGCACATGATCCTAGCCTAGCACGCCAGCGCCAAGGCTAGACCTGCTCTGCTTTGGACCAGTGCTGGCTGCTAGCAGATGAGGTGGCCTAACTTAGGCCGCCTAGGGGCGTCCACTGTGAATAAAGAAGTATACTGTGTATTCCATTGACCACACCCCATCACACGAGTACCCTTGTGCACATGGCTGAGTCGATATTGAGCACTTGGCAAGGACTCAGTCCCACGTGGCAACCACTCAGCATCAACTTGCTACCTGGCAGATTTGGACTGGATTCCAAATCGGAACAGCATAAAGGGTGCAGGCCTGGGCATTTAGCCAACATCAATACAAGCTTCTCATGGCTTCCTACCCTCGGAATTCAAGTATTTCTGAAGATGCCTGTAGACACCTGTTTCCCACCCACGTCAATGTCCTCTATGAGCATGGGACAGGGTAGAAGTCTGCCCGCTTATTTGGCACCCTGGGACTCCATCATGGTGTCTCCATGGGAGAATGCTTTCTTCTTCCTATATATACGGTCTCCTATTGTCAGTAGGGCATTCTGATTTGCGCGTCCAGGCGCCTGGTGCAACACATTCTCCTCTCATCTGATCAGCTATGGCAACACATTGATTGCTATCTGTCAAGAACTTGCATGACAGTCTGGACCCACTTCTCACGCACTCATCCTGAATACACAGTGAATTATCTTCGCACTAGGTGCTACGCAAGGCGCCTGCAATAGAGCTGCGAGACTTTCCGGGGGCTCTCAAGCTCTGCAAGAAGCTGTACAGTACTGGACTCCACCGGATTTAGCAGCAAGGATTTTACGGCCCTGGAAAGCAGGGAGTCCCATGCGCAAACGATTCTGCAGACCCGTAAGCGCAGATCGCTGTTACAGGGCTTCCAGCAGGAGGACTCCTATACTGAGTTCTGCTCCACAAGCGATTCCTATCAGCGCAAGGCAAGATACATATACGCCTTTGCTAAGATTCTCCTGGAAATCTTGTGTGGCTCAGGGAATGGGGGCTTCAGAGGTTTGCCCCGTGCTGCAGCGCACCCTCACCTTAGTGCCAAACAGACGTCATGCCTTGCTGTGCAGCTTCAGCTGTTCTCGCATGGCTCATGCTTTGAAAATTAAAACTATGCTTCAGTGCTGTCACATTTCGGTAGGGTGCAGGTCATGCCCTCAGCTGCGCAGCTGCTACAGCTGGCTGCTCCTCTACGGCTTGAAGCACACTCAACGCCCTGCTCTGGTGCTCACTTCAGTGTGAGGTAGAGGTCATGCCCCTTGCTGCGCAGCTGCTTCAGCTGGCCATTCTTCAGGTGAGCGGTGTAACTCAGGGGCTTCTTGTACAGGTGGAGGTACAGCTGCCCTGCCCTGCACTTGCACATGACATCGTCAGCAGTATACCTGGTTGCGATTCGCTGAGCTAGGGAAGCAAAGCATCCCACAGAGTGGAGTGTCGCCTGCAAAAGCGACTGCTGACAGCCATCCTTGTCTTTGACAGCTGACCCAGCGCTGGAGCATGACAATGCTGGTTGTGTTGGCCCCAGTGTGCACAGCACGGGATGTAGGAGGGCATCTGTCAAGACATGCCTACAACACTACAGGCCACTCCGCTATGCATCACTTCATCCCGCTTCACTGATGATGGACCTCCCTCTCTAACCTGCCGTGCATGAGCATCGGTGCTGCTACTCTACACTGATTGGCAGAGAAGCCAGGTGCAGATGCAATTACAGTTGGGTTATTACCTGGCGGCTGTATTCTCTGAGCTGGTGTCGATGAACATCTCTATGGGCGCGAAGCTCCATCCCAGAGTGCTCATCTTCTTGGAAGCTGACTTCCAGTGCTTCACCTCTACGTACACCACGCTCTCTGCAGCAAGGTCCAGATATCAGCAAGCCATGTCTCCCGTACCCTTATGCGTTTGCCCGCTTGGCGTGCATGCGCAGTGTCGTGCTCCGTGATTGGACATGCCTGGCATTCAGACAGCACATATTGTGGAGTAGTGCAGATCGACGACAGAGATGGGGGGAATTTTAGCACTGAAAGACACATTCTGTAGCCTTGAGACATGACAGGGTGAGATCAGTACTATTCAGAGGGCTGTCACACCTGGCGGTATCTGTCGCATGGGCGTTCTGAACTGCAGGTTGTGCCCGGCAGTGATGATGAAGGTGCGGCGGTCAAAGTGGCCGGGCGGCGTGTCCTGAACAGGCTCCAGGCGCTTCCCCGACGCGTCGTGCAGGGACATTCTGAAGAAGGGCCTGTCCAGGCTCTTGCTGTACTCCACCTTTGCGCCGTTCACTGTGATGTTGAGCCTCTCAGATCCCGCAACCAGACGGGAAACTTCTCGGCTATGCCCTGCAAGCTTTGTCCTAGCTTGTTTGCTGAGATAGTCACTCACAAGTCCGCCTTGACCTGTGCTTACTAGTCTCTAAGTGGACAGTGGGAACAGAATGTGGGCTCATCCTCCTCCTGACCAGGTGGCATTAAATGCACATTATGAACAATCTTTCAGCACAAAATAATAAGGCAGCATGTCTCAGAGCCTGTCACACTTTCATTACTGACTGCTGTGATCAAAATTATATCAGGACACACCATCTACAGAGACACGAGAGGGCCGCCGCACGCGTCCTGCTGCATGGCCATTGGGGGACCCCTCGCTGGACCGGGGGGACGGGAGGCTTGGGCAGACCCTTCGGGGGCTTGGGATATCAGTCAGCTGCCGCCTGAGCTGGCCCTGTATGCAGCAGCTGTACTGTGAGATGACAATGTCCTGGTTCGCTGTGTCATAAACTTGGCTCCCTGCGGATTGCCAAGCTTGACAATCTTTCCAAGACAGCCGTGCATGCGCTCATTCATGAGCGCTCTGACACAATGCGCTCAGCATATTGTTCACCATTTCTGAGGTGGCCATGCATGCGATCAGTTGTGAGCGCTCTAATGCTTCAAGCAGGCTCCACAAGGCCAGCTCATAGGATGTGATAGTGGCCACAGACGTACATCATGAAGGTGTATCGCATACAAGCCCAGACAGTGAAGGCTGCTCCCATCCTCTGGCATGCGTCACCCACCTTTGGGGCCAGCACCCGCGGAGCAGGTGCTGACAGGGCATGTGCTGGGCCCGAGAGGTGCGCCCAGCTGTCCAGCTGCCTGCTGGCCAGGGGCTGCCAGACTAGGCCCGTGCCCTCCCTGTTCGCCTCTCTGACTGCCTTTGCGACCAGCGCGCCGCAGGGAGAGACGCCGGGTGATAGGTGACTCGCCGATGACTCGCTGGCCGCTGACGCGGGACGTGTCAGACTTGGCGGCAGGCCAGGTCTGCCGCGCAGCTGAGGTAACCTGCTTGGGCTGTCAGCTGTGGAGGGCCGCCGGGTCAGGGCACCCTGCATGCATTCCCACAGGATGTTTCGCCTGATTCCTAGAAGTTACAAGTAGAGAAGGATCGCCCATACCACCAGAGGTAAGACTGTGCAAAGGGGAGGCTCTCTTCTGGCTGAGACCCCCACAGTCAATGCCAGTCAGTGACCGTCTTTGTCATCACTCCTGCAAGGAGCTGATTCATAATACATGCATGGATAGAGTAGGTTCTGGTTGCTGGGCCAAGGAAGCGGGCAAGATAGCCTTGCCTGCTGCATGCCAGACTGGAACGGCTGGAAGAATGAGTAGCTCCGTGTGTGGTAAGGCCTCCCAGCACCAGCTTCCTCCCTGCTGCTGGCAGCTGCCTCTGTGGTGGCTTGCAATGCAGGCTGGCTGCCAGCTGCTGCAGCGTCAGCAGCTGGGGCCGCCCCAAGAACCTCCCTTGCCTGCAATGATACTGCTGCTGTGACGACGCAGTTTGTGTCGCTGACTATGTTGGGTTGTATAAGCATGGCTGGGGCCTTGTCTCTGACACATCCAGGCCCTGAAGAAGAGTATGCCATACAAAGAGGCAACTGCATCCCACGTTGCTGGATGGAGGTAGTGCTGCTGCCACAATATTTTGAGAAGCTGTGCAAGCCAGTGTCATGACCAACATAGACATCCAATCAAACGTCACAGTTGCTCTCGTACAGGTCAGCCCCTTAGCAGCTGCCTACTGCGCCCGAGTGTTTCGTGCTGCAAGACTCATTGCTTATCAGGCTAGAAGGATGACAACCCACCTGCTCTGGCGAGATGGATGCTGGTAGCTGGATGCCTTTCATGGAGGTCTTGAGCAGGTGCATGAACAGGCAGAAGCTGCTGCAGTCCAGGCTGGCGCTGACTGCGGCATGGCTGACCAGCTCCCAGATGGCCTCAAAGGAGACCTTGCAGCCTGACTTGGCATGCAGCGGCTGCGCGGCGTCAGCAGATACACCGCCCTTGTCTGCAAACCCCTGCATAACAGACCACCGCTCCTCAAGACATGTCTTGTGCTTGCAAAGCAAGGGACATGCAGTGACTGTCATGCTGGGTCTGTAAGTCTCAGCCCTAGATACAACTGATACAAGACTGTTCAAAGGATTGACATTGACATATGTCTCTGTGTGCTGGTCACTGGTACTGCCTGGGTAGTTACTGGCAGCATTGTGAGAGCATACTTACAGCGAGAGTGGCTTAAGGGACCAGTCAGATTACCCAGCATACCACTGAGATGTGCACACCTGGGCATAGAAGCGCTCGCACTTCTGCCGGTCCTCCAGGCGCATGACAGGCAGAGCGCCTTCCCGCTGCGCTGCGCTGCCGTCATGCTGCGCCATGCTCTGCATGGTCACCCCAGCCAAGGCAGGCGGCGGAGGCGGCTCCCTTCTGGGCAGCAGCAGCGTGAAGTCCTGCTGCTGTGGCACTGACGAGGCGGCAGCATGGCTTGAGTCCCTTTCTGGATCCCATGCAGGGACCCGAACAGGCTCAGCTGAGGCGCTGTCAGCTGCCTGATCTGGCACCAAGGAGCCATCCCACGCAGCTTCCCACGTGCTCTGAGCTGTTCCCTGTGCCTTTTGCTGTGGTGCTCTTTTGGCATCACTTTCAGAGAGAGGTCCCGCCATGGCTGCGGCGGGAGGACCCTCAGGGCTGGAAGGCCCCCACTCCGGCTCCCATGACTGCGCCTGTTCAGGCGGGATGCCCTCATGGTCAGTTGCCTGGCCAGGCTCCTCTGCAGTAGCCTGATGTTCTTCAGACTCCTCTGCAGCAAGCTGCAGCTGGTGGTCTGCAACATCCTCCTGTGCTGTCTCCTGCCCGCCACACAAGCTGCCGCTGTTCGCATCCCCTGCTCCTGTGCCTGCTTCGTCTGTTGCGTCATCTGGCGGCGCTGCTGTGCTCGCAGTTGTCTGAGGCCGGCTCACCCGCCCCAGGAGGAGCTCCTGCAAGATGTCCTTGGCAGGCCTGAAGGTCTCGCCCTCCTCGGGCATGGGAGACTGCTGCATCTGGTAAAGCTGCGCCCCAGTTAAGGCCTGCACACAGTTGGGCAATTATGAAAGGCCTGCATCAACGTCGTGGGCATGGGGGCATGATCCTGCAAGACCTGCCGGTGTCCAGGGTAGCGACCCTTGTTCAGGTGTTTCAATAATCAGGTTCCTTTTGTGCCAGCAGGCTTCCATAACATCTTGCTTACAGTGTCACAGGTTGTAGCGGCACGAGCACTGGCAGAACTTGCTCAGAGAGTTGCAGAGGTCTCAGCAAGATTGGAGGGACACTGCTCAGTCAGAGGAGGGCCTCACAGTGTGGCTGGTGTGAGGGAGCAAAAGGCTGGACGCATAGTCAGCGAGGGCTGCGGGCATGGACATGGGCAGGTCGGGGGCTTGCAGCGAGAGGGAACGCTCATGGCGGGGCGCGGGCCCCATGACTGGGCTGACTGGGCGCGAGCGCAGGGTTCCTGGGGGCGCAAAAGGGTTTCCTGCAGCAGTGCAGGGCACCTCAGTATTCACAGGTCTTGCATCTCTGTGCCCAATTGGGTCTGCAGCTTGCCTGATGTTTGTACAGTTGATGTCGTAATCTTTGGGAATGCATGAATCCGGCAAAAAGTACATTTAACATGCAGCATGCCTTCATTCTCTGCCTGCTCTGTGTATGCAAACAGAAGGCAAAATTCTCTGTATTGTGATGCATGACCTGCAACAAAATCGGCAGAGGGGTAAGACACAAAGCACGGCTGTACCTGATAGTTCGTGCTGCAGATGGGTCTGGATAGGCTCTGGGGGTTCCAGACTGCCAGCTGGACTGTTGCCGATGCTGTCCGCCCGGCTGCCCCCGCAGCTGCCGGCGTAGGGGTTCCCGCTGAGCGCGCTGCCCTTGGATGACTCTCCGCTGAGCTGGCGCTGATGCGCCGTCTGCGCGCCGCTGGAGGCCTGCCCGCTGAGCTGGCGCCTGTGCACTGGTGACATGCTATCTGCGTTTGGCTGGACATCACAATCTTGCACCTCAAGCTGTGGTGCAGAGGCGCTGTCGGCTGGCTGCGCACTGTCAGCCTCAGGATCGACATGCATGTCTGCAGTACCTGATCCTATTGCAGCTTCTGTCAGCGGCGTGCTAGCGCTCTCGGGCTCAGCTGCCATGCCTTCAGCAGCCGCAGGGCTGCTGCTGTCCTCTCTGTGAGCTTCATCAGTGGGCGCAGCCGGCTGAGCCTTGCTCTCGCAATGTGCTGAGAGCTCGTGAGCTGAGCTCACATCAGCATCGTGCGCTGCAGTCTCATCCCGACGTGGCTGCTCCTTGCTTCCCGCAGGCTCTGACATGTCTGCGCCGCTGCTGTGAGGAGCTGCACAGAGGTCAGGAATGGGCTGGACATCACTGATGGCGGACACTGGTCCTTCTTGCCTGCAGGCAGATGCTTCATCTGGTTGGCTGTCTGCTTGACTGTGGCTTGATGAGGGCTGGCGGGATGACGCTGCTTTTCTCCCAGCCAAGTTTTCCAGACCTGCAGAGAAAACACTCTTCTGACACCATTTTGCAGCATGCAGATGCAATCCCCTGGTGCTTGGAATACAACTTTGCGTGATAGACAATTCTGTAGCGCATGCGTACAAAGGGGGCGCAGGACTGTTCAATAGTCACCTTCAGGCTGCAAGTCAAGAGCAGTCATTGGAGGTGGCTCCCTCCACTCCTCGTAGACATCGCCGTTAGCCCTGGCTGCGGCTTGAATGGCTATCGTGCGCCACTGGTCCTTTGAATAGGATGCGTCCAGTGCTGGCGAGCGGATCTTATCTGCCAAGCTCAGATTCTCTTTGTCAATCCTGCCCATGCTCGCTGCGGCAGGGGGCGGGGACTTGAAGCTCGCGACACTGCTTGCGGCACCAGGCAACTCCATGTCTAGAGATGTCCTGGGCTGGCTGAGCAGGCGGAGCTGCTCTCTCTGCTGAGTTCCACACTCTCTGGCGGTTAATGCCTTCTCACTCTCAACTGCTGAGCAAACCATCATCAATACCGCGCTTGTGAAACATAAAGTATGGTGCAAAGCGCCCCTTAGACTCCCTGCAAGCACGGCACACAGCACTCGCCCATGCACGCTGCCAAAGTCTCAAACTTTAAGCTTCTTGGAATACTCTTCGCGCCTTGCTGACGTGAACCGCGACGTACAGGCCTGAAGCATCGTACGACATTGGACATATCAACACAGTTCGCCATGGAGCCTGGACATCGCAAGCCTCACCGGCAGTCTACTGGGTGCAGTTGCCCAGCTTGGGTCTCCCGGGGCAACGGTCAGAACCGATGACTGCGCCGGCAGCCAGCAATGGCCGCACTCCCGCTCGATCTACTGTGTACGGAGATTAGTCCAAACTTTGATTGTAGCAAAGCAAATCTCGCGCAAATTTGAGAGGCTCCGGAGCTCGTTTCGGTGCCAAGCAGGAAAGGGTTTGATGGAAACCCTCCCAGTGCTGCTTCAAGCGGCGTTGGTCGATGAAACGGTCACCATGGCTCTCTAGGACGTTCCCGGTGATGTTGACATTTCGCTGCCGAGGGCATCCCGTTGTGACTCATTGGGGGTGGTCAAAGGCATGGAAGCGTCAGCTCTGCAGCCCCATGTACCGACGCTGGGTGTGTCGGTGGAGGCCGTCAAGGCGCAGCTGCTGCTGCTCGGCCACACCATCCCAGACCACGTCATCAAAGCGTTTTTAGACAATGGACTCCCGGGTAAGCAGTTCATTCTTCTCGTGCATACCTTTCCATTGCCCCAGCGCTCAGTACGTGCATTGGCTGTGCCTCCATGTCCAGTCCTGAGCACCTGATAAGGACAGTGGGTCTTCTGGCAAACCAACGTGATGTACATTTGGCAATTGTCATAAGATAGCAGCCTTACAGTGGGGTGCTGAGGGCATGTGTGTCTTTCCAGGGCTTCAGGATGCTGCTGCACCTAATACGCCAGTAGAGACACATGCAGCCAGCACTCCAGGCACAGACACACATGCTGGCAGCGAAACAGCACCAGGCGCAAAACACGAACACAGCAGAGCAGTGTCAGGGCCACATGATTTCAGCACCTCCACCTCTGCAAGGGAGTCAGAACCAGTGCGTTGCAACCATCGGCTACACACTGAGTTGACAGGGGTGCTGCCCCCTCGCAGTGCAGCCACAACCATGGCAGGTCCCTCAAATGACTGCTTTGCCGCACAAAATGCAGACGAGCAGGCCTGCATGTTTGATACAGCCGCTGCAGCTCAGGCTGTAGCGGTACAGAGCCACATGCAAGCAAGTGCCTCAGGGGAATCTGAGAGACTGCTTGTAGGCATGCCGCAATCAGCGGTAGCTACTGATTCATGCGCAGCTGCATCATCCCCCTTGTGCCACCTCAGCGCACACTTTTCCAGGCTGCAGGTAAGGCTGCTATTCGACCTGATACGCTCTTCAGTCAGAACCTTCTGGATGGAGCCTCACACAAGTGAGAGCTCTGCACCTGCGAGTGTCCTCCAGTGCACATCCCGTGTACCCTCAATTTCCCTTCCGATGCGCCACTCTGCAGTGTTGCTGCACGAGCTGCTGCCAGAATGTCAAGCCTCTGACAGTCAGGCAATTGGTGCAGATCAAGACGGGGCCTGTCCCTGAGCGCCTTCACGCTGTGCATCTCAGCAACACATCTCTCGGCAGCATGAGGAAGCGCATGACAGCTAGCTTGGAGCCAGCCATAGCAGCACGCATGGCTGACTCAGCACATGATCATGAAGCCTCTGCGCAGTCAGCGGCCCACATGACCTCGGGTGTGCCAGAACAGGCATCTGCGTCCCGCCTGCCGCCAAGTCAGGCGCGCTCCTGGCGCCAGCTCATCTTGCAGCCCCTGTACCCGGAGCGGCTGCCAGCTGTGTGTCAGGGACAGGGTGATGCCAGCATCGCCCCTGACCCGGCACATACCACCGCTCGCAAGCAAGACTGTACACCAGCAGGCTCTGGCCTAAGCTATTCACACTGCAGTGCTAGCCCCAGAAAGGAGCTAAGCAGCTGCGATAGCAGAGCAGCCGTGAAGGGCAGACCATGGTCAGCAGATCTGTACAAGGAGTTACTGGGCAGGTCTGGATCAAGCAATGCAGCACTCCAGGCGCCTGTCTCACATGATGCGCCAGTGCTGCAAGGAGGCGGCGCAAGAGCGAGCGTTGCACAGCACGCAAAGCGTACCGGGTCAGCCCCGCTCAGATGCAAGACCTCCCTTAGACAGGCATCTGTAGGAAGGATACCCCAAGCAGCCCGTGGGAAGGAGAATGACAAGCCGCAAGTTCAGCCGCAAGCACAGTACAGACATGTCGTAGAGCAAATTCAGACTCGCACAAGCCACCAGCAGTCTCTGCCGCAGAGAGGTACCGCGAAGAATAAGACGCCAGCTAATGGCTCGCCGCCCTCTGTTCAAACCTCCAGCCCCTTTACACCGAGGCTAGGCGCAAGAGGTAAGCTCAACATGGACGTTCATTGAGAGGGATCTCACGCACGATCCAACTTACACAGTCTCTACCAGGATTGTGGCAGGGGCAGCTCACATGCCACCACTACATCTGCAAAGCAGTGACATCCTTTGAGGATCTTTTTACACAGCAGACTCTCGCAAGCTGGTTCAGCATGCTGGATTGCGTTCGGAAAGTCGTTCCACCTTTGAATGGCTATGAAACAAGGTATCTGTGTAGGCCCAAAGAGGCTGGACAGGGTGGCGCGCTTCAGGCAGATGCAGGCCATCTGGGCCGGGGACACCTTTCTAAAAAGTGGCGCGGCAGGCGCTAATCAAGCGGGTGAGTTGCTCTGCATGTTCAGCTGCCCTGTAAAGCGGCCATGCTGAGTATAATGCTAGCCACATATGTATATCTGCTAGCTGTAAGACCTCCTAGGGCAGCAGAAGCGTCTGCAGCGTTCCGATGACCGTGTATTGAGCATGCTGGGATGCCACTGCATGTCTGGTCATACACGACAATGCGCACAGCTGCACAGGCTTTCTCGCGATTCCGATCAGTAAGGCCTTAGTCAGAAGACTGTGCTGGGCCGCTTTGAGCTGAGGACGCTGTGCATGAATCTCATGTGATCGGCTGGCTGTGCAGGCAAGCGAAAGAAGCTGGGCTTCTGCAAGGCATTTGCGGATGTGCATGCAGCAAACGAGCGCATGCACAACCTCTTCGTGGATTGGAGCGCTGCAAACTGCTGGAGTCCTCCAATGTGCCTCATCTCTGTCATCTCTCAACAAGTACCATGAGTACTTTTCCTAGTACGGGCCTTGTAAGATTTAATTTATGACGACTCTAGCATAAACATGCCGCTGCAGCAGTAGACTTGACTTGGGACGCTTCTATTGGCGCTACATCTGACGAGCCAATGTAAGCAAATGCGTCTGCTCTCGTCTGTCGTTGGTCAACGCTAGGGCTCCTGCTTCCATTGACCAGGAAGCTACAGCTCCGAAACATTGCTGACTGCTGATACGCTATCTCTTAGATGCCACTGTTCCATCGAATGTAATACCAAGGGCCAGCTCCAGCCAGCCATGCCGCTTCATGCTGTCTCATGCTGACCAATGTCCTTCTAATTTGCCAACATACCACTCTAAGTCCCATAAGGGCCAACTTCGCATCTGCAGCCGTCCCATACTCTGCCAGGCGAGGTACCAATGTTTCTTAAGGCCGTCTGCACCGCCTCGGATATCATTCGGACTGCAGAACAGAGCTCATTGCACACAGTCGTGCTGACTGTGCAGGGATCCGAAACAGGGCTCAGGGCAGGCTCAGTGTAGTCGAGGCATCACAAGCCACACCGCAAAGTCTCATAGGATACGCCGTGCGCGCCCTCCCCCGCAAACAGTTCATTGGGAGGGTTGACAAGGTCTGGCGCATGCCCATCGCCATGCAAAGCAAGATATAAACGGCCGGGCCTGAGACAGTCCAATGATGCCTTACATATGAGATCGTTGACGCATTGCTTCAGGTCAAGTCCACCGATGAGGAGGGCCTGAGCCCTCCGAACCTGGTCGTCATTCATGAGAACCCTGAAAGGGGGTACGGTTCAGAGAGGCACTACATCCCTTATGTGCCACAAATTGTGAAGCAGATTGACAGCAGTACTCAAGAGCTGCTGGTAAAACCTCCAAAGGGCCTACTGCAGCTTGGGCGAGAGAGAGCTGCCCTTGAATATGTAGAGCCCCTCCTGAAGGTACAAATGTCTGACAGCAAGGCATGTTTGCAACATTGGCATGCATGCTCTGATTGTCTGCGATCACTTGGAAGCGCAGGTTATTGACACAGACGTGTAGGCTATGCCTTGCATGTCTGACCAAACTGTTGCAGGCAATGGCTCGCATGTGCGCTGCAAGTCCAGGCCTTCCCATCCTGCAGCATAGGTCGCCTGTGATGCAGCCCAGCGTGAGCAGGGGCCATGCCTTTCAACTCTGAGCAAGTCTGCGCTGCTTAACGTAGGGTGAGAGCTCTGCTAACAGACTGTATACATGCTGCAAACGCAGGCCTTTGTAAAGCAGCAGGGGCGGGACGACAGCAATGGAAATGCACCAGCAGCAGCAGCGGCCATGCCTTCCCGGTCAGAGCTGCTGGCTGCAGAAGAGCACAGCCTTGTGCGCGCTATAGAGCACGCAGGCGGCTTCCTCGCAGTTGCACAGGTCACTAACACCGACATCTCACCTGAGCTATATTAAGGTCTAATGGGCAGGACCATCACCCAGCCACTGAACACACAGAGCCTGTAGAGTCATCTTCCATACATAGCGCTCTCCCGCATGTGCAATCAAATGCAAATGCACACATACATAGCTTGGAGGAACAGACCCTACAGCGGCACAGGCTGCATGGTCTTGAGCACCTTTGTTTTTGTGCTTCCTGCCAGGTCACACAGGTTGCCTTAGTTCCTCTGAGCATGTCTGGGGCATCTGACGCAGTGCTAGCAGCTTCGGCGCCTTCCTCCTATAAGAGCAAAACCAGTGCTCTGTAGGAGCGGGCCTCCAGCGTAGCGTGCAATACCAGTCAATGCCAGCGGACATGCACAGATCTGCATCTGCAATCTGTCTGACCTGCACACAGGTGAGCATAAAGCACGCTGTGTCTAGGCAGGCCCAAGTATGACAGAGGTGTCCTGGCTGTAGGTGCTGGGCCTCAGATCCAAGCGCAGGCCTCCCGGTTACTGGGACAGCCCTGAGGTCTTGGATGAGGTGAGGCACTGCGTCTGTCTATTGACACTTGGCTGGCAGGGAGTTTTTTTTGGAAGTGCGCAGAGGACTTCGAGAGTCAGTGCTCTGCCGATGCCGAGATTTGCACTGCCTGAGATGGCAACCAAAGGGTTGATCCATATTTGTTCGAGCAGTTTCTGTAGGGTATACCCTCCCCCCGCATGCTGCCAAATCGCGCAGCTGTGCTCGCAGCAGACTGCAGGCAAGCCAGCGGACAAATGACAGTGCAAATGACTGCTTTGTCAGCTGAAAGGACTATGGGTATATGTGTGCAGGAGATTGGGCAATTTGTGGCCGCGAATTGGACACAGCTGGAGGACAAGGAAAGCAATTCTACCTACTTTTACAACCAGATCACACACTGCACCCAATTTGACCAGCCCATTCAGCCACAGCGGGTGCGCTATTCTCTCCTCTAAGATGAGAGAGAATATGCAACATTAGGCGCTTTGCATGAACCCCGGAGTATGCCCAGATGGCAGATGTGAGAATCATCTGATGCCGCGATCATTCCTGCGAACCCCTGCCGGGAGAGACGCCGCTATCGTAGCAGCAGAATGTCCTGTGGAGGCAGCGGTTGCCACTGTTCCTGAGATTACGTAGACACTTCCAGAGCGGTCAGGGCCTGAGATACACGGCATATTCAAATGCTACTGCGTGAACTAGGCTGTTGAGATGGCCGCTCATGCTGAAGCTGCTCGCAGATTGCTCTGGATGATGTGGGAAGCCTCACATGCCTGCTGTCACGTTCAAGCATCAGCCTTAGTGGTGTAGATCACTTCCGCTTAAATCTACGGCTTGCTGAGACCATGCGAAGCATGGCTACCTCTACAGTGAAGGCATCAAGGCAGAGATATCTGGAATTCACACTCAGAGAACCAGGATTGAATGCATGGTGACTTGAGAACGTTTGCGTGATGCCATGCAGATTGCTCTGGACGACGAGGGAAGCTTCATGCTGGTCGAAGACGAGTCGGACAGGGTGATGCCATCCAGGCGCGCCGTCATGGACGCCGGGCGCTATGATCTGCACCACGCCATCCGTTATCATGGTGGCTACGTGCAGGTATCTCACAAAGTCAGGAAATGAACGCAGCCTTCCCATCCCTACCCTTGAAGCAGTACGCCCTCCCTGTATGTCAACTCAAGGCTCAACCATGCCAGTATGTGTGAGAGCGGGCCGTAGGTCCTGCTAGGGCTCTGCTGATCAGGAGTGCGAGGTTATGTGTCTGGTTACCAAGTGCATGAAAGCTGCTTCAGATTGTGATGATGCTCACAAGGCTGTCTACAAGATGATCAAGGCAGGGCATGCTCCTATTTTGGCCCTGCTGATGTGCGCCTGACATGCTACTGAGTGCATGAGTTCTCTGTAGGTTGGGGAGATGCTGGAGAGGCCGTCTGCATGGCCGCAGTTCCAGCATCTGCGCAATTATAGAGCGCTGGAAAGTGCTTTCGAGGGCCAATTGTCCTTGCGTGGAGACGTCTCTGCCTGCTGAGCTGTCGAAGCTGGTTTCAGGTCGGGGAGATGCTGGAGAGGCCGTCTGCGTGGCCGTACTTTCAAGAGCTGCGTGATTATAGCGCGCTAAAGAGCGCTTTTGAGGCCTTCAACGAGGAGCGGGGCCACCCCAAGGAGCGCATTCCTGCTCTGGCCGACCTCGTCAGCACGGGCCGCGGCGATCTTGTCAGAGCCATTGCGACTGCAGGTCTCACACATGACTCCCATCCGCTGTAATATGTGCGGTGTAATCCCCACGTCGATGAAGTGTTTATAACCAGGGACATGCGTGCTTGTGGATGTGAAGCCTGCGCACCCTCGCCTCTCACATCAGTTCTCCTCAAACCCGGAACTGTCTCAGCTCAGCAACCACCTCAGCATACAAGAGTTATGCTGCCTCTGCAATCTCAGGAGAAATGCTCAACTTCCAGGCAAGTTGCTTGGCAAGAGCAGCAATGCGTAATGAGGTGGAGATGATCTGCTGGCAAGCTGAGGCCAGGGTTGCTCTTCAGGCGGCATCCATGCAGTGGCAAAAGCGCTGGGATTGCGCACACAGCGGCGGCACAAGCACAGCTCGACAAGTGTCGAGGGGGCGGCCGAGCTAGTCCGGGCGTACTTGAAGGGATTGCCGAGAGGCTCTCCGGCACGGAAGCGCATGCCGAGCCACACCGAGCTCATAAAGTGCGGGCGCCATGACGTGCGCTATGCCATGCAGGTGCGCAGCACTGGCGTCTTCCGGCCCGGCAGTCATGATGTGCCAGCATGCAACTGTACACTTGCCATGCTTGCAGCCGCTGCTCGCATGTGCATGCGTGACAGGATTTTGCATGTGTCCCTGCGTGCACGTGCGGCATCCGCGTAGACTGTATGCTAGAGAAGCTATACAAGTGCCAGACTTGGCGAGGGTAAGTAGTGTCCAGGAGAGTCTGCATCTGGCTCCCGGAGTAGCGGCATGTGTTCATTCTGTGTCACGGGCTTTGCAGGTGCACGGGAATGAGGCTATTGCACAGGCGCTGGGGTTGCCTGTGAGGAGGAGAGGGAGGCCACCTTTGAAAAGTCATGACCATTAGATTTAAGACCGTGCGGACACGCCAATCAATGAGGTTTTGAGTATTAGATCATAAGTCGCATACCGTGGTTACGTGTGCCTTGCAATTGTGAAAGCAAGTACCCAGACAGACACCGCTGTTGCGCATATGTATGCGGCTCATGCCATCTTGGCATACTTAATAGGACCTCCTGGATGCAATGTTGCACGACTTCCTTGTAGCACTTGTTCCTGACAGTATAACCCCTAGCCTGGAGTGCGTATACTTGCGTCATTCTTGAGACCATGACGTCCTGAGCCGCGAGACGTCACTTTGACAAACGTATTGAGCCCGCAGAATTCCCAGAACCAGGCGCCTTGTCTACATCCAAAGGGCACTAGCTGAAGCTGTCTTGATAATACGGATCTGCACGGCCATGACCATTGCACGCCAGCAATGTGCTGACAACACCCCTCTGCTGCGACTCATGTGCCTGATCTTGACACTGCCAACACGGACCCTCTTATATATTCATAGCTGCTACACATTGTTCTCTGCTGCACTGACAGGTGCCCTGTGATCATTGACAGCTGCATTGAACTCCTCCAGCTTGCTTGCCATCTTGACTCTATACGCCCATGTGCTCATCTTGCCCTCCGTCGGTGTGTCGCTTGCATCCTGCTTAGGCTCCTCTCCAGCCTTACTATCTGCTGGCAGTTGCACCGCATTCATGACTATGAAGGTCACCCCCTGCAAGTAGCACAACGAGTGCACTTAGGAAGTGCGTGCAAACTGATTGCATGGTGGCTGTGCTGGGCCCCATGCTTGAGACTGCCAGCCTCCCACATGTGTGCAGATGGCCACAGGCTACAGGCTGCCAGCCCTTGCTGTGATAATGCATGGCTGTGTCAACAGAGACACCAGTTGTGTGAATAGACTCCCGCACTGTCCACACTGAGGCGCATCCCGCATGGGCTGGAGGCGCAGCCACTGCTATGCGCAGCCGCAGCTTCAAGTGTGTGACATGTAAAACAGACATGGAGCATGCTGGCAGGGTGCGTGGCAAAAGGATCTCAGCGCTGAAAACCTATCCTGCTGGCTGGCAGAACTCCTGGCAGAATACCTTCCCCTTTGTTACTTCCGCCGGGAAAGCCGGCAATGGGCTTCTTGCGTGAAGCGGGATCTTTGCCAGAGTTTGCTGAGCATGGAAAAATAGCACAGAAGGTCATGACACATGGCAGAATACCGTTGGTATCTTCTGGCCACGCACCCTGATTGCTGGGAGGCACGCAGGTAGTGTGCCTGAAGTGGCTCTTCAAGCTCACCTTGCCGCCTTCCATCGGAGTGACCTTCATGCCTGGCCAGATGCTGGCGTTCAGCAGCAGCCGGAAGTTGCCCTTGTTGCGCATGATGAGGCGCGCCGTGCCGCTGGCGCCCACGTTGACCTTCATCTCGCCGCGGCCGCGCTCGCGCCACTGCCGTTCCGCCTCGTCGTACTCAAACAGCGTCCCGTCCCCTGCGGCAATGACACCCTGTCAGGGGGCCCAGACTGCTGTTTCACATCCCGCACTTGCTGTGAGTTATGCAAGATCTAGCGCCCACGTTGACCTTCATCTCGCCGCAGCCGCGCTCGTGCCACTGCTGCTCTGCCTTGTCGTACTCGAATAGCAACCAGTCACCTGCACTCACCCCAACAAGATATGAGACATCACGCCTGCTTACTGACACTCCCTCAGGTTCAGGTTCAGCTCTGGCTACAGGTAGACAGACCGTACTTCATTACTCCTTGGGTCCTCTCGGTCCCAGGGCAGTCGTCACTACAGCTCTGCCTGTGGTCAACAAACATCTAGAACATCCAGCAGCGATGAGGCATTGTCGCTGCGGCTTCTGCACAGCTTAAGCTGGCAGTGAGAGGTCACTTACCAGTGTACACAGAGCGCTCCTCCTCCTCGCCCGTCACTCTGTGAGCATCCTCCGGCGGCAGCGACACCGCTGGCGCCACAGGGGGATTGCTGCTGCCTGAACAGGCAGCGTAGGTGATCACCACAGCTCCTTCTCTTACCCGGCCTTGTGCAAGTGATTACAGGGAGAGCCAGGCACTCACAGAATACAGCAGAGGGTGGCTCAGTGGACAGCCAAAATGTGCCAATCGCCCAAGGAGGGCATGGCTTATGTGCCTCCATGCGAAACAGACAGCAGCCAGTCACTTCACTCTCAGCATGGGTCACGTGATCCAGAACATCCTGTAGCTTCACATATGACGGTGCGAGCCAGAACGCGCATGAGGGGCCTGTGGGGACGGCTGCATGTACTGCTGAAAATGCTTCTGAGTTCCAGAAGAAATGGGACATGTGTCCTGCTAGCATGACAGGCAAACCGGTGTACTGCCCCCAGCTGCAATACCGGGAACATGCAGCTCCAAAAAGAGGGCGCTCACCAAAGAGGCCGGTGGAGGGCGGCTGCGAGGACTGCTGGAAGATGCTGGTCATGGCGGGGAAGCTGCTGGCAGCCGGCGCACTAGTTGTGGAGAACGTGAAGCTTGTGCTGGGGCCTGCAATCATCGTAAGATCATCTCACAATCTTGCGGCTGACCTAGAAGTCAACCGCAGGCATGAGATCATTGCAAAACTTGCAGGTGAAGCCTCTTGCGCTACAATCATATTTTCCGATCGTGTGCTGAGCCAGTATATGCACTTGGTGATCGTCAGCGATGTGGGTTACGTCCCGTCGCAGCTCTCTGTGGCATGCCAAGACTGAGCAGAGTGATCTCATGGAGTCCAGGCAAGATCTACCTGGCGCAAATGAGAATCCAGAGGTGGCTGGGGTGGAGCTGGCGGGTGGCGCCGTGCTGAAGGATGCAAAGGAGGGGGACCCTGCGCGGGCATGGCAAATTTAGCACTTCTACCTGTATGATTGTATAAAGTCCTTTACACGCCAAGGTGGCTTTGCCTATTAATCGGCCAGCGGCGCTGTGCCGCAGGGTGCAAAAGGCGGATGCCCCGTCTCGGGCATGCACCAAGCTGACGTCTTGAAGCTTCTGCCGGTGCGATGGCAGGCATGTGGCTGATGAACAGGAAAACTCAGCCTGACACCATGGGAGAGGACATGACACATCCGCGCTATTGCAGCTTGATGCTTATCAGCCTTGTTGTCCAGTCAAGAAGCGCTGAGGTGCAGACAGAAGTTCCAAACAGACTGCTGCCCGGAACACCTGGTGATAGTTTTGGGACAGGCACAAGCAGGCGAGAAAGGACACACCTAGGGAGGTGCCATTGCCAAAGGAGGCGCTGGTGGGGGCCTTGGCTGCGTCAGCAGACAGGGTGCCGAACGCAGACTTGCTGTTGCTGGCCGCAAAGGAGGCAAAGGCGTTGCCTGAAGGGGCTGCAGGCTCCTCTGCACATCATGCAATCCTCTATATAGTCGGTCTGCCTACCATAACCTTGCCAGGATGGCACTGCCTGTCAACAGACATACGAGCAGCCACTGCCGCATCTATGCTTATCTTGGCGTATATCCATGGGCATAGCCACTTGCGGGGAATACAATATCATACCCAAGTCTGGCACATGATCAATCAGGGTCTTTGCTGTCTTACGCAACTGGCCTGGCCAACCAAGCCTGCGGCCAGAAAGGGGACTTTCGATGATGCCTTATGCAATACATTACTGAGGCCTCAGCTGGGCGTGAAGAGCGGCGCACCTGCTCTGCTGTCAGCGCCTGAGGCCTTCCCTCTCTCCTCTGCATCTCCTTGTTGCGCAGGCGCAGCATCCGGCTCTGCAGCCTCCTTTGGCTCCTCAGGGGCTGCCCCCTCCTGAGCTTCTGTGGCTGGAGCAGCTGCGCCGGAGGATGGCGCAGCCTCGGGCGCTGCAGCAGCGCTCGCCGGCTCCTCAACGCCAGTCTCAGCAGGCTCGGGCGCCTGGAATACAATGCCAGAATTAGAGTGTAGTTTGCAAAGGTGCTGCACAGGCTTGGACTGCTGATGAGCGGGCAATTACTCCGATCGTTATCATACAACAAGGAAGCAAACTGCGTGGGCACTGCTAATCAAATGCCCACCAGCACTGCACAGCAGAAGCTTTCCGAATGGATTTCTCAAGGACATTCAGCATCCAGACAAGATGTGACCCTTAATATGGGACAGTCTTTGGAGGGCATGGGCATGCCCCCTTGAATGGCATGTGCAGCCAGTGCCAATCCTGCAAGGGCTTCCTGCCACAGCAGGTGTGAGCGAGACCCTTGCAAAGGGCGTGCTGCACCCTCTTCCGGGCATGGGCAATTACCTTCTGGGCAGCGGGCGCAGCCAGGGTCACCCCTGCAAAGGGGTTTCCTGCGGCGTCAGGGGTGAGCGAGATCCCGGCAAAGGGGTTGCTGCCCGCGCTGCCCGCTGCAGCGGGCGCGCTCTCAGGCGTAGGCGCGGGCGCAGCGGGCTGCCCGCCTCGTCGCGCCCTGAAAATCTTCCTCTTCTTCAGCTGCGTGTCATCAGCACGCGCAAAGCCATCACCAGGCTCCTGAACAGGCAGAAAGTGCTCTTTAGCCCTTGCCAGCCTCGGGACCAGGAACTATCCCACAAGGCTTCTGCCGTGCTTCTGCACAGGCGCCATTTGGATTACAGCTGCGGGTTGGCATGCATATAGATGGGACACTTCCTGGCTGCAGCTATGGCTAGGCTCTTCCCTTCTGCGACCTCCTGTAGTGGGCTGGTGGGCTGCCAAGGTGCTGTTAGTTCTGCAAGCAACTCTCACAGCTGACAGTACTCTGCAGTCCCAGCATGCTGGGCAAGGAAGGACTTGCACTGACCGGCTCCCCCTCGCTGTCGCTGGGCGGCTCCTCCCTACTAATCTGCCTGTCCCCGCTGCGCTTCTTAGGGGCAGGCTCCAGATGGTCTGTCGGTCGCTTTGTCATAGTATTTATGAACGCCTGACTTTCACAGGGAGAGCAGCCTGCATTGAATACGCCTCATCGCAATTAGAACGGTTGGGAATAATGATAGGTTGTTGATATGTCCGGTCCAATTTTCGTATCGATCGATCAGCTTGTGTAGCATAAGCTGATAACACTTCCACCAGTTTGCATAATCTTGACAAGAAGATGTGAGCGACGGAAGGTGGCATTGTGTCAGGATTTAGCTGACCTTGTATATTGATGTAGAACGCTGAAGTCCTTCAGGGCCCTAACTTATAAGCTTGCGGGGCGGCTCGCGGTTGAATATGACGAGCAGTTTTGAGCCAATGGGGCGCCCTGAGCAGTCAGCTATCATCCAAATATGACAGGCTTGTTCTCAAAGCGAACTCTGAAGAGACATGTCATGCCTGGCACAGCTGTGCTCCATTGTGAATGGGGGTCCCCCCGCTGTCGGGGGAACCGTACCCATGCAATTTTTCCGAAAGTAGTTTCGGGCTTTTCGGTTTCAGAATGCCAGAGCGGCTATCATTTGCTCTGCAGATTTGTTGACTGCGACAGCGCGTTACTGTTTTGCTGCCATGGCTCAGAAACCTGCGTCAGCCCAAAAAAAAAGCGCGAGCATGACTTGATGACCGTCGCCGCTGGCTTCCTCAAAGCCAGCCATCGCCGATGCAGACGCATTGAGACAAGTCAAAGACTCTACATGCCCAAAAGTATCAATAACCAACAGCCAAAGGGAATGCATTCTCCGGGAATCGAACCCGGGTCTGGCCCGTGGCAGGGGCCTATTCTACCACTAGACCAAGAATGCTCCTCACTTCATATGTTGAGTTTGAGCATTTTCTGGCTTACATGTACCGGTCAGACGATTTTAGTAAGCCGTCTCCAAGGTGATAGCTTGGCGTGCATGCACAGCTTGTCTGCATGGCCTTCATGATTATCTCCCTGTTTCATCTAGCGTGACATGAGTGCAAGCGAGCACTCAGTTATCACAAATGAGCAACCACCACAAGTGGCAACAGCATAGCTATAGTATCTATACAAAGGCCATTGCAACACTTTTAGAAGCTTTGCAAACCTGCACGCCCAAGACACTATCTAGTAGAGCAGCTGTGAAAGTTGAAGCAAGTCTATTGCATGACCATGTGCAGTCTGTTGCGGTCTTTCGTTAGTGTATGGCAATGTTTGTAGGTTCCCGTGTTGCAAGTGTCCCTGCTTGCCGTCATTACCTTTAGGAACCATTGCGTGGAGCAGTTTGGGGGCTGACTGACAGTGGCACTAGGACTTGATTGCCTTGCATTACATGTTTGGCCTGCATGTGCATGTTTGCCTTGCGTGTTTAGCTTGCTTGCTTCTGATGCCGCTTCAGACAGAGGAGGTCCTCTCCCCTAGAAACCCTCGACGTCACCAGCTTGGTGTTGCGTCGCTGTGGGGCTGGAGTATGGGGGCTTTGGTGTGGGGACACCAAGGTTACCCAGGCTTGAGTATGCCTTGGAGCTTGTGTTGTACATGCTATCCCAACATCATGCAATTGGGCTGCAGACTGATTGCATGGTGACTGTGCTGGCCCCCGTGGTTGAGGCTGCTAGACTCCCACGTGTATGCCCTATGGCCCTAGGCTACGGGTTGCCTCCCTTGTAATAGTAATAATAAGTTGCAAGGACTGTCTCAGTGCCCCAAGTACCTAAGGTCACTCTATGCATGCCCACAGTTGGCACCCAGGAACACCACAGCTATATAGTGTTATGATGCGGCGTCAATCGTTATGCATTATGCACGGAGAAAGCAGCCATCTTCAGCCTGTGAGATTCGCCACAAGCCACACTGGTCTGTGTGCTGCGGTTCTTGCGTAAGGGGCAAAGCTGCATAGCTTTGCCCGAGCATGGTGAGCAAGAACACACTCCACAACTTGGCAGTACCCCCACCCTCATTTGACCACCGGCATATGGTCTGGATCCTCAGGGTGGTCTTCAGAACAAGAAGGTATGACCATATCCGTCATGGAATTGCTGCAAAGGGATTCGGCAATTGCCAATACAATGGGTGCAGCCATTGACGCCAACTTATACCAATGCGGAGTAGTGTTACGCAATATTGTGTCCTGCTTGAGAGGTCATTGCAGCTTCCACAGCACCAAAACCCTTTCAGCGCATTGAGATGTCTGTGCAGGATTGGGGGATGTGCAGTCTCGGGAGTCAGTATAGTATCTCTGTGTCTTGACGGCTTCTTAGCGGACACCCTACCGTCACAGCCTTGGCAAGCTCAATACGGCTTGCTCTTAAAGGTGCTGGGCCAAAAGTGCACCTGGCTGTACTCGGAGTTGCGCAAGAGTATGGAAAAGCAGTTTGTCTTCCCTCATTGCCAGCGCCAATGTAAATTGCTCACGCACAGTTTCCAGAGATCAGACGATGGAGAAGGCGCATGCATTGGCAGAGTTGCCGGCAGCCAAGCACCTCAGCTGGAAGGTTGTCAGGACCACCGTGCTTGCGCTCTGGATAGCAAAGAGGTACGACGTTTCAAAGTTCGCGGCAGGCGTCTGAGGGCTGTCCTCCCACACGCCTGGGCTGACCTGGACGACGGGGCTGTAGATGTAGTCTGAATTGGCGCGCACAAAGGTGTACTTGATCTTTGGCACCCCTGGAACAGGTCCAACATTATTCAGCTTCAATCACCACTCATGCTCTCAAGGCTGGGGACACAGAAGTGCTGTCTATCTTGGGGCTCCCTTTGAGTGACATCTGGCAGATAGGATGGGCCCTTGCTAATGGAGCGGATGCATTTAAGTGTACGCGAACACGCCAAGCCGTCTCAGAAGTGTCAGCCTCATGTGGCGGGAAGAGGTGAATGCATCTGAGGCTCAGTTGATGTGTCTGACATTGTCATGCCAACTGCAAAGCTGCCATCACTCAGGACAGGGATCGAGGGCAGCACTGAACATGCACCTGCGAGAGAGTTGAACAGATCCAGAGCTGCAGAGACTCCGACGCCCTCCTCTCCATTGACAGCTGCATGTGCCAAACATTCCATTTGCAAAGTGAAATCCTTGCATGAGACCATGCTTCAGAGTTTCCCTGTCATCTTTACAGGCATGCTCTTGAATAGAGATCATAGGCATGGCTCCTTGTGAGCACGCTATGCTGCTTTGTCCACATTGGTACCTCCCAGAAAGTATCCTGTTGCACCTTGAAAAGAGTGTGCTGGCGTCTGAAGCAGGCAAGGAGCAGAAGTGCGTGCCTGTGACGTCATACTGTGTCAAGGTGGAGTTGTTTGCCAGATTGAGCGTTACAGCTGTGTAGTTGCGCGCAACCATCTCATAGGGCGTTCCCTCAAAAAAGAATTGGGCATCCAACTCAGCGGCCTGGGTGTAGTCCAGGATGTTGGGGCGTGTGTACGCCGGGAAGGGAGGATACACATTTCCTGATCCTGCGCTGGCACTCAGAGGTGAGCACTCCTAACAGAGCATTGCCAAGATGGTTCTGCTGTCAGTGCTGCTGCAACAGTTTGTTGCTGCTATTCACTGCGGACTGCACCTGCTGCTTGGTGTCAGCATCTGCTCGGAGCTCAAGGCAGCTACTTGAGACACCTCCTACCCTTCCAAGGTACAGCAGCTGAGTAAGCGCAGGGGGGGGGGATCAAGTCATGCGGATGGCGCATTATTTCGGCAACAGCAAGGGAAGGGATGGTGCGAAGTGTGTTGCTCACCAGCTGTTGTGGCGCTCCAGTAGGCAGTCTCGTATGCGAGATTGGTGGAGTTGAAGGATGCCTGTAGCTGCAAGGCATTGGCAGCAAACTGCGATGTCTTGGTGGCCGCAATGAGCTCATCCGACAAGTCTGTGTTCGCCTTTGTCCGGTGAGAGAAGACACACTTCCCGTACAGAGACCTGCATGACATTGCTTCACATGAGCTCCAGGTACATGAGGATGGCAAGAGCAGCCATCAGCTTTCACTGCCACGCTGAAGCAAGCGCGCCCTTCTGAGAAGTGGTAGATACTAGACTGAGCAACTTCGGTATCAGGGTCAGGGCGAGGACACCTTCCACAATTGCCGATGCACTTGTGAGCAGCAAGGCGCATGGCGCTCTGAGCAGTTTTAATGAAGGGAGTGAGAGAAGCTCACTGTACAACAGGGCCCGCCTCCTCAATGGGATAGGTGCAGACATTTGGGAAGTTGGTGCACTGCTCGGTCCACGAGGCAAGCTTGCACTGCCAATTGACAGAGAAGGGAGTGATCGCCACATCGCCCAGTCCTGCACAGGCAGAGCACACAGCGTCATGAGTGCAAGCGCGGCCAAAGCACAAATGCTCAGCCAACTCAGTACGCTCGGAAGCTTAAGCGCCTCTTTTGAAGCACAACCCGGATAAGATGACGGTGGCACTGCATGTCATGGCCAGGCTTTGACAGCCTTGAGACCTCTGCAGCCTGCCAATTGCGAGACCGATACGTCCGCGTGCAAAGCCCAGGTGCCCGCCCTCTGCTGGCACACGCACACGTGTGTGCTTGCACACGCAATGACTTGAGAGGGCGGGGGCATGGGGCACCATTATGCCTGTACAGGCGCTATGCTTGTGCGAGCCATCGGCAGCACTGCGGAGATTGAGCGGGAGGCCCATGCACACAGACGCGGCCGTACAGGCGCTCACTACTGCGACTTGTCGGCATGTCAACAGCACTAAAGCGGGAAATTGGCGCACGTATACAAGTGTGCCTGTCCAAGCGCATGCTTGCGCAAGCCATAGGTTTGTCATCAGAACTGAAGCGAGTGGCGCATGTACACAGGTGCGCCTGGTCAGGCGCTCACTGTTGCGCGTGGTAGGCCCGTTGGCAGCGGCGCAGGAACTGGGAGCGTTCAGGATCCCTCCTTGCTGAGCGCTCCAGCCGCTGGTGCCCACATAGATGAAGTCCTTCACAAGCTCAGCGCACTGTGTGATGTAGGTGGTGCACAATGCTGCCGCCTCAGGCCCAATGCCTGCAATGAGCAATTGGTCTCAGGCACTGTGAAAGGTTACGTTTGCTACCTGCAGTACCCTGACAAGCCTGCCATACAGTGATGTCCACATCAAGGCAGGTTCTCCTCCACAGCACACTGTGTGTTGTTGGTGGTGCCTCAGGCCCAATGCCTGCAGTGTGCACACCAGCTCAGACATGAATATCACAGGCCTATCAAAGTACTTCAATTAGCACGTTGGCTTTTGCGGCAGAGTGCGCTCCGCGGCACTACTGCGGCCTCAAGCCCTATGCCTGCAGTGTGCACAGTCAGCTTGGACATTAGTATTGCAAATGTGTGATGAGCCCCTCGGGTGACTGCAAGGAGCAGGCACAATCCGGCGGTGTGCTTTGAGGCGGATTGCGCTCCACAATGTGCGGTGTAGGTGGTTCGTTGCTGCGTCAGGCGCAACGCCGGCAATGAGCACGCCACAGTTTGTGTGCAGGTGCATGATATGCTTCTCAAGGTATTGCAGAAGCCTTGTGGCGCTCTTATCTAACACTCCAGCCCTCAGGCTCAATGCCTTTGGTGGCCGCGCTGACTCAGGTTTGGAGTTGCATTGCAGGGAACTGGCGTGCGCTTTAGGTGGATTGCAGGTAGCAGCAGATACATCCCTGCAGGGCCTTTCCAGAGGAGGTGCAAAGCAACATGGCCGTCCTGGTGCAATGGGGAGGCTGGGATGTTTCTCACCTGAGATGGCCAGGACTACCTTTTGGCCAAGGAGGTATCCTGTGTAGAACTGCTGGCATGGCACCGAGTTGACTGGAGCCTTGAGCTGTCCCTTCAAAGTTTGGATGAGGTACACAGCCTCTGAGGTTCCGCTGAATGTCCCATCGTCTGCTACCATGAGCACGCTTATAGGACTCACAGACCCGAACCGCGCGATGCACTGCACAGGACAGACTCCACTTTAATGGGCCCCTCAGGTCTCACTGAGCACTGGCAGTGGACGGCGACACGCTCTACGAGGCGAGCAGGGTAACACATGGGATCTGAACGCCTGGCCCATAGAGGCATGTTATATTTCACAAGCACCACGCAGCACGAGTCGGTGCATATACCTGGGCAGTATCAGGTTTGGGCAGGTAGATCGCCTGCATGAAGCAGGAGAGCGTTTGAGACTGCAGAAGATGATAGAAGGAAGTTGTGACATGCAGTCACATGGATCACATGCACCACATGGATCGATGTACCACGGAGCTTTTGGCAGAATCAAGCATTGCACTGAACGCCTGGTGAGTAAGGCGAACACGACTGCGGCGCATGCTATCGGGTACGGCACAGGGACTCTGTGTGCATTACGTTACGACGCTGTTGTCATACCTCCTGTACGAGGAGCGCGGTCTCGTTGATGATAGACTGTGCATCCACTGTGAAGACTGAATATAGGCCGAGCAGCAAGACGCAGGCTGCTCGTCTTGACAGCGACATGGTCAACGTAAACGGTGTCGAAAAGTGCACCCCTCGAGAAGATAGCGGCTTGATGTGCTGACTTTGCGTCCCTAGCTACACGCTGTTACTTTCATGAATGTATGCAAGAACGCCTGTGCTCTTGCTTTCTGACAAGTTGCATTTGAACAAGGTTGGGACTGACCCTACATGACCCTTAGGTTACTGACGAGGTTCAACGTCGATGTCATGACGACCGGAGTCTTCCATGTGCAATGCGGAAGGCCCCTTTGTTACACTTGTACGTGTCATAAAAGGCCAAGCATGCGTACTCGACTCTTGCCAGAGGGTACAAGGGATGCAGTAGAGGGTTTACCAGTATTGGCATGTCACTTAGCGTCCGCTTTCGAGCTCCTCTTCAGTCCGCTTCACGACACCAGAAAACTGTGAAACCTAGAGTTGCGGGAGCTGTTCAAGTCCAGCCTGGAACGAATAGTACACCGCACTGCAAGTTGATGATGGAGCGCACAGAAGACGATGCAGAAAGCCTGTCTGTGTCAAGCTCTGGGGACGACGAAGTGTTCATCCATGACATTCGGAGCAGCGCTGGGCCGCAGAAGAGGCAGAAACGCGAGGAGCCAGTTCCATTCGAGCTCTTGCAGCAGGCAGGGTGACAAGTTCGACCTTACTAAGCAACCATGCTTCCCTAATGTGTGTAGGAGCTTACTGCTCGGCGTGTGGGCCGGATTGTCACGCAGCCAGGCACGTGCACGCTGCACCTCATACCTGAGTTGCAACACCTACCATGCATGCATGCCTGCAGGTTTCATGGCGGGCCTTCCCTGGCTCAGGCTGCGGAAAGGATAGGCAAGGAGCGCAGAAGACAACAAGAGGTGAGACAGGCTCATTGACCTGGCACAGACTCTGTGAAATTTTTGAGAGCTGCACTCACCAAAGAAGGGCTAGAACCTCCACATCATGAATGGGCTTCGGGGTTCCTGGTCGGCGTTGGGCGGCCTCTGGCCAAAGCATGTCTCCTGATGGCATTGCAGGAGGCGCAGGCAGCGGCAGAAGGGCTAAAAGCACCATGTCGTGAAATAGCTTCGGGATTTCTGGTCAGCATCGGGTGGCCTCTGGCCGAAGCATGCAGGGCTGAGCTCTGCTGAGGGCATTGCAGGAGGCGCGGGCAGCAGCGGAAGAGGCGAAGCGCAGGGAAGCTGAGCAGGAAGCCGAGGAGGAAGCCGCTCGGCACCTGAGACAAGCCAAGAAGCAGCAGTCCCCCGCAGGTTAGCCCTGAGCTTCTTCATTCCAAACATGTCTGAGTATGCTTACCTGTCAGATGTGAAGTAGGCACAGCTCCACCCTGCTCAGCGCAGGTGTCATCCCCACAATGACCTTCGGCTGTATTTGTCCAGATTATTGTGAGGGCTGGCACCCGGTATGAGCAGGGTAGATGCCCATGCTTACATCAGAGCTGTTAAGATAGGTGGACGGTGGTCACTACAAGCAGATGCTTGTGTGCAAGCATGTATGCTGCAGCCGCGTGCTGTGCCAGTCACGCATGCTAGTGGGTCATGCCGCTGCAGATGGGTCAAGCTATGCATGTCATTCCTGAACAACCGCCTGTCTTGTGATTGCGCGTCTGCCGTGCAGACAGCCTGCGGCAGCAGCTGGAGAACAAGACGCACGTCGTGACACAGGCTCAGCGCCGAGGCGCGGCCCTCAGAGCGCAGGCGGACTCTGCGTTAGACTTCAAGTTTGAGACGGGACAGGCGCAGGACGCCACAGCGTATGTGGGTGGGTCCCACCTGGCTTGCCCTGTTGTTGTACCATGCAAGAGCCTCAGCGGGTGCCGGAGGGTGTTCAGCTCTCCGGAACGACGACGCTGATAGGCAACAAGGCAGATGCTGCGCTGGTCATCAGTGGTAGAGTATCACGCTCGTGTCGGCCTGGTTGTGGGCTGTTATCATTACAAGGGAGGCAACCCAAAGCCTAGGGCCATAGGGCATACACGTAGGAGTCTAGCAGCCTCAACCACGGGGGCCAGCACAGTCACCATGCAATCAGTCTGCAGCCCAATTGCATGATGTTGGGATAGCATGTACAACACAAGCTCCAAGGCATACTCAAGCCTGGGTAACCTTGGTGTCCCCACACCAAAGCCCCCATACTCCAGCCCCACAGCGACGCAACACCAAGCTGGTGACGTTGAGGGTTTCTAGGGGAGAGGACCTCCTCTGTCTGGAGCGGCAACAGAAGCTAGCAAGCTATACACGCAAGGCAAACATGCACAGGCAGGCCAAACATGCATGCAAGGCAATCAAGCCCTGGTGCTGTATGTTCATGTCCCCACGGGCTTATTGACCATCTGTGAATATCGCTCTGCTGGCCAGAGCTCCCTAACAGCGTTTTGTCATCACCCGGCCTGGCACTAGGGAAGCAGGTGCTGCGGTGCAAGTACTCCAGTGAAGGAAGGCAATTTTCAGCTAAATTCTCAATCTTTGGCGTCGGGTGCAGGAGCTGTGCACAAAGAGGCAGCTGCACATACCACTACTGGAGGCCGCATGAGTTGACAGGACATGCCTATGAAGCGCTGCTTTTGTACGCAAGAGCTAGGACCATCGAACAGTTGCAACTTCAGCGATGACTACCGTGATGCAGTTGCTCGATGATATACTGGCAGGCTTGGCCAGATGTGGCCTAGAACAGAACATACGGCGTCAGAGCGCAGCATGTATGACAACCTGCAATGAAGCTTCCGAAAGCAGCAGATCACAATAAGTGATTGGCATCATGCGCATGATGATCCAGTGCATGCACTGGATCTGTGTGAGAAGATTTGCGCTCGCATGTAGAAGGCACTCTCAGGGGGACCAGTTCTCGAGGGCTGGCATTGGCTTACACACGTGTTCTCTACGAAAAAAGGGGTTCTCTGGCCTGAATAGGAGACCTCGCATCACCTCAGCGTGCAGAGCTGCAGTGCATGGCAGCAGACACCCCCTCAAAGAATCGAATCAACGCACATGTCTTGCCGCATGGGCTGCATACTGCAAACCTGAGAAGGCACGGGAGAGCAGTCTGACAGAATTGAAAGATGGTCTGCACCTCATCTCAGTGATGGACGCCCAATTTGGCCTTGCCACCCGAGGCATTAGCCCTAGGGCTCTATCTCAAGAGAAGCGCTGCTAAGAACAAAGGCAAAGCGACATCCGCTGCTCCGCAATCATGATTTCCTGATGCTCGTTTTCAGTGCGGCCAAGGATATAAAAACGGGGATGCTCCCCCAGCACACTGCGAATCCATTGATGCCAGTGCATGCCAATGTTTGCATAACCCAGGTGCCATCCTGCACCCTATCTCTGTCTTCTCTTGTCTTGCTGCATAGGAAGAAGTGCCAGACGCCAAACTGCACAGCCGCTCACATTGACACAGTCTGCGACTGGGCCGTAGTAAACACACGGCAGAACCATCTTGAATGTAACAATGCGCCATCTATGTACTCTGCATGCAGAGAGTTGTGTGGGGTCAATGCGGGAGATAAGAAGGAAGCCCATACGCGCTCCAAACAATGTTTTTTTTGGGTCAGCAGTGGAGGCTCCCTGAAAAGATCTCCCCTCATGCAATGCCAGTCTGATGCAAAAGCTGACGCAGCTGATATGCCTAGTGCACCTTTGGCCCATCACGCTTCCGTAACAGCCCCTCAGCACAGCATAGCATGACATGCCAGCTGCGCTGTCGTGAGTCTTTTCGATGAGTGCTCTACTAAGGAGGCACCTATGCCAGACCCTCATGGCTGCATGCTGGACAGCCACGGAGCCGCATGCTGAGCCATTCCTAGTGATGCTGCAGTGCATGCTGTATCAAGTATTGACTGAGCCTCCTCGGAATGAAAAGGCCACATCATTCATGCTTGGGGGGGTGCTCAAAGCACCACACCCATATCGATCATCTCCCTCGAATCCTGCTCTTGACCGTTTACAGCGCTGCAGCCTGTCTGCTGCAATAGCTGCCAGAAGACTCAAGAATGCCACTCCTCACGCTCAGGCACTCTCTCCCTGGAAAGCAGCCCTGCGCTGCAAGCTCGACCAGGGACAGGCATCAACATCAATATGCCTCTCCCTGTAACGAGCTCAATAGGTCCCGACGACTCATCGCCTCCGAAATTGGCTGCCTCTGCCAGCTAGGATCATGTGCTCTCAGAAGCTTCCTCCTTAGCGTTATGCGCAGCCGTGTCCAGTCAGTCGGCCACATCGCCACGCAGGCTGCTCCAGCAACGGAGCACCCTGCAGCGTGGGCCCTGGGAAAGCGGACTCCTACCAACATGTTCTGTGCTTCCTACCCAATTGCCGAGGGGTACAGAAGGCTGTGGCCTGTGTGAGGCATGCGGGGGTCCTTGGTACCCCAAAGGACTTCTGTACCATCTGCAACTGGTCTCCCAACGTGCATGCAGCTGGTGCCGCTCCTACATAGGCAGCAGGAGCAGGCCCATTGCCTGGGACTGGTCTCAATTAGCGGCCCAACGCCAGGCCCAGCAATGAGCAGCTGGCTGACCAGATTGCCCAGATGAGACTGGATCCCTGATGGTGCTCCAACTCGGGAGGCCCCCTCACAGGCAGGTGACCTCGTGAAGGAATTCGCTCAGAGAGCGGTCCATAGACATAGAGCCGATGACGCCCTCCAGGGAGTGCTCCTTGGAGGGCACCCGGGCAGGGTTGGGCATCATCTGGGCAGGCCTGGGCATGGCGGGCAGGGATGTGGATGTGCTACCCTCCTGCTGACCCTGCCCCAGCTGGTCCTTTGCGCTGGCCTGGCACTGGAGCGGAGATCCTGCAGTTTCCACATATGCATAAGCGACCTGGTCTGGGAGCCAATTGCCTGTCATGCCAGCTGCCATGCCAACTCTCAATGCGCTGCAGCACAATGCTAGAGAAGGTATTCCAAAGCCTGACGCAGACATGAGATAGACTATGCAGACATCCCAGCCGATCAGCACACAGATGCGCTTACGTGCCAAGCTCTGAGGCGGGACCTCAGACTAAGCGACAGAGAGCTCCACACTCATCGATTGCTCGTTTCTGTATCAGCAGAACTGCCAGGACAGTGCGAAATGGCAAGGGCGACTCTGCTGGGGGGGTGCTGCGGGCCTCACCGTAGCCAGGCATGCCCTGCATGCTGGCCAGCTGCATTTCGAGCGCATCCATCTGGGGCACCTGAGCAGCTGCATTGAAAGCAGAGAAGTGGAAGGCCCCCATCTGCGGCTGATGCTGCTGCGCATGCGACTGCTGCGGCACGTGCGACTGCAGCACTCCGATTGCCCCTGTGACAGCACAAGTTGTTTCACCTGCCAGTAGACAGTAGAGGCCGTGTCATTCTGAGGCAGGAAAGCAATCATTGCATTGCATGGTCTTGATTTTGACAGAGCTGCAATCTATCATGACCTCATACTGTGAGCTGATCCTGCCTTTGAGAAGCCCCTATGCGCCCATGGAATGCGTCATGCTTACGAAGCCACACGCAGAGTGTAAAGCTGTCAAGGAGGATTCCCATGCTCAGTCTGAGGTGCCAGTTAGGAAGAATATTAGAGCAGGGCTTACCGCTGGTGACAGTGGTGCTGGGCATGGCGGGCTGGGCAGGCAGCTGCTGCTGCCCAGAATACCCCTGCATGCTGCCTATCTGGCCATTTGACTGGGAGCTGTTCCCGGATCCACCACCCTCGCCCTTGTCCTACAAAAGAGTGAGTGCCTTCAGACTTTGAGGTGCAGATTGATCGATCTGTCATGTCTTGCATGTTTCAAGGCTTTGCACGAGCGCATCAATGCAGATATGAATTTACGAGGCGCCTAGTGCGTGGTGACCAGAAGCACATAAAGGACCCTGGCATCGTGGGAACAGGGCTGCCTTTTGAGAGGCTGGTGTGTCATCTGCAGAGGCAAGCCACACCTTCATGGACCGCTTCAGCAGATTGAGCTCCATCTGCAGGCGCTCATTGTCCAGCGTCTTCTGCTTCAGGCACTCGTTCATCTGGGTCACGTGCTGCATCATCTGGTTGTGCTTCTCCTCCACTGACTGCGCTCGCGCCACAAGCTTTGCATTGACCTCCTGCATCTCCTGAGCCTGCAGCAACCATGAGCGCTGCTTGTAAGTATTGCAGGGGGGTGCACGGCTGCAGGTGCGCTGCCACTGGAACCCCAGACTGCAGCCTCACTTGCAATGCAGGGGGACGCCAGACAACTCAGAGAGGCATGTTGGCATGCTCAGGTCCCACTGCATGGCATTGCCAAAGTAGTGTCCTGCGGTGAAGCTCGGGCGGACGCACGCTGCAGATATGCTGGAGGCAACAGCAGGGGCATCTGCCGCTCACGTCGCACCGTTGGAAACACGGCTGCACTTGCAACGTACAGCACAAGAGATACTTATGCGGCGTTTGAGATGCATGCTGGCAAAGCGCTTCACCTTGATGGACATCTCCTCAATCAGGTCCTGGCGCTTGGCGCGCACGCGCCGCGCTGACTCGCGATTAGCGATGCGCCGCCTGATGCGCCGGCGCTCCTGGGGCGTCAGATCAGGCGCGTCCGGGTCCCCGCTGTAGATGATGGGCCTGCCCACCTTCCTCTTTTCCCGGGGGGACTGCAATGCAAATAAGGTATCAACCCTGTCGCCAGTCCCTGGAAGATGCAATCGCATGACAATTTCCCGGGTCGTATGCAGCGCCAGCAAGAACCTCCCAGGCCGCTCATCCTCTTGAGATCCCAAAGCATCTGGTGGAGCGCTCCTCGGGCCAAACCCAGCTCATGCTGGTGTCACATGGACACATGCAAGTCTTGAAATGGGATCCTAAGCAGCCCGTCTGTGGTACCTGAAAGATTCAATGGCTGTACGTTTGATATGGGGGTGCATGCACAAGCCCCTCCTGACGCATGGGCGAGCCTCGAGGGCTCCAGTGATGCTCAAGGAACAAGAGCATAACAGAAACGGGTCCGTGCAGCCACCTGCTGTATTCTTAAGCCAAGCCTCCAGACCTTGTTGTAACGACATGCCACCAAACTGCAAGATGCTGATGAACAGCAACCCGGTGAAATGGAGATGCTGCTTTCGGTACAAAAGGTGTTGATTAAACAGATCACTGTGTCTGCGCTGTCCACATCATACAAGCTCCTTTATACAGGGCTCTGGACTGACAGGGAAAGTTCTCGGAGCTCACGCTGTGAAGCCTGTCCGTCCCATGGTTCCGCGCTGACCGCCGGAGGCAGCTCTCATCCTCCGATGGGTCCTCCTCGTCAGAGGTGTGGTCGTCCTGCTCCATGGAGAAAGATTGAATCCTTCCGCTCTGCAGCAGCTCTTCGTTGCCGAAGGGCCTGCACCGGCCCTGGCCCTCCTCGGTGGTCATCGTGCTCACCGAATGCAAAGGTTTATCGAGGACTCCTCTTGGGCTAATGTTCTGAGCTGCAGCGTCCTCCCTCTTGACCTCACCGCCGGGGTGAGCACCAGTTTCACCACAGCTTCCCTGAAAGGCGTAGAGCTAAGTCAACCTTGTGCAACGAGCATGAAGCGGCAGGGATAGGCCCTTCTGAAGTTGCACTTAGTGATCAAGGCGTGTATGCCGCCAAAGGGGCCACCACCTGCACGGTCGTTTGACAGGCACCCTCGCAATCTCCCACACTGAGCCCAAGCGACCGAGAGCTCTGACTGACGACAATTGCCAGATGCTGTGACAAAACCAAAAGTTCAGGTGCAGCAAGGCTCGTAAGATGCAGGCTGCGCACTGCCAGCACACGACCCGAAGAGGCCACGTACTGGACACCTCTCAGCAATACAGTTTCTGCTTTTGACGGTCCTTGACCGTGCCAGATGCCTCCACCAGCCATGGCACACCTTTGAGAGCCTCAAATAGCATGAAACCCTCAAAGGGGGCCCCACCTGCAGGAAGACCTCCGTCTCGAAGGCGGTCGAGGGGGTGTCGAGGGCATTGATCAGGACCACGGATGGGTAGCGGTCCATGTCAATGCCATTTGCGTACTCCTTTGGCTCCATTTGACAGCTGTTCTCAAAGCTGCACCCTTCACGCGCGAGCTGCTGCAGTGGGTTGGGCAGCCGCACTCTTTCCTTCGCGCTCCGAGACGCTGTGTCTCTCCAAGGACTCCTACGACAGTGGTGCGATGGACCCTCGCAGAGTGCTATACCACATTAACAGTCGACCTGTGAGACCTTCGACTGACGGGAGTCTCTGATCTGTGCCAACAGTCAAGAGACCAGGAAGGTCATGGAATGGTGTCTCTCGCAGAATTATGGCCTGCCCCCAAAAGGACGCAGTAATGGCCGCTTTACGGCACTTTCCCACTCCCTCCCCTAAAGGAAACAGGTGTGAGACCAATGAAATGCACCTTATCAAGACATCTTATATGGGCGTGGATCCTGCGCGAAAGCACAGTGGCTCGGCCGCCAGGCTCGACCTCCACCCTTCACAGTGTGTCAGACTGTCATTTACAGGGTTAGAGATGAGGTACAGGTAGAGGGTGCTTCAACAGCTTGAGCCATACTTCGATTCCAGTGACTTGGCGCAGCAGGGGGAGTGGCATTCCGTGAGCGCAGCGTACGGCTGTACCAGCATCGGTGGTCCTGCATGGTGTACGGACGTGTCGTACATGCGAGGAGCCTCAGGAAGATCTGACCTGTCCAGAGAATTATCCTTGTACTTCGTACCCCGGCAGGGCCTGCACGGCCTCCCTGGGCTACGAGATCAGCTTAGGCTGGGGAATTCTGGTCGAGACACCCAGTCAAAGCAAAGTCTGGACCACGCGACATGTGCCATGTTCTTCAAGAGCGCAGATTTTGCAGTGCACATATACCAATGCTCTATGTATGCCTGTCAACCACTGACTACCGCTGCAATGCATGATCAGCTACAGCAGGACTGCTGAGATGACAGCGTATGTGTATTGTTGTGTCCTGCCTGATGTCCCCTGTATGCCCTTTTGAGTCAACAGGGAGTGGTCATCATTTCAAGGGAGGGAAATGGTAACTTAGGGCCATAGGGCAATATAGGAGAGTCCGGCAGCCTCGACAATGGGGTTCCAGGACAGCCACCATGCAATCAGTATGCAGCCCAAATGCATGATGGTGGGAGCACAAGTGCTGCAACAGCGAGCCTCCTACTGTACACTGGACACGCCCACATTGCTGAAACACCACTGAGCCTCGCCTCTTGGGCTTCCGGCCAAAGCCATGCCCTTCTAGGCTGCTTCTGGTACTCCCATGGCATGAGCTGCTGTCCAGACAGCTGGTGCATCCCGTGCACATTACGTGCACGGCCGGACGTTCTAGCATACTGTTATGCACATGTACCAACAGTGGCTGCAAGGGGGAGTCTCTCCTCTGCTTTGTCATGCCGCTGCTGCTGCGGGATGTGCTGCCGAGGGGATGGCTTTGCGCTATGCTTATTTACTGCTTCTGACCCTTCTGTGCCAGTGGGCGAGTTTCCCAGCATGACAGTAAGCACCAGCACAACATCTACTGGGACTTAGCCATGGCCCGCTCAGAATCACACTTCTGCTGTTGCTTTGCATACGCCGTTTCTACTCATCAAGAGCAGTACGCTCGGCTGACTACTGCTTGCGCCAGCAGATAGATGATGAAGAGCCCCATCGTGACTCCGAGCACCAGAATAAAGTTCAAGAATGAGCTGTCGCCTGCTCGGACCTCTCACCCCTGCTGTTACTGCCAGCACGCTGCTCTCACCGGCTTTGCTACACTGCCTACTGCTTGCAGTCCCGCTGCGCCAAAAGATATATGATGAAAAGCCCCAGCGTGACTCCGAGCACCAGTATCAGAAATCAGAACAGAGCCATAGCATGCTCTGCTGCTCCTGCTGCTGCTGTAGTACGGGCACTGCTTGATCAAATGGCATGGCAACTTCACTCTCTTTCAAGGAAGAACGCCTTTCCTGCCACTCACCTCCGAGCTGCTGGTATAGCATAATCACTGCTTGCGGGCCCTCTGCGCCAATAAGTAGATTATGAACAGCCCCATCGTGACTCCGAGCACCAGTATGAGATTCCGCTTCTTCTTAGGGTCATCAAAAACCTGCATGGAGCAACACGCTTCATCAGCGCCTATGCATCACTCATGCCTATGGCCAATGCAGTACACATGCCATGGCTTGGCACGCATTGGCAAAGCATACTTCACCAGCGCCTAACCATACTTTTGCTGGCGGCTGATGCAAGGCCCATGACATGGCCTGGCGCGAGATGGGAAAGCAGATGCGTCTCAGGCATGCGAAGCTGCTGCAGGGGCACAACACGCTCGGTGCTAGTCCGGACTGGTAACTCGGGCCCGGATTGTTCAGGAACCCTGGCCAGAAGGCCCTCTGGCAGAGGGGAGCTTTGGGACGTACCCTCTTGAAGCGCGTCACTGCTGCCCCAAGCCCAATCTGCACTCCACCCATGCTGCTGCCCTGTACACACACGCCACACAGGATCCAGACATGATCAGATGCGATGGCAGCTAGCCAGTAGTGTGACACTTAGAGGCTCAGATTAGCTTTCCCAGCTGTAAGGAGCATTGTTGCATCGGCTGCACTGTGCAAAGGTAAGAGGGGTGATCACACCATGTTGTCAAGGACCCTGTTCTGCGAGTCGACCTCTGCATTGATGTCACTGGTCACCTGCACTTTGAGTCAGGTCAGGCGCTACAAAAGGCAGACCACAGGGACAGCTGAATGACAATAAGGCTAGCACAAAAGGCCATTCAGCTCATCTGCAAAGCACACCTTCCTGAGGAAGCTGGTCTTGTCTGCCAGTGAGTCAATGTCCCTGTCGTTGTCCCTCTCCAAGGACTCCGGGTCTATGCGTGCGTCTGCCTGCAAATTCCAGAACCATCGGGATCCTGTGAAGACTGTGGGAGGGTGCTGGCTAAGTGGATGTCAGCCATGTGCAGGTGGTTGCAGTACCTGAGTACTAGATGACCCAAAGAGGGGGCTGCGTCGGTCCCTGCACGGAGGTGTGGCACAAGAGTTACTTCTATCTCAGTGAGCTTACCAGGTCTCTTTCAGACGGCTGTCAAGATTACGATCAGGAGGACAGTGGACGCTGAACCTTGCAGACAGTGAAGCCATGATGATCCAAAGTCCGCTCTCGCCTGAGTTCTTCTATCCCTTCACAACGACCGCCTCGGAAAGCCCCTCTCACGTCGAAGCAAACCTCCAAGCCCGCATGTGGGCAAATGTATGCAGCGTGATGACAGGTTTTTGATCACTGCGAGTCGAGTCGAACCAGCACCAGCTTGCTCCTGTGCACGATTGTACACCTGTAATGAGCATATACGCACGATGCAGGCCTAGAGAGAGCTTTCTCGCTGTGATGCTCTGGGCATCTGCATGGCTGAGCTGGTGATCCACACAGGGGCGTTCCCTGCGCTCAAAGCGTTTGTGGCATTCGTGACTGGCCTGGAGCAGCATTGGAGCCATGTTGACGGTCCCACCATGATGGCGGACAGACGAGCGTTCACGCTGCAGCCCCTGGTGGAGGCGGGCGTCTTTGAACCGGGCGAAAATGCACTCAGCTGCTCCGTGGGGGGTGTAGAATACTTTGCAGGTCAGCACATTTTGACTCCCGAGACCCTGGCAATGTCCAAGAGCTGAGCATGCGTACAATAATATTATTTTTAACGGAGCTACTGGGTCCCGCTGTGTTGGTTGGACGAGAGCAGGCCTGGAGACAGAATAAGTGAAGGTCATGGCATTGACATCGGACAAAGTTCCGTCCGAGTCAATGCCAGTGCGGAGAGCTCTAGGAAGGCAATGCGGGGCACGCTGCATTTCCTGAGCTTTGGAGGACCGTCGTTCTGGCCTCATGGCCGGGTGTATGTGTTCCCATGCCCTAGGTGGTTGTGAGAATATAGTTCCGTTCCCGTGACGTTTCACGGGCCTGCGCATGCTGCAGATTTGGGTCCGGCTGGCGAAATCATCTTCGAAGGCCAGTTCTTCAAGAGCCCGTCGGCGTTCTCGGTGTTTGTCAAACGGAAGGTGTGTCCTCGTGTCTTGGCTTCTCCTCAAGAGGTGTGTGAGTAGAACTTGGAATGAAAGGCATGGCTACATGCAGGTGAACCCCTCACGCAAGGCAGACGACGGCTGGACCAGCTGCAAATACAGAGGTAGCCCACCCCTGCTCCAAGTGCTCCAGGCTCCGTCTAGCTTCAAAATGCAGGGTTGTATATTGTGCCATGCCTCAGACATTGGGTGTGCATGCGTCAGTATTCGGGTATATCGAGGTCAGAAATGTGGTATTCTCGTCCGGCAGGGTGTCTCTGGGCTTTTACCAGCCATTATTGCATTGTGCAGGAGAGCCCCTGAGCATCTACCGGCCTCAGCTAGAGAATTTGCTAGGGAACGAGGCGAGGTCAGGCCTGACAGCCTCACCCCTGCGCAGTCACACGACAGCACCAAAAGCTCGCAGCAAGAAGAGGCCGGGACGCCGAGAGGACAGCGAGTACGGGGAGGAGAGTTCGTATGACGATGGGATGGAACCGTCCGTGGGCCCAGGCATTGAGCACAGCGGTCGTCTCAGCCCAGCCCCGCACGATGGCAATGGAATGGCAGACTTGATGACGACGACGACATCAGCGCCCTCTCCGAGGCGGACGCGGAGGGCAAGGGTGCCAACCAAGCTGGAGGATGAGGGGATATTTGATGAGGAGGTGTCAGGGAGGCAGCCAGCCAAGCCAGCCTGGAGTCTCCCTCCTTTACAGCCAGAAATGGTGCAGCTGCAGCCGTACAAGTCAGACCTGCTCACCAAGACCTTTGTCCAATGTGAAAGTCCAGAGTGTGGCAAGTGGAGAAAGGTGCCTGTCAGCCTGGTCGATCATCAGGGCAGATGGGTCTGCGCAATGAACCCAGATCCCAGGTATGTCTCCTCCGGTTCTCTCCGCCTATGCCTTGGCAGCATCTGCATCGACCCATGATGGACTGTAATGGCATGCATATACCTGCATGTTCATCGAGCTGTAGCATTAGCATACTTACAGCATGGCCAACTGCAGCTTCTGTGCTGTGTACAGTACATCTGTAGTACTCAGTGTATGATGTGCTATGTTGTACCTTGACAGGTACAACACCTGTGGATCGCCCCAGGAGTACACCAATGAGGAGATTGACCGGGAACTGTATGAAGGTGAGACAGCGCTTCCGGCAACTTCATCCTTTGACTGGCGGAGCAGGCAACTCAGAAAGCTGCCCTGCCCTGCCACTGGGCAACACAGGGGCAACAACCTGATAGATATCAGCTTCCTGGTGGTGCACAGCAGTTGTGAGGACATGCACAAGGCGCTTGGCTCGCTGCAGCAGGCAGCCAGAGCAAATAGCGACAGGGGCCCTTCATCTGCTACCAGCATTTGGCAGTGATGCAAAGCAGACTGCTCTGCAGATGCAGGTGCTGGGGGAGTGAGCACAAAGGGCATTGTGGCATTTGTACCAGGCTGGCTCTTGGGCTGATCACGTATGATACACATGCAGCTGCGGTGGAGAACGAGCACCTGCGGCACCTGTCGCAGTGCACGCGGCCGCCGCTGGCGCAGTGCACGGAGCAGGAGCTTGAAGATAAGCAGAATTTTAAACAAGAACTGATCATGCAGCTCTGCAAGTGAGGCTTCTGACGTCATGCTGATGTCACATGCTGCAATGTGCAGCTGCGGTGGAGAACGAGCACCTGCGGCACCTGTCGCAGTGCACGCGGCCGCCGCTGGCGCAGTGCACGGAGGGGGAGTTTGAGGAGGACCTGTACGGCTTCCTGACGCACCGCGGCGAGGTGGAGCTCGCCAACGATCTGCGCAACAAGCGCATCAACTGGTGAGGCCCCCACTTGCGCGCTTGGCAGGCTGTGGCTGTAGTGAAGGCTTGAGGCCATGTCATGTGTGGCGGTGTCGAAGCTGATGTTGAATCCTGTATGCACATTGCATTGCTCGGCTTGCTGAGGTCAAGCTTACTGACTTCATGCGCAACAAGTGCACGCATGCAGTGATGAAGCGCACCTGCCCACTGTTTGGACAGGGCCTGAAGCGCTGCTTTGTCTTTGGAGGCCAGACACAGACTGTCCTGCGTCCAAAGTCAAAGCTGTGCTTCAGGCATATTTGGCACCTCTCAGCGCAGTGAGGTTGCACAATGAGTCAATGAGTGCAATGACCCAATACACTGTATGTGCAGGAGTGGGTCAGATGGAGGTCCAGCAGATGTGAACTTGAATCCTTGCCAAGCATGTTGTCATTGAGAGCTCAAGGGCTGACAGTAATACTGAATATGCAGCAACAACTTGCCCATCGACATCTTTGGGCTGTACCGGGAGGTCATCCGGCACGGCGGCTTTGTGGACAACGAGCGCTACGACGACTACAACCGCTGGACCGGGGGCATCAACTTTGGCGGCAAGGTGAGGAGCAGCATCACATGCTTGTTGCCTGGCATTGCCATGCTGGTTGTAGCTGCCTCTTGATGCCAGCTAACAAGATTCCCGGTCCCATGCACCCCCTTTTGAGAAGTTTCCCTGCTTTGCATGCTGCTCCAATCACATCCTACGTGCTGCTCTGGACTCAGCATTGGTGAGACTGCTGGATAAGAGGCACGTTCAGGGATCTGCGCACAGTGGTCAGTGTAGACGTTGGGCTGCAAGCTCCAGCTGTAGGAGCTACAGCTGAGGAGGAATTGGGCTGGTTGATGCTTGTAAAGTAATGCAGTACAAGCTGCGAGGATTGTGGATCAAGAAGGAATGTGCTGCGCTGCAGATTTTCCCCAAGATGAAGAACTACACGCTCTCAGCATGGGAGGCAGAATCTGTACAGAATTCTCTCATGGAGAGCTGTGGAGTGGTACAGTCTCAGCTGGAATTATTGCGAACTGTAGCCTTTGAAAGACAAATTTAAACAGAGCGGGCAATGAGCGGCATCTGTGACTTCCTGCAGATATTCCCCAAGATGAAGAACTACACGCCCTACAACCGCGCCACCTCGGTGGGCAACCAGCTCCTCAACAACTACCGCAAGTTCCTGCTGAACTATGAGATCTGCCACCGCTCGCGCGACCTGGGAGGGCCCATCGCGACGCCCTCAGCTGTGACAGAGGTGAGGTGCACAGCTTGATAAGCCAGTTCTGCCTTGCATGCACTTTGCAAAGATAGTGTCACAGCTTGCCCCTCTCACTACTGTCTTGCAGTTGAAGAGGGTCACAATTCCGAAGCTGACCTTCTGGAACATAGCTGATGTGCCTGTTTCGGCTGTGCAGCAGCCGGCCAATTCTGGCGCGCTGGCGGTGCTGGCTGATGTGGCAGGCAATGCCCGGGAAGAAATGGAGGTTGCGACGCAGCTCAAGGTGAGCTTGACAGGGCCTGCGTACAGCTCAGATGAACATGTCATATACCGGGCTTCCAGTCATATCCTGACGATAAGATGTAGCAGGATATGACTGAGTTGCTGGGATGTGGACATGTCTCTTGAGATGCAGTGTGCGTGTAAAACGCCTGGATTTGGGCTTAGAGGGCAGGAAGCAAATGTTAGACTTGTATCAGAGAACAAGTCTACTGTGCAGGCGCCCGGACAGGGGAAGCCGAGCAGCAGCGGGCGCGCCAGGAAGCGCAACATTGACGACTTTGAGGAAGATGACCTGTACCAGCCCGCCAATGGCAGGAAGCGCCACAGGGTGAGCATTGCCCAAGCCCACATCCCCCAGTCGTATCAAGCGTGTGCAGTGCATGCCCAGAGCAGATGCTGGATGCAAGACACCAACTTTTGGCAGGCCTCGCCTACAAGGGGGGTGTACACAAGGGGCGCTAGCTGCTCAAACTTGTGAGTGGGCACATATCTACACTGCTCGCCGGCGCATTGGACTGAGAGGAATAGCAGTGACTACGGTGGTTAGCATTGGGGTCTCTGCAGCGAGCAGCATAGTCCCTGGTGAGGCAGATGGGTACAGGGTCCATTCTGCCACTGGGAGACTCCTTACCGTTCCCTGGGGCATGCAGGACAGTACAATCCTGGCGTAGCAAATGTGTATGGGGGCTGTGTCTGCATTTTCAGAGATGATCACAGCTCCCTGGGGCATGCAGGGGAGCACCATCACTCCCGGAGAGACGGACTCGCAGCGCTTCATCCGCGCTCTGCAGAAGCTCGAGAACAGCGCAGGGCGCTACAGCCCCGGGTCCCTTCTTCTGGCCCAGGATCCCAATGACCTCAATAGGTCTGCATTCCATTATCTGCCCTTGTATGCACCTCCTATCTCTTGTTCTTGGGAATTATATCTGAACTTTGCTCTGGGCTATGCAGCCCGAATAGATTTGTGTGCTACTCAGACATCACATGAGCATCCCTTCACGTGGGGGATGTTTCAGAGAAGGCGGTTTCCCAAAAAGCAGTCTCCTGGCTGCTTGCAGTAAGACTCTACTGACCTGACGACACCTGACAAGGCTTCATCTTGTGCAGGCATTGGCCGGTGCTGGTGATGGGGGTGTCGGACCTGCCCAGCAGCATAGCGTGCGGAGCGTGTGCTCTGCAGCCGGGCAGCGGCTTCCCCCTCAGCCTGGCTGAAGCCAGCTCCAAGGGAAGAGCAGAGGAGGCCTACCCAGTCCTTGTGCTGGGAACTCAGGCAAGTATTGGACCCTTCTGCCAAGCCCAGCCGCAATTGTCATGCTTTAATGCTCCACCTGTCTCTGGAGGTCAGGAGCTTTCAGGACCTGCATGCTGACCTGGCCGGCCCGGACGCCTTCGAGACAGCTCTGTGCCTTCTTTGCCCAGTGCTCTCTCAAGGGCGGCAGACTTTCCACTTCTGTGTGCAAGTCAAAGCATTGACATGACATCGCTAATCCTCATTGATAGCAATGTGCTGTAGGCTTGACTGCTGCACATCTCCTTGCTGCAGTCATGTAGGTTCTGCCTAGGTCAGAGCCATATGGCGAGGGGAGTCGCAGATGCAGGTTTCACGCTGAGTGAGCAATGCGTTGATAATGCATTTAATGTGAGCCGCCTACAATGAGCCCTTAAGCACGACAGACAGTGTAGAAGCAGCAGATGCAGAACTGCAAGTATGTCAGTCCAGTGAATGTACAGCCTTTGCATTGCAGAGCATGGGATGGGTGGAGACGGGGTCCTGCAGGCGATACAGCCAGTCAGCGGGTGACTCAGCGCTGGCCTCGCTGCCGCCGGACGCCAACAACAAGGGGGCGTTGCCTCCTCTGCGCTCCCACGCATGCAGCAACTTCCTCTGTGCGCAGGCGCTCAAGGTCGCGCTGCAGCTGAGCTGCTACGCTGGCAACCAGCAGGTGCGTGTGCGGGCTTGGCTCCTTGTTGTGCCATCCTGAGTGCTAAGTACTCCTGCTGCATGGTGTCCAAAAGGTACGGAGGATGCTACAGCATGCAAGCACTGAGGATTGCACAGTGGAGGTGCTGCGCTCAATCTCGTCTCCCCAGATGCCTTGGTGTCACATTGTGTGCTAAACAAAGCCGGAGCATGTGACATAGCGTGGCAGCTTGCGCTTGATGTCAGTTCAGAGCGAGCAGGCAAGCATCCCCTGGCTCTAGGGGATCTGCTCTGCTAGCACTTCCGAAGCCTCTGATCACTGCATGCGTGCTGAGAGAGCCGTCTGGTTATGCAGTTTGTCGCCCGGCAGCTCGTGCGCATGGCGGGCGCGGAGCAGATTGGCAAGCGGCTGCTGGAGCTGGAGGGCCAGATCCCGGCAGAGCAGGGCCTCAGCAGCCAGAGCTTTGAGCTGTGGCACGCCTGGCGGCGCGCTGTCAAGCGCGCTGAGAGCGCTGCAGAGCTCCTGCCCCAGGTCAGCATATCCCGTTTTCATGCATCTGACCCCTAGTCGCCTGCAATCACGCCCTTTATATGCGCTAGAATGCCCTCCTAGGCTGCTGGCTCCTGTGGACACAATTTGCCCGCAAGTTTCCTGGTCTAAAGCCCCAGAGGCTTTGCCTGTATGGCACCTGGAAAAGGACAGTGGCAAGCTGTCAAGCCAGCTAAGAGTGCTGCAGGGTTGCTGCCTCAGGTCAGCAGACTCCCTGTCATGGCGCAGCTACCCCAGCGTTCTGCCTGGCTTTGCAGACTTGACAGAGCTTTACACCAGGGCATGCACGGGCTCAAGTATTTCAAGTATTTGTCTGCATGCTCTGCTGCCTCAGCTCTGGCTGCCTCAGCAAAGGTTGCATGGATTTCACAATGTTGTCGTGCTGTGCAGGTGCTGACACTGGCAGCATCCATCAGCCCGGGCATCCTCAAGCGGGGAGTCACCCCTCAGAGTGTCCAAGAGGAGGTGCAGCACGTGCTGGAGCTGCAGCAGTACGATGCTGCGGGGCAGCAGGACACGGGCAGCTACCAGCCCTTCTGCATGGGGCCCTCAGCGCTGGGTGTGGATGATGCCATCAGCGCACTGCAGGAGTCCGTTGACTGGATGCGCATGCGCAGCTATGCCCTGCCAGGTGGCGCTGACTCACCTGCTCAGATGCCATATGTGAACGATAGATTTGAGAGTCATGCCTGCCTGCTTAGCAAGAATAGTCATTTCCATCTGGGTCACTTCAGTGCTTGTGGGCAGATCGGCCATTATTGACCCTGACACCAGCGTGCAGCAATTCTGCTCACAAGCGAGGGAGCTTGACAGCAGGAGATATTTTTCTTGCGGGCTGTAAGACAGGACGGGATGTGAGAGTGTCCTAAATAAGCTTTCAGAGATGTCTCTGAGACCCTACGCCGTCAAGCCTTCTGAGTTTTGAATGCCCCTGCAGCAGCAAGCTCCCTGCCGCAGTCCAGCCTGCCCACGCAGCGGGTGCGCAACGGCATGCGGCCGCACCGCGACCCGCTCAAGAGCAGCACCGTCAACACATCCTATGACGACAGAGGGGTGAGGTCCCTTTTTGCCTTATTGCCCATGTAAGCTGCATCCATTGTTGCAATCCAGTATCAGGCTCATTGTAAATTGCTCAAGAGCAGCACTCTCAACACCTCCTATACAAGGCAGAAGGCCTCTCTCTGCCTGGCCTCTGCACTTCCATGACCATGATGCATCCACGCACTGCCGGCAGAAGAGTTGATTTATGATGTAGTTGCATGGTGCCAAGTCCTGATCCTCCCATCCATGAATCACAGCCTGCAGAGAGACGCGGGTCATGTCCTCTAGCCTGGGTGCCCGCTGGGGGCTGTGCAGAAGCGCCAGATGCAGGAGACTGCATCCTGTCACAGCCAGGTTGGTCTTCAAGGAAATCTTATAGCGACAGAGCATGCTGATTGCAGGCGACGCCCTCAAGCCCAGTGCATCAGGGCGCGCCAATGGGGCTGGCGCAGAAGCGCCTAATGAGGGAGGCCGAGCCGGCCAACTCTGGGCACTCCGGGCACACGCCGAAAGCACAGCAGGTGCAGGACATGCTCGACATCAACACCCAGTCCGCCTGGGAGCAGCATCACCGCCAGGTCCGCGCCTGTGCCTTCACCATCTGGTGTTGTGTGCTTATCAGCGCCTGTGCCTTCACCATCTGGTGTTGTGTGCTTAAGTATAGCCAAAGGCTTCATTCTTGGGCTGCTACGCCTTATACTAGGGATGTGCGGGTAGCTGCGTGGGAGAGTGTGACGTGGCATGACTTCTGCTCGCCGCCGTAACCTTGTATCACTCGCTGACCAGGGGTCTTGCAGACTTTGCAGGATGAGATTGTGTGAGCTGTGATCCATGTTGCTGACCACGGAAAGGGCCCCCTCATATTGTTTGCTACGCTCTGCAGGAGTCTGGGAACCTGGATGCCCGAATGGGGCCTTTGCGGCACCAGCAGCAGCAGCCGGCGCAGCGCGGCGGTAGAGGGAACGCCAGCCGGCTGCAGCCGGTGAGCCGTGACGCCTCTTTTGGCAGCGGCAGCGCCGGCTGCATCCCCGAGGCCGAATTAGGCGCCGGCGCCAGCGGGGCGGCCAGTGGCAGGCGCAGCCCAGAGGGGGCTCTGCATCACCCCACCTTTGGGCAGGGCCTCAGAACCGGCAGCTTCCGATTCCAGGTACAGGATCCCATTCCCCTGTGCTCTGAAGCCGAGCTTGACAGGAGAGTTGGCATGGCTGACGTGAAGACCTACTGCGGCTGAAGAAGTACATGCGTAGCCTGCAGCACTGCCAATGTGCTGGTTCTGAGCATGTGGCACCTGTGATTTGTGATCTGATAGCTTGCACGCAGAGAGCCTGTGAAGGTGAGGCATCATCTGAGAAGTGATCTGCCATGTACTGTAGGTGATACCTGGGCCGGGTGGAGATGCCATGGATGACGGGGGCCGCCCGGTGGAAACGCCCCGGTACGCCGCTGGGACGCCCTTCCAGCATCGGCCTCACACAGGCATGCATGCTGTAGGTGAGCCATCTCAGCCCTACCTTCTGCATGGGCCCTGTCATGACTGCAGACCCAATCCTCTGCCAGTGCTGCAGGTCAGTCCGCTCACCGCTGATCCCTTGCCTGGCACCCATGGCTGCTCTGCAATGCGGCTTCTCCGGTCAAGGCAATGGGATAGACTCTCTCTGTCCTGCAGCATGCCAGGATGATCTAGTATAAGGGTCTGACCTGGCGCAGACTTCTACGCAGACCCTCAGGAGCTGGTGGGGGGAAATGACACAGACGATGACCCCCAGGCGCCTGCTTTGGCAACTGACAACGAAGCAGAGGGCAGCGGGGCAGCTGGCAATCCCATGCAGAACACGCAGGTAATACTGCAAACCGCATCACATCTAAATCCTAGAATATAGCGCCGTCTCTTTCTTTGAGCCTATGCAAGCACAGGGCTGTTCCAAGACATGTGCTTCATCACCACAGGCAGCCACACATGTGATGAATTGAGAATTAATGCTAATTATTGCTATCATGAGTATCAGAGAAGATACGTATACTCAGACAAGATACTGACAAATTGGGAAGCATCAGTATATGAGCATGTTGCAGATATACTTGAGGGTGTTGCAGGTCTTGCAGAGACTAGCCTTCCCACTCTTATCATGTGAGGGAGCCCTGCTGTCCATGCAGGAGGGTCCCAAGCCAGACAGCATCTCCATCGGCAGCGCACATACTGAGGCAGCAGGCAGAGAGATGCGGGCAGAGGGCAGCCGGGAGCCTGATCAGGAGGCCGTGGGGGGCACCGGGGGGTTCACGCCAGCAGGGTCGCAGGGGGGCCCCAGCCATGGCATGCTGGAACTCATGGCTGAGGGCCAGGACCCTGCTACAGCCAAGGATGCTGCCCAGCATGCAGCCCCTGTGATTCATCCCGCCAGGCCGCTGTCTCCCCTACCCCTCATGCGGGAGGTGTAGCAGGCCTCAGCCCAGTCAATGGCTAGGCTCTGGGGTTTGTAGACGAGCATGACCTGACAAAAGCAATGACGCAGATGTCCGCAGACGTGATGTGCGGCAACTCAACTACCCCATACCTTATTTGAAAGAGACAAGGCCTGACCTGAACGATTTACGCGAGTGGGCAAACTACTGGGCGCACATGCCTCTGACGTGCTGAGTTGCAAGCATGTGTCCTGATGCTGCTCTTGCCTGAACAACGTCGCTAACTGTATGGCAGACGTGAGTCAAACCTCTCCAGCGACAAGGATTCAGTCATGTTTCTTTCGGACTATCTACCAGGAGTCTTATGTGTATGCCTGAGCCACGATGGCGGGTGTGATCAGGCACGATGACATGCCGCAAACTCACGGGACTTAGGGCTTGACGTTGCTCTCAGAGGCTCTTTGCGTAGCTTTGGTGCTGCTGTGACTATAAGATATTAGTAGACTCAAGTATGCAGCAGCTTGACGGCAATTGCCAGGGTGACATCAACCGGCAACCATGTATGTAAAGGGGTGCAAGGCTAATACACTGCAGGACTACACTCAGCTGAGATCCAAGATGCCAGCTTCCGGCAGCAATTGAAAGAGGGATGATCGTAGTATATCTGCCTGTGCATGAGCCCTCCTGTGGCCAACAACATCCCAGCCTGCTGGCTGATTACAGCCAGATGTCTCCTCCAGGACCCAGGCTAATAGGATGCAAGATCTGTGCAGGAGACTCTGCATGCTTAGGTGCCTTGCGATGCAAACTCTGCTTTGCCAAAAGTCTTCCCACTAACTCATGGGCCAAGCTCGCTACGGCACACTTGACTTAAGCTCAATATAAGACTGGAAGCTACAATCATCACAGCCTCCCATGGCGCATCAGAGCAGGCGACCAACGCCAGTCAGGAGCACTAAAAATCTTCCTCTCGGAGAATATCCGAGTCAGCCCTTCCCGTCTGTGGCGTTCCCTCTGCTAAGGGCACTCAGTGCCATTCACCGAGTGGCCCACTCGGAGTGGACAATTTGCTGGTCAGTACGCGCTAGTCTAAGGCTTTGTGTGGTTCTCTTTATGGTGCTTTATTCACCCCCGCAGCCATGACGCCTGTCGAGAACGACAGGTTTGCAGACCTGTTCGAGTCAGCCTTCCAGGAGGAGGAGAGCATGTTGCTGTGCAGCTCTATTGACCATCTAAGCTTGGCATCATCTTCCATTCATCTCCTCAGCCTGGGTCCGCGACTCTCGTCCGGCCGCAGCAACAGCTCGAGAACTTCTTCAATGAGACTAGGTGTAAGCCCAATCTACCCCCGCAAAAGGCATAGAGCGCCTGCGAGTATTGGCTACTGCCTGGGAACTCAGTAGGGCACAGTGCATCTCTGTGCTCCCAACATGGGTGGATCTAATACAGCTGTCGTACCTGCATCAACTAGGGCTTCCACGCAGACTTGTTGGCACCGGATCAGCTAGAGGCTGCAGGGCTGCCAGAAGGTGCTTGGCAGAGATTATATCAGCGCATCGGAGCACACCCGGGCCCTGCTGCTTGCTCTGGCGCCTCACAGGTATTCGCCCCTGCTACAGCTGACTGTTCCCTCTTGTCTCACTGCCTGACCGAACGCCTCACACAACGTCGGGAAAGGAGCGACAAAATCCCATAGGCTCCTCCTTCGCATATATTACCCGATCACTGTCTACGCCTCGCTACGCCCTGCAGGAGCTCAAGAAGGGAGATGTGGATAACTCCCAGGTGCTCATGAGGGCTCCGGTGCAGAATGAAGGGAGACGGGCAAGTCTTAATGGAGGCAGCAGGATGCATTCGATACAGCAGCTGAACACAGAGGTGCGCAGACAGCTGCCCACTGCAAGTTGGATCCAATGTAATGCAGCAAACAGTGACAGACGGGCTCTCTCTGTGCATGCAGTCATGCTGTTTGCTATGAATTGCCCAAAGGTATGAATGAAAATCAAACAACAGGGGTAATATATTTACATGGGGATGACGTGAACGCTTAGTCTTACTACTATGTGTCCCTCTACCCCTGAAACAGTTCTCATCCTGTGCAGGCCAGCTCCGCTGAGTGCAACAGCAGCGCAGCAGCACACAAGAGCCGCCCGTCGGCTTCATAGAGCGGAGGAGGACCTTCTGATGAAGCTGAAGCCCTTCTTGCTACCCACCTCTGCTCCAGACTGGTGCAGTGGCTATTGAATGCGTGATGAAGGCCCTCCACTAGGTGAGGGGGGCTCTCTACAGGAGACACTGCGCAGCCCATGTGGTGTCAGAGTTCACTGCAGATCCAGGCCGATGCATTGCAAAGAAGGTCATGATTTTTTGAGGTGGTGCCCTTCAACAGAGCACTAGACCATTCAGCATTTGGCAGCATTGGTATTCACCATCCTTTAGCGGCCATGGCACCATGCCGGAGGTGTACTGAGACACTAGGCTGTGCAGCTTGCAGCGCAGCATCGTCTTCGCCCTTTCATCGCCCCCTTGAAGCAGAAACAGATGCGAGTGGTGATCTAACAAGTTCTTACATGGATTTGGCAAGGGGGCAGTGCACCCTCTGCAGACATGGGTCGAGTTATACATACTGCTAGCGCGTGCTGTCGTTTGCGCCTGGAGGATACACTCCAGGCGCATAAGCCAACATTGTTGGCACAATCCCACTTCTGTACTTTCCGTGCCTGGGAGGGTACCATCGTGCAACACCTGTTGAAAAGTACTGTCTTGCCTTGGGCAATTCGCCCTAGCTGCCACAAGCAGCAAGACAACCATTCTGAGGAAGGTCCTTGCTGCTAGAGTCTGACATTTCAAGATCCAGAGTGGCTTATGCATAGTTGTCTGACTGGGTTCTTTGCCCTTCAGTCACTCTTTATGTGAGCTCAGACTTGAGCCAAATAGCCCATGTACAGCGGGGCTTTGCATAGTTGTCCGGCAAGCTGTTTTGTACCTGGTGGTTTGCGCTTTCATTTACCTTCGTGCAGCATACACAATTCGCAATGCGAGCAGTGTGCCAGAGGATTCCAGAAGTGAAAGCTGAGAGCTTGCTATCGTGGCGCTGTACTACGTACAATTGATTTGTTTGACATTTGGACTGCCCATGGCCCCTGAACTGAGCACAAGCTACTGAAATTGATTGCAAGTCATGCTATCTCATCAAGCGTTGCAAAGCGGGTTCAAGACACATGCAAGGGCCTCCATCACATGTCGCTGCTAGCCTGACTAGATGCGGGACTGGTAGCAAAGCACAGATATATATGGCTGTCATCGTGGTGTGCATATGGATCTCAAGCTACTTGAGTAGGACTGCTTTCGGGGGGATGCGTCACATGTGCTTAGCTTATGTTGCCATCCCTGTCATTTATCATCTGGTGTGCCTTGTGCTCATGTAGGACCCTGCCTCAGTGCTACATGGCGTGAAGTCCTTGACATTGGGTCATTTGTTGCCGGCTGCAAATATAGGGCGCCCTTAGGACAAGGGAAATGTAGTGGGAGATCGTGCGCATCTTTGTCATGGCCACGGCAGCCTTGCACGAGCCAGCGGCCAGCCCAGCTGTAAGTAGCCTTGAGACATAGCCACATCACGAAAGGCAGAAACATGCTTGGCTGTACGACCCGAGAAGGCTGTTCGCGATGGCCCGGGCAGGCATTGCCTGCAAGTTCGTGACACCGCCCATCCCTTGCCTGTTCTCAGGTCACTCTTGCAAGCACAAAGAGGCGGGCTGTACACTGAGGATACCGCACCTGTGGCTTACACCACAGCTGTTACCTCCTGTTTTCAGCGGTGCAGTGCGCCCATGGCTTGGAGGGACCCTATTGCCTTACCTTTCCATCGCAGGAGTGGCGCTGCGTCTAAGTGGTTGCCGTACAATCTGTCAGCCTTGCCAAACGACATGCACCTGGCGTCCCCTGCCTGAAAGCCTCTAGAGCCCTATCAGCCTCTTGACTTGCACATTGACAGCTGCTCCCGGGCTCGGGGCTGCAGAGTGGGATGCCTCCTAGAGCTGGTCAAGGCGGATGGCAGGCAGTGTCTTTGGGTGAAGTACATGGTAATCAGGTCTGAGCTGAAGTGCTCTGAGAGAAAGCTGCCTTGGAGAGATGCTGTGTGAGATGCTGCTGACATTGTGTTGTGCTATCTGGGCGTCTTGGGCGCTCCTCTAAGAGCGCTCCAGCAAGCTGCGTCTTGAGACCTTGCCTGGCCTGCTTGAAGCTCTCTACAGATTTAAATCTTGCTCATGCTCAATGTTCACCTGCGCCCGCACCAGCATCCCTGTCTGCTTGCTGCTCTATAAGTTCGAGAGGAGGCTCCTGCTGTGCTGTGCACTCTATCAGCATCTGACTGTATATACACTCCCACATCGCCTGCATCTACCCTCTAGCCCTCCAGGTGCTACCTGTTCACCCTTTTGGGACTTAAGCTGCAAGCTCATAGGGCAGAAATGAACACAGCTGCTAGCACATAGGCAGTCAGCAGGCGACATGCACCCTGCGTTGCAGCTGCAGGTGGGATTGTAGTTCCAGCTGTGGTTGCAACGATTGCTCTCAATCCCCTCAGCCTAGCAAGTAAGGACAGCCGAAAGGCCCGCCGGAGCCATGTGAAGCGCCACCATCTCATGCACCAACGCAATGTGTCTAGCAGCTTTGCAGCACATGGTCAAAAGACAGCCCTAGTATGCTGGGATTCTAGACATGGACTCTAAATCGCAGCCCATCCAATATGCTGCTGGCAGGGCTGGTGGTGCTTGGTAGCGCCAGCACTTGATACGATTGAGATGCGCGTGTGAAAAGCAGACATGCTGCATGGCTGTTGGCAGGGAGTTGGGCCGCTTGCTACTGCGCAATACCAACCGGGCAGTGGTTTAAATGCGTGCAACGCGCGCGAGAGTCCAAGGCCGTCGCGCAGACCAAGTTTGAGCTTCAGAGATTTTGATGGGCGTGTTAACATTCTGCTCTCGAAGCCCAGTGGGGTGGGCAACGGCTCTACGGCTGATCACCTATACTCCAGCAAGACAATCCAAACGTACACTGTACTCTGTATCCGGAGTACACCCCGTGTACTTCGGCGGACGCCAGACAATGGTGGACGACAAAGAGGGTCACAGCACGCCCAGCAGCCCGCCCGCATTCGAAGTAAGATGCTCAGACGGTCTCGTAGAGAGTTGTGACGAGGAACCTGAGCCACCTGCAGGTAGGCCCTATAGCTGATCAGTCTGCTACTACGTTGACTGTCATTGTGTGTGCCGGTTGTCGTACAGGCAGGTGCTTTTGGGTGACAGCGCGCCTTGACCAGTGAAGACGAGAGAGCCGCAACAATGCCAATGTTGTAGACCCTGCGAGTCACTGCAGCAGCCTATGCTGCCTTTGTCTAATACGATCATGCGTCTCACGCAGGTCGGGAGACAGGTGAACGACTTCAGTGCGAAAGGGCCGCCTAAACTTCAAGTGCCCTTTGAAAGGGCACTCCTCGGATAGATTGACTACAGGGCATTCCATCTTCTTACCAGAGATGGATATGCGATTGAGGTACATGAGGGCTCTCCTGTCCTGTTGCTGCAGCAGACGACATATTTTGTCTCTCAAATATCAATCCATAAATATATGGTACAAAAGGCTTGCACGTTCCGCATTCAAGTCGACACAAGCAAGCGCAGTGTCTGATAACACGCCACATGTGTGTCCTCCAGCCCTGTGTGCTATCATGACTTGAGAGCCTTCGCTCACGAGGTCCTCCTCGATATCCTGCGGTGTTCTCAGTCATCGGCTCTGACCGTTGACTCACCTACGCAGGCCCCCGGGACATTGCAGCATGAGGGCTTTCCATCGACACCTTCGTTTGTTTCTCACGATGTCGCTTCTCTTGTGCGGAGATGCCAATTTCCAAGGTGGGAAGCATCATTCTTTGAGCATGCTCTACCTATGTCTGCTTCAAACTTCAACTTGAAGTCCTTGAGCGTGAGCAACATGCAGGAGGAAGACTCAACGCTCCTGAGAATGTCTATGACAGCGTCACAAGAGGCGTGGTAGGCGAAGTTGGGCGATTTCTGCCGGCAAATAAACGCGAAGTTCAGGATGACAAGGCTGCTTTTGTGGAGTACAAGAGCGAGACTGAAAACTATAAGAACAGAACCGACATTGTGATAAACACCCTTATTGCAAAGATCAACTCCTTGACCCCGGTATGACTCTGATGCTTCCCCTGCAATGCATGCAGATTTTGCAAACCTCTGTAGGCAAAGCGTAACTTCCATTGCATTCACTGAATTGGCGTTGGCAATTCAGGGTTACAATGGCACCAATGGATTGGACGGGATCAACGGAACAATGGGTGCGTGTGCATAGAAGTGCATGATGCTCCTCTCAGAGGCTGGCTGTTGCTTAAATGTCTGGGTTCGGCTGTTTTCTGCATAGTGCATCACCCTCATCAAACATGCCGCATACTCGTGGCGTACTCGCACATGTCGATGCCGAGCTACGATTTGCAGGCACCACAGGAGCCACGGGTTTTACTGGTATGCATTGCTTCCAAGTCGTCTCTGATATTGTGTGCCAAAATGCTACTTGAACAGTGAGGTCATCGTGGAAGCAAAATCATGTGAGTCTGATGGCTAGCCAAGCGTGATTGCCAGGCATCTCTGTTTGCAGGTTTGAGAGGCGAACAGGGCCTTACAGGACAAACAGGTTCATCCTTTGCACATGGCATCTGTTTTTGCGCACGCCTCACAAATGTGTCACAATGTGTTTAGGACAGCATGCAAGGACGGCTATGTGGCATCACCATCAACACATAGTGAGCTGTAGCATCATGCTTGTTTACAGGGCTCTCAGGATCCACAGGGTTCACCGGAGTCAATGGCCTGATTGGGGCCACAGGCTTCACAGGTTTGTCCTCCATGTTCTGCATGATAATCTGAGTGAGACCTTGCAAGCTTGCACAATGTCACTACACAGCTGACAGCATCCTTGGTTTGCAGGGTACACTGGAGCTACAGGCTTCACAGGTTTGTGTTGCTTGCATGTTACATTTTGCAGATGACATGCTTCTTACAGATTGCTCAGCATACCCCATAGGATGTGCCCATGCTCCAAGAATACAATGATTGGTGCTGCCATGCCTATTCAATCTGGGGTGGCTGTGTAGGTTACACGGGATCTGTAGGCACCACAGGAGCCACAGGCCTTACAGGTTTGTCCCACGCATTTCGCATCCCAACTTCTCAATCTTACTGGATAGGCCCTTCCAGTGAGATGCCACATTGCGGCAAAGCCCTCAGTCCAGGATAAATGCCATCATAGCATACATTGGGTTTGCACTGGTCAGGAAGTGGAGCAGTGTCACTTACTTTGTGTCCTTGGATGTGTAGGTCGTACAGGAGGCACGGGATCGTCCGGGACCACAGGTGTCACGACCACCATGTTTGTGGACTCACGCTCCTCTTGTATTAAAAACCAGTCAAAACCGGTCTCCGTTCCAGCGGCTGGCGACAGAATGTGTCATGGCCTTGGGATGTGCACATGCAATGCACTAGCCATTACATGCTAAGCCCGCAGAATCCTTAGGCTGCTTTAGCTGCTTCGAGACTCAAAACATTCATGTGGCTTTGCAGGCGGTACGGGAGGTACTGGCTACTCGGGAACTACCGGTGTGCCCGTTCGCCCTTCCTTTGCACCTTCCTTTTTAATGTAGCAAAGAGGATATGTGTACCATGCATGACATCTATTGTATGAGTGGGTGTCATTTAAACGGATTGACATCTATCAAGTTTGCAGGCCTTACCGGAGGGACCGGGCTCTCAGGAGGCACGGGTACCACCGGTATGCTATTCATGTTGCAATTGGCAGACATTTATCACTCTATGCACACTGCACCGCATGCTTTCTGGCACAATCATTGGCATGCATAGTGTCTAGCATTATGAGGGATGTTTTCATCAGTGCCTATCACCACGATGGATGTTCACCAGTTTGAGTAACCACTGAAGTTTGCAATCTTATGCGACCTGACAGAAATATCCGTCGTAACAAATCCCCATGATGGGGTTCAAGAGTGCATTTCATGGCTGGCCAGCTACAAAGAATCATCTACTACTTTTGACCTTGCACAAAGCTGCAGAGACACCCAACCTAAATCTCATTCTAAGTTTGGGTCCGCTTTCACCGAGATGGCTAAAATCAGTGCGGGAGTGCAGGGCTCACGGGCGGCACTGGTCTTTCAGGAGCTACAGGCGGCACGGGTTGGTCTCTTGCTGATTGGCAGTGCTTACATAGAATGAATCCATATCACGCACGCCATGCATGCCATCTAGGAAGGGTGGAATGATAGCTGAGCTGCCAGCATACGGGATGTGCATGCCTTACAGGAGGCACCGGCCTCACTGGAGCTACAGGTGTCACAGGTGACTTCCCCAATCTGAGTTGTTGGTTGCATCTGCCAGATATGCCAGGATGCAAGGAAAAACCATATCATGCAGTACCCCTCAAGTCACTGCTGACACTCACGTTGAGTAAAGATGGTCAAAGCCCGATGGAATGTGCAGGCCTAACAGGAGAGACCGGCTTTACTGGAGCTACAGGTGTCACAGGTGTCACTCTAAAGCCTGAGCTGCCCATAGCGAGCGTCATCTACTAGGCGTCAGAGCTGTTGTAAACGTACACTCAAGTGCAAATTGTGTGTACATGAAAATTTTGTTGAAGATCCCAAACTTTGGAATGTGGCGGAGTGAGGCTGGATCACATTTTGTCTTGTGCATTTTTGCAGGCCTCACAGGAGGCACCGGCCTCTCAGGAGCTACAGGTGTCACAGGTGCATGTTCTCAATTTTGAAGCCTTAAAGGCTGGCTGCACAAGCAAATCCTCCAACCAAAGACACCCTTTGAGTCTGCATGCATCACTCTTGGTACTCATAGAGTCAAGACGCACATGAAATGTGCAGGCCTCACGGGAGGCACCGGCCTTTCTGGAGCTACTGGTGTCACAGGTGAGTCTCCCCAACCTTTACGGCTGGTTGCTTGTGCCAAATGTGCCGCAGCATAAGGAGACATTGATATGATGCATAATGCTTCAAGTTGTTGTTCAATACTCTTGTCCAGTATATACTGTTACAACCCGTTGGGATGTGCAGGCCTCACCGGAGAGACCGGCCTTTTAGGAGCTACTGGTGACACGGGTATCTTTCTTAAATTTCATTCACGGCCTTGGCGAGCTAAATTTCCAAGCTCTCAGACTTGCTGCAGTTGCACACCCAAAATTGAATTCTTTTTACATACATTTCCCTGGTTAAGAACATCTTAAATCCCATTCATTGGAATGAGCCAGAGTCTAATACACATCATCGTGTGCATTTGCAGGCCTCACAGGAGGCACCGGCCCCTCAGGAGCTACAGGCGTCACGGGTGCATGATCTACCCTTTAATGAAGCCGACTTGGAGTCTCCACCCATGCAAATAGGCCATAGGCGGCACCGCACTCGACCTTTGGACAGCGTAATGCCGTAGCAAAGCTACCAAGCTTGTGGTGTGCAGGCCTCACAGGAGGCACCGGCCTCTCGGGTGCTACGGGTCTCACAGGTGCCTTCAAAGTCTAACATGACCCGTGACAACATACATGCCCAAGGCCATCAGACTCCTTGTAGATGTAGTGTAATCAATGCGCCAGGCATTGAGGGTGATATCTTACCATTTGCACTTACAGGTCTTACGGGAGGTACTGGCCTCTCGGGAACTACAGGTGTCACAGGTGCGTCCTCCATATCTCAACTAGCTGCATATTGCCAACCTCCACAGGCGCGAAGGAAAGTTTCTACTCCGCATCAGATTTCTACAACTGCGAAGAATGTGATGATGATTGACTTGACAGCAATTGAAATGTGTAGGCCTCACCGGAGACACCGGCCGCTCCGGAGCTACGGGTGTCACAGGTGCGTACCTCTGACTTGCCAGCTTCAAGCAGGGCTTATGCACAGGCGTTGCGCAATGTGACATCCACAGCATGCAGCACGCCTGACATCTGATCAAGAGGTTGCCATAGCAAAGCTGACAAGACATGTGGTGTGCAGGTCTCAGTGGGGGCACCGGCCTTTCAGGAGCTACGGGTGCCACAGGTGTCTCCTTGAGTCTAAGGTTGCCCATGGCGAGCTACACCTCCAAGGAATGCATTCTGTTATGACTTTGATCAGGAATATACACCGTCACGTGCCAGTATTAGATATTGACGTTAATTTAAGCCCTCTGGATTTGCAGGTCTCACAGGAAGCACCGGCCTCTCAGGGGCTACAGGTCGCACCGGTGTGTCTTCTTGATGTCAAGTGCCTATCATCACACTTGCATATATGAAAGCAAGCACGATGAAACATTGATGCATGCACACACGACATACCGGAGAAGTGTCATTACAGCAAATTTCACAGTCATTTGGGGTGTAGGTCTTACAGGAGGGACCGGCCTCTCAGGCGGTGCAGGTGAGTTTGCAGCTCATTTCGGACATGGCATACCAACTATAACACACGCTGGCACCGCTAGTTCTTTAGCACTCCTTCTTATGATGATTTAAATATACCTTGATCGTTGTCATAGTTTCTCATGGCTTGAAGGCCACAACACAGTCTGATCGCAGATGGCCTCTATGCAAATAGACGTTTAGCTGCAATGTGCTGTTGGCAACCAAAAGGGGCTTTGAGATTGGTTTGTGCGCAGCAGGTTCTCAATCCCTTCAGCTCCTCGCAGCAGGGGGAGAACAAGTTAGCACTCAGGCCATCATTGCCTCGTCTGAGCTGTACAATCCTCCCAACCAGACTTGGTCAGCTACAATTGGGCCCATGACCACATCACGCACTTTCTTCCAGATGGTGCTTCTATCCGGCGGTTCTGTGTTAGCAGCTGGGGGTCAGACTGGAACTACCCCGAACCCTCAGACAGTGGCAACTTCCGAAACCTACAACCAAGTCACCCGGACTTGGGCGGCCACTGCGGGAACAATGACCACACCCCGGAGCTTCTTTGCAATGGTATTGCTTTCCGATGGCACAGTGCTAGCTGCGGGGGGAGTTAGCAATACGGGTACTACTCTTAGCACTTCCGAGACCTACAACCCTGTCACCCGGACGTGGACAGCAACAATCGGAAACTTGAACACGGCCCGTGATGCTCTCGCACTGGTCTTGCTCCCTGGCGGCACGGTACTAGCAGCTGGTGGAGAGACCAACGCCGGTGTCTCTCTTTCCTCTTCCGAAATTTACAACCCTGCCACCCGGACGTGGACGACCACTACGGGTTCTATGACCACAGGCCGGGCCTTCCTTGAGATGGTGGCGCTCTCTGATGGCACAGTGCTTGCGGCTGGGGGATTCAACAACGGGGCCTTGTCCTCTTCTGAAGTGTATACCCCGACCACACAATCTTGGGCGGCAACAGCTTCTCCTATGTTCAATTTCCGGCACTTTTTCCAAATGGTGTTGCTCCTCGATGGCACGGTTTTGGCAGCTGGGGGTTATGATAGCATCGCCCAGCAGACTGCCGAGATCTACAACCCTATCGCCCGGACTTGGGCTGCCACATCACCAATGAACACTGCCCGGGCAGAATTCCGGATGGCGGTGCTTGCTGATGGCAGAGCCTTAGCGGCTGGGGGTACCTCTGGCCTCGGCGTTTGCCTTGCCTCTTCCGAGGTATACAACCCTACCACACGAACATGGGCAACTGTGGGACCCATGCTAACGGGCCGATGTGATTTCCAGATGGTGCTCTTACTCTTTTGAGAAGCCCAAAACCCCAATGACACACATACGCGGGATATAGAAGCCAGATTTTGAGGGGGAAGCCACCCGCAAGGACCACCCAAAATGTCGTGAAGTGAGATGAAGCATGAAGCCGAGAAGAATATGATCAAGTCAAGGAAGTTACTTTTGAGATACCCTTTTGGTACAATTTGGATGTAACCGCGAGTGGCGCTAGTACTGGTGCTGTTTGATGCGCACATCCGAGGAGTCCTTGCATGTGACAGGATTTATACAAGATAATGAGGTCACAAATGCAATCTCATAAATACAAAATAGCATATATAGTGATATCATTGTGACATGAGACTGAATGAGTGTGATATTGAGTAGCCAATTCAAAAGTGTGAAGCTCTGAGTAGCTGATGACATGGAAAATGGAAGGCAGATGATGGTCTTGAAGCTGGATGAAGGTCTTAGCCACATTCTGGGAAGCTACTTTAGCAGGATCTAGGCAGCTGTCTGCATTACGTAAGGTTCGGGTATAAAAGCAGAGTCATTTATCATACATGTAATACGCTTAAGACCGACGCAAAGCTCTGGCATAGTCTGAGCACACGGCTGTCACTGTCCACGCTACTCCGCATTGCCACTACGATAAGTGTGCACCTGCAGTACCTATCCTAACCCCGGCAATACTTAAAACCTGTGACCCGTGAAGTATACATGTGAGATCATACCTGCAACGGTGTTGCACCGACCTCGACCGACAACCCTCAACCTCCTGCAACCTTTGCTCTCCCCCGCATCCTAAAGGCAGCCTCGGGCCCACCCGCCTCTAAGCTGACCTCTGCACTACTTCGTCAGGCCGTCTACGAGCAAATTTAGTGATCTTGCCTCACGGCACCCTGTCCGGATGCCATATCATGATGACATTCCGAAGTGCATGAAAGCCAATGATAAAATTGCAACATCAAGAAAGCCATGCCGTGGTAGGTTCTGGCAAAAGTAAGGTCACCGTCACAAGAGTTGCCGGGTGGCCAAAGCCTATGCTACGTCTAAGTGGACACTTTTTGGGTCGCTTCTGTCATGAAGCAAGTGTACCTTCGTTTGTTGGCTATCAAACAAGCATTCCGTGTAGCCGCTATCAAGCAAAGCATGCCAATGATGAAGAAAGCTCCCTTTGGGATTACAAATGTTGAACGGCTCAAGCTTGGACTTCATACATGTTTCAGTTCATACATAACTAGCAAGTCAGATGCCCAGGTTCAAGCCTCCACTATACCAAGCTAAAACCTCAACAGATTCTCCATGACTTAACATTGACCGTAGAACCCCCAAGAAGACATCTTGTTGGATCATTGCCAATCTCGAGCTGACAAAAAGAAACCTGCTGAGTGGGCTGTGTGGGGGCTCTCTCACACAGAGCAAGTGCAACATATGTACGCACAAGCTTGTGATTTGGCGTGCAGCTGACAGTGCACCAAGACACAAAACAAGGCCAACAATTGTAAGTTAAGCAACCCTCTTAAGTCAGGGTCGTGCCAAACCCAAAGACGCCCGCATGCTTATGCAAATGATGGCTCCCAACACAACCATGCGGAATCACAGATATTCCCGTGCCTTCGGGGGGATCCGAACTGGCAACCTGGCGATTAGCAATCGCTCTGCTAACCACTCGAGCAGGCGCCGACGCTGTGTGTATGACTTGCCTAGTACAATATCTCCATAGAGCAGTACACTCAAATTCCCGACCTTTACATGCCCGTGATGGTCTGCCTTTGCCGTCGATGTCAGGAGTTGCCAGATGAGTTGCATGATAATTCCTGTACCAGAAATATATATATGATAAATGTTAGATGCCCGGTTGACCGATAGTAACTGAAATCGCAGTGGATGCTCCGATGACAGGGCAGCTTCCCCATGGTTCGCGGGTGTGCTTTCGTTCCCAAGGAAGATGCCTGCTTGAGGTCAACCCCCAGTCTACACAGACTTTTTGGGCCTTCACTGGATTACTGCTGTTGCTCCCAGCACTTGCCTCTCACGAAAATACCAGCAAGTGGCCTTGGCTTGGTTGCTACTTCTGTTGGGCACCATGCTATCTCGCCTGTAGGCGCCATAGCTAGGGTTCCTTATCACCCAAGCTCTTGACCATGGCTTTGATGGGAACCAACTCATCAGACTCGACCACCCTTAGCTCCAAGTCTTCGCCCCATCCACGCAGTTTCTGTCGAAGACCTTGATGACGCGCACGTGGGTCTACATGTCTCTCAACCTCCGCAGGAACGGATATTTCATGTCCCCATAGCCCCGTTAGGAACGCAGCAGGGAAGCAGTTCACTGCAAGACAGACACCCACGTCACCCTAATTTCGTGCCTTCGCAAATGCTCCGAGTACATGCTTCCTACAGGGTGATACGTGACGCATTGTCGGCCGAAGGCACATCCAGCATCGTCCCTTTGCAGATATGTACGAATGCCTCCTCACGTGCGCCTCCCAGACTCCGAACCTCGCAGCTCCACCGCTCGCTCTCCATGAGGCCCTGAACTTGCAGATGGTTCAAGACTCCTTTCTTGCATATTCCGGCCCACCCCTGACTGTCATGCCTCCTCACGGAAGTGTGAGACAACTTCAGGACTATTTTATAGTGACGCACCTGGGCACACAACTGGGAGGCCTGCACACCACAAGCTTGGTAGCTTTGCTACGGCATTACGCTGTCCAAAGGTCGAGTGCGGTGCCGCCTATGGCCTATTTGCATGGGTGGAGACTCCAAGTCGGCTTCATTAAAGGGTAGATCATGCACCCGTGACGCCTGTAGCTCCTGAGGGGCCGGTGCCTCCTGTGAGGCCTGCAAATGCACACGATGATGTGTATTAGACTCTGGCTCATTCCAATGAATGGGATTTAAGATGTTCTTAACCAGGGAAATGTATGTAAAAAGAATTCAATTTTGGGTGTGCAACTGCAGCAAGTCTGAGAGCTTGGAAATTTAGCTCGCCAAGGCCGTGAATGAAATTTAAGAAAGATACCCGTGTCACCAGTAGCTCCTAAAAGGCCGGTCTCTCCGGTGAGGCCTGCACATCCCAACGGGTTGTAACAGTATATACTGGACAAGAGTATTGAACAACAACTTGAAGCATTATGCATCATATCAATGTCTCCTTATGCTGCGGCACATTTGGCACAAGCAACCAGCCGTAAAGGTTGGGGAGACTCACCTGTGACACCAGTAGCTCCAGAAAGGCCGGTGCCTCCCGTGAGGCCTGCACATTTCATGTGCGTCTGAATGTCTTGACTCTATGAGTACCAAGAGTGATGCATGCAGACTCAAAGGGTGTCTTTGGTTGGAGGATTTGCTTGTGCAGCCAGCCTTTAAGGCTTCAAAATTGAGAACATGCACCTGTGACACCTGTAGCTCCTGAGAGGCCGGTGCCTCCTGTGAGGCCTGCAAAAATGCACAAGACAAAATGTGATCCAGCCTCACTCCGCCACATTCCAAAGTTTGGGATCTTCAACAAAATTTTCATGTACACACAATTTGCACTTGAGTGTACGTTTACAACAGCTCTGACGCCTAGTAGATGACGCTCGCTATGGGCAGCTCAGGCTTTAGAGTGACACCTGTGACACCTGTAGCTCCAGTAAAGCCGGTCTCTCCTGTTAGGCCTGCACATTCCATCGGGCTTTGACCATCTTTACTCAACGTGAGTGTCAGCAGTGACTTGAGGGGTACTGCATGATATGGTTTACACACACATATGGTAATACACAAGAGAGACCGGCCTTTCGGGTGCTACGGGTATCACAGGTGCCTCCCTTACGTCTAATACTGTCCGTAACGACATACATGTACGAGGCCATCAGATTCGTTGTAGATGTAGTGTGCATATGTTGATTGCCATCCATTCAATGCGCTGGGCATTTAGGGTGCCAACTCACCATTTGCATCTACATGTCTTATGGGAGGTACTGGACTCTCGGGAACCACAGGTGGCACAGGTGCGTCTTCCAAACCCCAACTAGCTGCATATCTCCAGCCTCTATCGGGGCACAGGGATATCCCAACTTTGCATCAGACTTGACATCCGGGAATAACATAATGATAACAAAGGTGACAGCGCTTGTGACGCGTAGGCCTCACCGGAGACACAGGCCTCTCGGGAGCTACAGGTGTCACAGGTTCGTCCTCCCAAGTGCTTATTCGAGCATATGCATAGGCATTGCACGACATGGATATTCATTGTATGCAACATGATTAATAACAGGGCCACTATGGTGTTGCCATAACAACTTGCGGGTGAACTCTGACAACATGTCTTGAAGACTTGCGGTGTGCAGGGCTCACAGGGGGCACCGGCCTTTCAGGAGTCACGGGTGCCACAGGTGTCTCCTACAAACTTAATATTGCCCATTGCAAGCTGCATCTACAAGGCAATCAGGCTTTTTACAGATTTAAGTGAAATGCATAGTGTGTTTGTGTGGCTTCTACTTCGAGTCGTTGTAATGTGCCAGAGATAGCGATTCAATCATATCTTCCAAACCTCAGCTAGCTGCATATCTCCCACCTCTATTGGCGCAAAGGGAAGTCTTTACTTTGTATCAGACTTGACATCCGGGATAAATATACCGATAGCAAAGGTGACAGCAGTCCTGATGTGTAGGCCTCACCGGAGACACTGGCCTCTCGGGAGCTACAGGATTCACAGGTATGTCCCTTCTTAGCTGGCATCAAAGGATTCTTGATTGCACCTCATGGTATGCATAGTGCTGTAGGCCAAGTATCACAACACGATGCATTACTAAATCACGCCCCAGACCTCGACACCCTGAGGCGTCAATATGTTGTTCTACTTTACTGTAATCTATCTTTGGGTGGCGTTATATATGCAAATGCCTTTCGACACACACATAGGATGCGCCACGATGCTATCCAGAAAGTGCCATGATAGGCGAGCTGACAGTGGTTGGGATGTGCAGGCCTCACAGGAAGCACTGGCCTCTCGGGAGCAACAGGTGTCACAGGTGATGCACAAGGCGGCTTCCCGAAGATGAATCACTGGATGCACATGCCAATTGTGCATAGGCGCAAGGAGACACCCAAATCATGCATCACCCTTGTTCTTCACGAAGGGTCTTTTGTAACGACATTCACAGCCTCTTGGGAAGTGCAGGCATCACAGGAGACACCGGCCTTTCAGGCTCCATGGGTGTCACAGGTGCGTCCTCACAATATCAGCAGCCGGCTGCGCACGCCTAGTCATGGCATGAAAGAGGCACCCATAGCCTGCGTCAGACATATCATTTAATGAGGGGCTTATCATTGCAGAGTCGATATTATCTGAAATATGCAGGCGTCACAGGAAACACCGGCCTCTTGGGAGCTACTGGTGTCACAGGTGCGCCGCCTAAGCTTGAATGCCTAGTGCACACACATACTATGTAGTATATATGCAGTGACGCCGCGCAGCAAGACACCAACAGCATGCACCACGCCTTATAGGCTGTTGTCACAAGAATGTTGACAAGACTTGGGGTGCGCAGGCCTCACAGGAGGCACGGGCCTCTCGGGAGCTACTGGTCTCACAGGTGTCTATCTAAAGTCTGATATTGTCCGTGGCGAGCTTAATCTACATACCATATGTTATGTTGTTGGTTCTTCTGAGATGTGCAATATTATGTGCTGCAATCGTGGGTTATTTATGTCCCATCCCTTGGATTTGCAGGCCTCACAGGAGGCACCGGCCTCTCAGGAGCTGATGGACGCACTGGTGTGTCCTCTTGATGCCAAGCGCCTATGATCACAGTTCAACTGATGATCATGTTGACTGGCCCAAGACTATATTCAACCATATTGCAGGACCTATCTCATGTACGACATACTATGCCATGTTTCAAACAACCTTATAGATTGAAGTCCAGGTCACATGCCTCCTTTGATACATTGCCCATTGGACACTAAATACAACCCTGTATGATTGTAGGTAGAACTGGAGCCACCGGGTTGACTGGATCTTCCGGAGTCACAGGTTCTCCTCTTTGCTCTCCCAAAGTTTTTTGCCCACCTTCACCTCTTTAAATGGTGCGGCAAGTGCTTGTAGCATGGACATGTGCGGTTTGAGGGGGGACAAAGATTTTGCGCCCAGACTCTCAATAGATGTCATAGATAGAATTGTGTGCCGGTGCAGGTGCAACTCCATCCCTTCAAGTGCTGGCGGCTGGGGGGGAAAACGCAAGCGCTCTGGCCTTTGCTTCTTCCGAGAGGTTCAACCCGACCACATCGACATGGGCACTCACAACAGGTACCATGAATGTCGCAAGGGATCAGTTCGGGATGGTGTTGCTTACCGATGGCACCGTCTTAGCGGCTGGCGGTTATAGCGGCTTTTTCCCCGGCCCCGGCAACCCCGGCTATCTGGCCTCTTCCGAGGTGTACAATCCTGTCACCAAGACTTGGGCGCTCACAACAGGAAGCATGAACACAGCTCGGTCAACATTCCAAATGGCGCTGCTCTCCGATGGCACTGTCTTGGCGTCGGGGGGAAACGGCGGGACCGCAGGTTACCTTTCCTCTTCTGAAGTCTACAACCCTGCCACACAGACTTGGACGCTTACAACTGGTAACATGAATACGGCCCGGGATGAATTCCAGATGGTGCTTCTAAGCAATGGAAGAGTCTTGGCAGCTGGAGGTTTTGACAACATCGGCACTACTCTAGCTTCGTCCGAGCTATACAATCCCATTACCAAGAGCTGGACCCTTACAACAGGTAATATGAACGTGCCCCGAAAATACTTTGCGATGGTGCTCCTCTCTGATGGCACGGTGCTCGCGGCTGGGGGTTACACCACCGGCAACACGGTCATAGCGTCATGTGAAATCTATAATCCCACCACTCAGAGTTGGACGCTCAATACAAATGCGATGAACACTCCTCGAAATGAATTCCAATTGCTGTTGCTCTCTGATGGCACGGCGCTAGCAGCCGGGGGCTCAACAAGTGCCATTATATTGGCCTCTTCTGAGGTGTACAATAGCGTCACCAAGACCTGGACGCCTACAGCTCCCATGAATGTGGCCCGCATTGAGTTTCAGATGGCATTGCTGCCAGACGGCACAGTTCTTGCGGCTGGGGGCCAGGGCAACACCGGCCTACTTGCTACTTCCGAGGTCTACAATCCAACCACATTGAGTTGGGTGCTCACAAAGGGTAGCATGAATGCTGCCCGTGCCTTGTTCCAAATGGTTCTTTTGCTGTTCTAGGGAACATGCTCACGCCTTCAAGGCAAGTTGCCAGCCTAGTGAGCAACAAGCAGACAATTAGCTAGTTACCCCCCATCACCGTGACTAGCTATAGACTGTGAATTGCTATATGGAATCGATAGCATTTGAGGGTCTATAGCAAATGCTTTGGGCGTTATTGCTACATCTTTTTCTTGGCATACTGGTCATGCTTGATGGCTCAATCCAAAATCTTTGGTTCATGTACCAAATATTAAATCAAATGTCTGAACTTTGCAAATGATAAATGACACCAACACAAGTTGACGTTTCTACTAACACTAGAGTGCATGAGTTTGCGTAATGCATCATGGTGATGATCTTATGCACATCGCTGAAGTGTGTGGACGGCTGTATGCAGCGTGGCCGATTGCGTGTGGCATGCATGGCGGGCAAAGTCTTAAATGGTCACCGTTGTGTCAATGCATTCCTCTATACCGCTAATGCCATTGTGTGTGGCAGCTTGAGATGTCCTTCGCGCTCTCTTTGGATTTGAGGTCAAAGTTGAAAACATGAAGTTGAGATAAATGTCAACTCGAGAGTAAACATCGAAATTTGCAGTTGCTAGAGGAAAGAAATTAACACCAGACTTTGCAGCAGCACTAGTTCGAAGTCTGATATGACAGAGTGTTGCCATACATTTAATGTAGGGCAAGGTGCTCAGAGCATTTGTAAGCGGTCTTATGGTGTGAAATTTCCTGACCAGACCTGCTGGCTGTTAGCCTAAAGGCCTCCCTTGCATGCTGACAATGTGCCTATAGGTTAAAAGTGGGTCTCCTTGCAAGCACAAGGTGAGGGACAAGGTGATGAGTTGTGTCATCTGTAAGCGGTCTGATGGTCTGAGCAAGAGACAGCTCACTTTCGCCTCTCTCTTCGTAGGCCGGCCGTCCGTGTGCAGTGCCACAGTCATAATCAGCGTGTGCAGCATCTGAATCCCCAGCCATGCTTGTTCCTCAACGACTGCAGCAGGGCACATCTGGGTCAGAATCCATGTTGATGTCACATTTTCTGTGGGACCTCATCATCCCAAGCTGTCCGAAACGTGCTCTATGTATGGTCGTCAGGGACGAAAGCTGCGCGCGTTGCGCAAGTGGCGCTCGTCGTAAGAGCAGGACTCCTGCTAGACATATGGTGCCTACTATTGCAGAAAACACAACCGCTGACGGAAGTCCCAACTGCTGCGCTCTGAAGATAGGCCCTGGATAGTTGCATGTCCAAGCTTGGAAGCATGCTTTAGACTGTCAACACCGCAGGCACTGCATGAGAGGTGAAACACTTACCTTAACGACTGGGTAATCGTGTTGCCAGCCCTTTTTGGTGCCAGCGCCCTTTGTGGGAAAGATTCTGCTCACGTCCAGCCCATACTTGGCCTGCGTCATACATCGCACTGGTGAGCACAGCGCTCAGGTGTTGGTGCTCTTGCTTATCAGAAGCCCTGAGAGAGTCACTAGTGGGTCGTAGCGGCAGGAGTTTATGCAACCAGGATATGCACTGCATGGCAAGCGAGAAGCTCCGACATGCTGATAGCTGTTGGCACGGCGTTGAGCGGCTTGTGGGCACGCGCATACGGCTGCCGCAGTGGTATCGACACAACACACTGCCCGTGAGTCCAGACAGATCGCGCAGAAGGAGATTGAGCTTCAGGATCGACAGGGCCTTTTTGCTGTCTGCATTAGAGCAAAACAGCGTGGTCAACGGCTCCGCGGCTGACAACCCATGATACAGCCAAGTGAGTCAGAAACTCAAGCTGTAGTGCACTGTACAGACCGTGTGACCCGGAACGCACCCTGTGTACAGCTGTGGACGCCAGACAATGGTGGACGACAAAGAGGGCCGAAGCACGCCTAGCAGCCCGCCCACATTTGAAGTAGAAGGTCACACCACGTCTTGCAAAGAGTTCTGACGAGGAATCTGAGCAGCTGTCGGGTGCCCCCTGTCGCTGTTCAAGCTGCTTGTTCGTCAGCTGTCATTTATCGTCGTACAGGCAGGTGCTTTTGTGTGACAACGCGCCTTGACCAGTGAAGAAGGTATTATTGCAACCATGCAAGTGCTGTAGAGCCTGCAAGCTGTTGAAGCGGCCTATACTGTCTTTCTGAGAAAGGATTGTACGCCTCACGCAGGTTGGGAGACAGACACGCTCCTTCAGCGCGAAAGGGCCACCTGAAAGGGCACTCCTCGGATAGATTGACTACAAGGCGTTCCATCTTCTTCCCAGAGATGGATATGCGATTGAGGTACATGAGGGCTCTCCTGTCCTGTTGCTGCTGCAGACGACAAGTATCGTCTCTCAAAGACCCAATTTTTAGATGTATGGTACAAGAGGCTTGCACGTTCCGCACTCAAGTCGACACAAGCGAGCGCAGTGTCTAGTGACACGCCACATGTGTGTCCTCCAGACCTCTGTGCCATCATGACTTGAGAGCCTTCGCTCACGAGGTCCTTCTCGATGTCCTGCGGTGTTCTCAGTCATCGGCTCTGACCGTTGACTCACCTACGCAGGCCCCCGGGACATTGTAGCATGAGAGCTTTCTATCGACACCTTCGTTTCTTTCTCACGATGTCGCTGCTCTTGTGCGGAGATGCCAATTTCCAAGGTGGAAAGCATCATTTATTTGAGCATGCTTTGCCTATGTGTGCTTCAGGCTTCAAGCTTCACCATGAAGTACTTGAGCGTGAGCAACATGCAGGAGGAAGACTCAACGCTCCTGAGAATGTCTATGACAGCGTCACAAGGGGCGTGGTAGGCGAAGTTGGGCGATTTCTGCCGGCAAATAAACGCGAAGTTCAGGATGACAAGGCTGCTTTTGTGGAGTACAAGAGCGAGACTGAAAACTATAAGAACAGAACCGACATTGTGATTAACACCCTTGTTGCGAAGATCAACTCCTTGACCCCGGTATGAGTCTGATGCTTCCCCTGCAATGCATGCAGATCTTGCAAACCTCTGTAGGCAGAGCGTAACTTACATTGCATTCAATCCAGGGTTACAATGGTACCAACGGATTGGACGGGATCAATGGAACAATGGGTGCGCATACAGAGAAGTGCATGATGCTCCTCTCAGAGGCTGGCTGTTGCTTGATTATTTGGGCTCGGCTTCTTCTCTTTGCATAGTGCATCACCTTCGTCAGACATGCCGCATACTCACGGCGTACTAGCCATATTGATGCCAAGCAACTCTTTGCAGGCGTCACAGGAGCCACGGGTCTTACTGGTATGCATTCTATGTCGTCTTTGACATCGATTGCCAAGATGCAACTTGAACAGCAAGGTCATCGTGGAAGTCATATATGCGAGACTGATGGCTAGCCAAGCGTGATTGCCAGGCATCTCTGTTTGCAGGTTTCAGAGGCGAACAGGGCCTCACAGGACAGACAGGTCCATCCTTTGCACATGGCATTTTTCTTTGCACGCGCCTCACAAAAGTGTCACAATGTGTCTAGGACAGCATGCAGGGACAGCTGTGTAACACCATCATCAACACACACTGAGCTGTGTTATCATGCTTGTTTACAGGGCTCTCAGGATCCACAGGGTTCACCGGAGTCAATGGCCTGATTGGGGCCACAGGCTTCACAGGTTTGTTCTACATGTCCTGTATAATTATCTGACTGAAAACTTGCAAGGAAAATCAACTTATAATATGAACGCCCTGTCGAGGTCTGGGGCATAAATTAGGAATGCATTGTGCTGGAGTGCTTGGCCTCCTGCACAATGCATACCATGAGGTGCAATTAAAACCGGGCCCCTCGAAATCACACCTCTGGTATCAGGTGACGTCTGTGTTGTATGCATTGTTGGTTGTGTGATGGCGGCATCATTTGACAAGCTTATTTTACCATAGTACCGAGTGCGCGTGTATATTTAGCAAGCATGCCCGCGCGGCTTTGCGGGCGACACCAAGTTGTTGCAGTGCGTGATCTGTTCCGAAAGTAGTTGCTCCAACCCCAGAGATCTTGCAAGCTTGTACAATGTCACTGCACAGCTGACAGCCTCATTGCTTTGCAGGGTACACTGGAGCTACAGGCCTCACAGGTGTGTGTTGCTTGCATGTTCTACTTTGCACACGACTTGCTTTCTGCAAAGTGTTGCGGATACCTCATAGGATGTCCCCTTGCTCCAAGGTTCTGATGGCTGGTGCTGCCATGCCTAGTCAGTGGTGGGGTGCTTTTGTAGGTTATACAGGATCTGTAGGCACCACAGGTTCCACAGGCTTCACAGGTTTGTCCCGCATATCTTGCATCCCAACATCTCCATCTCATTATGAGATGCCACATTGCGGCAAAGCGCTTCAGTCCAAGATGAATGCTGTTATGCCCACAGTAGGTTTATACTGCTCTGAAGAGGCTCCCATATCTCAAGAGGTGTTACAGCACGCACCGCACATGTGTCCATGAGCATACGCTTAGGACCTTCTTGTTTGACTAGCAAGTGTGATGCCTAGCAGTCAAGACACATGATATTACCACTGAGTCAAGCCTTCCAGGAATATTTGATGTGATGATATAATTGAATATTTGACCATCACTTGTCGTTGGTTTTATAGGAGGCACGGGCACTTCAGGAGCCAAAGGTGGCACAGGTAGAGATCTCCTCAACCGGTCTACACGGAACCTTCTCAAGACACTTACCTCTTGCAAGCACCTTTTGGTATTTCCATCCTACCCGGCATACTATCTATGCATTCAATATGGTGTGCAGGCCTTACCGGAGGCACTGGCGTATCAGGCAGCACCGGATCAACTGGCGTGCCTGGCAGCACTGGATCAACAGGTGTGCCGTAAAAGCGCAACGGCAAACAGCGTCACATAGTACGTCATAGCTGATGCTGCCGCTGAATGTGCAATGCCTTACGCAAGAAAAGGACCTGTGTCGGTTACTTTGTGGCCTTGGATGTGTAGGTCGTACAGGAGGCACGGGATCGTCTGGGACCACAGGTGTCACCACCGCCATGTCCGTGGACTCAAGCTCCCCCTGTTTTCCAACCAGTCATGGTCTCCATTGTAGCGGCTGGCGACAGAACACACTATGGTCTTGGGATGTGCATATGCAATGCACCAGCCGTTGCGTACTGCACCCGTACTACAATGTAATACAACCTCCTAGGCTCCTAGGCTGCTCGAGCTACTTCCAGACTCAAAATATTTATGTGGCTTTGCAGGCGGTACGGGAGGTACCGGCCTCTCGGGATCTACCGGTGTGCCCGTTTGCCCTTCCTTTCTGCACCTTCCCTTTTCATGTAGCAAAGAGGACATGTGTACCATGTATGACACCTGTTTTATAAATGGGTGCTATTTTATGGATTGACATCTGTCAAGTTTGCAGGCCTTACCGGAGGGACCGGGGTCTCAGGAAGCATGGGTACCACTGGTATGCTTTTCACATTGCAATTGGCAGATACCTTGTCACTCTATGTACCCCGCGTCGCATGCTTCCTAGCACATTCATTGGCATGTGTAGTGCCTAGCATTATGATGGATGTTGTCATCAGTACCTAGCACCGTGGTGGATGATGCAATAACCACAGAATTCACGATCTCATGCGTAATGATACCTTACAGACACATCCGTTGCTCTTTTGTTCTAGATCACGGGGTTCAACAGTGCCTTCCCATAGCTAACTGGCCATGGCTGGCCAGCCTCACGAAACATGCAGCAGATCGACCTTGGAAAAAGTTGCAACAGCTCACACTTGACCCAAATCTCCTAAGGGTCTGCTTTCGTCGAGATGGCTAAAGCTAGCGCGGAAGTGCAGGGCTCACAGGTGGCACCGGCCTCTCTGGAGCTACAGGTGTCACAGGTAATCTCCTCCCCAATTCTTGGTTGCACATGCCAAATATGCCATAGTGCAAGGAGGCACCATATCATGCTGTACGCTCCGGTTTACTGCTGACACCCACGTTGAGTAAAGATGGTCAAAGCCCAATAAAATGTGCAGGCCTAACAGGAGAGACCGGCCTTACGGGAGCTACCGGTGTCACAGGTGTCTCTCTTAAGCCTGAAATTGCCCATGCAAGCTGCATCTAGATACACGCTCACATGTGAAATGCATGCACATAAATCTCTTGCTGAAGATCCCATTTCTTGGCACCTGCCGGAGACTGAGGCGAAACCTCACTTCATCTCTGCATGCAGGCCTCACCGGAAGCACCGGAACTACAGGTTTCACGGGTGAGCATCAAACCTCAACGGCGGGCTGGATGCATATGCAGAACATGCAGCGGCACAACGGGACACCCATATCATGCAGTCCGGTTTAGTTCGTTGTTAATGACCTGTATTGAGTAAAACTGTTGCTGCATTGAATCATATCGATACGAAATGTGATGTGCAGGCCTCACTGGAGAGACCGGCCTTTCGGGAGCCACGGGTGTCACAGGTGCAAATTCCCATTATTGAGGCCTTGAAGACTAGCTGCACAAGCCGATTCTCCACCCGAAGACACCTTCTGCATGCATCACTCTTGGTAGTCAGTATGAATCATAGAGTCAAGACATTCAGACACATATGAAATGTGCAGGCCTCACAGGAGGCACCGGCCTGTCTGGAGCTACCGGTGTCACAGGTGTCTCTCTAAAGCCTGAAATTGCCCATGCAAGCTGCATCTGCAAGTTGTCAATTTTATTGTGGACGCACATACAAATGTGAAATGCATGTTCATAATTCATACGCTGAAGATCCCAATTATTGGAATGTGCTGAAGCTTGAGGCAATATCACACTTCATATGTGCATGCAGGCCTCACCGGAGGCACTGGCTTTTCTGGAGCTACTGGCTTCACAGGTATTGTAGTACATATTCCCACTGGATTGGCAATCTCAAAAGCTGGCTGCAGTACCCAACTTGAAGTAAGGTTATGGGTATGGGTGGAATCCACCCAAATACACCCGCTGCATGCCATGGCATGCATCACTCTAGTATTTCAGTGAAAATTTTGACTTTGACTCTAAGACGCACACGGTGTGCAGGTCTTACCGGATCCACTGGCCTCTCTGGAGCTACGGGTGTCACGGGTGAGCTTCAAACCTTGACGGCAGGCTGGATGCATATGCAAAACCTGCAGCGGCACAAAGAGACACCCATATCATGCAGTCCGGTTCAGTGTGTTGTTAATGACCTGTATTGGGTAAAACTGTTGCTGCATTGAATCATATCGATAAGAAATGTGATGTGCAGGCCTCACTGGAGAGACCGGCCTTTCGGGAGCCACGGGTGTCACAGGTGAATCTCCCCAACCTTTATAGCTAGTTGCATGTGCCAAATATGCCGCGGCACAAGGAGACACTTATATCATGCATACCGCTTGTTACCTACTCCAGTTGAGTAAAGAACACCGCCAGACGGGCGTGGTGGCGTGGTTTCAATCGTGCAATACAGTATATTCGGAGGGCTTTCCTAATCAGATTACTACCATACGTTGGGATGTGCAGGCCTCACAGGAGAGACTGGCCTTTCAGGAGTCACCGGTGTCACAGGTGCATGTTCCAACCTATAACAATGGCTGTATAAGCCAATTCTCTACCGATGCAAATATGTATTCAGTGGCGGCACCGCTCTCAACTTTTGAACAGCACAATGCCTTAGCAAAACTGACAAGACGTGTGGTGTGCAGGCCTCACAGGAGGCACCGGCCTCTCGGGTGCTACGGGTCTCACAGGTGCCTTCAAAGTCTAACATGACCCGTGACAACATACATGCCCAAGGCCATCAGACTCCTTGTAGATGTAGTGTAATCAATGCGCCAGGCATTGAGGGTGATATCTTACCATTTGCACTTACAGGTCTTACGGGAGGTACTGGCCTCTCGGGAACTACAGGTGTCACAGGTGCGTCCTCCATATCTCAACTAGCTGCATATTGCCAACCTCCACAGGCGCGAAGGAAAGTTTCTACTCCGCATCAGATTTCTACAACTGCGAAGAATGTGATGATGATTGACTTGACAGCAATTGAAATGTGTAGGCCTCACCGGAGACACCGGCCGCTCCGGAGCTACGGGTGTCACAGGTGCGTACCTCTGACTTGCCAGCTTCAAGCAGGGCTTATGCACAGGCGTTGCGCAATGTGACATCCACAGCATGCAGCACGCCTGACATCTGATCAAGAGGTTGCCATAGCAAAGCTGACAAGACATGTGGTGTGCAGGTCTCAGTGGGGGCACCGGCCTTTCAGGAGCTACGGGTGCCACAGGTGTCTCCTTGAGTCTAAGGTTGCCCATGGCGAGCTACACCTCCAAGGAATGCATTCTGTTATGACTTTGATCAGGAATATACACCGTCACGTGCCAGTATTAGATATTGACGTTAATTTAAGCCCTCTGGATTTGCAGGTCTCACAGGAAGCACCGGCCTCTCAGGGGCTACAGGTCGCACCGGTGTGTCTTCTTGATGTCAAGTGCCTATCATCACACTTGCATATATGAAAGCAAGCACGATGAAACATTGATGCATGCACACACGACATACCGGAGAAGTGTCATTACAGCAAATTTCACAGTCATTTGGGGTGTAGGTCTTACAGAAGGGACCGGCCTCTCAGGCGGTGCAGGTGAGTTTGCAGCTCATTTCGGACATGGCATACCAACTATAACACACGCTGGCACCGCTAGTTCTTTAGCACTCCTTCTTATGATGATTTAAATATACCTTGATCGTTGTCATAGTTTCTCATGGCTTGAAGGCCACAACACAGTCTGATCGCAGATGGCCTCTATGCAAATAGACGTTTAGCTGCAATGTGCTGTTGGCAACCAAAAGGGGCTTTGAGATTGGTTTGTGCGCAGCAGGTTCTCAATCCCTTCAGCTCCTCGCAGCAGGGGGAGAACAAGTTAGCACTCAGGCCATCATTGCCTCGTCTGAGCTGTACAATCCTCCCAACCAGACTTGGTCAGCTACAATTGGGCCCATGACCACATCACGCACTTTCTTCCAGATGGTGCTTCTATCCGGCGGTTCTGTGTTAGCAGCTGGGGGTCAGACTGGAACTACCCCGAACCCTCAGACAGTGGCAACTTCCGAAACCTACAACCAAGTCACCCGGACTTGGGCGGCCACTGCGGGAACAATGACCACACCCCGGAGCTTCTTTGCAATGGTATTGCTTTCCGATGGCACAGTGCTAGCTGCGGGGGGAGTTAGCAATACGGGTACTACTCTTAGCACTTCCGAGACCTACAACCCTGTCACCCGGACGTGGACAGCAACAATCGGAAACTTGAACACGGCCCGTGATGCTCTCGCACTGGTCTTGCTCCCTGGCGGCACGGTACTAGCAGCTGGTGGAGAGACCAACGCCGGTGTCTCTCTTTCCTCTTCCGAAATTTACAACCCTGCCACCCGGACGTGGACGACCACTACGGGTTCTATGACCACAGGCCGGGCCTTCCTTGAGATGGTGGCGCTCTCTGATGGCACAGTGCTTGCGGCTGGGGGATTCAACAACGGGGCCTTGTCCTCTTCTGAAGTGTATACCCCGACCACACAATCTTGGGCGGCAACAGCTTCTCCTATGTTCAATTTCCGGCACTTTTTCCAAATGGTGTTGCTCCTCGATGGCACGGTTTTGGCAGCTGGGGGTTATGATAGCATCGCCCAGCAGACTGCCGAGATCTACAACCCTATCGCCCGGACTTGGGCTGCCACATCACCAATGAACACTGCCCGGGCAGAATTCCGGATGGCGGTGCTTGCTGATGGCAGAGCCTTAGCGGCTGGGGGTACCTCTGGCCTCGGCGTTTGCCTTGCCTCTTCCGAGGTATACAACCCTACCACACGAACATGGGCAACTGTGGGACCCATGCTAACGGGCCGATGTGATTTCCAGATGGTGCTCTTACTCTTTTGAGAAGCCCAAAACCCCAATGACACACATACGCGGGATATAGAAGCCAGATTTTGAGGGGGAAGCCACCCGCAAGGACCACCCAAAATGTCGTGAAGTGAGATGAAGCATGAAGCCGAGAAGAATATGATCAAGTCAAGGAAGTTACTTTTGAGATACCCTTTTGGTACAATTTGGATGTAACCGCGAGTGGCGCTAGTACTGGTGCTGTTTGATGCGCACATCCGAGGAGTCCTTGCATGTGACAGGATTTATACAAGATAATGAGGTCACAAATGCAATCTCATAAATACAAAATAGCATATATAGTGATATCATTGTGACATGAGACTGAATGAGTGTGATATTGAGTAGCCAATTCAAAAGTGTGAAGCTCTGAGTAGCTGATGACATGGAAAATGGAAGGCAGATGATGGTCTTGAAGCTGGATGAAGGTCTTAGCCACATTCTGGGAAGCTACTTTAGCAGGATCTAGGCAGCTGTCTGCATTACGTAAGGTTCGGGTATAAAAGCAGAGTCATTTATCATACATGTAATACGCTTAAGACCGACGCAAAGCTCTGGCATAGTCTGAGCACACGGCTGTCACTGTCCACGCTACTCCGCATTGCCACTACGATAAGTGTGCACCTGCAGTACCTATCCTAACCCCGGCAATACTTAAAACCTGTGACCCGTGAAGTATACATGTGAGATCATACCTGCAACGGTGTTGCACCGACCTCGACCGACAACCCTCAACCTCCTGCAACCTTTGCTCTCCCCCGCATCCTAAAGGCAGCCTCGGGCCCACCCGCCTCTAAGCTGACCTCTGCACTACTTCGTCAGGCCGTCTACGAGCAAATTTAGTGATCTTGCCTCACGGCACCCTGTCCGGATGCCATATCATGATGACATTCCGAAGTGCATGAAAGCCAATGATAAAATTGCAACATCAAGAAAGCCATGCCGTGGTAGGTTCTGGCAAAAGTAAGGTCACCGTCACAAGAGTTGCCGGGTGGCCAAAGCCTATGCTACGTCTAAGTGGACACTTTTTGGGTCGCTTCTGTCATGAAGCAAGTGTACCTTCGTTTGTTGGCTATCAAACAAGCATTCCGTGTAGCCGCTATCAAGCAAAGCATGCCAATGATGAAGAAAGCTCCCTTTGGGATTACAAATGTTGAACGGCTCAAGCTTGGACTTCATACATGTTTCAGTTCATACATAACTAGCAAGTCAGATGCCCAGGTTCAAGCCTCCACTATACCAAGCTAAAACCTCAACAGATTCTCCATGACTTAACATTGACCGTAGAACCCCCAAGAAGACATCTTGTTGGATCATTGCCAATCTCGAGCTGACAAAAAGAAACCTGCTGAGTGGGCTGTGTGGGGGCTCTCTCACACAGAGCAAGTGCAACATATGTACGCACAAGCTTGTGATTTGGCGTGCAGCTGACAGTGCACCAAGACACAAAACAAGGCCAACAATTGTAAGTTAAGCAACCCTCTTAAGTCAGGGTCGTGCCAAACCCAAAGACGCCCGCATGCTTATGCAAATGATGGCTCCCAACACAACCATGCGGAATCACAGATATTTTCGTGCCTTCGGGGGGATCCGAACTGGCAACCTGGCGATTAGCAATCGCTCTGCTAACCACTCGAGCAGGCGCCGACGCTGTGTGTATGACTTGCCTAGTACAATATCTCCATAGAGCAGTACACTCAAATTCCCGACCTTTACATGCCCGTGATGGTCTGCCTTTGCCGTCGATGTCAGGAGTTGCCAGATGAGTTGCATGATAATTCCTGTACCAGAAATATATATATGATAAATGTTAGATGCCCGGTTGACCGATAGTAACTGAAATCGCAGTGGATGCTCCGATGACAGGGCAGCTTCCCCATGGTTCGCGGGTGTGCTTTCGTTCCCAAGGAAGATGCCTGCTTGAGGTCAACCCCCAGTCTACACAGACTTCTTGGGCCTTCACTGGATTACTGCTGTTGCTCCCAGCACTTGCCTCTCACGAAAATACCAGCAAGTGGCCTTGGCTTGGTTGCTACTTCTGTTGGGCACCATGCTATCTCGCCTGTAGGCGCCATAGCTAGGGTTCCTTATCACCCAAGCTCTTGACCATGGCTTTGATGGGAACCAACTCATCAGACTCGACCACCCTTAGCTCCAAGTCTTCGCCCCATCCACGCAGTTTCTGTCGAAGACCTTGATGACGCGCACGTGGGTCTACATGTCTCTCAACCTCCGCAGGAACGGATATTTCATGTCCCCATAGCCCCGTTAGGAACGCAGCAGGGAAGCAGTTCACTGCAAGACAGACACCCACGTCACCCTAATTTCGTGCCTTCGCAAATGCTCCGAGTACATGCTTCCTACAGGGTGATACGTGACGCATTGTCGGCCGAAGGCACATCCAGCATCGTCCCTTTGCAGATATGTACGAATGCCTCCTCACGTGCGCCTCCCAGACTCCGAACCTCGCAGCTCCACCGCTCGCTCTCCATGAGGCCCTGAACTTGCAGATGGTTCAAGACTCCTTTCTTGCATATTCCGGCCCACCCCTGACTGTCATGCCTCCTCACGGAAGTGTGAGACAACTTCAGGACTATTTTATAGTGACGCACCTGGGCACAGTATTTGATCTTCCGGATGCCGTACACACTAGCTCGTGCCATTGCATCTGGCACATTTCTCCCCATGGCGTGCTGCTGCCCACACGGCACGCGCACGCCCAGCGGCTGCCGGACACATCCGGCCATGCCACCCAGGACTCCCCTGGACAGTCCTCTCTCCCGGTTCAGGGAGGCCGCAATTGCACTCAACCCGGTCTGCGCCATTCTTGCCAACACCGTTCTTACTATCCCCATCGCGCTGTACTTGGAGGTCAGCTGCTTTCGGAACCCACCGTATCTTCTCCCCAACCGACACCCTAAGCACACCCTAACAAGTAAGGGTCCTACGGACCACCGCCAGGTGACCTATGGTACGCGTCGTATCGCCACCTTTCCCCCCTCCTTCCGCCAGATGTACGGTAAATCCCCGGTAACTCCTATACCACGTACGGTAAAACTTAACCGATTTATAGCCCACGAACCCTCACGGTTTCCAACCACTTACCATGACACCTTACGCGTCGTAATTTTCTGCTGTCATATGACACTGTAATGACAGTGCTCCCTGTAAGGCTGTTTTTGACACCAAAGGGCCCGTCAGGGTTACAGCCAGGTGTGGGTGCCACAGGCGGAAAATCCGGGAAAATGGGCCTCATTCATGGTAATATCCCCTGTTTGGTGGGGTAAAAGTGCTTTAGCCACATCCACAAGTGACTAATGCAGCCTAAGCCGGGGTATTGAGACGGCAAAAGGGCAAGGTCTATTTAGGGAGGCCCTTAGCCAAAGCTCTTTGAGCAATGCTGACTGGCAGAGTCACCAAAAGGTGCCACCTTTGGCAATAGGTGATAGTTCGTGCCAAATCAAGCACCCACAGCTGCCAAGATTGGCAACCAACAGGCCCTAGAGCCCCCAGCTGTAAATTACAGTGAACGGGGGTGTCATATGACGCCTTACGCGTAATGGCGTCAGATACACCTGTCATTACGACACCAAATTTCAGATTACGGTAATTTCACAACCCTACCCACAACACACTGTTGGTTGTGCTAGGCTGCACACGAGGGTTCCTTGACTCAGCACTCAAACGAATGTGAGCGTTTACAGCCCCTGTTAATATTGGCCGGGTAAGATTCCAAATGGTAGTGCTTGCTGATGGCACAGCAATGGCGGCTGGGGGATATAATGACCTTGCCTTGGCCTCTTCCAATGTACATAGCCCTACCACCCGAGCATGGTCAACGGTGGGACCCATGATGACAGCTAGGTCTGATTCTCAGGTGGTACTCTTGCTCTTTTGAGCAGCTCGATGGTCAATGAACAGACAAATATGGTATGTAAAGCCCTTCAACGCTACAAATTGTTTTGCACCACTTGGACTAGTATAAGGTTGTGCAATAAGGCTATGCTCCTGTTGTGCTTGGATACTATCCAGTAGATAAGCTGACCGGTTCATTGTCTCGAGTTGTGCTTATTCCAAGTGGACGCCAACAATGACGATGGTAAAGAGAGCCTCTTGGACTATCAGGGCCTGACTACCTGCTTTTGAAACACACCCAGCATGTGCAATTGCCCACAGCCTTCACGATATTATCCCTAGATCTCAATGTAGCTTTCCCGTGACTTGACAACGATCAGCACTGAAAGTGGTGATGCTTAGAAGACATCAAGTGGTTCTATTGTTGGTCCAGCACATCTGCGCACAGCCATGTCATTTGGCAGACAGCTAGCAGTAGACCCAGAAGCAGGCAAGAGCCGAGAATCACAATCTGAGAACCCCTTTGAAGTAAAGCATGCGCAAGGCATGGAAGTGCAGCATTCTTGCGCACAGAAGGAGATAAAAGCACGTGATCTCAAAGTACTGGACTGCATACACAGGGTGCTTGAAACATGCATCTCCTCGTGCTTTCTTCCACATAACTCTAGTATATGACTGGGTCATGGAAAGCCTTTCATCGATGCCTGCCATGCCTGCCAAACTATTCTGTACCCAGCCTGGATGTAAGATGTCTCTCTGTACATTGCCAGCCTTTGCACGAGTGTCTCGTCACAGTGTGCAGCAGTTCTCCTACACCCAGAATTATCCATCTCTACCCTGTCACCGAATGATGGGCTACCGACAAAGGAAAGGAGAGAGGCACTGTGAACACCTCCTGAAGAAAGCACTCTGAGAAAAGAACGCAGCTGTTGACCTCTGACCAGAGATGACACTGAAAGTGGACGCTTGACATGCCGCACTATATGCCACACTGATACCAAAAGTGGATTCTCTCTCTGGCCTGAGCGCATTCTTGGGCTGCATGCTGGACCAGAGCAACCTCATGTGCAAGCAGAGACCTTGCACCCTCATAAGCTCCCAACACGTACGCCCCTTCGGGGTGAGCAAAATCCCTTGACCCATGCGCCCCTTCTGCCATGACAAGTGTAAAAAGCACCCAATCAACGCTGCTGCTTTGGAGTGTGTTTGAAAGCTTGGCGCCTGGAACAGCTGATCGCCATAAGCAGCCTAAGTAGAAGGGTGCTGGAACGCTGAAGAACCACACAGACCAGCGGCAAGCTTTGCATATGCAGTGCGTCCACTCAAGGGCTCTAGCTGGGCGGAGACGCTAATTAGCGCTTGGCTCCGCAGGCTCCATCTCTTTCAGCAGGCAAAAGCTCTCCTGACATATCTCAGGAACACACCGCGCTGTAATGGCGCGCAGGACATTCCTGGCGCGCCCTGGCATGTCTTGCGTTCAAAAGCCTACTAGGCTCTCATTTGCAACATTATCTCTGCCCCAGAGGCCCGCTCAGCCTCTCTCCTCACAACAGAAGGGGCCTCAAGGCTCCTGTAAGCTGATTGATGCATCCCCCTTATCAGACTCGCCGCCGCCAGACCCTATCCGCACAAGATCATGCGTCATGTTCTTCTGGAAGTCCTCCATGTGTCTAAGCAGGGTGGTGCCCGAGCAGCACAACATTCTCCCGGTGACGGCGTTCATGCTGTGCATGACCAGTCCCGCCAGCTGATGGGGTTTTGAGGGTCATCCAGGCCGATTATACACCCCGTCAAGACCTGCCGCCGCCACCGCTGAGCCCTATCCACACAAGGTCGTGAGTCACGTTCTTGTGGAAGTCCTCCAGGCGCCTGAGAAGGGCGTCGCCCCGGCGGTACAGCATCCTCCCGGTGATGGTGTCGACGCTGCGCATGACTTCGAGAGCGCCGAGACGCCCGTTCACGCCAGCCGACACCAAGCGCCAGACTAGCGACATGGACACCTCCGTCAGCAGCTCGACAGACCTGTACTCGTACAGCGATGCATCCAGGTACAGCGTCTCCTGCGCATGATAAAGGCATGTGTTAGCACCGCCTCAGGCAGCGACGTTCTGCACACATTGACATCTCAGTCAGCCGATCCCGTACTATTCCAGCAGAATGCATTCAGCAGAGTGTCTCCTGCACGCCTGCTAGCTTTTGCATCAGGCTAGAGAGCAGCACTGCTCTCACGGAAGATAACTGGCCGGAACATGCATACTGAAAGCGGACACTGGAAGGATCCTGCATCAAGCAACAGCCTGCATATGAAGTGATGTCCAGGTGACAGCGCCAGGGAATAGCAGCTCAGCATGCACAGCGGAGCACAGGTGCCTTGAGGGCCGGATTGTGTCACGCACATGATGACACTGAAAGTTGCTGACTGGATGCTGACGGCCTTGGATGCATGAGCCATAGGGTGATCAAGATGAATGTCATGCATCCAGCTGACGCATGGGTGACTCACCGCCATCGGAATGGGCAGGGCTGCAGCCCTGCGTATGTAGTGGAATGCCGCGGCAATGTGTACCAGCGCGCAGGTGTCGTTCATCGGTGTCGCGCCGGGCAGCGGGCTCGCCGGGCAGTTTGAAGTGGCCGACATGGCCGAGTGATAGTGTGCCAGGTCGTACAGCGGCTCCGCTCGGTATGGCAGCACCTCTGACGACCCGATAAGCTCCAGCCGTGGGTCCTGGCCCCAGTAGCGCTGCAGCTTGCCCTGCATGAGAGGCCTCCTAATTTCCAGATCATCGCTGCGGGCAGCCCGTGCTGCTCAAAAGGCCCGACTACCGCTGAAACTTGCCTCAGTCGAGGCACCACAGCCAAGTCTTCACATCCAATGTGCAAGTCAGCTTACAAAGAACTCTCTGCTGCTGTCCAAAACTCGTACAGGCCCGCCACCCTGGCATTATGGACAGAAGGCACCCTGCCAGGCTCACCCTCAGCAGACCTCTCACATAAAGCTCCTATAGGCTACCTCCCATGATGAGTCTCAATCAAAATGCACACTGAGCATGTCCACAGCTCTAGTACTTAAGAGAGAGGAATCCAATGGCATTGGGACAAGACTGATCCGCAAGGTTCTTGTATCATTTCTTGGATCATTTGTATTTTCAATTTGATAGATGCTGAGACATGCAAGTCAGACTCACCCTGCGCAGATGGCACTCGTAGAGCTCCTCAGGGGTGCCGCCCATGGTGAGCCTCTGCCCGTAGGCCTTGAAGGCCTCCTCCAGGTGCCCCACATTGTGGTGCATCACCGCCAGGAAGAACGCTGTGCGCTCGCAGCTGGCGTTTCGCGCGCGCTCCTTCATGAGCGTCGGCAGGTCGAACTGCAAGCAGAAACCAATGGTCATGTATAATCCCAGGATCAGGCCTGCTGACTGGGATCTTCTCCAGGTGCCCCACGTTGTGATGCATCACTGTCGGGAAGAAATGCTATGCGCTAGCAAGAAGGGTCTCTGCCTTCTCCCTGAGTGTTGGTAGGTGGACGCTGCGGAGAGACCATCATATAAGGCATCATATGGAGCACCAGGCCCAACAGATCACCGAAACCTATGCTGTGCCGTGAGCGGAACTTCAAGAGCGGCCCCACATGCTTCTGCCACAAAGTCATGTGAACAGGCTAATGTAGAAGTAGAAGAGGACTCCAGGCCGCTGCCACGATCTGCCTCTACATGAAAAGAAGTCTGCAACAGACCCACACATGGGTGCCCAAGGCTGTGAGCAGGGCAGCTCACCTCTGCCTGCCTCTTCGTAGGCCGGCCGTCCATGTGCAGTGCCACAGTCATGTTCAGCGCGTGCATCATTTGGTAGTCCCAGCCATGCCTGTTCCTCAGCGACTGCAGCAGGGCACCATTGATCTCAGTAGGCAGCTCAAAAGTTCTGCCATCTGCGCTAAAACTCATTCAGCTCCGGCACTCCCAGCCGTGCAGTTTCCTCAGCAACTGCAGCAGGGCACCAATGGCTTCAGAAGGCAGGCCACTGCAAAATGCGCTTGGCGCATATAAGTGTTTGGGGGCTGAAAAGCTTCTATATGTGCGCTAATACCCATTCACCATGTGTAGCATCTGGTACTCCCAGCCATGCCTGTTCTTCAGCAACTGCAGCAGCGCAAAATTTAGGTGAGGGGATGTGGTGATATGGCATCTCTCAGAACAGCGCATTGACTGAAGTTGTGTGAAACGTGCCAAAACATCTCTGGACGCAGGAACCCTCTGTGCAATGGAGAGCGCTGGAAATCACGGCAGAATTGTTCGCGATTGAGATGAAGACAAGCAGCGTCTTTTCTGCAGGCACGCAACCGGGGAGAACAGTCTGTGCTGCTTACATGGCACTGCTCTTGGAAGCAGGCCCTCTTCAAGGGCCATGCACATTTTCAGGGTCAAGATCAAGGCCCAGACTTGCAAGCATGCTCTGAGACCCCATCACAGCAGGAGAAGGCATGGAAAGGTGGAGCAAACACCTCCACGACTGGGTACTTGTAGTGCCAGCCCCTCTTGGTCCCAGCGCCCTTGGTGGGGAAGATCCTGCTGACGTCCAGCCACTCAATGCCATATTTCGCCTGCATCAATTATCGCGCTTGTCAGCAGGCCACACAGATGGCGGTCAGCACCTCAGGTCTAGCTGAAGCTACAGGATTGCTGGGATCCCATCACATTGCAAAGCAACTGGAGGGAGTCAGCCTCGCAGCATTACGCCTAAGAATTAAACCCCAGGGTGAGAGTATAATGAAGAATGAGGCCTCAACACAGCCCTGAAGCAGCAGTTGCATGAGGCAGCTGGAGCAAGCTTACAACATACACTCACTCCACTCTGAGACTGGAAAAATCCAACTCCGAGAACTTATGAAACCACATGGAATACTTGTGGACGGGGATCCTCACCACAGCCCTAAAGCAGCGATTGCAGGAGGCCGTTGGGGCAAGCTCACAATGGAACACCATGCGCTGGGCAAACGCGCGCAGCCGCCACGCGTTGTGCACCGTCACGTCGGCGTCCGCCATGAGCACCCACTGCGTCCTGTTGCCGTGCGCCTGCATAGGCAACGAGGACACATTATCTTGCAGTGGAACACCATGCGCTGGGCAAACGCGCGCAGCCGCCACGCATTGTGCACCGTCACGTCGGCGTCCGCCATGAGCACCCACTGCGTCCTTTTGCCGTGCGCCTGTACAGGCATAGCGGCACATCAGCGTCGCTAGGCAAAGCAGGGAAAGCACTGATGTCACAGACGGGACAGCTTTAGATTGCACTTGTGAACAGCACATGTGGTTACACGCGCATGTATGGGCAGTGCAGCTACTGGAGCACGCCAGGCAAAGCACAGCACACATGGGCGCCATGTGTTGCTTCCCAAAACCAGTCAGCCTGATGACCTAAACAATGACATGCAGCAGGTGCTCATGAATGCTTTCTTGGAATGCAACTTATGCATGTGCTCACCTCACAAACCCGGGATGCATGCAGGCTTTGGATTGCAACACATATATGATATCCCTACATGGATCCCACTGTATTTTCTCACCTTGAAGGCATGATTCCTGGCATCCGCAAAGCTTTTCAGGGGGCCGTGCTGGATTATTTGGCCAGGAATACCGCTCATCAGCTCTCTGACAACCTCAATCGTGTTGTCCTCCGAGGCAGTATCCACGACGGTGTAGAAGTCCGTGACGTCCCTCAGGTGCAGCAGTGTGCTGCTGATCCTACAACACACCAAAGATTGGCTCTTCCACTCCCTGGCACAACTGGACTCATGCTGAGAACTAAGCTGCAGATGGCACCAAAATCTCTGACATCCAGCACAGATAGGATTGATGTGGCAGCAAGGCTTGCAAACGACACCAGGATTTCTGACATGTATGCAAACGGCATATGCAAGTAGATGAGCTGCAGATGCAGCTATCCGTATCAAGTCCCTGCGGAGGGCAGGGTAGAGTCCACACAGATGAAAGTGGTGCCATTGCTCCCTGGCTATGCTGCACTCTCCATTCTGGCATCAGACAGTGATGCTGACATGCATGGCAAAGGCAGCTTCGGCAAGAAATTCCTCTTACCTTTCTGTCTCGTTCTTCACAATCGTGACGAGACCGAGCACATCCCCGCGCTTCTCCTCCCACGAGCAATGCCCCGTGTGCTTCGGGATTGCCTGCGGCCAGATTTCAAAAATCACCAGCGCGATGTGCCACACAAGGCAGCACCCTGTTGGAAGGCAGAGATGCCTGTCAAGACAGCCACTTGCCTGGTCGCAATGTGGCATAATTGAAGACCTGACAGCAGCCATAGAGAAGGGACTGTGATTGGCATCTTGACCATTAGGCCCAGCATGGAAGCCCTGACTTCTCTGTGGCTGGCAGCTTATGAGGCGCAAGGAGGGGGTTTCGTGCTCCTAAGCACATATAGCCCTGAACAGTCTCATAGGGGCACGGTGGCTGCATAAGTCCTTTACGTTGAGCTCTCGCATGAACGCCTTGACTTCTGGGTGGCTGGCAGTCTTAAGGTAGGAAAAGGTGAAAATCTTCCCCTACTGGACATACAGGTGCTAGCTGGTGGAAACCCTCAACACTCTTAAGGATGGTATTTGCGGAAAATTGCGTTACCTTGAGATCCCGCATGAACGACTTGACTTCCGGGTGCCTGGCAGTCATGAGGTGCGGGAAGGTGGGACAAAAGGGATACTAGCTTGTGGAAACCCTTAACACCCTTTGGGGTTGGAATTTTAAAGCATGCCTCACCTTGAGGTCCCGCATGAAAGCCTTGACTTCCGGGTGGCTGGCAGTCATGAGGTGGGAGAAGGTGGGGATCTTTCGCTGCCGCGCGTACGCAAAGTGGCTCGTGAAGTCATGCGGCTTCTCTCCGCCATTGTGCCCAAGGACCATGATATCTGGCCGCTCGCTTGCCGGATCCACAGGGTCCAGCAAGCCGCTCTCGGGATCTGCGCATCCAAGAATAGGCTTGGCCACACATGCTGACTGGCCCTCCTAAGGGCCCAGTCACAGGACTATGTCCTGCTCACATCACTGCACGTCGGCTGGCGCATATACAGGGTCCCAATGATGCAACATCACAATCTGCATAGCAGATCCCTCCACGTAATCCTCATCAGGCAGGGCCAGCACGAGCACTGTCTTGATATGCTTCTATCTGCACCGCAGCTGAGGATCGGATTTCTTTTGTATTATAGTATGGGCGCAGCCTGCACTGCTGTTGCTTGGCCAGAGCAGTACGGCTGTCAATGCAGCTGAACACAGTTCGTCAAGTATTGGTACTTTTCAGCAAGCGGCCACACCTGCTATGAATCTTGCCACCGGCCTGTTAGCGCGAGCTGCATAGTCACCCACAGCCATTCCCGAGAGCCCCTGGGTCACGATGACATCATACTCCTGCGCAACATCCCTTACGTTCTGACTCTGCAGAGAGTTGTATCCATAGCCTTGCCACAATGCCTTCTCGCGCCTATCTCGATAGTGCTAGGCTCCAAAGTCCGCTCTGTGCCATGAAATGGCGCTGTGACCATTGACTCTGCTGCTCTGACCGTGTACTGCTCATGTGTTCGACATGTGAAACGCTCACCAGCAAGCCTTGCCACAGCGCCTCGTCATCTCTATCTCGGAAGTGGTAGGGCCGGGAGTCGGCTTCGGTGACCCGGAATCCCGCAGCAGCCATGTACTCTGCCATGACGTGCAGATCGTGGAAGTGCAGAGGATTCTCCTGTGCCACGGGATCCGCCAGCACCAGGATGTGCTTCTGCATGGCACACAGCAGAATGCCACGATGAGTACAATCCCAAATATAGAATGAGTGAGGCCCTGGTGGTCTAGACACCATGAATAGCACATGCCTTGTACTGCCTCCCTTGTAGGCTGCACCTGCACAGGGATTGGGCCGGCACTCACCCGCCTGCCATGGGCCTCCTGCCACAGGAGGACCTCCCTCAGAAGGATGGACAGGAGGATGGCGAGAGCAGCGAGTGCGGTCCGCTGGTGGCGAAAGCCTTGGGCGAAAGTAAGGACTCTATTTCGTCCGCGCGGCTTCTGCCGAAGCGGCTGCTGCATGTCTGCGATTTCACCAAAGCTCTTCCAGCAGCTTTCCCAAGGGCATGACGGCGCGATTGAGTGTCTACAATGTCCTGCGTTGCAGGATCAACCCCTCAGTACATGCCAGTACATTTCCGGGATTTGCCGCGCGAGGACTTGTTTGCTCTATCAACTTCGTCCATATGAAGCAAAAGCTATCGACTCGATCTCCCTACCGTCATGAAGATGGAGGTAAGCCGATCTTCCTCAGATGGCGGTCGTACACCAGTCAGCGCAGAAGCATGCTGCTACTGGTCGTGAAGCCAATCAAGTACCACGGAGAAGCCTTATTTGCGAATTGTGAGGAGAGGGGAGCCCTCAGTGTCTCAAAACGTCAGGGACTCCTGAAGCCCTGCTAATGCAGGTACACACATGATAACCTCGGTATGCTTTTTTAAGCAGGTTGCGGCCTTGAGGGTATGGGTAGTCCCTGTCTATCCATGATGCACTGACGATGCAAGCGTACTTGCAACCAATGTGGAGCCAGGGGCAGACATAGCTGCCAATTTGATGCTCACGTCACCGCGCATGACATCAGCATCCACGTCATGCGCCTTCCCCTTTGCCATGCCTTTTCCTCTTGTGGCAGTCAGAAATACGTGAGGAGAGCTCAAACACTACACTGCGGATCAGCTGAAGCAAGCATTGCGGCATTGCGGTCTGTGAACGCCTGTTCAGTGCTAATGACTAAACTCAGGGTACCTGCCCCCAGCTGCCTGTAATGCGTGAGTGTCTTCGGCGTCGCAACTGGTGCCTTGCGTTCATCTTATCTTTGTACGTGAGGCGTGGAACAGCGCAGCTCTACTTCGACCCGGCAACCTTCAGCTTAGGCAGCAGGGGCGCCTTGTCTCACGCCCTAGAGGTATGCAGCGCCTGGCCTGGCTGAGGAGCTTTATGCTGCATTACAGAGAAAAATTTTGTACCAAGCCGGCCCAGCAGCACAACTTTTTGATACATGTCAGAGGGTCATCTTGCTATATAGCTCAGACAGTATGTGTCTACTATATGCGGAGTCTGCTTTGCTCTGCAGAGTGGTCCCAGGCTCCCTCATTTTCTCGTCCAGGCAGCTGCTCCGCCACCGCCTACGACAGTCGCAGCTGCGCCAGCCCCGTCTTCCTCTGAAACTGCCGATGCTGCATTACCAATAGCCGAGGTAGCCAGCCCTGCAGCAGGGGACGAGCTGCAGGAGCCTTTGGTAGATCCTGGAGCACTGTACAGCCCCTTGCAGGTGCTGCTCTGTCGGACTGATCATTCCCGTGTCTTCTCTTCACTCTTTGCTCTTGCACCTCACACAGCTCACAGTCAGAGTCAATCGCCAGCAGCATGAACTGTCGCCATTTGTAGCTAAGATAGCATTATAGTAGAGATGGGGCGCGCATGTGGAATGCCCCACACCGCGGACTCTCAGCAGGGCAGACAGTCGCCAGACATGCTCCAAATGAGCTACAGATTGAGCAGCAAGGCAGGCTTCTCTGCATGAGCGTTGGGCGTGACATGGTGCAGGAGTCGTTCATTGCCAGGCATGGCATTCACAGCCGAGGGAACGCCCCTCCGCCGCCACCCCGCCTGCGCCAGATGTGGCAGCTCCCAGCACTGCGCCTGTCCTTGGTATGCTATAAGCTTCCACACTGAATGTGCACTCGTTCATTCGCTCATCACACGCTTTCCACTCTGTAGATATGCTGCGTTGCAGCAGACAACCTATGGCAGCCCTCCAGCCTGCGCTGCCTTGGTATCTTTTTGATTGTGTGTATGACCCTGCAACCTGCAAGTCTACCCCAATATAGGCCACCCTTTTAAAATGAGTGCACCTCTCTGACCACACTTCTGAGACCGTGTGCTGCAAAGAGATACCACTCAAGTTCGCAAGTTTGCGTGAGTCATCCTTCCTGTGGTCAGCATAGGAGGCTTTGCAGAGCAAGCACACCAACAATGCCTCCATGCTGTCAGGACGGCGAGCATGTGAAGTGCACTTCAGATAGCATGGATGCATTGCATATCCGGGGCTCTGCGCTCTTGCTGTGACAACCTACGGTGCAGGATGGGCTTTGGGAGTGAGAGGCGCTGTTGTCTGCAGGCCAGGGCATGGCTTCCGCTCCGACAGTAGCCCCCGATGCTGCGCCAGGCGCGAACAGCTCTGTGAACGGCTCCATACACTCGAGCCCCACCCAGATCAAGGTGACGGCTCTGCGCAGGGGAACCCATCAGCCTGGCCACCGCTGCCTCCCAGTGCTTTACCAAAGCACAGGCTCTCAGAAGGGCTATAGCATGTCAGCGTTGTGTCTATGTCTACAGCTGTGAATGTGCGCCTACCTGATAAGATCGCGCAGGATTTTCCAAGCTTGTTGTGATGACGTGTCTCATGCACATGAGCCACAGGACACACTGTCGGAGAGACGCTCATCAGCAACATTGAGCAAGGCTCTGGACGGGTGCTGAAAAGCTTACTATGTTTTTATATGCAGGACTTGTTGACGCCTGCACCGCCGGCACCACCTGTTCAGGCGCCACCGCCGCCCGTCCCGGTGCCCACGAAGGCGCCGCCTGCCCAGGCGGGCGGCAGGGACGGGAGCCAGGGCACCTGCGAGCAGCAGGGGCTGCAGGGGACATGCAAGTGAGACCTTGCCCTTTCTGCTTGCCTGATCTGGCCGGCATTACTGCAAGAGACTGCTGAGTACCGGCTGTGTGTTCCATGCTTGGCAAGTATAGAGCGCTACGTGATACTTCTACAGAGATGCTTTGCGGGTCTTGTGTATCCCTGTGAGGTACATGAAAAGCATGCGCATGTACCAAGCGAGACTACATAGGGCTCAGGAAATCATTGAGGGAGGTGGCTGTCCAGCCAGACTGCGCAAAGCATGATGATTAAATGGGCCGTTGCGCTGCAGTGCATGCATATGCTGCTGCTCAGCAAAGGGGAGCGGGGGATTCGTGAGCTACCGCCCACAGGATTGCGAATGCCAGAGGGAGGTACACACGTCAGATGTACGTCCTCCTACCTTACAGCCTCAAATGCCCAAAATTTTGCGCTACCTGCAGACTTCACCATACACTGGCGGCCAGTGAGAAAAGAGTAGTCATTGGGATAGAGCATCGTCCTCGCAGAGCTGAGCACTTGCGTCCTATGGTCGAGCAGAGCTGTACCGGCAAGGCCTCGATGCCTAGGAACTGCCATTTCATGCAGAGGGCTTTAAACCTCATCCTGCAACATGACTGAGCCTATGCCAGAGAAGGTTGCCGCACAAGCATCAATGGGTCGTGAGAAGTGAAGTCAATTTGTCCCGCAGGTGTGGCTAATGCTGACGATGAGCGCCATATTTCTGGTACCGGCGCTGCTGGTCAGCGTGTGGTTTGCCGGCCTGTTTCCCGCAAGCCCCTACAGAGATCGCATGTATACGTGACCAACTGCTGCCGAGCAAGCATACGTGGCAGCCCCTTACCCTCCCTTGGAGCATGCCTGAGGCGCATTTGCTAGAGCCGGACCTACACTCCGCCAAGGATGGCATGCGCATCCTACTGCAATAGCTTACAGGAGACAGACCAGATACCAAGACTTTCAATGCAAGCCAGATTTTAGAGCAGTTCATTAGTACTAGAGGGAGCCCAGCCAGGTGCAAAGACCTAACAACGTCACGGGCAGCGCACCACTGCTTGCACCGGCATCAGAAGACTCAGCCATGACCAATGCTCGCAAAAGCCATGACCTTCACATGACTTAAAGCTTCAGCAGCACGTGCAGCAACAGCAAGTGCACTGTGAGTCTGAGTCCGAAACTGAGACAGCGGCGGGCATGTAAAGCAGCACAACACCAATCCCAAGCGTCTTTGGCAGACATTGGCAAGATTGGCTTTCTTGGAGACGCTCTGTTGTGTGAGGCATCTTGCCGAGAGTTGGTCATTACAGCATCGCCATGGTCGCGCCAGCGCCCAGTGACAGCCGAAGGCTATCTCCTGAATCTAAAGCGGCACTGCATCTCTCCCCGGACACATTTAACCGGTGGAATTTAGCGTGACCGGCAAAAAAACATGGAGACGGAGGGCATCGATCCCCCTACCTCCCGCATGCGAAGCGGGCGCTCTACCATTTGAGCTACATCCCCGTCAAGGATCGTTCAAAATCAATTTTCTCTTGCTATATTGCTACTAGTCACTGTCCACAAGCAGGCTCTCGTTGACAGCGAGCGGGCAGCTTTGGCATTTCTGGGCTCTTGCCGGAGTCTATACTCTGACAGCTAGGAATGCCGGATCGCTTTTGGTTCCTCTTCGCAAGCATATTGGTGATTGCATCTCGTTTTGGCGGGGCCCCACTCAATTGCGCAGCTCTTATCCAAATGCGCAGACTTAGAAGTGTGGTATGTGGCTGTAGCAGCAGGTGCTCCAGAGGTGCCCAACGCAACGATGATGAGGTATGATGAAGCATGAGGTGCATCGCACGCATCTCACATCAGGCACTTGTCAGAGTGCTAATGACATTGAGTTGCTCCTGCTTCATAACACACGCCGGCAACACCATAATGCTGCGGAAGGGGTATAAAAAGGTATGGTGAGGCGTCTCGGGTCCTAGATCAGGCCGAGGACTTCTTGTGGTTCATATATGCTAGAAAATGCGCATCTGAAATGTCGGTATGGGGAATTAGCTCAGATGGTAGAGCGCTCGCTTAGCATGCGAGAGGTAGGGGGATCGATGCCCCCATTCTCCACAGATGTTTTGCCATTTCCTTCGAGCTTAAGACACTACTTCGTTCATCACCTTCATGTACGAACTGACGCTGCTCCTTCGTCTCACACCATTCAATACCACAGGCCATATTCGCAATGACTGCCAGTGCCTAAACAAAGCCAGAGCATAATGGCTACACCATGCAACGTTTTGACCTCTTCCTTGTACGCTATCTTCTTGGTGCGACGCATTGGTCTACCCTTATTTGCTTACATCACTTCTGTCTGTCCAATTAGCCAAAGAAGTATTTAAGACTTGAGCCACCCTACACGACATTTAGGGTTGAAAGACCCTCTCAGAGACACGTACACCCATCACCTCGCACTCTGTGCGATGTGCATGGCATCTTGGCCGATCGTAGTGCTCGTCGCTTCATTAGAACGTGGCTCATATCTAGAGCTGGTGGGCTGCAAACTGGATTCTTAAGGTGGGTCACGCCGCCTTGAGGACTCATTTCAGACCGGGGAAGGAACATGCTGTGACCTTCACGACCAGCTGCGGCACAATGGTGAAGGAAAGAGTGGCCTGCGATGCTCCAGTGTAGCTGAGAGTCACAAGGCCAGTGTAGATTGGAGAACTCGAAACCTGCACTCATGCTCACGATTTATAAGCAGTGCGCCACTACAGCAAGGCTTGCACCCGCAGACCTTGTTCCCTGTGGCCGACTGGCAATTGGAGCATTGTCGCTGAATTGAGGTCGCTAGGCCTGAATATGTAGCAGCAAGCTCATGCACAGTGTGACACGTGAGTACCGGTGCCCAACATAGGTAGCTCACAATATGGAAAAGCCTTTGTTACGCAAAGACGGCCATAAAGAGCAGCTCACCTGGACAAAGTAGGATGAGGGCGCCGAAGGGTAGGGGACCACTGCTGTTATGGCGGCGTTCTGGCCCCCCGACAAGGCTGTGGCAAAGCTGCCGGCTGTGGGCGCTATCGTATCCGTGCTGCTAACGGTGAGGAGAAACAGATTGTTGATCTTGTCGCTCCACGCCTGCACAATGCTGTCTAAGGTCCCAAGCCATGCTCTATTGTGCCAGCAGACTATGACACTCACAAAAGTGTTGCCCTTGACTTGCATTGCCCAAGACGAGAGGCGCACTAAAGCAATGTCCAATGTTACACATGCTGCCCTTGACCTGCATCAGCCAAGACGAGCACTGCAATGTCGTCTTAGGCGCTCACACATACGTCAGTGGCCTTAAGCGCTCGTACCTGTCCTCCGCTGAACTGCATATTGATGGCGTACAGCTGCGTCTCGTTCTGCAGCTGGCGGTAACTGGCGAAGGTGGTCTGGGAGGCAGCAAGCCCTGCCTGCACGTCAAGAGCTGGCTAACTTTATCAGCATTTCCTCCTAGATGACCCCTCGCATTCACACAGTGACATGACAGCGTAGCGCTGACCAGACTGGCACTGAATTGTCATACTCGGCAGAGCAGTCACTGTATGTACAGCATCACCCGTTTGAAGGCTGCGCTCTGGCAGTACTTCCAGTCCATGGGCATGCACATGAGGTCAGCCAAAAAGTCCTGAACATGAGGCAACATGCCGCTGCTTTAAAGCAGTGAGTGCGTGAGAGAAAGAGCGCACAGGGTATGGGTACATGATGGAAGGTGCTAGGGGCATGAAGGCAGCTGGCGCGGCTGCCTGCGGGCCTGAGTAGGACTCTATGGCGCTGTTGGCATCCGCCGCTGCCTGAGCCAGCGTCACTCCTGCAAGACTACTGTGCGCTCAGCTGCTGCAAACCATGCCGGTCTTGCAATGCGCAAAGGAGACCAAAGTTGTGAGTCTGAGCGCCTCAGAGCACACCTTGGGGCAAGTTGCAATTGTGAGATCCTACAGCAGTCGCAAGCAGGCTAGATTGCTGTGTGGCTCAGAAGCAAAGGGCTTGCATTGCTACACATGTCATGCTGTATTTGATTAGGGTTCCAACCTGACACGCTGAGGGGTGCCCCTAGATTGCCGACAGGCCGCAAGAGAGTGCTTGCGCTGCTCGTTAAGAGGCTCGAGAGATTTTGCGCCACGGCCTGTGTCCCGGGCGGGAACACTGCTAGCACGCTTAGCACGAGGCTGCTAGAGGCAGGGCCCGGAGCCTGGGCTGCTGGACTTGGCGATGTAATACCTGCAACATAGGCTGAGGGCTCACTTGACTCCTGACCTGCATCCCTGGCACAGCCTCTAATAAGACACATTTCTCTCAGTCAGGTCATAACCAGATGGATGGGCGGCTGAGAGACCCCAGATCATGACACCTTTGACACGCTCATGAGTGTTTTGCCTTGCTAGCATTTTGCACACTGTCCTAAGGCCACTCTGATAGCTGCAGCTTTAGGAATCTGCACATGCGGCCTTGCGCAATGAGTGAGAGAGTAGCGGTCTGAGAGTGTGCCACTGCGTAAGAGCACTTACCAGAGGGAGCGGCGGCGGATGGGCCCCATATCATGACACCCTCGACGCGCCCATGGATGCTCTGAGTCACCAGAGTCTTGAACACCGTCCCGGGGCTGGTGTTGATGGTGGTCGCCAAATTTTGTGCAGCGGTCTGGGCGTCCTGAAATGTCTGCGCAGCACACGGTTTTCCTGAAAGCTGACACTGTACAGAGGCCCAACGTGTGCAGGGGCCATGTCATCACATGGCAGCTACTTTCTCAGGGACCAGCTGGGTGTTCCACAATCGGTGATGGCAGACACCTAGGCTATCAGTATGCTGGATGGGTGCAACACAATTCCTCTGGGTCCACTCTGTACTGGAGCAGTCAAGCCCTTCTGTTGTATGCAGCTTAGGTTGATTTTCCCAGTGCCCTGGCTATTGCATGTAAACACAGAGGGCTTGTCATGCACACACCTGGCTGGCTTGGTCAGCAGAGCCTGGATAGGCGATGGAGACATTCAGCAGCAGATCAGGCCCGCTGGTGTCCTCCACATATGACACCACAAATGGTGGCCCGTTGCCCGAAAAGGCCTGGATGTCTGATGTCATGTAACCCTGCATCAAAGTTTCTGCGTCATGGAGATGCCATTAGGACTAAGTACCTGGTCAAGATCTAGCACCAATACACTCAGCAGGAATTTGTGGCTTAGCCTTGCGCTCAGGACAGGCATCAGAGCGAGCGTGGCGCACAGGAAGGAGCGCCTTCACACACGCCAGAGATGCCAGAGAATCGCATCCAGGCAAGGACGGTGGCCCCCCTCACCTCTACTGCTTGGGCTGCTGAAGCGTCTCCAGACTTGACGTCCGCAGTCGCCAGGCTGAAGGCGACTGTCTGCAGCGTGGCTTGCTGAATGGGCGAGGTACCTGCACGGTTTTACCCCTACGTTGTCATGCAGTCCATGTACATGTCCGTGTTAGCCTATGAATGAGGCTGCCCGACTCCCACGTATATGTATGGTCCCTGGGCTGCGGACTGCCACCCTTGTGGTATCAATCATGCTTGACGATCTGAAGCTACAGCCTTGTCAGTTGTGCATTGAACAGAGAGAGGCGGATGTGGAAGCACTCTAGCGCTGAGGTCAAACTTGCCACCTGGGGTGGATGAAGCAGATGGGGTCGGGGATGGCGACGCGATGGGAACAGGAGTCAGTCCAGGGACAGGTGTTGCAGCAGGCGTTGGCTGTGGCGTGGGCGACGCTTGCGAGCCTGCATGTGGCACAGTGTGATCACACAGGGCACTCACAGGGACTCCTCATTCCGCAGACTGCCCAGCACCCCAAGTCCCCAAGCACTGAGCCCTGCCGAAGCTTTTGAGGCGCTTGCACCGCCCACATTTACGCAAGAGCCTTAGATACCTAAGGATCGCCTCACTGCCTTGAGATATGAGACCATCCATCATACGTCTCAGTTGGCTGGGCATCCTCATGAATGAGAGACTACAATAGTGATAAGACACCTGAAGGGCTGGCTGCAGGGGAGCCACTTGGGGATGACCCTGTGATGACCTTAACAATGGTCTGGACGCTGGAAGCCGTCACGGCGCCTGCTTTGGCGATGGTGGAGGGAAACACAGTGTCCGCATTCTGCAGCGCTGCTGCAAGCGTCTGCGCCTGTGCCGTTGCCTGGGACACCTGCATGTGCTGGTGTGATTTGAGAGCTGCATGCTTCTGCTACTTGTAGAATTTGCAGATGGCGTCTCCTGAGGGCTAAGCTATTGATGTGTGTATTCTGGCAAGGGCTAGTGTGCCACTCCTGCTTAGGCGGAATTACAAGGGGCAGCTGTGCATCCCGCTGCCGCAGTGCGGCACTGCTGTAAATCATTGCGCTTGGACCATGCAGCAGGTGTGTGCCTGGGGCAGCCTTGACCCATTCACTGTATCACCGTAGGAGGGTCTTTCAACAGAATGCGTCACCTGTGACATGGTGTCAGGCTCCAGGAAGACGGTGATGTTGAGGGCCCAGTTCTGCCCGGAGGCCATGGGCACCTCGGTCAGCTTGGCCAGGGCGTTGCTGCCCACATAGGTCTGGACGTCCGTTGCCACCAGGGCTTGCAGCGCCTTGGGGTCTGTCACAGCACTGGCCTGGACGTTGCTAAAGGTGAGGATGAACTGCACAGAGGGCTGCAGCATAGCAGTCCCAGACCTGCATTCACATGCAAATGGACGCTCACCATGATGACCAGGGCAAGACCTGGCGCTTGTATCTTGAGAGATCAGTCCTGACGTGTGCATGATCACACAGTATTCAGACATTGCCCACCTTGCATGAATCAACAAGCCGTGGAGGGCTTTCAGATCTCACTCATTCTGCTGAGATTCTAGCCTGGCGACTCCAGAGACCTGGAAGCCCTCACAGCCTCCTACAAGGTCTCACAGGTGATAAGGAGCGCAGGCACCTAAGAAGGGAGAGGGTGAGAGAAAGTGATAGTTGCCATACCCTGAAGATGGTGGCGTAGGGCTTGGCGACGTCTGAGAGGCGGATGCTATGTTTGCGCCAGGGCTTGAGGGGCTTTGCGCCGCTGGCGGTGAACCCTGTGGCGTCGCTGCTGAGGTGGCAACGGGGCTGGGCGGGCTGCCCTGGCTGCTGCTGGCAGGGGTGGATGCAGGGGTGGGTGAGGAAGTGGCTTGGCTTGCAATTGGGCTGAGCACAACATTGCTAGCAGGGGTGGACACAGGGGTGGGCGCCGGCGTCAATGGGGCAAATGCTATAGGTGGACCCCCGGCGTCCACTATCTGCAAAAGCACTTGCAGCCGCATCAGCTGGATTCTAAAAAGACACATGCGCGTAGACAAAGGACGTCCAGGCACTGTTGCACAGTACTGCGCATCTCCATTAAATGCATGTCACATGCATCGGAAGCACATGCCCCAGGAGCGGTCTTGCCGCAGGTGAGGAGCAGTGCACACCTCCTCATAGTCGTGTAGGTTTGTCACAGTCAGCGCTCCTGCTTTGGCGATGAGACCGGACAGCACCGCTGCCGGATCAGTCCTCAGCCCATCCGCAAGCTTTGTAGCCTGCGCAGGCAATACCCCTTCCGCTCACGCATCTGCTTTGGCATTGTGTCAGCCAGGTAGGGATAAGAGTTCACAGAGCTTGCTGCTAGACACTCTCACCAGCAGCAGAGCCTGTTGTGACTGGAACAGAGGCTATATGCACTGCTCTGAAAGCTATGTGAAACATCCACCATCACACTGTACAAATTGCGGATGTGATGTTGGAATTCTGCACCTGCAGGGAAGCTGGGTTGACTGTGGTTGCACCAGTGATCTGGCTGTTAGTGGGGTACACAGCCGAGATGTTGATGGCCAGATTAGGCCCTGAGGCGTCCACCACAACACCCACCAGCGGCTGACTACAGCCCACATAGGCGCTCATGTCACTCGCAACCAATGACGCCAGATCTGGATCTGGTGCTGTGCTAGAGGGGAGGCTTGTGAAGGTCAGCGTTGCATTGACGGTTGCCTGTATGGTGGGTGTGGCACCTTCACCTGTGACATCAGCAGAAAGACCTTGCGCAGTTGCAGTGCAATTAGATCTCTCCTGGTATGCCACCGTTCACAGTGTATAATCCTCAGCAACTCCGCACAGCACACCGCATTAGGCAATTTGCCACAGGGCCAACAGCTATGACATTGAAAGTCTGGTGCATGGTGCGTGAGGAGCCCAAGTGGAGGGAGGGTGCTTTGCGTGCCTGATGAGTAGGGAGGAGCAGGTACTACATTTGATGTTGTGCTGCTGGGCTGAAGGGTGGGCGCTGGGGTGCTTTGAGGGGTGGCTGCTGGGGTGGCATTGGGACTGGGGGATGCCTGACTTGGCACAGCTGCAGCTGCCGCGCTATCTGCACAGGAGGCCTTGCAGGTACTGCATTGATCCATTCAGTGATGGCAAGACTCTAGCAGAAAGTCAATGAAGCATCCTCCCATCACGGTACTTCAGCAGGACACAGGCTTATGCTGGACTCAGTGAGAATGCCACTCCCAGTGTTATTATACCTAAGAACGCTGCACACTCTGAGTCCTTTTACCTTCGTCTGGCAGGTAGAGCATGTCTCACCTGGAGACGGGCTTGTGACAGGGACAGGTGTTCCACTTGCAGAAGCTGATGACATGATGGGCACGGGCGAAGCGGGAGGGTAGCTGGACGCCGCAACTGCCTGCAATACACACATACCTTATGCTGAATATGGAGAGCGTGTCTGCCAACTGATACTCCTCAAGAGAAGTGCCGGACCAAGGCGCCCAGTGCAGAGAGCAGTGTAAGAAGCCCTTAGTGGCTTGCATGTGCCAGGAAAACTCTGCAAGATCCATGTCTGATGCCAGCTGAGGTCTACTCTGTGGAGTGATGGCCTTCATGCAGCGGCATCCCACACCACAACAAGAATGCACTCTGTGGAATGCAGGTCTCAGGTTAGGAGAGCTAAGCAGCACCTGGACAATCTTATCGCTGATCTGGACCCCGCTGACGCTGATCGCCCCGTCCTCCTGTATCGCTGTGCTCAGCACTGCATCTGAGTCCTTCTCAAGGTCTTGCGCCAGTGCAATCGCTTGCTGAGTTCCATAGCTCTCCTGCAAATGCACATGCATGTACTTTTGTATTATATGTCTGCGGGCCAGGTCTTCTTCAACTGGCATAGGTACAAGACAAGCCTGCAATGGAGTGCAGTGCTCCATAGCTGTCTTGCCCATTTGCTTATTGATGGATGCAAGAGGTGTGGAGGCTGGGAGACGACGGCTGCACAGATTGTGTTTTCTCCGGTCTCTCGCTCAGCCCGGGCTTGCCTGTGCAGAGAGCTGGTTGTTGGGCGGGAACTGTACGCTGGTGTTGAAGGCAACTCCGGCCGCTGCATTGGCTGGTGTGTAAGTGATGGCGACTGGTATGCTGCCTATGTAGGCCGTCAGGGCCGCTGACAGGTCGCTCTGCACATGCATCAGCGAGATGGAACCCCTTGTCTTACATGCAACCATGTGCATTCTATATGCTATCTTCTGAGTGCTACACAGCCTTGTAATGACAGGAAACAGGGTCACCTATGTGGTAGTCGTGCAATGATAAGAGGAGTCACCTGAAGAGCGCTGCTAGAGGAGCTGCTGGTAGCTGTGGTGAAGGCAGCTGTAAAAGTCACCGTTGACTGCTCTGTAGGGCTCGGGCTCTGCAGCAACCTGCAGGTACATCCGATCCTGACTCGGCAGACATGTTCGTGGCAAGCACAACCTACGAGACAGGCCAGCATAGGCTCTTCGGGGCTTGCACATGCTCGCACATGTCTGCACATGATGCTGAATACTCTGGCCGTCACAACATGACCTCATGGTGCCAGGCCATGCTGACGCACGTCATCATGTACAGGTCATCTGCAACTGTTCTCGTTGCTCTCTCGGCCTGTGTGCAGGTCCATGCGCTCTTGACATGCACCTGTATGCAATCCTTTCAGGAGCCATGTCTGTGTGTTGAGAAACGGGCTGGGCAGTCACCTTCGGCGAGCGGGGGAGCTGCCCTGACCGGCTGGCGTGACAGTCACGTTGACCTGCACTGGTGCTGTGGCTGCCTCCAGAGCAGCAGTCACTGCGCTGCTCAGCTGAGCCACCTGCAGAGCATGCTGAGGTCTCAGAGAGACGTGCTGCCTGAATGCATCCGCAGCATAAACACCAGCAGCTCCCTCTGAAGCGTCAACCTCCTGCCCTTGAAAAGGAAAAGTATTGTGTGCAAGTCTAAAGCATTGGGCATGCGCAAGCCTTACTGGACAGAAGCACTTTGGTGCACCATGAGGTATCCCTGTACACACTGAGATTGGGTACAGCACATTCTTCACCTGTGAGGGCTGTGCTGCTGACGCTGCAATGCTGCTGAAGGTGATCTGGAAGGCCACCTGAGGGATCAGGCTGCTGTAGACCTGGCTCAGCGATCCCTGAGACACAGGCTCAAGATCCTGCATCGACATCCCGTACCCTTTGCACATGGCATGCATTCTCTCATGAGCGGTAGTCTTCAGAGAGAGAGAGAGAAACATTACATCTCTTCCAGCCACCTGGGGCTGATCAGATGCCTGGCCCTCACCAGGGCCAGAATTCTCCCATGCATATCCCAATATTTATTTGCCATTCCCATACGAGTAGTATACCAGCTATCTGTGTGATTCAAGCACCAAGCAAATTACACCCTTCACCTGCTTCTTCATCTCTACCAATCACTTGCTAAGGTCACCGTCACAGCACACCATGTCTGCAGCCTCATCATGTGCATGGACCTGGTCTGAGTATGAGCGCCACACTTCAAGATGGGCTGTTGATCTAGTTCCTTCTTGGTCAGAGGAACATGCAAACATGCCAGTATGATGTGGAGGGCATGCCTGTGAGGAAGAGGAGCATGTGCAGGAGGCGCCGTTGCTGCAAGCCAGGTCGGCGGTGAAGTAGGTGGGCCACTGGGCAGCAGCGGGCAGCCCGGACTGCGAGCCCTTGAAGATTGCGCCCCACCCTGTTGTGTCGTAGCTGCAGCTCTGCACCAAAACCATCAACCTCAGCCTCAGAAGGTACCTGGTGAGCCCTTAAATACTGTGCCCCACCCTATTGTGTTTGAGCTGCAGCTCTGCAGACACATTCTCAGGGGACATCTGGCGAATGCATGCGCTGTGCTTGCAAGGAGCATCTGCGTAAGCCGCAACCAGTCCATAGCAATGTGCACAGGGGTTGGCGTAATGTAAGTGGGAAGGCCCCAGATAGCCAGTCACGCACCGTGAGGATGGTGCGGTGCTTGGCAGAGCTGCATGCAAGCACACAGGCTCTCAGCAAAATGTCTCATATAGCCTCACACATCAAAGAGCACCTCACTTTGTCTCATATCAATCTCACACCATCTCACTTAAGTGTCACTACCTTCACCTTGGATGAGAAGTGCTAGCAGGTACTGCCTCTTCTGCCGCATGGAGCGGGGAACAAAGGGACGTGTGACATGCATAAGCAGGTCTCACGTGAAGCAAAGCCCTGGCGCTTGCGAGGAATGCCTACGATCAGCTCGCTACCAATGCGCACTGGAGGAGGCATGAATTCAGAGAGAGGCATGAGTCCTCACCACATGAACTCAGCCAGCACACCCCTGACGCTGGTGAAGCCTGCAGCAATCAGCTCGCCAGCTGTGCGCACCGACGGGAACTCAGCGCTGATGCGGTCGAAGGGGCTGCTGCCGTTCTGGCTGTAGTGGTTGAAGAAGTTTGTCGCTGCCATGTCCACGACATGCGCCTCTGCTACCAGCCTGCATGCCAAATTCACATGAGGCAGAGGTGCATTCAGCACCTTCAATGGTTCGATGATCCCCCCTGTAAGTTGAGCGTCATTACTGAACGTGGCTAGCAGTACAATTCAGATGGCCGCTGCTGCTCTGGTTGTAGCGGGTGAAGAAGTTTGTCGCTGCCATGTCAACAACATGGGTCACTGCTACCCGCCTGTAATCCCCCCACACACTGCCCTGAGCACAGGAAAGCACGCGGATGCCTTCACAGGCAGCATGGGACCCCTGACAATGTGCGTCGTCCCTAAATGTGACAAGCACCATGCATACATACACTCGGAAACGCTGCCTGCTTTCGCAGATCTGTAGCGGCATTGTCCCTTCCCAGTGCAACGCATATAGAGGATGGGCATTGCAAGAGATGACAGGGCAATAACGTGTTCTCTGTCACTTGCATGGGGGTATGCGCATGTGCTTACCCCAGCTGGTCATTCAGGACAAAGGGTGGACGCTGCGGGTTAGTGACATCCGCCTGGAAGTCAACATAGTTGCACAGTGCATTGTAGTCCGCAGCGAATGAGTTTGGAGAGGTGCGCATTGCATTGGCGCACTCTCCCAGCTGCATGCGAGATCACGCTCAATAACTACAAGAAGATCCGCCCTAGCACGCACTTAACATATGTATTATCATAACTTTGAAAGGGGCATTGCTGCACCAGAACAATGCAATTTGGCATGCATGGCCACCCCAGCAGACGTTTCACACAGGCAAGCCTGCTGCATGTTATGAGGCGGGTGAGGTTACCTGCTGCTGCAACGTTGTAGTGCTGAGGGCAGGCTGCTGCGCTGTGATGTCTCCTATTGGACACAGCGCCTGGCAGGACGCATTGCTGTTGCATGGGGGTGTTTGTGATGCTGTTGAAGTGCTCTGTATGTGCACTGAGCCGCTCTCTGATGCCAAGGCAGGCTGTGTACTCAACGTTCCATGGAAGTACGCGGGGCCTATTGTTGGCGGTTTGCCTACAACGGCTGTTGCACCAAGGGTGATTGCCAAAAGCATTGCAATGTGCCGGGCTGCCATCGCACTGCCCAACTGGATTCAGAGAGTCCCAGACTCTAGCTCCATGTATTTATGTGCTGACGCATTCAAACTGGACGCAATCACGACGCTCTGCAGCGTTGGTGCTTTTAAGCAGGCTCTGCAGATCGGGCTGCCTTCTACCGTCCGATTTTTGCCTTGCGCCGATATGAATGCCGAGCCCTAGAAGCAACCAAAACATCCCATGCACGCAACAGCCACAAAGGAATGTCATGCATGCATTGTGGAGGTAACGCGGCGTGTTGCGGGCGTTTCGTGTAGCTGGGCAGCTTCGCGTGACACTGAAGCTGCGTTCTCCACATTGAAGGGCCTGACAAGTCGATAGCCTTGGCATACAGGGCTGGGCACATTACAGATGCCCGAAGTCCTGTGTAGCTAGACGACGCGGCTCCCGGCTTGTGCAAAGACATATGGCGATCCATTACTGAGTGCATGGAAAGGTCATGTGAATCCCTGACACTGTCGTTCTCTGTATCCTGAGGCTGAGGAGGACCAAAAAGTGACGCTCAACTTTTCCTATGCATAGATGAAGAGCTCGCGTATTGCCTTCACGTGGTTGTATGTTATCTGAAAGTATCGGTGAGGACATTCGTTCACTCGTGCAACAAGTTCAATGGTAGTGATTACAGCATGCTTCCTGCTGATTGACACATGCTTTGGCACTGTAGTCGCAACAATTGCACAAAAGTGGTCCATGCTGTTTGTAGTGCATGCGCTTGAGCTTTTGGACTTACTAGCAACCATCGAGCTCTTTTGCGCTCAGTGCATGGTAGTTTGAACCATGAGAGCGCGGATTTTGATGTTCGCACGGGGGCTGCGCCTTCGCATCCTCCTCACCAATTAGATTTACTATTTCTTTAGATGAATGTCATGACGCCTGGTGCCTGGCGAGCGAACGTACGCTCTTGAACAATCGTAATATTGAGTCCTAGTTGTCATTTGAAACGCCAGCTTCATTGCCATGGTACATGGTAATCCAGCAGGTGGACTTCAGTTGCGCAGCCATTAAAATGTTTTGCAAATGTTGCACCATCCCAAACACACTTGTGTCACATCAATGCGCCCGCTGCGTTAGAACACTAATTTATGCCCTACTTGAATAGGATTGAGCTTTGCAAAGGAGCTCCATGGCGGAATACATGACATCTTGGTTGCTACCATTGATAGGCAGCTACTGAGCCCGCCCGCGGCTCCAAGTTGGCAACATCGTGAGGGTTAAAGTACATCTAGGTACCCGACAGGGCCATTGCGGTCCTAGGACTCATTGGCTGCACATTCTTGGCAGCAGAATCATGGAGGGTGGGCCAATCATAGAGTGCTGCTTGTCATTAAATCACGCATGCACCGCCTGTAAGGGAGCATGAATGTAGCTCCACCTGTGATGGCCGAGCTGCTGATGCTGCAATTGATGTAGGGATATTGGCAACAAAACAGGCATGTACAGAATATATGCCCCAAACGATCATGCTATGCTCACAAAGGTTAGAGCATGGAAGTTTACTTTGACGGCTAAGCTGCTATCGCCGCAGCGTTGCTGAATTGTGATCTCAAAAGTCACCCGGGGAATGGGGCTGTTTTGCACCCGCTCAAGGATGTTTGGGAGACATATTGAAGATCTTGCACTGACATTCTATACTCTCATCATGCAGTCTTTGTGAAGAGTAGCTCATGTGTCCACCAATCAATTGCTGGCGTCCTATTGTGTGCCAATGCAATTACTGTTGTGTCACAATGACATAGCCATTGCCCGTGTTCCCGCTTAAGACGGTGCATTGCGCATTGATTGACGCGGAAAAGTGGGAAAACCCAGCGCGGCCAGCAGTTGGAGGGCTGGAGCCACCGTTACCGGTACCACCTCGACCACCTATGTGGCCCGCGCCCCCTCCGCCACCTGCAACACCACACACATGCATATCTAAAGGCTGCAGATGAATGCAAGAGCAAGTGCACAAAGCACAATCCAGTTTTCTACTTGCAAGTTCACCTAAAGGTGCGGGAAAAATGAATCCGAGGCAAAACTCTTGACGGTGCAGTTGTAATTTTGCATGTGAGGGACCAAATGGCAATTTTGATACCATCGTTGTAGACACACGGATATTGCAAAGCCAAAGACTTGCGAATCACAGGCGTTGAGAGGAGAGCGTGATGTGCTTATGGGCCCGAGGCCCCACAAGTAAGCGAGAATATACTCACCACCATCCCCTAGGCTAAGTTGTGGAGTATAACCTGAGCCGCCACCGCCACCGCCACCATATCCTCCGTTCTACGGGAAACAAACAAATAGCTTCGTTGTGCTAGACGCTAGGGTGCCCTGACATCAACTACAACAATCGATATTGCATGATGTATCAACATGGACCAATATCAAGGATGTACTTAAAGGTTGTGAGCCAATGGTCTAGGGAATTACTCCTCCGTCATATCCTGAACCATACTGACCAAGGCCGCCTGTATATGCAGCAGATGCAGAGCCTACGGTTCCCCCGCCTCCCGCATCAAAACTTTCGCCATCTCCTGTGAAAACTTGCTTGATTGGGCTCATGGGATCGTTCGGATGCACAATGGAGCCACACAGCGTCAAGGAGCATTGTGGGCACAGCCACAGGTTCTCACGTGTGCATGCCATTCAACATGCTAGGTCACCGTTTCAGAATGTTGTGCCTCAGGGTCGGCGGAAATGATAGAGGGACACGCACCGCCTTGGCCGGCAATTCCTGCTGATGCGGTCCCTCCACCGGACGCACCGCCGAATGGATTTTGATATGTACCATCGCAAGCCACGGTAGACTGTCCCTGGTTTTTCACTCGACCAGCCCCACCGCCACCGCCACCGCCTGCGGCATGCAAATGGATTGCTCCGGCTTTGACATGACCTTTGAAGGCCGTTTACAGTGCTTTGGGTCGAGGAAGGTTTTTCGCATAGATCCCTAGGCACATGACCGGTATTTTGTGCAAGTGTCACAGCGTGATGGTTTGTCTTGGAGACAAGGCGAGTACAACGCACCTGCCACTATGGTTGGTGCGGCGTCGCCATTAGTGTACACGGCGCTCAAGCCGCCGCCACCCCCTCCCCCATATACCTCACTGGGCGAGCCTTGCCCCGCCACAATGATGGGGACAGTAGCTCCAGCTGTGAGAAACACAGTGGCTGTGACCGTAGCTCCTAGCCCTCCCTTGATCTTGTTGGGATTGGATGTGGCTCCGCCCTGGCCGCCCGCCACAACGAAGAGGTAGTTGGCTGTTGCGGGTGCGGTGAAGGTCTGCAGGGCAATCCAACACTGTTTTGTCACAATAAACACATCTTGCTGATCATTACCGCTCTCTTCAATGCATCAACGGTCCTTAGGCGCTCTCATTATGAAAAAGCCACGGCAAGCGGCTGTCACAAGCACAGCAAAGTCTTGCAAAGGCGGTAACAGACTTCCGACTGTGAACCTGAGCAAAGCAGAAGCATGTCGCAACCTTGGCTGCCTAGACACTACCATTACTTCCTATGCACAACATGCATTGGGCGCCTCACACACTCGGCATGCTGTCTACTTCTAGGCCTAAGGCCAACCCATTGGATGTCAATCTGGAAACACAAACGGGCTCCTCCACTGCATCCAATCAAGTGTCATGCAAAGCGTATTCAAGAAGATTATGGTCAAGGCAAACCTGGGCGCTGCCTATGTAGTCGTATTGCCTGCTGCCTGTCTGCCCGGTGTAGCCTGCATCAGAAGCCTCTCGAAATCGAAAGTGCCAAGTTTCCAACGAGCTAAATCAAAAATTGGGATGATTGGCATGCAAAAGCAATTTGTCGGAGGAATAAAGTAGACCTGTTAGGCCGGTCGCTCCAATGAGGCCTGCAAAACCAAGGGATGTTTAGCTATGCGATGCAATGATATACCAACCTATCTGAAGATCAGCCAAATGCAGCTAAAGAAAATGAACGGACAGTTTTATGACAGCTTTAGAGCTCGATGCATGCCTGTCTGGGGAACTCCTTGGGAGCCTGCATACCCAGATATACTTCATTATTGCTTCACTGTTGATTACCCAGGACATGTGACGCAAAACACATGACTGCACACATGTCTGCGAGAGTCCTTTGACAGTGTGGGGGCCGGAAAGTGATCAATGGGCAGCATTCTTTATGATGGCGGCGGGCTTGTTAGCGGGTTCACCTATCGCATTGCTGCCGCCTGTGAGGCCGTCGCCTCCTGAGAAACCGGAGGCTCCAGTGAAGCTGGTGGGTCCTTCCAAGCCAGTGGCTCCCGTCAAGCTTGTATCTCCTGTGAGGCCTGCCCACACAGGCGCCTTGGAAGCCTAAAGCACTGGCAGCTCTATAACGCACATGCAAAGAGGGTATTGCAGTTCCGGGAATGGAGCGTGCATCATACCAGTTTCAAAGTCTTGGGCAACTGAAGCAATCGCAGCGGTGCCGTAAGCCTCGCATGAGCGGAGCTCTGGCAAGTGTGTCTGAAACTTGGTGAGCGTGATGTTATGTGTGATCTGCACACCTTCAGTGCTTTTAGTGCCGGAGAGCCCTGTCATTCCGGAAAGCGCTTGCGTTCCAGTAAGCCCTGACAGCCCGGATGGACCTTTGTATCCTGCGAGTTCGGAGATGGCTCAGCCTTCGGTTCCAATGTATCGCACATGCCATGTAGTCAGCAGTCAGTAACATCTCCAAGTTGGCACGTGAGGACATACGTAGAGCTATCACCTGGGGTGCCACTTGCGCCTGAGGCACTGGATACGCCTGCGCAGTCCCAATAAATACATCAGACTGGATGGAGCTTTGAGATTCCCAAGGCATGAAGAGTCAAGAGAGCAGCAAGCGTGATGCGTGCAGCCCTTGTAGGTCACGGTTTGAAGGCAATGGAACCACAGAATAAGTTGTTGCACACCAGTCTTGCCGAAAAAGCCGCTCTGCCCGGTCGCACCTCCATTGCCGCTAGCACCACCTGCAGTCACACCATGTCGTCACCTCTAGATGACAGCATGCCATGTTTGGTGTACAGTATGACTCATCATGCTGGCCGCAAAAGCTTCACGCGTCTGAAGTTCAGCCCTGAAGGGTCCGGGATCGTGTACATCTGCGTCACATGCTTGCTCAATGATCAGGCCATTTACCATGTTCCACGAGACCAGTGTTCCCGCTAGTGCCAGAAAATCCTGTGCCACCTGCGAAGGTTTAAAAAGGCATCCCAAGTCAAAGAGCAATCTTTAAAGGCCTTCAGCTGTGGCAACTTCTGAAGGCATCTGCGGAACAAATTGAGTAAGGTGCCACACAAGGGATGAGGAAAACCTGTGACGCTGCCTTGACCCTGGGCACCATTAAGTCCGGTGAGTCCTGCATAGAGGGACCAGATTTTCTGTCAAGGGGCTGCCTATTATAGGTGACAATACTGTTTACCTAGGATGAATGAAGAGTTTAAGCTCATGCGTTGTTGCCTCAGACATACTGACAGGCCAGAATACTTTCAAATGAGTGATGCAAGGCTTGAAGACCGCACCATCCAAACCCTTAAACCCGTTGATCCCCGGCGAGCCCTGCAAGGCACAATGTCAAGGATGTGAAGCAGGTATTTGCAGGTATGCCATACCACAGGATGATGAGACCATGCTTTGCAATGTGCTGACCGGGTGAGTGACATGGTAGGGGGTGACACAAGAGAGGCGATGGACTCACAGGGTAGAGCAGTTTCAGCTTAGCTTCGGCTTCCTCCAAGACAGCAACCTCCTGGCTGTTGATAGTCTTGAGATTTGCATTGCTGGCTCTCAGCGCAGCATTGCCAGCCCGCAGCTCCTGAAAGGATGCCTCGCTGGCAGGTAGGAGGTCTGAAGCTTTGTCGCTCACAACAGGAGCAATCACCTCTGAGACTGCACTCCAAGATACGTCAGAATGTCAGAGCTTGGAGGTGCGGTGCCACAGAGTAACCTGAGGCCCACTTCAGGGGGAACGGTACTACACTATGATCACAGTAGTAGTTGCCAGCTCACTACTATAGAGAGGGCATCAATCATCATGATTGGACTGCCAGTGAGAGGTTGTTCTTAATTTGTCACTTGTACATTGACACTGCCACGATGCATTGCCACACAGCATAATATGGCACAGCACAAGGTGGTTTGTGCAGAACGACTACAGTAGCAGACAAAGGCATATCAGCGTCTACGTGAGGAGCAATATATCAGCCATAAGGTAAGACAAAGGGGCTCACCTATGCCCTGTGCAGCAGCGTGGGTCGCGAACGTCACCCAAGCAGCTGTGAGCAGCTTTAAGGCAATGCTGCTGTGGTGCCTTCCGATTGAGTAGCGGCGCACCCTGCGCAAAGGTGTATCTCAGTAATGTGAGTCACTTGAAGAGCCTGTGTGGCATGTGCAACAGGTTCCTGTCATTCAAGCCGTCGTGTGAAGCATGCAAAGCCTGAAGTGTGGATAGCGTGAGCGAGTATGATGGTAAAGGTACGGCTCGTAAGGGTTTGAGGCGCCCTTGCAAAGACTCTTCAGGCGCGAAAATGGAGGAGCAAAATCTGACTATCATCATGACAGGACGACATGCCGAAACACGAGGATCCATGAGAGGCGTCATTTACCTCATGGCGATGGAGCGTTAAAACTCGGAAATTCGTCTCTGAGGCCTACACTTTGTCACAAGTCCAACAATCACGTTCCCAGTGTTGTTGACGACCAGCCCCTTACTGCGCAGACGACTACTCTATATTCTGCAGTATTCTTGAAGTCTGTTTATCCCTGACCACATGGCAGGCTCCCTGCAACGTGGAATAGAGCCGGGGCTCAAGAGCAACCATGAAGCTCGCTTCAGGGTATCTGTTCTCCGAGAGACACATAATAAACAGTGGACTCTGTTCTTCTGCCGGGCTACCTGTGAGCTGGGGAGGCCAAACGCAGGCGTCGCCTGTGATATGTGTCTGTGCTGAAGGCTGTTAATTTGACGGTCAAAGTTGGAGCCAAAAATGGCAGTGCCGCGTGTCATCGTCTGTTCGGCCGACGGCGTGCCGTACACCCTGGCCTGAATCTTGCATCATACGGAACACGTCGCCGATCACTCACTACAGAAGTGGAAAGCTGCGCCCCCATCATGCGCATGTAGGCAATGCATCAGCTGGCCTATGCAACGGGAGCCAGCAATGGGCGTGAGGATCATGTCAATCCCTGTACTATACATCCTCTTGTCTGCTTTGTGGGGCTGTAGCAGAGCGTCAGTTGCAGAACCTTTCTTAAAGGGATATTCTGAGAAGATACTGACCCCCAGTCTTCCACGAGAACTGCCCAACGTGACAGAGTCGGGCTATCTGCCGCTAGCACATGGCACCAAGGATGCCCTCTTTTACGCCTATTACACGGCGCAAAGGGCTCTCAAGAGCAGCAAAGGGGTCTCAGGACCTCCAATACTTGTCTGGCTCCAGGTGAACTGCCGTCTGTCTTCACAGGACCTTGCACAGTGTGTGCACATATCATTCAGCAGCATGCAGCAATGTGCAATGTCAACGCAGGGTGGCCCTGGATGCTCATCACAACTGGGCAACTTTTACACCCTGGGCCCATACAAAGTGAACAAGTCACTGATGCTGGAGCCCAACCCAGGTCAGCAATACCCGTCTTTTACCAGATCACGCCAATGCAGAGTCCATCTTATCACTACACGGCCAGGCGTCAGCTGCTATTCCCCTCTTCCGTATGAGTCTTTACTTGAGTGCATGTCAGCCTCTCAGATAGCGGGCACTGCACAGCGACTAAGTATGGACACATTCTGCCAAAGGAAGCCAGACTGTCTGCATGCGGGGTCCTGGCTTGATATGGTAGATTAGCAGCTGCTCTTTGCGTCGTATACAGATGTGGGGTTGTGTGCAGGCAGGTGGAACCAGAGATATGACCTGTTATTCATTGACCAGCCAGTTGGTACCGGCTTCAGCATTGCAGGTTTGTCTGCTTCGAGAAAGTCAGCTCCAAATTTTGAACTCCCATGGCTTGAAGCATCGTCAGAGGCTGGAGTGAGAGAGTGTAATAGAACGGTGACACCTTATAGATCTTTCGGCAAGACTTAGCTTATTTCTGGCAGAGGAGGTCTCTTACATCAGTGCAAAGATCCTCAAGCTGTAGCTGCAAAATGCCAACGCAAACTCCTTCAAGGCTGCAGCGCATACTAGCAAGGAGATGTGATGCGTGTTTGCGCAAGCGCGCAGAGTGTGACATCAGACCTATCTGCACAGGCGAGAGGGGCGTTCCCACAGATGAGCTTGAGATCGCAGCAGACATCTACATCGGCCTGCAGGGCTTCTTTGGGAAGCACAAACACCTGCGGGAACATCCATTATTCATCACTGGGGAGAGCTATGGCGGCAAGTACGTGCCTGCAATAGGTATGATCAAGAGTCAAACATGCATGCCCTTTTGCTCATTGCATACACATATATAGAGCTGTGGCCTTACATATCATCAGTCAAGCCCACGCCAGCATACAGATTACCTGATCTAGCCCACAGGTATTGAAGAGACTGGCACCAAGGGTTATTGCCGCAAGACTGTGACATGGGCACAATTCCTGAGCTTCAACAGCTGCAACCATTAAGACTGCCTCATCTGCAGGTCACTTCATTATTGAGATGGAAGCTGCTTATGGTCAGAGCAGAGACAGACAGCAGGAGCTGCAGGAAAGGAGGCAGCTGCCAAAACGGGCCACGGATCTCGGCCCGCCGCTGTTCAAGCTTACGGGTCTTGCTGTTGGCAATGGCCTGACCGACCCTGCAACTCAGGCAAGACACTCTTCCCATCTGTCTCTTGGGTCACTAGGGATGAGGACATGTCTGACCCCCAGTCAGCATAGTGGTGACAAGGTGCCCTCAGAACATCTGCAACAATGACCTGGTGCGCCAGCGAGAGGCTTGGGATGCTCTGCATGTACCCAGAGAGTACTAGAGTGTTTGAAAACACAAACTTGCGCAGCCTGCAGGAGAGTAAGAGTAGCAAATTGTGCAGGTGCTGCAGCATGCTGACACGGCCTTCTTCATGGGAATGATTGACATGAGTCAGCGCGTCCAGATCAGCGTCATGCAGCTGCGTGCTGCGCAGCTTATCGCAGAAGGTTGTTCTCCTCAAAAAGCCTCATGCAGCGTCAGTTGCGAGCGTGTGCTGCGCAGCTGGGCATGCAGGCCTGCTCAGACAGGATCTGAGAGAGTTGTATGTGTATTGCGCATGATGATGCCATGCACAAGCAGCCCTTTCTACATCAGGTGCATGGAAGGAGGCGCATGCACAGAGAGAGGAATTGATGGGCTGTATCATTGAGTGGAGCGGAGTAGGAACCCTAGAAGATTTCAGAAGGTTCAGAGACTATGATGCTGACAAGACAGTGGACCGCTACCTGAACAAGCCTGCAGTCAAGGCAAGTCTAGCACCTGCACGCACCCATAGCATAGTTTTAATCCGTCCTGCCCAGCACATGATCATCTGGTGCAGCTTCCAGCTGGGCATGCTAGGTTTGGCGTTCTGCACGCGAACATGTGAAACCCTCGGTCAGTGTAGTAAATGCTTGTGAAGGCACACATTCCTTTATGCATGCGAGATGCAAACGCCGTCATATCAGCGCCTGAGCAGCGCACTCAATTCCAGTGAATTTTATCAGCTGACATGACTGGTTCCTCAGTCTTTTATGCGCTGCCCAGCTGCCCGCGCTGCCCAGCTGCTCACGCTGCACAGCATGCGTTTCGATGGTCTGAGGATGGTGCGCTTCTGTTGCAGAGCGTGCTGGGCGTGCCAGAAGATCTGGTGTTTGAGAGCTGCTCAGAGAAAGTGGGGGAGGCTCTGGGACCGGATGTCATGAAGTCAGTCAAGCCCCTCGTACCAGACATCCTCAGCTCAATACCTCTCCTCCTGTACCAAGGTCAGCCCTTGTGGGAACAAACTGTGATGTTGGTGTGAGGCCTGTGAAGGGCCATGTACCAGAGATTGTCAGATCGACGACTTTTGCATGCAACGAGATCAGTTTCTGTGGCAGGCCATCTGTGAACCAATGCAATGGTCATGACAATCTGCTCATGTCAGACAGGCGATGCAGCTTCTTCACAAAAAGATTTGGGTCTGCATGAGGGCTGTGAGGATGATTGATATTATATTTACAGGTCAGATGGATGCTCAGGATGGAGTGGCCAGCAACGAGCCCTGGATATATGGCCTTGAATGGCATGGAAAGGACGGATTCCAGGTGTGCCCTCCAGGCCAAACATGTCTTCTGCAACGTTGCAAGCATCTTGTTGCAAAACAGGTGGCTGAAGGAGGTAAAGATTCTGGGATTCGCTCTGTTGTGGAGCTGCCTGTCTACAGTTGACAAAGATGCCCACCACCTGCAAGTACAAATATCAGCCATGGTGCAAGAAACCTTTCCCTACTTCCAGATGAGATGACATGGCGTGTATGTGCTGCAGCAAGGAATGCTGACGGCCGTGCATGTTCTCTTCAGGCAGCTGAGCGGGAGCTCTGGAAGATGAACAAGGCGGACGTGGCTGGTGCTGACAAGTCAGCGGCCGCAGCCGCAGCATGTCATGGCAGCCAGATGCGCCTACAAGGTCTGGGAATGGAAACAAGCACAACGGAGAGGAGCCTCAGGGAGGATGGTGATCTTGCAGTGCTCAGCGCCAGCTCAGCAGCAGGCGCTGACAGGGCATCTGGCGCTGAGGATTTTCAGGGAGCTAAAGGCTTCGAGAGCACGGGCGCTGAGGGGAAGAACAAAGTGGTGGTTGGGTACTGGAAGGAGCACAGCACGCTCACGCATGTCATCATTCGCAACGCTGGCCATATGGTATGCCTTTCACATTGACTTTGGAAGGTTGCCACTTCTGGTACCTCCCTGCACAATTGCCTAGATGCCACAAGCTGTTGCTGTGCAGCTCTACGAGGACTCATGCTGCATGCTTGTGAGTTGCGCGTGACTGTGTGGCCTCTTGAGAGGTCTCGCGTGAGCACACTGTGCGCAACATAGTGATGAAGTGAGTGGCTGATGCTGCGCAGTATTGGTATGCTGAGCAATTTCCCCATGCATGCTTGTAGGCCCCCCATGACCAGCCCAAGGTTGCACAGGCAATGATCGAGAGATGGGTTGATGGAGTGCTGGAGCAACAATCTTAGCCTGCAACTTGTACTATAAGCTTATCACAAGGTATCTGAAGTGTACCATTGACCCTCTAGATCTCTTTCTGACAGGCCTGACTTGGATGGATTGGCAGTTTCCACTGATCGCCTGCAGGAAGCCTGCCAACCCATGCATGAAGCTAGCTCCAAGCATGCCTACAGCTTACAATGTTGACCCTCTTTTTGATAGACCTGATATGGATGAGATGGCAACTTGCACTTTGGCGCCTGCGGAAAGCATGTCTCAACATGCATGGCTCTGGCTCCAGCTGGCCCAGACCTTCTCAGAGGTGCTACTGTAGTATACATCGCTGATTCCCCTTCCCCCACCCGAGTGGAGAAGAGCCATGCCGTACTGCATATGACTAGAAACTCAAATCAGCAATGCCCATCCAGCATTGCTAAAGTAGCGAGGTTGCGTATGATGACTGTGCAGCTCTCTTGGAGCTTGGATGCTCTGTACAGAAGAAGCAGGGGGCGTTACGTTGGGTTACGCTTCTCACGTGCTACGTTGGGAGGTGATCTGGGACAGATTCAGTACAGCGCTTGGTAGGGTTCCGGAAGCTGTTGGCAGGTAGCTCGATGTCGCTGATGGACAAGAAGTACCCCAATAGACTGGTTTTAATCTTAGATCTTTGCCAAAAGCGTGCAGCGTTGCTCTACGTTGTGATCTCGCTCGATGAGACAACCGAGACAATCGACACAATGCTGAAGCATTCGCTCGCTGGATCAGGAGTGGCTCCCTCGCCTGCGGTGCCCCCCCTCAAGAAGCCCCGGTGTGGCTCAACGGTGCGTCACTTCATGCATGCCGGCTGCCTCGCGATTCTTCCACAGCGAGCGCACAATGCGCATGCTGCCTCGGCCTGGGCCTCCCAATATCAATTCTTGCTCGGGCGTCACAGCTGGCTGCTGCAGCCCGTTCCAGAATGTCGCGCTGCTGTACAGCCTGCTCTCCACACTTCTGCATGTTAGAATGACTTGCTGCAGATTTTCTGGCAGACATTCATGCGCGTTGTGTGCATGCAGGAGGGAGGCTCCACAACAGAGGGGGCCACAGAGTACGTAGAGATGCGAGAAATGGCAAGCATGGAGTGTGCAGGGCAGGCCGCTGAAGGTCTGCAGATTGCTGCAGGTACTCACAACCCAAAACTCCTTGCAATGCGCAGCACGCACATCCTGCATGCACACATGCTGTAGAAGCGCCATGCCACTGCTCCCTGTTATGGTTTGTCCACTGCAACCAAGTTTATCCCCTGTGCATGGCATTTGTAAGGACATGACTATGTGTTTCATGGCAATCTGCTGTGCATACAGAATGCCTGATCACATGCATTGCCCTGCAGGCACCCTGCAAGTCTCAATGCAGCAAGCGGCAGATGCGCTCAAGGTAAGGGCGCTTGTGGACACGATAATGGCCCGTGCAGTCCAGCAGCATGACAGCGGCACAGGCGCCCCTTGTCGCAGCACTGGCGACGCAATGGACCGCTCTGATGCAGCAACCATTGCCACCCCTCCCCTCCCTTCGCAGGTTGCGCTCCGGCACCTCATCGGGTGCCTTTGATATGCTAGTGGCCGCTCGGAAGCATGACGTGAAGACGGCAAGGCTTTGGGGCTTTGTCGGTAGGGTCACGGCAGTCTGCTCTGCAGGAAGAGCCCTGCCACAATGTGGCGCTCCCTTCTGGCGTCTCGTCAGGCTTCATATCAGGCCGGTGTTGCATAGGCAATTCAGCAAATGACTCTGGCAGAATGCCGTGCAGGAGCGGCTCCCCACAACGGAGAAGGCGGCCGCGGATGCAGGCGGAACTGAGAAGGAGGAGCCACAGGTGCCGGAGGCTCTTAAGAATGCTCTGCTGCGGAAGGCCGCCGGCATGGCCAAGGGGAAGGAAGCTGGTCACAGAGTGGGAGCATCCAGCTTGGCCGCTCCCACTGCTGCAAAGCCTATGGACATTGATCACCCCGTCAGCCCTCACTATTACAAGGTGAGCTTCATGCTGGAGAGAGGGTCTGAAGTGAGGGTCCACCTCTGTTTCAGCTGTCTATAAGCGTTGACACCTCAGCCCAGCAGCCGCTCACTGATATGCTATTGGCCTCTCTGAAGCACGATGTGAAGACGCCAACTTGGTACTTTGTCGGCAGGGTCACGGCAGTCTGCTCTGCAAGAGGAGCCCTGCCACAATGTGGCGCTCCCTTCTGGCGTCTTGTCAGGCTTCATATCAGGCCAGTGTTGCACGGGCAATTCAGCAAATGACTCTGGCAGGATGCCGTGCAGGAGGGGCCTCCCACAACAGAGAATACTGAGGAGGCGGCCACGGATGCAGGCGGAACTAAGAAGGAGGAGCACTACGTGCCGGAGGCTCTTAAGAATGCTCTGCTGCGGAAGGCCGCCCGCATGGCCAAGAGGAAGGAAGAAGCTGGTCAGATAGGGGGAGCATCCAGCTCGGCCACTCCCACTGCTCTAAAGCCTATCGACATTGACCATCCCATCAGCCCTCTTCACTATTACACGGTTGGCTGCATGCTGGAGAGAAGGTTTGAAGTGAGGGCCCACCTCTGTCTCTGTAAGCCCTGACACCTCAGCCCAGCAGCCGCTCTGGGGTGAGCGGGGTGAGTCAGAGGGTGCATCCCTCCTCCTGAACTGTCTTGTCACACCAGAGCGGCTGCTTTGGGACGGTGAGGGACATTCTCTCTGGGGAAATCTTCCCACACTTGAGACATCAGCGTGCCATCGAGAGCACTTGCGCACCATTGCATGGTGACAAGATGGCATCAAGGTATCACACAGTGCTGCATGAGGTGCTTGTGTGATGTGTGTGTACGCTCTGAGCGCAGCTGGTGTTGTGACCTGGCCGCTGGCTGCCTGCAGGGGCCAGATCTGGAGCAGGACGAAGTGGCGTTCCAACGCTCGCAATGGGCAGGCATCGTGGAGGCGATAGCAAAGGACACAAGCTCTCTGGAGGAGATAGCGGCATCGCACGTCAGGACGGAGGCTGAGCTCGAGGCGAAGATCCTCAACAGCCTGCCCCCGGGTACGCTCTGCCTCAGCTGATGTGAAGACGCGCTGGCGTTGAGGGTTCGTGCATGGAAGCGCCCACTCTCCCCGATCGGCTCTCGGGTGGCGCAGCCACCCCGCTTGAGGCGACTCAGCCCCAATGGCTCCATCCCTCTGTTCCATGGACAGGCCAAGGTTGCCTACCATCCTGTCCTGGGCGTCCCAGAACATTTGCGAGGGTATCTGCGAGCCAGATCTGGCTGCTGCGCAGGCGACGCCAAGAAGTACAAGCAGGCTATGGCGGACGCGGCCAGACAGGCCCAGGGGAAGCCGGGCGGAGCTGCCCACAAGGGCAGCAAGGAAGCCGGCCACGGAGGGGAAGCATTTCGCTCGGCCACTCCCACTGCTCCAAAGCCTGTCGGCCTTGGCCTTGTAGCCCCAACAGCTTCTGACAATAAGGTGGGCTGCATGTTGGAGAGAAGGCCTTGAAGTGAGGGCCCACCTCTTGTCTTAGCTGTCTATAAGCGTCGGCACCTCAGCCCAGCAGACGCTCTGGGGTGAGCGGCTGCGTCACAGGGTTCATCCCTCCTTCTGAACTGCCTTACCACACCAGAGCGGCTGATTTGGGTTGGTGAGGAACATTCTCTCTGTGGAATATTTTCAGACTTGAGACATCAGCGTGCCATCGGGCAAGCACTTGCTCACCATTGCATGGTGACGAGATGGCATCAAGGCATCACACAGTGCTTCATGGTGCTGCAAACACGGGACGCTTGGCTGCTACCATATGCTACCTGACGCTGGTGTGATATGTGTGTACGCCCTCAAGCGCAGCTAGTGTCGTGAAGTGGCTACCGGCTGCCTGCAGGAGCCAAAATCGGAGAAAGAAAAAGTGGCGCTCCAAGCCTTGGCGGCTGCGGATGCCATGAAGGCCCGTGCAAACAGCGGCGAAATCATCAGCACTGTGCTGCTGTGGGAGCTGCAGCAGAAGGGCGCCCGCATGATGGCCACCCTGAAGAAAGCTGGTCACAGGGGGGGAGCATCAAGCTCGGCCACTCCCACTGCTCAAAAACCTGTCAACCTTGGCCTTGCAGGCCCAACCACTTCTGACAATGAGGTGGGCTGCATGCTATAGAGATGGCTTGAAGTGAGGGCCCACGTAGTGTCTCTGCTGTATGTAAGAGTTGACACCTCAGCCCAGCAGCCACTCTGGGGTGAGCGGCTGCGTCAGAGGGTACATGCCTCCTCCTGAACGGCGTCAACGGCCTTATCAATGCTTTGGGATGGTGGGGCACGTTCTCTCTGTGGAATCTTCTCACACTCGAGACATGAGCGTGCCATCGAGAGTACTTTGCTCATTATTGCATGGTGACAAGATGGCATCAAGTGCTGCATGGAGCCGCAAGCGTGGGGCGCTTGTGCGATGTGTGTGTGCGCTCTCGAGCGCAGCTGGTGTTCTGAACTGGCCGCCGGCTGCCTGCAGGAGCCAGATCTGGAGGACTACAATGTGTCGTGGAAACGCTCGCATCTGCCAGGCTTCATGGAGTCGCTAGCGAAGGGCCCATACTCTCTGCAGGAGGCAGCGGCAGAGCACATCATTACACCGGCTGAGCTGGATGCCATCATGGCCAGTTGTCTGCCCCCGGGTACGCTCTGCCTTAGCTGATGTGAAGACGCTCTGGCGTTGAGAGTTCATGCATGGAAGCGCCCATCCTCCCCGATTGGCTCTCAGGTGGCGCAGCCACCCCGCTCGAGGCGACTCAGCCCTGATGGCTCCACCCGCTCTGTTCCATGGACAGGCCAGGGTTGCCCACCATCCTGTCCTGGGCGTCCCAGGTCATCTGTGAGGGCATCTGCAAGCCAGATCTGGCTGCTGCGCAGGCGACGCCATGAAGTTGGAGCAGGCTCGGGCGGACGCGGCCAGACATGCCCAGGGGAAGCCGGGCGGCGCTGCCCACGAGGCCAAGGGGGAAGCCGGCCACGGAGGGGAAGCATCCCGCTCGGCCAATCCCACTGCTCCAAAGCCTGTCGACCTTGGCCTTGCAGGCCCAACCAATGAGGTGGGCTGCATGTTGGAGAGATGGCTTGAAGTAAGGGCCCACCTCTTGTCTCAGCTGTCTGCAAGCGTCCACAACCTCAGCCCAGCAGCCTTAGGGGGTATATTCTTTCCTCCCGAATAGACTGCGCCTGCCGTGGGAACATGAGCCCGCTCCCTGAGCCTCCACTGCTCCTGCACCTGAACTGGCAGATGCAAGTATGAAGGCGGCGGCCGGGCAGGTTGAGTGCCGCGTGGGAGTCGCAGCGCTCACAGCTGTTCTGCTGCGCAGAAGGAGAGGCTGTCGGAGGCTGCCAGGCTGCTTGTGGACGCCGATCGGGCAGGCCGGGAAGCCTTCCAGGCCGCAGAGGATGCCTATGACAAGCGCCAGGCGGCCATGGAAGCCAAGCGCCGTGCACAGGAGCTGGGCGCCGAGCACGTCCGGGACGCACGCCGGCTAAGGTTTCTGCGAGACAAGGTGACCTCATGCCCTTGCTCTCTTAAGCATGGAAGATGTCATTGGCAGCCTTGCTTCTGTTTTTGTGACCCCACCCAATGCAAGCAAAGCGCGCTGCATCGGCCCCAAAGCTAGGGCTGGAGTAAAAGGTTGTTCTAGACTGCCTTTCTTATAGGCTGGAACTCCTCTCGGCCTTCAAAGCGGCATATGGAAGGCTAAGGTGATGATCCAAACAGTCTCAATTGCTCTGCAGATAGACGAGGCGCAGAAGGCGTACGAGAAGCTGGTGCAAGAAGAACATCCAATCAAACGTATCAAGCAGTCGGACTCAAAGCAAGTCCGTGTAGAGGAGGTGTGTATCTTCGGCAAAGACTGTCAGCACAAGCTTAACAGCTGATTGGCAGAAAGCTCAACTACAAGGTCTGAGCAGACTTGCCTGTAGCCAAAGGCAGAGAGACACAAGGCTCTAGGCTGCAACGGAGCTAGCAACACAATGTCTTGGTCCTAGCTCCACACTGGCATGCTGGACTTGTGGTAGTACGATAATATCCCGTTGGCAGGCAAATGTCTGGATGTCACGGAAGGCATCAGGCTTACTGCACTACAGTCTGCTAGGCTACTAGCTTCACTTCTGGGCTCTCATGCACCTCCAGACCTGGTTTCAGTGCACCTGAAGAATATTTTTCCAGAGACACCTCAGATTGGTCCTCTCCAATTGGAACACGCAGAGAGGCGGTGAAGGTTGCCATATGCATAGTGGGAAGCTTATTGAGCTGTATTGTGTGCGTGCAGGCGAGGCAGGAAGCCCACAAAGCCTGTAGGGCAGTGGAGGAGGCTTGGAGGCATCTGCGTGCAAAGATGGTGATTGCTGAGGAGGCTGGTGCAAAGTTGCAACAGGAGTTGGGCATGGGCTGAGCATCCGGCAACTTTGCCATCCTGCACCCCATCAAATGATGGGCCCATCCGATGAGTCATCGGAGTAGAAGGTGCTGATCATAATGACGTACGCTAATGATGCTGCATCGCTGAGGGCTTAGGCCATTAGTCTTGATTTGCCAAAGCCCATTAGTATATATGGGGAAACCACAGGTTTCTACAATACAGATGTAGAACATTTGCCATGTGGGCATATGTGCCATATAGCTTAGAGGAGGACAGACGTGTGTAGGAGGAGATTCTGCATCCAACCAACCGCTCTGCCCATTGTGCCTGTGTCGCTTAGCATGTGACTGTATCGTTTGCAGCATCTACTAGATTGTCTCCAATCCCACTCGTCTCCAAGAGAGACGTCTAGACCAGATCTGAAGGACCAGAAAATATTGGAACCATCAATGGCAAGAGAATTACTCAATTGCTGGTGAGTTGATTGACAAGCATGGTCTCATAAGGCATCTGGAACAGAGCTCTCATGTCGACTGCTTGCTTGCAAGCATCTGTCGGGGGTACTTTGGACTTCACTTTTCCAGCCACCTGCCCTTTCTGCCAGACCTGTCATGCCTGCCACCTGCGCAGCTGCTTAGGAAGAACTGCCTCATTGTCACCAAGCACAGCACGCGCCATCAGACTGCCCAGCCATGCATGATACACAAGCCCCCTGGCTCCCAAACCCCCAACCACCCATACGTTTTGCTCGCCGGCAACCCTGCCTGCTAGGGGCAGCGAGCCGTGCTGATCTCTGGGAGGCAACGCCCTTACGCCCGTCCTGACACCAGCCACCCGCCAGCTGCACCCAGAAATGCACCTAATCACGTCCTTTATCTATGAGTCTCAGAGATCCCAGCAGAACACAGTCAAGTGCGCCGGGGCTTGCAAGCAAAGCCTTCACGCCCACTTGCTTCTGTCATTGAGGGCCTTGTGGTGGCAACAAACCAGCTGCTACAAAACTTACCTGAACAGTGCCGCATGAATTGATCCTGCCAAAAGTAAGTGGTGTGCAAGGCATGCCTGGCAATTGACGGCCATGCTTTCTCGGCCCGGGGCATGAGCGCTGAGGTGGCGGAAGCTCGCTCTGAGCTGTCGCTGACCTGGCGGCCGCACTCCGCAAGGGCCTCGTGTGGTGTGAGCTGGTGCCTTTTGGTGGCTCCCACAACTATGTTTTCTGGGCCCTGCAGAAGCATGTACTGCTGAGCCGTACTGCATATTGGGACAAGCTTGCCAGCAATTGCTCTTGCAGCATTTGTCTTGCAACTGGGTGGTGTATGGTGCTGGGCATTACCTGCGTAGCCAGGTAGGTTGATCCCAGAAGACTAAGGCCAGCAGTACTCTTTTCAGCAGAGCCCAGCGTGAGATGCTCAGTGGCTGATGCGCTGTCACTGTTGGGCGCCATATCTAGCGTGTAGCCCTGACAAAGGTCACAAGGAAGCTTGTCGCCTGCATGATCAGCAACACCTGTCTGTCTACTCTTGCGAGGACCAAATCTCTGCAAAGCCTTACAACATCTACGGGCTTGGGCCTTCCCTTTTGCTGCTGGAGAATCTCAAGATGACACCGAATATCTTTTCATATATCTAGAAGAAAATTTACTTGCAAAGGAGTATCGAACAAAGGATGATGCAGGCCAGTAGATAGAAGCTGTTGGGCAGCACCTATCTCAGGCAGAATCCCTGCAGCGGCCCCGGCAGCCACTACTGTGCCACAGAACGGGCCATGCTCGTGCTGCAGCTGCGCTATAGAGCTGACGTTGGTTGTGTGGAGGTCTGCGGTAACACCCCTCTGCATGGCCAACTCCTCGCATGCTCCCCATAGAGCCCTGCAGTGCAGCATTCCTTTCCGGATCAGGCTCAATCGATAGGGAGCCCCTTTGCCAGCTCTGAGTATGCACCACCCTACAACAATCGCCTACGCTACAGAGCTGTGGGCAAAAAGCCACTACCCATGCAGGCAAATGCAGCACACATTCTTCTTAAGACACATAAAGATGGGAAATCCAGTCAATCATAATATCCTCTGCGAGCAAGGCTCAATGACAGGATACTGGTGAGTAAGACACCTGAGGTAGCGGGTGGGGTGTATCACATGGCCGCCTTCTATGAGCAGTGCAGCTGAAGCTGCAAGCTCAGGCCCCAGCGCTGCATTGAGCTGCTCGCTGGGCAGCCCGGGCACCCTCTGGGCAGCTTCCTCCAAGCTCAGCGCCCTGACGCTGACCGCCTCACGAGAGCTGCTCTCAGCGCTGCCATTGCTGTTGCTGCTGCTGTCTACACACATCCTAGCACCATCTGTAGAGCCTGCTAGCTGCCTGTGTGCTTGCTGTGATGTCTCTATCATGCTCTGAGTCCTGGAGAAATCCTGCGCCTGCTTGGCATTTGCGGCTGGCCTGAGAAAGGACTGTGCCCAGCTGATGGGCTCCAGCTCTGGATGCGCCCTATCCTGGAAGGCTGTCGCTACCTGGAGCAGCTCCAGCGCTGCATTCATAGCCTCAAGACCGTTCCAAAGCACCTGCATAAACATCAAAGTCTTCTCCAGCTACCCATCAGGACTATTCCTCCCATCATCGGCCTCGCCATACACAGAAGCTTGAAGACAAGTGATGACCAGCATGGATCTATGTGCACCAGAAACTACACCACACAAGTACCTTGGAGCATCACCACCAGTCTGCAATCTTCTCTAGTCCTCACAGGCCACCACATGCAAAGCGCCATAAGCTGAAGCCTAACATTGCCAGATGACCCAAGATGCCAGCATGTGCCGTATAAACCCAGTCAGTTGCATCAGAGCAGGTTGAAAGTCACCTTCCCCTTTGGGGAGTATGGGTGCAGCAGGCCGGCAGCCGCTCCAGATGCGCCCCCCGCTATGCCTGCCCCATCAAAGAGGTGGACGCTGACTGGGCTGCTCGCATGTGCCAGCAGATGCCAAGCTGTCGCCACGCCAGCAAAGCCGCCCCCAACAATGGCGTTCCTCCTCTGCTCTCCTGCAGCACAGCATGCTGTCTGACCTTGCGATTCAGATTCTGCACCCATTGCCGGAACTGATAGCGATAGCTCCTGGCAAGGTGTAGTCCCAACACGAGCATATAATACGGCTGTTGCCCCCTCAAAGCCCTAACATGCTGAAGCTTGTGTGACAATCTAGTGGTGATGTACGCAGAAGAGAAAGAGAGGTCCTCCGCAGATGGTCTTCTGGCAGTAGACAATGCATCTATTGGGACCCACAAGGGCAGAAGACCAGACATTACATGTCGTATTTCTGCTTATTTGACTGAGCAGTGCACTGGCAACGCCTGTGTCTACATCAAGACTCCAGGTATTTGATTCATGCCATACACAAGCCCTTGCTCTTGCTGACGAGATAAACAGAGTTCTCCCGTGCTGACAACCAGCCCATTTTCTGAAATGGCAAGCCCTTTGCCATTCTTGCACCTGAATACTGCTCTGCCAAGAGCATGGTGCAAAGCGTGAAGCCAGTTCTCTAGTGCAACAGTGCTCACATCTCAAATTGCCATTCAGTTCCTCAGTCCCTTTTTGCAGCTGCTCTGTTTGCGTTGATCTTCTCCAGCTTCAGTGTGAGGCCAAGGCCCGGAAACCCTAGCAGGAAGGAAAGCGTGCTGTAGTACAAGGTGGGAACCAGCGCATAGCGCCGCCGCAGACAGGTCACAAGGGCCACAAGCCCTTCGCCTACATGGACCAGGGTGACTAATCCTGCCAGTGCCTGAGCGTTGGCCTTATCCTTCACCACTGCATAGATCACTATCCTGATGCCCTCGGGCACTAAGGCCTCGTTGATCACAAAGAGGTACAGCTGCAGCAGCCCAAAAGTGACCAGTGCTGTAGTCCAGGCTCTGGGGGCCCTCAGAGGGTATCCTCGCCCTTCCGCAGGCGCCATGGAGCCTGAAAAGGCAGACCACGGGTCAGCCATGAAAAGCACGCTTAGCTCAGCATGGGCTGTGTGCAGGCGGGGGCGATTGCAGGACATGCATCTGGTAGCAAGACACAATGCATTCTATATGCTTGACTCCTACTTCTTACGTGAGCAGATTTAAAAAGTTTCCCAGCCCTCAATGTCTGAAAGGGCCCATTGGAGTGGGCTAAGAGGGTAATACACCCTGTCAATCTAAAAAGACCCCTAGAGAGTGTCTGGTCTACACAGGGAAGATACACTTGAGGGTGGCTGGCTATTCAGGAAGCCATTCATTGCTTGGGCTCCACTGAATGAAGGGTACCACATTTCCAGACATGTGGTACCCTCTGGGGTGAGGGACCGAGGAACTGCACTATCAAAGCTGCCCTCTGTGGGTTGTTTAGGTGGACTGTACTATTGTGCTTTGATTGATTCATGGAGCTACACATGTGTCTTCAGAGTCTTTGTTCCAGCTCAGTAAGCAACCTCACCTTCTTCTGTGGGATCCGAGGCCTTGACAACGGTACTTGCGCTCCTTCTCAAGTGTTGCTGGAGACCTGGGCTCCTCCTTAGCCACAGTGACTTCTGATGTAGCAAGCTACCTGCTCCTGATGTGAGGGTTTTCCGAGAGCTGTGCAAAATTGGTAGCCTGCGCGAAAAATCAACTGCCTTTTCAAAAAAACCAAATTACGACTGATTGATGCCATTTTGAGGCACTTGTCCCAAGCTGTTGTGATGTTGAGCCTTCGTCATCTGACGTTGACATTGAGAAGACTCACCCGTGATAGCACGCCACCTGCATTAGCAACGCGCTCCTAGCCTCTAAGGAGCTCTGCTTGATCCCTGATGTGCACTTTGACAGGCAGGAATGGATTTCCGGAAAGAGTGATGGCGTGCCAGAACTGGCAACTGCCAAGGTGTAATGTGGTTCTTAGGCAAGCGCGTTTGGGAGTACTGCAATGCTCTGCGATGTCCTGCATCGCTGTTGCAATCCGGGACTTGCATCGCCACAGCTGGGCTATCAAGGCTCAGCGCTAGGACTGTGCTGCTAGCCCAGACCTGGCCTTTCCATAGCACCTCTTGTGATCATCTCTGCATCGTCCTGACGATCGAGGAGCAGCTTGGAAGCTCTCCAGAGCTCTTGAAGCTCGGGAAATGATGTACTGCACCATCAGCGAGGCCTGACAGCAGCGAAAGGGGATTGAAAAGCCTGTGCAGCACACTTCAGTCATTGGGTGACTAGCTGCGAGCGATAGGAAGGTGATCTCCAGCACTCCGGGACTTGGAGCGTCATTTGCCACTGCCAGGGCATTTAGATTGTGCCGAAGAGCAGCAGCGTTCCTGCAAGGCTCTGGACGGTGAGAGCTTGTTCCTATCGGCCTTCCTTGGGCTTCAGATGGCTTTCATGCACCAATCTCTTGCCCAACAAACTGATCGCTCGTGCGATATGAGCATTATGACGTGTGCTCTGGACTTGCAGATTGCCGGCTGAGATGCCCGTCACCCCCCTACCAGACACATTAAGCCTGTGACGAGGAGTGAAAATGGCCAGTGCCAGGCGGTGCCTGACAGCGCCCAGTGAGGGACGGGGCAACGATGGCTTCGACAATGAGCACAACGACCTCATCCTCAACGTCGAGGACGTGCTCTCGTCGAGCAATCGCAGGTGTGCTCCCTCAGGCAGTCCTGCGGGCCCTGATGGTGACTCCCACTTGTGATTTGTTCTGCACAAAAGCACACAACAGTCTCCAGAGTACTCCTTACAATCTGTTGTTGGTATCCGAATGCATTTCTGCCTGCAGGTACATCGTCAAGGACCTGCTTGGGCAAGGCACCTTTGGGCAGGTAGTGAGATGTCTGAAGGAGGACTCGCGCGAGGAGGTGGCTGTCAAGGTCATCAAGAACCAGACAGCCTTCTATCACCAGGTGCAGGCCCATCACTCTGCACCCGGTGCTCCGCTGTCTTGGTCTCTGGCAGAGCCCCGCCTGCTCAAGACCTCAGCACATTGCATCACAGGACGCTGATGTATACAGATGGATACATCTGTCATCTTCAGCATTCCGTGATGGCATGTGCTATGTGTAAACTCATTGCTTAGCATGAGAGGTGTCAAGCCAGGTGCACTGAATGGCGGAAATGCTCCACAGCTGCAGTCTTTGTTTTTTTTGCCTGCAGATTCTGGGCTGATGATGCAGAATCCCTGTGACTGATATCAGATGAAGCCTTACAGGAGTCCATATTGAGTGCCTCACAATCAATCACTGCACAGCCTGCAGTGACTGCAGAGACTTGTGTTGATTGCCTTGAAGCTTGAAGCTTCTCAATCAGTATAGAAAGCAGGATACATCATCTTGCAGGCTCGCGTGGAGGTGGGGGTCCTGCAGTTCCTCAACACCAGGGGGGACCCGGACAACAAGCACCACATCGTGCGCATGCGCGACTTCTTCATGCACCGCAGCCACCTGTGCCTGGTGTTCGAGCTGCTCAGCGTCAACCTGTACGAGCTGGTCAAGCACAACCAGTTCCGGGGCCTTTCCATGAACCTCCTGCGCTTCTTTATCCTCCAGGTACTACTTCAGGCTATCTTGGAGGGCTGAAGCTTCCCCAGCCTCAGTATGACAATTTCTCTCACAAAGACTGGGCATCTTGGCAAGTGCAATGCTGCCCATACCCTAATGAAGGGCCTTCAAGTTGCCTACGGGGATTGGATTGAGTCAGTCGGGCACTCATCACATCACAGCTGTACTGGCTCATTTAAGATCTTGTGAGCAGTTAGAAGGCCCTCATGCTCCCAGTGTCCACTGTGAGCCCTGCTGTGGTGCTCCATATCACGTGAAAGTGTGCAGCTGAGCTATCTGTGATGCTCTCAGAGATATTACCAGTGCTGCCACAATGAAGTGATCTGTGCGCGCCCCTAGAAGAGCCTGCATGTGCTGGGAGCCTCAGTATCTGTGTTGACGGTTCCACATGTCCTGCAGATCCTGGACGCGCTGTCGGTGCTGTGCGAGTCCAACATCATCCACTGCGACCTCAAGCCGGAGAATGTGCTGCTGAAAGGCCTGGACTCTGGGGACATCAAGGTCATCGACTTTGGCTCGGCCTGCTTCGAGAACAGAACCATGTACTCCTACATCCAGAGCCGCTTCTACCGTTCCCCAGAGGTAAGTTTGCATCCTGTGTTTGCAGTAGACTATTCTGGCTAGCTTATAGTCGTTGCATCATCGTGCTGAGGCCAAGCTGTCTTGATCAGCTCCTGACAGTGCCGCCGCTGAGAGCGTTTTTGCTCGGGTTGTGACAGCAGGTCTGGCGAGAGCATGGATAGCTATGCTCTGTCACAACCTTGACTTGCTGCCAGGGCGCTTGAGGCCTTCTATATAGACGCTGATGGCGGCGTGATCATTGACATGTGGTCTCTGGGCTACTTCTGGGCCTCTCCCTGCCTTTTTGTTAAATCTTCAGTCTGGTTTCCATATTGGTTACGGCTCCCGTCTCATGCAGGTGCTGCTGGGATATCCATACACTGTGGCCATCGACATGTGGTCTCTGGGCTGCATGGCGGCCGAGCTGTTCCTGGGGCTCCCTTTGTTCCCAGGAGCCTCAGAGCATGACCTCCTTGTGCGCATTGTGGAGATGCGGGGGGTCCCCCCGGACCATGTGCTGGCCAAAGCGCAGCACACCAAGAAGTACTTTGAGCGCGTGGAGGAGCTCAGCATGGTCAGCGGGACGCCCATCAGCACCCTCAGATACAAGGTGGGTGCACATCACTGATAGAGCCGTATCGCAGATACAGCTAGCCATCTCAGGATGGCACGCACGTCTTTCAGCTTTGTTAGCGGGCCTGTCGCTTGCGTATATGGTTGCCCTATGAATATATTTGCTTTCGTATAGTTTGCGTCTGACCAACAGGCATGCCCTCAGCAAGGTTCCCCCGAGGCTGCTCTGGAGCTTTGTCTGATCCAGTTACTGCAGAACTGCAGCAACAGGCCAGCAGGTTGGGGCATGCATGTGCTCTGCACTCTTGGTGAGGTAGATGGATTGGCGCTTCTAGTTTGCATATACATGGCACATGTCTGACAAGCTGCGCTCTGCTGCAGTTGAGGACGCAAGCCGAATTTGAGGCGGCCAACGGCATCAAGGCGCCCGCCGGAAAGCGCTATTTTCAGCACACGCGGCTGCACGACATCATAGGTTCCTACCCCTTCCGCCTGGGCCTGGCAGATGCGCAGCTGGCAGAAGAGAAGAACAGCCGCGAGGCGTTCCTGGACTTCCTGCTGGGTGTCCTGGTGTGCAGCACATGCAAACATCATGCACCTGAAGTTGCATGCTTCACTGTCTCTTGTCTCCTGATCCATGCATCTTGCTAGCCCCTCTGTGGACAAATATGGCGCCATTCCTGCACATCCGCTGTTGAGCTCCAGCAGGGCCTACTTGCTGGTGCTAACTGCGGATGTGCAGGGATGGCCATGCCATAGGATCTTATAGAGCAGATGAGAGATTGTTGAGCATAAGGTCTTCACCGGGGGTGCCTGAGGGAAATTGAGGCATTGAGCAGTGAGCACTGTCCTGAGATATGTGCGCAGCTTTCAGGATCCTGGACATGATAGGGTCCCTTTGGGCACCTTGGGGGCTTTGGCACTTCTGATGAGCACCGATTCTTGTGCAGGACCTGGATCCCAGCACTCGGTGGACGCCGCAGCAGGCGCTGCAGCACCCCTTCATCACGCAGCAGCGCTTCACGGGGCCCTTCCAGCCGCAGCCTGCCCAGCGGGAGCGCGGGCGGCCCATGCGCGGGCACGCCGGGCAGCGCGGCACCTCCCCCTACGAGTCCTCAGGCTCCTCCATGTACCACTCCCCCATGGCCGCCATGCTGGCGACGTCCCCAGAGTTCCATGCACAGGCGCATGCAGCAGCCATGGCCGCGCTGCAGGTAAAGCCCTGTCTGTCTTCGTCTTGCCGGCCTTTCTCACCCAGGGTCGTAGGGTTTTGAGTGCACTACCATACCTGGAGTTCCATGCACAGGCGCATACAGCTGCCATGGCCGCACTGCAGGTGATTGATTCAGCCTGCACTCTTTGTCTCTGTGACAGCAGGACCGCTTAGCAACAAGATCCTTACGAAGCAGTCCTCTTCAACGCTGAAGAGGTCAAGGATGTGAATGTGCCATTATCTTTCGCTTCATTCCTGGAGTTGGACGACGATGGCAGATCTGCATCCTGTGTGCTTGAGAGAGCATTAGTGTGCTCAGCCAGCTGTTGATATTGCTGTGATGACCGCATGCAAGTGCACACCCCAGGGTTAGTGCGCAATTTTCAAGGCTCAAAGGTTACTGAAGTCCTGGGTGTGTGAGATCTCGAGGTCTCTGAAGTCACTAAGTCATGAAACCTCTCAATGGCAGGCCCACTTCAGCCCCAGAGGAGCCGCCCTTGGCGCGCCTCTGCAGAGCTCGCTGCAGAGCGTAGACCCGCACGTTGCAGCCGCCGCTGTTGCGGCAGCCGCGCGCTACAACCCTCAGGTGCAGCAGCAGCAGGTAGACACACCTCTGACGTTTTAGTGGTCACTGCTCTGTGCAGTTACCATTGGCTCTACACAGAGGTGTAACAGATGACTCCAGATGCACAAATTGCCTAAATTCAAAAGCATTTTCAGGCGTTCGACTGCAGACACACGCATCAGCCGCACATTGGTGATTATGAGCAGCCTGCAGATGCACACATCAGCAGGCTAGCACATTGATGGGTGCATCTGCGTATTGCTCAAAGTCATCAATGTCGTGTTGAGCTGTCTGGCTTTCAGCTTCTGCACCTGCTAGCAGGACAGGGTTGCCAAGGTATGCTTGGGCGCTTGTCCTCCAAGTCTGAGCTCTGCTGTGCCTCTGCAGAATGGGGCCTCGAACCCGAACAGCATGCAGCAGCAGCAGCAGGGCAGCGACCTGAACGGCGTGCCGGCCCAGGCAATGCAGAACATGCAGTTTGGGCCTTTGGAGAACTCATCTGGGATGCTGTCTGCGCTGCCAGTCCATGTAGGGCTGCCTCTCACTTTGCGTCCAGCCTATCTGACTGTGCCCTTGCATGTGTTCCTTTATATTTTCAGATGCCTGTGTAGGGCCACAGATATGTCTTGAATGGCAAGACATACTGTTCTTGAAAAGCTATTAACGGCGGCTTAGATATGAAGCCACTTCTGCTCTTTTAAAGCTCAGTCTATTCCTGCCTTATAAGCAAGCCGCCAGGGAGCTGCATGCGTCATGGAACTCCTCAACTAAATACTTTGCTGCTCATTTGCAGGCGGAGGGAACGCCTTACGGGACGCCATACAGCTCAGTCGGAGGCTTCAGCAACCAGCAGACGCCCCCGCACTCGCTCACCGGTTACTCACCGCTGACTCACTTCCATGGCAGCTTTGGGTCCTCCCACCTGGGCACGCCTGCCCGCTCCGGGCACTCTGGGTCCTTGCAGGTGATCTTTTGAGGACTGACACAACACGGGTTCAAGATATCAATAAGCAGTTGATACAGTGAAGACCGAGCCCATACATATCGCGGTTTCTGTCTTCACTGTATCACCTGCTGCATGTAATGACAGGCTCTCAACACACATGGATATAAACCAGGTGCCACAATGTGTCTGCTGATGTGGCAGTAGAACTTCTCTTGAGACATATGGGTACTCTTACATAAAGCCGCACCATGCCTCAGCTGATATATCCGGTGCTGTTGTCACGGTTTTGAGGCTGCTTTACAATTGTGCAGAACACACCGCTGGCGGCCTCATACAACAGCTACTCGCTGATGGCTGCTGCAGCTGCGGCAGCTGCTCAGAGTAGCGGGCAGAGCGTTGGGGCGCACCCCGTGGGGTCCCTGGAAGCCCTACGCGCCACCTGGCATGCCCCTCGCCTGTCCGGGCAGGACGGCTGGCAGCCGGGCAGCCTGGGCGCGCAGCCTGGGCAGCCTGCACAACAGCAGCAGAACTCCCTGTATGGCCAGAGCCTTCCCCAGAGCTACTTGTCCTCGCTGCAGCAGTTCCAGCAGGAGCAAAACAGGTACCTCACACCTTACATGCATCAACCCTCAATCAAAGCCTAAGCGCTGTACTCAGCCTCCGAACCCTGTCTGGCCACCTGTGCCCTTGCAGTCACACAGACCTGTTGCAGCTTTTGATCCCAACTGCATCCAAGACATCTCTGGCATTGCCCTCACATGAGCTGCATCCATGAGCTGTTTACTTGTGATGCAGAATGAACTCACTGGACTCCCAGAGCAACAATAAGTGGCAGAGCCCTGGCTCAGGCAGCAGCGTGAGCAGCGGGGTCAAGCCTGAGAGCCGCAGCATGCGTGGGGCCCGCAGGACTCTCGACCCCAGCACAGGCCTCTATGCGGGCGAGGCTCTGAACAGGCAGAGCTCCGGTCTGGAGAGGAGCGAGCGCCTGGATAGGAGCGAGCGCCTGGACGCTAATGTAGCGCAGACGCAGCAGAGCAGCGTGGGCAGCATGCCGCAGTACCCTCCGGGCCTTGGCTTACAGGGCGCCACTGCACGGAACATCACAGTGAGGCTCTCTCCTTGCAATAATATCAAAGTGACCTACTGGATCTTTGATTGGACTCTCAGTTGCTTCTCTCTAGGGCCTACTGCACCAGGCTTGATTCTCAGGCAGGGTTGACCTCAAGCATTTGCAGCACTTGTAAAAGGTTATGACTGCTTTGCAGTGCAGCCGTACACAGGCGTCCTATGAGACACCACCTCAGGACAAGCACTGAATGTTGCAGGCCTCAAATGGTTGTGTGGGATGCAACATGAATTGGCCGAACCAGGCGCAGCAGAGCAGCAGCTCTGTGTACCAGGCAGAGGAGGGCTCCCTGTCTCAGAGCGAGCGCCAGCAGCAGCAGTACTGGCAGGCGTTCACCCAGTCCCTTGGGCAGGCGCCTGAACAGGACGCAGCGCGGGCAGCGCAGCAGGCGCAGCAGGACGCCAGGTCGCGCTCGTCGCCTGGTCAGGCCATGCAGCTGCAGCCGCAGCCCTCCCTTCCAGCTGTCCCTGAAGGTATGGCATTCTCACCGAATGCTCACCATGCAACACCTCCATATGAACAGCCGGCGAGTGGGAGATGTACACGGTGTCTGGCTCAAATACCCGACAATGTTATCATGACTCATCTGATGGATGCCTTCGCTCCTGGACTTTGCCCAACAGGCTGTGGCCATGCAGTGGAGGAGAGTGGCATCAATGGAGCATATTCAGCATCAAGAGGCAGCGCAGGGACATCTGCTGTGCAGCAGACTGACGAGTGCCCTCAGCCCAGCGACTGGGATCCTAGCTACAGGTACATTACCCTGTTCGTGGTAGCAGTCAGCGCTGTGAAAGAAGAGATGTCATCCGGCATCTGATAGAGCTTCCTCATAGTGTATTTCCCTTCCATGATGTCTGTCAAGCATATGTGGTCTGGTGAGGTGCTAGTGAAGACTTAGCAGCATGCCACCCTCCTTATCATCTGCATAAAAGTTTGCGGAGCAGCACGCAAACTGATTTCTGTGTTCTGCTGTGGTGACCTTTGATAAGAACACTGCGATTGGGCCTCTAAGGAAGCACAGGGCTGCATCATATGAATGCGGGTTTTGTAAGATGCGGTCAATAATAGTCAGAGCATCCATCTGACATCTGCGCATGTCTGCAGCGACGATCAGCTGCTGAATGAGGACAGCGGCTGGGGAGCCTATCTAGAGGGCCGGCAGCGGCACGGCGCCCGTGGCGCGGCGATCCCTCGCTCAGCCGACCCGGCAGACCTGCCCAGCAGTTATGCTGAGTCGATGACATCACCCACGCAGCCCTCGCCTCAGGTGAGATAAGGCTGCAGCTTGCACATCAGGATGTATCCGGCATCACTCCCCTGCATCTTGCTCTGAGACCAACATGTGCAAAAAGTATTATGTCAGCCCCCTGTGTGAAACCCAGCGTGAGGAAGCCCACAAGGCTGGGATGTGATGTGCAGCACATCGTGCCCAATGAGCATGGTGCAGTGCCTGGTGCACAGAGAGTCTCCAAGTTGCATTTGCTTTTGCACAAGACACAGCTATAGGCAGACCCACGCTCAAATCAGCATAGTGCTGGATTGTCAGGCTTCCGAAGTGAATGCAGGGGCCGTATGATACCCGGTGGCTGAGAAATCAAGGGACTGCAGGGCCTCGCAGCACCCGGATAGACCCTCTCCAAGTGAGTGCTAGTCTCTCCTTGTGGCCTGTGCTGCGCTCCTGCCTTGGCAGAGACTCCCTGTGTCTGCTCAAAGATGTCAGGGCTCTCTGCATTAAGTGCCTGCATTTACGACAAATGTCCCCAAGGCTCTGTTTCAGCACTATTGTGTTACACTAGTGAGCATCCATGAGCCCTGCAGGCACAGATCGGCTTTACGCCAATCAAGGAGGGCGTCCCCCAAGCAGCCGGATCAATGCCAAGAGAGCTGCTGCAGGCGCTGCAGTCACACGCCGGGCCACATGGGCACAGCGGGCAGTATGATTGAATTGAGTGTGTGTAGCAAGCATGAGTGCTGGTTAGTTTCTCAGATCTGCGCTCTAGAGCGTGATTCGCGCATGCAGCTGACCAGGGTGGTTGCAGTCGTGGCGCTCAGATCTGCTGTAGTATCAACAGTCAAGACATGGCAGAGTGGCAAGAGAAGTGGAGGTAGCTGACACAGCTGTGACGGCATATGTGCTACAAAGCCTGGCTGCTGAGAGCATTCGTGGGCTGATTGGGGAGTGTTGGCAGTGCCAGAGAGCAACCCTGCGGTGCAGTTGGTAGAGTGTAGAGTGTTACCATCCTGCCCTGCAGCAGCACACATCTGCTGCCGCACACGTTGGAGCATCCGCGCAACTTTCCACAAGTCTCAGCTCCTGAGTCTTGCAAGTGACTGTGCTGCAAGGGAGTCCCCCCCACCTCGTAACATTCTTGGAGACTCCTTGGAACATGTACGGCATGCGCTGAGTAAGCAGACATGCGAAGGGGTGCTGTCGATGCAGTTGCCACATAGGCACAAGAAAGTATTATGCGTGAAGGACCTATCGTGCTGGGCGGTGCTGCTGAACCGGCGGGACGCAGAGATCTGCGCGGCTGCAAGGTCTGTCATGAGCCTAACTCCTTCAGGCAATCTACAACCAACACGCAGAGAATTACAATTATTTCACACCTCTTTCGAACGAGTACTTAAGCCTTCAAGGTGCTATCAAAGAGGCTTAGGGCTTGGGATCCGTGAAGTTGCTGACGATGTCAATACTAGATGTTTGAGTACATCGTTCTCACATCAAGCACCATATCTTGTGCCTTCTTGCATTGATCGATGATGTATGCGCAGGACTACAAGCACTCCGAGCACTCGGGCGCGCTCTAATTGCAGAGCATGGTCCTGCTTAGAGTCGTGACGGCGCCTGCTTCCCTAATATTCTACCTCCTTCTTCAGATCACCAGTGTGCTCATCAACGTTGCTCTGGCCCCGTTCTGCCTTGTAGCCGGCGGGCGCTACACTCTTCTTCGGCTGTTTCGGTGGATATGGGGCCCAAACCGGTGGGCTATGCCAGGACGGCCGACTATTCCCTGGCCGAGATACTCCCCTCTAGCAGGCACCGCCAAGGTACACCGCTATCGCCTATATTTACCTCTGATATGTGAAGCGCTTTGTCTGGCTGGCATTTCAAGGGGCTTACCATGATACATCATCTATGCTTTCTACAGCATGTCCACAGGTAGCAATAGACAGGTTGATGTCAGCAGCATACACTTTCTGATCATACTTTGACATAATGATGACCTTGGTGTGCTGGTGGTGCGCATGCTGCTCGCACTTGCCGGACCAGGCAGCGTCACTCCTATTCAGAGTGACATCATAGTACATCATGTACTATGGCACTTGGGTACTCCTGCGGGCCCCACAGTCGTTGGGATTGCAGGCTGTGCTCATCTATAGCCATACCTGTGCCTAGCTCAGTCTGACCTTATCTTGCTGCCTGCAGTCAGCGTGGTTCCTGAGCGTCCTGTGGATTCTGCACTGGGGGTCCACACTCGAGCTGCGGCTGCTGCTCCACATTCTGCCAGCCCTCCTTATTCCTCTGCCAGGCATCCTCAACAATGTTGCTGAGGAGATCCTCAGCTGCATTCAAGGTAGCTTCAAGCCTCTGAATGTTTCTGTGCTGTGACATGTCCTGTACAGCTCTTCATGATCCTGCCTACAATTGAAGGAGGCTTTCTATGCTGTGACATGCTCTCCATATACCTTGCCTGAAGTGTGCTTTTGAGAGATACACAGAGTCATACTCCTTGCTAATCAGATATCTGCATCTGTATCTGCAATCATGGTAGGATCAACATGATGTGACAGCTTATGCAGGCACTGGCCAGCCTGGCATCAGGCCTGAGGAGGCGCATGCGAGGACGGGGCTTCCCAATGCATTTGCAGACCCTTTGCGCTTCTCGGTGTTCCTGCTCGTCGTCGTACCCTGGCGGATGGCGCGCAGCCTGCAGCGCACACTGCTGTGGGTGTGTGGATTCTCAATCGAGAATAAAAACCACGCCTTGGTAAACTATGCACAGGTACAGCGCTGCTGGCACAAGTTGCTAAACTATCTTCCCGTGCGGATTACATGTGCTCTGAGTCTGGTGTTTGCTAGCTGCAGCTCTTTATATCTTGTGATTACACATTTGGCTGGTGTGCTTGTGAGCGACCCGCTACTTACAGGGGACGTGAGGGCATTGCCTGTCTTACGAGCAGGCGCATCATACTGATTAAATTCCAGACTGCTTTGCTGCTGCAGGGTCTGGACTTCACTTTGCGCCCTGATCATGTCAGAACCTTCTTTGGCGAAGGGGCTGACCGTGCAGCCGAGCTCAGGAGCATGGCATGGGTGCTTTCTTGCATAGCCTCATGCTCAGCTACCCCTGCTGAGCTGTCCCTTTTGACCTTGCCGCTCCTGGAAAGCCCCAAGTCTTGATGTCAGCATGTAGCATGTGCATGCCAAAAATGTTCATTGAACTGCTTCACCTGTAGGGTCAGGGATGGTGTATACAAACATTGCATGACGCCCTGTGTGCCGCACATTATGCACACCTGCCACTTCTGGAACATCAGTGCTATCGTGCTGCAGCACAGATAAATGGGCGCAGGTGCTTACTAAAGCTTCCCTGTTGGCCTATGAGGGATTCCACGTCGCCAGGGGAATCGTTGAAAGAGACTGGGCCGGGCGGACTGGGCACTTTGCCTATAGGGGCAAGCTTGAGGCGGCCTGGCACTTTGATGTGATCTCCTCAGGTGATGCACCTCCTATTGGGCTACTGCTAGCTCACATCTTGCAGGGCAAGGCAGTCGGTGAGATGAATATCAACTGCTGTTCTGACAGTGTTCAGGCCAAGTGCTGGGTGACATAGGCATTCAATGATGGCATCTCAGCAGTAAAGTTTGCAAGATGCATGGGAGTGCTGATACCTGCACACTGCCTCAACTTTGAGGTACAAATTTAAAAGTTATGCTCTGTCAGTACGGAAGCAAGGCTGGCAGCTGTACAAGGACAGCTGAAAGTGACATATCTAGTCATGACATCAGCATCTGTTAGAAGAAGGTCTGAAGGCCTTCGCACAAGTATGAACTTCAAGGTACTCAGCATTCTCATGCCTGTGCAGCTGACAGGGCGGAGCTAGCCGGGACTGGGTATGCACCAACCTGGGCCAAGACAACTGCAATGCTGCTGAGCATTGATTTTGAGGATAGCGGTACCTGGGCTGGGGTTGCCCCACACAAGAAGGCGCTCATTTTGGCCTTCCGCGGCACAGACCCCCTCAGCAATGCAGATGTGGGTCCCCCTGCATGACTCAGCACCGGCAGTGCCATGTTGTAAGACATCATGTCTGATACCATCATGGCTCTCCTCTAGACCTCAGGTCATAGTTTATCTGGCTGAACGTGCCCGGGAGCTTTAATGCCCTATGTAAGAAGGCGCTTATTTTGGCCTTCCGCGGCACAGAAGCCCTCAAGGATGCAAGTAAACGCCTCTATACTCGTAGCCTCTGTGAAACTGACGCTGCCATGTTATGCCAGGCTGGATGATGCGCTTTGCATAGCTGTTGTCTGCACCTGTCTCATTGTCAGGAGTGGCTCTGTGAGGTCGTGAGCTGATCTGCATGCTTACAGTGGTTCATGGACTTTGCCGCCACCTCGCCAAATGTAGCCAGCCGTGACCTCACCAGCCAGGTATGTACTGTGTCTTCTTCTTCCGTTCTGCCTTGTCGTGGCTCAAGGTCACTGAATGCATGTGGTCTTGCGACCAGCAATGCACAGGATGAGACACTGTTCTGCAATTCCTTATCCGCAGTCAGATTGGTAAACACTCAGGGCGCACTTCTTCGCAAGTGTGTCCCTACCTTGCCTGTGAGTACAGAAATGTATTCAGCTTTCAAGCTTACTCTCAATGAAGCAGAACTTGGCTTTGTGACACAGGTGCACAAGGGGTTTGAGTTGGCTCTGGGCCTTGAGACAAGGGCCACAACTCTCCAGCCCGCACAAGATGCTGAGACATCGTGAGTCCCCCTCCATAAATAGCAGCTCATCACAGTGCCTATCTTTGGCACTGGACAGGACAACCCCTAGTATAGTGTTCAGGCCTTACTTCCAGGTTATGATTTTGGTAAGCCAGACGCAAACGCAAACCAGTCTCACTCTAGACAAACACTTGCGCCGTGTCACCAGGACTTTTAGACCGTGCTGCAATGGGGCATATTCTTATTGGCATGCCTGTGATTGTGGCCCTGAGAAGGTACTCATCATTCCTGTACGCCAGCTCCAGTATAACAGACCTGTGCCTCATCACAAGCTGTGTGGAGGTACCTGCCTGCTCAACTGTGAGCTCCCCTCTACAAACGTTCTCTTTATGAGGGGCCTAGTTGCCATGAGAAGCATCGGCCACGCAGGTTGTGGCCCTGTGGTTTCCTTGAGCTATCAGTGTGTCAGTTGCATCACAGAGTGCCCTGGCCGTGCAGATATGTCTTGTATGAAGACACAGGCTCCCCAGACGGGTACAAGGCCAGGCGAGTGCCAGAGGGGGACCCAACAAGGGAGAGCTGGTCTCTCTTGCAGGAGACAGTGAAGCTTCTCTGTGCCCTGAAGCTGCCCTGACCGTGCAGATATGTCCTGTATGAGGACACAGGCTCCCCAGACGGGTACAAGGCCAGGCGAGTGCCAGAGGTGGACCCATCAAGGGAGAGATGGCCCCCACAGAGAACAAAGGGCAGTCCTTTCAGCGTGATCACACACACAATACTGGAGCTCATGCAGAAGGATGAGAGCTGTGAGCTACACGTCACTGGCCACAGGTAGGAGCTAAGCTGAGCCTCATTGACTTGTCGTTGGTGAAATCGTGCGCATGACACAGCTGCGTTCTCTCACAGCGCAGCCTTATTGAAGAGAGTAGTGTCAGAAGGAAGCCAACTTTGCCTTGTCTCACGCATGTCATGCGTGAGCAATTCACAAGCCCTGATTGTATCTGATCAGGTCACTCAGGACTTAGATATGCACAAGCGCCGGCGCGATTTCATGTGCCCACAAAGACTGCGCCTTGCAGCCGCCGGGCGGCCTTAGGCACTCAGTGGCTCTGGCATACCCCTTGTGCTGCCACAGCAGGCTCCTTGACCAGGACAGTGTGTAGAGATCAAAGGACAAGCAGTCAGGCCCTTAAATGAGACGCTGATATGCATCAGCAACACTATGTCGGCAAGTCCTCTCCAATGATTCTTTGGCTGTGCTGTGCAGTCTTGGAGCAGCTTTGGCGCACCTCTACACTGCAGCCCTGCTGGTGCCAAGACAATCCACCTGGAACATTGACAAGATGGACCCCGACAGATTCAAGATGCTCTGCACGCAAGGCCAGCCCAGGGTGGGCACCTATGAGTACAACAGACGCCTGGAGAGCCATCTCTGCGACCACGCAGATCCAAGGAAGCACAGGTTCGCATTTCTTGGGAAGCTGAGTTGTACTATCTGTTAGTTCCCACGTTTAAGGATGGACCTTACTCCCTGCTTGAAGGCAGGAGCACCCATAGGCACTGTTCCTCTGTACACCGGCATGGCTGAGGCATGGAGAATGCTCGTGAGGGGTGCATCTCTCCTGGTAAATACTGATGTATGTGTGCATTGTGGCTGACCCTGTTGTTCACAGGTACTGCCTCCTATCTAATGCTATCACCTCACAATACTTACAGACAGACAGACTGCCCATACGATCTTCACAACGCAGCGTCAACACCTCGGTGATATATGATAGGAGCTAGGAAATGCTTCAGAATGTTTAACTAGATTTATCATGGCCTTCTGAAGGGAGCGTGGCTGGCGCAGGTACATGCGGCTGGTGAATGGGGATGACATTATCTGCCGGATGCTTCCGCTGCAGGTGATCTTTATGATACATGATCCACTTGTACAACTTGTCTCATACAACTGGATTGGCTCCCGCACTGAGCATGGTGGCTTGCATTGTATGTAGGGATGACATCCATAGCATTGCGCAATCACTTGCTACATGCCTGTATGGCACATTGGTATTCATGACCTATATCTGTAAGCAGTTGATACAAGAGCTGTTTCCTTGTAACAGCCTGCTCTCACTTCAATGCTGATGTCTAAGTGATTCGATATTTTGCAGGTCACCAAGCTGCCGTTCATTGTTGGTAAGGCTTTTGATCTGCCTGGAATAGCTTGGCACCACACATCAGAGCATACGAGTGCTTGCTAATGCGTCCAATGTCGCTGAGTCTTTCATTTTGGGGGATGAGTGTTCCGTATACAAGCTGCCTGGGCAGCTGTGCAGTGTAGTAAGAATTTAGGAACCTTGTGGGTGCCTGCTGTGTACCGAGCACGCATGCTAGACTGTCAAATACTACAGGCGACAGGGCGATAACAGCGCCTGGCGCATGCATATGACACACGGCCGGATCTTGACCTGGAATGGGGGCATGTTGCAGTAGAGGGGATGTGGGAGCAACGATACCTGGCGCATGTGTATAACAGACACACATGTCCTCATCTGAAACTGGATGATGCTGTGCAGCAGAGGGGATGTGGGAGCATTGATACCTAGCGGATGTGTATAACAGAAACGCGTGTCCGCATTTGAAACTGGATAATGTTGTGCAGCAGAGGGGATGTGGGAACACTCTGGACACCTGGTGTTCCTTCCTGTCAAGCCCGTCACACTCTGGCCGCAGACGCAGCGCAGGGTGCTGCGCATGCACGAGCAGCCCCGCAGCAACCGCCTCAGCATCTTATGGTGAGCCTTCAACATGTAAAATGTCTCCCCAACAAAATTCTGACTAAGGTTCCCAGGGTGGGTGGCAGGCCATGATAGTTAGACGCCATACTCCAGGTAGCCCAGACATAGTATGTCTGCCAAATGCAGTTCATTTGGCAGACATGGCGTGGGTGATGTGTCTGGGATGAGTAAGAGATAGAGGGTCCAGAGTCACTGCATCTGTCTCTCACATTGTCATTCCGTCCCACCTGTCACTGAGGCACCTCACTCTGCCACATTCTCAAATAGGCTACAGAGCTGCAAGTATACATGCAAGTGCTACTCCCAGCACCTCATGATGAATCACATTTGCTACTCCAGCACTTCTCTTCAAGAGAAGTTCTCAAGAGCGTCAACCGCAGCTTTTAACCATGACTGTGATTAGGTGTTGTTGGCTTGATTCAGCTCGCTCATTCTCGGACACTTAGCTGCCATGTGCTATGCTGCAGGAACTCCGTGCAAAGGGCGCTGCACTGCACCTTCTGCTACATCAGGCGCGGGAGTGCAGGGAACGCCACACTGCTGAGGGCTCTCTTGCAGTGGTTCAGCGTCCTCAGTGTGCTGCCGCTGGGCCTGGTGCTGCTGGTGTTCCCTCCGCTGACCCCCCTAGCAGTCCTCCTCATCATCGTGGGATTCCTGGAGGCAGGCATGCTGCAGGGAATCAGCGATCATGCGCTGGATGGGTACCTCAACGTGATCCAGGACTCCCAGGCATATGAATGGGAGTGAGGGAGATAGCTCCATGTCCATCAGCAAGATCTGGACAAGCTAAAGCTACACCATAAAGCCATGCAGTAATTTCAGCCATATAAGCGGGAATGAGAGCAAGTCTCAGTCTCCCTGCTTTTGTACGCCTTCTTGCGGGCATGCTGCGGGGGATCAGCAATCTACAAACACCAGGCATGTGAATGGGATTCAGGGCAGGAATTGGAAGCTCCTGCTCCAACCACTGGCAGTTGAGTTGTATGCCTGGAGGGCAATATGCTGTAGAGAGTCCAACCTCTGATCTGGCATCTCACCGTGACAGACATCATCTCCGTATGGTCAGCAGACATATGTACAGGGGCCGCCCTTTGGTACTCAGGAGCCCCTGTTGTGTGGGTTGGAACTGGGGGAACGCTGATGTGGACATTGTTGGCCAATTGTAGGATGGGTGTTGAACGCGAGGGCAAGCCATGCCTAGACTGTGCATCAATGCTCTGTGTCAGGCATCAGTTATGTCGAATATTGTACATGTATGGTGCAGGAGCATGAAACAACGAAAATGCCTATTTCGATCTGTCTGCATCCTGTAATTCACTTTGCCCACCGCGCTAGCAATGCAGCACTTGTAAGCATGACAGGAAAGCGAGCAGCGCTGCCAGTGGCTGCAAGGCTGCAAAAACACGAGCATTAACAGTCTGCATCAAACTTTACATTGATCTCTCGAACATCACCTGGCATTGTGTGAAAGTGACGCCAAGGCTTCAGCCGGGGCCTGACTGCCTCTTCTGGAAGAGAGTCATGATAGTCCCGTACAAATGCTGCAGCAAGGTGGTCAATCTAGGCTGACAATTGCACATTGCCCAGCTTGCCCTGCACTGCCCAGCTGCCCGAATCGTCAGTTACGCACAGGAAATCCTCGGCAGAGGTGAGCAACTCAAGCAACTCCCGTTCGCCTTACCAACATCGTATGCATCGGTTCGTGCACAGATCACGAGACAAGGCCGCAGCATAACGTGTGAACAGAGCACTCAACCTTAGCGATGGTGGGTCTACTAAGCCTGCCGGAGGAGGCGCTGGAACTGATCGCTGCTAAAACGGCCACAAGAACGTCTTGGTATGAGGAGAACTGGCGAGGAGCTGCTGCGTCCTGCAAGCGCTTGCACAACGTACAGCTTCCTGACGAGTGTGTGATCGTCCAAGGCATACAGAGTGAGGGCTCTTGTGCTGTATAGACCCTCCTCAGCAGTGCACCAATGCGGATTTGGGTGCTTCTCCTGAGGTTTTCCTGTGCCCTGACCAGCTGTCCTTCCTTTCTGCAGGTCTTCCGTGGCTTGTGCCCAGACTGAAACATGCCAAAGCACTTCGAATCACCTCCAGCAGCACGTTCAACCCTCATGCGGTGAGGCTGCCCCAGAATGAGATTGCGAGCCGACTCCAGCGGGCTTCATGCAACCTTCCAGGGCTGCAGGTCCTGGTGAGACATCTCTCAAATGCACATTCAGCTTGGTGCTGCTGTAAGCCAGAAGACTGCCAGGTATCAGTGATGCATTCCATGCTGCATGGAGGCTGTAGGACGTCTGAAATGAAAGGGAAGCCGATGCATGGATGTATGCTGCATCTGTGCAAATATGTTAAAAGAGAAGAGCGCTGAGGTCCACTGCAGCACACTTTAACTGGCTTTGGGAAATTATCAATATGTGTCTCAATGAGCCTGTCTTATTGTAAAGGACAACATCTCATCTGCCTGTTCGGCTGGAAGAGATGTCACCTGATCTGACTGCAGGCCCTCAGCTTGGGGATGCGCAATTCGGGGCTCACCCAGTCATTGTCCTCCTGGATATCTAGGCTGCTCACAAATGCCAGCAGCCTGCAAATTCTAGACTGTGATGTGGAGAGCTTCCCCTGCCCGCTCAGCCTGGGGCACCCTCCACTGAAGCACCTCAGCCTCAGAGTGGCTGCAAATTATGAGCTCATGAACAGCTTGGAAAGCCTGAGCCACTGCCAGCATCTTGAGAGCCTGAACATTGTCACCGTCCGGAGCCAGTATGAAATTCAAAGAGACACCCACCCAGAGCTGCCCCCGATCGACCTCAGGGGTGCCCCCGGGCTGCAGCATGTGCAGCTGGTCAGCTTCGCCCCGGGGAAGGGACAGGGACTAGCGCTCCCTCAGGGCTGCGCCCTGCGCCTCTTCGCCCCCGCCCCGGCAATCCAGCGCTGGAGCGAGAGCGGGGCCGCAGGACGCGAGGCGGTCACGGCGCTGTTCGTGTGGCCCCGTGAAGAGCTTGTCTGGACGGCCCCAGTTCCTTCGCCGGGGCCGCGCACCTGGCCCAAGGGTCTGGACAGCTTCCCAGCTTTGCGCTTCCTGGAGTTGGGTGGTCTGGGGTTCAACATGGGGCTCGATCTCAGGGTGTTCGCTCAAATCCCCTGCATCAAGCTTTGCACCCAAATGGACCTAGTCATGAGTGTCCCAGTGGGCGCTTGGGAGCTGCTGGAGCTGGAAGGGCATGGTTGGAAGGTGTCTTTCGCCGATCTGCACAGCTTCGTACGCGACGTGTCTGTGTTTGCCTTCACTTTCTCCAGTGACCGCAGCGGCTTCACGGAGCAGCTTGCAGAGGCCTGCCGCCGTGCCGATGTGCCTCTGCACCAGCAGCAGCACATCAAGCACGACGATAGGAGTGACCCTAGGATTAGCGAAGGGATGACAAAGCTTAGCAACAATGAGCGATTTGTAGAGGGCCTCCGTTTGGATAGCGCTGTGCTGGCGGGTGTCTGGCAGGATGATATGGTCAAGGCAGCTACTGCCGTGCTCAAGCCGAGCAGGTGAAGTGCACATGTGCCAGGGTATGCAAATAGGGAGAGCTTGGCCGACTGTTGGGTGCTTGGAGGCATGCTGCAGACTGTCCCATCTGTGGTTTAGTATCTGATATGATAGTCAGCATGGTCAGCAGATATACGTACACATGGGTTCAGATTAGGAGATCCCCCTGATCTGTGGACTGTAACTGGGAGAAAGCTGATGTAGGCCAGTGCTGGCCGAAATGGGTGTTGAACGTGAAGGCAGGCCATGCCTGGACTATTCATCAATAGGCTGTGTCAAGCATCAAATGTGTCCAAATTACATACATGTATGGTCCAGGAGCATGGGATAATAAAGCTGCCTGGTTGGATATGTCTACAAGCCTTCATTTTGCCCACCACGCTAGTGCTAACAATGCAGCACGGGCAAGCAACACCGTGTTGATGTGACATGACAGTAAGCAATGCCGGCTGCAATGCCGCAAGACTTGGGCGTCAACAGTCTGTAATATTTGCAAGTCTCCCTGACATCGCATAGAAGTGACGCAAGGCTTCAGTCAGGGTCTGATTGCCTCTTCTGGGAGACATGACAGGCATGTGTTCTGTTGCACATTGCCCAGCTTGCCCTGCACTGCCCAACTGCCCAAATTTCCAATACTTCACAAAGGTTCTCTTGGCAGAGCTGAAACACATATGCAGCCCCCTTCGCTTTGAATAAAAAATTTTGTATAAATTTTGTGTACGTTAAACGAGTCAGAGCCACAGCATACTGCGGAACAGGACAATTCAGTTTTGGCGCGATGGTCGGTCTACTGAGCCTGCCGGAGGAGGCGCTGGAACTGATCGCTGCTAAAACGGCCACAAGAATGTCTTGGTATGAGGAGAACTGGCGAGGAGCTGCTGCGTCCTGCAAGCGCTTGCACAACGTACAGCTTCCTGACGAGTGTGTGATCGTCCAAGGCATACAGAGTGAGGGCTCTTGTGCTGTATAGACCCTCCTCAGCAGTGCACCAATGCGGATTTGGGTGCTTCTCCTGAGGTTTTCCTGTGCCCTGACCAGCTGTCCTTCCTTTCTGCAGGTCTTCCGTGGCTTGTGCCCAGACTGAAACATGCCAAAGCACTTCGAATCACCTCCAGAAGCACGTTCAACCCTCTTTCGGTGAGGCTGCCCCAGAATGAGATCGCGAACCGACTCCAGCGGGCTTCATGCAACCTTCCAGGGCTGCAGGTCCTGGTGAGACATCTCTCAAATGCGCATCCCTATCTGTGATGCTGCATGCCTTGGCAGTTCTGGGCAGCAGTGATGCATATGGCAGAGCACTCAGGCTGCAGTAGTGTAATTTGCCAGATGAGATGATGGCATGCATGTCTGTGCATCTGTGCAATAACGTTGAACGCCAATCATGGCATGAGCGATGAGATGCACTGCATCGCAGTCTGATTCGTGTTGCTGGATTAGTGGTGACCTCCTTTGATCTCATGGGACATGTATCTGGTCAGCTACTTTTGGCAAGAAGAGATGCAACATCATGTGATCTGACTGCAGGCTCTAAGGTTGGGGATGAACAGTGAGGTGAGTCCAGTCAGTGTCCTCCTGGATATCCAGGCTGCTCACAAACACTAGCAGCCTGCACACCCTAGACTATGATGTGGAGAATCTTCCCTGCCCGCTCAGCTTGAGGTACCCTCCACTGAAGCACCTCAGCCTCATAGTGGCCGGCAATCATGAGCTTATGAACAGCCTGGAAAACTTGAATCACTGCCAGCATCTCGAGAGCCTGAGCATTTTGACCGTTCAGAGACCAGATCAAATCCGGCAAGGCACCTTCCCGGAGATTCCCAGGATTGATCTCAGGAGTGCCACACGGCTCCAGCATGTGCAGTTGGTGAACTTTGCTCCTGGGAAGGGAGAGGGAATAGCGCTTCCGCAAGGTTGCGCCCTGCGCCTTTACGCCCCCGCCACGCCCATCCAGCGCTGGAGCGAGAGCGGGGTTGCGGGACGCGAGGCAGTGACAGCCATGTGCGTATGGCCCACTGACAATCCTGTGGGGCACCCCTGGCCAGAGGGGCTGGCAAACTTCACAGGTTTGCAGCTCCTGGAGCTGAATTGCCTCCATATGAAAGAGGCATTGGATCTTTCTGTTGTCTGCCATATCCCCTGCGTCAAGATCTGCAGCAGGGATAGAATGGCCGCGCATATCCCAAAGGGCTCATGGCAGCTGCTGGAGCTGGAAGGGCGCAGGTGGAAGGTGACGTTCGCTGACGTACACAGCTTTGTCCGCAGCGTGTCGGTGTTTGCCTTCACTTTCCCGAGCGCTTGCACGCAGTTTGCGGTGCAGCTCGCAAAGGCCTGCCATCGGGCCAGTGTGCCGCTTCGCAAGCAGCAGCACACCCGGCAGGCTGAAATGTTCTCTGGCGATGCCCCTGGCAGCAGCTTGCAGATCACAAAGCTGAGCAACAATGAGCAGTTTGTGGGGGGCGCCCTTTCAGATAGCGCTGTGTTGTTGGGCGTCTGGCAGGCTGATCCTGTGAAGTCAGCATTTACTGGGCTGAAGCCCTTCCAATGAGTGCACAAGTTCGACGATTTGCAGCTGGGGAGAGTCTAGCCAACTTTTGGGCGCTTCTTTTGACCATAATGCATGCACTTGGTGCCTGAGCGCCTTTACGCTTTCTCTTGGACTTTCAGAAGAGTGCTCTGCGAGACTCTTGAAAGTTCAAAGGCGACAGACAGCCGCTACCATATGATGAAAGGTGTCAGCAGTGTGGCACTTGTGCCCTGTATGCATATGCTCACACCATTAATTTGGCTTGGTCTTGAAAGCATGCAAGCACTCAGTGATGCGGCTCCGGAGGATCCTGTGCTTTGCATACCCTTCACATGTGCTGAACCGCACAGACCTTTCCTCGAGGATGTTATTGCGGCAAAATTGCAAGCAGTCACATAATCAGCCTTGAAGGACTTAAATCTATGACTGGTGTGAGTCACCTGTCATCATGGCCTTGCCATGTAAGCTGACACGAGTAGCTGATTGACTTACTGACGCGAACGCATCAGACTCAACTTTCCCGCGTTCCATGTCACCTACTGAGGCCTAAGCACGCAGGACTGCACCACCACGTCACGATCTGGCAGGCATGTTGGCTACAATATAAGTGCATCAGTAGTATGCGATCGGTTTTACAGCTAGTCTGTGGTACGATATGAAGTCGAAGCACATATCCAGCTATATCACTGGCAACCCAGCGTACGACGCTAATGCCTGTTGCCCGGGTTGCCCGGCACGTGCCTGCCCAGCAGCTTTATAACGGTCTTGTATTGGCAGAAACAACTTTAGGGGCAGGTCCCGTCTGCCTCGTCTTTATTGTGAGCTGATAGAGTGTGCACACGTCACAAGGAAAGCCGCAGCACGGCTCGTGACACGAACACGTCACATTAGCGATGGTCGAACTGTTGGACTTGCCCAACGGAGTGCTGGAGCTCATAGCTTCCAAAGTGACAACAGGATCTTCGCGCTACGAGGCAAGCTGGGGAGCAGCTGCCGCTTCCTGCAGGCGCTTGCACAACCTACAGATTACTAGCGAGTATGTGGAAGCCAAAGGCTTACAAAGTGAGAGCTCTGTACGAAAAGAACCAGCCAGCATGATTTCATGCTTTTCGTTGTGCACTTGGCAATGCATGTCATGAACGTTCCCATACCTCTGTGTCCTCACTACTCGCGCCTGACTACGTGTCTCCTGCAGGGCTTCCGTGGCTTTTGCCAAGGCTAACTTACGCCAAGGCTATCCAAATCACCATGGACTCCAGTACAAAGGACAGTTGCGCGACAACACTCCTTCTGCACGAGATTGAGAGGCTGCTTGGGAGTGCTTCGAGCAACCTTCCAAGGCTACAGGTCCTGGTGAGCCATCTCCTGGATGGGCAGCTTGGTCTGCACAGCTTGCCAGAAATATACGATACTGCAATCAAGCAAAGAAACATCCAGGCAGTATTGCTGTATACTGGTGTGTGTGCAAGCTGCAGGTCACACATGAAGCACGATCACATGAGCTGCATCGCCGTTGATGATGCTCCTCAAGCACTTGCCGAGAGGAATAATGTGTGCTGCAGGCTTTGAAGCTATGGTCAAGCGATGCCGACCTTGCTCAGCTGCTGATCCCTTGGATCCCAGAGCTCCTCACGGGTGTTGGCGCCCTGCAAGTTCTCGAGTACGACGTCGCCAAAATCCCCTGCCCACCCGTTCTGAGCCGCCTTCCACTGAAGCACCTCGTCCTGAAAGTCACTCCAGATGTTGACCTCACGGGCGTGCTAGAGGACGTGGCCCATTGCCAGCTTCTGGAGAGCCTCAGCATTGACACCATTCGGGGCTCAGATCACTGTGCAAACAACACCTACCCGGAGCTTCCTGGGATGGATCTCAGGGGCGCGGTAAAGCTGCAGCACGTGAAGCTGAGCGGCTTCACCGCCGGGGCGTCCCGGGAATTAGCGCTTCCGCCAGGCTGTGCCCTCTGCCTGCAGGGCTACTACAGGCCGGTGCAGTGCTGGAGCAGGCTTGGAGTTGCGGGGCGGGATGCAGTCACAGCGCTGTCTGTGTGGCCCCATCACCAGTGCGGGGAGGCTGATATTGCTGCAGTGCAAGTCTGGCCAAAGGGTCTTGATGAGTTCCCCAATCTGCAGTTCCTAGAGCTGGAAGGCCTGCAACTGAACAGGGAGCTTGATCTTGGGATCTTTGCCCGCGTTCCTCGCATTAAGGTTCGCACCAGGGGGGACTTACTTGTGAGTGTCCCAGTGGGCTCTTGGGAGCTGCTGGACTTGGAAGGGCATGTCTGGAAGGTGTCCTTTGCTGACCTGCACAGCTTTGTCCGCAGCGTGCCTGCGTTTGCCTTCACGCTCCCCAGCGATCACACAGAATTTGCAGAGCAGCTTGCAGAGGCCTGCCGCTTTGTTAGCGTCCCTCTTCATGAGAGGCAGCATGCCATGCGTGTCGGGGGCTGTTTTGCTCGGTACTCGAGCAGTCCCCCGTTCTACCGGCAGATGACAAAGCTTAGCACTGACGAGCGGTATGTGCAGAGTATCCACTCAGATAGCGCTGTGCTCTGGGGTGCTTGGCCGGCTGATCCTGTGCAGTCAGCAGTTGCAGGGCTGACCCCAGTCGAGTGAAGTGCACACATTTGAGATTACTGCTCCACCTTTTACCGGCAGATGACAAAGCTAGCACTGATGGGCTGTATGTGCACAGCATCCACTTGGATAGCGCTGTACTGTGGGGTGCAGTCAGCAATCGCAGGGCTGACGCCAGTCGAGTGAAGTGCACACATTTGAGATTGCTGCTTGCTGAGCAGTCACTGAGGTCCTGAGCGCGCTTTCTTGGGCACCGAGGCATAGACACGTCTTGGATACCAGTGAATCCATATCTTCTTGTACAGTCTCAGACTATACAGACTATTGTGCCACGCTGGCACAAGATGTATGCAGGAGGCTCTAAGATACAAGGTGACATCTCTGGTTGTGTGATCAGAAGTGCCAGCATGTGGCACTTGTCTCAGTAGGCCTATGAGCACTTCCATATATGGCGGCTCAGTGATTGACTGTGCCAACGCCAGCACTTTAAATTTGCAAGCTTTGCCGATATTGGCACATCATCTTACATTTTACAGCACCCATACTCAACACTCAGTTCTTGTAATCAGCTCAACGCTACAGGCCTGGGAATATTCTGCTGAAGTTACCTCCAAACTTTGTCCTGTATGCATGACATGCCCTCAAGCGCACCTGGCAGGCACCTTACAATCAGCGAACACGTTTACCACTTTCCCACAATATCAACTGCTAGAGTGGCCTTGAAAAAGCTGCTGCTTACCAAGGGCAATACAGACAAGCTTGCTCACCGCGCTAACTCACACTGTTGACTTAAGACCACATCACGCCTGACAAAGAAGCCTGTGTGAGGAAAAGCCCAATGGCGAGTATTAGCAGTTCAATACATCATGGCAGAAGGCCTCGCAACGCTAGGCAGCCTTTAGGACCGAGAATATCAACTAACATGCAAGAGGGTACAATTGCAGTGCCTCGACCGGCCACAGAACATCCGAGACTGAGCCTTAAAAATAGGCAGCAACTGATGCTAACTCCGCACAGTCATCTTGGCTTGAGCCTGACCATCCTCAAGGCACTTGCCAGATGCCTAGAAGCAAGCCTGCGCTGCCGAGATCACAGCCCAGCAGGATGACCCAAAGGCTTGAAGAGCCTCAGGAAACGAAGTCGACATCATTGTCCTGTGCAACAACAACGCCTGCAAGTACTGAAGCCCGCAGCCCCAGAAGCCATTTGCCTCACTGGACAGCACAAGTCCAAAGGACCATGCAAAATTGCAACTCTTGACGTAAAAATGCAGCGCTAGAGAGCGGTACTATGAGCATACTCAGATGCTCTGCTAACAGGAATTCATTCATTCGTTCATTACAAGCTTCCCGATCCGTAGATCAGGTGCGTTGCAGCAGACATTCTATGGCAGCCCTCCAAGCTGCCCTGTCTTGGGTTTTCTTCCACCATGTATATGAAAGTCCTGCAATCTGCAACTCTTCCCTGACATAGTCCACCCATTGCTTCTGGCTCTTGAAGAACAGGAATGGTGACGGCAAGTGTCCTCCTCTTGGGTGTTGCAAGGAAGCCCTTTCACTTGATGCTCACTCCCACTCAGAAGGCTGGGAGTTCTGGATGGCGTTCAGGTAGCCGTCCAGAGCATGATCACTGACACCCTGGAGCATGCCTGCCTCCCAGACGCCAATGATGATAAGGATGACTGCCAGGGGAAACAGGGGAGGGAACAGCAGCAGACCCAGGCCGAGCGGCAGCACAGTGACAACGATGACCCAGTCTGAGAGCAATCTCAGTAGCGTGGCGTTCCCCGCGCCGCCATGGCACATGTAGCGATCTGTGCAGTGCAGCGCCCTTCGCACAGAGTTCCTGCAGCCAGTCAAACAGAAGCTAGGCATCACGACAGGCTGATAAGGTAGACAGCATAAGGTGATGTGATCACATAGTGCAGCCAAATGCTTATGGAAAGCACACAATCCGCCTAAAGTGCGAGTTGAACACAAGAATGCACATTGAGACTGTAGCTGCATGGCTCGTTACATCTCGCAGGACTGCAATTCCTCTCATATGCGGCAGCTTAGAATGCCATCTGGCAATTTTCTTAACCAAGGGCACTGCCGTGAGAGTGGTATTGGCAGCACACCACAGCACGCTCAAGCGGTAGCTACAGGGCTGCTCGTACATGCGCAGCGCTGCCCGCTGCGGCTGGGGCGTAAGGGTGGTGTGCTTGACGGGTAGGTAGACCAGGTGCCCAGAGTGCTGCCACATTCCCCTCACTGTACACAGCTTCACTGTCAGGTCAGATTCGGCTTTGAGAGTCTCACGGCTAAGACAGCATGGTCACGGCATAGTTTGAGCGGCATTAAGGTATGCTAATGTGGTGCCATAGACCTTCTTTCAGGGGTGGAAGCCCTACCAACACTCAGTGGTGGCAAGGTGACCTGCAGTGACATTCTGGATCACATGGACAGACCTGAGATAAAAGCAGATGCTGACCCTTGTAAGACCATTGGGACCATGCATATATGAGAGTGGCGTCACAGAATTGCATCAAGGGCACTCCTAGTAGATTCAAGCCAGAAGGCAATGCAGAATGCCAACGCGCTTCTGTTGATGTCATGGATCCTACATGAGACCAGGACATGAGAAGCTGCGAATTTACAGTATTTATCGAATGACTACCTGCAGAGGGGGCACCCGGCAAACGATATCATCCCCATTCACAAGCCGCATGTACCTGCGCCAAGGATGCTTCAGTCAGACAAGGGCCAGCGTACGCTATGGCTCCAGATGTGGGCATTCGTGCCTAACAAGCAATGCAGTCCCACATCCACCCTCTTCAAAGGAATTTGCATCTGATTCCATGCCGCAGCATCGCGCATTATATATGCGCGCAGACATATTGTCCGGATCAGATCAATCCCTGATTGAGTGCAAACAATGTAAGGTGGATCGTATAGTTTTCATGATAGGGTTATACCTGTACTGGCTTGGGTCTGCACCCTGGCAAAGCTTTTGCTCAAGGCGTCTGTTGTACTCAAAGGTTCCGAGCCTGGGCTGGCCTTGCGTGCACAGCGCCTTGAATCTGCTGAGGTTCATCTTTACGCGGTTCCAGGGCGACTGCTTTGGCACAAGCAGCGCCGCAGTATAGAGGTGTGCCAGCGCTGCTCCTAGGCTGCGCGACAGCCAGATCACTTCAGGGAGTGATGGAAACTACCCGAGGAGCTGCACTTGTAGTGAGCAGCCCCAAGTCACTTCTGCTCATGACATTGTTGTCTTTGGGCATTACATGCTCAATAGTCTTCTGTGATGTGGTTCCACGGGATTGCCTAGTTGAAATGGTGTTGCACCTGTGGCCGGTGACGTGTAGCTCGTAGGCCTCATCCTTCATGACCTCCAAGATCTTTTCTGTGATCACACTGTATGGGGAGCCCTCCACTGTCTGGGGTGGCCAGCTGTCAATCCCAGTGCTTGCCCCTGCCACCCGGCGGGCCTCGTAGCCAGCTGGTGTCCTCGTATCCTCGTACAATACATACCTGCATGCGATGGGCAGCTTCTGCTAACATCGTGGCACAGCGGTGGTTTGAGCCGCAGTCATGGTTCCAGACAAAACCCTGGTTGTAGACTTGGGTGTATAGACATAGCTGCATACCCTACAACATACATGGTATTGATTGCCCGCGCGGGTGTTGATTCCCTGGGCAGACAAGCCTTTCAGCCAGGCATTTTGCACGAGCAAAGACTCACGATGTCTGCACGCCTCTTGCAGGCTGCAGAGTCGTGGTCCTGGTCTCAAGGCCCAGGGCCATCTCAAATCCCTGATGCACCTGTACCATGAGAAACATCTCTGCTTTCGGAGTGAGTCTCTAAGACACAGGCTTCATGCCAACATTCACTCCTCCTCTTGCAAGGTAGATTGGACCAGTACTCAACTTGCCAAAAGCTTTTAGCCTACCCTGATTATATTTTAGGCAGAAGGCTGCCACTCAGATCAGATCCAAGCAGGTCTGTAAGCATGGAATGGGACAGATCCATAGTCCGTACCTGACCGGTGCTGTAATGATCATCAGCCTTTGGCGGAGCCGTGGCAAAGTCCGTAAACCACTGCACGCATGCAGGAAGACCTCAGGTCTCAAAGTACCCTGCCCGTTGAGAAATTGACCAAGTCTACGGCAAGAGCTACTCTAAAGCATTGTCATGTTGGCAAGCGCTAGATTTACAGATGCTACGGGCAGGGGGACCAACATTTGCATTCTTGAGGGCTTCTGTGCCGCGAAATGTCAGGATGAGAGCCTTCTTGATGGGAGCATCCTGTGTTGTGCGATCTTGGTACTCAAGGCTGAGCAGCATTGCAGTTGTCTCAGCCCAAGTGGGTGCATGCTCAGTCCTTGCAAGCTCATCTCTGTCAACTGCACGGGCAAATGGCCTTAAACGTGCGCAGGGTGCAGGCCTTGGCAATCCCAGGTAGGCTGCGCTTTTCGCCATTTCAGCACTTCCTGATGTGAATATCAGCTGGAGTCTTGCCAGGACAATTGCACAATACTGGAGCAGGCACTGCGCATCTGATTGATCACCGTGCCCATGACATTGTGAGGTAGGCCAGGGTGATGCTGCAGAGAAAGATAGCGGACCAGCACCTGAGGTGATAACATCAAAGTGCCACGCTGCCACGACCTTGCTCGTGTAGGCAGCTTTCTCCGCGTGCTTGGTCCAGTCCCGCTCCAGGACTCCCCTCGCAACGTGGAGCCTCTCATAGGCCAGCAGAGCTGCCTTTGTAAGCACCTGCGTCCTTTCGAAGAGATGTTTGCATTTGCCAGATCTACTCACAACAGTGCAATCTTGCGCAAGTAGGGAACGTGGGCCATCAACAAAAGATCCAGCCTCATGCATGTTTACTCCTGCCTCCATGGGAAATAACCTTGATGATAACTTCTCAAGTGCAAACTTGGAGTTGACATTTAAAAAAACCATGCATACATTAGTACCAGGACCCTAGGAGCTACCAGGGTTGAGAGAAGGGGAGTTACTGCAGAGCGGGGGTATTGTATGTCAGGCCAGGGAAGGTAATGCAACGCACCCATGCAGAACTTTTGAGCTGATCCGCATGCTGAACTTCTTTCCCAAAGAAGTCTGAAATATCCTTGGGGCCTACACTGAAGTCTAGGCCCTGCAACAGCATAGCACTCAGAACATTACTCTTCTGCTAAAAAGCCGCAATGCTCTCACTACATCCTAAAACCTGCTCTTCTCAATATGTCCTTTGAGATGGTAGAACTAGGTGACCGTGAGCACCACCAGGCAGCTGTACATGATCAGAACCAATGAACAGCTCCAGATTTACCCCACAGGACTTCTGAGGCTTGACACTCCACAAGCGTGTGGTGGCCATACCTGTGCATAGTTCACAAAGGAGTGGTTGTGGTTCTCGATGGGCATCCCACACACCCACAGCACCATGCGCTTTAGGCTGCTGCCGATGCGCCAGGGCAGAGTGAACAGCAGGAAGTGCCAGAACCCCAAAGGGTCTGCGACAAGATTGGGAAGCCCGGCCCTTGCTTGCACATCCCCGCTCAAGAGGCCTGGCTGACCGCTGCCTGCATGCGGAATCGCATCCCAATGACTTAGCACATAGCTCACACCCCGGCAGAGTGATGGGCTATAGCTCTCACGTCAACAGGGACATGGTGTGACTGTGTGACTTCTCCTGTGACCCGTGACTATAGTACTCAGGAGCCAGAATAGAGGGGTATCACAGCAGAGGCGCTTACCTCCAATCCAGCTGAGAATCTCCTCAGCAACGTTGTTGAAGATGGTTTGCAGAGGAATGAGGAGTATGGGCAGGATCTGGAGCAGCAGCCGCAGCTCGAAGTTGGACTCCCAGCGTAGGATCCACATGACACCCACAAACCAGGCAGACTGCAGGCAGCACGGCAATGTCAGACTTCGTTAGACCAGTGTAGGGGTAGTATGCATCCTGTTGCTGCACTGTAATGACTGTCCAGGCTACTCATGTAATTGAGTATCAGAGCAGATGGTGCCGCACGAGCACAAAGCATGTGCAACACCAGAACACATCATGAGCTGGGCAGGTGTATTGCTGCTGACATCATCCTGGCTGCTTTTGCCAAACGGCAGCGCCCTGGACTTGCTGGCTTCGCAAGACACGCATGTCCTAGGCCTCCGTCAATGACCAGACGGCTGCCCATTGAATGCAGTGCTGTGTTTGGGGCTTTTCATGACTGTGCTCCTCGAGGCCAGAGCAAAGAGACTAAGGTATACCTTGGCGCTGCCTGCTAGAGGGAAGTATCTTGGCCAGGCTGTAGTTGGCCTCCCTGGGATGGCCAACCGATTTGGGCCGCATATGCTCTCTAAAGCCTGGAGGAGTGTATAGCGCCCACCGGCTATGAGATAAAACGGTGCAAGAGCAACACTGATAGTCACACTGATGATCTGGACGATAGTGTATGTGATGAAGAATGCTGGCACCGTCGCAAAGTCATATAGGTCCATGCTCTGCAAATAAGGCGCGCGCTAGTGATGCGATTGACCTCACGCCCTGCACGCAGAGTACCAGCCTTTTGGAATCTTCAAGACGTGTATCACTTGGATCGCGTCCTTCTGGCATCGATAGTGCTCGTGTCGGGTCCGTCGTCAACGGCCCGGAACATGACATGCCAAGCCCTAGCCATACAAAGGGCATCCTGAAGGCGTGCTGTGACTTGCATCAATTCATACATACTTTCACATATGTCCTGTTTTGTAGACGATCTGCATGCATCTGTACAGCGGCTTTGGCAATCGTTGAGGGTTTAGGCAGTAGATGTCGGTCTCGCAAAATGCCCCTCGTATGTATCGGGGAGTATCAGATCGCCTGAAAGCCAAATAGCGGTCCTGAACTGGCTGAATTTACCTGCTGTTCAGCGTAGGGAAGAAGAGGCTCGTACACGAGATCACTTGCGACCGCGCTAGCCCCTGCCTGTCACGGGCTTTACCTACGACAGCAGCACTCAGCCTGCTTAGCTTTCCTATCCATATTGGATACCCTGACAGTTTGCTGCGCCGGTTTGGATATATGCCAAAAGTTCCTCTTCTCAGGTCACCCCCGGCTCTCCGCGTGCTGCGCGTGCTCTGAGAAGCGCGCAAGGCGCGGCGCACCATTCCTTACAACATAGTATCTCTACCTGTGCGATCACTGACCGCTGAAGGTAGCTCTCTGTCTAATAGTCTCCAGAAACAACAGTGACCTTCGTACGGTCGGCAGCGCTTGCGAAGTTTCACTCTAGTAGTGGGCACCCTTGATGGGCTATACTAGATGTTGAACAACTCATCAGCCTCAAATCGCGCGTCTATTTTAGATGCGAATCAACTTCTTTTCGTATCGCTGTGCTTGCACGATGATGCGTACACCTGCACCTCTTCCATTGTTCAAGCAATTGACTCCTTCCAGAATGAGACAGCTTAGTGTACAAGGCCACTTCCGCCCTTGGCAGATGCTGTGCACGTTCTTTTCTGTCCCTGGGCAACACGGTATGACAGCATCGTTTGATCAGGCAGGCAAGGGCCAATGTACGCTACGCTGATACTCTGTCAGCTGATGCGCTCAATCAACACACCTATGCTAGCTGCAAGCATGCAGCTTACCACATCATAGCTGTCGAATGCCTGTGCATATGTAGATTTAAAACATGCAAAATGTCACACTTTGGTAGTGCAGCTTCCTGGGTGCCCAGTAGGCTCACAAGTATAACAAGCCAGGCTGGAGTCAGCATGCACTTTGTTCGTGCTCTAAGAGCTCTGAGAGCTCTTTCAAACAAGGCATGGCCAGGAGACGGCCCGGGCAGGCGGGCTGGGGCCAGTGCATGCTGCGCTGATGCTCTGCCAGCACGCCTCAAGCAGTCACTAACAGGCCGGCAATCACAATGCTGCACTTGCTCGGGGCACAGCGCCTCTCTGGGTGCCTACTGAGGTTTACAGTAGCCTGATCAGGTAGGCGGGGGCCAGTGCGCGCTGCACTCAGGAGCGCAGTCCAAGTAGGCTCGCTGCTTATGCAATAGCCGTGCAGGCCTTTTGCGTATTGCCCTTGGTGGCAACTTCCATGGCAGCCACAAGCGTTGCACTGGTGTGGGGCACTCTGTGGGTGCCGAGTGAGGCTCACAGGAGCCTGATCAGGTGGGCGGGGGCCAGTTTGCGCTGCGCTGATGCTCCAGGAACGCATTCCATGCAGTAACCAGCAGGCTGCCGGCTAGGAGCGTTGCACTCGCCCTGGACACACCTGCAGCATCATTGGAGAATGTAAACTTCTACTCTAGCACTCTGCAAACATGCGCATGGCAGCCCCTTTGTGTGGCGCTGTTTGCCTTCACGGTCAGCCTGGGTGCAGGCTGGCGTGTAGCTTGGGCAAAGCACCAAAGGCGGGAGCTTAGATCATTGTACATGTCGTGGGTGGGCAAGGGAGAGGGCAGGGATGTACTGCCAACCCTCCGCAAGCAGAGTCTGAGGTGGATGACTCACCAGCCAGAATTTGCTTGCCCAGAGGTGGCCCGCTGTGCCCAGCTGTCTGCCCAGCAGCTCCAGACACTTCCTGTATGAGCCACAAGGCGTGCTGAGCGCTTGACACACCATGCATTCAACAGACCATCTGAGTTGCGAGTTGCTGCTGTACGGGTGTGCACACCCTGAGGTGACGCCTACACTCAACTGACGCCCTTTCTTAGGCCCAGGAGCAACCCTTGTCAAAGCCAGTGGGAAGAATCAATGCAATTTGAAAGCCGCAGCTGCTTGCCATGGTGGGGCTTAGGTGCAAGCACTGCTTGATGTTCTGGTCTTGGCGCACAGTGGAGAGGAAGCCCTCACCTCAGGGGTGATGTCAGCGCCGCTCATTGCTGCCAGGTCAGCGTGCAGCCGCTTGGCTGCCTCCAGGGCATCCAGAGCCTTCAGATCTGCATGTAGTCCAGATGTCAGTAGTATTCTGACTTTGCTGCTTGTGTAGATTCATCAAGATGTAGGGACTCTCTTATCAAGTTCACTGACAAGGCATGAGCTCACATTTTTGGCCATATTCCGTCAGGGAGCTTGACATGAGAGAATCAGCGCATGAACCTGGCACGTCACCTTGCTTGGCTTGCTCAGTGTGCACAATGCAGCTGCTCTGGGCCTGTGCATCAAACCTATCAGTCTGGCTCCACACCTATATAAGAATGGTCTGACACAATGCGTGATCATGAGTACTCTGGAGCACCGCGCCTTCTGCACTTCAAGACTGATTTGGATCCAGACGATTGGAGAGTCTACCTGGTGTCTCTTTAGCGCTAGTGATGAGCCTCAGGCACTGCTCTGCGTGCGCCATGGCCTCAGCCAGCGTTGCCTCAACAGTCTTCCTTGACAGCGTGCTCTCCTGCTGCTCAGACACCTCGCTGCTCTCCAGTGTCCCTGCAAGCAGAGCACATCGCTCAATATGACAGGAAGCACTGTCATGTCAGTCCGCTGCCACACAGGATCAACGACGTCGCCTCAAGCGCATCCCTTGTTAGTCCGCTCTCCTGTTGTTCAACTGCCTCGCTGCATTCCAGAGTCCCTGCAAGCAGTGCTATGTTCCAAGTCATGGGGAAGTCTGCCTATGTCAGGTCACAACCACACAGAAGTGATGCCATTGCATCAACAGCTTCCCTCAGCGCGCTTTCCTGGTGCTTGACTCCTCGCTCTGCATTCCAGAGTCCCTGCATGCAGGGCACAGCGCTCAATATGACAGGAGAATCTGTCATATTTGGCTGCTGCCACAGAGGAACAATGACATTGCCTCAGGCGCCTCCCTTGTTAGTCCGCTCTCCTGTTGACCAATTGTCTTGCTGCATTCCAGAGTCCCTGCAAGTAGAGGACAGCGCTCTATCTGACAAGGGATCCTTTCATACCAGGCCACTGCCACACAGAGACGCTGGTGTTCCCACACCTATGACAGCGCCTGTGCTAACGCTCTTTATGAGGGAGACACAAAGCTTTGTTGTTTCTCAGGAGCATGCATGAGTCACGTTGCACTGTTGTCAGATTATTGGCCGCCCGTTTGGCCATGTTCAGACCTGTGCAGCATTATGGTTGCCTGTGACATGCATTGGAATTGGCATATCCATGTGCTTGTCAGGCTGTGTATGCTCTGCCGTGTTCTGAAGGCTTCTGCACCTTCTAGCACTGCAGCTTGTGGGACATCCACTGGGACTGGGTTTGCAGGTACAAGGTCCAGGCCTGGCATGTTGGCCTGCAGCCACGCCCTCACAATGGCAGTGTCCGCACACTCCTCTGAAGCCTGCATGGTGACTGCCAGTGTCATGTATGATTCTAACCTAGGTGAACAACTACAGGTGACTGTTCTTAGGCGCCACAATAACACAGTGCAGGGCCTTGTAGTTAACGAGTTCCCGCTGGTTTGCAGGAACACACTCCTGCAAGCCTCAGTGTATAATGTCCAGTGCGACAGGGGCTATCCTGGAACGGAGCCTTTCTATGCGAGTCCTACAGCGGCTGACCTTACGCACTACACGCATCAGTCCTGCCTATGAAACTCTGCACTTGCAACCGCGTTGATCAGCATGCTCAATAAGAGACATTGTGACGCACATGTGCTGGCAGCGTACCAGTAACAGGGCGGCCTGATCTGCAAGGCCTTTCCTGATCTGCGCCAGACTGGCGTTGTCATGGGCGGCTGTCTTGTTGGGCAGGCCGGCTTCCAGCGCACCTGCAGCTTCCGCAGCAGCATCCAAGCCTGGCGCCGCCTCAGGTCCAGGCTGTACGCAGCGAGCAAATTTATGTATGGTTGTGCGACTTTTGTACGCAGCAATTAGCCATGTGAATCTGGTATACACGCAGTTGGTACCCTCGAAAGTTGAGCCCTCATCCTGGCGGTGCAAAAGGCCCTGCGGCCTAAACCTTCTTGGCTATATCTTGACACGCTTATGCCTGTGCATCTCACAACTTGCACTAGTCATTCTCGCCATGCCTTGCTTGTTGCACTACTGCTGTTGGGTGAGCAGTGCTCTGCGCTCTGCATAGCGCGACGGCTGTGCACCAAGCCAGACCACCTTCAAGCTTGACTGAGAAATGCAACTGGGGCTATGCTTGCTGACCTGTGCAGGTGGAGGGCTAAGCTCTTCATAGGTTCCCAGCAGCTGCGTGATGGTGCTGCTCAGCTTCCGCCCGCTCAGCTGCTCTGGATCCAGCTGCGCTCCTGCCAGAACCTGCATATCGGGAGCAAGCCTCAATGCTTCATAGCCCCAATGCTCAGGGGCATGTCCGCGTTGCACCTGCCTGACCGGTAGCGTAGGCTATGACAGCACACATGACACACCTGTGTCACCATCAGAGTCCTACCTGGATCTTAATACTTTCTGATCAAGGAGATTCTGAATTGCAGACCTGCTTGCTAGGCTTTCACGATGTGAGACATGATGTACAGCCCTGTGATGAGCTTAGCACTGAGTGTCTGCAAGAGAGTGAGGGGGTAGGTGTCAGATGTACCTGCTCATCCACCCTGGACATCAAGTCGTTGCTCCTGGCTGCCAGGTGTCCTTGTGATGCAATGTGCTGCAGGACATTAGCGTCGGCGTCAGCGTCTGCAGCTGCCAAGACGAGAGCAGCTGGTGTACCTGCAAGCTCACCCTGGCTTGAGATATGAATTTCTTGCTGCATGCCTGCCAGGAATAGGTGATGTGGCATCTGCTGTGCTGACAGGGCACGAGCCCCATGTGCCGCTGAATTGCTCTGGATGGGACACCTGTGAGGTACACTCGGCTTTCTAGGCATGCCTGAACAGCGTGTGGGATGACGTGGGCATCTCAGATGCAACTCTGCGTAAGTGCGTGCAGCGGAAGGCGGCAATACTTGGGTGGCCAGGCAGGACGTGCCTGCAGTCTCGCCCTGGCTTGGCACACCCGATGTGTCTGGCGTGCCCAGGCTGAAGGCTTGACCGGCCTCTGTTTCAGCAAGATGCAGGTTGGCAAGCGCTTCCTCTGCTGCAGCAGCTATTGTAGCGTCAGAGCCTCCAGCTGTAATAGTGGTCACAATCTCCTCCTGAATCACAGCAGCACAGCGTGACCACAACACTCTCCGACTAAACAGCAGGTTTGACCTTTTTGTTGTGGCAGGCAGACTCCCATGAAAGCCCCTTTTACAGTCCTTAAATAGCAAGCTCACATGTGCACAGGGACTGTGCATAGAGACATCTCTGAGCCATGTTTTCTCACTGTGCTCAATACCGTATTATATATGATAGTGTGACAGCCACTCAGTACTCAGATAAAGAGGGCGCTCATTGAAAGGATGACGTTAACGTTCCTTGATGCTACATGGACTGCAGAGGCTCCGGCTCAAGGGGACTCAGTGCCTCAAGGCCCAATCTGTCTGAGAGAGACGCAGAGCAGAAGCAGCCTCACCTGCACTGTCACTCCCCTTGCAGATACCACTGTGGCTTCAGAGCCGTCTGTAAAGTGTATTGGGGCGCTCACACCAGACACCTCCTCTGACACATCTGTTGTGTATAGCACTGGAGCAACTGCGGGCCGATCCGGTACACTGACATGATCAGCAGTCTTGTTGCCATGAGCTGCGGTGTTGCGTGAGCCAGCTGTGTGAGGGTCTGCTGCTCTGGCGCCTGCTGCTTTCTCAGTAGTGTCTGTGAACTCCATAGCTGCTGCGCTGACAGGCTGAGGGGGAGCGCTGTCATGAGCATGCTCGTCAACTTGCGATGCATCTGAAGCTGGCTGCCGCTGATCTTCATGACTGCCTGCCCGCTGGGCAGTGTTGCTGCTCTGATCCACTTTGACTGCAGGCTGCCTGCCCTCTGAGTCTTGGGTGCCCTTGTGCTGAGCTTCAGCTGCGTGCTTTGCAACACCCTCCTGCAAGGAGAAGCGCGCAGATTTGGAGGTCCATATGCAGATATAGGGATTGTCAGGTATATTTGCAACTGCAATATGCCGACAGAGCTAGCTTTGCGCAGGTAAGCATGCTAAATGCGCTCACCTTCTGCCGCATCATGCCAGCGAGGACAGCTTTCAGCTGGGTCTCCTCTTCTGCTATGGCATTTCCGAGGTCCATGGCCAACGCCGCAGCTTTCTACGCTTCTAGTGATGTTACTGATCCTGCAAAGCCATCATGGTAGTGTGTCAGAGCAGAAGGTCATGCAGGTTTGGGAGCAGTGGTGCATCTACACAGACGGAGTTAGCGCCAGCGATGCCGCATTGTTGGCCCCTTGATGTCCGAACAATGCAAGTATGACATAGGTACGCCTTCTGTACGTGCATTCAGAAGCCGGTCAGAAGTGCCAACACACGTCCAAGGTATGTCGATGTCGCAGCGGCACAGTCACGGGCAGCTGAACTGCAACAGGTCATCAGCCAAAAGTATTCAAAGACGTACTCCACATTTTGGGACGATCTGCGTGGAGTGCGTAAGTCGCATCCGGGTTCCGGGGAAATTCCGCACACCTGCGTCACGACATGCTGCGCCCTCGAGCTGTGTGATGTCTGGAACGATGTCTACACCTCAGACATCAAGCATCGTCTGCGCTCCAGTGCGCGCTCAAGCAGCACTTATGCGGTGATAAAGCGCGGTGACTCCTTGGAAGGTGTACCCGGTCAATCGACCCTTTCGGAAGTGCAAATTGAACGGTGGACGCAACATTGAACAGAAATAGATGTCAGCTGGGATGACTCTTATAAATGCGCTCTGGCATATCGCATGCACTATCATAAACAGAGTCAGAGATTGCACTCTTCCTGGGCCAGTAAGCTAAGATCAGGACATCAACATCATCAGGAATGCAAGGTGGCTTCCCTGGCAAGGTGAGCGCACCCTCTTTGAAGATGTGTATTGTAAAAAGTCAAAGCGTACAATGCGCTCTCTGCGCAATCGTTGCAGAGTCTCGTTCAGAAGCATCTTGGACCATGATGGTCAAATGACTCCCATATCCTGCGCAGGCACGGAAGACAGCCAGGAACCTTAAACCAGCCACACACTCATGCTTCACGCCGCTTGGAAGATTGTAATCGCCGTTGTAGTTGCCAATATATGCTACGCTGAGGGCACTCAGGTGTGACTCACCATGCCATGAGTCCCTGGAGCCCCCTGCACCCGTGAGAGGAGTAAGGACGGATGCTAACATGCGTCTGCTTACTCATAGGAAGGACTCCACGTGCAGAACAGGTCTCGGGTAGAGCCGCGCAACCTCCTTGGGATTCGCTCAGCTAAGTACAGTGGCTATCTGTACATCAATCCACATCCTAGGGCGGGGCCTAAGCGAAATGCAGCTGCTTTCCACATTGTCATCCCAACAACGGGTGACAGGCTTGGAGAGCCACCACATGCAGGCTGATGCGGCTGTTGTGTTGCCGTTGACTACATCACTCTGCATCATGGATGTTCATAGAAGTCAATACCCGCAGGCCAGAAATAGGCATGTGCCAGTGTGACTGGCGCTTCGACATGAAAGTTGGCATGGACCCTGGGTCATTCCGCAGCTGTTTCTGTGCAGCCTGCGCTAGTCTGGGGAATCAATGCCTCGCTTCAGCTCGTCAGGCATTTCTGGGGGATGTGCCCTCCTCTGCTGCAATTCTGGGCCAGGCCTTTGCAGAGCAGGCAGTGCTGTGCAGGCTGGAGGAGCATCTTCTGACTGCTGGAGTCCCTGAGATTGCAGCTCAGGCCCTAGGCAAGTCAGCTGTCACGTCTCTTGCTGCTTTGACAAGCATCGCCTGCCTCACTCACACAAACAGGAAGATGGTGCAGGGTACATGCTTGCTCAGTTTGAGCAATTGTACAGAGATAAACATGTCTGGGGCTTCAGATGATAGGAGACTGCTGTTGTCCGCATGCGAACCGAGCCAGCAAGTGACCTGTTGCTGCAGTGACAAGAAAATTGACATGCCACATGCACATCACAGTCCTACTATTGCAGTGTAGGAGACAGCAAGAGCCATGTATGTCCACTGGCTGTGCCCGTCTGTCTGCTACATGAACCAGGCCAATTGTGAGCTGATGGGTGCCTACAGGATGCTGTGACAGTGGGCTTTGATGGGCAGGACGAGGAGGGCTTTATCAAGGACGTGCAACTCGTGCTCAAGGTCTTCCCAGGTGCGCTGTTGAGGGGCGCTGCAGATGCTGACTGCTGCTGCTGGAAGCGCCTATTATGGCTGGTCATCTTGATGTTGTCAGGTCTATGTGAAGGAGAATCAAGAATGGCAGCACGCACTATATAGACCTACGTGTGATCTGGGACCGGAGTGTTCTGCTAGGATCTGCTTGCAGGAATGCAGCATGTGTGCGGGAGGCCTACGATTCATTTAGGATCAGATGCTGAAGCAGGCTTGACTACATTATAGGGTCCATGTCTGGGAACATGGACAGCAGTGCAGGTAACGGGAGCCCCAAGGGTAATGTGGAGTGTGCTGCTGTGCAGGCAATAATGAAGCTGTCATTGAAGCCCGGTCTGGAGAAACAGGCACCCGCATCCGCGAGAAGCACAAGGTGCGGAAGGGAAGACTTTGTCCTGTTTGCTGACAACGACAACTGGTACGTTCCCTTGTACTTGTGTGTGCTCCTTTGCGTCAATGCTGGGGCGTCTTGCCTTGTATCAGCATTTGGTCCCACTCCCCGCAAGCAAGGCCGGGCCAATTCTGGCAGAGGACCTCCCCATTTGAGCAGCTCATGGGCTCAGTGTGGAAGCTGCCACGCCAAGGGCTGCCTACATGCCAAGGACTGCATATACTGGCTGCACGTCTGTCCCACGCGCACCTGAAGAGTGAGAGCAATCGTGAGTCGCAATCGCCAAAGCTACAGGGAGTCTGGCTGCAGGTCTTCCTAATTTGAGAGCCTGCATGGGTCTGACTGCAGGTACGCTCCAGGCGCGCTAGACACAGTGAGAGCCACAGTGCACAACGACCGTAATGCACTGTATGTGTTCAAGCTGCGATATGATGGGTACCCAAACACTCTACCCGACATGCTGTACAATGGAGAGGTAAGCCTCTGCAGGATACTCCGCACAGTCTGGCTGGCCTTTGCCAGTGCTGCCTGATGTCTGCGTTGGCACCTCTGTGCAGCAGCAGGCCCTGGCAGCGCACTTAGCTGCAATGTGATGATAGCACATATCAGTGGCAGAGTGCATGCCGACTCTGCTGTAAGGGTGTCCTGCCTGTGATAGACAAGAGTGGGTGATACCAGTATATACGTATGCATGTCCTGCAACAGGGAGCGATGGGCACATGTGAACTCTTTTCTTGGGGGAAGGCTGGTGCATTGAATTTGTGTGTCGATGACAGGTGGAAATGGGCAATATAGACACAGGTGAGAGGAGCCATGGCCAGACTGCAAATGAAATTGCAACATCATATCAACCTGCAGTGCCCGAACGTCTGGCGTACATCAAGCATGTACTGTGTCTGCCATGATGGAGGTAATGCACCAGCAGACACCATGTCAGCGCTCTCTGGGAGCTGTGAAGCCTGGAAGACATGCCTCAAGCTATAGGGATACTATGATACTGCCAGTGCTGTCATGGACAGCCTGAGCCAGGTGTAGGAGTGATCACAGGCTTGCTGGTGCTGTGGTGTTTCTGATGGACTCTGGATGCTATTGTGCAGGGTGTGGGGTAGTACCAGTCAAGTACGTGCACCCGGCAGACTGGGTGGGAGGGAACAGCAGCTACAACGCAGACGGGCTTTTCTATCACGAGCTGTCAGAGCGCCTGCCACGCACGTACCTTATTTCGCAAGTCATCTATATCTACGGCCACCCGCGCTGGGCCGAGTAGTCATGCAGGCACGCTTTGGCTCCGCTTGTTGCTCACGCACTCGATTGGCTCTGGTGTTTTTGGGAGTGGTGATGAAGCGGGGTGATGTCAGTTCAGCATGTGCAGCTGTCGGATTGGGTCAGGGGAAACGGAAGCTAAAGTACACACCGGATGTTCTATCATGGATCAGCAGAGTCATCCTCCTCTCGTGCGTCACCTAAGTCAGTCAGCCGGTGTGGGCTATCCAGTGAAATAGGCCATGTCTCTGTCCGCCCCCCACCTACAGATGTCCTCAGATATCGCTGTTTTGGGGAGCGTTCGTACTAGCGGGGTGGTGTCAGCTCAGTATGCGATCCTGTCAGACCGGGCTAGGGCCAACAGCAGCTACAGAGCAGAGGAATGGCTGTGATCAGAGCGCCTGCCTCGCAAGGCCGGGCGGGTTAAGAAGCACAAAGGCTGAGGCAGCAGAGGGTCAGCAGAGATGACCTCTTTCATGCATCAGCTATATCTACAGTCAGCGCCGTGGGTTGGCAAGTCATGCAGGCAGATTTTATGTCCGCTTGCCTGCGCATTTTGGTCAGCTTCCTGTGTACTGGCAGAGCGCTAGCGGAAGAGCGTCTCATGCAACACAGCACAGAGTCACCTGTGAGGGCATGCGCCAAATGTGGGAGTACGAGCTGTCTCCGGTTTAAGCTTGTGCACACTCCGCTCAGTGTGCAAAACACAGCAGATCTTGTTCTGACACTTCGTGAGGATGCCATGTTGGAGGCACATGACAGCTTGACCTTCTGACCAAAAGCAGATGTCCTTTGCACATCCTGTGCTCAGATGCTCACCAGAATTGCGGGGTAGTATGAAGTAGCTTAGTGGACGATCAACAGCACTTTTGTGGTGCAACTCTTGCATCTGTCTGCAAGGCTGCAGGCACGCATGCGCGCCAGCCCTAGCTAGAGTATTTGAAACAGCTCTGACAATGACAAACTTTGGCACCCACCCGGGACTCTGACTCCATGTAGATAAGATTGGAAAAATTGCGCAGAAAAAGGCTTGCAGCGCAAATATATTGCGTTGTGCTTTAGGTGCTTCAATCTGCGCCTGTGCTGCTGCTTACTGTCTGTCACTACTGTCTGTCAGTACTGTCTTCAAGAGGTGGTCGACAATTATCAAGTAAGTGCGAACCGCGTGAATGACCGATGTTGCCTTGCAATCTGGGGAGTCACTGAGACTACCTCTGAGCAGCGTCGAGTGTTGCAGCAGGTGACACGATAGAATTGTGAATACTTGCGGAACAAGTATGGCTCCACAGCAAGGATCTGAATGATCAGAATGTGGTGCGATATGCCCTCAGAGGGAGGAAAGACGGGAATTCTGAGCGCGCCTCGGGAGGCTTTGTGTAAGAGTGTTACGTAAAATGCTACACTCATGCCGTACCAGCTGACATCACCACAGCTCCAAGACCTGCTGCTGCCGTCTGTTCATCCTCACACGTCACTGAGAAGTCACAACTAGACATTTGAGCGGAAGGCGACGTCCTGCGCCCCTTTAGCCGATTGTCTGTCTCACACCAGCCCAGGATCGCACGTGCCCTCATGGAGATCGAGGCTTTAAACCATGTGGGGGTCCGCTGCACGAAGGTGGAGGCAATGGAGGCCTTTTACTTGGGCACACTGGGTACGTAGAGCGCTGTCAGATCTCTGATGTGCTTTTATTCAAGGGCCAGGGTGTACATTGTGTGGACATGGAGCATCCAAGGAGTTGCTGTAACCGCCTCATGTTGCAGGTATGAAGAGAAGTCCAAACAAAGCCAATTGGCTGTCAGCTGGTGGGACCTATGCGGTCCATCTGATGCCGCCTCTGACAACAGACGATGGGTCACAGCCAGTCGATGCCGCTCGTCACTTCGCTCTGCAAGTCAAGGACCTGAACGCTGTCGTATCCAGGCTGCTGGAGAAGGGAGAGAAGCCTTATCAGCTTGCGCTGGACAGCCCGCAGCCCCATCACCTCCAAAATGCTGAGGGCAGCCTCTCTTATGGCTTGGGCACTGTTTTTGTCAACGATCCCGATGGGAATGTTGTGGAGTTCATCGAGCTTGACCGGGGCATCTTTGCAAATGTCAGCCACATTGTAGGGCAGTGAGATTCCGCAGCATATTCCCAATGTTACAACACAGAAGGTCTGCAGGATACTTCAGATATTCAATCGCAGTTTGACGTACCGGACTGTTTGACTTGCTCAGCTTGCCTAATACGAGGAGTCTGAAAGTGCACTTGAATTTGGTACGCCCAGACGGCATCCTGTGCAAAGTATAAGTGAATTGTCGAAGGCACCATCACCAAGCCGTGATCAATGCATCCACACGCGTGCATAATTGCTTCCACGCTTCCTCAGCTGTCTCAGGCACTGCTTCGATACAATATCATATCTTGTGCACTGAGGACACTGCTCAAGAAACTTGTATCGAAGCCCTTTCAGTGTCGCCTAAGCAGGCACCAAGAGAAATTGGCCAGAGGACAGCTTGTCCGGACAAGGGAAGCAGCGCGATGCTCGTGCATGCAGGGCATAAAGCAAGCACAGAGGACGCATGACACAGACTTTCAATGAATTTGCGGCACCGCAGAAGGCATGTAATCAGAACTGAGACGGCAGACATACCGGAAGGCACATAGAGCTTAAGGCGCACAGACCCTACACGATGAGCGGCCCCATGCGTCCCAGAACACATTTCACGCATCTCACACCTCGCAGCAGGCGACAGCCGCGCCACCTCCTCGTTTCACACTCCACCCTGCCAGTCCATCGACATCTGAAAGCAAAGGCACTCCGTAAAAAGGCACATCGGCCGGAAAGGCAGTCACGCAGCCTCAAAACGGTAGAGCACGGGTAAAACTACTACCCGGTGCCCAGAATCTGTGCGCAGAGGACGTCGCGATTCCGGGAAGATCGGCTATCCTATCGGGCGCCACATGGGCGCCAAGCTGGACAATTGCTATCTACACAGGGTTCCCACATATCCGGGACACAGACAGTGAGTTGTAAGCATACACGTATAAGAAGACACCAACGTAGACGCAGCTGCCTCAGGCATTACATCGGGACTATGACTCTCTGTGCATGATTGGCACCGCGCTCCGCACCTGGGCCCTTCGACCCTGCCCGCTGACTGCCCAAACCCTTTCAGGGTCGGTAAATCGGGGTTTGTGCTCGTCCAATTGCGAATTAGCATCCTCACAGCTGCCACACAACTTGGCATTTGGTATATGCGGAAGGCCTATGCGGAGGCGTGCAGGTGACCATATTGTGCTAGGTAAAAGCAGACCACTGCACCTTGGCAGACGGGTCCTCTGAAAGCATACTTTCGTGGTTGTCAGTGAAACCTTCAAGAACTTCTAGGAGAGCCTGTGCTTGCTGCAGCAGGACCCCGCGTGCGCTGACATCGCATTATGTCGCACTTATCTCTGTGCCGCGTTCACAGGTCAGGGTACTAGCTTACATCACCTCTGCGAAAAGGGGCACTTCGAAGGGGCACTTCCCAAATTCGTGGCCTTGCTCAACGGCTTCGCACTCATGGTCTTGATGAACGTGTGATTGAGGTAAGAAGTGCAAGAGCCGGCTCGCCCTGCGTCTCATGCTGCGCGTGGAAAGAATGCTCTGCAGCACATAATATTGCAACATTCGGCTTACGAGCATCAACAAGCTCCCTCTTGCGATTAGCTGCACCTGGAAAGCTCGTTTGGCAGTCAACAAGAAGGTCCCGCCTGACTCTCACTCAAGCGAGTGGGGACTTTGAGCCGTACCCTGCTTTGAGCTGTTGTGGCGTTGATATTGGTCTCTGACATCCAGGCCACCCAGACACACCAGTATGAAGGCTTTGAGTCGACACCTGCGACTCTTGTTCACGCTGTCGCTGGCGCTTGGCGGGCAGGGGGAGTTTCGAGGTAACAGATAAGACAGGCTGTTCCAGCGCTATGTCACGTATTGCTGTCATTGAAGCGGCTGATGCACATGTAACCTGTGTCACAGCGCTACATCGAGCAACTTGCCATGATGCTGCAGGGACACTAAGAGGTCCTGAAAACCTTTATGAGAACGTCACAATGGGCACAGTCAGCAGAGTAGGAAGGTTTCTCCCTGCCACCAAAGGCGAAGTGCAGGACATCGACGGCAAATTCCAGGGCATCAGTGGCGAAGTACAGGATGACAAACACAAGATTGCCGAGCTTGAAGAATACGAGAACGAGACTACTGCAATCATCAACACCCTCGTCAGCAAGCTCAACTCCTTGACCCCGGTAGGCAGCCTGTACAGGCATGCCTGCTTAGATGGCACTCCATGTGCCCTTACTTTTGATACACCGCATCCTGTGCAGCATTGCCATACCACCAGTCTAAGTAGGCATGCCTGCACATTTTGCAATGCATGCAGTCACTAAGTCTTGACATGAACTAAGGCACTCCTCTGCAGGGGTACAATGGCACAAATGGCATGAATGGCGTCAATGGAACGGGTGGTGTGTGTCTGTCACACACTGTCTTGTATCAGCACTCACTTGCAAAGAACATCTCAGCATAATACTGAATGTTTAGTCCCACCAGTTGTGGCCTTGCCAGTCAGCATACGCTTGCTGCTGGTGTGACACACATGGGGCTTGCGTCTTGCAGGTGTGACAGGAGCGACAGGTTTTACAGGAATCACAGGTCAATCCGGAGGCATGGGCTCCAATGGAGTAACTGGCCTGACAGGTACCCTCGCATGCACTCTCATGCTGCTTGATGTGTCCACTTCTAAAGCCTCCCAGCTGTGCAGTACTTGTGTCCACAAACATGCAGTCTCAATTATGGTATTGCCACAGCACAGTTGATGGCCTTGTATGAGTGCAGGTCAGACAGGCACCGTAGGCCTCAAGGGAACAACTGGCGTGACAGGTGTGATCTGTCTATATGTGCTGCCTCCCTGCAAGCTTTGTGTCACATGCGCTACCGTATACCTGCTACAGGTTCTGCCTCTTTGGGATGCAATAGCGTCGTGCACAAAGCTGCAATAAACAGAGTCTGGTGTAAGCTGGCCACACATGTGACATCCTGCAACTGCAGGTCTGACGGGAGGCACAGGCTTGACTGGAACTGCCGGCCTCACGGGTGTGGTCTTCATTGCATCGTTCATGGCAATCCCGAGATGTACCTGACCGAGCCTGTGCCCTGCATGCTTCATTTCTTGATGGGACTCCCATGTGAGGCGAGAATGCCATCAGAGTACATCTCACAGGCTCTCCTTGCTACAGGTCAGACAGGAGGCACCGGTCTTAGAGGAACAGCTGGCCTCACAGGCGTGGTCTTCGTTGCATTGTGTCATGGCAATCCCAAGATATACCTGACCAGGCCTACAAGCTTCGTTTCATGAAGGATTGCCCATGTGCAGCATGACTGCCATCAGAGCACATCTCTGAGGCTTCTTCTGCTGCAGGTCAGACAGGTGGCACCGGTCTCAACGGAACTGCTGGGCTCACAGGTCTGTCTTCCCCGCTCTGCAGCACTTGGCTTGGCACCGGCCCCACCTCTGGGCCCAAGACAGCCTCCCAGGATCTGAGTGCCTGACATATTGCATCACGCATGGCTGCCCGCTACCATAGCGCAACAGATCGCCTCCTCAGACTGTAGCTCAACCTATCATGTGTTGGCACCTCAAGCCGCAGCCTGCCCAAGCCTGCACTCAGAAGAGATCTGTAACTTAGTGTTAAGATGTTCATGTGTAGCAGGCATGCCATCACACAACACCTCACAGTCTTCCTTGCTGCAGGTCAGACAGGAGGCACCGGTCTCAGCGGAACTGCCGGTCTCACAGGTCTGTTATTTTTGCATTGCACAGAATTCACTTTGATGGGGCTCCACTTGCATGACAGATTTTGAGGAGTTGGTGAGCTGGCATGCTGCCAGCAAGTGGTGCATGTAAGAGCACGGCTGATGAACCTCCTGAATTTGTAGGACAGACTGGGGGCACCGGCGAATCTGGAAATACAGGCCTCACAGGCGAGTCTGTTTGCACCATATCGCTTATCCCAAAGCGCACTCGCCCGGAAATACAGCTTGCTGCAGACTTCTAACATACGCATGCGTCTCATGCCGACTACAATCTCTGATTGCTGCATAGCATGCATAGCACAAACGGAAAGACATACGATGATCTGATCTGATGTATGTCAATCCAGGCTTGGGTGGGCCTTCAGGTCTAACCGGGGTCACAGGCCTTACAGGTGTGTCCTCTCAACCTTACGCCATGTCACTCGCAGCAGCCAGACCTCCATAATGGATCCAAGAGAAGTGATGTGTTCTCCTTCACCAAAGAGATTTTGTGGGCTCTAAGATTGATGAGACTTTGCCCCGGAAGGTGTTACTTGAAGAGCAGCATAGTCAGGCCCACCCGGGAGGGTCAGACGTTGACATGACCAAAGCAGTGGCTGACTGATCCTGAGGCATACTATGATCATCATCCTGTACATGCCATTTTAGTTTGCACCCGCCTGAGCCCGCCACTCTGATGACTTGAGAGGATCTATGTGCATTGTGGGCCTCATCTTGCCAATGAGATGTCCCACTGATTAAATTTTTCTATGCTATAGGTCAGACGGGAGGCACAGGTTACAGCGGGACCACAGGTGTCACAGGTCTGATCTCCTCCAGCCATATGCTGATGAGTTGACGTTCACCTTTGCCAGTCTTGCTGCAACCTTCTGGGACGTTCTTGAAAAATAGCTATCAAAGCACAGCTGACAGCCTCCAGAGTCTGCAGGACAAACTGGCGACACTGGCTATTCTGGCGTCACTGGCAATTCTGGAACAACAGGCAATTCTGGAAACACAGGCCTGACTGGTGAGTCTACAACAGTATCTTGCGAGCGGTTCATGCAAACCATAGGTGCTGACGGTTGCATAGAGTAATTTCATTCATCCCTTAAGCCCAGTTTTGCATCGGGTTGAACGCCCATGCCATCAGTTTTACCCCAACATGTTTGGCCCTCAGGGCTTGGGTGCCTGACATGCTAGTTGTGATCCGTCATGGAACAGCGTAGCAGACAGGTTTTTGGAATTCCAGGTCAGACCGGCGGCACTGGCAATAGCGGGAACACTGGAAACTCTGGGAACACTGGAGGTTCTGGGAACACAGGTGATGCTGGGAACACAGGCAACGATGGAAACACAGGCGCCACAGGTGAGTCTCTATCTAGGACCATATCTTGGACTGCACACGCCCAGAGATACCACATCTTGCAAAATCCTCAAATAGGCCTTTTGGCCGTACACCTGGGCTTGAAGTGGAAGTTGGCAATCATAGCATAGAGTCAGTGAAAACTCCGCAGGAACAAGGGGTGCGAGTGGAGCCTCAGGACTCACAGGTGCGTTTTTAGCCTGTACAAGTGCATTTCAACCCACACGCCAGTGGCACAGACGCACCTGAGCTTGCTGCCCACGAAGTAGCTGAAATTCACGAGCTGATGCTCAAGGCCTCCATAGGTATATGCCAACACCAACATCATGCAATAAATGGCTCATTGACGTCAGAAGTGACTCACTTCTTTCGTGAACATTGCAGGATTTACCGGAGCCACTGGGGAAACAGGTAACACCATCATGGTACCACTTGTATGTGTTGCTTTTACCAAGCGCCATTCCCCTACTTTCCTTGCCTGCCCTCCATGCTTGCAAATGACTTCCCTTATCATGTATGAGTCCAGACATCCGCAATGTCTCCTTGGCTCTAGCATCTAGGACCTATATTTAAGTCCACTTCGAGCGCATACAAGCCCAAGCATATGTGATAAACCTTGCACAATCCCCACAAAGTTGTTGCTTGGGAAGCACTAATAAATGGCAATGTAGGGTGCACTGGCACCCAAGCCTTCACCAGCTTCAAACCGACAGCTTAGGAGATGCTGGGCCCAACGGGTCAACAAGGGTGGCTGGCTACGCCTCGTCGCTTCTATGATATGCCCTAAGTATGCAACCCAGCTTGTAGCAATAGTCATATACATGCTGGCAAGTGACTTAGGTCCTCTTGAATGATGCAGGCACCACTGGAGCCGGTGGATCGACAGGTCTGTTTTGCTCTTGTCAAGCGCCGATTCCATCAATTTTGGCCGCCCTTCATGCCTGCAAGAGACTCCTTTTATCATGCGGCATATTGCACGGCTGGGCAATTTCCATGGCGGCCTTGGCATGCGGGATCTACTAGAACAGAGCCTGTATGACATAGCATGCAGAGTCACCCCTCAAGCTCATCTCAACCCAAGCATCTTTAATGGACCTTGTGCAAGCCTTACACAGTCTTTGATAGGGAAGCCCAACATTGATGAATGGAAATGCAGCGTGCCAAAACTTCACAAGCTTCACATTGACAACCTTGGGGACTAGCGGACCCAATGGGCCCACAAGTGTGGCTGGCTATGCCTTACCGCCCCCGCCTGTATGCCCAATCGTTGCAATGGTCCCATCAGGGAGCGGTGTGCAACGGTTCACAGTTCCTCTCACAGGCGCCTATCGTCTTGATGTCAACGGTGAGCGCACATACCCGCGTCTGATCTCGTTTTCACTATGAAAACATGCAAAAGTATATAGATATGATGCTCAACAGGCAGCGATGAGGCTATACGTTATGATGTCAAGTACTCACCCTTGCTTCATCCTTGAGGGGTTCCATTCGTACAGATACTACTACACCATTGCAGGTGCTGGCACCCTCACCAACGAGGAGCGCTCAATTCCAAGCGGCTCCATGTTGTCCGGACTTGTGATTCTCCAGCAAGACTCGTATCTCTACGCAGTAGTTGGTCAACAGCCCACAGCCATTAAAGGTTCTTTGGCATACTACATGCCGGGGGGGTCTGGTGGGACTTTCCTTTACACCTCACCATTAGCCACTGGTCTCGATGGCAGCGCAACATTGCTAATGGTTGCCGGGGGCGGTGGAGGAGTTGACCACGTCCATCAACCAACTTCCAATTGTGTCAACAACACTGCCACAAACACTGTCACCCTTGGCCCAACGAGCAACGATGCGCCTGGGCTTGGAGGAACGGGACCTGATGATGGAGGTAAGAGATGGCATTGCGGGTTGTTGATGACCATCTCATACCGTGCTCATGGCAATCAACATCATAAGTGTCAGGTTGTGACGTCAACTGCTCATTGTGATGTGCAGGGTCTGGGGGCAACTTCAGAGGGGGCTCCGGCGGAGGTTATGTATACCGCAGCTCCGGTGGTGGTGGGGTGAGCCGCAACATGTCTCTTTCTATTGTTCATCACTATCGCCTCTCCTTGCCTCGATACTTAGAGGCATTTATGTGCAGGGAGGGGGACTCGGCAAGCCAGATGGAACAGGGTTTCGTGGGGGTGGGGGCGGAAATGGCGATACCAATGGCCTTGCTGGTGGTTTTGGAGGCGGAGGAGGAGGTGGAGGCAGTGCCGTCAACGGAGCTGTCAATTTGGGTGGCTCGGGGGGTGAGTCCGCCTCGACGATATCTCAAGGGAGGCCTCACATGCACTATTCTGGAGCTATCATGGTAAGATAAAAGAAAGACACGGCCTAGCTTTAAGGACAAGACACCACTTGGCATGACCACCTTCAGTCTAATTGGGAGTTGGTTGCTTGTAGGAGGAGGCGGGAGCCAAGGTGGCAGCGGCGATTCTGGGGACATAGCAGGGAAGATAGGAACAGGCTGTGGTTTGGGTGCGTCAAGTTATGCTTTGTCTGGCGCTGTCAGGCCCGCATCGGGATCCTCTGTATATGTGAGTTCTACAAACAATGGACCAGGGAGCCTTACAATAACGCTGGTGGCTTAAAGCACCTAGGAGGAGCACCACTATGCTCAAAGGTTGAGCAATGTGATGCCCGACATCCTCCCTAATCCGGCTGTCTTTGCAAATTGCAAAATCTCCGTCAATCCGTCAATGCGCTCATCCTTATGGATGTTAGCTTGCAATCTCGCTACGGGTGATTGCGTAAGCGGCGTCAGTATATTCTTAGATCAAACATATAATGCCATCGTTGCTTACTGGCACCCTTCAACCGTGATAGCAAGCAGGCAAGCCCCTTCACCTATATGACGCTTATGGCAACCTCATTTAGGAGTTCGGGGATGACTCTAAGGTCAGCCGCCTTATGGAATCCGCCTTGCAGGGCACTCCCATTACACATTATTTTGGGACAACACATGAGGATGTTGGCTTGTAACACGCCGAGCGTATCAATCTGTCAGCTTTCCAAAGTTGAGTCAGCTTCACATGGCTTTCGTTGTTCCTACAAGACATATTCTATGGGAGCAAAATGAGGGTCACATGTAAGAGCATGCCTCCTGGATGGCAGCCTCTTGCACATGTGCCCGTGTGTCCGTGAACATTGCAATGCTTGTCTACACGTCTCTTTGTCTAGAACTTTGGTCAGACCCATCACTATGCAAGCTCTAGGCTATGAACGAGCCCACGCAGAATTCTTAGGATTGCAATAAGAAGGGAATTACTGCATTGTGAGAAATTATGGATGAGTTGCGCACCTCACACATTGTTGCCGCGCGGGTCACTGGTTGACTACAGACATCACGATAATCATCTGATATTGCACCACCTCTCCAGTCACCCAAGCTTACTTAGTATTCCGATTGCCCCCAATATTGATGCTATGTTGTATGATCAAACCATCTGTGCACCCTTGACTCTCACGTGTGACGATTCCAGAATGGGCGCATCCCAATATCTTGCCATGAGATGGACCAAACTTTCTAGTGTCCGTTCAAACCACGCAGAGTACCTTCCACATGTAGGATTGCACGCCCCTCTGTAGTACATGCAGGTGACGTGAAAGGTTCTGTTCAATCTTGTATGAAATACTACTAGTACCTCTAGATTCTGATTGGAGACGTGAGAGAAGCACAGGTAGCAGAGCGGAAATCCTTTTTCTCATTACTTCAGGGTACCGAACAAGCAGCATGAAGGACAGCGTCAACGCATTGGCATCAAGTTGCATTGCCCAAGCATGTAGTCTTTTACTGCATTGAAGATGAAGCTGAATGTGGGAGCCGCATCCGTTCCCATGCCGGCCGCCCACTGACTCAGTGAGTGCTACGACAGCCACATCGTGGAGAATTTTAATAGTGAGAGTGCCAAAGACACTCCAACAAACGTTTTGGTACAGGTATGCCATACCACGTGGTGCACCAATGACGCGCAATGGCCATTTGTGAGCCTGCTGTGTTTAATCCTGCAAGCAGCATTTTTCATCTAACAAAAGCGCATTTTCCCATTCAAACACACCGCAGATGTGGGACGAGACATTAGCTACTGTGGTACAGTGCGTGCATGCCCTTATACAGCAGCCTTGAGTATTTGATCCGCGCGTCTGTGCTGATCGTATCAAGCGCTTGCAGACGTCTGAACCCCAGTTTATGTGACATCTTGGACGGCGCCGCGCACATTTCTTATGGTATGATACAGCAATGATAGTCTATTTTCCCCGCCATCTTGGATTTGTCAGATGCGTGGCAATAGGTGGGGTCAGCGGTGTTACATCAGCTCAAACACCTCGAGCACATATTGATCAGATCAAATTACATCTCTCCTAGCCACACACATATAAGGACCTTGCGAGCCGCATTACCTGAGAACAAATACCGAAGCACGTGCTGCATAGCACAGCACAGCACGCTGCACAACCTTCCTCTCGAGAGGGCTCTGTCCTCATACTTCTAGGACGCTCAGAGGTGGCCTGAGCCTAGCACGCTGCATGTCAATGCAAGAGTCGGTAGTGCGCGTCGGCATCGAGAATCTAGCGCCCACGCATGTAGCTGGGATGCCACTGAAGAGGAAGCTGAGTGTGGGACCTGCACACGTTCCCGTGCAGGCATCGGAGGGATCTAGATTTGTGCACTGTCCAATTTGCTTGCAAAGGGTCGCCCACTATCTCATCAACAGCCATCTCGACGATGAGTGTGGGAAGTCTACCAGCTCGCCTGCAGATGTACAAGCGGTCAAGCCTGGCTGTCTGAAGGAGCCGAAGAGCTTAGAGCGTAGCAGCCAACAGCTTGAAATCACAGGTTCGATCACACCGCGAATTGCTCACCCTTGAGGAATGCGTATAGTAGTAAGCCCGACCCAGCACAGCGTTTCATGCAGACGCCTCTGGTGAGACGCCACAGAGCGCATATCCCAGTACGCAGGCTGCGGCACAGCTTCAGAGCGTGCAGCAGACACAAGCATGGTGGGACCAAAGAAGCAGGCCTCTGGCATACATTCGACGCAGGTAATGTCTCCTTGACTGGGGTGCTGTCAAACAGCTGCCTTGAGATGGCTGATTCTCAGATGTGGTGCATCAAGCACCTTTGAGTGAATGCAACCATGGACAATAGCAACCACGCCCTGCGTGAGTATGCACACGCATCAGCCACCATCTCGCAACAGCGGACTGGTAAGCTGGGCAGACAGGGCACAAGCAGCCCCTCACAGATGAGAAGCTGAGATAGGCAACGCCCTGCGAGCTCGTCCATAGTGAGCCGTCCGCTGACTTGATACATGAGGTCCTGGTGTTGCCTCTGGCAGGAGGCCACGGCTGGACGTAAGGCCAGGTAGATGCTGCGGCATCAAATGTCAGGTCTTGTGACAGCATGAGATTGCGCCATGCGCAGGCAGAAGGGGCACCAGCAGCCGCTCTCAGATGAGGAGCTTAGACAGGCAACGCCCTGCGAGCTGGTGCGCAACGTGCTGCCCGCTGACCTGGCGGAGGAGCTGCTGGTGCTGCTGCTGGCGGAGTCGCCCACCTGGCACAGAGGCCAGTGGGTGCTCTTTGGGAAGACGCACGCCGCCCCACGGACCTCCTGCTACTACAGCCTGGAGCCGGAAGGGGTGAGCAGGCATCTGCGCTGACCACTTTGTACAATGTGATCCTTCCCATGAGAACGTGACAGATCACAGGAGGGGATTTCACCCCTTACACGATGAAAGATTACCGCCAGGAGCGCTGGCGCTTTCCTGCTACTGGCAGCAAGCCTTGTGCTTCTGGAATGCTGGGCAAGATGAAAGAGCAGGCGCTGTCAGTGACGCCACTGGGGCAGGAAATGCTCGCATCAGTAGACAGGTGTGCATCGAGGGAACTCTTAGAGGGTGGCAGTGATATGCAAGCCTTCTGGGCTGCAGTGTGGCCTGATCATGCTCAAAGTGATGAAGCAACTCTGAGCAGACGTGGTGCCGTACAGGAGGAGACCCAGGAGACTGACGACTTCAGGGACGTGTCAAAGAAAGTGGATCGAAGGGAGGCCCTCGTCACCCTGAGGAAAGCAGCAGACATCATCAACGCAACCACTCAGGTATGGAACAGCATCCGGGTATGGCAATTGCCATCACCTTCCACATGGGATCCATGACATGCCAATACTGCTCAGGTGTAGGCACGCTACCAGCACTGAGACACAAGGTTGTGTTGGTGTTGGACGCTGTGAAACCCAGAACTTCTCTGCCGCTGCGGCAGAGGGTGCCAAGAGCTTATGTGAAACAAAGCCCTGCATGCAGTGCTGCTGGTCCTGGCAAAGCAGAACCAGCGTAGATGGCAGGTACACCGCGTCTGATCAGCATTTTGCCATGTGTAGAAGCTGCAAGCTCGGGTGCAAGATGACCTCAGCGCAAGGGATCGGGAAAGCCCCTGGCGATGCAGCTATGCCCTGGCAAACATGTACAGGGATGGCGCAGAAGCCACAGGCGCCCATGCAGGTATAGCTTGCGTTTGAATGGTCGTTGCTTGCCCTGTTCAAACTCCGACCGCAGGCTCTCAGTCCCATGCTGCAGACTGTTCGTCATATGTTCCAAATTGCCTGAAAACTCTGTGCTGATCCTTTTTTAGGAACCTCTCACATGTGCGTGGTGCATCGTTATCAGAAAGAAACTTCAGAAATTGACCCGATGGCGCACTGCCGCATCACAGAATAGCAGGCACTGCTCACACAAATTGACAAGGCAGGTACGCTCAAATTTGGCAGGGATTCAGGTGTGACATTTCCTCCTGTCATGCAGACCGCATCACGCCGCTCGGGAAGCGGCCAGTGATAGCGTCGCTCAGCATCGGCGCCACACGCATCTTCCGGCTGAAGCGCGCAAATGGCGCTCCTGAGGAGTCCCATCCAGCTTCCGGCAAGGCTGCAGAACATGAGCAAAGCACGCCTGAGCCAGATCTTGCTGAGGTGAGCCTAATTGTCAAGCTGCAAGGGCCTGGGATCTGTGCATGTACTCACCCTGTCTCTCTGGGGAGGGGTCACATGTATCCTTCTAGCGTTGCGCATATCTCCAGGCTGGCAGGCTTGACACTGACAGCCAACGATAACATCTCCCTTTGTGGCACCGCGAGATGCTGGTGTGATGTAGGAGCTGCAATCGTAGAAATCATAGGAGACCTGCTTAGCAAAGGATTATGTGCTCTGAAATGGAGTATCCCACTGCCTGCAGGGGCCCGGCGAAAGGGCAGCTGCAAGCCCAAGGAGCGCTGGGCAGACTGGGCAGCTTGGGCAGGTTGACTCGGTCGACCTGCACCTTGAGCACAACACTCTTGTCATCATGTGGCCGCCATGTCAGGAGGAATGGCGACATGAGGTATGCTCTGAGCAGCTTCTATTGCCTGTAGTGTTTTCCAATAAGCCGCCATGCCAGGAAAGGACCTGTCGCCGAGCATGGCCACCAGCAACTCATACAGAGGCGCACAGGCATACTGAGTCTGCGGGGTAGCAGACCCTCCAAATCCCCTGACTTGCCTGTGCACATTGCGACAGTCATGTCTGACTTGAAGCAGGCTCTGCCGTACAGGTACTGCCAGAACTGAAGAGTCCTCGGCATGGCATTGCTCACTTTGATGGCAAGGCGCCAACAGCTCTCTGAGCGCATCACCGCATAGCTCTGATCTCGCTGACACCTGTGCAGGTGCCGAGAAGCAAGAGCGTGAAGCCGCATCCAGTCAGCGGCCTGGCGCGCATCAATCTGACGTTCCGGCGCCTGGATGCGCAGTCAGCAGCGCGAGCGCCAAGCTGCAGGTGTGGGCAGAAAGCAGTGCTCAAGGTACTGCCTCCTCCTCAGTTGCTGTCCCTTGCAAAGCCATGCGGTCGACTCACAGGCAAGCCCGCTTGGAAGGGATGCCTGCTCACCCCTGTTAGGTAACAGGGTGTGCAGCTGCAAGTGCGGGCAGCGGGCTCTCTTGAAGAGCATCGTTGCCCGGCATAGTGCATACCTGCAAGCGCTTCTGAGCGCAACGCCTGGGTGCCTGATAGAGTACCAGGGTGATGACTGTAGAGCTCGCGCATATGGATGCCACCATGGAGAGGGCCTCTGTGCTCCTCTCAGACCCCTTGTGACAGGAAGTGCTGCTTGGCTTACAGCCAGCCTGTTTTGGATACATGCTGAGCTCATCATCTGTGTGTCCCTATTGACAGCTGCCAGCCAACAACATAGCCGGAGAGGGGCGGTGATGTGCATGGTGGCCAATGCAGGCGGCGCTGGGAAAGCGGAAGCCGCCGCAGCACCTGCAGCGGAAGCTGCGGCCCGGGCAGCACGCCTACTACTGGTGCTGCGACAACACCCAGTCCGGCGCCTGCGGGTACTGGAAGTGGGACGAAGAAGTGTCTGGTGGGCAGCCTTGCAGAGAGCAGCCCCAGTCAGGCTGTGGAGGGGCAGCGGCGATTCAGGTCTTCTGACTTGCAGCCCTGTGTTGCTATATCCAATGTAGGTGTACCTTGGTGGCTGTTGAGAGCATGTGAGACAGTCCTGGGAGAGTGATTGTTGCTTTGGCTGTGTCTGTCTCACTGCTTGGATGACGCCAAAACCGCAAGTTATTGTGGTAAAAGGCATGTGTGTGTTCCAGCATTGCAAAATTGACCTTTGTAGACGTTGCAAAGTTGGGTAGAAGCACGTTCAAAGCATGCACTGGTCAAGAGGGTATGCGCTGCTGTCTGCAGCCGCAAACGCTGATTTCCTTGTAAGGCCTGAATAAAGGGGAAAGTCCCAGGCCTCAGCACCGGTGCTGGCCGAGCTAGCCTGTACAATCCATATTAGATGGCTATAGCATCAGCGAAGTGTTTAAGTGCCTCAAAGTACTCTGCAGTCAGATCAGATCAGATTACAGTGAGAGAGAGAGGTAAAATCACAAGGTGCCATGCTGTGCTGTTTCATGTTGGGTAGTTCACTGGGTAGCCCAGTGCCTCGAGGGTTGGCCTGCTGCATGGCCTTCTCACATCGGATCCTCGCCAGAAGTAGGGCTTAGAGCAGCCGCGTAGGAAAGGACAAGGAGGCATTGTCGGAGATGGTAGAGGAGCTAGCGGGCGGCGTGGCCCGCGGGGATGCGCCAGGCAATGAAGCAGAAGAGCTCAATGTGACACGGCCCAATCCCTTTTCGGCCACCGTAACGTGGAGGATCAATTGGAATCAGGCCAAAGCCAAACAAAAATGCCTTCAGAGCAAGTATGTGGAGGTGGGCGGCAAGGACTGCAGGCTGCTCGTCTATCCCTCTGGTAAGCCTGAGGCTGGTCCCTATGCAGCCCTGCTAAGAAATGCACCCAGTAACACGGTTCCCTCGCAGTGTTGAAAGTGTATTGAATGTTGCACTTCAGCATATAGTACTAAGGCGCCCTTGGTACATTGGCAATGCTGAGGGGCCGTAACGTGGGACTATTTGTTGGCGATCTGCTCGTGCAACTGTCCATCGATGGACCTTTGAACCGCGTAGAAGGCTTTATGTAGTGGTGTTGTCGCCACCAAGATCCGTCAGGCACCGTAGTGGCACGGCTGCGCTGCATTGTATGACAGTCTTTGCATGGTCCTGTCCTCAGCCTGTCATGCAGCGCCCGCCCTTTCGCATCGTTCGGCTTTGCACCCAGTAATATGTCCGCTACTACCACGCAGTGTGCCCATGAGCACGGCTGCAATGCCCCAGATTGCACACTGTAGGCTTGTAAGCCCTGAAAGGCTGACTGCACTTCTGCCTTGCAGGGGACACACAGGCGCTGCCTGGCTATGTCTCCTTCTACCTGCAGCTGCAGGACCCTAATCTCATCAGCAACCACCGCTGGGACTGCTTTGCCTCCTACACCCTGGCCGTGCTCAACAGTGCTGACGGTGGCGCTGACCTGTCCCGTGAGAGCTGGCACAGGTTCTCGTCTCGGCCTGCCAGGCAGCAGACCAGGCCCCTCTCCTCCAGCAGCCACGGCTGGGCAGACTTTACCTCTGCAGCACAGGTACACCACTCTGCCTTTTGTGCCTCTTCAAAGGCCCTACAATGTCTTCATGCTTACATGAGCATTCCAATGAGATTAAGCCCGCCAGGCAGCAGACCAGGCCTCTTTCCTTTCCTGCCTGTGTGACATTCATGATGTCATAGCAGAGGTGCCCAGGAGCACAGGACAGCTCCTCGCAGGCTTGAATAGACAGTGCGTCACTTTTTGAAATGTCTAAGGCTGCCCATTCGGCGGTCTACAAGGCAACTGCCATGGCGTGTCAGTGGAGGTGTCATTGCAGCTCCACACCTATGTGGCTTTCGGCACCTGTCTGTACTGTTCTAGGCTGGCCTTGCTGCCTCTATGCTTCATGTCTTTGGCTGGGAAGGCTTCATCATCAAGCCTGATCATGGGTGGTCACTGCAGATCCTGGACGCCAAAGCAGGCTTCCTGGTCAACGGCTGCATCACAGTGTCAGCCACAGTGCTGGTGCTGGAGGAGTCTGTGCAGTTCACCCGGGACACAGAGGGCAGTGCAGCTGGCGAGGAGTCCCTCAGGTGATCGTGATTTCCATCCCGGTCTTGGTCGCACACTTCACATGTAGACATGCCAATAGGTCCCATAGGGTCAAAGCCAGTTCTGGAGGATCTCCAGCAGCTGCCCTAGCCAATGTGAAGCTGCATGGTTACTCTAGACCTCTATAGTCGCTGTGGTGCTTCACATTGTATGGGTCAGGCGCTGCCATCTGCATACATGCCAGGGTTTCACAAGAGACTACCAACCCATGGTTGATGCTGAGAAGCCCTGTCTGTAGAGCGGCAATGCCATATGGCGCATGAGCGAGTTTGTGCTTTAGTGGGACATGATGAATTCCCAGTACATCGTGTTGTGCTGTGTGTACCGATATCAGCGCAATGAATCTGCCTACATGTGATAGCAGCAGCCGACATGCTGTGGCTGTGCAGCGGCAAGTTCACATGGCGCATGAGCAACTTTGGGCTGTTCCGGGACATGATCCGGGTCCAGAAGATCATGTCTCCGCCCTTCTCAGCAGGCGACTGCAGCCTGCGCATCAGCGTCTACCAGTCCACTGTGGGCGGGAAAGAGCACCTGAGCCTCTGCCTTGAAAGCAAGGTGGGCAAGTCGTCAACTCACCTCAAAGAATGCATCTGCATGCACCACTGGAGCTGCCTTTGCAGCAGGCGACGGCACCCTCCGCGCATGTTGCAGCTCAGCAGTCAACAATACACAGCAATTGACTGGTCGTGCCTTCTGTTCAAGATCCTGCATATGCAGCATCACTTAGTGCAGTGGGCCCATATAACCCTCTGCAATTTCTCATTACATACAGGCTTCAGCGCATGAGGCTCACGCCATGAGCAATGCATACTGTGATTCTCCACAGCTTGCAGAAGCGGTGGCTTCCCAAGCAACTTGCTGTCAGGAATCATGCCATAAATGGCGCCAAAGCTTGAGTATTGAGATTACTTAGGCACTGCGTGTTGATGTGCAGGACTTGGAGGCCACTGCAGCGGAGAATGAGAAGACGTGCTGGTGCCTCTTCAGGCTGGGCATCACCAACAGCAAGGAGGGCTCCAAGCCCTTCACCCGCGAGTCCTTCGGGCGCTTCTCAACAGACCTGAAGCAGACTGACAGCGCCTCGCTGGGCTGGAATGACTTCATGTCCATGGACACCTTCACAGATGCAGCCCAGGGCTACCTGAAGGTGAGAATTCTCTTTGGATTTTCCCCATTTTGGCGCATATACTGATCTCAGAGACCAAAGTGTGTCAGGAATGATGCCTCTGCACAAGGCACCAGGGTGGCCCCTTGAGTCTTTGGGCATGCCCAGACAGGTGCGGCAGATGGTGTCAAACAGCACCCCTGTAAAGTAGCTGTATGCTGGATTGTTTTACTTTTCAGGCACTGCAAAGCTTGTCCAGGAAGCACAAGTGCAGCTGTTGCTTTGTGAGCTCGATTGGGCAGATGGTTGGTCTCATGTGTCAGTCACTTGTGCCTGACTTGACATGACTGCATGCAGGATGGAGCCGCAGTGTTCCAGGCCAGCTTCCAGGCCCTGAAGGAGTCCTCCACAGTGCACAGGGCATGCCCCTTCCGTGAGCTCACTGTCAATGGCCGCCAGGTGGGAACCCAAACATATGGCCATGGGTGATACCATCGTCAATGCCCTGCAAGCTGAACCTGAACCTGTCATCCTGGGATTATTGACACTCAGCACATGTCCTATACATGAGCCTCACTGCAGTCCCCCCATATGGTCTGCAGGACAATCTCAGAATCAGGGCGCCACAGTTCCCTAGGCATGATACCGACGCATGCAGAAACTTCACACAGGAAAGTTCTTATGCAGGCGCCCAGGAGGATTGCAGGGCCGCAGGCCAAAGCAGGCAGCAAGGCGCAGGGCGCGAGCGCCGCAGACAGCCACCAGGCCACCTTTGTGTGGCGCATCGAGCACTTCAGCCGGCTGAAGGATGTGCTGAAGAAGCGCAAGATTACGGGGCTCTGCGTGAAGAGCCGGCGCTTCCTGGTGGGCGGCTATACATGCCGCCTCATCATCTACCCCCGAGGTGGGCGGACCTACCCTTTCAAGTGCTCCTTTTGCATGCATCTGGAGAGGCTTTGTGCTACATGATTTAACACTAGCTACTGCGCACCTGTTGCTCGGGGTTGTAGCATGCAAAGGGATGTGTCCCGTCATGGTAATGGCACTAACCCCTCAACACGTCTTTCATCAAATGGGCCAACTGCAGCTGCCGCTGCATCTGTCTATGGGCCCAGAGAGGAGCGTTTGCGCTCATATATGTCACGCCTCAAGAATGCCTTGTGAGTTTTGTACGATTGAAGACTGAGCCTGATATGTTGTGTGTGGGAGCAGGCCAGTCGCAGCCGCCGCAGCATCTGTCCATGTTCCTTGAGGTCAGCGATGGCCAGAGCAGCGGCAACTGGTCATGCTTCGTCAGCCACCGGCTCGCTATTGTGAACCAGCGCGACTCCTCCCGCAGCCTGGTCAAGGAGAGCCAGGTGCAGCTCCTCGACGTTTGCGGGAGGACACTCTTCTGCTCTCCTGCTTGTGTTGCTGCTACGTATCCTCATTATCAACTGAGCCGCACAGAGGGTGGCATAGGATGGGTCAGGCGCTTTCCCGTCCCTCATCTTGAAGTATTGCGCTAGAAAGTGGGGGCAATGCATTGAGTGATACAGGCTCTGTTCTGCTCTGCTGCATATTCCTTGGCAATATTGTCCCAGCAGTATGCCTATAGCCGCTGCTACGGACTTGCTGGGCCTGCAGTAGCTGTGTTCACAGTTTGTTTTGGTCCAGCAGGTCCTTCGCAGGGCTTTTCCTTACCCTCATCTTGGGCTTCTGGAGATCGCATTTCTGCCCTGCCTACTTACAAATATAAATGCTTTGCAGAACCGCTACATGAAGTCAGCGAAGGACTGGGGCTGGCGCGAGTTCATCACACTGCAGGCGCTATTCGACGCTGACGCCGGCTACCTGGTGAATGACGACTGCATCTTTGCCGCGGAGGTCCTCATGCTCAAGGAAAGCTCTGAGGCCCATCAGGTGCGCCTTTCCAGGCTCTACTTGCCAAAGCATCATCGGTGATGAATAGCAAGGGGTATCCTTGCTAAGGATACCCCCGCGGGATTTTTAGTGGTTGGCATTGATGGTGCCATTCATCACCATAGTTGCTTCAGCAGCTTTGCGGTCTGGCTACATGCATAAGTGGGGCAAGAGCACCACCAGCTTGCATTCAATCCAGAGGTTGTCTCAATCTGAGGAGAGCGTCCGGTGCATGTGTCAGGGTGATCAATTATTCTGTGATGGCGAGTTCTGAATACAACAAATTGTGCAGATGCTGGCGTCTGAGCTGGCAGGTACTGAACCCTCGCGGCAGCTGACTGCGCCGCCTGCTGGCGGCGCTGACAAGGCGGCCGCGACCAAAACAGGCGAGGAGGTCCGCTTCACCTGGCGCCTGGAGAACTTTGCAGCCTTCAGGTCCATCTTGGAGACTCGCAAAGTCTTCAGCAGGTAATGCCTGTTCTTACCCCTAAATCAAGGCAAATTCACTCTCATTGCCTGGCGAAGTTTATGTTGCGCATCCCACATGCTAAACAGGTGGCATGCCGTTAGGGACCTTGCTTTAAGCCCGTGCAGCTCACCTGCTCGCTCGGATTTTGAAGGTGCATAATGTACATTGAGCAGGTTCACTTCATGGGTAATCCAGAATCTGGCATTAGCTGATGGAAAGAGAGGCATGTGTTCTCGGTGTGATGCCCAGTCTGCACCACAGCCAGAGTAAAGTCAGACCTTGCCTGCGCTCAGGTTTTTTGCCGCGGAGGGGTGCAAGCTGAGGGTGGGCGCGTACACCTCGCTCAACACCCTGTGCACCTACCTGGAGAGCGATGTAGCCGCTGATGGACAGGCCGAGAGGAACTTCTGGGTGAGTCATTTACCACCTCTGCCACATATACATATATCAGCACTTCCCTGGCATCCTGATGTCGGTGAGCAGGTCTGTACCTAAAGCTGCGGTGGTTGTCTTCTGATGGTGTAGCCACATGAGTGCACCCTCACATGCTCATAGCTACGACTTTTAGAAGCACTACTTTAGCCTCAGATACAGTAACTGGCCACTGGGTATTAGGATCTAGGTCTGACATGTGGGCAGCTAGCTAGAAGAACATCGCTGCTTCAAATTGAGCTAAATGGAGGAGTCTACCTTCTGTACATGCGGTCAGAGCTATGCATGACTGCATCCTTGTGCTTCCCTCTCTCACAGGCAAAGGGCCGCGTAGCTGTGCCCGACCGGCAACACCTGGGGCAGTGCTGCATGGTTGAGGGTGATTTCTAGCTTCTGTGCACAACATCACGCTGGCTTTGCATATGCGCTGAAGCGCTGTCCTTGCCTGTCTGCAGGTGAAGAGCCGTGTGGCGGTGCTGAATCAGAGGCACCCGGAGCGCACCATCTGGAAGGAGTCCGCCATCTGCACCAAGACCTGGAACAGCTCCGTCCTGCAGCTCATCGATGTGAGTGTTCGCCTCCCTGCCCTCAGCTGCACCTCTTATTGTCCTGATGCTGGGCGTTCTGTTCATTGTATGTAAAAGCTTTACTGGCACATATGATTCGGCTTACTAATGTTAGACTGCTGCTGCTGCACCACCTTCTCAAAGTGGAGCAGTGCCCTATGCAGCATGCTACACGCCTGCTTCAATCCTTCAGCATGTTTGACTCACCCATTGTGGAGATGCTGTAAATGCTGCACTGTACCCATGTCAAGCAATGGTATGATGTATTCGCATGTCTCTGATGAAACTGGCTGTGTCTGTGCAGCTGAATGAGCTGATGGACCCGGAGAGCGGGTTCCTGGGCCGGGAGGGGCTGATCCTGCGGGTGGATGTCTTGGAGTGCTGCCCCTGGTTTGAGTTTGCCGATCTGGAGACATACACCTCAGGTATGTCCCTCTCCGGCTGTCACCCCACACTTTGTGCGTGGGCATTTGGGTCTCTGCAGATGCTTGCCCTAATTCCATCATCTTGGAGCAGCAGTTGTATGTCGTGTCCTTCAATTGGATGATCTAGGCTCTGCCTCCCAAAATATGGCAATCAGCGATGGGCAACGCCCTTTGCTGTTGTCTTGTGACCGCGGCTCTCGTTGGATTCTGAGTTGCAATGAGCTGGCTGTGATATCTGCATCTCAAAGGCGTCAGCAGAACGTGAACAATAATCTACACATGCTTGGCTCAGGACTTGAATACTTGTGCTGATTACCATGTGTCTTTTGCTGTGCAGACCAGGAGGCTGGTGTGGATGCCTCTACAGACGCCTACAGTGAGTCCATCTCGGCCGGGACCTCCTCAGAAGAGGGCTCGCAGGTGGATGATGAGGAGGGATCCTACTTCTGGCAGATGATGACCTTTGGCTACACTGTAGAATGGTAGGCTGCAGTATGCACAAGCACCCTTCTTGCTCAGGCTGCTCTTGGGACACTGTCATTGTGGGCGCATGACCGTTACAAAAGCATGCTGGTGCCTCTTTCGGCGTTTGGTGCTTAATGTGCAAAGTTAGTGCTGACACGGTCTATTGCTATTGCTCTCTTCACCGGGCATGGGTGTGCACCTACTGATGATGCTGTTGGGTCCTGTGAGGATGCTGCATCATCTTTAGATTCATAGCAGCAGTCTCACATGAGTCAACCAGCACTTGCCGGGCGCGCAACCCAAATGAGCCGCTGACAGCAAAGAATAGTGCCTCAAAAGAAGGCGGCATCATCACATTTGAGATCCTATTGGAAAGAATGTGTGACAATATGTGACAGACCTCTTGCATGCATCAGGGAGGAGATGACAGTGGATGATGCCAGGTCAGCAACAGAGCTTATTGCGGATGACCTGGCAACCTATTACGATGAAAGCCTTGTCAATGTCTTCATGGAGGGGTTCCAGGAGTTTCTCGACTCTCCCGCCAGGGTGAGACTCTGCTCTGAAAACATCCTCTTTCCCATGGCTTGTTGCAGATGCTGACCCTTATGCATGCGCAGAATAATGTCACATGTCCAACGTATGAATGTGGCTGGATTGAGGCGGTGTCCAAAGCTCAGAGCCCTTTGATCTGTATTGCTGGCTTTGTGTTGTTGTCCAATCGGAAGCTCTCACCTCCATGTGTCTGCCTCCAGCACTCGATAGGCAATGGTGATCGGTGGCACCAGAGATGATGATCATGCGGTATGCATCCCTTGCAGGTGAAGCTGCTGCTGCAGCCTCTGAAGGGGCAGGATGCCTCCTCTGGCAAGCAGCTGTGCCTGCTGGACTTTTTGTCAACCCCTAAGCAGATCCGACAGCACATAGTTCAGACGCTGCTGAGCAAGCTGGCCGAGATCTCAGACCCCGAGTGCGCCCCATCAGCGCAGCCTTCTGTGACGGTGGCGGAGGCTTTCAAGCCCCTGGCGGCGCAGCCCAGCGCAGGAGAGACCTTCACAGAAGGTAGGCAACGGCTTCCCTCTACTACAAGGCCCTGTTCATATTGCATGCCAGAGAGACAGAGCCTCAGCCTTCGAAATGCCTGACTCCATGGTTGGAAGGATTTTATTTGTCACCTGAGGGTCTCATTTCCACAGATTACTTGGACACAGGACCTGCAGCTCTCATATTCGCATGCTCAGTTGGTCAGCCGGAACAGTGACGGGGTGATATTGTTGGGGCACAGATTTCTGAGCTTATTGGGACAGGTTGTCACCACAGTTCGGACCTGTTTCTGTTGCGAGCTGACCAGCTGAGACACCTGTATTTCTGCTGATTCCATGACAGTGAGACAAATTGACTTTTGAGAAGCTTCAGCATGTGTAGCGCGTCCCTTCTTGCCTGAGCTGGTAGCGTAGAGTGAGAGAATGCAATGGCATGGATGTGCCTTGGAACTGTGTCCTACAGATGTCATACGGCTTGAGCAGGCACCACACAGCCGAGTCCTCAGAGGGTGGGCCGCGTGGAGCGCCGGCATCAGCAGCTGAGGGCCAAGCAGCGCACGCGGCCTGAGATCCCGGCTACAGAAGCAACCAGAGCCCGGAGCACCTCCTGTGCTGCCAGCAGTGCCTTCATCCCCGAAGGTGAGCGAGTTCCTCCAGGTCAGATACGCAAAATAAGTTGGACGAGGTACACTGAGAGCAGTGTTTCTTTACATTTAAGGGCGCTTCAGGCAGCCGTGGTGACACTCAGCTGCACAAGAGTGGCAGAGTGGCATGGCATGAGCTGCATGCTGTACGTCATCTTGTAAATTGGCCCTGTGCATTTCTTCAAATTTGCTAGATTACTGTGCCACCTTACACAAGTCAAACAGCAGAAGGTGAAAGCAGCGCAAGTGACATCATGATGGGCCGTGCAGGCCAGAATCACCTCATGAAGGACGAGCGCCGCCAGATCAGCGAGGACGCCGCCTGCTCCACTGCATTTGTCGGAGAGGAGTCCCCGCTGCGCCCAGCCGGCGCGCGCAGCGCCGGCGCCCGCGCGGCAGGGAGCGCCCTGGCAGAGCACAGCAGCGCGGCCACAGAGCGCAGCGCGGACCTGGATGCTGAAGACAGCAGCAGCGCTAGCATTGAGGAAATCACAGGTGCGCTTCCCTGAATTGAGGCTGAGAAGATGGCCCACGGGTGTACCCCTAGGTATGGGCTAGGAACACATGTATGCCGGAGATAGAAGGCGCTGCATGTTGCTAAATGTGTCCAGGTCTGTATGGAAAGCTGCCATGGTCCTCATTGCAGTAGTGCTGCTGCCGTGAGTTGGGCTTGACAGCTTTCATGCTGCTCTGGCATCTCTAGTACATGCAACACTTCCCACTGCTGCAGCCACCGGAATTTAGCCCCAGAAATGTTGCAGACAAGCAAGCTAAAGCATGGCACTGCACTGGACTGTGTGTACATAAGAACAGAGTTTCGTATGCAGGCACCACGGCGAATGTGCAGAGCCCCTCCAGCAAGCAGCTGCGCATGCTGGCGAGGAAGCTGTCCCAGGCGGAACCCGGCCTGAAGCTGAGCAGCAGCACTCTGAAGCAGGCCTCCGACCTCATCTCACAGGCCACAGCTAAGATTGAAGCGCAGATGTCCAGTGGAGCCATGGACAGCAGTGTCCTGAGCGGCTTGTCACAGGTCTGATCCTACTCTCTGCAAGTGCTGGAGATCAGATTGCATGTTCCACATGACGATTTTTCTTGACTGAGCATGGCTGGCTATACCAAATGCCACCTGACAACCTGCCTGTCTAGCAATCCTTCACATATCAGCATCCATGGCTAGTGATTGTACTTTCTGTATGGCGAAGCTTTTGGGCTGTGTCCACAAAGCAGAGCCAGGCATAAGCAACGCAGTAGCACAGCGGTGATCATCATCTCTGTGCATTCACTTTGATTTCCAGTACACCCACTCACATCAGGCTTTACGCACGCAGGACACAGACTTCACAGCGCTTCTTCAGGACATCGCATCCGGCCCCGCTTCCCTGAGCGAGCTAAGCTGCAAGCCTGATGAGGCTCAGGAGTCCTCTCGGCCCAGCTCAGAGGGGGAGAAGGACAACATGGCCGACTCAGCTTCCGAGGACGTGGCAGCTGCGTCCGTGTCAGCAGAGCGCAAGAGCTTCCGCCAACGCTTCGACCCCATGCGCGGCTTCCTATCTAGGCGCACCTCATCTGTAAGCCACCTGCAAGCACCCTTGGCCTTGCTTTGATAAAATATCCCAAGGCAAGGGCTTTTATAAGCTGATGTCAGATGCATGGGAGCTGCGCGTTACATACCCAGCTTTGCCCTGCTGTTTGCTTTGCCGCTCACACACATGTCTAACATTGCCAGATAGAAGGTAAGTGTGGGAGAGGCAAGGCAAACAGCAGGGTGCTGATGATACTGTCACTGCGTGGTCAAGAAGTCAGCAGTGAAGCAGACTTGCACACTCAAGTGACATCTATCTACCCTGTGCAGGTCACCTCATCACAGGAGCCTCAGTGCACCACAGGGGCGAGCAGCTCGGAGACGTCCAAGCCCCTTGCAGCTGAAGCTGCACAGCAGGCTGAGGACGCCCAGTCAGTGTACAGCCTTGAGGAGGGGACCTCCCAGCCTGAGGGCCCCCCGGCCACCAGCAGCATGCACCCGCCACCTCAGCAAGCTGAGAGCAGTCAGCAGCACCTGCAGACTGTCCCAGGCGAGGGCAGTAGCACACAGGCAGCCACTAAGCAGAGCCGGGATGTCCTGGGCGTTTCTTCATCAGCACATGACGGCAGTGCAGAAGCTGCAGGGCAGGAGAGGCATGAGAGCGATGCGCTGCGGCATGAGCAGAGCGTGCACAGCGTGAGCAGCGAGGAGGTGCTGGGCATGGGGCTGCAGTGGCTGCAGTCTGCGTACACCGGCTGGACGGCTGAGATTGAGACCTGCACCCTGCCTGTGCTGCCCGCTGAGCCTGAGGGTCTGGAGCCAGTAAGAAACCTGCTGTCAGGTATGCAAGAGGCTGCTGATATCACACATACAACCATGCTCCTGCACTCCTTGGCCCTTTCTGGGTACTACCTGGGGCCCTCTGGCATTGTTGCTGGGTCAGGCTCGCACATCATGGGCTTGCCATGCTGAATGTACTTCACAGTGAGTGTATTCTGCTCTGAAGCTGGCCGGGATTCTCGTGCAGATCTGCCTGGGCACCAACAGGCTGCGCTCGCGCTGATGTCACCTAGCATGGTGCATAAGAGTTCTCAGGGCGAGCTTGGGCTTCTCCTGCTGGAGAAGCTGATGGAAGGGCAGGATCAGCCATGCAAGCTGAATCAGCATGCGCGCATGGCAATCCTTGCAGCCTTGACCCAGATAGAGACCACAGATTCTGATGCATGCAGCCGGATTGTGCTGTGCCTGTCCAAGGTGTGCCTCATCCAAGTTTTTGAGAGACCTATGCAAACGCAATTCAGTCCTACGCCCTTGAGCCTAAATCACAACTCGTTGACTGGACTACCATACTCACATCATGTTGTTGGTTATTATAGTGACTCAAGGCTGCTTGGTGTATGGCTGCTGCAACTGCTTTTCACCCCATTTCCCCATGCATTGCTGACCCATGATATCCGTTTCATGCCCAGCAATTCAGAGCAGCAGCATCCACTTCAGCCATGGCATTTCTAACGCTCAGCTGGTGTCCATGCAGGAGCTGGACTACAATCACTTCAAAACGCACGAGCTCCCATGGGCTGTAGCGGCAATTCTGCGATGCATGGCGGCGTTGCCCGCAGAGCCCAGTGCCCAGCCCGGCCCGGTCACCCGGGCAGCAGCAGCTGTCTTGCACTCCGCTTGCATGCTGTGGGGATTCCCAGCATCTGCTATGTGCCAGGCTGTGCGCGCTGCTGCGCAGCAACATCAGGTCACTGCAGGTAAGACCTAACATCTTGTCAAAGTTTGACTGGCAGCCCTGCACCTGCTCATCATGCCATGAGCTGCGTATGCGCAAGGGCATTCTTTCAATCTGGAGAGGCCAGTAACAGCTTTATCTGCTCTACCATGCTGCAAAGGGCAGTGCAGCAGGATGGAAGGAGGCTGCCAGTCTGTCAAAGAAATTGTTGTATGCTCTTTCTTGTATAGCATCCGGTCTGGACAGTGTAGCTTCTCTGCAGGACACCTTCTTGGAAGCTGCACAGCTGCGCTTGAAAGCACAGAATACAGTCATATGCCAGCAGGGAATGTTGATGTGCGGAAGGCGCTGCACGCTCTTGTGCTCATGGAGTGTATTCAGCAGCCGCAGCTTCGCTCAGAGGCCGCCTCAAGTCTCATGCAGGGCATTGCACAGGGCCAGCTAGGGGATAGACAGGTGACTTCTTCACTTGTGTATCTATATGAGTTCCCTTGCAAGATGTTGTGTGCTATAGGTCAGATGTCCAGCATCATACGACGGAAGTTCTAAGGGCCGACGTGGATTTTGTAGTCCTGAGCCTCCAAGCTTGGTGACACACAAAATGATAATGATAGTCAGTCGCCCGCAGCACAGCCCCTTGATTATGTGACGTTGTCTGCTCATAGTGTAGTGCGGGAGAGCATGTCATATGCCCATGCCTATGCCCAAGCCCATGCCTGTGCCTTGCTATTGCATTGATGCTAAAGATGACACCGCGCAAGCTCTTTCTGTCCAGCCGGTTGCTCCAGCACTTGGTGCAGTGACAGCAATGTTATATATACTGTGCTCATGCAGGTGGCTGGAGCGATAAAGGAGTGTGCATCCAGCCCAGCAGGCCGTCCTGTCCTGATGCCTGATGCCCATATGCGCTCCAATCTGGCACCCTCCAGCTCTGCAGAAGCTTCCGAGCATGCTTCTGCCCCAGCAGAGGTGAGAGGCAGACTTTTTGACAGAGTATGAGCACAGCAGTGCATGAAGGGTCTTGCAGCATGCTTCACATTGCAGTGGCTCTGCTAGCCTTGGATGGTGAAGGTGCTACATATTCACACTTGAGGCAATCTTGGTACATTGTGGCCTTCAGGATAAGCAGTACCAGGACCTGTGGAGTGGGCTAGTCAGCTGCAAGCCACACACAGATCCGCAGCACATCCTCTGGCTGGGAGACAGGATGCTGGCTTCACCGGAGAAAGCAGTCAGCCAGTGCGCCAGCTCAGTGTTCATTGCTGTCGCCAGGTGTGCTCTCTTGAGTTATATCAGTGCTCTGCGCTGAAGCCTTTCATCCTTGCGCACTGCCTACATGGGCATCGGTCTCTGGCAATTGTCTGCCTATCATATACATTGAGAAATAGCTCAGCTCTCATGTGACGCTGATGCGTGCGCCCTGCACCTGTAGGCACTTTCCATCGAAGGAGACAGAGAGTCGCATCGTGACATCTCTCGTGGACAAGGCAATGGCAGGTGCACCGGCATCAGCCGCCGCCAGCTCAGCGCAACAGGGCAAAGCGCAGCGCAGCAAGAAGGGCGGCGCAGCTGCGCCCCCTGACAGCAGCCCGGTAGCGTCTGCAGGCAGCGCTAATGTGGCGAACGCTGCGAGGAGCGCGCTCATGGCGCTGATGCGCGAGGCGGAGGGCTGCGGGCAGCTGGCGCTTTTGCTGATTATGCAGAAAGCCAGGGCACCAGCCAAAGAGGTAGGCACCCTTCTGCATGCGCAACCCTGTCGGAAACCACGCTGACCACATCGGCCTTGGGCCCACGTACATGTACGTAGGCACAAGACTGCCAGAAAACTTCAGCTACGCTTTCTCTCCGCTGAAATCCCACATGGCCAGGGCCAGGCTCCAAGAGTCTGCTTTTTTCAGCTTGTCTCTGTCTATGCACCTTACTCCCATGCGGTAGCCCTGAGCGCATGCTACAAAGCATGCTACAGTGCATGAGTTCCAGTGTCTGGTGATTGCCTCCTTGTACCTTTCTAGCTATGATAGGTTCTGATGGAAGCTCTCGTTTGCAGGTGGACAGGCTGTCTCTGCAGCTGCAGAAGCTGGAGAAGGATCTGGAGGCGGCCAGGAACGCAGAGAGCTCTGCACGGGCAGAGGCCGCCTCTGAGGCAAAGAGGCGGGCGCTGCAGACTGCTGAGGCGGAAGCAGCTGGTGCCAATGCGCGCTCTGAGCACGCCCAGGCACTGAGCACGCTCCAGGCATCCGTGAAGAAGCTGGAGGTGCTGCCTGCATACCTAGCACTTTGTGAATACTGCTACTTGCAGAGTTGGTTGCAGTGGAGGCTTCCTAAGGTTGTCAAATGCCTGCAGCTCTTGAAGTCAGATGTGATTACCGGAGTTGTGGGCCCTTGACAACCTTTTTCTTGCTAGTCTATGATTGGTAATAAGTGCTGGCCAGTAGTGACCAAGCAGAGATCGGCCTTCTCATCGCGGGCGCATTTGGGTAGGTAAAAGGAATCCTGCAAGGAACCAGATCAGAGCAATATATTGAAATCATGGTGCGCCCAGAAGGCTGAAGCATGGTGTGGCATTTGTGTGCAGGGGCGCTGTGAGCAGCTCGAGAAGCAGGTGGAGTGGGTGAAGTCCGAGAGGGACGAGGCGCAGAAGGTTGCTGAGGCCTCAGCTGCGCGGGTGAAGGAGCTCGAGACCGCTGCAAGCCGCCAGAAGGGGCATCGCAAGGATGACTCCAAAAAGGCAGCCAAGGAGAGCAAAGCAGCCATCCACAAAGCTGAGGTGTGGCCCTCTGCTTCCATCTGCATAAGAGCACAAGTCTAGCCTCGAGGCTTGACATATGCTTCCACCTGCTCTAGCTGCATCAGAGCAGCCTCCGAGATAGACACTTGTCTTGGCGTCTGTCGTGCTGCAGCAGAGCGGTTCAGCAGCATGTCAGTCTTAAGGGATCGTGCGCAATGTGGTGCTCCATGGTCTTCAAGGGAGGCTTGAACTCTCGCTCATAGGTTGGCAACTGAGCAAGCAGTCATCCTGATCCTGGAATGCATAGTCAGATACCATCGGATACAGTGTATCTCAACCTTGCTCCTGCCCATCTGCATGCACTAGCCAGCAATCCACATATTCTTATGTGCCTCTTGTGCGGGGAGGGAGTCCTCAACAAGGAGTTTGCATTGAAGGTGGCCGAAGCAGCCAGGCGCAAAGCGGATGAAGAGCTGAAGCGGGTGCGTGCAGAGGCGTCAGGCGCCGCTGAGCTGGCAGCCACCCAGGTGGCGGCCAGCAGGGCGCTTGCCTCATCGGCCGAGAACGCTCTGGCTGCTAAGACAGCAGAGGCATGTGCCAACCCCATCACCATGATCCTGACTCATTGATAGCCAGAAGCCTTCGGATCACAGCGTAATTTAGATCTACAGAGTATTCCACTCAGGATTGCAGCTTTGAGGATGCCAAAAGCCCTATGTGCATCAGTGGCATGCGTGCTACTGCTTTGTTGATGACAGGCGAGACAGATTATTGGAGGCGCACAGAGAGGTGTGTGCACGGTGTGAATGCAGAGAGCATACCTGCATCAGCGTGCCAGCTGAGAGAGGTTGCACGCCTGCTGCAGGCTGGGCAGCTGGCTGGGAAGGTGAGGGAGCTGGAGGCGAAGCTGGCGGCCTGTCAGCAGCAGAGCGGGCAGCTGAGTGCGGCCGTCGAGCAGGAGCAGCAGAAGATCCGGTTCTACTTTGGGCACGACCTGGAGCAGCTGGGCTGGGAGAACCTGCAGGAGCTGGAGCAGTTCCACCAAAGCAGGCTCTCGCGCCTGCTGCCCCGCCTGGTGGGAGGCCTCCTGGGATGTGCTTGTGATGATTTTTAGGATAACTGGCTCTGTTCGTACCAAGGCTGCGTCTGTCAGGTGCTCTTGAAGCTGGCTGCAGCTGACACAAACACAGCAGTCAGACAGTGGAACTGCATGACGCTCTAGCAACTGCACCGACCTCGTCAAATGCGCGGCTTGCATTCTAGTGCAGTTTGGCAAGCCTGGGGGTCTGATGAGGCGGTAGCTTTCATTGCAGGCCAAGGGGACATGCTGATGCCAGTGCTCTTGTCGTCGCTGTGCTCAAGACTGTTGACGAACAGACTTTTCACACTTGAACACATGAATGTGCAGGCGGAGAAGAGGCAGCAGGCGCTGGATGAGGCCGCCAGCCTGCAGGCAGCTGCCGTCACGGCGGCAGTCGCCGAGAGCGTCGTGGGCAGTCCCCGCGCAAGCGGGCGCGTGAGCGGCAGCGCAACGCCCTCGCTCCCGCACACGCCTACTGCCAGCACTGGTGGCATGACGCCTCGTGATGTCAAGGTGAACAGGATGCGTATTACAGCCAAGCTGGCCATGTTGACTCTTTGCCCCAGCTTCAGCTGGCACCTGCTATGTAGCATGCTGAGTGGCTGGCTGTGAGTTGCAGAGTCTAGCACCACGCCTGTGTCTGTTCCACAAGCAGCAGTTTTTAATTTTTGGAGGGGACTCTGCATGCATGGTTTTGTACGCAGGACGTTTATGAAAGGCACAGAACCCCTGCCCATCTATGGGACGCCACAAGAAGCATGCCCCACAAATTTTTGCAGAGCCTTACCTCTGTCTCAATCTGGTGGATCCCACAGCAATATATTTTACAATTCAATGTGCAGGCTTCGCCACAGCTGGGGCTGCATCAGGGGTCTATGGGCTCTGTGGAGTCAGCAGCCTCCCTGGACAGCAGGCCTGTGCCAAAACGGGCATCCAGTTCCAGCTCCACGGCCTCCAACTGGCCTGCACATGCCGGGGGCCCCCTCCATGGGAAGGGCCTCCCTGCCGCGCATGGACATCTTAATGGCACCAGCGGGATGAACCCTATGGGTCCACCCAACCGAGCTCCGTCCCCTGCGCCCTCAGGTACTGCACTGTTAACTGTAATGTTGCTGCTGGCTCGATATACTTTCCTTCAGGGGCAGTGGGCACTTTCAGGGTTCCACTGTCACAGATGAGACGATGCAGACTGTGCTATCACGGCTGTCTTTGGCTGTTAGTGCTGACACTAGACTGTCTAGTCAATGTTATCTCAGCACTAGCAGCCACAGAAAGGCTATGCAGCAAGGTGTGCACACTCCTCACAGAGATCCTTGTGAATCTTGCACGTCCAAGGAGGCCAGAGCAATGGCGCTCTGAGTTGCCCCTAGAAAATTCTGCCAGATGTGAGGCGTCTTGTATGTTGCAGATCCCCTGGTGAAGCTGACGAGCAGGCCGGCCGGGAATGGCAGCAATGCACCGGGGGGCCGCCTGGGTCCCCTCAGCAGCCCCTTCAAGATTGCACATGGGAGCAGCCCCCCCAGCAGCCTTGCCAGCGCTGCTGCTTCCGTCATGGGGCCCCCCGGCAGGAGGACCCCCCCGCCGCCCCAGCAGTTTGGGGCCCGTCATCCTGTCAATCCCAGCAGGGCTCCTGGTAAGGATTCTGCATCCTGCCATCTTGAACGCACCGTTCTTAGGATACCAGATCTCATGTGACGCTTACTAAAATCTTGCCTGACACATGCAACTGTCAGGAAGCCCTCTTACTAAGCCCATGACGGGCCTACCAGCCATGGCAAAGCGCATCAAGGCACAATCAGGTCATCCGCTGGCGGCATTGCTCTCGATCCAGCTATTATACATGTGGTCCAGTCAGTGTCTTGTACCCTGCACTGTGCAAGCAGCATCTTTACACGCAAATCTGTGTGCACAGGTGGCTCTCTGACAGGCGGTCGTCCCCAGCGCGATGTGCGCGTCCGCCTGGACGCCACCCACAGCAGCAGCGCAGCAAACCTGCAGGCCGCCTTCTCGGCGTCAGCGGCGCCAGGTCAGGCGCCGCAGCGCAGCGGCAGCGAGGGCGTCACCTTCCCGTGCATGTTTGGCACGGCGCCTGATCAGGAGCGCCGGGGGCCTGCCCAGGCCCCGGGCGGCAGCGGGATGTTTGGGGCAGGCCACAGCGCCTTCTCCACCACGCTGTGGCCTCACCAGATGCACCCACAGGCGCAGAATGGCATCAGTGGCACCCACCAGATGTGGGGCTAGCATTACGCCTTCTGTAAGTCCTCTGCTTTGGAGAGTGAGGGGTAGGCGTGGTCAGTCAATCCCTTTGAACAGGACGTGCTGGGAGGGCGTCGCTGAGTGTCTGTAGGACTTGAGGCTGCTGTCTGCTGCAACCTACGAGAGATGGGTCATGCTGCTTGCTGTGGCGTATCATCCAAAGGACGCAGAGCAAGTCAGGACAGCAGGCATGGTGTACAGCTGGGTGGACCTAGGTATAAGACTGGGTTTCAGCTTCATCAAGAGCCTGAATGGCATCCATCCATTGCAGGCAGTCTTGCAGGGTCTTCAGGGTAGATGGTGTGTGAAAACGGGCTTGCATCTTGGGCAGGCGTGGATGCAAATGTGTTCTAATGGCTGCAAAGACAGAACAGTCCTGAGGCATGTGCAATGCAGCGGCAGGATCAGACAGGGGTGTGGGCCATGGCTTTATCAAGATTTGCTGTCTCACTGGCAGGATCCAGAAGTAGATTAGGATTTAGGACAGCATGCACATGTAGAACAGCAAGACCTTTTGCTAACATTTTGAGGAATACATGTCCACCTGATTGGACCAGCTGCGAGTGAGTGGAATTCCGAAGAGATGCAAAGGCTGCATGCAATGCTCATGGGTTATTGCATGCAACACCAAAGTGATGAGAACCACACGTGCATCGCACAGCCATTGCTGAGATCCATGATTGCTGCAATAGCAGCCTTGCCATTCAGAAGCACACCTATGAAGATGTGAACATCACCTGGCTAGCCTCGGCTCCTGTACATATGAAGGTGATCATTAAGAATTCATACAGTACACAGAAAGCATACACCTCACAGCAACCTCATACCCGGCATAACCACGTGCATATCATCTATGCAGCAGCGCAATGTTCTAAGCAATTCACGGAGTGACTCCTACAATTGATGCCTAGCAGGCTATCAAGTGTCAGCATCCCAGCCACCCAGTCGTTGTGCTGATGAATCTGAGTTAGTGTACAGGTAGAACTCATTGCCTGCACAGCAAACCAGATATCTATCGGTGGTCTTAGACCTTCCTTGTATATGTCAGCTGTGGCAATACCATAGACAAAGGAGGCACTTTCCAGCAGACAGCATGCACTGGGTGATGGTATCGCAAAGTGCCCTACCAAGCTTTGTCTTGTGCTGGGGACGGAACTTTGTCGGCCTGCATTTGAACAGCAAATCCTCAGCAACAAAGCGGCCAGACCATCGCTCTTAAACATGTGCTGCACGCAGCAGCTATGTAGGGGCTATCCATCAGCATGCCTGCTGCGTAGGGGATAGCCTCTGTCAGACTCCACCATGAGAGTAGCTGTCTGGTGGGGAGGCTTAATCTGGGCAAGTTCTGCATAGGGCTGCCTGGACTCTAGCAGGTGCTTCCACAAAGGCTGAACAGAAGCCCCTGTCTGCTGTGGTAGTATCGAAAAGTCAGTTGAGAGCCCTGCAACAGCACTGTGTAGCAGGAAGGGTACCTCAAGCCCAGCAGCTGCTTGGCCAGCTTCTGCATGGTGGCCCCTGTCAGCAGATAGCTCTTGGGGCCCTGATCAGAGGGCTTGGCCAAGACCTTCACAGTCTCCAGGGTCTTCTGTAAGCACTCCTCGCTCTGCAGCCACAGCACCACCTCTCAGCCAGCATTGCTCAGAACATGGCTATAGGGTAGTGGGAACCTGTTGTGATATTGCATCCCCGAGCTTTTTCTGAGTCTAGTTCATGTGCATCTCAAGCTGGATCTGGACCTCTTGGAAGCTTTTGTCAGACCTTCAACCGCTTTGCTGTCGCACTTCTGTCAAAGGGAGGTCGGAAGCAAACACACAAAGAGGGCAGACCAAATGTTGTCTCACTACCCAATGCATGCCCCTTCTTGGTCAGGGCTGAGTTGAGGGAGGCGGTACTCGCCAGGTAGGGAGGATCTGCCACCACAACACTGAAGGCTCCTTTCAGGTCCTCAGGAACGGCCCTCGGTTCTCGGTAGTCGTACAGTGAGAAGTGTCCCAGTGCCTGCAGCAGCAGGAGCCTATCAGCATCCATCAGATATATGGCGTTTGAGTCCTAGCGGGCAGCAAAGAGCGGACCCCAAGCCTGATATTCTCTCCACAAGCACCCTCACACCCTCAGCATGTGTCGCAGTTGTTGTGAGAAGTGCTCCTGTGCCTAGTGGGCAACGTCGTATCTGTAAGCATGGACATAATGAGGAGAATTGGCATAAGGGACTCATACTCCTCTGTATATGGGTATAATGCACATGCTTCACCCTCGACCTGACTGGATCGTAAAGACTTTGGATCTTCTGAGGCTCGCAGAACATACTGTCCTTGCTCAGAGCATTGGCTGTCCCAATCTCTCCAAGCAAAGCTAGTATATCATGCTATTGCCGCAGAGTGTACAGCCCTGTGCTGCCTGACACTTGAGATTCAAGAGCTGTCACCTCGAATCGCAGGTCCACCTCGAACAGGTGCGCCCTGGCATCCGGGAATTTGCTACGGAGCGCTCGGAACAGCGAGGGGCATGCTATGCATGCTATGCGCCCGCTGGGACCCGCTGCTTCCACCACCTCTTTCGCCAGGATTCCGGCCGTCTCCTCTGTGTACCAGAACTGCACCCAGGTGAAAACAGGTGCTTAGAGCCCCACATAGTTGGAGATAGTCATAGATGTATTTGCTGACGTGTACTGCAGTGAGCCGAACGTTCTACCCACATATATATTGACCAGTACAAATTACTGGGAGCTGGATAGTCTGTCATACTAATAAAGACCCTGTATCAAGGGGTGTTTGCATGTGGTATATAGGGCTCAATGTCAGTGCACAGGGGCAGGGAAGGAGCACGCTACCTGGGAGAGGCCCCAGTTCTCCGAGAAGGGGTTTTGCTGCTCGTCTGCGGCAGCTTGGGCTTCAGACAAAAACTCGTTCAGCGCTCTCAATGTATCTTGACTCAGAGCTGGCTTGTCTGCATCGTCCATGCTATTCCTACTATCCGTGCTTCGTCGGATGTTAATTGGCTGTGTGGGACTCGTAGAGCTTGACAAGGTCATCCTTCAGGGCCAAGTACAGCAGAGATGCCCCTGAGCCGCAGCAGGAAGCTGCTGTCCGCTAGAGACGCGATATCTCTCGTTGCGTGTAGGCTGGAACACTGCTCTTAGTATGCTCTTAATAATCCCAGGGGAGGAATGCTGTTCGTTCTGCACTGGTCAACACTTTCCTGTGTCACGATAGGACCCACGTTCTTCTGCACCAAAACCGCAGAAGAGGCTGTGAAGGCCACAATGCACTGAAAATGCACCACACACTGCACCGACAGCTATAGTTGCATGCACAAGACTACGAACATGCGAATGCGGCCGCTTTCTGATCAGGTGAGGCTGCCTGGGCAACTTTCGGGCTATCTGCCCAGAGCCAAATTTGGGCTCGAAAATTCTAGAGTATGATGCGTTTCAGAAGCTTCTTCGGCCTGTTGCGTCCAGGCTGCAGATTTACTCGTGTCTCAGTGAGAACGTAAGAAACGGAGTTGCACAGAGACCGTGAAAAGTAACGAGCTTGATTGCATAGAAAGGCCAGATCTCAGTAGGATCGAACATGAGTGTCGCTGGCATCGACCTTGGTGACCAGAAGTCATGCATAGCTGTCGCCCGCAAACGTGGAATAGACGTATTGATGAACAAGGAAAGCAAGAGGGAAACGCCCTCAGTGGTCGGCTTTGGGGAGAAAGCTCGTTCTTTGGGCACTGATGCAGCAGGCAGCCTGTCTATCAACCCCAAGAACACAATCTTTGGCGTCAAACGGCTGCTCGGCAAGAAGTTCAGCAATCCAGACGTGCAGCGGGATATCAAGCAGCTGCCTTACAAGGTCAAGGAAGCCCCAGATGGCGGCATACTCATTGAGGTCAGCTATCTGGGCGAGCAGCACTTCTTCACGCCAGAGCAGATACTGGCAGGGATCATCAAGGACATGAAGGACATAGCCGAGGTGGATGGCAGCCCCGTCACAGACTGCGTCTTGGCAGTGCCAGCATACTTTGTGGAGTCAGAGCGCTACGCCATGCTGAACGCCGCCCGAATAGCCGGCGTGAACTGCCTGCGCCTGCTCAATGACACCACAGCGATAGCCCTAGCCTACGGCATCTACAAGACAGACCTCCCGGAGACAGACCCAGTGAATGTTGCCTTCGTGGATGTTGGTCACAATGCCTTCCAGGTGTGCCTATATCGCCCTCTGAAGCTCCACTATACCTTCCTTAGGGCTTTGCGCACGCACACGGAACGCCAGACGCCCCCTTGCCCCATTCTTCTGTCTAAGAGCAATCTCACTTCATGCCTTCTAGAAGGTGAATAAGCCAGTTACATGTATGTCTCAACTTGGGCCCTCTGTAGCATAGAAGGGTTGTAGCACTTAACTGTCCTTTGCTGGATCAGAGCCTGAAACTTGCCAGATCGATGTCTGCTGGCATGCCTATGTGTTGCATGTGAAGACCCATCTTGCGACATTACCTCATACTCTGTAACAGCTCTGCTGTGTATTGAAACCCCTGCTGTTCCTGCACACATGCAGATGTCAATTGTGGTGATCCAAAAGGGGCAGCTGCAAGTGCACTCGCATGCCCGGGACCAATTTCGGGCTGCCAGGTCCTCATTATTCCGTGTCGATCCTTCTGTGACTGTGTGATAATGTAGTGACACCTCTCTTCATGCCTGTGCAGGTCTCCATCGTGGGGTTCAAGAAGGGGCAGCTGCGGGTGCACTCGCACGCGTGGGACCGGAATCTCGGCGGCCGGGATCTGGACAACGTGCTGTTCGAGTACTTTGCCCAGGAGTTCCAGGAGAAGTACAAGCTGGACGTGCGGACCAATGCACGTGCCTCCTTCAGGCTGCGTATGGCCTGTGAAAAGGTATGGAGCCCTTCCCTTTACACGAAGATAGCCCTCAGCTTAAGACAGCCAAAAACTTTGTAGCATGTGAAGCCTGTGCAGCCGTGACCTTTTGAGATAGCCCTCAGGCCGGTGCCCGCCATACATCTCGGCTGTATCACTCCCTGCAGACGGGGCAGCGCCCGCTGTATGTCTGATTGGGATCTTTCCGTATCCCTGCTCTTCACTGCCAGCTGCTGGCTGCGCAGCAGCTGCAGGGTGGCACAGATTTCAACCATTGCACGCGACGAATTTGCCAGTTGCCGCGTCTGCGACGGGATTTGTCAGACTAAACACTACATATCCAGCTATGGCTGTCAATCTGCTTGGCTCATCTTGGCTCCATTGAGTGAACAGTGCATTGACCATGCCCTGTTGTCTGCAGCTGAAGAAGGCACTGAGCTTCATTCCAGAGGCGCCGCTGAGTGTGGAGCGCGTGAACAAGACAGTGACCTCTGCAGGACGACAGCCATTACAGTACCTCTGCATCTCAAAAAAGAGTTCATGCTAAGCAGTGTCATGTCTGCTGCAGCTGAAGAAGGTGCTGAGCTCCATCCCGGAGGCGCCCCTGAACGTGGAGTGCCTGATGAACGACATCGACTTCCGCGGCTCCATGACGCGCGAGAAGTTTGAGGAGCTGGCGGCGCCTATTCTGGAGCGCGCAAAGGAGCCCCTCAAGCAGGCGAGACACCACTTCTTGTTGCTGAGCCTGAACGCCACGAGACGAGTTGTGCAAAAACTTTGTCATTCTGTAAGACAAGTGTCTGCCTATGAGGTATTTAACGAGCTGAGCTGCCCTGTCTGTAAGGGTACTTGCCTGCCCACCTGAGGTTCTGATTCTGGGTTGAGGGTCTCACCTACCTCCTGGGAGTCCCTTAGAAACTATTGACCAGGTATCTGCAGATTGCCAGCAATATTGGCAGTCAGAGGACGCCAGGCTCCTTTTCAGTCTGGCCTCCTCGCAAGGCCAAATTGCTTGTGAACTGCAGAACAGATGCGCCAGAGCGTTTTGTAGCAGGGTGAATTGGCTGTTTAGTGATGCGATGTATCTACTGCAGGCGCTGGAGGATGCCAAGATTGGCCTGGAGGACATCGCGTCGGTGGAGGTCACCGGGGGGTCCTCCAGGGTGCCCGCCATCATCAGCATCCTGAAGGACTTCTTCCACAAGGACCCCAGCCGCACGCTGAACGCCACGGAGGTCATCAGCCGCGGCTGCGCCCTCAACTGCGCCATGCTGTCCCCCGTCTTCAAGTGAGCCACCCCTCCTGCTTCTGAGAGTATCCTCAGATCTCTGCACAGCATACCCTCAATCCGAATCCCAAACCCTGACGACCCCAGCCGTACATTGAGTAGAGAAAGAGGCTGGTTGCTGCGGCTGCGCACTCACGCCATGCTGCCGTCTTCAGCTGAGACTGCTCACCTGCCTGCTCAGCAACGAGGCGGCTTTTGTACAGCACTGTAGGACAAGTCCAGAGACAGGCTCTGAAAGAAGGGTACTGGACAATCTTTGCTGCAGCGTAAGCTACAGGCCAACAGACACCCTCTCTTTGGCGCGGCCTTTTACTGGGAGAAGTGACAGGAAATTTTGCCTCCGCAGCCTCTTTGAGCGCCGTTCTGCAATGCCCAGCAGTCATATACTAGATCATCTGTGCTGACGTATGAGTGTGGTTGTTCTGCAGGGTGCGCGACTTTGAGGTGGTGGACATCTTCCCCTTCGGCGTGGCCTTTGACTGGGAGAAGGACGGGGAGCCCACCTCCACCGTGCTCTTCGAGCGCAACTGCGCCATCCCCAGCGCCAAAATGCTCACCTTCCACAGGTACCCCCTCCGCCCTTCAGCAATTCTTGCTGTGTCTGTGCCACACAGACCGCAGAGAGCACAGTTTCTGTCCCTCCCTGCAACCTCACCCTTCCACAGGTACCCCCTCTGACTTTTGCTATCTGTACCAGTCCAGTTGACTCGCGTGTTTGAGTCTGTCACAAAGCAATTGATTCACGACTCGACCAGTCCAGACATTACTGGCAATGTGGACACCAATGTTGGCACTGTTGTGACCAAGTTTAGATTGGTCATGGATTAAGGGACTGGTCACAGCAAGCCTTGCAGTACCTGTGCCATATCAACCGCAGATTTGCAATCAAGTCAGAGTGTCTGTCTCCCTGCAACATGCGCCTTCAGGAATGGCAGAGGCAGCTCAAAGAAAGATCCCTTGGCTGTGACAGCTGGTCCTTTGCTTTCTGTGAATTTGTAATGGGCACCTGAACAGTTCGCATGATGTATGCAGGAAGGGAAAGTTCACGCTGAGGGCGCGGTACACAGATGACTCACCCGTGCCAGAGGGCTTTGACCGCACGATAGGCACCTACGAGGTAATCACAGAGCAGCTGTCCTGGCAGAAATTATCTGTCGCTATTACTGGTTTTGTGAGTTGCCATGATCGACTCCCTCAGCCATTGCAGCTGTGACATGGTATACTAGTGCAATGTCAGCTATCCCTGCGGCTGCCAGCAAAGACGCCTTGGCACTTAAGTCAGCCTTTTCGAGTCAGCTGTTGCACTTGGGCTACCAGCAAAGGCACTTCAGGGCGCATTGAAGTATGCGGCTGAACATGCGTTGGGACGATGCGGCCGACTTTTTCTCATTGTCTGATAGCTAAGCATGATTAAGTCAGCTGGCGCTGCTGCTGCAGGTGGGGCCGCCTGCAAAGGCACCCGAGGATGGCTCCAAAGCAAAGATAAAGGTCAAGGTGGGCCTGAACCTGCACGGCATCCTGGGCGTGGAGTCTGTGCAGCAGATCGAGGAGGAGGAGTACGAGGAGACTGTCACCAAGAAGGCCGAGTCTGCCAAGGTAGGCAACTGCTCCTGACCCCAAATAATTTGGGTCAAATTGTCTGACGAGGGGAGACTTTTCAGATGCTGGACCCCAACATGACTTAGCCTGGCAAAGTAGGCAACTAACTGCTTGATTCTTCAAGAAGATTTTCAGGGTGGCTGCACAGAATGTTCACTGCCTGGGCATGGGGTACTGTGGGTATCAAGGTATGCGTGAGGTAGCTTGTTACTCATACTAGCTGGGCAGGTCCTGGTGTCACCCCAGCACACCTGTTCTAGCACATCACCGGGGGAAGAACTGCAGTGTTAGAGTGGCCTAGGGTGAAGGTCAGCATAAGTAAACAAGGGTGGATGTGAGCATATCATGCCATGCGCAGGCGGACAAGAAGGACGAGCCCATGCCAGACGCCACAACAGCGTCGCAGGAGGGCGCGTCAGCGGAGAACGGCACCGCTGACGAGGCGGCGGCGGAGCACAGCGCGGCGCCCGCCGCTGAGTCAGCGGACGGAGCAACGCCCATGGAGACCGAGACCAAGGGTGCAGCGGAGGTGGTTAAGAAGAAGCGCACCAGGAAGCACTCAGTACCCTACAAAGCTCAGGGGGTTGCCGGCCTCAGCGACAAGACAGTCCAGGTAAGCAATGAGCAGGCTCTGCTAAAACTGGAGCATTCCTCCTCTCCTGCAAAGGCCTTCTGTCTCTGTCTTGCGCCTGTTGTGAGTTGTGATCCAGCTTGACCTAACGCATCTACCTCATAGACCTCCGTGCTCTGTGGGCTATGTAAAGCAGGAGGCCAACCCTGAGCTACACAGGGCATTCTTGCATAAGTAAGACATGCTTTTGTTGCTGCATATTTAGCGCGTGCAAGGCTGTGTGGGCCTGATGTGCACTCAGAGCTTTGCCAGCGCCTCAGAGCCGGCTCAGCAAAGCGCAGCGCCAGCAGCAGAGCCAAGTGATGACAAATTCAGGGGGTGATGCGCTGGCGCCCTGCAGGAATACATAGAGGAGGAGGGCAACATCGAGCTGCAGAAGAAGCGCCAGGACGAGACCAACGAGCGCAAGAACGCGGTCGAGGCCTATGTGTACATGCTGCGCAACCAGCTGAGCGACGCGCTGTCGCAGTACGTCACCGAGCAGGAGCAGAGCAGCATCAGCAGCAAGCTCACCGACACAGAGGTGCGGCCCTCGGCTGGCTGCTGTGGAGCATCTGGTCACCGTCCATGACTTGCTTTTTCTTATATCTCTTGAATGCCTTGGCTTCTAAAGATGCTCCTGAGCATGCTGCCAGCCATGGCTGGCAATGTGATCACACCATTCTTCAACTCCTGACTGGCTCTAGGTTGAGTAAAGAGGTATCATGAAAGCATTCTATGCAAATTACCGATGACCTGAAGAAGCTGAAGGCATTTGGGTACAGCCAGCTAGTACAGAGTGTGCTTAGCAGATGTGCCTGTATAGGACTGGCTGTACGACGAGGGCGAGGACGAGACCAAGGCGGTCTACGTGAACAAGCTGAAGGAGCTGGAGGCGCTGGGGGAACCTGTTCTGGCGCGCGCCCGGGAGGCCGGCGCCCGGCCCGGGGCAGCCGCCGCGCTGATGCAGACCGCCAACCGCCTGATCCAGATCGCGTCCGCCAACGACGCCAAGCACTCACATATCCCCCGGGACGACAAGGAGAAGGTGAGTCTATCTCACCTGCCTGATAGCTCACTTTAACTTTAGGGACTGATGGACCGGCCTCTCAGCATGCGCACATCCCCCAGGCAGACAAGGAGGAGATTTGCCTGACGCTTCCACCTGGCGGCTCCATGCAACAACCTGAATAGTGGAGGGCCATTTACTGAGCTATGAAATGTCTGCTGCAATGCACCTGTTGTACGGATTAGTATGCATGTAAGGAAGGAAGGAGCAAAATTGATGAGGTTTGCTGCACCACATTTCAGTGTGCAGAGTGTGGAGGAGAGGCTATAGCTGTAGAGGATGCTCTGCCCCCTTCTAGCAGCTGGCGGCTGGGAAGAAAAGGCTCTCTGAAATGCGTACAACGTCTTTGCAGGTTGTGGCAGAGGCAACTGGGGCCCTGGAGTGGCTGGAGGAGAAGCAGAAGCTGCAGAACTCGCTGCGCCACACAGACGATCCGGTGCTGCTGGCCAGCGACATCGCCAAGCGCGAGGGGACGCTCGTGCGCTTTGCAGACCCCATCCTCAACAAGCCCGCTCCGCCACCGCCAAAGGTAGGACTCCCTGGTACCCCGTACGAATAGGATCTCAGGACCGTGCTCTTGTCGAGTGGTACACCTTAGCTGTGGCTTGCTGCTTTTGGGCAGCACTCTCAAGCAAACATGCAGTCCTGAGCCCCTCCTTCGCTGACTGTGCCTCGCCTGTTGTCCTATTTCACTCTTCTACGACAATAGATGCAGGGTGAGGCAGTGCTCTGTGGCCTGCTGAGCCTGCTGGTCCATGCAATCATGCAGGATTCTGCAGACGCTGATCTCCGAATGCGAGCTTGTATAGCGTCTCAAAGTGCTGCTGTTAGTGTGATGTGCTTCCTTCAGGCTGAGAATAAGGAGGCTGAGGCAGCTAAGTAGCCCCAGACGCCGATCTCTGTACGCAAGATCGCATAGTGTCTCAAATTGGCTCATGATGCAATGTGTTTCCTTCACAGGCTGAGAAGAAGGAGGCTGAGGCACCCAAGGAGCCTGAGCAGATGGACACAGATGCTGCAGCAGACGCCCCGCCAGCTGGCGAGGGCGCCCAGACAGGCACCGGGACGGGGGCACCCGAGACGGCGCCCGAGGTCTCGGAGCCCATGGCTGAGTAGGCGCCCCTGCGAGTCCATGGCTGGGTAGGGGGCCCCATCATGCCAGAGAACGCACATGTGGGTGGGGGCCCCTGCAGCCTGCTGCAGAGATGACGAGCCCTGGCTGACGAGCCCTGGCCTATCAAACTTCCCTGGTTGAGGCGGTAGCTTTGGAGTCACATGGGCCAAGGGATTAGCCCTCAGGCAGTCTGGAGGAGCATGCAATGGCTATATGCAGACATTGCTACAGCAGCAAAGCTGGTGTGCTGAAGCTACAATGTGTGGGGGGCAGCTCGACCTCTAGGGCCGCGCAATTGCTCGTGAGCACTTAGGAGATGGACATGGCTGTGTGTCCAACACCTGCCGGTGTGATCATTCAATATCGGTCGGATTGCGCCGTCTAGGCATGGCTCTGTGACATTCGCAATAAAGCTAGAAGGTAGCCCTGCATCACGAGCAGAGGGGACCTGGCAGCCGCCGTGGCATCCTCCGAGCACAGACGAACGCATGTGTGGCTAGTACTACTAGGAGTTTGTAAGCGTCCGTGGATGCATCAAGCATATGTGCAGATTGTGTACACATGTGAATGTCTGGCTGTGGCAGGCAACATAGTAAAAGTGATGATAGAGGGTACCCATGAGACTTGTCATCACGGAACAAATAAAGGCCACTCAGACCCTGGGGGCAATTCAGGACCTGAATTTCAGGTCGCCAACAGCAGCCCATGCCCCACTGGAGTTAGCATAGGCATGCCTCCGGTACAGCATGCGCCGTACAGACGTCCATGGTGAAGGGCACGGTAGCCTGGCAGCCTGCTAAGCGCCATAAGATACAACGTTGACAGTAAAGTGTCTTCACTGGAGACAGATTGTCGCTGAGTCAGCGAACTGGCGATTATACGTCACTAGATGTGGCTGACTCAGCATTGGTTATGTAACTTCATGGTTTTCAACTTGTCAGATGTCAGAAGTGCTAACTCATCAGCGATAATACTATTGCAGGCGGTCCGTGACTATGTGAAGGCATCTTAACACGCAGGTAGGGCCTTGCTGGCCATTGCCACAACACTGATAGACTCCTAACATTTCGGCACGCAACTTCACGCAAGAGTCCTTCGCTGCACATAACGCGATTATAGATGGGCCCCTTACCCACTGCTGTGTGCATGCAGGTTGTCCAAGGGCAAGACCGCGCTATCATGAAGACAGTGGTCGCGATCGCATGTGGGTCTTCACATCGGCGCTGCTTGACGTTCTCTCTGTATGCTGCAAGCAATGTCTCCTCTGCGGCTCCAACATAAAACCGGCTGCTGTCATTGTAAAATGTCATCGTGCTGAGAGCCAGAAGCTTGTTAACCCAGAGACTGTGTCATGCAGGCGTTTTCTTCTGCTTGCACGCAGCAGGCGCTCAGGAGTCTGCCGTCCAAGACTCCACACAGCTGCAGGTGTGCGCCTTGCACTCTTGTAGTCACAGCTGGAGCACAGGCAATGGCACTCAAGGCACACTGAGCAAAGGCTGGCGTCAAAGAGTGCCTGTAAGCTGGCATGACATTCAGGTGAATCCTATCGCTGCCGTCCTGGGCGTTCCCTTTGAGATTGGCCAGGCGCTGCAGAACGCGAAGGAAGCACTTCACCATCCAGGTGTGCTGTAGTTGAGCACCCCTTCAGCAGTGATGTGCTGACGCGATGTGATGCAAAGCTTCACCTCAGCACGGAACTTGGAGGCATTGACAATGCAGATAGGGAGAAACTGACGTTCAAAGCCTTCTTGCTTCCTTGTGTCGAGGCAGCCTGCCACTATAGCTCTTAGCGCTGTCTTCTTGCCTTTATCTCAGCCTTTGGGCCTGCACCTCGTGTGCAGCCTGCATCAGGATCATTTATTGTTGACGCACGCTGTTTGCTTGCAGCCACCACAGCTACACCACAGACAACTCAGGCGCCGACCACTACCGCCATGCCCGCCACTACCGCAGCAGGTGCTGAGAGCTTGCCACTCCCAATAAACTGGTTCCCATCCTAGCAAGATGGCGGAGTGAGCATGCCTAGCAATTTCACAACCTGCTAGCCCTTGCTTCCCATGACGAGCACAGATCTTTCATTGTTTGGCTCTACGCTGTACATGCATGGCTGGCAAGATAGGATCCTGGCGTTTGCCAATGCGCATGGCTGCGTCCTGCCAGGCCCTAGCACAGCGCACATGCCAAACTAGCTACACGTTGGGTCGCTGATCCTCGCAGTGCATTCTTGCAGTCACCACAGCCATGCCGCCCACGACTCAGGCACCGGCCACCACAGCCGCTCCAGCATCTACTGCGTGAGGTGCTTGCACCTCCCTTTCGTCAGCCTCACCCCATATATGTGCCTGCCAGAACCTTGACCTTGAAGCAGTGAGCTCCCCACCTTTTGCAGCATGGGCGCATATGACTGAGGACAACCGTGCGAGTGAATGGGCAAATGTGCTTGAATGTTTGATTCCCGCCTTACTTTGCTTGCAGCCACCACAACGGCGTCACCCTCAAGCAAGGCACCATCAACCACCCCCACACCCACCAGCACATCTCTAGGTGCCCAAAGCCTTCCTTGTACCAGGCAGCGTTCATGTAGTTGCTTACCCACACGGTGTTCGGCAATGATAGCCGGCCAAGTGATAGGCAGTAATCTTGGCATAGCTTGCCTTCAAGCCCCTCACCTTGCAACGCATCTGTCTAGCTGTGCGCCAACACAGCAATGTCAACACATGGGGGCGGAGATGTGCAGCGTGCGATATGACCGATGTTCACGTGCGCAGTAACCACGGCAGCTCCACTCACAACCTCAGCACCTTTGACCACCAATGCCCCAGTCACCACAATAGCAGGTGTGCCACCATGCAACTTTCTTGTGGTGTTTTTCCGGCAGCAATGACGTGAGGGCGGTTGGTGAAATGCATGTCTACTGAATGGCTTTGCCATCTTGCGCAGCAACCACATCAGCGCCAACCACGAGCGTGGCACCCACGACGACCAATGCGCCAACCACTACAGCGGCAGGTGCACTAGACAAGCGTTCCACTCACGAGCTTGTCACCGCGCCAGGCCCGTGACGTGCATGCAAAGATGAGTTATGCGCATGTTATCTAGACCTCTTTGCTTGTTGCGCAGCTACCACCATAGTTGCAACAACAAGCGCGGCATCCACGACGACCAACGCTCCAACCACAAGTGCGCTGACACACAACCTGCTCATGAGCTCCCCAACACAGCACTGCATTCCATTAAATCACTTGTTGGCGTGGATGTCCCTTGATCTTGTTCCCTGTGCGCAGCTGCCAATCCGTATCTGTCAGGCTACCAGACCGGGGACGGGTACTGCACGCCCAACAGCCTTATACTGAGCGTAGCGGCATGCGAGGCGTTTTGTGCCTCTACCACTGCAATCCCTGTTGGCTCGTCCGGGGGCGTACTTTGCGTGGTCGGGCAAGCGTGCAACGTTTACACTTATGCCAGTCTTGGTTGCTTTATCGGTTATCTTGGCACCCAGACATGCAACTACACTCCGCTGGTGGGGTTCCAAGGCAACTGCCTTCTGGGATGATAGGCATTGTGCAACCCCATGTCTGGGGCACTCCACTCCTTCCGAGGCTGTTTGGGACACCTTAATCGAACAGCCTTAGCTACAGCATGAGCGCCACACTAGGAGCCTTGCTTCCAGTGTCTTTGGCAATCTCCGAAGCAGGTTGCGTCAGCCGCACTTCCATGTGGCCCAATGACTTGCACAGGGCATTTTCAGCCCCAACTTTGCATCAGTGCAAGCTTTGAAGGAAGCGAATGCACATGCTAGCATTCTTGAAGACACCCCCTCTCTGAGGTGCTGTTCAATACCAGTGAGCTACTAAGTGTGTGGAAATCCAAAGACAAGCTCACTCTGACTTGAGTTGTGGCATTTCCTTCGCGGAATGCATAAGAGACTTTTGCCTCATGCTTGGCTGACCATGGTCGTCCATGCGGGATGGACAATACTGAAGGTTCTATGCAAGCCTTGGGAGCCTCCCAAGCGCATGAGCGGACCCGCAAAGCATCTGTGCAAGCACAATCACGTTTGTGCGGCCATGCTTTCCGTCCTAGCTAGACACTTTGCCCAGACGATTGCGGTAGATTGGCTCTAATCTTGAGAGATTGGCTTCTTTCTTTTGTCTCAAAAGGCTGGGCATTTGACGTTGCCTACGCCACGGCTTAAGGAGGACCTTCCACAACTGCATTGTGTGTGGAAGAGCAAGTAAAGACACAAATATGACAGCATAGTGAGTGTGCTGCCAAATTTGTGTTGACCCGACTGTATGGGCAATTACCTGCCTTTGGTAGCAGGGTCAAGTTCATCTTGCAGCCAAGGGCAGGCATTTCACTCTTTCTAAGGCACGCTTTGACAAGGTAATGTGCATACGCTGTTGCCTCTTCAAATTGTCTCTAGAGGCTTAGCCCAGCAATAAGTGCGGATCATCTGAGCGCAATATAGGCAAGCTCAGGCATTTTCCAAATATGGTACAAGGGTTGCGCCCCTATGGCCCATGTGGACTGCTTAGCCAGTGTGGCTATAGGTAGAGCATGTGTAGTCTGTGTGGGTGAGCTGAAGAGAGGTTGAGGTACACACCTTCAGTCAACTCTGCACATTCCACATGTACTATCACAGCATAGTACGAGTTGATTTGAGCGGCTTGGTAGCTCGAACAATGGGTGCTCAGCAGACCAGCATCAACATCAATTGATTGAGATTGCTCAATTGTGTTGCTATAGGTACATGATGCCATCTGAGTCAAAAATGACCGTGACGGGTGAACAAGGCATTCTGATAATCTCAAGCGCTGAGCTCTGCCAGCAAAGCAGCATGACAAGCCCTGAAGTTCAGGGCCTGAACCTCCCGAGATGTTCCAAAAGTCCAAGAGCGGCCCCTGAGAGCGTGATCATGCTCTTGTACACATGTGAGGCGAGCTCAAGAATGAATTCATAGGTCTGGGATGCTACATGTTCTCGCAAACATGTGGCAGAAGGATGTTACACCTTATATGCGAGATTATGTATGCCTGGCTTTGCTTTACTGCGGCATCTTGTCGCCATTCTGTGCATATCAGATTCAGATTCAGATTACATCTCTTCCAGCCACACCTGCATCTTTGACCCACAAAGGACGGGTTCATCTTATGCAAGCAAGCATTGATAAATTTTGGCAACCCCAACCAATTCCTCTTGCCACATGAATGCCTGCATATGTGTTGCATGACTGGTTGCGGGTGCTGGCCCCCCTCATGATCATGAGGTCACCCCCGATGGCTAGAGTCCAGCTGCTAGTCCATGGCTTGAGAACTGGGTTGCCACACTTGTGCTCCTGCCAGCTATAACAACTACAGAGAGCGAGAGAGAAAATTAACATCTTTTCCAGCCACCACAGGACACGCTTCACCCGTGTTAATGTGGAAGTGGTCCAGCTCAGCTGGTACTCATCTTTCGTCATGCCACATCAGCGTAATGTGAAATTTCTGACAGCCAGAAGCAGACCCCAAATCTGTGGCATATAAAACTGCCTACGAAGCACTGAAAACGTTCAGGGTTACTTGGAAGCCTCGCCATGCGAGAGTTCGCGAGCTCACATCACCGTATTGACATTCTATAGGCAGTGCTCCATAGGCGGGACCAATGGGTATTCAATTGCAGACATTATCTTAAGCGCTTCATCAGGTTGTTATCTCAGCAGTCGGCACATCTACACTATAGAGACATCACTGCTCGGCACAGCACTATTTTTAGAAGGCGGAGCAGCGGTCCAGATGGCATGCACAACCTCACCTGGGAACAGGCCCAGCGGCAGTTTCATGGCAGGAAGCCAGACACGTGTGTTGTGCATTCATTTCTATTTGCTTCTGTACGACCTAAGATGCCGGAGACTTATCGCACGACACCTCACTATTCATGCACACAGGCGATGACGAGACTGCTCCCAGGAAAAGGCAGAAGCAGCTGGTTGTTGCTTCTACCTTACCAAATCCATCAACTGCAGAGCTCGATGACGCTGTTGCGGCCCTCTTCTTTGTACAGACATACCTCTGGACATCAGCAGGTGCGAGTATACTTCAAGCTTCGTGTGAAGACCTGCCCTTTGCCATTCCTATTCATTTCGTTCTGTGGGAGTAAGGTGGTGGCTGTCTCTGCAGGAGTCCCTTCTTCACGAATCTATTGAAGGTAGTCAGCCTGGCAGAAGGAGGCGTGTACACAGGACCTTCATATAATGATCTGCACGGCGGCCTGCTGGATCGTGCAAAGGGCCGCATCACGCGACAGCTTGAGCCCTTCTTCGAGCATGGGCGCAGAGTCACAGGCTTTGCAGTCTTGTGCAAGGGGTGGACAGACGCACAGGGCACGCTCATGTTGGAGCTCAGCCTGGCGACTCCAAAGGGGGCACACTTTCTTCGGATTGTGGAATGCACAGGCTTCACCAATGATGAGATCTCCATCTACGATGAGCTGGCGCAGATCATTGAGGAGATTGGGCCGCAGCAGATTGTGGCTGTAGTCATCGCTGGCCTGAGCACCTTCGACGGCATACGCTCACTTCTCGCTGAGACGTGAGTCAGCTCACCTCATCTCTCCCACACGAGCTCGTGCATTGCACCTAGCTGCAGCAAAGGTTTGTGCGTCAAGGGGTGACTGGCTCACCTTTTCTCCTGAGTATGAGCTTGTGCATTGCATCTACTGATGGCAGGAAGTGCTGCTGTGAATCTCACATGCCTGTCGCAGGTACCCCCACATATACACCCTGCCGTGCACCAGTCACGCTTTGGGTCTGGCTCTTCAGCGTGTTGGGGAGCTTGCGCCCTTCAAGGCTGCCATCCACGCAGAAAGAGAGCTTATTGGGCTCTTCAACGGCAACGCTCTGGACTGCAGCCTGGCGGAAGACTCACCGCTGTCTCAAATGAAGCCCGGTGAATGTGCAACCTACCCAGGGCGGACTTGCTCGTCTCGCGCTCACCTGCCTCACCGCAAAATGCATGACTGCACCCACTAGTGTCCTGCCGCGACAAGTCACTTGGTTTCAGTTGTTTGTTGATTTGTGTCCAGGTGGCACACGGGTTGATGGCGACTACATAAGCTGCGCACGGCTGCTTGCATGCAAGTCCGCTGCGCGGGAAGCTGTGCTGTCGCCTGAGTGGGCTCAAAGGGCTCAGGAGTCGGCCGCGCCAGACATTTTCGAGATTGTCAAACTACTTGCCCTCAACGAGAAATTCTGGGCAATTGTCAGACTATTCTGCCGACTTGTTAAGCCCATGGTTCATCTCATGCGCTTGGCGGAGAGCAACATGCCTTCTATAGGGAAGGTGAGCCACAAAGTATCCAAACCTTGCATAACATGGAAACTTCACGTCCGTGCACGCTTTAATTACACAGCAGCTCTTTCTTCTACATCATTCTCCTTCTTGACATGCTCTACGCTGATCTGGTTGCCGTAAGACGCTGATTCTGTCCACCAAACAAGCACGCTCCGACCATGTATGCACAGGCAAAACCTAGATCCCGCCAGCTTGCATGCGCAGCCGTGTGGCCCAGTATCACGTCAGTGACAGGCTTCATCACCGTGTGCAGGTGTATCCCATGTGTTTGCAGATTGACAGACACATCAAAAGGATAGGACTGAATCAAGATCTCTTGGCCTCTACGTTAGGGATCTTCCGGGAGCAGTGGAATCTGTTGCACACTCCCCTTCATGCTGCTGCATACGTGCTGGAGCCTCAGTTCAAAAGCGCAGCTTTGGGTAGAGGGGTGTGCATCTCTCTCTGGGACGCTAGCCTTGGGACGAATTCTCTATCATGCTACATTGACCTGCTTGAATCAGTACCTTCTAGATTGTAACGCCAGCGCCAGTACGCTTGAGCACCTCTTCCTCAGAAGATACTATAGGTAGCACAGAGCCTTCAACCTTACTGAATCCATCCTTTTCACTGCAGGTTCAGTCGCAGCTCGGTCAGGTTCTTCAGAAGATGGCGCCGGACGAGCATCTGACAGCTCTGGCTGGGTTCTCCAGATATGTCAATAGTGAGGGCGTCTTCAGCAACGCAGAGCTGATGCAATTGACTGAAGATGGACACAAGTGCCGCATCCCCACCTACCAGTTCTGGGATTTGGAAGGTGAGACAGCACACTGAGTGTGAAGGCATCAGGCTGATTTATTGTCCATGCGCACATGCCAGTGTCACTTGTGACCTCGCTCAGACTTTTTTCTCTCGCAAGTCAGTAGGCGCTGCCATGCAGGCTGAGTCAGTATGTGCTGTCATGCAGGCTATGAGGTGCCAGTACTGGCTGGCATTGCTCAGAAGGTGACAGCGGTAGCATGCAGCGCGGGAAGCAGACAGGCCCAGAGCAGCCAAAACAGGCTTTCTCCTGGCCGAAGCAGAGAACTCCTGTATGTGCAGAGGAACACACACCTCATTGAGAGCATGAGGGCCCCTAAGAAGGCTGCACAGCTGACGGGTGAGGCAGCAAGTGGGATGACAAGTGTGATGATATTATTGATTATGAAAGTGAGGAAGACAACAGCTGAGTGTGACCGAGTTTCACGAGCACTGTAATGCCTTTAAGCATGATCTTGGATTGGTAGTCAACACTACTGCTCATCACAAAGAAGCTTTGCAGCCACTCTGAAGCCGGTGCAGCTGCATGGTACACGGTCTCACACTTTGCTGCTCTTTCTCGGCAAGCACGTCATGCGTCACGATTACCAAGTCTCAGCTGTTGTTTGCCTTCTCAAAAGATGGCATCTGTTGTTCTTGAGAAATTGGCCTCTCACACGGGTCCCATTCATCCGTGCTGCAACCTGCTAGCGCTGGCCACAAAGCACATGCAATGTCATGATCAGCTGTCAACAATCCTGGCAGGTTAGCCCTGAAGGGAAGGTAATCATGATCCGTAGTATTGCCTCTCATGTATGTCCCAATGGCTTGGGTTCTGAGCTCTAATTGTGCTGCCTTGCTACCACTCAATCTTCGCCCTTCTCTGCTGCTTCTTCTCTGAAGTCTTCTTCTTGTTGTCGATTCTGTTCTCGTTCGCGATTCGCTTCCTGCAAGCAGTCCCCAGAACCTTGCCTCAGCATACCTCGGCAGGTCTTGCAGACAGGCCTTTGATACAAAGCCCTCAGCTCCTCATCATCTCATAAAACCCTCTCTGAGAGAGCACTTCTGAGATCCCGGCTGCAGGTGTGCTGAGCTGCAGTGTGCTGACATGCATAGAGCTGGCCAGACAGAGGGCAAGACACTCTAATAAGGGCCATAAGCAGGGCAGCATGACTGCTTCTATCTGCATCTTGAGCATGCCTTACTCCGACGGTGACATGCTCTGGAGGGACAGGCTGTCATGTGGGCAGGCAAGCTACGAAGCTACACACGAGCTGCATGTAGAGCCAATGCCCATGATACAGCATGCAGTGTGCCAAGCCATGCAGATGTGTGAGGGGCTCACTGCTTCTCAATCTGCTTGACCTTCTCCGGGTCAATCTCTGCAGGGATCAGCGACTGCGCTGCATTGTCTATGCACGCCTGCAACTTCTCCAGCGCGTCCTCAACATTGTCCCTGCAAGTGCGTGCACATGCTCTGCTTTGTCTTCACACATAGTTAGGGGGTGTGAGGGACTTTGCTGCACTGTCTGCAGGGGGCCATGTGCGCCTGTCCAGCCGAGCCCTGCTAGCTCCTAGCATATGTTCAATGATGCTCTCTCTGACAGCGCAAGACGAGTCCTTCCATGTGCTGCAATACACTGGCGAGCGCAGTGAGCTCACGCTTGTGATCGTGTGGCTGTGGAGGTGACTACAAGCTCCCCCTCCTTGTTGATGCGCTTCTTTTCCTGCATGCGCACCTCATTGTCAGAGTATGAGGCGCTGTACACAACATGCTGACTGTAGCATGCACCTGTAGTCCATGAGCCCATGAGCACAGTCGGCACCTCTGTGCTGACTGTAGGAAAGCCTCCAAGCAGCCAGGCCTCGAAGAAAACCCTGAGGTGGTTGGGGTGTTTGAGGGTACTCGTGGGTACTAAATGTTGCGTAGTATAAAGGGGATGTACCAAGCGCTGCAGGGCGTCCTTCAGGTCTTCTGAGATCCAGCCTGCCAAGGAGATGTTGAGCCGCATGTCCACCTTGGTGTTGACCTTGTTCACGTTCTGGCCTCCTGCGCCCCCACTCCTTGCAAAGGTGATGGTGACATCACCTGAGGGGCAACCTCGTATCTGGCTGCTCGTACTCTGTTTGGAGTCCCTTCAGGCTGGTAACAGCCTGATCCGCAGACTGATACACGAAGGGGCGCACGCAGAGGATCGTTTTGAGGTGGGATTGCCTGAGCTCACCCTTTTTCAGCTCTCTCACGATATCTCGCACAGTCTTTGGCGTGGCTGCGCTGCACGATATGCTGCTTGTGAAGATGGTCCTGCTCCTGTGATCCTGCTGATGGAGCACAGGTCCACGCCCTGGCAGCGAAGTTCGCTGCTTTGCATGCTGCACCTGCCAGCTGAGGCTGGCCAAGCTGCTTCGACTAGATGGAATTGATGAGCATCGCGAAAGCCTTGCAACGGTGCTGCGGCAGGCATACGTCCTTAGCAGCGAGCAGGATGTCAGCACATGATGTCGGAGAACGCCACTGCCCAGCATTCCTTGTGTCTTGATGCTGGCCTGTTGCACCAACAGCGCTGTGAGAGGGTGCTTGTTCAGTTCAATCTCTCATCTGTGGTATCGCATCGCAGTTTGATTGCAGCTAGAAAAGCCTGAGGCCGATGAAAGGCGATCAGGGGCAGCTTCTTACTGCCCGGAAGCGGGCAGCTGCTGGAAAGTGCCATGTTCGGGAGAATGTGAGAGAAAATACACAAGCACAGGAAGAGCCCTGCAAGAAACAAGTCGGAAACTCTTAATAAAAGTGGAGCATTAGAAGCTTGGTGTTGTACGTTGAGTTTCAGATCAGAGACCATGTGATCCGAGCGCAGACCCTCGCATTTCTTGCGCAAGCACTCGCAAACCAACTCTGATGCTATAATGGACGGCTGAAAATTTCTCCGTTGCAACACAGAGGGTGCCCACTTTATTGATATCCAGAGCAGCATGTAAGCAAGCTGCTGTCTGGCCATGGACGATGGGAGAATGAGTGATGAGCCCAGACGAGGAGGGCCAGGGAGCTGCTTCACATGTGGCGAGCCTGGGCACTACAGCAGAGACTGCCCCCTAAAGCACGGCAGAGGCAGGGGCTTTCCAGGCCCAGGAAGAGGTACAAGCTTTCTCCTTCATATCATGCAGCAAGACACCTGCAGCGTCAGATGGTGCTTTTGCAGCCTTTTCTACCCTGTCATCTCTACCCTGCTGTCTATGCGTGAAAGCTTTACCTTTTTATGCTGATTGCATCAGCCTGCCACTGTGATGCACGGAGGACATTGGCAGCAGGGAGGAGTTTGAGATGAAGCTTTCCTGCTGTACTCCTTGCTGTGTAGTGGCTCCTCATGCTCTACACCTCAAGAGCCTCCAAGGGACATCAATAGAGATGCTTGATTTAGAAGGTACCAACACACAAGGAGCACAGGAGGGCAAGCTACATCTTAGCTCCTCTCAGCCCTGCTGGTGTGTTCCAAGGGCTGCACCGGGATGCATAGAATTTGAAATGGATCTGTGTATTCCAAAGGCGTATTGCAGAACGGGCTGCCTTGAGCGCGTATGTGTTGTGTCTGGACAGGAGGCTTTGGCGGCAGGGGTCCCCCCGGGCCGTTCGCGCCATTCGAGAGGAATGGCGGCATGGATCGGGGTCCCCCCATGATGGACATGGGCGGCCCCATGATGATGGACATGGGTGCGCGCAGCTCTGTAACACCCCGTTGAGCTACATTTTAGAGAGCTCAGAGCCCGGATACATGCAGAGCTGATCACATTGCTGCACATGGCTCCCTTAGGCTGGACTCCACGTCAACACCTCGCACGTGGCACATCTATCATTGCTGGCTTGAATTATCTAATCTCTTGCTGCAGATAGCTCAGGAAGGGTCCTTGGACATGCATCGGACACAGCAAGCAGTCAGAGCCCAAGCGTCACCACAGCACATGAGATGCGCTGCACGTGCATGTGCAGGTGGTAGAATGGACGGCTTTGGTGGGGGTCCTATGGGTCCTCCGATGATGAGGGATGAGGGCCCAGATGGGATGCTGGGACGAGGGGACCATGGACCGCCTATCATGCATCAGTCTCTCCCAGGTATGCTCTGCATATGCACTTAATTCTTTCCATCATCCAGTGCATATAACGCCAGAAGTCTGCACTTGTCCAGAAGAAATTTTCCTGCTGACCCTTGACTGCGCTAAGTCAACTTAGCTGAGCGCTTGATAGGTCAAGATGGGCAGGGCTGGCTCACGGGAGGGTGTGTCGTGCAGGTCCACCCATGCAGGGTGGGGGCCGCGGCAGGGGTAGGCGAGGAGGGTACCCCGAGCCCAGCCGCATGGATGGCAATGGCCTGGCCTTTGGTTTTGATGCCGGTACCTTCCTCATGCCTTTGTGCATTCTTTTGTCGCTGCATGAGTCACAACATGCACATTCTCAGCATGAGGATCCTGATCAGGAAAGTACAATCTGGGGTCACTCATATGATCAAAAGTTTCGTGTGATGATGCACATGTTTAGGCAGGCATGGCATGACGTGCAGGGCCGCCAGAGGGGGGACCAAGCAGAGGGGGGCGCCGGCCTGGGAGGGGAGGGAGGGGATCGCGGGGGTCCCTAGCAACAGGGCCCTCTCGCGGGGAGCAGAACGACTACTGCCAGCACTTCGTGGACACGGGAGCCCGGCCTCAGAACTTCCTGCGAGATGTGCACCTGGTATGTGCTCAACCCTTTTCTGAGCTTGCATGCTGGAAATTGCTCTTGTTATGCCTACATTCGCTGGTCTAAGCCTGCTGTAGAATTCACTTGCTCACCCACCAAGCAAAATGTGCACCGTAGATATTCCAAGATGCGGCGCATGTATGTTAGTTCTACACTGAAGCACATGGCATCCGCAGCATCTCTCTAGGAGTGACCAGCAGTATCAGATTGCTCCAGTGCATTGCCTCATGCTGAACCCCTCCCCACGGAAGAGGACGGTCTGTTGCGCTGCGCACAAGGCCCACTACATGTTGCACCATACGCTGACATCATGCACTGGATACTCAGAGTCAGGGTCACCGCATACGCTGCTCTGTGTTTTAAAATGCGTTAAAATGCGAGTATTTATGCCTCAGGATAAAATACTGGTAAAATACGAAGGTAAAATGCGATGCTGCGGTTAAGCCTGCCACGTGGGCAGTAAACCTAGGTTTCAACCAGGCTTTTGGCCTTTTAACGGGGATTATGCCCTTGGGCTTTTCCAAAGTACCCAGAATTGCCTGCCTGGGCAGCTGCAACGCTCATATCGAGCAAGCATAGCCCTCCAGCAGGCTTGCTGGTAGATTCGTCAGCAAAAGACAGCACGTATTTTACCCTGCATGTTACCACCCTTGATAAAATTCTCTAAAATACTCGTGTTTCATAAAACAGCGTATCTTAACGCCTGACGTATTCGGTGACTCTGCTCAGAGTATTGCTATGCGCTGACATGATGCAGGGAATCCCTAGAAACGCCTTTGGTGACATGCAGGTGGACCGGTATGAGGAGTACCCCAAGATGCGGGAGCTCATACACCGCAAGGACAGCCTGGTGGCCCAGCGTGCCACGCCAGCATACTTCATGCAGGTCATCCCTTTTCCTCATCCAAGGCAACAGAGCCCCGTCCTACACAAGCTGACGGCAACGTGTTGCTGGGAATGTGATCTGTCTTCAGGGCAGGCTAGCCTCAAAGGCGGCATCCTTTAGGGCTCATGAGCTACTGTTAACTACTGCGTCACTCCTGCATTGATTCCTTAAGGACCCATTCCAGCACAGAATGTCATGCAGCTTGAAAGTGACCTGTGAGTGTCACCCGGTGAAGCAAGAGCTGCACAGCAAGTCGTGGAGCCTGCAGTGCTTGAAATGGATGCTGACTGACCATGCAGGCTGATCTGCGGGACCTGAAGCTGGACGTGCAGACCTTTGGAACCAAGTTTGACATAATACTAATTGACCCGCCGTGGGAGGAGTATGCCCGGAGGGCGCCCGGCATCGACATCGCCACCTGGACATGGCAGGAGATAATGAAGCTTGAGGTCGAAGCCATCACAGACACGCCCTCCTTCCTCTTCCTGTGGTGAGTCCTCCAGTTCCAGGCGAGGCTGCTGCTGGCGATATGGTCAGGATGCTGTGCCACGTCTGTGTATCAGGAGCGCCCAACTGCAAGCTGGGTATTGAGACCAAAGACACAGGAGGATCTTGCCAGAAAGTAATACTAATAGTATTCTGGTAATGCTGCAAGCACTTCCTGCACCCACTTGAATCTCTGCAAATGATTTCTTTCAGTGCTCATGATGGCGCCTTATTTGATACATCAGTAGCTGCTGACATCACGAGTGTTGGGCCTCCTAGTCGCCATTTCGATTGTATGTACAGTTATGGCAGCGCAGAGGGGTTTGCTACAAAGGATGCAATGGTGAGTCAACCAACCCTGCCTTGATGTGCAGGTGTGGCAGCGCGGAGGGCTTGGACGCAGGGAGGCACTGCCTGAAGAAGTGGGGCTTCCGGAGGTGCGAGGACATCTGCTGGATCAAGTCCAATGCCCAGGCCGCGCACAAGGTGGCCGTGCGGCAGGACGCCTTTGCTGTCCTGCAGCACACCAAGGTACCGGCCCAGTCCTAATGTTCACTTTGCCAGTAGGCCCGGGCAGTGCTCACAGGCAGGACGCCTTTGCTGTCCTGCAGCACATCAAGGTATGCAGGTATCTCTAAAGCATGTATGTCTTGGTGAGGCTGAGTAGGAGGCTGTCACAACAACCAATTAGATTATGGGCAGCTCGAATTGACAAGATGGCAGAGGCAGAACGCTGTCGTCATCCTGCAATGCACTTCAGCAGCAGGGCATGTGAGTGGACTTTGCCTGAGCATTCTCTCATGCACAGTCGTACTGTCTTGTTAAAGTGACAAGCGTGCTGTGTGAGGAACTGCTGTCTGCCCACACCTACTCTACTGCAAGCGCAAAGAATGTCATTCAATTGAGTCACAGAGCCTCAGACACCAGCATGTCAGGCAGTCCTGACACAGCCATGATCTGCACAGGAGCACTGCCTGATGGGAATCAAAGGCACTGTGCGGCGGAACCAGGACAGCCACGTCATCCACTCCAACGTGGACACTGACATCATCGTTGCTGAGGAGTTCCCTTTTGGGTCCACGAGAAAGCCGGATGAGATGTACAGCGTCATAGAGCACTTCTGCCTGGTGAGTATCCTCAGCATCTCCCCATCCTAAGCCATGGCATTCTCAGGCAATCCACTGTCGATATCCCTGTGCTGTATGAGGATGGGATGTAACATGGGTGAGGCATGATTTATCCCACCCTCATGCAGCAAAAGGGCAACCCTCAGTAGGTTGCCTGAGTGCTGGCTACCGCACTGACTGATGCAGTCCTCTTGCTCAATTTGACGTCCTGCTTTGGCCAGATACCATGCGTCCTCATGCAAAGCTTGCTCTGACGGTCCAAATCAGCGCTACAGCAGCAGGGCACCGGGACAGCACTGGAGATGTGTATGTAGGGGCGGCGGCGAGAGCTGGAATACCGCAGCATCCGGCCAGGCTAGGTCATAAAAAGTCATCAATATTGCCAGAATGCAATCTGTCAGAGGAAGAATAGCCTAGTAGTGTGCTGGCTGTTGCGCAGGGTCGACGGCGGCTGGAGCTATTTGGGGAGGACCACAATATTCGGCCCGGCTGGGTCACAGTGGGCAGCTCTCTGGTCGGCTCCAACTTCAATCCTCAGGTAGGCAGCCTCTACCAGATCTACCCTTGGCAGAGGCTGTGAGCATCCTTTCACAGTTCCCTCATGCTCTGCCCGATGTGGCTTCATCTGGAGGTAGCAAGTGCAGCAGGAGATCACAGGGACTATCGCACAGACTATATGTGCAGTAGGTGGTAGATGCCCAGTCCTGCACTCACCGACAGCAGTGGCCCATCTTCAGCATGCATCGTGCAGATTGCTGCTGCCATGCTCCAGGATCATGTTTGGCTTTCAGATTGATCAGGCACATGAGACTCTCTTGGTGCAGTGCTCTGCATGCGCATTTGGTCTGTGTTCAGGAGCAGGTGCCAACTTGTCAGTGTTGCTGCAGGCGTATGGCATGCACTTTGCGGACGCGAACGGGCGGCCCTACATGAGCAGCGGGGGGCGCATCCCCAAGGGCGCGCCTGTTCTGGTGGGCAGCACAGAGGAGATTGAGGAGCTCCGGCCCAAGTCACCGCCACCTGGCGGCGACCGCAATCAGTCATAGGCTCAGTAAGGCGGCAGCAGGGTCGCCCTGCACTCGCCGGTCTGAACAATTACCGTTGGGTTGGACCATTTGAGGGCACGATTGTATCTATGAGCAGCACAGAAGACATTGGGGAGCTCTGGCCGAAAATTATTGCGGCATGGCAGTCATTGAAGTCAGTCGTAGGCTCAGTAGGTTGGCAACAAAGTCAGCCCTGCACTTGCCATTCTGGACAATTGCAGTGACATATGCGGCGAGACGGGCTTACTTAAGGGCGCTCATATGTTGGTGGGCAGGACAGATGCAGAGAAGAAGCTCTAGCCCAAGTTGCCTGTGGTTAATTGCCTTCAATCATAGCACCATCAAGGCTGTCAGCAGAGTTATGCAGGCAGCGGGAGGCACCCCCACAAGGGCACGCCCAGCCTAGTGAGCAGAATCGAGATATCTAGGATATCTAGGATATCCCGCCAAGGTTGTTATCATCTGGCGTCGGCTGTGACAGGCCATAGTACGATCAAGAGCGTACTGCACTTGCACTTACAGAGCTTTAGGCCGTCTCAAAGTGGGTTGTCTGTTGTTTGACCAGTCCTCAAGCCGTTCTGGGCTTTGCCAGGCAAGACTGTTGGGTGCATCCAGCATATCTTTCTATCAGCGGTTGCGAGACAGGCTGTCCAGGTTGGCAACATTGCTTGCCCTTACTGCTACAACATGCTCGGAGCTCCCATCATGGCTGAGCGCCTGGCTTTTTACGTTATAAGGATTCAGACAACCTCATGTGGCTATTCAAGTTGACATGACAAGCAACGTAGCACTTGATCCTAAAATTCTGCGTGACATACATTTTGCAAGCACAAGTAGGTATGTGTACTGGCCACACATGCCCAGGCACACAACGGGCTGTTAAGCGCTCAGAGGGCTCTTTTCAGTTGAGTTGGATATGGCCTTCAGCACCTTTCCCTCTCTTAACTGCACCGGACATCCACAGATAATCCAGGTAGCCACTTGCTTAAGCAAGCTTGCGTGATGTGTTGGTGATGACATTGTCCCTACTGGAGTCTAACCCTTCTGGAAGCTGTCACGCGCACTGCAGCACACCAAGGTCATGCACATGCCTGTCAGCATGACATACTTTGCAGACGTTGCATTGCAGACTCACGCGCATTGTGCACTATGATCATGGAAGCTCTGCCATGGCTCACACAGCTCTTCTGCAGCTGCCAGGGCATTGGTGCCCAGAAGCGCCAAAAGTGGCTGAAGCAGGCGGCTGTGCTTGGGATTGCAGCTGGCTGATTGCACTGGTGTAGCACTCTTGAGTGCCCAGACTTTCATTGATCGCTTGAACTCACATTGCTGGTATTGTTGCCATGCTGCACATCGGTGAGCGCTGATGTTGTCTCACTTTGCCTTTTCGGCAGCTGCAGCCATCTCAAGGAACTCCTTGGGGCTGGGCACGAGCTTCCTTGTTACAGTTTCAGTGACTGTTGACCGCATGCACTTGCAGCCAGAGGGATCATAGCTCTTGCGATGCTCGCAGCAGCTGCACTTGCATGGCTCAACATCGCACTTTGCTAAGATTGTAGGCCCATTCACCCGGTATATGGTGATGGCAAAAGCCTCGGCAATGCGTGACCAGCTGCCAGCAAGCAGCGGCTCTTTTGCACAGAGTGCTCTCAGCTTGGAGTGCAGTGTGCTCACAGCGCTGAGGGCGACCCTGTACTCACAGCACGCCAGAAGCTTTGGCATGCTGTAGAGGCTTGCACTCTTCATGGTGTCCATGAAGCTCTCAGGCTCCTGACCCTGCAGTCAAATCACAGGGTGAAGTTTCAAAGACTCTCCAGGAAACACAATTTCAGCAAACCACTGTTTGGACTGTATACAGTGTATGTGCAGTGGCCAGGGGGCTTTGTTCTGCAAAATTGTCAGCTTGATAGTGTCAGCACACTATTGGCATGGAGGCATTCCTGTAGGGCAATTCTACCACCCTGGTGTGTGAAACTATCAGCCACAGCGAGCTCAACTAGGCATGGTGCACACACCTGCAAGTAGGCTGGGATCTCTTCAGGAGGCTCTATGTGAATGCCAGCCCTTTTCGCAAGTTACTTGTCGCACATCTTGAGAAGATCCTGCGAGCGGATTGCAGCATGTTCAGCACCACCCTGGAGGCAAGGGAATATACATGAACATATATGATCAGGCCAATCTGAGATGAGCGCACCTCCCCGCCATACTTGTGGCTCAGTCGGGCAATTGACAAAGCTGACCCTTCGTCAATGTGCTCAGAAGCTCGAGAGGAGTATATGGCTGACAGAAAGCGGCTTGCCTCCTCCAGCAAGCATTCGCCGAAGGGCACTCTGACAACATTCTCGGCTGAAGCTTTGGCAAGAGGTCCTCCGGCCACCATCATGTCGGAAACCACTGACATGCAGCGCGCCAGGACTTGAGAATGCGCAGGCAGCTCAGAGCCGCCATCGAGCTTGAGCAGGACATCACAGCTTTCCAGCAGACCTTTCGGTCCCATGGCAAGATAAGGCTGACTTCCTCCCATCGTGACAGAAGCCACCGACATTCTCGACACTGCTTGTTCAAGGCTTTGCAAGTTCTGACGGTATGGAGAAACAGACGTCCCTTGGACGATCTCGCACGATCCTTGGACTAAATCCTCATCGACGATACAGCTCTCGGAACCCACACTCCGACATCCCATTTGGCATCCAGAGCTGCTGGACTATCTTGCGTAGCACAGACACCAGATAGCCATTTGTTCCTGCTAAAGCAGACAGCTATTTGAATGCGAGACCCAGGGACACCTTAGTGGTAACATATACAAATGATGATTACAGGCCATACACACCACATCTCGTGAGCTCAGCCCTTTGCGGGACGGCAGGATGCACCTGCAGCTTGCATTGCTACTGTGTAAATCTTACATGATGTCACAACGGTAGACGCTGTTGAATGTCCACAATGGTCTGGCTGCCGTGCTGTTGAAATGCAGCTGTAACACCTGCCTTGCATATGTGAGGTTGCTACAAAGCAGATTAGACTCAGAAGGTATCCTTAAGCTATTATGACTTTGCAAAGTGCTGGTGATGACATCTTCCCTACTGGGTTCAGTGAATCAGTGAAGCTCTCACCAGCACACCTAGGTCATGCATATCCTTTCCAAAAGTGAGTCACTGGCAGCATGACATCGTTTGCAAGACTGCATTGCAAGCTTGTGGAAGTCAGGCACCTTGATCATACAAGCTCCCCCATTGGTCTCACATTGCCAGGGCATTGAAGTTGCTACCCGACAGCGCCAAAAGTGGCTGAAGCAGGTGGCTATGCTTGGGCCTACTCCCTACTTAGAATACAATACAGCTTTATCAGCGTGTCGTCTTGCATCACTCTGTTGCTGCCTGGCTGTGCAGATGACAGCGCTCATGCTGTCCTACTTTGGCTTGTCAGCAGCTGCAGCCATTTCGAGGAACTCCTTTGGGCTGGGCATGATTTTCCTCGTCGTGTTGTCAGTACTGTAGAGAGTCGTGCACTTGCAGCAGGCGGCATCAGAGCCCCTGCGAAGCTTGCAGCACTGGCACGTACACGGCTCAATATCGCATATTGCTGAGATTCTTGAGCCATTTCCCCGGTAAATGGTAATGGCAAAAGCCTCGGCAATGCGTGCCAAGCTGCAAGCAAGCAGGGGCTCACTTGCATACAGCGCTCTCAGCTCAGAGTGGAGTGTGTCCACAGCACTGAGGGCACTGTTGTACTCACAGCACGCCAGAAGCTTTGGCATGCTGTAAAGGCTTGCACACTTTATGATGTCCACAAAGCTGTCAGGCTTCTGATCCTGCAGTCATACCAAAAGGTGAAGCTCTGGAGAGCTCTCATAACGCATATACAGTCTACACACCCCAGTATTGCGCCTGTCAGTGGCAAGAGGCTTTGTTGTATAGCACTGTCAACTTGATAGTGTCAACACGATGTCCGCTTGGAGGCAGTCTTGCAGTGCATTCCTGCTACTCTAGTGCATGAAGGCCTCAGCCAGAGCCAGCTCAAATCTGAGGGTGATGTTTACTAGAAGTCCTGATGTGAACTTGCTGACTTGAGCATGGCAAACTGTACACACCTGCAAGTAGGCTGGGATCTCTTCAGGAGGCTCTAGGTTAATGCCGGCTCTCTCTCCAAGGTAACTGTCGCACATCTTCAGAAACCTCTGCAGGACGATTTGCGACAGAGATTAGCACACACCCTGAGGCAAGGGAAGGGGCAAGTAAGCATGCATGTCTATGATCAGCCCATGTGAGATGAGCGCACCTCCTCACCATACTTGTGGCTCAGCCGGGCCATCGATAGGGCTGATCCTTCGTCAATGTACTCGAGAGCTTGCGAAGAGTATATGGCTGACAGGAAGCGGGTCGCCTCCTCCAGCGAGCACTCGTTGAAGGGCACGCTTACAACATTCTCGGCTGAAGCTTTAGACAAAGGACCTCCAGCGGCTACCATGCCAGAAAACACTGGCATGCAGCGTGCCAAGACCTGGGAGTGCACAGGCAGCTCCTTGCCATCATCAAGCTTCAGTAGGACATCACAGCTTTCTACCAGATCATCTGGTCCATCGGTCAGGTAAGGCTGACTGCCTTCCATCCTGCTAGGAGTAAGGGATTTCCACAGCTAGTATTTGCTGATCTCTGAGAGGCGTCTCAGTATTTGAAGGCAATGAATAAACCTTGGACTACTACTCATCGACTGCTCATCAGCTTCTCCTACATGTGATGCTGAGCTTTTATTTGATCTGCACCACTGCTGCATAAAGATTATTCGACGTGCCCACATCTTGCTTTGACATTTTGCTTGCCACAATTGCTTACAAACGTCCATAGAGGCCTTGCCTGAGCACTGTGCTTTAAGGCACACATGAAACAGCCGTTATTGGACATCTTCCGGCTGATGGTATCAACAACATTGTACTATATGCTGCTGATGACTTTGCACATTCACTTGATGATTATCGTCCTTGTGCACTGCCTAGCAGGCTCTGCTCTGATGTATCTTGCATTCCTTGCCACAGTGTGACACCCCTGTTGGATAACATGAGCCTTCAGACAGGCTCATGTAAAGAGCTTGAAGACCATCAGGCTGTTCACTCTTATTTATCAACACAGTTGCTGCCAGGCTTGATGGTGGATTTATGGCACTTGATCAAGCAGTAACCAATCTATTTCAACACATGCTGCCCGATTGTGTCTCACACACCCACAAAAGGGCCGCCGCCGGTCAGCAATTGCCATGGTAGTGCTGTCCAGAGGCACCAATATTTGCTGAAGCACCTGAGTAGCCATATATGCTCACTATGCAGCGCGATGTATTCTATGGTTTCACCATGATGGCCAGGCCTTGCAATGTGGAACATCCGCTGCTGCACTACTCTGAGGAACCCCCAGCCTTAGCCATCTTCATGAACTCCTTGGGGCTTGGCAGGAAGCTCTCTGCAGCCGCTGCGCTCCTTGCGACTACTGCCTGACTGCAGCTGCAAGCATGCTGTATGCCGCCAAATGTGTTTTCGCGGTGGCTGAGGCAGCAGACAAAGCAGGCGCAGCTGCATGGCTGTCTGTTGCCCTTCTTCGATTCCCCGGCGCTCATTGAGCCCTTCCAGGCCTTGCAAAAGCCCTCTGCAATGCGGTTCCAGCTGCAGACAAGCTGCGGCTCAGCTGCGCACTGCGCCCTCACGTCCGCGTGTGACGCTGTCAATGTGCTGAGGACAATGCTGTACTCACAGCACGCCAGGAGCTGTGACATGCCAAAGAGGCTGGCAGACTTCATGATGTGGAGGAAACTTTCGGGCTTCTGATTCTGCAGACCATACACAAGGTGAAGGTATGACGAGGAGTTCAAAGCGCCAAACATACTTCTGACCTTTACAAAGTGCCTCTGTTCTGTAACTCTGGCAACAGGAATGTCTATGCAGTGCTCCTTGTGGGTGAGTACCTAGTCTAAGGTAGGCTCACCTGCAAGTAGACTGGGAGTTTGTCAGCAGTTGCGCTGTTGATGCCAGCAGCCTCTGCAAGGGTATCATCGCACATTTGCACCATGTCCTGCAGGGCGTTAGGAAGTGTACTCAGCATCTGCTAGCATGAAATAAAGGAGATTCGACCAGTTGTCAGGATGAAACAATCACAGCAGCCTGGTGTGAATAGGTCACACCTCCATCGCATATTTGTGGCTCAGCTTTGCGATTGACAGAGCAGATCCGATATCAATGTACTTGCTGGCCTTGTACGAGTATACGGCTAACATGAAACGATTTGCCTCCTCCAGCGAGCAATCGCTGAAGGGCACGCTGATGACGTTCTCTACTGAAGCTTTGGAAAGAGGACCTCCGGCCACCACCATGCCAGAAAATACTGGCATGCAGCGCGCCAGGACTTGCGAATGCACAGGCAGCTCAGAGCCGCCATCCAGCTTGAGCAGGACATCACAGCTCTCCAGCAGATCTACCGGTCCCGTGGCGAGGTAAGGGTGATCGCCTCCCATCTTTCTAGGATTAAGGGACATTGCGTGAGCAGCACTGTGCAGAGCTCTGTGTCGATCTCTGGGAAGTACCTCACTTAAAGGCCTTGCATGAACCTTGGACTACTACTCATTGACTACTCATCAGCTTCTCCTCTGTCTGATACTGAGCTTTCAGTTGATTTACACATGAAACTGCCCGAGAGGAGCGTCTCGACCTGCCTTGGCCCAACATCTTGCTTCAACATCTTTGCTTGCCACAATCATTCAGACAAGCATTGCCTGAGCACTGTTCTCAGCAGTGGCTTCAAGGCACACAGAAGCCAGATGCTCTTAGACCGTCTTCCGGCTGTTGGTGTCAACAGGGTTGTGCTGCATGCTGCTTGTGACTTTGCACTGGAAAGTATATGCCACCAACCCCATTGGGCAGGCTCTGCTCTGACGTACATTGCTTTACCTACAGAAACCCCCCAGAAAATGCTTGTCTGCAGAAGGCCCATAATCGTTTCTCTGAACACATTTCAGACTGCTCTCTTTCATGGGTCAGTATGATCACCAGGTTCTCTGCCAGGCCTGATGGTGAAGCTATTGACGAAGCAGGCATCATGTTTAAATTTTCAACTGTGACAGAAGGGCCCTTGGTCAGCAGCTGCCATAAAGGTGCTGCCCATGAGCGCCGAAAGCATCTGGGCAGCTGCGCTCACCATGCAGCACTATGCAGCCAGCTGTACATGATGATATTCATGACCAGACCTTGGTGTGATGAAGCATGTCTTGCTGTGCTACTGGGTGCTCTTGTCACCCTCAGCCATCTTCCAGAACTCCTTGGGACTTGGAACAAAGCCTTCCGCAGCCTTCACTGTGTAACCGGCCGAAAGCAGGTGCAGTTGGCGTAAGCACTCAGCCTGATCTTTACTGCCAGGCAGCATTCGCACTTGCATGGCTCGCTGCGGCACGTTTGGCTTGCCGTAGGGGCTACTGCGCCTTGGAGAGCCTTGCAAAAGCCCTTTGCGATGCGAGCCCAGCTGCGAGCCAGCAGTTGCTCGGTCTCACACTGTGCTGTCAGGCCTCCGTGAGCTCCTGCTAAGGTGCTGAGGGCCACGTAGTGCTCGCAGCATGCCAGAAGCTTTGGCATGCCAAAGAGGCTTGCGCCCTTCATGATGTTCAGAAAGTCCTCGGGCTTCTGGTCCTGCAGTCCATAACACACGTGAAGCTCTGGAGAGGAGTCATGCTGCCATCAATGGACCTTCTGTCTTTGACAGGGTCACAGCAGGTGCATGTTTCTGCAATGTTGTCAATCTAAGAAGGGCAGGCCTGCTAGAGCAGCTGCAGCAGCAACACTGCTACATGGGTGTATACAAACCTAATTCACAGTGACTCAGCTCTACTCTAGTCTTTGAGCAGTGGCTGAGAGCGTATAGCATAGAGCACTGCATACCTTCAAATAAGCTGGAAAGTCATCAGGAACCCTGCTGTTGATGCCAGCACTCTCGCCAAGCACATCGTCACAAAGCTTCACCATGCCCTGCAGGAACAATTTCGATGTATCAGCAAGGTCTGAGGCAAGAGAAGAAGCACACGAGCGCTCACTGCATGGTATGTTACAGAGCACCCCGATATGAGATGACCGTACCTCAACACCATAGTTGTGGCTCAACCGTGCGATTGACAAGGCAGATCGATTGTCGATGTATTCGCTTGCGCTGAAAGAGTATATGGCTGACAGGAAGCGAGTAGCCTCCTCAGCTGAGCATTCGTTGAAGGGCACACTGACAACGTTCTCTGACGAAGCTTTGGACAGAGGCCCCCCGGCCACCATGCCGGAGAAGACTGACATGCAGCGCGCCAGGACTTGTGAGTTCACCGGCAGCTCTGTGCCGTCATCAAGTTTTAGCAGCACATCACAGCTTTCCAGCAGATCTACCGGTCCCGTGGCAAGGTAAGGCTGACCACTTCCCATATTTGGAGTAAGGGACTTCGCTGAAGAAATGCGAAGCCACAGAGTTGTGCTGAGTTCTGGTAGTTGTCTCACAAGAAGAAAGCCATGCAGCAACCTTGGAGTGCTACTCATCGACCACTCACCAGCTTCTTATATATGCGAAGCTGAGCACACTCACATCTGGTCTGCTGCTGTTAAAAGATGAAGGGCAGAGACAGGTTGATGGGCGCTGGTGCAGTGTCAAGGCTATCCGCTGAGCAGTGCTTGTAAACATTAGCCTCATGGCCTTATCAGATGCCATGACATGAAACCGCCTCCTCTGTGTATACATGGTGCATCTCAAGACTTCACTGAAGGCACGCTTGTTACGGTAAGCAGGCTGGTTGGTATGAAGAGCCATGCCTACAGCATTGTAATGCTTTGCTCTATCACACTACGATAGTACACAAGGCAGCTTAAGAGGCAGTTGCTTTAAAAGTCAATCATTGACATTCTAAAACAACATTGCATTGAATGCCAAAGGTATGTTGTCATGTGACCCTAGTGTTGGGCCACTGGCACCAGATTGCAAATGATGCCGTAATCCTCAACAATGCTCAGCTAACGCCGTACTGGAAGAATTGTCAGGATTAGGTTTCAGACTCTGAAACCTAATCCTAGTCGGACTCCTGCACGAAAATGGTAAATGTGCCGTCTCTAAGCAATCACAGCAAAGTGCAAACCGCTCTTGCGCTGCCGCTGGCAACGAGTACATATGCTGTACTTCACAGCGCCATTGCTGTGTCTTTCGTTGAGCTATGAGCAGCATGATGTTGCGCGGTGCAAACCCTCTCCGCACTTCGGCTACAACTGTTGATCGCTTGTAGGCTTGGAGGGTGAGGTAGCACTCGCAGCATGCCAGGAGCGGTGGCATGCCAAAGCGGGTTGCAAACTTTGAAATGTCCAAGAACACATCCTATCCCTGCACCTGCAATAGAATTCCACAATGAGTGCCAAGCAAACATCAGGCTGCAAGATCTTGACATGACGGCTGGCAGAGATGATACAGACAAATGCCGGCAGACACCTTAGTGCATGTGCCGCACCAATGCAGCAACAATCTCACTATCGCTAGAGTCCAGGTCTTTAAGATTGCATAAGTGCTGAAGCCCATGAAACCCAGAAATGTAGCTCCAACTGCAAGTTCCATCAAGTCCCAGGTATCCCGTCCTGAAGGCCGCCTAGTAGGTCACCCGAGACCACAGGTCACGGTGCCAGCAATGTACACTCCTATTCCCATGAAAGCTCTGGTGAAGCCCAAGAGCATTCATGCCTGCTCTTCTTCCATATGAGCAACAATCTTTCAAAATTTTTTCTCATATGGCCCTTGATGTGGCCATTTATGTTACAACCATTGTGCTTCATATCCACCTCAACCAAAACATGTTCTCGAGTAGCCTCGGACAAGCGATTCACCCCTCGGACAAGCGATTCACTCCTTCAGCAGTACCGTGAAGTGGCAGCTGCAACACATCTTCTTGCTTTCACTTCCATCTGCGCAAAACAATAGTTTTACTCAAAAGCAACACTGCAAAGATACAGGCGGTGGTGTTGTCTCTCTATCATATTCTGTCATTTACTCAGCGCCTTTTGCTAATTGACAACATCCTGTGATGTTGTTGTCTTCTGTGAAACACGCTCAGCCATAGCCATTTCAAGAAATTCCATGGGGCGTGGTACAAGCTGCGCCATTGTCTTTAGGGAAACAGTCTTCTTTGAGCAGCTGCAGCTTGTTTTCCCGAGGGTTTTGCAAATACGCTTGCAACACTCACAACCACATGGTGTCACATCACTATACTTATCCCTTTGTGTGCCATACATGCCGTGAATGGCGATGGCAAGCCCATCTCCTATACGGCCCCGGCTGCGATCAAGCAGCTCTTCGCGTGAGCACCTTGCTCCCAACTCTGTCTGCGTGGCTAGTCCCATGTGGGCCTCCTTGTAGGTGTCAACAGCAACGTAGTACTCGCAGCACGCCAGAACCTTGGGCATGCCAAATAGGGCCGCAGATGTCATGATGTTGATGAACTTATCAAAATCCTGGTCCTGCAACGCATTTGACAGGGTGACCTGCCATATCGGCAAAGCAAGCATACAGCCACCAGAAAGGGTTTGGGCCTAGCAGCTCCATACATGCTGTTTTGTATATCCACTAGGCACTCTCTGCTGATTGGCTAATGACGCGCCTAAGATTTGGGAGCATAAGCATGGCTTCAAGCCTTTGGAAGGTGGCGGAGAAGAATGGCAGTTTGTGATATCACAGGGATTTAGTATTCTAGACCAACCCACCTCAAGATAGCTTGGAAACTTCACAAAATTGTCGCTGTCGATGCCAGCAGTCCTGGCAAGGGCATTGTCGCACAGCCTCACCATGTGCTGCAAGCATCAGTGCAAGGATGCTTAGCTTCGGCCAGAATGATGAAGCAGGAGCAGCCCAACGTCACAGGATGAGCTCCCACTGCTAGTGAACGTACCTCTCCCCCATACTTGTGGCTCAGTCGTGCCCTTGACAGGGCTGACCGCTCGTCAATGTACTCACTAGCCTCGATAGAGTAAATGGCTGCCAGAAAGTGGCGTGCTTCCTCAAGAGAGCAGTCGCTGAAGGGCACGCGAACAACATTAGTCATCGAAGCCTTGGCCAGAGGACCTCCGGCCAGCATATCATCAAAGATTGGCATACAGCGTGCCAGAACTTGTATGTGCGCCGGCAATTCGGTGCCGTCATCGAGCTTGAGCAGGATGTCACAGCTCTCCAGCGGATTTCGCTGGCCTTTGGCGAAGTAGGGGTGACTGCTTCCCATCGTCGCAGAATTGAAAGAGACTCGTACAAAGACCCCTCTTGTGCAGCTCTTTGCACAGTAAGTATGTAAGGCATTTCTGGCAGGCCTCCGGTGGGCAGTCTATACCTTGGACTTCCGAAACCCAAGGACGAGACATCTTCCAGAAGCTGCTTGTTTCGAACTCCAATCTGCGACCAGAGAACTTCATCCTGCAGATCCATTGTTATGCTGAACACAGGCGCTAAGCTCTCAAAATATTTGCGAAGTGTGACATGTAGGCTGCCGATGACCGTCACCGAAATGGGTGCCGGTGACCGTGACGGCATCACGTTGAATGGTGACAATCTTGGTTCCGGTAGTATTCCATCGTCTCCCTGGTATCGTATGCCCAGTATGAAGCATGCCGTTAGTCGCGCTGCCAATGGACATTGCCACCGTGTGATGGACCTAAGGAGCCTCCATGTGTGTACAGCTTCCGATGAGACCAATCACTAAGTACTTGCAGAGGCTGTAAGGTCTACTTGGACCATGTAAAACTGAAAAATGTGACAATTACCGTTGTCTAAGACCACTTGTACCCGAGAAGTCCCCCATGCTTAGGATCGAGCTTTATAGCAACGTTGGAAGAACAAGTGGGTCACCCAGCACGGTAGCAGGTGTCTCCAATCAAGTCATGTGCAAGACGATGTGGTAAGCTGTGTAAGCGCACAATACTGTCACAAGCATCACTCTGTGATTTACTTGCCGAAATTCTGGCATCCCAGATTCAGACCTATACTCAGTCAACTTGGTTGAGGCGCCACTGGCAGTCATGCTCTTAAGCTTATGTGCATTTGCCAGGGTCATGGTACATGGGAAAGTACAAGTCCCGAGGATGCAGGTTACTCATTGTCCTGGCCGGACTTGAGCGGAAGCTGCCAGTAAAGCCACTGCAAGTGCACAAGCAATGTCACATGTGAGATGTCAGCTGTCACATGGTGTCATACCTTCTCGATAGTGATGCATGGGGAGACTAGCATCACGGCTCACCAAATCATGTCACCCCACCAGTAACAAAGCGTTTGAGCAGACAATTGCAACGGCTTATCAGACCAATAGATAAATCGGGCAGCAAGTCTGTGAAACGCCCTTGCACAGCCCTTGCACTCTGGTATGGCTCCTATTGAGCTACAAGATTATCGTTTGATGTGAGTGATAGATCTTGTGCCCTACCTGCAGCTATGAAGAAGCAATACATGGCCACAAGGCAGGTGTATGCCTGCGGCGATGATCGCCGGTATTCCTGCAAAGGACAGCAATGTCGTTGACAATACAGCACCTAGACAGTACACCGTCTGAGGCGCGACCCAAAAGCCGTTCAATTTCAAAGCATTTCCAGTTGCAGCAACAGAGGTTTATCCCCAGACTACAATCATTGCACACGCCCTAGGGGCAGGCCATACATCAGTGCTAATGCTTGGCTACAATTGTGATGACTCATCACGGTCGTGCAGGGAGCAGAATCACGGAGATGATGCAGGAGACCCTCAAATGATGTGCGCATCAGGTACACGCTGTAGTATGATGCAACCATATTGCAAAAGAGAGAGGATGTGGCGCACCCTGAAGAAGAGAATGCCCCAGAATGTGCTGACAATAGGGTTCGCCTGCACCATGTCAGAGGCAGCATAGCCTGCACTCCAAGGCACATGATGCTGTCAGCATGCTCTTCTCCTAATCTTCACACATTCCCATGCATCCTTACGACTGCTGATTGCCTATTGCTGGAGATGGATTGCAAAGTACACCAAGTGCTAGCTTGACCTCAGCATAGCAGCACTCTTGCCAAATTGACAGTGCTGAGAAATCTGTTAACTAAGGGCGCAGGCTATGTGTGCATGCTAGGATTGAGTCACAGCAGGACAGAGCAGACAATGAGAGCCTGGAATATCTGGCTGATTGCATAAAAAACTTCTGTCAGCAACAGACACAAGAGCTGAGAATATTACCTGCTGCCTGGCCGCCCAGGAACTGCAGAACATTGGCAATAGAGACCAGAACACCAGACGTGAAGCCAATCAAGCTCAGCCATGTACGATCCTGCATAGCATATCATATCACATCACACAGAAGCATGTTGCTGTGAACTAAAGCTCAAAGAGGTCAGCTCCATGCAGGAGCAGACAGCAGCAAAGGAGTTGTTGTGAAGGACGGAAGCTACATACAAGATGTAGCTGGCACAACTAGGAAGTAGACAATCTACCTTTGCCCAGGCTACCCAGTTTGACCGCGGCTGCCCTAGCGGAGGAAACCTCATCATGATCTGCGTGACAACAAGGGCAAGGAAAAAGTACATGACGCAGAACCAAAAGTACCCAGTGTACACCTGCACAGCGCAGCAGCGTCATGAACAGTCAGCAGTGAGCCCTCGCTAGACGAGAGCCTGCGCTGGACGAGAGCCTGCATCCTTGCCTGCTGCAGGTGTGGCTCTTGCATGTGTGCAGCCAATTCTTACCGTGTCAGTTCAGATTACATTCTGAGATCTCAAAATAATGTAATGTCAGGGCCTCACTGTGAGTGGCTTCACGCCAGGCGGAAGCAGGTGGAAGGTGTCATTGGTGGTGACATTAAACCCTGGAGAAAACAGCGCCCCAACAAGACCTGCAGCCACATTGATGTCAGGCAACCCTGGTAGTCTCAGGCTTCCTCACATCACCAGGCCAAGATCTTCACAGCAACTGCTACCGAGGTAGTCAGGAGGAGATAGATTGTACATATACAGTTACACCTAAGGTGGTCAAGCGGCACAGGAGAGAGAATGTAGCATCAATCAGAAGGATGCACCATTCAGTCCTTACACCGCCCTTCTTTGCAAGAGATACATGCATTCTGGCCATCGGGGAGAGAGCATGTGCCTGCAACAATGGCACTCCCGATGCCCCACATCAACATTACATGAAATGGGCGAAGATCTGATGTAACAAGGCTGCCTCCGCCGGGAGATTCTACTGTGTCATAGACAGGGAAAGACTGGCCGGGAGGATGCATGTACCTCCGACAATGGCGATCCCAATGCCCCACATGATGCGCGTGCGGCTGGTGGTGTGCACCGAGCGCATAGTGCTGTCCACGTCAGCCATCTCATACTTCTTCTCTGTCCTCTCATCTGCAGCCATGCGCCAGTATTGAGTCAAGGTCATGCTCCATCGTGGCCCCATGCAAGCATGCTGCATGACCATGCTGCGCCGCGGCACACTGTCTGAAGCATCATTACCGGGAAACGCCCTGTCTGACCCCAAGCAAGGAGCTGCATGAGCTTGCTGCGCCGGCCATGTTGCAATACGCAGTCTGGAGCGTCCTCAGCTTTGCCACAAAATGCACAAGAATCACACAGTGCACTAGCCAGCCTGGTGATGTTTCCTTTGTACTTACTGATAGGGCTTTGCAGAACTTGCGGAATTCTATACACCTTTCGCCATGTGATGAGAGCTTCTGCACAGAGTACGGCCAGGTTACTGAGGTCCACCTGGGAGAGTCGTCTGCTTCTCCGCATCCTTGTCCTTCAGCACGGGAGCTGTGCCATGCGCAGAGTCATTCAGGTTCTTTCCGCGGCCCTCCTCCAGACTCTTGTCAGCTGCGCGGGCACAGAGCAGCTCGTGCTTTGCTGAGAGTCTGTGCATGCGCCGGCATAGGACTGCCAGCCCTGATCCTGAAGCCTCTGAGAAAGCTTTGAGTTCTGATTTCTAACACATGACCAGAGTGACAGATCCCGACCATATACATCCGATCCATTTGCTCATGCATTACATGCTCATTAGTCTGTGGGTCAGGTGCTCTGCAGCAGACATTCTATGGCAGCCATCCAGCCTGCCCTGTCTCAGGAAATGTTCCCCACGAGGAGTATGTGTCTTATGCTACAAGCCACATTTATAGAACCAAACTTTACCTGCGCCATGCTCAAAGCCCACAACAGCGTTTCCCACTGCATGGCCGTGATGGGATGCGTCCAGCAGTCGCTTCCGCCTCCCCAGGTACTGCTCATTGAAGATGTGCGTTGAAGCCCCGGCAATGACTGCCATGGCAAAGCAGGCAACCCCAGGGAACAGGATAGTGGCCTTGTTGAGGCCCGAGTCTGCAAAGTAGTTGAGCACGGTGCCTGCAAAGGCAACGATAGCATGAGCGCAGGTACTGCTGGGCATGCCAGAAGCACCCGGATTAGTGCTTCTGGTTGGTTGTGGTGCTCAAGCACATGTTACTGGGAGCCTCCTCTGCTCAGACATTTCTGCAACTGCCCACACATCATGGCATAAGAGCCTGCGTCAGTACAGAGAGCCATCTGTCTCATCCTGATCATGCACTCCTGTAGCTACCCAAACACCAGAGCAGGAGAGCCTGCGACTGTACGGAAAACCCTCTGCACTTGTGTTGCGGATCCAGCTCATAGTACTCCTGAGAGAGGGAAGGGGACGTCGAGGCGCATCAAGGACGACAATGCAAGACGAGAACTCACTGTTACGAGTGAATAGTGTGAGATTGGACTGGATCACAAGTGCTGACACACTGGCCATCTACCAGCAGGCACATTGCAGCCTCCGCACGGTTTGTCAAATACCACACAAAGAATGCATACCCTACTTCTGCTCGTTCCCACAGTGTGAGATCTGGGCGCACCAAGGACGACAATGCAGGACGAGAACATGGGTACCGCAATGGTGACGCCTGCCAGCGCCAGCGCATACTGCTCTGCCAGGTTTCCAAAAAAGATACAGAAGCCCGACGCCATGGCAAAGCCTATGGAGGACCTCTTCTCCTACACAAAATGGCAGCACCATCAGCACGTTCATCCCTCCTATCTGCCAGATCAGGACACTGAGGCGAGTCGTCATGGCACGTCTGCAGGCTTGGCACCATAGTGCAACAAACATAGGCACAGCATGGCTGCAGCGCACTTTTTGCAGCCGATCAGGGACTGTCGGCTAAAGGATACTCAGGGTGCTTGCAAGGGACCCTTCAGTACACATTCATCACTAGGGAACAGGACCTGGGCAGCAGTGAGAAATGCAGGAATGGCTTACCGAGGAGTGCTGCAGCTGATAGAAGAAGTTCTCGCCATGCTCAGTGCCCCCGAGCTCGCCCAGAGTCAAACCACAGACAATTGAGACCAGCACGAACCCAATGCTGAAGTCCTGCGGGGCAACGTGCTGGGCTTCACGAACAAGCATCACTGGGTGATGAGATATTTTCAAGATGTAGTACATGTCTTGTGCAGACTCTACTTCAGCGTCTCTGCGCAAGGGCATTGTGAAGTAGGGCATCAGTATGCATGGCATGCTGGAGGTTTACCATATAGGTATGAACTGTGTGGCGGCCGCGGCGCTCTGCAAGATTCAGTAATGGTCCCTGAAAAACACGACGGCAGACCTCAGCACTTGGAGATCTCCAATATAATCTGATTATCCGTGTACCGGCGCGTGAGGGCATACCCATGTTCCGAGAAGGATGAGGGCGAAGACCAGTAGGACAATAGCGCCAGGTCTAGTATCCACAGTGATCATCTTGCTGCGTTAAGCCTTCGTGCTGCCTGATTTCTGCAGAGAGATGTCTTTATTCCGTGTCGATGTCGTACTCTCTCACGAGCCGCTGCAAAGAAGATTCCGGAGGCTGTGCCGTCTGTCCAGTGTCTTATGATATCATAAGTTTGTACCGTCACGTTCAGTCGGCAAAGGAAAGATTATGTAGCCGATGCTTGAGAAGCCGTAACTTTACAGGCGTATAGTACATAAGCAGCACCTACAAACCAGGGCTCTTGCTGCTATAGTAACGTGCATAAGAAGGCCGTCTCATCACGCTGAAATGGATAGATATGTCGCCAAGGGACTACACTGCAAACGAGGAGCCAGGGAAGTAGGCATGAACCCATGTGACATATTAGTCAGTATTATGTCACACTGTCCTTGCTTGGTATCCTCTTGGCTTAGCATGTAAGGACAGACTGGCATACGAGGCTGTTGGAAACAACACAACATACACCTGATGTTCATGCGGATCCGGTATATGCTCAGAATAACCACATCAAGGTAGGGACGTAGGGGGTCAAGGAGCAGCACAAACTTGCATGGTTGCGCCCAGCAGAGCAGCGCCCAGCGGGCTACATGAACGAAGAAAGGAGGTGTGGCTGTCCTGTGTGCCGAAACACCAGGAGACCCCTGCTCTGCCCCAATTGTGTCAACCGAGGATACCTCAACGACCTTGCTCTCAGAACAGCGCGCAGGCATAAGCAGAAGCTTCTCGAACGCTTCAACTGGGCCCTCGAAGCACAGGCGCGTAGATACCTTGCCCCTTGTCCATCTTCCCACAGGAGCAGCAGCTCAGAGTGTGGAGAACCTCTCCTCCTGCCCTCTCTGAGCTGCACTAGTCCTCATCTGCGGTGCTTGTGCGGTTGTCAGACATTTTGAGAAGGGTGAGCTGATGCTGCTGTCCGTCAAATGCTCTGTATTGCAGAGAAAGAAGGAGCTGCAGGCTACTCAGCAGCAGCAGCATGCAAAGCGCTGGGAGTCCCTCAGGAAGACGTCGGAGCGCGCTGCAGAGGCAGAGCAGGAGCTACGCAAGAGTGAGCAGCTGTGCTTATGCTCTTCAGTATCACCTGCAGCTTCAGGACCTTGTCGTAGCGGTCTCCTGGGATCATATCATTGTCAGACAGCCATCAAGGTTCTCTAATGTGGTGGCTGGACCGCATGTCCAGCACTTATGTGCCATAGGGTCTCACTTGCACATACAATCATGGTGTGTCGTCAGCTCACATGTTCCGGCTCATTGGTATCTGTACAAGTGTTTTTGTGTTATCTGACACGACCTTGACAATAGGCGCAACTGCCTGTACCTCCATAGCCTTTCTTGTCCAAACGCTAGAAGAAATTGGAGTGTGCTTGGAGATGAAGCGTTGGGGGAATAGGTAATGAGGCTTTTGCTGTGCAGCATTGGCGGAGGCCGATCAGATCAGGATATCCAACCGGCGGCGCACCCGCGCTCTTACAGAGGCTTCAGACCAGGTTGACTCACAATCCCACAGCTGCTCACAATCTCACAGCTGCTTACAACAGCCATTTTAAACTGCAGCATCGTGCCCTGATGGGCTGTGTATGTCTGGTATTACTATGTGAGAATGTGCTTCACACCTGATGTTTCATGCCCCTGCGTCTGAAGTTGCTGCAGCCATACAAGGTCAACCAGTTCACTCACAACTCTGGAACTAGGTCTGTTTGTGAACCACTGTTCATGCAGCTGGCAAGGAGGACTGATTATGAACCACTGTTTATGCAGCTGGCGAGGAGGAGGCTAGAGCAGCTGGTGCATGTGCTGCCGGAGAGCATCAAGCAGCGCAAGCTGCACCTGCACATCCTCCTGGAGCAGCTGAATCTGGCGCGGGGACACAGGTGCGTGATGCTCAACAGGAAGGATACGAGATTGTCATTGTATAGGTCTGGAAGTCACTGCGATAGGTCTTTCATGGTCTGAGCAATAGATTGCAGACGCTCTAAGAGGTGCTCTCAATGCGAAACAATCTCATAGGGTTGGCTGGATAGGCTATTTGGCACCCGTGGCAGATTTTGATGGCATTAGGATGCCTGCTGAATGTTTCCGCACTGCCGTCTCGCGCACTGAAGCACAGTGACTCCTGGATGAGCGGTTTCACATGTGCTCAGACTCGCAGGAGCAAATCGCAGGAGTCTGAGAGGATGAGACATGCAGGTTGGGTGCACTCCTGGAGGTGCTGCCGCTGCAGATCCCGGCGCTGCGGCACAGCAGCATGGACGCGCGGGGCAGCAGCGGGGCGCAGCACGGCGCAGCGCAGCGCAACGCGGGCGGCAGCGCCCAGCACCCGCTCAGCGGCAAGGGCCGCATACCCTACGTCAAGCTCTGCGGGCTGCGCCTGCCGGACACCCTGACTCCGGGAGTGGATGAACCGCATGAAGCGCAGGTAGATGCTCGCTGTGGCTGGGGCTGCTATTGGAAAGCTGCCATAATGAGATGGGGAACCCAGAGACCTATATTGGCAGCCAGAAGCTACTTGTGACACCTCACACATATTGCCATGATCGCAGGGACTGACATGATGCTAGGGTGACAACGCCATGCAGCACTGGGTGACCCCTGGTGCATATGCTGGTTGTGCAGCCAGTATGACTCACCTGGGGCTTGCCATTTTCATCTGGCAGGCTGAGAGTATCCGGAACATCCTGTCCTGATGCCTGCTGTTTACTGCTGCAGGAGACTGGCACGGTGCTAGGATATCTGACCCTCTTCCTGCGATTAGCGGCAGACTACTTGGGGGGACCCCTGCTGCATACCCTGGGCTTCCAGGCTAGCACAAGTGCCCTGTGGGTGCCCAAGTCCTTCTGGGACGCAGGGCCCCCCACAGATGCTGCCCGGCACCTGCTGCATGTGCAGCACGGGAACGCTCCTCCAGCAACGGGCACAACCGCAACGTGAGCCTGTATCCCACGCTAATGGAAGCATATGCAAGCAGAACTTCAACCTGAGAGGGCTTTTCCGGCTAGCAAACTATGAACAGGAATGAACAAGGAGCTCTACATACAATTAATCTTGCGCCATTGCTGACAATTTGCCGGAGCTTGGATTAAGAGCCCTTGACGGGTTGATGTGCCTCTGCAGAAGCAGCAGCAGTGCAATGCCGGGACTGGCAGTGATCACCCAGCATTGGGAGAATATCAAGTGAGGACCTCCCACAATCCCCATGCACTGACCAGACACACATCACACTCACTGAAATTGCCGCCCGCTTTGATCACAATAGATGCATGGCAGAGATGGCACGACTTCCAGCCATGCCGTTGTTTTATGGCATCAAAGGAAAGCAGCACATTTCAATGAGCGTATCCGTTTAAAGCTGCTAAATGTATCATGTGCTCACAGCGCAGCTCCAGCATGGTAGCTCTTGACATCTAATCTGCGCATGGCGCATTGCAGCAGATGCAGTCTGCCCAGAGGCATGTGTGGTCCAGGCAATCTGCGGCGGGAGGGAACGCCGCGATGGCAAGGCCCACGCGCAGGCAGAAGGAGGACCTCGCAATGGCGCTGCGGCTGCTGTCGCGGTCTGCGGCGGCGTTGGTGGCCCAGCAGCTGGGCCCGGCTGCCCAGCGGCTGCCCACTGACTGGAACCCCTTTGCTAGCCTGGCAGGTGAGTCAAAATCCTGCTCGCCACTTTGTGCAGGCACAGCAGCATCCGCGCCCACAGCCAGCATCATGTGGCCCTGTCTTTCAGAAACTCTTCGTGCACGACAAGCAACAAAACATAGTGACGTGCATGGATACGATGGCCGTGCGCTGCCGACGGTCAGCTCTTCCCTGCATGTTAGGGGCGCAGCGATATATGCTATACAGTGCGCACCTGCAGACTGCTGCTGTTGAAGCATGCAAGGACTCTCTTGAGCGCTGCGTGTGCGGGTGCAGTGGTGTGCATGCAGATGGTCGCCTCTGTGAGGCCGGACATGCAGCGCTCGCGCCTGACGAGCGGGCAGAACTCCGTGGCGGGCAGCATGCTGCTGCGGGCAGCCACCATGGGGCCCGGGCACTGCCTCAACGCGGAGGGTTTTCTGCCTGAGGGTGAGCCTCGGAGGCACACCCCTACTTTGATCAGCATTTCAGATGAAGCCACAACCCATGCTGCGGCTTAGCCATTCAACCTGTAGTTGACCAGGTCCCTGGACAGGTGCCTGAACGCCAAGGGTTTCCTGCCTGAGGGTGAGGCTCAGTAGCCCACTGAAATGGTGACCCGAGATACGCCACAGCCCATGCTGGGGCTCTTTCATAATACCTATGATTTGCCGGGCCTGGGCAGGTGCTGCGGCATGCCTGCGGGATGCCTCGACGCCTGCAGATGTCATCTGTGATGCTTGAGTATCTGTATCTCGGGACATCTCATGCTGTCTAGGCTCAGGGGTCTGTGCTGAGGTCGGCTGAAGTGATAACGGCCACCCATGAAGACCTGTGAACCCTATGCCTGCAAGGGGTGCTGAAGCGATAGATGTTGCACAGATGAGGACATGAAGGTGATGGGTCCCTGGGACAGAGTAAACCGGCCGCTGGTGTGGCTGGATCCTATCATGTGTTAGTGCTCTCTGCGCAAGAGCTTGCACCTATGCCTCTGAGTTCTATGCCAGCAGGAAGTGCTGATGCAATGATGCTGTGCAGACGAGGACATGGAGATGGTCGACGGCTGGGATATGATACAGCGGCCGCTGATCTGGCACGCGGGCGCGTCCGCCATGTCTGCAGCGCCCGGGGCCCAGCCCTTCCTGCCTCCGCCACCCTCCAGGTACATCCTTTCCTTAGTCGATGCAGCATGTGCACAAGGGGCCTCCTTCATGTCTGCTGTCTAGCACGCATGCGCAATCGCCATGTCTGCAGCGCCTGGATCCCAGCCCCTCCTGCCTTTGCCACCCTCTAGGTACACCCTGAAAAGTCTGCAGTGTCAGGCACCCATCCCTAGTTGGCGCTGCCTCCTTTCCAGTAAGAATCCTCTGCGTTGTTGCATGCTGTGAGATTCAGAGCTGGGGTAGGCCTAGTGACCTTAGACTGGGAGCGTGGTGTATGCTGCCTAGCAGAAGAGTCTGCCTTGTCTCGGCCCCCATCTTGCCTGCGAGAATGAGAAATTTATCCATACTGTACCCCACATGAGATGAGATGCCGTCCTGCGACAACATGAAGCTGCAATGTGCAGGCCTGGCGATGTACATAACTGGGAGCGGGCCATGTTCACTGACAGCAACAGCGCTTACCTTGTAACAGCGCCGGCCCTGGCTGCTGCAGCAGCGGCAGCTGCCGTCCTGCCCCCTGTTGCGCTGAGACAGCTGCTGTCACCCTTCAGCAGGCGCACGCATTGATTGCAGCTGCTCCTCTGCTCAGGGAGGTTGTATGTTTTGATCCAGCACCTACAGCTGCTCTACGTCAGGGTGGCAATAGTCTCTTCTGGCAGGTGCTGCAGCTGCCTCTCGCAGGTGTGTGCTATGGCACGCCATCTTTTCTAGCATGCACTCACAGCAGCAAGCTTTGCAAGACAGGTGAAGCGGGAAGGCAAGGGACTTGCAGTCCAGAGATATTGGGACTCTAAACAGCTGCAGCAGCGTAGACGGCCCTGATGAGCACACTTGCATGTCCAGCCAAGGCAACTGCCAAGGCGCTTGCAGTGCCTTGACCTGGTGTAAAACCATGAGCAGTCACTCTGCCATATGTATATCGCATGCAAGCAGGCATGCAGGCTCTGAATAATGGGGCTTCTCATGTACAGTATGAATAGTCAGGCAGCCCATTGGAAAATTTTGACATGGCTGCGGTTGACTTAATGTTGTGTACCAAGCGGCACGCCAGGTGTTGTATAAGTAATTCCCCAGATTGAGGTAGAACATGGAACTATAAAGCAGAGTCTGCTTAGCAGACTCAGTACCTGATTACCCTGCCTGTTGGGGGAGGTGTGATCCTCGTGCGAGATGCAAGATGCTTCAGTATTGGTAGCGGATGGTAAGCGGGAAGTACAGTGTCATCTCCTGTGGATGGAAGAGCAAGGGGCCTATATCTTGGAGCCTCTAAACGCGCTGCTTGCATTGTAAATCTTGAGGTATCAGTCAATACAATGCTACACAATCCATGACATATTGGTTAAGCCTCCAGCCATGCTGCAGTATTCCAATGCTGCAACTTTTACAGACTGTACCATTGATGTCTGAACCCTTGCAACTTGCTAAACAGCCTTCAAGGTCATGTGACTGGGTGACGGCTGCTGAGCCAGTGTACATTCTTTAGCCTGCTTCAGAAGCTCAGCGCGCAGTGCATCTTTGATGTGTATGTGCCCAGAAGTGTCCAGAGAGATCAGCCATGATGGTCACCCCTCACTTGCAGCCATAGGGTTTTTATGTCAAAGGGTGAGTGTGCTATTCTGCGACGATCTGTCAACCGACAGACTTTCATACGCAAACACGACAAGCAGTTGCTTGGTACAAAGAGAAAGGCGGTGATTGTGAGACATAGTCGACCCTGACGACGAGCAGCTTCACGCTGAATCAGCACATCAAGCAGTGACCGGTTTAAAGCTGGCAAGGAACACGGAGTTGCTGATGGTTTGCAACTTATCGCGCTCTGTCACGGTTCATGTGAAGTTATAAAGGGTGGTGGAATTGAAGGCTGTTCAATCATAATGCAACCCGGTAAGTCGCACGGGTATCCACTGCGCATGGCCCCAACTCGCCCACCGTTGTGCTACATGTGCATTCTTTGAGGCGTTCAAAGCTCTCAGGCTTCCACCGGTTCTACCTGATTTAATAGCAGGGTACAAGGGGACTATGGGCGACTTCATGTACATCCTAAAGTCCCTGGCGAGGGCATCTGTCTGGGTGGTGGCTATGTTGGGCCTACGTGAAATTGTAAACCTCACGGTCCGAGTGCTCGCGCCGTAAGTGTCCTCCCATCAGTACCATTAATGCCAAGGTGTGCTCCATAGTCGAATTCTCCAAAGGGCAGCGCACTTGCCATGTGTGCGATGCCCAGGTCCCCTCACTTCCTGCCTCTGCCATGTTCCGGGGGTATCCTTGAAAGGTTGCGGGGTCAGGCTCCCGTCCTCCATCCACGTATAACCAAGTGTGTTGGTATGCTCTGCAAAGTGCAGAGTTGTGCGGATCTGGGACGCAAACACTGGGAGAGGTGTGGTACTTGTTGGCAGCAACGAAGCTCACTTTCCTTAGTGCTTATCCCGCAGGCGGCAATTGAAAATCTCTCTATACTGTATACCACGTGAGATGAGCTGCTGGCTCGGCAATGTACACAACTAGGAGCGGGCCATGTTCACAGAGAACAACAGCGCCTACCGTAGGTGACCTTGTGACAGCGCCCGCCCTGGCTGCCGCAGCAGCTGCGGCCGCTGTCCTGCCGCCTGTCGCGCTGAGACAGTTGCTTTCCCGATTCAGCAAGCGCACACACTGACGGCCGCTGCAGCAACTGCACGTTAAGGTGGACAGGAGTCTGCGTTGGTAGCTGTTGCAGCTACCTCAGCTACATGCTTGCTGAGGCATGCCCACCCTGTCCAGCAGGCATTCACAGCGGCCAGCATTGGGCGACAGCCAGAGGAGAGGGCAAGGGATCCGCATTGTAGTGGTAGCAAGGCTAGACAGCTGTGCGTCGGCTCTTGCAAAAGCGCAAACTCTGTCGGATAGCCCTGATCCATGAGGCAACTCTTGCTTGGGTAGCTCAGCAGTCTTGTGGCAGAGCAGCAACATGACTACGAGTGAGGTAGCAGTGCGACGCTCTCGCATGCAACAGCTGAACCCGGGCTTTGTGAGGCAGCCTCCATTGCAAAGGTGGATTGCAAGGACGAGCTGACCGAACAGCTCTGCAGATGTCACAACTTTGATGTCCTCTGACAAGTGCTGCGCGTGGCACAGGTGGCTGACCAATTCAATGAACGGCAAATCATCCTGCAGGTGCGAATGTTTCTGACAGGATGTATGACGCTGTTGTGCTGGCTGGTGTAGCTCCACCATCTGAAGGTACGCGCTCAAAGCAGAAGCGTAGGTGCAAGGAGAGCTGGCCTGGTATGCACTCGTGCTGGCAGTCTGCTGGGGGTGTTCAGCCGGGCAACAGAGGTGAAGAGCGTGGTGAGATCTGCTGACCTTTACCAGAGCGATGATCAGGAGATACCTGGTGGAATGCATGCTACCTGCTGAACTGAGAGGCCTTGAATCAGAGTGCACCTGGACATACAAAGTCCCACATGGGGTGATGCCATGCAGGATTGATGAGCTGTTTGCTGACCGCGGTTGAGGAGCCACATGTCCGGATCCGGAGTAAAGCGCATGCAAGATGCTCTGAGCCAGTCAGGAGTCAAGCCTAGGCTTGCTAGTGCGCTAGTGGAGAATATGGCCTGTATTTAATACCTGGCTAGCAATACTGATGAAATGCAAGAAGTGGGCTGACAGTTGCCCAACATCACATCGGAACTTGTTGTCTACATGGCTCATACATGACTGGTGGTGATAATGGACCAGGTCATCTGCCATTTGAAGTGTGCTTGAAAATCTGTAAAATTTCGTTGGAAAAGCGATGGGTTTCTTCGATCCTGCCCCATAGTCACTCCTGACTCTCGGTTCAATCAAGCCCGTTTTATTGATAGGTAGGGCACCTCTTATATTAGCCCCGAGGCAGTAGGAATAAAGCGGGTCTGAGGTACTACCTAGGAGGGCACCAGGATCTTTCTCCAAAGTGGGGGTATGTGATATACTTGTGCAGCTGCGGTGCTTAGCTGCAACCAATGCTGAACGGCAGATAGGTGTCAAGATAAAGTGAAATACCGCCCTGCGTGTGCGCTCTGATAAGCCCAACCTGAAAGTCGTCATTGCTTCCTGTTCAATCGGGCTTCATGCTGTCGGCAGATATGACATCGAGGCTCAAGGTGGCAATAGATGGCATACAGATGCGTGTAGCAACAGTATTCCCTTGAAAGAGCTGCCTAACGAATGGCAAAGCTCTTGCTATGTAGGATCTTTACAAGAAAGGCTGATATGCCCCTTGAGGTCACAGTTATCCTAGATGTTGAGTGTGTAGCAAGCTCATGCACAACGCAGAAATGTGCAAGCAGAATGCTGCGGTGGTACAGATGCCAACCACAGTGTGTGTCATATTGACATATAGCAGTAGCACTCATTCTGTGTCACCCGCCAACCCTAGCTGCTGCTCCGGCTGTTGTGGCTCTGGACCTATGATGCTGTTCCTGATCAGGGCACCGAACAAGTCCCTCATATGAAATGACAAAGTGCTTACAACACTCGAACGGGCTTCCTATACTCAGCAAGCATTCACAATGCAGATCATGCAGGCTCCATCGATAGAATACGGTGACAACCTCCACAGTTGATGCTAGTCAGCGGCGAGTATTGTAGTGGGGCCGAAAATGCTTCTCATTGCCATCATTCGTCCACGCTTGGTACCACGGAATTGGCACACCGGCTCGCACAAGGCATTTAGGACATGCGTTGCAGCAGCACTTTTGCAGGTCGCTGGGCTGAAAACCGGCAGGCATTCCTACTGCCACTGTCCAAGTGTCTTCCTCTTCTCTCAAGATCTGTGAGAGCCTTGCCCTTGAACATGATGGCACGCTGGCAAGAAAGATCTTCAAGTGTTTTTCTGGGACTGGCTGAAGTACAGCACCCGATTGTAGATAAATATGCTTGAGCGAGGTCAATGGAGACCATGGATATGGGAACTTTGTCAGTTGCAATGTCCCTGCCGCAACAATCACAAGGCGCTCTAGCCTGAGGCTACAACCTATGACAGCCTCCAAGTTGCAGTGAACGTCTAGCTCAAGCACCTCCAGGCTTGGCAGCACACCCTGGCTGATGTCTAGTTGCAGCTTCCCCCATTCCCTGTAGTCCTCATCAAAAGCTTCTTTGCGCAGAGTCAGCCGCAATACCTTCAGGTTCTCCATGTGGGGTAGATTTGAGAGCTGCCAGTCGCTGTGCCCGTCTATCTTCCATGGAGATGTATGACGCGCAGATAGACTGGTGACTAGATGGCATACATGAGGTGACTGAGTCCAGAGACAAAACACATCATAGAACGCATGCAGACGACAGCCAGCCGGAAGAATCAGGCTACCAAAAGATCTGGTATTTGGCAGCGCAACATGTTGCAAGTGCGCACAAGCTGTCAAATTTATGGTTCCGGGCCAGAGACCTAACGTGTCTTGGGCAAATTGCAAGTACAGAGTCCTCAGGCCTTTCAGCGTGCTGATTGCTGGAAAGAGCAGCCCATGGTTCTGCGTGTTACCCTGCGTGCTAGGTGCTGCATCCAAATTCAGCATAAGGTGCTGTAGATTTGGCAGGAAACCTAGAGGCATATTCACTGTTTTGACCTGCAAGGTCAACACCGATGCGTGCCTGGCAAGAAGGCGCAGAAGGGTGCTCTCAATGCTGCTCTCGGTGAGAGTCACCTGGGCTCTTCCTATGAGATGCAGACAATGAAGCAAAGGCAGCGCTTCGCTAGCCGAGTTGAGCGGCTCAATCTGAGTTGCATCAAAGTTAACATCCTTCGCCAGGCGCCGAAGATTGAGACACAGAGAGTGGCAGGCAAGCCACCTGTCAAGCTGCATTTGCCGCATGCAGACGCGCCTCGGACCAAGGCCAAACATGCGCTTGCTGCGCACCTCTGCCGCCAGGAATCGCCATCTCATGGCGAAGGTTGCGCGGCTGAAGCCGCAAGCCATGGCCCATTCACTGGGATCCATTCCGTCCCTGATGGTAGACCAGACATCAGCCGGAAGGTCCATTGCCTGCGCATGCTATGGGAGGGTCAGCTCGAGCCACTCTGAGAGACCCGAGCCATCGTGGCATGTCTATCTTCCGAGGTGGGTTTGGCCAGGCGAAGAACTTGTTCAGGCTGTGCGCCACTCGGACTGCGCAGAGTCTGGAGCTTTTGCCTGACACAATGCTCTAGATTAGTCAAAGCTCAGGTGTTATAGGGTTAGCCACACAGGCGAGTGACCTTCTTGCCACAATCAACACATAAGCCTGCAGGGCGATGCGGCTCATGTCTCCTACACTTGCTGCCATTAGTATAAGTGTTGCATGACGTACCAAATGATGCGCGGTCAATGAAGTCAAGCCTTCAAGCCGGTTTCTGGCAATCCAGGCAGCGTAATTTTGCAGTCCCTTTAGACTCAGAAATGTGCCTGAAGACTTCACAAGGTCACCGGTGATATGATTACCTCCACGAGCGTTCCTGTCGATAGCTTAGGGTAAGATGATGGGCTAGAGACACCTCGTAATCGCTGGTTCCTTGGGGACCGCTTCCAAACTCACGGAAGCTGATGAGGTATCTGGCGCCACCGTGGCGCCAGTTGTTGGAAAAGACATCAAGTTCATCAGAATACTGTCAAATTCAGACATAGGCGCTACAATGGTTGTATAGCATCAGTGCTGAGCCAACAATAAGCTAATTTTTGTAGTCATCTGAGGCGGCCGCACAATGCTATTCACACACCAATCTATCCAGGGTGCAGCTTGTCCACAGGGTGCATCTTGTCCACAGGGTGCTTGCAGCTTGTCGTACATCGCTATGAAGTATGCACATTTAGTTGGTGAGACCCCTTTTTACCAGGTGCTGTTAAGCGCCCTCCACTGCTAGTGTTGACAGGCTTCACATAGTGTTGTTGTTCAAAGCCACCGATTGCCTAGCCAGCTATCAGGGTATGGGCACACCAGCTCGCATTCGGCACGAGGGACACGCGCCGCAAAAGCAATCTTGCAGACTGCCAGGTTGAAAGGTAGCAGGCTTCCTTGCTGTCCAAGAGCCTTGCTCCTCCTTGATAAACTTCAAAAGCCTCTTCCCTGCCCACTGGGCTCTTGTAGGAAAGTGCTCGAGCGCGGCCTTATAGCATGGCTGCAGTGGAGCGTCTGGACGAAGGTACATACTGTTGAGGGAGCGCGGTGAAGATTGGGGCCCATCACATCGCAAATCATACAGTCGCAAGGTCCCAGCTGCAAGCACTACAAGCGATTGCAATGCCAGGCGGGAATCTATGTAAAGTGTCATATTGCAGCTGACGTTCAGCTCAAGCACCCCCAGGAATTCTATTTGGCCTAAATATCAAATATTTCTCGGAACCATCAAACCCTTTCTTGTACACATCAACCTGCAAACGTGTCAAACTATGCATGCCGGGTTCAATCTCAAACGGCCATGAACCTGATCTATAAAATGACATGCCACGCCAAAACAGCCCGGTCATTAGCTGGCGGACGGAACCTGCTTTTTTGCCCAGAAAGCCAGGCTCACCAGTTGCATGCAAACAGCAACCATCCGGAAGGATCAGCTCACCATCGAGTCCAACACCTCGCAACGCAACATGTTGCAGATGCGCGCAAGCTGTCAAGTCCGCTTTGGCAATCTTGATAGTCTTGCAAACTTGAGATGGTTGTTGGTTGCCAACCTGTCTAGTGGATTGCACGTACAAAGTCCTCAAACCCTTCAGCATGCCAATTGCTGAAAACAACGACTCATGGGTCTGCATGATACCTTGCGGTGTGGGGTTTGCACCTAGATCTAGCGCCAAATGCTGCAATTTTGGCAGAAAGTCTAGAGGCATGTCCACTGTCTTGACTTGCAACGTCAACACTGATGCATGCCTGGCAACAAGCCGCAGAAGAATGCCCTCAATACTGCTCTCCGTAAAGGTGACATGATCTCTTCCTATGAGGTGCAGGCACCGCAGCAGTGGCAGAGTCTTGCTAGCAGAGCTCACTTCTTCAACTTGAAGTGCACTGAGTCCTGCAGCCTTGCTTAAACGCCAGAGATTGAGATGCAGAGAATGGCAGTCATGCCACCTGTTGAGCTGCAGCTGTCCCATGCAAATGTGCTTGTGACCGGCACACTCGCTACTCAGCTCTGCCACCAGAGTTTTCCATCGCATGGCGAAAGACTCACGGCTGTAGCCGCACGCCTTGGCCCATTCCTTGGGATACATCCTGTCCCTGATGGTGGACCAGACATCATCCGGAAGACCCACTGCCTGCGCTTGCAGTGTGAGGCCCTGAGGGTCAGGCTGAGTCCATCACGGCATGTCAATTTCTCGAACTTCGACCTGGCATGTGCCAGATCACGTTGTCCAGGTTGAGTCTCTCATGCACCATTTGAAACGCGCGCAGTCTGACATTTCGCATTGACACAATGCTCTGGACTACATAAAGCATCACCCAGCTGTTAGGTAGTACCTGCCTGTCGGAGGAAATGCCAAGTTGCGTTCCTACACACGTTCCCACAAGTTGTGGCATTCTGTTTGTTCGACTTCTATGTTAGAGGACCGGAGCTGTTGTGCGACTTACCACATTAGAGTGGTGCATCGTCGATGCAGTAGTCGTATTCTGGCAATCACTTTCGCAGTGTTTCTGGACCAAGCCGTGTGTCAAAAGACTTCACAAGATCACGAAGTCTCTCGTCTCCTCCACTAGTGCCCCCGAGGTGAGCAAAGTTGGCAACGACCCTGCGATTATCCGCTCCCGAAGGGACCGCTTCCAGGATCCTGGAAGCTGAACAGATATTACTGGCACCATGCGACCAGGATAAGGAGACTCCACTGTAGTTGTCGAGATAATACCTCTAGCATAACGGTGCTACACTGGATTGTGCGTCTGGTTGTGACGATAGAGACACAAGCCCATCATCGACCAGTCAGCCCGATCATCCTCAACTCCGGATGCGTTGTGACTTCTCAAAGAGCAATGACTCAGTGTAGAGCTGGCCAGGTAGACAGAGCGCTGCTAGAAGCTCCTGTAGGAGAGCTCGGGCATACAGGGATTGAGGATGGTTGGCAGCACATCACGCTTGACACAGGCTACTTGAGTGAGCATCAGCAAGAGTTGAACAGAACGGCAGTCAACAGTGTGCACATATGCGATGCAACGTCTCTCAATCCTTCTGCTGCTGTGCATCCTCCATATGCGGAGCTTCTGGCAAGATCAAAAGAAAGAATTAGTGATCCAGTACACTATGAGGACGTACTGCGATTCCCTCTCGACGCATGGTCAGTCTGGGAGAGCACGCACCCAAGAGCCTACAACGAACACAGCGAGGTATGTCCTTGCCCAGCTGATGTCTCTTGCGGTATGTGTGTTGCAATCAACAGCGCCGCTTGCTACTGGATGATATTTTGTGGGATCGATACAATGCAGGCCTACAGCCAGCCGTGTCAGTGCATGTGCTGACAGGCATACTGATGTAGGAGTTCAAAGAGAAGCTGAGGATCTTTAAGAGGAATGCCGAACTTCTCAGAGATAACTATGCGTCTCGTGGCGATGACCCAAAGCTGGTGTGCTCTCTGCAATCACTCTTCTGGCAAGTCTAGGTTGTTGTGCTTACTTCGCGTTGAGCCGGCGTGTTGGTCTTTCAAGTATCCGGACCTGAGTAGTTGCGCCTGCTTTCAAACATTGCAGCTTGCACGGAGTAGCTGTGAAATGCAAAGCCGCTATCCTATTATTACTATTACACTTTTAACGTCTAGGGAAAGCGATTTCTCGCTTGTGCTTGCAGTTTGGAGGAATGAACAACCTCACGGATGGATTCCCCTGGGATAAGTGGCTCCGTGCCAGTGGTACCTTGACTGGGCCATACACGGGAGGCGTTCCATTTAGTTGGCCACCACCATGAGGCAATGTGAGAGGGACGGGACGTGACACCTGCTCAGGATGCCTCTTTGGAGCTGAGAAATCACACAATCATCGAAGCTTAATTCTGAGAGGGGTGGTGTAAGAGTCCTCTATCTCTCAACAATGCAATGTTCTAACCGACAGCAGAGTCCTCCATGATGGGCGTGAGGGTTTTGTTTGCTTCACATCACTAATGGCAGCTATCAATACTCTTGAAGCAAGTCACAACATGACATGCACAGAAAAGTTTGGAGCAGTCATTTACCCTTCTGCTGTGAACACAGCCACTCTGAGGCGGTGAGATTGACAGCTTCATCAGGCTCCTAACACGTACTATTACGGTAATGGCATATGCACTCTTCTAGCGCCAACATGCATGTTCAATTACGCACACCCCATCATCAGTGTGTTGACCACCTCTGATATTGGGAATGGTCAACGCGCACTTGACAGCATGCTATTATAGGCAGCAAGGTTCAATCAAGCCTGTTATATTGATTGTTAGGGCGCCTCACATATCAGCCCAGAGGCAATGGGTCTGAGGTAATACCTAGTGGGGCTCCAGGATGTTCCTCTGAAGTGGATGTATGTGATGTAATTGTGCAGCTGCGGTGCTTACTTGCAACCAATCCTCACGCAGGGTATAGCACAACACAGTCCTGCGTGAGTGATCCATTCAGCCCCAACCTGAAAGCAATTATTGCTTCCTATTCAATTGGGCTTCATGCCGTTTATAGATACCACATCGAAGCTCAAACCTCCTCTTGGGTGGCAAAGAAAGGCCTACAGATGCTTCTGCAACAATGTTCCCTTGCAGAAGCTGCTGTGTAAGATCTTTACAAGAAAGGCTCTCATGCCCCTTGAGATCACCGTCGATCCTAGATGATCGTGTAGCAAGCTCATGCACAACGCGGAGCTGTGCAAGCAGAAAGATGCCGTACTTTGCAGGTGTGTCATATTGACGGAGCGCAATAGCCCTTATCTTGAGTAGCCGCGTGCGCTAACTGCTGCTCTAGCTGTGGTGCCAATGAAACGGCTCCTTATATTCAGCAAGCATTTACAATACGCTATAGGCAAGCCCTATCACTTGAATATGCCACAGCTGGTGCTAGTCAACAAGCCTTGTAGGAGCACTTCAGTGGGACCTCACATGCCTCTCAAAGCCATCATTCGTCCACGCCTGGTACGACGGAATTGGCACACCGCCTCGCACAAGGCATTCCGGACATGCGCTGCAGCAGCACCTTTGGAGATTGCCAGGCTGAAAATGGGCAGGCATTACAGCTGTCCAACTGTCTCCCTCCTCCCTCACAACTCCCCGGACCCCTCCCCTCAACCACTGCATCCTGATAAAAAGAGCCTTCAGGTATTGCCTGTGGTGTGGCTGAAGTGCAGCACCCGATTGAAGGTACACATGCTTTAGTGAGACCGATATACTCACATCGATATTGATGGTCCCTGCAGCAATGACTACAAGCCTCTCCAGTGCAGGGCTGGAACCTATGAGGACCACCATGTTGCAACGAACGTCTACCTCAAGCACCTCTAGGCTTGGTGTCATACTCTGGGTGATGTGCAGTAGCATATCCTTCCTTTCTTTGTACTCCTCATAGAAAGCTTCCTTGTGCAGGTTGAGCCGCAAGATCTTCAGGTCTTGCATGTAGGGTAGATTCTGGAGCAGCCAGTTGCGGGACCATCCTAACTTCCGGGATGACATCATGTTGGGACGCAGAGACAGATGGGTGACCGCAGCTTCTCCAGAAGGTCGTAGGGCTCACAAATAGCATGCAGACAACAGCCAGCTGGAAGGGCTAGCATACCACCGTACTTGAAGTCCTGCAGTACAACATGATGCAAGTGCTTGCAACCTGTCAGATCCTCAGAGCCGTCGCCTGTGGCACTCCAGCTACATGCGTTTGGGGCGGACTGCACATACAAAGTCCTCAGACCTTTTAACATGCTGATGGCTGAGAAGAGAGACCCATGGGTCTGCGTGTAATCCTGCCTAGCCGGAATTGTGTCTAGATCCAGCACCAAATGCTGCAGATTTGGCAACAAGTCTAGAGGCATGTCCACAGTCTTGACCTGCAGTGTCAACACCGATACATGCCTGGCGAGGAGGCGCACAAGCAGGCCCTCGATGGTGCTATCCCTTAGAGGGACCTGGCCTCTCCCTACGAGGTGCAAGCACTGCAACAGTGGCAATGCCTTGCTTGCCGAGTCCAGTCTCTGAATCTGAGCTGGATCAAGCCTGACATTCTCCCCCAGCTGCCATAAATTGAGATTCAGAGAGTGGCAGGCAGGCCACTGGTCGAGCTGCAGCTGCCCCATGCAGATGTGCCTGTGACTGGCATGCTTGCTGCACAGCTCTGCCACCAGAATTTTTAATCGCATGGCGAAAGACTCACGGCTGAAGCCACAGGCTATGGCCCATTCTGTGGGATTCACATCTTCCCTGACAATGCTCCAGACATCAGGTGGAAGGTCCGTTACCTGCGCATGCATTTGGAGGGTCAGCTCGAATCATTCTAAGGACCTTTACTTTGCCTCAGCGAGACCATCGCCACGGTGGCATGTCCATTTGCCGACTTGACATTTGCCGACTTGACAGTTGCCAGTGCCAGATGACGTTGTCCACATTCATTTGTCTCATGCGTCAATTGAATTGCGTACAACATGAATTCTTACTTTGAGATGGTGCTTAGGACACATTCAGCTCCTTTCAAAGACCCAGCTACTTGCCTGTCAAAGGAAAAGTCAAGTTGCACAGAACCACGTACAATGTTTCTCGGCAATTGGTGTGACAAAGCAGAAGCTGTTGCACGACGTACTACCTTGGAGTGGGGCAAGGTCGATGAAGAAGCCGATTTCTGGCAACCCATGTTCGGAACGGACAGGCTGTTGAAGGGTATCAGAATTTTCACAGTACCTCTGGCCCAAGCGGTGTGTCAGAAGACTTCACAAGTTCACGAGGTATCTTGTTCTCTTGAGAGAGTGCCCCTGAGGTTAGCATTGTTCAAAGTCGGCAGATCTCCGTAGGGACAGCTTCCAGGATCCTGGAAGCTGAACAGATATTACTGGTGACCAGGATTACTGTATTTGTCATTATAACTAGACGCTATATTTAGCAATACGGTGCAACACTGGATGGTGCGTCTGACTGTGACAATAGAAACAGATGCCCATCATCGACCAGTCAGCCCGATCATCTTATACTCCGGATCTGATGTGACTTCTCAAACGTCTTGAAGGAGCAATGACTCATTGTAGAGCTGGCCAGGTAGACAGAGCGCTGCTGGAAGCTCCAGCAGGAGAGCTCGGGTATACAGGGATTGAGGATGGTTGGCAGCACATCACGCTTGACACAGGCGACTTGAGTGAGCAGCAGCAAGAGTTGAACAGAACAGCGATCAATAGTGTGCACATATGCGATGCAACGTCTCCCGATCCTTCTGCACTTGTGAAGCTTCCATATGCTGAGCTTCTAGCACGATCAAAAGAAAGCGTCAGTGACCCAGTACACTATGAAGACTAACTGCGATTCCCTCTCGACGCTTGGAGAGTCTGGGAGAGCACGTACTCGAAGGAGTACAACGAACACAGCGAGGTTGGTCTTTGCCCATCTTATATCTCTGATGCTGTGTTTGCTGCAAACAGCGGCGTTGCTTGCTTGTCAATCTCACCGGATGTCCTGTGTGCGTGCTAGGATTGAGGTTCCAATCAGCTGTGTTTGTTTATGTAGGAGCTTGGAGAGAAGCTGAGGATCTTCAAGAGGAATGCTGAGATTCTCAAGGATGACTATGCGTCTCGTGGCGATGACCCAAAGCTGGTGTGCTCTTTAAAATCACTCTTTTTCAATCTTGTCTTGAGCAAGCATGGCGGCCCTTCAAGTATCTGAACCCGCGTAGTTGCGCCTTTGAGCTTGCCGCTTCCAAATATATCAGCTTGCACAAAGTAGCTGTATCAAAGCAGTGTTGTTGCCATCGTAGCATGTTCAATAGCCTGTTGTTGGCAATGATCTGACGTCTCTCGCATGTGCTTGCAGTTTGAAGGAATGAACAGATACACAGATGCAGTCCCTTGGGACGAGTGGCACAGTGGTACCATGGTTGGGCCATACACGGGAGGCGTTCCAAGAATTGGCCACCACCATGAGGCGGGGCGGTCAGAGAGGGATAGGAGATGACGCTTGCCCATGATGCTTCTAGTAGAGCATGTGTTCTCAATGATCAAAAATCAACTCTGAGAGGCGTTGTGCAAGTTTCTTTTGCCTCCCAATGGTGCAATTGTCTACCGAACAGCAGAGTCTTCTATGATTGGGTTCAACAGATGTTGTGCATCAGCGAGTGCTCGAGAAGCAAGTCACAAACCTGACATGCTACAAGAGGCTTGGGAGCAATTGTTCATCCTTCTGCCGTCACGGTGGTCGCAACCACTCTTAGGCGGCGAGATGTACAGCTTCAGAAAGCTTTTAACACGTATACAGTAGCTTATGCACTCTTCCAGCGCCAACATGCGTGTTCCATCATGCACATCCCATCATCAGTGTTGTGACCACCTCTATGTTGGTAGTAATCAACGCCCGCACTTGAAAGAAGACCTCACACGCTTTTCAGTGCCACCATCTGTCCATGCTTGTTTCCACGGAATAGGCACACCGGCTCGCGCAAGGCACTCGGGACATGCGCCGCAACAGCACTCTTGCAAATTGCCAGGTTGGAATCCGGCAGGCATAACAGCTCTCCAAGAACTTGGCTCCTCCCTGATAAACTCTAAAAGCCTCTTCCCTGCCCAATGGACACTCGTATCGAGGACTTTAAGGCGATCCCGATAATCTGGCTCGAGTGGAACTCCGGATTGAAGGTACATACGCTTGAGGGCCGCCAATGGAGCTGGGCGCCCTCCATATTGCATCTCATCTAGGTGCAAAAATCCTGCTGCAATTACTAGAAGCGATTGCAGCGGCAGGCTAGAATCTATGTGCAATGTAATGTTGCAATTGGTGTGCAACTCAAGTTCCTCCAGGTTGGGGTTAGTGTCTGGGATGATCATCAGCCTATCCTCGCCCACTTTACCATCACATACTCCCTCGAGCACGTTGACCCGCAGCTTTGTCAAATTCCGCATGCGGGGTGATACCTCCCACGGCCAATGACCTAGCGTCCAGCGGCACGATGTGCAATGCCACGAAAGCTCGGTTACTAGACGGCCAACCTGATGACCGAAGATGCGGAAATGGCCCGGATAGTTGAGATCACAAATTGCATGCAAAGAACACCCAGCCGGAAGGGCTAGCTTACATCTAGGTTCAACACCTTGTAGCACAACACGGTGCAAATGCACGCAAGCCGTCATATCCGCAGATCCGTCAATCATGATAACTTCGCTAGGACGGGGGAAATGCACATACAACGTTTTCAATCCCTTCAGCATGCTGATATCTGAGAAGACTGACCCATGAGTCTGCCTTTCACCAATCCACAAGGGGATTGCGTCCAGCTTCAGCACCAAATGTTGCAAATTTGGCAGGGGCTCCCAAGGCATTTTCATTGCGTGAACCTGCAAGGTCAATACCAAAGTATGCCTAGCAAGGAGGCGCACAAGCATGCCCTCTATGCTGCTTTCGGTGACAGTCACCTGGCTCCTACCTACAAGGTGCATGCAATGAAGCAATGGCAATTTCTGCTTGCCGAAGCTACTTTCTTACTCTGACTTGTACTGAGCCTTACAATATCCCCCAGCCGCCAGAGATTGAGATACAGAAAATGGCAGGTATGCCACTCATTCAGCTGCAGCTGCCCCAATCTGATGCGCCTGTGAATGGCACGCTTCGTGCATAGCTCTGCAACCAGAAATTTCCATTGCATGGCAAAAGACTCGCGGCTGAAACCGCAAGCCTTGACCCAATCAGTGGGAGGCGTTTTCTCCCTGACAATGCCACAGATATCCGCAGGAACGTCCATTGCCTGTGCATGCAGTTTGAGGGTCAACTTAAGGTATTCTGAGGCCTTCATCACGGCGGCATGTTTTTACGACTTGACATCCCGATGACATTGTCCACATTGATTGCGTCGTGTGTCAGCTGAGCTGCGCACGTTCTCAACCTCTCCTTGGCAAGATGCTCTGGACTGATTGAAGCTCCGTAACCAGAATGCATGCCTACTCGCCTATCGGAAAATTGCCAAGGTGCGCAGCACCATGCATAGTCCTACAAATTTTGGCAAACCCCTTTCTTGACATCACGACTAACACAGAAGCAGCTGTTGCGCGACATACCATTCTGGAATCCACGCAGTAGCTGGATTTGGGAACCCGTGTCGAGAGCGTCCAGGTCAGCACAAGTCTCTTGACCAAGCGATGTGTCAGAAGACTTCACAACACCACGAGGCATTTTTCGTTCCCCGTGTTCCAGAGCATTGTGTCATCTGGGAACACAGCAATAAGACACCGCAGATTCCCGGGGCACTTTTAATCTTGATGACGTTAGTGCCAGCTCGGCCGATTTGCTTCGAGTTCGCTATTCGCAGCCAAAGCATGCACACTGGCTGTCACGCAGGACACATTTTTATTGGTGACCCAGGTCCGGGGTGGCTGAGAATACCACAACTGCCATCAGTGCTTGGTGCGTGTCCGGGCGAAAATGTTCCTTGATAAGCATGGAATCAGACAGTAAAGTAGGACGACAATGGTCCTGAAATTGTCTTCTTGCTTGGCAAACCCTCATTATGCCACTGACGTGAAGCCTGCGTTCACGGGATGGCATATCCAGCCTTATGCCGTTTCGGAACTTCACGCAAGAAGGACACAAGTACGTGTTGGCGAGTGACGTAGCTCCACGCAGACGTTTATGCGCGTCAATCTCGGATAAGAATGGCTGCAATTGCAGACAGGCGTCATATGGCACCGCTGCTTCCCGCCTGAGGTGGCTGCCGTCAGCCGGCCGAGACGATGTCAGTGCTCCAAGGAGGACCTATGCCGCTTGGCTCATACTATGCGCGACTATCCTCTCTTTGAAGATTACGAGAATATTGGTGAGTATCTCTAAGCTTCTGTAAGTGTACTGAGATTGCAGTGGGCGCAAGGTTGACCATCACTGAAACACTCTGTGGTCCTTTAGCATGAGCTGGAGTTCTGCAACTCATCTGTCTACTGTGAGGACTGCCTCATACTACATATAGGAGTGCATGTTATGTGTCAGCGAGGTAATGCAAGTGTATGGCAAACTCGCCATGCTGCATCACTGAAACATCACCCATAGGACGTCTGTTGTGCCAAACCTTTGGAGGCTTTGGCTGTCTCGGAGGTCTGTCACTACGATACACATAATTCTGTCCAAAACGCTCTGCAGCCAGTGGGAACGCTGTAAGTTTCCAGCATTAGCTTCAGGTAATCTAGTAGAAGGGGCTCTGATGATGCAGGGTGTGCCACCTCTGAATGTAATCAACTTCAACATGTGCGAAGGCAACTTCTATGACGCTGCTAATCAGCCATGGTAAGGCATGCACTTGACCAGAATGTATTTACAAAGGTGTATCTTAATACCATTCCAACATGAGAGCAATATCGATGGCGTTGCGCTTCCTTCTGGCTGCAGCTCATCTTAAAACCACCTCGCCAATGTTGAGTTGGTACCACTCCTTTGTCATGCAGTGGGTGGCATGATGCTTCTAGTGCGAAGGCCTGCATACCAAAAGATAGATAGCATGCCCTCCCCTTGGAGGAGTACAACCTTACAAAAGTGGCTCTTCAGTCGTCCTCATATCTGTGGGACATGACATGCTCCTGTTGATGCAGGTACAGCAAGATGACTGCCAGCAGCGCCGGCGCTGGCTGCAGCAATGTGAGCACCACTACCATCACTGTGGGAACAGCCTGCTCGCCAATCACTGGCTCTACCATCTGTAGCGAGACCCAGCTGCTCCAGAAGATGCTCCAATGTAAGCACCTTTCTCACCCTCGCTGCCTTTGGGAGGTTGGTGGACACATCTTATGTTGCAGGAGACATACTCTCCTTGAGTCCTCCGTTTGCAGACCAACCCGGTTGTAGCAAAATAGCTGGTGTGAATTTTTGAGCCCTTGTGGGACAGCCAGACGCGCCAGCAGTGGCTCTTCACCTGTAAATGAATTTGTGCTTCATTGCTACGTTCATCCTTGCCGCATGCTTGGCTGGCATCTCAGATGTTTATAGGTGCAAGGAGATCATGCTTCCCATCATACTATAGGTATGCACGCATGCCATTGTGATGAAAAGCTCTATACATGAGGATCTCAGCTGTCACAGCTGCACAGAGAAATTTGAAGCCTTTGATGCCGCAGTTCAGGCGCTGGGCGCTGACTTGGGATACACAGGTAGAACATCATTAAGGCCACTCTGAGAACAGCCGTTTTGCCCGCTTGGACCAACGACGCCCCCAAGGGCTCCTGACCTGTGCCCAAGTGAAACTGCTGCACCCATGATGGGCGCTCAAAAGGTGCAGCTTGGGGGCGCCCTGTAAACAAGCACCGTTTGAACACCTTACAGCACCTTTGCACAACCCAGCACCCAGCGGTGGGTGCAAGGATGGGTGCACTGCAGATGCAGCCTACTAAGCCCCCATGTGCACCCATGCGCCCCTTCACTAACTTGCATGGGTGACTGATGGTGCACAGTAGGCGTTATTCCGCACGTCCACTATCTGCAGGGCGCAGCATGACTGCCGACATGCCCATGCCCATCCTTGCAGTGCAGGATGAGTTTCACAGCTCCTGCGTAGGGCGTCAGTCCCTGACATGAATAACAGCTGCCCTGCAGCATGCCGTTTTCGATGAGCAAGGGTCTCGTCCGGACAGAAGCGCGATCGTTTTGTGCTTTTAGAAGGCGGCCATTAACATTCATGGCTTCACCTGTAGTAAGACAGTGCGTCTGCTGAAAGCAGGATGAATCCGTCTAAAATAAAGCTCCCCGCATATACTGAACAGCATTCAAAGGCTCATATAGTGGCGAGATCTGGCTTTCCTCACCTATGGGTTTACTAAAGTAGGCACCAGTACCCGTCGCCGGAAGGTGCGTTCTGCAGGGCAATTGGCAACCTATACCCTTTCTAAAGTATACAGACTGAGTGAGCTTGCCCTGCAAACGATTGCAGCAGGGTGATGGAGAGAATAGAGAACAAGATGGTGCTGACTCCTCCCTAACAGGTCGACTTCCGTCTGGAGCAAGAAGCGAGTGGCCCCGGCCCTCAGCTGCATCCTTTGCACATTAGCAGCTGCTAGAGAGTCAAAGCTTGCTGATCTTGGTTTTGGACTGCTACAGGGGCGTTGCTGCCATGCCAAACAAGCAGGCTCACCCTGCAAGACAGCTGGGATGCCTTTCTAGCAGGACAAGGCATTTTTGCATGTGACCAGAAGCTTCAGCAAAGAGGATGCACAGCGATGTAAATCCCCTTTCCACACTGTCATGTCAACACCATGTGTTTTTTGACGTGACTGTGCATTGCTGTCCATGGTGGCTTGCACGTGTGTACTCAGCCACCAGGAGTCGTCCCCGTGCCCTTCAGCTGTAATGGCATAGCCGTCAGAGATCAAGGCAGCCACATCCACTTCCCTGTGTCACCTATACGGTGCATGACGACATGCATGGCCCATTGGCTGACATGATCTCAGCTCACCTGCAGGATTCTTTCACCTGACATCAGGGGACGGGACTTGGCAAGCAAAAGCCAACTTGGACGTGGTTGCCTGCCCTGGCCCCGGCTGATCTGACTCTTCCAGCCAGACGTGACCCTCTACAGAAGGTCAAGGCCAGTCAATGGGCCAGGGCTTACTGATGGCGCTATCACAGCTGGCCATAGGTAATGCTGATTTTGTGTGAAGATATCCAAGCATTTAACAGCCTGTCATCTTCTTAAGTGCATGCGAGAGTGCACCTGGACTGTAGCTGTTTGGTGTCCAGCATCTTGGGGCATACTCCTGTCTGCACTGAATCTCCGCCTACCCCACACTGTGACCTATTCCCTTCACTATGACGCTATCAGGAATCATGCCTTTGCATGTGATCAGGGTGAATAAGCATCATGCCAGCCCGCATGAAAACCAATGGCTGCGCTGCTGCAGGGTTAGGCCTCCCCAGGTAGCACACTCTGGAGACGGTCAGCAGGGACATCCTTCATGGCATGCAGTGAGAGCGGTGCGCTGGGCAAGCTCTGCAGGTACATCTGTCTCGCAATTGCACTGTGAGAGGGTCAGCAGACGACGTGGGCTGATGCAAGATGTCATTCGTTGCTCTGCGCTAAAGTCAATCCCTTGCTGGGGTGTCTTGTAGCCTGTTTGGCACATCTTATGCCCAAAGAGCTCCAGCATACAAGGAATGCCAGGTCTATTCTTGTCTGTACTGCCTCCAACATCCATTGAGCATAGGATTCAATGCTCCTTTTACGGCCAGGCTTTTGCGGCTTCTTGCAGGTTAGCTAACAGCGTGTCAGAAGCAGCTTCAAGCTGCAGAGGCTATTGGAGCTGATGGCAAGGTAAGGTTGCCCTCATGTGCAACCGCTTGCAGAGATCAACGGCTCAAGAGGAGATGCTGTCACCATTAGCAGAAGCAGGTCTCACGTGCTTGACAAGGAGAGACGCATTGGGAGTGTCAGTATGCATGGAGCTGACATGCATCAGTCTGTGTGCCCTTGCCGGGTCCAGCATCAAAGTGATGCTTATGAAGGTCTACGCTATGTCACTGCACATGCATGTTGACATAGGAGCAGCAATACTTGCAGTGCCAATTTTTGCATGCAAGGCAGTGGAGTGCTTCCACCAATGCATCAGCCTGATGCGTCTGGTTGTGTTTCAGCCCAGGGAGAGTCCCTGCTGCACCCTTCCGCGCTGATGAGATGCTGTGTTGCACAGGGTTGAGGTATTGGAGCAGCTGCCTCTGGAGCAGCTCGTGTGTCTTGCGCTGAGCAGCAGCGTGACGCAGCTGCTGCTGGCAGAGCAGCCAGATATCACAGAATCAAGGTGCTTAACAGGTGTACTACCCAGCGCGGCTTCCTGGCTCTCTGAGCTGCGTAGTGTGCATGGCATGCAAGCCATTTGCACTTCTGTCTAATAGCCTGTAGAATGAAGCATGCCAGCTCGGGACACGCAGCACTTTTCTGCTAAAGCATGTCTGCATCGCAGAAAAGATCAGAAAGAGCAGAAGAGGCGGCTATGCTGGACGAGGGCGGCACACACCTTGCAGGGTGATTGGCTGATGACTGGAAGGCATGCCGGCACCTGGAGGTGTGAACTCTTGTCTCCTTGCTGCTCATGTAGAGACCATACGCTGAAGGCGCCTTTTTGCTTCACTCCTGGGCCAAGGGTGACCCTGCAGATGAGATTGCCAGCCAGGGGCAGGCCCTGAAGCTCATGTCAGAACACTCAGAGCGCAACACCAATGTCACACAACGCCATCCACGTCTGCAACAATGCTGCCGCGGATGAAGTCATCGAATAGTGCAGCAGCAAGCAGGGTATCGAGCAGCAGGGATGTGAATATTTACTTCACTGAGTACATCCACAGAGCTGTGTACATCATGACAGTGGCATCTGCTGCGCAGATCATCAGAGCCTCAGTGCAATGGCTTTAGAGCTTGCAAGCTGCAGCTGTGCCCAGCACCGTCACTCTCAGCATACTTGAACGCGCACTCGTGCAGCTCAATGCACAGATGCGCATCAGCAGCCTGCAGCGCCCCAAGGACACCAATACTTGCCTTTCCTCCAGAGCTCAGTTTGAGGGGGTCCATGTCCAGCTGGAGATCTGCAACTTCAGAGGTGCTGTGGCAAATCACCCCTCACAAAGTGATATGATTGCGGCATGGAGGAGTATAGCACTTAAGTATCAGCAGCTGCAGCGGTTGCTGAGTGCGCAAAGGGCACCTTATAGTGCCCATGTAAGAGGTGGCAGACCCTACAGTGCCCCAGAGTGCACCCAGCACGGTGCAGCACCAATTGTGGACCCATGGCCTGTTTTAGTGCACCCACAAGTGCACCTAACCTGCGCCCATCTGCTGCATTCAGCCCCCAAAGGGCGCCCAGGCAATATCAGAGACTGCACCCATCACTGCACAAAGTGCCCCCATGCACCGCCCTTCTCTGTCCTGCTTGCACCTTCGTCGAACCAATCATGTCACAATCGGGAACAAGGTGCTCTCCGGGCGCGCCGTTGGTGCAAATATCGATGCAGGTGGGAAAGGGCCCATCGCCTGCCCATCACGTGCCTAACGCCTGCCCAGGCTGCCCCCACCATCGAAACGCAGCGCCTATCGCGGGTATTTGCATGGGCGTTGGGTGGCCGATTGGTGCACATTTACAGGGCGTGGGCGTCAGTGGGCAAACAAGCCGTTCTCAGAGTGAGGGCTTGCGCATCCAACTTGTGCGACAGAGTGCAAATGCTATCATGATGCCACTGGCATGCCATGCCATTCTGAGCCACACGCACCTCTGCTGCACCAGATGCTTTCTGCCTTTTCTGAAATGTGCTTACTAAGGTGGCTTAGCCCATATATGCCTCACGGGCCATTCTGATACCAACTCAGGACTTCTGCCTCCTCTGCAAGGCTCCTAGTGGTGACTTCTGGTGTGCCGTAGGTCTCAATCTTGGCACCCTGGGGCATACAAACACAACCTATGCAGTAAGCTGCTCCTCGATACTTCACCTTTTGCCATGGACTGTCATCACAGCATGCAGCCAGCACTGTTTGGTGTACCGAGTGCCCAGCACTGTTTGGTCCACAGCCACAGATGCGAAAGCAAGCACAATGCATGTGTTGAAGGGCCTTGGGAATTGACATGCAAGGACTGCCCTGCCTCGTTACCATCTTGCATGCGTTTCTCTGCATTCCTGCATGCACTTCAGGCGCACCTTGCTGTGAGCTCGGTGGACCGTGTTGTGCAGAGTATTCACCAATTTTGCGCGCATGCAGATCACATTGTACTTTGCGGACTTCAATGCGACAGCTGTGGGGGAGCGCATCTTTGACATTGAGATAAATGGGCAGATCGTTGCCAGCGATGTGGACGTGTTTGCGCTCGGCAAAGGCGACTACTCTGCTGTGTCTATTGCTGTGCCAGATTTCTACTCGGGCACAAGCTCGACTTTTGACATCCTACTCCCCACAATGGTGGGTAACACTCCGCCAAAGGCATGTCTGTTATTTGGTTGCGCGAGTGCCTGAAATGCCTAAGGCAGTTGCAACATCTCTGCTGCGGCATAGGTGAATGAAACAGCACTCCACTGCAGAAATTCACACACTCTGAGCTAGCCTGCTTGCACTCATGGTTGCTATTCTGAGTGCGCTCTTGTGCACTGATGTGCTGAGTCCAGGCCTGGGAATGTCAATGACCGAGGTTGTTGTAACTTCCACTACTCTTAAGTCAACTTCAAGTGTTGAATAGAGCCTCTTAGAGTACATGGCTGCTGGAAATGTTTTGTTAGGGGATGGTCAGCGGTCTGATGACAAGTACTGCAGGAGGGATGCTTAGCGATTACAAAAGGGGACTGGTTGCAGGCACCTATGCTAGAGTGCCATGCAAAGGGACGCAGCGTCCTTTATATTTGGGGAGTCCTGTGCCTGATCAGGCACAGCGTCGCTGGCTCTTAATGTTGCCTGCATGTGCTTGCAGGCAGGCACAGCCAACATCTTGAACAGGATCAGCTTCCAGCTTGCAACCAGCACGAATGCGACGCTAACGCCCTCAACTGCCACCTGGGGCGACATTGTGCTGCTGGAGATCTTTTGCGACTCCCTCAACCCCAGCTTGGGGAACCTGACAGGAAACTACAGTGCTTACATTATCGGGGGCGACATTTCTGCTGAGACAACAGTCAACGTGACTGGTGGTAAGCAAAACTCCCTACTTCATCACATGTGAGAACTCTCTTCTGCAGACTCTGATCTGTATGTATTGGGGCGTCATGTACATGGTTGAGCAAATCTCTGGTCAGCCATCAAGTATCCCATCTGACACGTCTGGCATTGCCATAGCTGCCAAATTGCGCCTGGGGGCTGGCGCGGCAAGTTTGTCATCCCCGCTTGCAGGTGCTGGAGGCTCTCTTGCGCAGGCGTATGGCAGTTACTTGCTCAACACATCCCTGCTCACAATCTGCGATGGAGGCGCAGCCACCGGTGTGGTGTCTTTCGATGACCCAAATGAGCTTTACGGCAACTCAATAACAACAGTCGCAATCACACTGTCTCCAGGATGCTCGGTAAGCGCCCTTCAGCGCATGGCACTTCTAACATGTACGTATACTTGAGACTTTACCGGTGTTTGCCGTTGTCTTAAGAGCTCGTAGCAGCATATCGCCGCAAAGTGAGCATCTCACCCCTGAATAAAGAGATTCACCCTTTTCAACAAGTCTGGTAGTTGTATGATGAGACATGTGATCTTGCCTTGTACCGTCTTGCATTTTTGTGTGCGCAACCTTACACTGTGCTATGCTGCTCTGCATAACAGGGGAAGCAAATAAAACCAGCCGTCGCACCTATGGCATGTCTGCTGCTGATGGCGTGTCTATTGCAGACCACTACAACAGCACCCGTCACAACATATGCGCCGCCCACTTCTACAGCAACGCCACCCATTACAACATTTGCGCCACCCTCAACAACGAGGGCACCAGTGACATCAGGTACCCCAGTTCCTTCGACCTCCCTTGTTCCCACCACTACAGTCGCGTCAAAAACGCCTTCAGCCCCCCCGGGCACAACAGCTGTGCCGACCCCCACCATGCTGCCCGCTCCAACCACCTCGGCCGCCCCGGGATCCACCCTTGTACCCACAACTACAGCCCTGTCGTACGATGTGACCATGCAAATGACGGTCTACCCTGACCCGGCAATGGCTAGAGGCCAGACAACAGTCAGCGGGGAGGCCACGTCTGATGACGGCGACCTTCCCATCGGCAATGTAGCTATCATGGTAAGCGCTCTTCTGATACTCAATATATACCTGCTAGGGTACTTAGTAAGCTGGATGCTGATACATGCTGATTGCTGTAAGGCTGACAAAAAACGGCTTTGCTCATAGCGAAATGCGATTAGGGCGAGCGGTCATGGCTTGACCATGAACGTCAATTGCATGTATTTACTAGTCTAGCTCTTACTTCATACGCCAATGATGCAAAATCATGTTGCGATCACGCTAGCATCTATAGACAACCTTGATATTGTGGCACACTAAATGCAGCTCGACGGCTCTGTGATAGGCGCGACTCCACTCGTGCCCGTCACCAGCACATCCCCTCTGGCTCATGTCGTTAAGACTGGCGAGGACAACGCACCCGCTGTGCCCGGTCAGCCCAATGCGTTGTCGCAGCATGCTTTCAGCTTTGCAAGTGTTGGACGCTCGCTGTTCTCCTTCACATTTTCAGCACCCTCTGCTCTTGGGGTACACACAGTTGCAGCTGTAGTTTTGATTGGTGGCACATCTACGCCAATCTACGCCCCTGTGGTGAGTCACTTCCTCGTCCTACTTAAAGGATTCAGCATATCATCATCATGACGTGCTTGCCCTAAACTTAATCCTATATTCACAATGCTATCATCGTGATGCAAGCGCTCTCATACTACGAAGCACTCTCTGACGTCTAATCGCTCACTATATTACAGATTGACATCACATGATACAGTATTTGGGCTTTCATGTCCTTACAAGCGCAAGTGAAGCATGGCAGGGCCAAGATATTGTTAATATGCATGACGTCATGGCAGCCCGCCCTCACAATGTTCTCAGATCTGAAGCCAAAGGAAACACCTGGCAAGGAATTATTCAAGACGAGTTGTCTTGCTGTGTGAATGGTGAACTTCACAGTGGCTCCTTTAGCTAACATGACCTTGACCTTTGACGGAGGCCAGACTACCGGCGTTATTGGGCCCGCTCACCACTGCAAGGCGCTGCTCAAGGCCATTGCCAATGTCAAGGGCTCTTCAGATGCCACCAACATCCCTACGGGCAACGTGACCTTGGCTATCACCGATGCTGCTCCGTCTTTTGTCCCGGCCCACCTCTCCATTAATAAGGTGTGTTCCTGCTTGATGCAATGCGTTCGTCAAGGTTGGTAGGGACAACAATCTTGAGTACGCACATCCAACGTGGTGCCATCCAATGTGCTCACCAGTTCCAATCTCCGTGCAGGTGCTTCCCCCGGATGGCAAGGCCATCTTTTTCATAAATCCTGATGCGGCTGCCGCAATGCTCAACGTGTTGAGGGATTTTACTCCCGGTGGGCATGCCACCATAGGCAAGCTGCCACCTGGCGCATACAACATGAGTGCAATGTACAGTGGTGATGGCATCCACCCTCCTGCAACAGCTGTTGCAAAGTTGTTGGTCTCTCCGGCCTGCGTCCTTACAATCATCGTGTTATCTTGAGCCTATGAGCTTCAATTATCTATAGATGCACAATGCTGGCAGAGATCCTCATATAAACACCGTTTTACATGTCCAATGGAGTGGTCTGGATTGCCACATGCGTGTTGGTCAACGCTAAATCCACCTTAAGAGCATCGGCAAAAGGACAGATTGACATGCATTGTATAGGCGTTCATTGCCCCTCATTCTTATGCGGTAACAACGTACGGCATGAGGCATGCAAGAGGTGTTTGCCAATGACTGCATCATGGGCAATTCCTCACTCAGTGTTTAAATGTAAATAGTTGCGTTGCATCCTTACATTTCGATCCCTTGTTTTCTATTATTAACCCCCTACTAGCAAATCTCCCAGCAAGCCAGAGCTTTGCCATGACACTTTGAGAAACTCATGTCACACTGATTGCGTATTACAGAGCTTGATACAACATGCATACGGTATCGTAGAAACACAACACATGCTCTCCAAAGACTACAGGCATGCAACCAATAACTTTGAGAACTCGCTCACCACAAGTCCAGCTTCATGCGTGCAAGCTCTGTTGTTTATAATACATGCTGACCATCTCTACACCAAGTGCTAGTCAGCACGCGAGGCCTTACATTCTCGAAGCCATCACTTGTCCATGCTTTGGCGTAAGGGATCAATACACTGGCTCGCACAAGGCACTCAGGACATGCGTTGCAGCAACACTCTTGCAAGCTGCGAGGGTGGAAATTGGCAGGCATTCTTGCTGTCCAATTATCCTGCTCCTTTCTCACATAGTCTAGGAGCCTCGTCCCAGCCCAATGCACTTCTGCAATACTACCAAACACCTTGCGGCTTCTGAGGAATTCTCCGCGCCATGGCGGAAACGGAGCACCTGACTGAAGGTACATAAACTTAAGTGTAGTCAAAGGTGTTGAGAGTCGTTGACTTGGCTCCTCAACTAGACTCAACGTCCCTCTTGCGATGACTACAAGCATCTGCAGCTCGAGGCTCAAATCTATGAAGAATTTGCCCAATATGCATAATCTAAAGCAGGTGCGGCTCCATCTACACCGGGAAGCCTTTGACGCGAGATACCGGGAAAGAGGACAGCTAGAGATGCTCATCAGCCAAAAACAAATGCCGAAGTTGGAGGTGCTTGAGCTAGAAGTCCACTGTAATCTCAAGGCTGGAGCAGCGAGTAGACCGTTGGACCCTGTGACAGTGGCCCTTGTCTAGTCTCCACTGTGCTGTATGTCGCACGGATACGCCGGTGACGAGACGGGCAGTTTGCCATTTAATGTGGTACAAACTCTGACTCTGATAGCCAGGCTGTGTGATTGCATGCAAAAGGCACCCATCCGGAAGGGCTAGGTCACCCATCAGCTCAACATTCCGCATCGCAACATGTTGTAAGCGCTTGCAAGCTGTCATGCTTGCACCTCCGTCCATTGCAGTAGTCTCGCTGAGGGAGTTTTCAGCGGACTGCACATACAGTGTCCTCAAATTTCTCAGCATGTCAAGCGCCCAAAACAGGGATCCATGCGTCTGCCTGTTAACCTGCCTAGTCGGGCAATCACCTAGGTCCAAGACCAGATGTTGCAACTTGCAGCAATTTGAAGGAAGTCTAGGGGCATCTTTATGGTCTTGACCTGCAAGGTCAATACCATGGCATGCCTGGCAAGGAGGCGCACGAGGACACCCTCAAAGCTGCTGTCCATGAGAGTCACCTGGTCTTTTCCTATAAGGTGCCGGCACCGAAGCAGCGGTAATGCTTCGCTAGCCTTCTTCAACTTCTCTATCTGAGCCGCATAAGGCTTCACAGCATTCTCCAGCTGCCAGAGATTTAGATATAGAGAGTAACAGACAAGCCACTTCTTGAGCTGCAGCTGCCGCATGCAGACGCGCCGATGACTGGCACGCTTATTGCGCAGCTCTGCCATAACGACCTCCCATGGCAAAGGATGCACGGCTGGTGTAGCAAGCCTCGGCCCATTCTGTGGGAGCTATGCTGTCCAAGATGATGCCCCAGACGTCGGTTGGAAGGTCCATTGCCTGCGCATGCAGTGTGATAGGCAGCTTGGCATCACTCTAGCAGTCTGCGAAAATGTTGTTGCAGCGCATGTCCTAAATGCCTTGTGCGAGCCGGCGTGCCAGTTCCATAGTATCAAAGCTTGGACAAAAGCTAGGTATGAGGACATCAGAACCCATTGAAACCTATTCCTAGTGTGAGGCGCCAGTTAGTCTTAGCTCGGACCACCGGTCCTCGTTAGGACCGCTTCCCAAAGCCCGGAAGCTGATAAGATGACTGACACCAACAGCATTATGGATGTTGTAGACAGGTATACCGCGACATGAGAAGAAATCAAAAGCTCAATGTCATTTGATGGGTCACTTGGCCTAGGCAGGCTTGCTTCGTACCGTACATGATATGTGTGACACTGTGCATGGTGTGTGCCGCTCTGAAGCGCAATGCGGCATCTTGGCAGCGGGAGCCATGCAGCTGTGTTTCACTTGCGCTTCATGCTGCGAAGTATCAACCTGCCAGGCGGCCCCTATTCAATAAATACATTACATTGTGCATGGCATGCTGACGACACCTATGAACATTGACTCAGATCTCAAAAACCCTTCTATAGTCTCTATAAGAAACATCTTACAGTACAAGTGACCCTTGTCATGAGTGCTAATAGCAGGGCCTCTGCAAGTAGGGAGACCATCCACCTAGACAGAGTTGTACTTGTTGCTATGCTCATCCTAAATGTGTACACGTGGCAAGATGCTAGGGGCACATTCCAGGCCTGTCAAGGGATCCCACAAAATGGCACACACGCTGAGAATCTCACGGAAGCTCTCACGGATGTTCTGGAAGGTACGTAAAGAGCCATGTCCTACCACACATCCTTCTGGATCCTGCGCTCCTTGGACATAGAGGTGAAGCGTGATCGCACAGTCTCCTCAGAGCACCCTTCGGCCGCCATCACTATGCCCACAGCTGTCGAGGCCACATCCTGCAGGCATGCATATCTTTGCTTATATACATGTTCAGTACGAACTGACAAGCGGCAAGTCTGCAGCTGTGTAATTGAAACGACCTGGCATGCCTATCTAAGAGCACATGGCGCAATGTCGTTTTAGTGGCGGCAGAATCCACATCCTCCAAGCCTTGATACACGTCATCTTCCAGCACTCTAGCATTTAGTCAACGGCAATACCTGTACACTCGCCCTTGCAATCTATGGGAGCTGCAAATTGGCTCTAACATGTAAGATGCAACGATGCGGGTGTAAGATGCAATGATGCGGGAGCATGGTCTGTGAGAGTGGTATGGCGCTCACCGTTGCCATATGCTTGGCATCTCCACACACGTACACCACGCCGCGTGCATCCTTTGTGGCGCTCAGCATGTATGCGACAGTCTGGGCCTGGCGCTTGAGCTGGTGCTGCACATAGTCCTTCTGCTTGCCCTCCCGGGAAAAGGCTACATGCAGCTCTGTCAGAGCCCCCGCCTTCTGAAAGCCCTCCAGCTCCGACTTGTAGATAAAGTCCTGATCACGGGTGCGGCAGCCGAAAAATAGGTATGCAGGGCCAACAGTTGTACCTGTAGAGCAGTGCAACTCTCACATGACAGAAATCTGCCAACAGATCTGCGCTGGCAGGATCTGATCAGTGTAATAGTGCAAGAGTGCTATTGCCGCAGAACAACCCGATATCCAACACAACCAAAGTATGTCAGGCCAAAGTTGAAAGACAAAGATACTTGTCTCTGCAAAGGATTGGGACGCAAAATGCAGAATGCAGGACACACTGGCATGCCGCTGGCCCTGTGTACAACTCAGGAGATCGACAACTGTCTTTCAAGGAGGAGTGTCACAATAGCCCTGCTGAGGTCTGGGCTTGCATCTCTGGTCACATCGTGCAGAAAGGTCAGGCCTCAGCACATGGCACAGCCTTGAGCTGCTTCAGAGGAGGGTCAAGAGCAGCCGGCTCTGAAGGAGGTACCTCTCTTAATAAGGGCGCTGCGCTCCTGGAGGAAACCCCGGTAGGGAGCCAGGCCTGTGCCTGCGCCAACCATAAGAAGAGGGGCCATGGAGTCGCTGGGCAGACGGAAGCTGCTCTGGCGCAGGAACACAGGCACCCGTGTCCCGGGCAGCTTCTCCTTCAGGTAGGTGCTTGACAGGCCCTTGTGCAGGCGCCCTGCAGAGCCAGGACAGTACACATCATGCCTTGCAGTCCATCTTTCACTTGATGACAAAGACGGTGTTCTTCTAACTTTGAAGTACAGATGAATGTGCGCCTCACAGCTTGAGAGCTGACATACGCCGCATGCATTGTACTGCAGACAACATAGACAATGCAGTCCTGGCTGGTTTTGCGAATGGGAAGCATCTTCCCGCAAAGGAGGTACCGGACCTGTTGGAGTGACGCTCCGCACGACAGCGCAGGTCAGGCTGATCACGTTGGGATCCGCCGCAGGGGAGGACGAGATGGAGTAGAAGCGCGGCTGAAGCTTCTGCGCAACTGATGCAAAAAATGCACCTGCAGGAAGGCATTCCAAGTTCAGCGAGTCCTTAGGGAAAGCACCTGATGTTCACGTGCCACGAGACACTCAAGCCTGACCAGTCTTCTGCGACTGGTTTGTCTCTGCAGTCAGCACATGCCTGCATTTGCACGCTCTCTGAAGGCATTGTAAAAGTCTGCACTGAGCACCCACTGATATGCAAGACGCCACTCCAGACCGTTAACACTGGAACTGCCACTTCTGTCAGCGTGTGTCTTTACATGATGACCCCCCTCTATTGGGGAGGTCAGCAGCTGATCGCTGATCTGGCAGCCTGCTACGACTGAAAGAGATGCAATGTGATATCGTCTGATCACATCAGTGAGGACGGGCCATCTCTCACCAATGGGCGGTTGGATGTTTGGGAACTCCTCCAGAACCTCGAGGAGGCAGCGGCTCTGCTTGTGCCAGGCCTTGTACTGTTCGGCGCTGCCATTCAGGATCCGGCCCAGCTTTTCTCTGTCCTCGCCATGGGCAAGTGCCAAGAGCCCCTGCAGTGCTGGCTTGCTGACTGGCGAGAGCAGATCCACATGCCAGGCCAATGCGTCAGCCACAGTGACTGGCCCTGCAAGCCGCACATGCTGTCAGGCAGTAGAGGTGAAACCAGCTTAGGACAATCCTTCTACTTTGGCTGTGCCTTGCTGACTGGTGAGATCCACGTGCCAGGCCAATGCGTCTGCCATGGTGACAGGCCCTGCAAGCAATTCTTGCAACGAAAGTTTACAACATGTCATCAGGAGTGAGCTTCTACAGCGCTGGCTTGCTGACTAGGGAGAGCAGATCCACATGTCATGCCAGCGTGTATGCTACAATGACCGGCCCTGCACGCACTTCCTGCTGTGGCAAACACAGACATGTCATGAGGAGTGAGCAGGCGTGAGCCTCTGCATTGCTGCCTTGCTGACGGGTGAAAGCAGATTCACATACGTTGGCCACAGTAATTGGCCCTGCAGCAAGGCCTTCTGTGAGGCTGTGATAATGTGAGCAGGATACATGTAAGCTCTACCCTGTGCAGTCGCTGCCCGCCCGCACCGGCAACGCCTTCAGCGCACCTTCCATTTCATAGCTCAGTGCAGCGCATCAGCTGTTCACAATGCGCTTCCAATGCTAATATGCTTAGTGTCTCTACCAGTGGCGCAGAGAAAATTGAGGCGAAAGGGAAGAGTGGGATGGAGAATCGTAGAAAGCCATATGCTCCTAATTTGAGCAATATCCCTGCCAATATCACGGAGCCTGCTGTGGACGCCTCAACGTGCGCCTCTGGTGAATAAATTGCCCAAGCTCATGGCGGATTGCATACCGGGGAAAGGCTGTGGAAGGTGCGCAGGGGCGTGTGCTGGCTGCACCAGCGTGAATGGCATCTCCAGAGGATATCCCAGAGCCTTGGCAGCCTTCTCCACAGTGTCCGTGCCATTCTTGGAGAAGACGCCCAGCTGCAGGGGCAGGGCGCAGCGTGAGACGCATGCACTGCATGGGTGGCACTTGCAGCTGCGCTTTGTCTCATGGAGATGACACTATTAGTCCGATGGATGAGGTTCGACATGCTGCAATGGCATATGAGCCGCAGGAGCGTGCGTCAACAAAGATACGGTCTCCCAGACAATCTTGAATGGGAGAGCCAGGGTGGCGCCCACATGGCGCTAACAGGGGCGCCACCCTGGACCTATCGTCCCAGGTATACCCAACTCTTAGTGAGACTGCACATCACATCAACAACACAAGTGGACGAGTGACTTGCATGGTAGCCTGAAGTCTACTGAGTGCTGGAGTAAGAAGGACTGAGCGCTAGAGATGCACATCGCGAGTGTAGCACAGAAAAGGTTGGTTGGCGACTCACATGGTCGCCTGCTGTGTACTTCATACCAGAACCGGCGATGGTCAGCTCAACATGGATGCATGACCTTTCTGCAGTAGGCGCATGAAGCTCCTTCACTGTCAGAACTTCCGCCAGGAATGGGGCGTCCCTGTACACAAGAGCCAGCCCTTCAAACGGTGTGCAGATGAGTACACAGGCAAACAGTTGTTCAGCCTGATAGGGAGCTTGACAGTACTGGTGTGTGACACAACATGAGGTATGCACATAGCTTGTTGACGCTGATAGGCATATGACTGTCATTGGATCGGACTGGGCAGCGCTGAATAGGGCATGGCAGTGTTTGACACAGGTCAGTGCTCTAAACTTGTCCGGACTCTTAGTGGTGAGTACTGACCTGCGTGTGCCGTCACCAGAGTTGTGCACGAGCTCTGCAACCTCACTCCTCACATGGGTGTCCTCGGATGGAAGTACAAAGTCGTAGGCAGCTATCTTCTCTTGTGCCTTCTTCTGGCCGTCACCATCTGACCCTTCAATCTCCTGCAAAAGACGGATCTCATTATGATGGATGTCATGATGATGAGCCACAAGCATCGTAAGTGCACACAGGAGATCACTAGCAATATGGGATCAGGCTGAAGTTGGCTAGGGCTACAGCATTAGGGAGAGATGAAGCCTACCCCACGTTTCGTCAGAAGGCCAGAGGCGTCAATAGCTGACAGCAGGCTCTTCTTCCAGGTGTCAAAGTCTGAGTCTATGTCCTCGCCGTCGTTGCCATCGCCTCTCTCCACGACTGGCTTTGCCCCCAGGTCTAACATGCACTGATAAGCCAGCTTGCCAGCCGCGCAGAAGTGCTCGTACTTCTTGTTGCCCAGCCCAAAGACGGCAAACGGCAGTGCCTGCAGTGATGCACATAGAAGATGAGCACTGCATGTTACTGATCGTAAATATGCTGCCCTTAAGCCATGACAGCAAGGTACTGGTGAACTCGCCTGTAGCAGCTGCTCGACCCCACCGTCATCCGAGCAGTTGGTGGTGAGCCATTGACAGAACTCAGCAGCATCATCAGTTGGCTCGCCATCTCCATATGTTGCCATGATCAGGACCACCAACGTCTCTGTTCGCATGGAATCTGCTTGGACATCCTCAAGGCTGTCGACTGCCACCTCATAATCTTCCTCATAGCGAGATCCTATATCTGATGCTAGCTGTCTTGAGAACCTCTCAGCAGTGCCAGACTGTGTGCCGAACAAGATCCTAACCCTAGGCTTGCTAGGCGCGGAACGCGACACAGGCTTCCAGACGAGCCACACAACCAGACAGGCAAGGGAAATTGACACAAGAACACCGACGAGGAGTGCGGTAGACCCGGAAGCCAAGGCGATCCAATCGTCCATCATGTCTTTGTATCGAAGCATGCCGTTCTCAAGTCGTGGCTGCAGAAGTGATTGCCCCAGCTCAGAGCGTCGTTGATCTCGATTGATTGCTAGAAAGTCAAATGTATGTTGCTGAGCGGTGTGCACATCACATCTAAGAGGGCCCGTTCACCAGGAGCTGACGACCGTGACGAGAACATGGGGCGTATCTTTTACGTCATTGTCGCTTTATCCATGACGTTGTGCAGCTTTACTTGCTCAGACTGGAACTGCGGCCTGACGGCTTGTCCGGGAGCAAGAGATCCACTCTTGTGGGCATTCAGGCCTTCTGCATAGGCAAATGAGACGAGCAGCTGGCTAGTATGTCTTGACCTAATGACGAGAACTGGCCCTGACCTTTCGTCATCGAAGTACGGTTGCCAAAAGCGGAATGGCTCACGAGGGCCTCAACTGAAGCATCGTGTAGAGACCATTAAAACTCGCAGACAGACGCACATAGTGCATTTGAGATCATCTATAGCGCCCACATCACCAATTGCTGCAGAACAAAGGTCATCGGTGAGGCAGTACCCGCAGCTCAGAGGGTGTGAAAATCGCGCTGCGCACAGGTACGCTCAATAGCCCCTTGCACTTGATATGCCGAGTTCTTTGCCTATGCTGCACTCGCGTGCTCATCAGGCGCTGCCTGCAGGTTTTGACTACAGCCGGTGCCATGTGGTCGGACATCCTCTTAAGGGTGCTGGTCGCGGCTGGTGCGATCGCATTGTCTGTGGTACTGACACGCATCATAAAGGCGACTGTCGTCTGGAGCAAGATCAAGTCAATTCCAGGTAAGAGAGGCGCCTGACACGTCATTTGTGCAGTGGCTCGGAAACCATCTTGTGGACCTAAAGTACACCTGACTCTCTTTTGGCCTGGCGTACAGGTCCACCAGTGGACTCCTTCATACTGGGAAATAATGGAGAGTCGAAGTGCCCTGATCGACACGGCGTAAATACCAGACTGAGCGAGAAGTATGGATCGACAGTTAGAAGACGGCTTCTTGACCAGCATGTGGGCTTCCTCTCACTTCTCCGATCGGTGTACTTGCGCTTACGGGTCTCGTGTCAGCGTACAGTGCGCCCTCATGACAGTCACTTGCGCCTGACTTCCACTCAACATTGCATGCCTGGCCCATGCAGGTGATCCAGGTGACAGATCCCGCGCTGATAGCAGAGGCATCCCGAAGCAAGGAGCTTGACAGGACAAACCCAGGCAACCGCGCCTTGTCAATCTTTGCTGGTCCACATGGATACCCCACACTTCTCACCGGCCCCTCTGACGCCAGGTGGCGAGTGGTCAGGTACGTACTGATATGTCACCCCTTCATGGCCTATGAGCATAGCTCTGTTCGGGGTGCAGCGGTACGCAAACAGTGTATGCAACAGGATTCAGGCATCTCAACTGAAACTTTGCGCTAGTGGCCCTACGCCTGCACGACTCCGCATATGCATGCATTCACCTTTTGCTGATGAGCACTATCTCTACTTCTGTGCTGTGACTCTCTGTTCGCACATGAAAGGATGTTGTCTGTCGCAAGCAAAGGCTCGAGGCATGCATTTCAGGAGCGCAGCTCAATGAGGTCTGGCACTCATTCTGTAAGTGCCGGGCTTCACCTCAGATGTCAGCATTGCCCTTGGCGCCTGCAGGAAGTCTGTGGCGAGCGCCTTCAACACCAGCAACATGAAGGCACAGTTCCCCAACATCCGCCTGGCCTGCGGCCAGCTCATCGACATCCTGAAGTCCCTGAAGGGCGACGCTGCTGTCGACATGGACAGCGCTCTCTGCCGGGAGTCGCTGGATGTGATTGGTATGCTCTTGACCCGGACCACTGTTATTACAAGGAAGGCAACCCGTAGCCTAGGGCGAAAGGGCATACACATGGGAGTCCAGCAGCCTCAACCACGGGGGCCAGCACAATCACCATGCAATCAGTCTGCAGCCCAATTGCATGATGTGGGATGACATGTACAGCATAGACTCCAAGGCATACACAAGCCTGGGCAAAGTAAACCCAGTGTCCCCGCACCAAGGCGCCCATACTCCACATGCATTCATGTTGCAGCAGTCTACTCTTAGCAATGTGTACACCACACAGGGCTGAGACTGTGAGTCGAGCTCACAATGAGCGTAGTAGGTGCGATGCTCTTACGAACTCTGGCACACTTTGGCAAGACGTAAGGAAGGCTGGCGCAGCAGCTGCCGCTGCTGCAGAAAGGGTAGCCCTCACCCTGCGCCAATGGTGCAGGAAGACTGATGTAAGGCAGCCACTGCAGGGAGTATATGCCTTGGCAGTACTTTAGTACAGAAGGGCACAGAGTGCAGTATGCCCAGAATATAGTGGCGTGGGTGCAGGGAGGGTCGGTTTCGGGAGGGACCTGGGAGCTACCAGGAGTCTCACCGAGGGTGATGGGCCTGGGCAGGCCATGGCAGCAACGACTGCAGCCCTTCTAGAAGCTGAGCAGACCCTGCTGGACCCACTGAGGCACTACAAGATCTGGCGCAAGGTGGGCTCTGCAACCTCCTTGCCTCCATTGCGCAAGCAAGCGCCACTGCAGGGTTGCAGTGCACCATAGTGTGCATCCTGGCTGTGCCTCCCATGCAGGTCTCGGCTTGCAAACATCGCGAGGTGCCCGGCTATCTGATCTGCTGCTGCCTTGTGTCGAGTCGGTGACATCCGCAATCTCATCATGAGACTCTCATGGAGGTCAAACGTATATCAGCATTTGAAAGCATGGTAATAGCAGAGCTCTTTTGCAGGATGTAAGGGAGGGCACTGCGGCCACAAAGGCGTTTCACAAGGTGATGCAGAGCCTCGTTGACACGATGCGCAGCGAGACGCCGGACCCCTCCAGCATTGCCGCTCATCTGCTGGACATCAAGGACCCCAGCACTGGTGCGTCCAAATCGCAGACGGCTCACTGGGTAGGACTGCCTGTGCAGTGCAAGCATGAGGTGTCAGCGTACAGCTTTCGCGACCATTAGGCTGCTCCTGCCAGCACAACACTCGCACCTGTGCTGTGACATGTGATGCACGTACTCCCGCCTGCAAACTGTCTGCTGAGGACATTCCGAGTCAAATTCAGATCTGCAGACTACTACCTACGGGGCATGAGCCATCAATTTATGACCTGCCTTGCTCTGCATCTGTGAAGACCTGCAAGATAGCCAAGCCACGTCCTTCTAGATTGCTGAGACTCTGCCATGATGCACAGGCAAACCCCTGGAGGACAAGCGCCTCCTACCTGAGGTCTCCACGCTCTTCATGGCAGGGTTTGAGAGTGAAGCCCTCACACTCCCATGAAGAGAAAACTTGAGGCCCGCTCTCTAGTTGACTCGATGTCAGTTCTATTGAGCAATGCACTCTGGTCTACCTTACTGGAGGAGTATTAGCATCGGTTTAGAATAACAGACCGGGCTCAAGCTCTTGTGTGTACATGCACATGCAGCTATGGGCTTTGAAAGCATGCTCCTGCAGCGCACATGTTCACTGAGCCCTGCTCTCTGTCTTTCCTTGCTGCTGCACTCTCTGTGCTGATGATTTAAAGGATTGAAACATTGTGAACAACAGGCATCTGTTTCCAAGCTCTGAGATTGACAACAGCGTGCACATGCAGCCACGGGCCACACAGCAGCCTGGGTGCTCTTTGCCGTGAGCCAGCACCCAGAGGTGGAGGCCAAAATTGTGAAGGAGTTGCGCAGCCTGGATCTGCTCGCAGGCCCTCAGGCTGCCGTCCCAAGGCCCATTGAGTGGGACGACATCCCACAGCTGGTCTACCTCACAGCCACCATCAAGGCATGCTTCAGCTTTCTCTGCATAGTTACTTTCAGGTCAGAGAAATGTTTCGCTGTTCTAGGTATGTGATAATCATTAGTGGGATGACATCTGGCGGCTGGTATTTGCATCAACGTAGTGCCCCGGCTGTTGCTGCATTGACACATGTGGAAACAGCTGTTCCTCTTGACACCAATACTGCAGTATACTCTGCTGTCATCACCTGAGAGCGGATCAAGCTGCTGTTACGGTACCTTGTAGCCAAGCACAGTCCCTACACACTTACTTGCGTGCTCTGCCAGCAACTACAAGACATGTCAGTCAAGAGCCCAGCACACCCAGGTCTAAGAGGTCATGCATAAGTGCTGCCAGAAGAAGCTGCTGAGACAGTCATCTTTCTGTAACTGGTGCATGCTTCTCTGCAGGAAACCATGAGGCTGTATCCAGTGGCTGGAGGGGCGACTTTCAGACACAGCAAGTCCGGCAAGGATGTTGCTTTGCGCGGAGGGAAGTTCATCCTTCCGGGAGGCGTCGACCTGCACATGTCTGTCGCTGCCATCCATCATGCCAAGGACATCTGGAAGGACCCCTACTCCTTCAAGCCAGAGCGCTTTCTAGAGGTCATTTCTGTGCCCATCCCATTGTCAGGCCTGTTTGGAGGGCATGTACCAGGGATCTATCGTCTAGCTCTTCTTATCATCACAGCAATGCCTGTTGCTCATATTTATCAAATGCGATGAGATGATGCAGCGTACATTGCTGAAAAAATCCCCAGGCCCAGACACGGCTGTGTCTGTATGGCTTGATGCATCATTTGTTGCAATCTGGACGCTGGCATGTGAGATTCGCAATTCTAGAAACCATGCTTTATAGCACGTATTGCATGGAAAGAGTCACATTTCAATTCATCTGTGCATACCATGCAGCACTCTTCTGAGAGATAGCTAATGGTCCATGCAGGATGGCGCCGAAGACGCCAAGGACGTTCCTCTGGTGAATGGCCGCAAGCCGCAGCGGTTCATGCCTTTCAGCCAGGGCAGCCGAGACTGCGTTGGCCAGACCCTGGCGCGGTTGAACCTGTCAACCACACTAGCGCAGCTCTACGGCAACTTCTCCTTCCAACTGGCCCCCGAGGTGTGACTCGTCTGGCATGTCCTTTACTTCACATACAATTTGCTGCCCAGCTCCATCCCGTTTCTATCGATATCAGATGATACAGAAGAGTCCTGGTAGATGTAAACTTGCTTTGAAAGCCCAACAGGAAGCATCACTGCCGTCGGAAATCGTCATTAGTTCAGCGAATAATGCACGGGCCTGCGACTACGCTTGGAGATGTTGTTCACGGATGCAAGGGCTAGATGCCGGCTACACTCTCATTGCATCAACATCAGACTATGTGGGAGAGGCTTGGTAGGTTTGTGCTTAGTTTCTGATGAGCATCCTCTGGTATGTCTTGAGTCATCGTTAATTCAGCTCACTATGCCGAGACATGACTTCATGCTTGCAGATGGGAGGAGCGCAGGGCGTAGAGGCTTCACGTCGAACTGCAATCACTTTGAGCTGCGCCAAGGGCATGCTGATGAACATTAGACCACGGGTGAAGTGAAAGGCGGCGCGAAGAAGATGACACACTACTTTTCCTTGTATGGCTTCAATGCTCTATATCAATTTTTGCATTCATGGTGACAGTGCCTCCGGAAAGAATCTACACGCAGATAGATTAAATGGTTGAGAACTGATGGAAGCCAGCTAAGCTCATCATTTTTGCTAATTGAGGCTCATTGATGATAAAATCTGCAATCATGTGAAAGCAGTGAGTGGGTCCCCATAGTGATGAAAGCCAACATCCACTTCTTCATAGGATACAAACATATCTGAATATCACATTACATGGCGGCTTGGTAGGAATACAAATTTACCGTGCCGCTGTCCATACCATGAGATCTGGCCCAAAGAAGATTATCCTAAAAAAAAGCACCATTCCTCCATCCACAGGGAGTGTTTGAGTACTAAGCCCTGTGGAGTCGGGATTTTGATAGTTTAGCACACCCTGGATGATTTCATCAACATCTTTGAGGCCTTACGCCATGGGCTAGAATATGCAAATGGGGGCAGCCCCAAGAAATGGGTGAGACCATGTCTCCTTTTCAAACATTTGTCAACTACCACGAACAACGCTGGCTGCGGATCAATCATAGGCTATTGGCCGCTCAATGTGCCCAAATGCACACCCCAAGCGTATCCACTTTATACCACACTTATCAAGCAAAGCACGCACAAGGAGAGGTGGTAGTGCATGACGGGCATGTGTGCTTCCACCCGCAAGCACTACATCCATCATTTGCTTGTAAAAGTAATAAGGCCTTGAGGTTCAATGTCGCATTTCAATATACTTTGGCTTTATAAGGCCTTTCATAAGCTTGACCATTACTTTTGCTGGTTAGTGGCATCCTTAGGAGCAGCTAAGGGTCCTAAAGCATGTTATGTCTTGTAGTTGCACCATCAGCGCTCAACAAATTGAAAAGTTTTGTAGACGATGTACCCACCATTGCACGGAAAGACTCGAAACCTGGAGATCTTTGCGACTCCGCTATAGTCATAGGCTCAAGGCCCCGATGCGGGTAACAAAGGCCGCCAAACAGCAAAGCAGCCTCTCGCATTTTGAAAACGTCAGTACTAGTTGGGTTATCAAATTTCAAAGAAACATCTTGACCCAAGGTGCAACATCACACCAGCTCCAACAATCTCTCAAGGTTTTTAAAAATGTGCATGCGAGGAAAGAAGGCCATTGTGCAGAGAGACAAGCTTTGTGCTGCCGAAGGTTTTGTCAGATGGCGGGTTATAGTCTTCGGTAGTACCCGCCGTGTTGAAGACACTGTGACAACTAAAGAATTGTGGGGAATGCTAGTTGCTTGTGATACTAGTGGTGGAGTCGACGGAAGAACACACGGCAATATTTGTCAAAAATGTCTCTCCCGGCGCACTTCGGCCTCCAAAGCTCAAGGAGGTGGTCGTGCTTGTGGCAACAAAGCTGAGACTGTAAAAATTGTAATCGGCGTTTGCTGAAGGACATGTGTTGCCGGTGCAAGGCATGGAGTACCCGCACGGGTAGATGACGGTCAATGGGGCACCGACGCTTGGGTTAAAGTCTATGTCTTCACTTGGCCCGGAAGCCGCAAAAGAGAGGTCAAAGTTGAGGATGTACTTTGTGCCCACCTGTGTGGGAATTGTTGCTACAGCTGTTATTGTGTCATCTTCGCTGCCGAGTGCACTAAAACCAGCGGCGTTGACGTAGGTTTGCGGTCCGATAGGTGGCAAAGTACCCCCGTTATTGGCTGGGTCATAGAAAAGAAGGCTACCACCATCGGTGGCTGGAGTGACCCTCCAGTTGGGGTCTGTGGCGCGTACCACGGCGGCAAAATTACCGTCGACAACAAGGTTACTGTTGCAGACGGTGACAGGGCATCCTACAAGAGTCGCATCCAAATATGCCTCAAATCTTGAGGCTGGAGTGTTATTCGTCTACCAGAATAAAAAGTCGCGATCCTCACTATATACACCATTCACGCACCACATGACATGATAAGCTTCCACGACCAACGCTACCATAGATTTCCTAGATTACATAGCTACTACATGGGGACTAGACATGGCAACGATAGAATGGTCACGCACCTGATGGTGTGGTGCTTGGAGTAGTGGTCGTCGAGGGTGCCATGCTTGTTGTTGGAACTGCCGTGGTTGCTGCACAATGGGTGCCCAATGGGTCAGGATATATCGTGACATTTATGGATATTTAGTGCAGAGAATACTGTACAAAACATGGCCTCACTTTATAGAGGTATAAACACAAACATGTATACGGCCACTGACAGAAGTGCATAGGTTGATGCATACATCACCTAGCTCAAGAAAACCACAACCCAGTATTGAGTGATTGCGCACCACCAGCAAGTACCATGGCCGAAAGTGTGGTGCAGCTAGACGTGGTGGTCTGTCCGCTATAAGGCAAGCATGTACCCATGATCAAAATGTCTTGAGGGAGCTTCTATCACCTGCTGCGGTGGTGATGGGTAGTGCTGTGGTTCCCGGCGCCTGGGTCGTGACCGGCGCCTGGGTCGACACTGGTGTGGGTGTAGTTGCTGCATACAAATAGCATATATGGCATTAGCCTGTTGTGAGATTATTCACGCAACCATATACAAACTTGTTCCATTGTAAGGGGTTGCCTCACCACCGATTCAAGGAACCATTAATCAATGTCGAGTGATTGCGTGCTGGCAACAATTATGGCCAATGGTGAGGTTTAGCTGGCTGTTGTGGTCTGTTTGCTAAGTGGCAAGCATGCGATCCGGATCAACATCTCGTGAGGGCATTACCATCACCTGATGCGGTGGTGGCGGGTAGTGCGGTGGTGGCGGGTAGTGCTGTGGTTGCCGGCATCTGAGATGTCACTGGTATGGCCGTAGTAGATGCCTTACTAGTCATTGGAGTGGCTGTGGTGGCTGCACACAGTTGGTGTAGAAAAATGAGCCCATGTCAAAGGTATCCATGATACACAGTCATCATGATGTATGTGGCCTGCCCGATTGCAAGGGTTGCATGCGCTGATGCATACAACACCCATGTCAACAAGTTACAGCCCAATGTGAGTTAAGCTTGCGTTTGTAACAACACATATAGCAGATGGTGCAGCTTGCTGTTGCGTTCTGCTTGCCAATTGGCAAGCATCCACTCGAGATCAACATGTCTTGAGGGAGTTTCCATCACCTGCTGTGGTGGTGGCGGGTATTGCCGTGGTTGCTGGCAACGGAGTTTTCACCGGTGTGGCTGTGATGGCTGCAAACACATCGTCTGTTTCTAGCTGATGTGCATTGGCAAGAGGATCTACCTGATAACGAGAGGTGCCTAGCACAGAAGCCGGCACCAGGAGAGCTTAAGTCACCTGCTGTAGTGGTGATAGGCGCTTGTGTGGTCACTGGAGCCTGAGTCACCGTATTAGCCGTGGTGACTGCATGCAACACCACTACTCAGCATCAGAAGTCACGGCCTATTTTACGTCTGCTACTTAGCTTCATTGCTTGGCCAATCACAAGATTGGCCTAGCAGCTGCTCACAAGCATCAACAAGCAGAAAGCGCTCATTTATCATCTTGCTGCTTTATCTACCATAGCATTTGTGGCACCTGTTAGCTAGATCGCTACACATCAGTCGACGCGGACTAGGTTGTAGCGGTGTGCGCCTTCCAATCATATAACAGAGAGAGTACACACAATGCCAGGCATTGAAGCAGTATCTTGTATGGTGAGAAGAGAAGTGCTCTGAGAATGAACACACCAGGCTGAAGTCCAAGGGCAACCTTCTTGTCATGCAGCACTTGGCCGATAGTGAGAGGAAGGCCCAGTGCGTCAGTGATAGGATCAGCCTGAGCGTCATGGAAGTCTTCAAAATCTTTGATGAGTGCGCAAACCTCCATAATGTCAAAGTCAGGGCAGCTTCAACGTTGCTTTCAACGTACCCGAGTATCTATTATACATTAACGGTGGCAGTGTGACAGTGCATGCAAACCTGGAGAACATTCGCTGAAGTCTGAACGTTAGACTCCTGAAGTCTTGCGTACGGTAAGCAGAAGAGGAGACCTGTGAACACATCATCGATGAGTGTTGACTTCTGGCTCCGGTGCAAGATATTCGAAGACTGCATCAACTTTACTTTGCAATAAGGAGAGAGCTTGCAGGGACAGAAATAGCGTTAAAATGGACCAGGCGGAGGCTTACATGTCATCGCTGCCAGTGACCTCATGGCGGCAGTGGCCCACTCGTGTATGGCCTGCACACAACCAGCAATGAGCCAGAGGGCATACGCTGCCGCGCGTCGCATATGTGACAACCAATCATTGACTACTGGAGAACAGCGCCGATGGCGTCCCACCTACGATGTGTTGTGTCAAGCAGCAGATTGTAACTCAGAGTCAACATTCGAAGGTTTCAAAGAATCTTACGAATGTACCTTGTAGTGAAGCAGCAGGGACCGACCTGTCTTGAAACGCTGTACAGCTGTCTGCTCCGGTATTTTCAGCGCGCCGTCGCCAGGATACTCCACCACACTGTGAAGCTGCTGTCTGAAAAGTTTGAAGTTGCGAAGGCCTGCTGCGTGCTGTGCGCATGACTAAGTGCGAGCTGACTTTTTAACCATACAGCACAGGCAGCAGACTGATCATTATCCTGCACCAGGATTCGCAGGCACGCATTGCCTTCATGAGTGCTGCCGAGATAGCCATAAAGAGAAATATTTCTGAGCCAGCAGCCATGAGCCGCTGAAGCCAGACGAAAGACTTCCCTCGCTTCTCAGAGTCGGCCTTGCATGAATTCCAGCAGGTATTGATCCCAACCTTTGACCCTTCTGTGCACTTTGGCAGTGCAGCTGCCTGTGTCTCTGGGGCGCAATGCTCTGCCAGGACACGGTGCGAGAGACTGTGGCACACTTTGGCCGATCGTGAGTAAGGCCGATGTAGTGGCAGCCACGGCTGCAACAATGCGTGGAGGGTAGGCTCTGGCATTGCTGGGACAGACTTGGGGAAAAGGGTGTAGCATGTCCTTACCAGGGTAGCATGGGTGCAGGCGGCTGATGGTAAAGGCAGCTGCTGCAGGAAGGCTGTGCCTTGGCACTACTCTGGCACAGTTTTGGACAGAGGGCGTAAAATGCCCTTACTAGAGCGGCATGGGTACAGGGAGGGGCGTTGGGAGGAACCTTGGAGCTACCAGAAGTCTCACCGAGGGCGATGGACTTGGATAGGCCATGGCAGCGACTACCCACCGCGGCCCTTCTGGAAGCCGAGCAAATCCTGCTGGACCCTCTCAGGCGCTACAAGGTCTGGCGCAAGGTACGCTGTGCATCCTCCTCGCTTTTATTGCGGATGCAAGTGCCAGTGCAGGCTTATCATCTACCAACTTATGCATTCTTGCTATGCTTTCCATGCAGGTCTCAGCCTACAAACACCGCCAGGTGTCAGACCGTCTGATCTGCATGTACCTTAAGTCAAGTCGGTGACATCTGCCATTTCCTGGAGGGTCAGACATACGTTAGTACTTCAGAAAGCCATAAGCTGTGTGTTGTAGCATCGCTGTGAGGCTAAAGTATGGGTGCTGCTGGGGGGAGGACAATGAAACAGCCCAGGCTTGGCTTTGCCTTGGAGTCCACGTCGCGCACTCTACCCAACCGGTTTGGAAGTTGTGCTGCATGGGGGCTGCGCTGGCCCCTGTGATAAAGACTGCTAGACTTTTATGTGTATCCTACGGCCCATGCTACAAGTTGCCACCCTTGTAACAACATACGCCTTGAAAGCTTAGGCACAGCAGTATGTAGATTAGTCACAGCAGTGGCTATATATTGCAGGATGTGAGGGAGGACACCGCCGCCACAAAGGCGCTCCACAAGGTGATGCAGAGCCTCGTCGACACAATGCGAGACGCTGGACCCCTCCAGCATTGCCGCTCACCTGCTGGACATCAAAGACCCCAGCACTGGTGCGATCCGGTCGCAGAGCGCTCGCCAGATAGGACTGCCTGTGCAGTGCAAGGAAGGAGAAGTGAATGTGGATGCCATGGGATGTATCGGGGTGCATCGTGCTGAAGTACTTGGCCTCCTGCCCAATGCATACCGTGAGGTGCAAAGAAACGTGCAGTGCAAGAAGGCTTGTGACCATCAGGTGTCAGCTTAAAGCTCTCGCGTCCATTGCGCTGCTCCTGCCAGAAGATCACTCACTTTGTACTATGCGCACAGTATTCCGCCAGCACGCCTGCGAACCCTCTGCTGACGGCAGTTCATGTCAGAACAAGACGCACAAACTATCCCATACGGAGGAGCATTGATCAATGTATGCAGCACATTGCTCTGCATCTGTGAAGACCTGCAAGATAGCCAAGCCACGTCCATGTAGATTGTAGAGACTCTGCCATGATGCACAGGCAAGCCCTGGAGGACAAGCGCCTCCTACCTGAGGCCTCCACACTCTTCATGGCAGGGTTTGAGAGTAAGCCCTTACACCGCCATGAACAGAAGATATGAGGCCTGCTCCCTTTTGTTGTACAGCGTATCATGGTCTACTGCTTGGAGGAGTAGGAGTGGGTTAGGTATATGAACCAGGCTCAAGCACTTGTGTGTATATGCGTATGCAGCTATGGGTCCTGAAAGTATGCTCTTGCAGCCAGTGCATTCACTGCGCCCTGCTCTCTGTCTTTCCTTGCTACTGCACCCTCTGTGCTGAAGGGGTTTCAAAAGTGTGGTATTGTGAATGACAGCCATCTGCCTCCGAGCTATGAGGTTAACACCTGCGTGCACATGCAGCCACGGGCCACACAGCAGCCTGGGTGCTCTTTGCTGTGAGCCAGCACTCAGAGGTGGAGGCCAACATTGTGAAGGAGTTGCGCAGCCAAGATCTGCTCGCAAGCCCTCAGGCTGCCGCCCCACGGCCCATTCAGTGGGATGACATCCCGCAGCTGGTCTACTTGACAGCCACCATTAAGGCACGCTTCAGCTACCTCTGCATGGATGCATTTGTGTCAGAGACATGCATCGCAATCCCACCTTAGCTAAGGACTAGTGGGATGACAGCTGGCGGCTGGTCTGAGCATCAAGGCACGCCCTTGCTATCGCTTGATTGACACATTCAGATACAGCTGTCGCTCTTGCCAATGATGCTGCAGAATATCCTGCGGTCATCACGTGAAAATGGATCAAGCTGCGCTGACTGTAAGTTTTAATTTGCATAGTCCTTGTACGCTGGCTTGGTTGCTCCGCCAGACTTTGCAGAGCATGTCAGTCAAGGGCCCAGCACTCTCAGGTTCAAGAGGTCATAAAGAAGCATTGACAGAGGCTCCTGAGACAGGGATTTTCTTGAAAGCTGTGCCTGTCCCTCTGTAGGAAACCATGAGGCTGTATCCGGTGGCTGGAGGGGCAACCTTCAGGCACAGCAAGTCTGGCAAGGATGTTGCGCTGCGCGGAGGCAAGCTCATCCTTTCGTGAGGGGTGGACCTGCACATGTCCGTTGCTACCACTCATCATTCCAAGGACATCTGGGAGGGCCCCTACTCCTTCAAGCCTGAGCGCTTCCTTGAGGTACTCTCTATACCATTTCAATTCTTACTGCTCTGTCAATGCTGAAAGTGGACAGCACATATACAATCTTCATACAGCCTCTGATAGGTGCTTATTTGACAGCCCTGTTGGAAGCGCATGCAACAGGAGGCCTTTTTCTCTCCGTCTGCAACAATGTCTGAGGCTCACTAACATGGAATGCGATGAGGTGACGCAGCTGAGATCGCTGAGCCAACATGAAACCCAAAATTTGGCTCTCACTGAACGCCTAACTTCACGCATCATTCATCACCTGCCGCATGCTGTAATGTCACATCCAGACCACCAGAAGCCAGAATTTCCATCTTTCACATAGTAGCATTGACATGTGATGTCATCTATGCATGCCATGCTACACGCTTGTGAGACGTAGTTGTTGGTCCATGACAGGATGGCGCTGAAGACGCCAAGGGCGTTCCTCTGGTGAACGGCCGGAAGCCGCAGCGTTTCATGCCCTTCAGCCGGGGCAGCAAGGGATGCGTCGGCTAGACCTTGGCCCGCTTGAATCTGTCAACCACACTGGCGCAGCTCTACGGCAACTTCTCCTTCCAGCTGGCCCCCGAGGTGCAATCTCAGATCCTAGTAACGTACAATTTGATCCCAATCGTATCGATACATCAGTTGATACAAGAGAGTCTTGGTAGATGGCAAGGTTTAATGAGAAGAAAGGTTGCCATCGCAAATTATTATTAGTTCAGTCCACAATGTACAGGCATGCTGTTATGCTTGGAGATGTTGTTCAGGGATGCGAAGGCAAGCTGCTAACTCTACCCTCATTGCATCATTATCAGACTAAGTAGAAGAGGCTTAGTAGGTTTCTGCCGAATGTCTGTTGGGCAATTTCTTGGATGTCATGAGACACCGTTGACTTAGCTTATTGTGCCGAGACATGACTTCATGCTTGCAGATGGGCGGAGCGCAGGGCGTCGAGGCTTCACGTCGGACTGCAATCACGCCAAGCTGCGCCAAGCGCATGCTAATGAGCGTGAGACCAAGGGCAAAGTGATGGGGTGGTGTGTTAAAGATGACACACTGCAGTCCCTTGCATGGCTTTGATGCTTTATATCGATCCATGTGCTTATGGCAGCCTTGCCTCTGGAAGGAGGCACACGTGGATATAAAGATTAAGGATTGAGGACCGCCAGGGAATCTCGTTGTCTACGCTGATGAAGGTGTTGTGATGAGAAATATGTGACTGTGTGAAAGCAATGAGTGGTCCCTCATAGTGTTGAAAGCTAGCATCCACTATTTCATAGCAAGCAATCATTTTTGAACATCGCATTGCATGGCTAATTGGTAGGAATGCATTGATTGGTGACGTGTTCTGTTTATACCATGAGATCTGGCCCCCAAAAGGAATTCTCTAAAGAAAGCACATTTCTTCCATCCACAGGGGGTGTTTGAGTACAAAGCCATGCGGAATTGGGATTCTTGATAGTTTAGCACACCTTGAATGACTTCATCGACGTCTTTAAGCACATTGTCATGGACTAGAATTTGCACATGAGCGTGGCCCTTAGAAACGGGATAGACCATGTCTTCTTTATCTAATTGACCACCACAAACAGCGCTAATTGCGGATCAATCAACTATGCTATTTGCAGCCCAATGTGCAAATGCGGACAAAAAAAAATAATATAATATAATATATTGACGCCCTGTCGAGGTCTGGGGCGTGATTTAGGAATGCATTGTGCTGGAGTACTTGGCCTCCTGCACAATGCATACCATGAGATGCAGTGTAAACTGCACCCCTCGAAATCACACATCAGGCATCAGGTGACACCTGGGTTGTATGCATCGTTGGTGGTGTGATGGCGGCGGAATTTGACGAGTTTATCTACCCATAGTACCGAGTGCGTGTGTATCTTTAGCAAGCATGCCTGCGCGGCTTGGCGAGTGACACCGAGTTGCTGCAGTGTGTGATCTGTTTGTTGGAAAATAGTTCCTCCAACCCCAAATATGAGGATGTGGGGCTCTGCAACTTTCCATCCTACTCCCCGGAGCAAGTTTACAAGCTGCGCATGTTGCAGTTTCTTCTCCTCAAGCTTTGCATCCCACCTTGTGTCGGAACAGTATCCCACTTCAACGATCTCTATCTGAAACCTACCACGTTCCGCGGGTGATTGGGGTGTGCGCACATTGTCAAAGGGTAGCCCGTTGACTCTCAGAATGTCAGGTCTGAGCTTACTTCTGAGCTCGTTCTCCAAGTCAGGGAGCATCCACTCCGGTATCCTCGCGCCTTTGTGTCCATCTAAGTCGTTATGGTATGCAAATGCGGACATTAAACATATCCATTGTATATCACAATTATCAAGCCAGAGCACTCACGAGAAAAGTGGTAGTGCGTGACATGCAAATGTCCTTCCACCCTCAAGCAATGCATCTGTCTTCAAGGAGTTCTGGTAGGTGGTTCGAAGTTGCAGCATGCATAGTAGTCTAGCATCAATGAGATTTTTGAAAATGCAATTTGCTGATTGCTTGTGAGCTTTCATGGGCCTTGGAGTTGAATGTCACATGGCGATCTACTTCGGCTTTAGGAGGCCTACAATGCCCCTTCCATAAGCTTGACCAAGACTTTTAGTAATTTGTGGCATCATATATGCCTACGAGCAACTAAGGGTCCTGGAGAATGCCATGCCTTGTAATTGCACCCTTCAGCGCTCAAGAGGCTGGAAATTTGTACGACGATGTATCCGTGCAGAAAGACTTGAAATCTTGAGGTCTTTGCGGCTACGCTATGATAATAGGCTCAAGTCTTGTCCTCAATGCGGATAGCGACCCGCAGCAAAAGCCGCCCATGAGCATAGCATCCTCTCATGCTTTCAAGAATATCAATCTAAGTCGGGTCAGCGGTAATCATTGTAACCACCAAAGATTTGTGGGGATTGCTGCTTGCTGGCGAAACTTCAAGTTGTGGTAGAGTCGGAGGAAGCACACATGGCAACATTTGTCAGAAACGTGGCACTTCGTGGCGCTCTGTTTCGGCCTCCAAAGCTCAACGGGGTGGTTGTATCTGAGGCAATAAAGCTGAGACTGTAAAAATTGTAATTCATGTCTGATGCAAAACATGCGGTGCCGGTGCACGGCATGGTGTAACCGCACGGGTAGATAACATTCAATGCTGTGCCCACGCTTGGGTTAAATTCTATATTGGGAGTTGTCCCGGATGATGTGAAAGAGAGGTCAAAGTTGAGAATGTATTTCTTGCCCACCTCCGTGGGAATTGTTGCCACGGCAGTTATAGTGTCATCTTGAGTGCCGGTTGCTGCAAATAGTGCAGCGTTGACGTAGGTTTGCGGCCCGGTAGGCGGCAAAGTACCCCCTAGAGTGGCTGGGTAATAGCCAAAACCGCTACCACCATCATTGGCAAGAGTGATCCGCCAATTGGCAGCTGTCATCGTAAAGTTGCCGTCGGCAACAAGATTATTGTTGCAGATGGTGACGTGGCATCCTGCAAGGATTGCATCAGAATGTGCCTCAAATCTTTGAGGCTTGAGTGCCATCCGTCCATCACAACCGAAAATCACCATCCTCACCTTATGGATTGTGCATGCACCACATGACGTGATAATGCTACCATAGCTAATGCTTCCACTTCAAACCTGGATTAACTAGCTACTACATGAGAACTAGATAGGCCAGGGAGAGAACTGGCCAAGCACCTGATGGTGTGGTGCTTGGAGTAATGGTTGTCGAGGGTGCCATGCTTGTTGTTGGAACCGCCTTGATTACTGCAGAAACGGTGCACAAATCTTCAAGACGTGTTGTGACATGTCGTGAGGATGTTGGTGCGGAAACATAATTTACAAGTCATGAAGTCCCATTGTGAAGTTATAAACGATTCACATATGGCAAGGAAAGGGGTGCACAAGTTGAGCATGTAGCACCTAGCTCAAGAAAACCACCACCCTATAAATAATGAGTAATCGTGCACCACCAGACCCTATCATGGCCAATGATACTAGGATTTGTGGTCTGTCCGCTATCTGGCAAGCATGTATCCATGAGTAACATATCTTGAGAGAGCTTCCGTCACCTGCTGCAGTGGTGATGGGCAACGCCGTGGTTATTGGCGCCTGGGTTGTCACAGGTGTGGGTGTGGTGGCTGCACACAAAGTGCATTTGTTTCATTGGGGTAACTTTACAGCGTGAACACAACCATGTATATGGCCACCAGAAGGTGTGCACAGGGTGTTGCATACATCACCTGGGCGATGGTGTGGTGCAACTAGGATTTATGGTCTGTCCGCTGTCTGGCAAGCACGTATCCATGAGTAACATATCTTGAGGGAGCTTCCGTCACCTGCTGCAGTGGTGATGGGCAACGCCGTGGTTATTGGCGCCTGGGTCGTCACAGGTGTGGGTGTGGCGGCTGCATACGAGCAGCATAAATAGCTTCAGCCGCTTCTAAAACAATATGGTAATATGGTTGTATAATACATAACCAAATCACATGGCACGTTCCACGGAAAGGGGTTGCCTCCGCTATTTCAAGGGACCATGACCCAATGTCGAGTAATTGTGCATCATATGCAACAATCACGGCAAACGGTGCGGTTTACCTGGCTATTTTGGTCTATCGGCTGTTTGGCAAGCATGCAGCTCTGATCGACATTTCGTGAGGGCACTATCGTCACCTGCTGCAGTGGTAGCAAGTAGTGTTGTGGTTGCTGGCAGCTGAGTTGTCATTGGTGTCGTTGTGATAGGTGCCTTGGTTGTCAACGAATTGGTTGTGGTGGCTGCACACAAACAACATAGACAATCATCAGTCCCTGGTGAAGGTATCCATTACACGTAATCAGGTACATGGCCTGCCCCACTGCAAGGGTCGCATGCTTAGATGCACATCACGATGTTATCTATATTGAGGTCTGGGGAGATTGCAAGTACTCTCCAAGCCATGTCTTGGGGACAATGCGTACGACACCTAGCTCAAGAAGTCGCGGCCTAAGGTCGGAACCGCCATGTACCACCAATCATAGCCGATGATGAGGTGGGCTAATTGTTATTGTGCTTTTGCTCATGTGCAAGCATGCATCCCAAATCAACACGTCTTTGACAACGCTGCCTTCACCTGCTGCGGTGGTGGCGGGTAAAGCTGTGGTTGCTGGTGACTTGGTTGTCACGGGAGTGACAGTAGTAGCTGAACAACATAAGCCATTGTATAGGATTGTCTTACACACCATTCTACATATGGCCATGGTACATAACATCTACATGAAACGCCTAGCTCAAGAAGGTACGACCCGATTTTGATGTATTGCGCATCAATAGTGACACTCGTAGCAAATGATGAGGTGCAGCTCACTGTCATGATATGTGTGCTACTTCGCTAGCATGTAACCGAGTCAAAATGCATTGAGGGCTCTACCATCACTTGTTGCAGTGGTGGCAGGTGGTGCTGTCGTTGCTGGCAACTCAGGCGTCACTGGTGTACGTGTGGTGGCTGCAAGCACATGCCGCATGAACGAGATGTGGAGCGACCAAGGAATTGGCATGATGACGAGAGGGGCCCATGCTTGCATGTGGCGCACTCGCTGTCTTGGCGTTTAGCTATGGAATTGATCACATAGGTGGGCATGGCAATCTCCTGCTTGGTACAAAATGGGGAGGGCGCAATTACCCGTTGGTGTGGTAGACGGCCCCGCAGTGCTTGCAGGCGCCTGACTTGTCAAGGGTACGGCTGTGGTTGCTGCACAATCAGTGAATGCAAGAAATCAAGCATACCGTGGAGCTATCATGTACAGTCATGCTTGTGCGTACAATATGCCGGGAGGCAAGCGATGCATGTGTTGTCACTGTGTTGAGCAAGCTTCTAAGAGTTATAAGGGAAGTCAATGGCACCCGCACAAAAGCTAGCACCTGGAGAGCTTCAATCACCTGCTGCAATGGTGATTGGCGCTTGTGTGGTTGTCGGAGCCTGAGTCGCCGGATTGGCTGTGGTGACTGCATGCATTATCAAAACTCAGCAACCGAAGCCATGGTCTCCTGACATCTGCTGCTCAGCTTCATTGCTCGGCTAGCTGCACTCTGTGCTCACTCAATAGCCAATTGCTTTTGTCACTACAGCAATCTTTGCACCTGACGGCTAGAGCGCTACACATGCGTCAATGTGAGCTAGGCTCATGACAGAGAGCTCCTTTGAAGTTATGTAGCAGATGCAGCACATACAATGGCAAGCGTTGGAGCAGCATCTCGTATGGAGAGAACTAGAGTGCTCTGAGGGCGCACACACCTGGCTGGCGTCCAAAGGCTTCCTTCTCATCGCGCAACATGTGTCCAATTGTGAGGGGAATATTCAGCACGTCAGTGATAGGGTCAACCTGAGCGTCACGTCAGTCTTCACGTTCTGTGGTGAATGCGCAAACCTCTGTCATGTCCAAGTCTGGTATACTTTGAATGCCATGTACCTAAGCTACTGTTCATGCCACGGTGGCAGTGTGACAATGCATATATACCTGGAGAACATTCGCCGAGGTCTGGACGGTAGACTCCTGAAGCCTTGCACTCGGTAAGCAGAAGAGGAGACCTGTGAATACATCATCGACTAGTATTGACCTCTGGGTCCAGTGCAAGGATGTCGAAAAATGCGGCTATCGGCGGGTATCAAATGTGGTGTGTCATGGAGAAAGAGCTTGCAAAGGCAGAAACGCTTTGCAGTAGGCCAGGCGGAGGCTTACATGTTATGGCTGCCAGTGTCCTCACAGTGGCAGTGGCCCACTCTTCTACGGCCTGCACACAATCAGCAGTGAACAATGAGGATACGCTGCCGCTCAACGCGTGCGTGACGGCCAACTATGCATATGTGGAGAAAGCGTCGATGGCGTTTCACCTACGATGGATTGTATTAAGCAGCACACTGAGGCCTTCACTTTAGAAGAGTATGCCTTGTAGAGAACCAGTAGGGAGCGATCTGTCTTCAAACGCTTGTACAGTTGTCTACTCCGGTGATGCCTGTACACGATCGCCAGATATCTTTACCCTCAGGCAGCCTGACTCAGGCTGCTGTCTGACGAGTTTGTAATTCTGCGAAGGCCCCTGCTGCGTGCTGAGCGCATGTGCGAGCTGACTCAGCAGGAATGACACAGCACAAGCAGCAGATTGGGAATGCTTCACTGTCCACACTTGCAGGCACGCATTGCTCCATGAAGGTTGCCAAGGCAACTGTCGAGAGGAAGCTTTCTGAGCCAGCAGTCATGAGCCGCTGGAGCCAGATGCAGGATTTTCTACGCTTCCCCAAGCCGGCCTTGCATGAATTCCACCAGGTACTGATCCCAATCTTCAACCCCTGCGTGTACCTTAGCAGTGCAATCAGATGATCTCGTTTGACATACTTTGTTCACATACGGATTTCTGCCCAACTTGATCCGAGGGCCATTGATGTCAGATGATGCAGAAGCCTGAGGCTCTTGGTAGATGGCAATGAAAGTCCAATGGGAAGCATCATTGCCGTTACAGACTGTCGCTGGCTTAGCCCACAATGCAAGAGCGTATTGTCGTGCTTGGAGATATTGTTCACAGATGGGAAGGCTACCAGTAGCTGCCAGGTATATCGATATCAAGCTTTGTAAAAGAGGCTTGGTACTACCTAGTAGGTGTCTGCCCAAAGCCAAGTGCCACTCAGTGAGCACCCTTAAGTCAGCGTTGCCTGAGCTCAGTGTCGAATAACATGGATTGATGCTTGAAGATGAGGCTCGCAGATGGGAGGAGCGTAGGAAGTCGAGGCTTCATGTCGGACTACAGTCACTCCGAGCTGCGCCAAGGGCATGCTGATGAGCGTCAGACCAAGACTACAGTGGCGGGTGGTGGTGGAAGGAAGATAACACACTTGTACTGCTTGCATGTCATCAATGCCCCGTGTAGATCCACTAGTTTGCATTCATGGCAGCCCTGCCTCGGCCGAACAGAGGCACACTTGAACAGAACATTCAAGAGTTGAAACTGCAACCAATTTTATCCTCTTGGGCTGATTTGGGCTCGTTGCTAAGAAGATATGTTATCACGTGAAAGCGATGAGTACCTACATCATGGTGTGAGCCCAGCATTAAGTCTCATATTGCATCGTCACGCAGTGTTACATTGTGTAGGAATGCAACGACCGTTACCACGCCACCGTGACTGTGAGACAATCACTCCATGTGGTATGGGTGTCAAGCGTTATGCTGGCTAGGCTTACGGTGGCAATAAACACATGCGTCTAATAATCCTGGGTTGTCCATGAGGCGTTTGAGCGTCTTTCGCACATTCACAGCTTGGATGTAGTGCTAGCGGGTTATCATGGTTGTAACTCGTGTTCGTCTAGCACCAGTGCAAACAACTTTAACCATATGCGCAGCTTGATTTCATTATTTCGCCCCGGAAAAAAACATCTAAAAAAGAACATCTCCTCCATCCACAGGGAGTGGTTGAGTATTAAGCCCTACAGAAGTGAGATGATTGATAGTTTAGCACACCTTGAATGAGTTCGTCAACATCAGAGGCAAAGTGCCTTGGGCCAGAGTGTACACTGAATGCGCGCATTGGGCATGGTCTCCAAGACGGATGAGGCCATGCCTCCTTTGGTGACTGGCTACCATGCACATCAATGGGTTGCAACCAGCTGTAGGCTATCTGCCGCCCGATGTGCAGATGCACACACCAAGCACTGGGTAAACCGAGCACCCATGAGAAAAATTGGCAATGCACGACATTCTTGCCTGGACTCTGAATGCCTCCGAGGAAAATGGAGTCCGTTCAGAGGCCATTTGGAAGACGCACACAAGAATGCATACTCTTCAAGCCAGAGGCCACAGGCTGTCATAGTCTTTATGAGCATTACGGTCATACCGCACACGTTCTAGCGACCTCTTCTTGTTGAGGACACCTCAACAGGTGAAAGGGCCTAGGACATATGTTACAAATTGCTCAAAGTTGGACCCAATACCGCAAGGGCTGAATGCCGCGTTGTGAGGACTTTGCTACCTGTACGTAGATTCCATGCGTCTTGGTACTACCGCAAGTCATGCCGATGGGCCATTGCTGGACTTGCGCTAGCACAAGCAGCCTGGACCCAGATCTTGGAGGCTCGCCCATCTGCCATTGAGAGAACGAAAAAAAGAATATGGGAAATCATCCCGCTTGCAGACACGGACATCTTCACTAACAGGAAAGACGGCCCCCGGTAACATGGCCGTCAGTCACAAGGATTGCCAAGTCATATTATGTAAGGGTGCAGTAAAGCTACACACTTGCAACGTTGTTGCCTAGCCCCGACATCAGATTGGCTATTGCATGCCCATGCGCATGCCGCAGATGAGCTCACTCATGGACTACACATTTTCAAGGCGAATCCAAAAGAGGGTGATGCTATCAAGAGATGCACCCACCCTGAAAAAAGGGGGAGTCAACGAAGGTACATGTCATAGTGCCAAGGTATCAGAGAAAGCATGCCCCGGGGTAAAATGCAAAAGCATTGCAGGGCTGCCCAGCCACGCAGAGGTTTCCGCCGGAAGCTGGAGGCAAGGAGGTGGTTGCGAGGCATTTGGCCGCGCACGCTGTGATAGTTGCAATTTGGTACAAAACTGAACAATACCCCTGTCCTGGCTGGGTGCCGTTACCATAGGTCACATGTAGTGTGGGCGCTGCGCAGGGAAGCAATCAGTCAGCTCGTACAACTCGCTTCCGCACTCTCGTGTCATTGCCACCTTAACAGCGAGCCAAAACGCCCAAAATCGCACCTGGCGTGGTGGTCGGAGTCATGGTTGTCGTTGGTGCCATGCTTGTGATTGCAGCTGCCGTTGTTGCTGCATGCATGGCACATACCTGGTCACAATGCGCTTCTGGCAGCTCATCTCATCTGTGAATGCATATGTCAACACGGTCTTGCTTCATGCCCGCACCAAAGTTGTAAGAGGGCTTGCGAGTCATGCACCTGCTGTGGTGGTGGATGGGGCATTGGTTGTAGAGGGTGCCATGCTTGTAGTTAGCGCTGCAGTGGTTGCTGTACAGGGGGCAGCACCACCAGTCAGCATGTCCGTCAGTGGATTGTGTTCTCATGTGAGTCATGCTTGCAAACCTCATGTCGTGCATGCACATTCTGTCGCCCTGTCATGACACGCGACGACTGACCATCTCAATACAACACCGCAAAAAGCAAGGCTTGAAGCACCTGCTGCTGAGGTGACTGGCGTGGGAGTGGTTGGCAGTGCCTTGGTTGTAATCGGTGTGATTGTGGTGGCTGCAACCAGACAGAGCGGGATTTAGCGGTCTAGTTCTAAGGTCTCATGCGCAAGCAGCCACCAGGTCTGCGCAAAGGCCTCGGTGCCTGTGTCCGCTGCGTGACGTAGCTGTCTTGAACATGCTTTGACACATGGCAGGCATGCATAGAGCGGTGGTCAACACGGTGGCATGGGAGCCTTCAACACCTGCTGCAGTGGTGGCGGGCCCAGCGGTTGTCACCGGAGCTTGGCTAGTCAGGGGAGTAGCAGTGGTGGCGGGCAGAGCAGTTGTCACCGGAGCTTGGCTAGTCACCTCAGTAGCTGTGGTGGCTGCACCCACATCAAGCGTGAAAGTCATGGCTGGGCAACCGGTTGCCGGAAGCAGCCGCATGGCATGCTAAAACGGGGTGTCTTATGCCGCTGTGTGCTTCAGGTGAGATGCGCTCTGAGCTATGACGCAGAAAGGCAAGTACAGACTCATAGACGAAGGGTAGAATGGGATCTCAAGCTCACCCGCTGTAGTAGTTGCTGGTGTAGTTGCGGGTGTTGCAATTGTGACTGGTGCCTGAGTTGTGACTGGCTTAGCTGTGGTAACTGCATGCAAACAGCACGGAAGTCAACGACCCCACTCGAAGCTCTTCTGTGCATCACTATGTCTGCTTACACAAGCAGTGCTTACTTGAGCTGACGCATGACACACCAAGGCTGAAAGGCAAGAAGGCATGTGCACAGCCATGCACCAACTAGCATATAAAAGGAGCATGCATCACCTGCTGCAGTGGTGTTGGATGCAGCAGTAGTTGCCGGTGCCTGCGTTGTCATTGTGGCTGCCTGCAACAACCCAGATATCAGCAATCTGGCATGAGTCTCCCATTTTTGTGCTCGACTAGCTACATACTTGGCCCAGGAATTTGGAACACGTCTGCATTGACGGACAGCCCAGCGCCCACTTCATCACTGGCCGGTCATTGCAGCCCTTCTCCATCTGATACCCAGAGGACTTGACACCACATGAGGTCACAACACTGCACCTGACCACAGGTAGGCAGAAGGAGCTGTCACTTGAGAGGTGCAGCAGCCAGATCCACATGCACAGCAAAATCTAGGCGCTGGACATTTGTTGTGTGCACCTGGGTGGAAGATTGCCTCCTTGCGCAGCAGCATTTGGCCCAGCTCAAAGGGAAAGCTCAACGCTGCAGCAAGAGGGTTTGCCTGTGGGCCAAGTCAGTCTTCACAATACGTTCTCACTTGCCCAGCCATGAGTGTGATAGTTTCGGAAGCCCCTCAGGCATGTGAGTTGAAGCGCTTCAAGTTCAATTGATTCACTGGCATGCGCACCCGCAGATCAGTTGTAGACGCAGGGCTGGCAGAAGCCTGAGCGCTCGCTGTCTGCAAGCAGAGAATGCAGCCTGTGTGGACTCATCGACGAGTCATAAGGCTACTGGGCTCTGTTTATGTTGAGACCAAGATGTCAGAACAGTGGGCGGTTGTCCTTGGGGATGCAGCACACCGACTTTTCGTGCGGCGCCTGGAGTAGAGATAGAACGGATATTAGCTCACATGCAATCGCCACCAGTGTCTTCACGATAGCAGAGGCCCACTCCCGCACGACCTACATGCACTCGGCGTTAATATCTGACATTCATGCCTGGACCTTCCTGCAGGAGCCGTGCCCGAAGTTCATCGCTGCAGCAGACGCATCTCTCGCAGGAGAGCGTTTGCTTCTCGGTCTACAATGCTTGTGTTAAGGAGCAGAGCGGAGCTTTTTGAGCGAGATTCCAGCACGTAAGAAAGCAAGGCGGGCTCACCTGACTGTAACTCTTCGACACTTAATCAGCACTGTTGAAAGGGTGCCTTGGCACGGACGAGTTGTGTCAAGACTTTCACCTGTGCCTTGATGAGTTTGAAGTTTGAGAGGTGTCTAATATCACAATCGAGCCTGGCACGTGCTCAAATCATGTGAGCCTGACTCAGCGGCAGCACGGCAGACTGATCATTTTCCTGCAGTGCACCAAAAAGTTGCAAGCACGCATTATTTTCATGAATGCTGCCGAGGTTGCCATCAAGATCAAGCGTTCTGAGCCAGCAGTCATGAGCCGCTGGAGCCAGACGAAGGACTTCCCACGCTTCCCCAAGTCGGCCTTGCATGAGTTCCACCAGGTATCGATCCCAATGCTTCAAGCCCTGCTTGCATCTTAGCAGTGCAATCGTCAGCGATGCAGATCGCTTTTAAGTGCACTGACCGCGGCATGTCGGGTCCATCGGTCTTCCTAGCTACGCGAACTCATTCGAAGGTTGCCCCACAGGTGCACGGGGGTAACCCGGTGTTCGTGATTGAAGATGGTCCTCCACCACCGGCGAGCCCTAAATTTACTTGCCATCTCACAATTCCGGCATTGAGCACACCGCACGGCGGTTATGAGCAGCAGTCTTTCTCCGCTGTGGCGCGGGCAAAGAAGGCCGCTGAGCACGCAGCCGCAGAGATGGCTCTTGAGTTCATCACTACGAGTGGGGTGGCATCGCCAGCGATGCCAGCGCTGCCCTCTATGCTGGGTTCCAGTGTCACCAGGGAGGAGGTGAGGGGAGAGCATCCCGCTGACCAACGCTCCTCATGCATGCAATAGAGTGCCACAGCAGCAACGCGATGGCTATCTCACATAAATCTGCACTCCTTTATATACAAATAAATATTGCCCGCGACGCGCCAAGAAAGATTTACCGAGATACTGCTGTTGTGATGAAGTTGGAGAAAATGAGAAACCTGCATACATCTGCCCACCGCACCCGCAACGGACATTGCTGCCACAGGAGGCACTTTGGCTGTCGTAAGCAATAGCCCTGCAAATGCAGATAACCACGCTAGCTATGAATGTCTCAAGGGTTCATGCTGTGAGCTTGTAGGTAAGCACTTCGTGTGTCGTGACAGGTGTGGCTCTTGCAACAGCGCTTGCACAGCCTTGACCGCAAGCTAGCCGCCGAGAGATCCAGATCCATGGAGACACCAGGATCAGGTGAGCCTGATGGCCTACATCCCCACCCTCTTGTTTCCAACATGCATGCTGGCTTACCAGTAATGAGTGCTTTCAGGGTTTATGGTACATCATCCTGCTAGGAGATTCTCTTGTTTGCATGTGGAAGTGCCGATGTTAGGGGCACTCCTGTCATAGCAATGGTCAGACTTCTGCCCCAGGAGGCTTTCTCTAGGGCAGAGAGGTCACAGTGAGTTCTAGTCAAATGCCTGGTAGGCTGATTGTTGAAGACTCTTCGGTGCCACCCCCCGCACGTACCAGCTTGACAGGCATCAACTTCAGTGAAAGTCGGGACTTCAGATCATGTACATCCCGAGGCCAATCTCAGCAGCACTCAGCCGATTTGCATGTGGTGCCAGTATGGGCAGAGTGTGTACGTAACGACCCATTGTCTGCTTGCTTGCAGAATTGGAGGTCGCTCTTACAGCCCGCAGCAACAGCAGCCTCGAGCCTCAGCCCAGGGCTAAGCCAGGGGCGTATCTTGCCACTCTGGGCGAGGTCGACCTGAGCGCTTTGCGCGCAGAGCTTACCAGGGTGCGTGCACTTTCTGAGGCAGCAATCCTGCCACATATTGCAGGGGTAGATTTGAATCACCCTCAACAGCGATAGGAGCCTGTCTAGTGTCTGAAGTCTATCTTTGGGATTCCGCAAGCCACCGCATTGGCCTCAAGTTCAGAAGCTTGGGCCGGTGGCGTCACCTTGTGATCAGTCAGACGTCCTCAAGTCTGCAGACTCTAGCAGCATCTGCAGCATTGGCTGTGTCAGCTGTAACAGGCATGCAGACTTCTGCAGTCACGCCACACACTGAGGCCTGCAGCTGCGCTGTGCAGGCGCGCGAGGCGAATTCGCGGCTGCGCAGGGAGCTACAGCTGCTGCAGCAGCGCCGTGAGATTGTTGTGGGCGCTCTCGTCGGCTCTGCCTGATCTGGCACCCCTTGGAACCCTGCTCCACTCCCCTCGGTGAGCTGTCATAATGGTGTTCATCATGTCTTGTAACCTTTGCTCTCAAGCTGCTTGCAATCGCATGCATTTCTGGCAGGGTCTCCTACAACCTCATCCCTTGTGACATCCCCGATGCTTGCCAGACCTCAGCGATAGCCTACATGAGGCACTGACACTACCTAACTCCGCCTGATGCGTTGCATCCGGTACATTGCACTGCCCTCAAAGTCCCTACAGGCGCTGGGACACGGCTTTACTGCATACAGCAGCGTCCAGTCCATGCCCTTTCACCCAGATTGGGCCAGGCATGGGAGAAGGAACATAATCCATGTGTGGCTAATCCTCCGCATGTGTCCATGCAGGGCAGGAATCAGCCCGCCTATTGCTGAACATGGCTTGACATCCCCTGGACGCCAAAGGTGGCGCAACCCGCACCAGCAAGCAGAGCATCCAGCACCCTACGAAGAGCACCACCAGAGAAGAGGGTCAACATCGGCTCGCCCGATCAGGCTTTGCCCTACCCCACTGACCTACCCAATGGTTCACCACTCCAATGCCAGCCTCATTGCTTTGTTATTGTACATACCGACTGGAAAATACTTGAATGTGCACCAAATTGCCTTACTATGCCTTTGTTGCCGGGACAATGCAAGACACTCACCACAGAGGAGAAGCAGCAGCAGCTGAGAAGCTGTAAATGGGCTGTGTTCTCACGATGGGGGACCCAATCTGCACATGGCATGATTGAAGCGCATTTCACTGTGCAGCAGCCTTGGACATTCCACCACAGCCGAGCACATTTAGAGCAGAATTTGAGAAGCGCCATGCAGGCGGCTCAGCGTCAGCCCCGCAACCAGACAGCTCAAGAACAGCATTGAGAGTGTGTTTTAGACCTTACCAGCCTGAAGGAAATGGTGCTCAGTATGTTGTCACGCACCCCTCTGCATGGGTGAGCCCATCTTGCACCACAATCCACAGACGCGCTGCTAGCTGCTTACGAGGTGTTGCGCTTGTGCCTGTGACCATGAGAGCCGAGGAAGGAAGGTATACCAACAGGAACGTTCAATTCTGGCACAGTGGGCGTTTGATGGGGGTACACATGAAAGGGCGCTACTTTGCTGCACTTGTCTCGCGCGCCAGGTGATGTGTGGGAGACAATACTTGAGTCTATGGCTGCTTTCAGCCGCAGCGCTGCAGTCTTTCCTCTCAAAGCCTCTTGCATGCGCTGCTTTAAACACTGTGTGGCCGGGCGGATTTCATGCGGTCGCAAGCTGTTCTAGGCGGCGCATGCAACGGGCAGGGTAAGCGGGCGTTCTGCGCCCAGAGGGATTTCATATGGATTTGGCAATGCTTCAAGCGGGCTTGGCCATACTATGCTAGTAGGTTCTTGAACCTCAGCAGGCTTGAGCCGCTATAGAATGGTTTATGGGATACAGCATGGGCTATTGCTGGCTTGTGGTCAATCTACTGGGACAGAGTGCACCTCGCTTAGTGGGTTGGAAGAAACTGTCTCCAAAATTGTCTTCAGATTCTTTGTTGCCTTCAGTGAGATTCGGGATACTTCAGTTGCAGCCTTGCTTCAGGTATGGACATGCATAGCAGAGGTTGCTGCCCTATGACGGCATCCTTCATGTCACCTCTTTGAGGGACTACTCTTTATTGCATGCAGCAATATGCATGCATCTTTGTGACTTCCGCAGATCTCTTTGAGGCAGTAAGATACAAAACATGGAAATGTGAAACCATTAGAGATACTTTCATGAGACAAGGAAAGTGCATGACAGGCATGCATGCTTTCACCGGCAAGCAGTGCATCCGCCTTGTGGCGAAGTAGGGATAACAGGGGCTGAAGCTGCAGCAATGCACATCAGTCAGCACTGATGAGATCTGTGAAGCACTCGCACGTTGTTGCGGTCTGGCAGACTTGTATCCATCGGCTTTTCCGCCATGCATGTGGCGTTGGGAAACGGTCACTTTCCCATAGAGAAGCTTATTCTTTCTTTGGCAATGCATTCCTAAGGATTGGCAAGACTTTCTCATACTGGTACTATCAAATGTGCAGACTCAGTACTCTTTAAAATGATGGAAATGCGCCAGCACTGCCTTCAAGCAAATACTAGTTTCAGAGCTCCGCAGCTAGCCTAGATAGCCTACCCACCAAGGTTTGCAGCAATATTTGGTTGGCTCGTGATTGCATATGGCACCATGCCAGGTGGTCTCGGGTACGGAGTATTTTACTTTGCCGGTCATTCCACACAAGAAGCCAAATACGGTCTGGCGCTGAGACTTCAGGTTGAGCACTTGGCAAAGAGTAAAGCATTGCGGTTTGGCAGATGTGTCTACATCTTCTGCTTTTAGGCACATGCATGTGGCGTTGTGACAATCACCCTCCCTACTCAGTAAGGTTGCTCCTTTTCTTTGGCAATGGCTAGTATTGCAATGCGCTGGCAGCGCGGCCTTGCAGGCCCAGGAACCAGAGTTCTGAAGCTACCAATCCAGCTTTGCGCCGCGATGGGTCACCTAGGGTCCTGTTGATTGTTCAAGGCCTGTGTCACCCTTGTGAGACACTGCGCCTCAGACAACATGTAATGACAACCTGTCATCAATTGATTGCAATGCTGCCTGCACCATTGAGCACTTGAAAGCCACAGGCGTTTTCTGGCAGAATGACCTCCTACTCAAGAGTCACAGCAAAAAGACCCACACAGATAATGTCGTCAGCACTCACAGCATGCGACTATCTAAAAATTCTTGCCCTAATCTTTCTTGCAGATTGCGGGCGGCACACTGCGAGTCCCTCTGTGTAACCCTTTTAAGGCTGATGCGGGACCACTGCAGGGAAGGTACTCTGGACCACTTTCTGGGAGAGGACATAAGCTGCTAAGGTGTCACCAGCTTTGAGCTCTTTAGAGTGCCCAGCCACCGTTCTGCTTCCATTGCGAGGGTCTGTCTCCAGGCAAAACTTTCAATGTCGCATTGCTGGTAGGCTGCAAAGGACTCGAATGAGGACTGCTCTCAGAAGAACTCGCAGAACAGGATGCGCTCCCCGTCAACGCCACCAGCTGTCAGCTGCTTGGACAGCTCAGCGGCTGTCCTGCCGGGCAGCCCCGAGACCAGCACTGTGCAGTCGCGCGGGTCCCCGCCCACCGCGCCCATCAACCCCTGTGGCCCCTCAAAGATTGCGCTCTTCATCGTTTCCTGCATGACATGCAGCAGTTGTCGACGGGCCACCTTTTGCATATGCCACCTGTGCGTGAGGCTGCAGCGGTACTGAATGCCGAGCATTCTGCCAGGTGTACCCTCAGACAAACCCACGCTATCACAACAGTGAAGAGACCAAAGATGAAATATGTGACGAAAGCGAGGTGGCTGGGAGGAGGTAGCAGCACACCCACAGATCCTGATTTTCGGGTCCTGAGCCGTTGCGCTGCTCCGTATACAGAGTGTTGACATCAATCCCTGCCTCCCTCCAAATATCCCTGCACCAACAGCCCTTGTCGGGATTGGAACACCCATCCACCCTTGTGCATATCATCCCGGTCAAAATATCAGCTTACCACTGCTAAGGTCCTGCTCAATGCCGCACGCAGATAGGAGTGTTTGCATCTATGTATATACCCATGACTTCATACACGCAGACAAAACCATGCTGCAGCAAATCTACAGATGCTCTTTGTCATGGTAGACCACGTCGTGCTCTGCCTGGGTTAGCGACTCACCAGTCCTTCAGGTATGCAGCAGAGGTGGCAGACTTTGCCGCGTAGTACACGTTGACCTTGTGGGCGGTGGCGTGGGCCTGAACAGGCGTCCATTCCAGCGCCGCCCGTAGCGGGGCGATGCCTCTGCAGTCCGCGCCTATCATCAACAGATTCCGAGCATCCTCGAGCGCGCTTTGCAGCCCGACATAGCTGTTGAACAGGGACGCGAACCTGCACAGACAGCAATATGAACATATTCTCAGGCTCCGCTCATGATGCATGCTGATGTAATACACATGTTGACCAAGCGCCTTTGAGGACTCAGCGGAAGCAGGCTCAGGGCTCCTTTGAGGACAGTCCACATGGCGGCATGCAGCTTTGACAAGTAGATGGTACCATATGGAGTCATGAGCTAGTAATCCATCTTTTGGTCACTGTAAAGCCATGCCCCATGCGTGCTTGCTGCCAGCAGCACACGCACTCTGAGACATAATGCAATGAAGTCTACTGCGTGCAAGGGCGAATCAAGCTCACCCTCTACCCATGACTTCGCTCACTTCTATGAGGGACCCTGGCCCAAGCTTAGCCAGCCTTTGGTTGTCCTCGCACCCTTCTCTGCTCACCAGGATCTGCAGTCAAGCATGCCTTGTCAGCGTCTCTATCTCCACTCTGAGTCCACTCATGACACTCTTATGAAGAAACTGCCCATGCGCAGTGTGCGCGGCAGAACCTCAGAGCCAATGGCAGAACGCTTCTGCCATGTGGCACAACTCTTGGCGGAACACCTTCCACTCTGTGGCTCGAACCGGGAAAGCCGGCAATCGGCTTCTTTTCACAAGCTGCCGTTTTGCCGGAGGTTGCTGAGCATGTCAGAGAAGCAAGGGAAGACATGACAAATGGCAGAACCTCGCTGAGATGGTTCTGCCGCTAACACTGCGCCTGCTTGTTGCCAGGCAGCCCATACTCAGCCAGAGGCCGCCGGGTTCAGGCTATAGCTGAGCTGTGCACATGCAACACAGGCTAGCCTCACGCAAATTTTCAAGCACTTTGTCCGCGGGGAAGTCAGCGCTGCATGCAGACGGCAAAGGATCACCTCTATGATGGATGCATCTAGATTGGCTGACTCTCGCCGGGCTGAGTATGGAGAGGAGGATATGGCAAACAGCGTCCGCGCTGTGGGCACTTCGTCACTAGATGACGTGCTTGCTGCATCTGCTGCACTTGCGCTGGCGTCTGTACCTGTAAGCACAGCATTGCTCTGAGGCTTTATGCCAGAAGTCGTGTCACCAGAACAGGGGTGCACCGAAGAGTATGTCTCTATGTGCACAGCACTTCCTGCTTCAATGATTTCTGGTGAAGGCAAATAAGCACTTGCAGAGCATGTCTTGCCCAGTGTCAAGCGTAGCAGCTATTAAGGTACAGAGTTGGTTCCAAGCAAAGATCTGCGAAAAGGCAGAGCTGAGCGTACGTTCCGCACCACCTGAAGCTGAGTCTGCTGAGTCTGAGACAGGGTCTGGAGGGTACCGTATACCTACAAACTGCCCAGGCACAGTATAGGCGTCCACCCAGCGTGGAGCCTCTTGTCTCCTTCTAACTTTCCTGCATGGAGACCTTGCGCGTAAGGCAAATTTGCTGCGGCTCTGTTGAGGGCACTCAGGTGCGCATGCAAGGGCAAGCAGAGCAATCCCAAACCTGAAGTTTATTCAAGTCATACTCACAAGGCTGTTGGGGGAGAAAGACAGTATTAGGCAAGATATACGCTACAGGTATGGCAAGCCGTGCATCAAACCTGCCATCAAGGTACTTGACATGGTCCTCCACACTGAGGACAAGCGTCCTGAGCGAGCCATCTGCTGATTCACCCCTGCAGTGCCAGAGCCGTCTCAACTTCTGCAGCAGCAACTTAAAGGCGCTCTGAGCTTCCCGACGGACAATACTCTCGACAAAGTCTCATGACATGACGCCAGGAGATCATCTTGTCAAGGGGAGAGCAACGCACTTATTCTCGACTACAATCGCCCTGGCCCACTTCATCGACGCCTTGTGCTGATCTACATTTGCTCTGAGGCTGTCCATGACATCTTTGGAAGCCCCAGAGCCATTGGTGGACCTGCATGCCGAGAGCCATGCCCACTTCAAAATTGCAAAAAACTGCTCGATAAACATCCTGAGTGCGCCCTGTGCAAGTTGGGATTGCTGTCGAGATGTTCGCATGTGTCATTGATTTCAGGTAGCATTTCGACGCTGGACAGAAAGGGTTGGCCGAGCATCACCGGGCAAAGACAGTGCGCAGCTGGAATCTCTTTCGTGCTGCTTGTGCGGCCTTCTTGCTTCCAAACGATCGCGAAAGGCGTCCATGCTGACACTCTCTGTGCTGAGGAAGCTGGGAAGGCCCCCAGTAGCAGATGGCATGAGATTTCTCGAGAAGCATGGTGCTTTTGCCTGGTGGTCAGAACACTGCGTCGGCCATGAGTCCCACTCTAATGCAAAAGGTGAGCAACGCTTTCACATTCTGAGAAAACCTGCGTGATATGGGATTCGCGGGGCATCTGCCTCGCGTTGCTGACAAGGATGGGCATGGTTGATCACTGGGGTAGCCAGGAGGCAGAACGGCATTGCTGAAATCCTTTACGAAATGAATGCTGTTTACACAACAACCTAGCCTAGCGTCTTTTTGTCAGCAGAAACCTCTCTTGTGACACCCTGATTGATTGATTATGGCGGTATACTCTTGCAAAAGTTTGACCCCGTGCCACTGGCCATTGCATGCAGAGCTGCACTTTTGAGGCCCTCAAGGCCCATCAGCTCCCACGGGCTGCAGCTGCCAGACGCATTTTAGCACCTGTAGGTTCGCGCTGTCGCCTGATCAGGACCTCACATTCTCCGCGAGCGGCACCCTGTTCGCTTGGCGGCCAGCAGTCTTCAAGCGGCCCACAGACTCACCCTTGATGACAGCACCTCTGCATTGCGGCAGCATATCAGCAAGCGTGATGCAACCTGAGATTGTTAAGCTGAGCGCCCTGCTTGTTTGGCATCGTGCTGCCTTCGAGCGCACTGCTGCAGCTGGGTCCCCGCGGCAGTACCCCAGCGCTGCATATGTTTTACGGCGCAATCAAGCCTTTCCCATCTGTGCTGCACAGAGTGATGACATGGAGGTAAGAACTAGAGGCGCACTTGCTGCTATTGGCGGAGCGTGTGACGGCGGACACGCCGTCCACGAACTTGGTGCGGAAGATGACGTTGGCGTTGCTGAACATGCCCTCCTTGAGCGAGACCACGATGAACTGGGAGTAGGGGAAGTGCGTCTTGATCATGCGCCCAATGTTTTGGGTGTGGCTCAGGTCCAACGCAGCATCCACCTGCAGCATGCAGTCTGTTTGAGGGGTATTACCTGAGGACTGTGTATGCTTGACGACAGCTGGGTGCAAGGAGTGCTGCCAGCGTCATCTGTGCACTGTTCTGGGTGTAGGGCAAATTCTGGGCAGAACTGATGTGTTCCCTTAAGCTGCGCTGGACTATAAGCACTGACACTCTTGGATGTGGATGCATGTCTGAAATCCTGGTCGACGTTTTGCATTGCATGAAAGGATTCTGTGTCTGCTACAGAAATAGCATGCTCTGCACACAGAGACATGTGATAAGGTACCTCGTCCAGAATGTAGATGGGCGCGGGCTTGAACAGGAGCATGGCCAGGATGAGGGAGAGCGCCAGGAGGGAACGCTGCCCGCCGGACAGCTCCGTCAGCGACTCCTTCCAGACATCCCCGAAGGCCACGCGCACCTCCAGTCCTGATCAGGCCACACAGGCACCCTTCAGACGACATGAGCGCTATGCTGGTGTGGCGCTGACTTCCAGGTGGTGAGGTGCCATTATGGCAGCCCAGTGAGGAGCTGGCTTGCTGGGCGCAAGAATGCAAGGCCTCCGCCCGGCCATGATTGAGGATCTGTCAATAAGGAACCTCATCATCCTTGATGCCGACTCACGCTGCTGTAGCACGCACTTCTAGCTTTTCAGAAGCCCTGCTTGCCAAGCCTCATCCTAAAGCTTTGTTGAATGGGTCAGACAAAGCCGCAGTGAGGATGCAGATGTCCGCAGATGGTGGTCTGCCAACAGGGGCATCCGGATACCAGGCCATCTAAAGGGTGCAAATGCAGAGGCTCCTAATCATCGAGAGCGAGACCTCTCACCGTCAAGGAAGGTGCAGTCCTCTGGCGGCTCCAGTTTGGCGGAGGTGCCGGGCAGCAACATGGAGAAGATGGACCCGAAGTCCTGGTTCACCTTGCGCCAGGTCTTCTCCAAGGCCTCGCGCTTCTTCTCGTCCAGCTCAGCGATGACCTGGCAGCACCGCACAGTCTTCAGTACATCAGAATGCTATGTAGGTCACCAGGTCACCTCTTTGAGGAGAAATGCGCCAGGTCTTCTCCAGGGCCTCGCGTTTCTTCTCGTCCAGCTCAGCGATGACCTGGCAGCATGGCCAACTTTGTCGGTAGATGCCGGTTTGCAGCGCAGTGCCTCTTCAGGGCCTTGCGCTGTTCCCAAGCTAGGCCAGCATTGACCTGGCGGCGCCCATGCAGTGACTTGCCATGAAAGGGACTGCCACCGGGGCATTCCATACATATCACGCAGCTTATCAAGGTGGCCGCAATATCCATTTGACTTGTACTTCTTGCTCTGTGCCATGTATGCATTACCTCAATGATTGAGCCCCGGAGATTATACTGCCATTCTCCTTTCTGCATGCGCTGTCCAATGTGGACATCCTGTATGCTGGGTTCTGATGGATGAAGAGCCTCACCTTACGGATCTTGTCCTTGTCGTTCTCCACAATGCGCTTCTTCCCGGACAGCTCCCGGTACTCGGCCTCCGCCTTGTCAAACATCTGCATCACCTGCACAGTGATACTGACACATGAGCCTTGGCCATCTGTCATACTACACTGTGGACAACGCTCCTCCTATGACTATGTCATCAGTCATGCAGGTACAGACAGACACTGAGAGCCCAACGGGCCGTAAAGACGTCTTGGCCTTCCTGAATCCCTTTGTTCTGGCCTTCTGCCCAGGGCTTTATAGCCTTCAACAGGTATGCTGGTCTCACACGTTGTCCGACTGCTCTGCCCTGTGGATTTTGAGCAGAGATTCTGTGGTGCTCACCCGCTTGTTGAGGCCCCTGGTCAGGATTTTCAGCTTGTCCTCCAGGGTTCTGTACTCCTCCTCCACCTGATTAGGATCCCGCACCGTCCAGTTGTAGTCGCTGCGGGGGTTCCTGCACAGGCTTGCAGTCTCACGACACATGTCAGCGAGACAGAGTGCACTGTAGACCTGGCTGATTGAAGTATTAAGGGAGTGCAGTGCAATTTGGCTCTTTATCTGAGGTGTTTACAGGGCTGCAATGAGCTGCCAGAGTGCATGTCTATGAGGGGGCAGCAAGCGCTAGCCATGTAGCATACCCGAAGAGCTGCTTCTCGCCTGCTATCCATGGGAACTCCTTCTCGAGCTGCGCGCAGCGCCCTGCGCTGTCCCGCGCATCTCTTTCCATGCGCGCGACCCTGCAGCAATGCAATATGCCTTAACTATCTTGGTCAAGCTTGTGACAGCTTGCTGCTCCTCAGGAATGCCTCCTTGTGAAACCATGCAGATTCTTACTGAACTACCCAGATTCATGATGCAGTCGGGAGCTGCTCAATTGCTTACTCGGCTCTGCATGCTCATGCTGCAAACTTGCGGTGCCCTTTCCTGACCTTCTCCTAGTGGACACAAAATCCATTCAGATCTGACGAAGGGTTGTGAGAGGCGCTCACTTGTTCTCAACCCGCTTCCTCTCAGCGCCGGCCATGCTGAGCGCCTTGTTCAGCTCGGCGCGCTCGCGCTGCAGATCTGCGATGCCCTGCTCGCACTCCAGCAGCGCGGCCTTGCGCTCCTGCAGCCGGGCCGCAGCTGCCTCGTAGGCGCCGCGCGCCTGCGCCACCTCAGCATCCTTGGCCGCCTGTGCCTTCTCCATGTCTGCAGGCCAGAGCTTAATCATGCGTCAGCCTGAACACATGAAAGCAATCTGGCGCTCCTACAAATACCATATGTTCCATGTTGCTGATTGACGCAGCCCTGCTCATGTTGTGGCTGCATTGGTCTCATGGAGTGCTACGACATGACAGGTGATACCAGGTTTGACGTGCCAACACTCTGGCCTGACAAGCATTGCTGCAAGCAGTGCTGTGCATGAGCGCTCACTGCAACACTGCAACATGCATACGACAGTGTAGCTGATGAGAGGGCTGCATCACCTGCTACAGACTTTAGCGTGGCCTGCAGCTGAGCCTCAATGCTGGCGCGCTCGTCTTCAGCGGCGTCCCTCTCAGCCAGCGCCTCTGCTAGCGTGGCCGCAGCTGCCTTCAGTGCCGTCTTGGCTGCCTGCATTCCAGAAGCTTAGTAATGATGGGCAATGCTGCAGTCAAAGCTGTAGGCTGCAAATTTGTGCGCTACGGCTAGTCATGCCTCAAGGTTCCACAGTTGTGATCCTGTGCTGTTTGGTAAATAAGAATAAAACTTATAAGATAGCTGAAAGCTGGAATATTGGCAATTGCTGCAGGATCATGTACTCTGCACAGGTCACAGTGGGGTGAATGAAGAGGGTTAACCAACCTCTGTGTCAGCCTTGGCTTTCTTGGCCTTTGTCTGCGCGTTCCGGATGTGCTTGTCCTTCTCCTTGCCAAAATTGGCAAGTTCCTTGTGCAACGCCTGCACCACATCGCTTGCTTATGAGCAGGATGATGTCTCCTGCCTTTGCGTAGACACACCATGTTGCATCCACACAGGGTGCTCGCGCCTGACAAGCAATCAAGCCTTTGATACTCGTTGTACATGCTGAAGGGGAAATGGCAATGCTTAACTAATATGCCAGGGCAAAATCACACGCAGAATCACTGGTGGCGGCTCCTGACCTTGGCAGTGGCAGACAGGGTTTCCATGGCTTCCTTGGCCTTCCCGGCAGCTTCCTCCTCGCCCGCCAGCTCAGCCTCCAGCGTGGCGACCGCCTCTGCCAGCTGTGCGCTCTCAGATCCCGCCATGCGCTCCTTGAGCAGCGCGAGCGCATGCCGCTTCAGCTCCAGCTCCTGAGACAGCCTGCGCAGGGGAGGGTTCATGGGAGTGGACCAGCGTTTTGAAGAGCCTTCCGCGTCAGGGCCTGCCTGGAAGCCCGAGGAGGTGTTCTGTGCTTGAGAGTGCATGTCACAGACGATGCACTGCATGGTCGAGCTACTGTGGTGCGCTCATATGCTCAGCAAGGGCTATATGTCTACTACAACACCATGCATGAGCAGGAAGTGCCTGTCCAGGCGTCGGCACAGCATGATGGGGCATGGCCTCACTTTGCATGCTCCTTGGCAGCTGCTGACATGTTCCTCAGCAGCTGCTCTGTCTGGGCCAGAGCCGCCACGTGGCCGGCCAGGTCGTGCTCTGCCTTCTGTAGCTCGTGCAGGCGCATCAGCAGCGAAGCGCCCTTGCTGCGCGAGCCACCTGCATCACTCGATCCACCTTTACACTTCCCCTCACTGCAGATTGCTTAGGGTACATGGAAAGGTAGAGCTCGAAAGATGTCGTCACTTCTAAGGCGGCTCGTGCTTTGCCAATATCTGCAGCACCTCTTTACCTGGATGCTTCTTTGTATTCCCACATGTGCTCACAGGCCTTTCAAATTGGCTCTGGACACATGGAATGGGTCCTAAGTCAGACTACATTCAGGTGCCCGAAGTTGTGAGAGCTACGGATGAGCGTGCATGTGGGGAACGAGGCGCGCCTGTCAGGGTCCCGCTAGGGTTGAAGTCATCTCCCTCGAGCGTCACGCACCGCGTACGGACCTCCTTGTTGAATGCCAGGGACTTTGCTGTGGCTGAGTCCTGCAATTAAACCGCCACTCTTGCTCTGGGCGGCAGAGGCCTCTTTTCAGCAACGTCTGAGATGGTATGCTGCTTGATTGCCTATGCCGTGTCATAGAGGCTTGTCAAGGAGGGGCAGGTCAAAGCCAGGCAGCCTCTGAGGGATCACTCAGCATGTGCGCACAGAAGCCAGTAGGTCTCAGATCGGCTCAGAAGTCTTGCCTTGCAGACGAAGGCATTGCCGAAGGCATACTTCATGGCAGCCCCCAACTCTGCATCGTAACCAATCAGCTCCAGCGCGAGGGCTGCCTTGCCCTTGCTCAGCCTGGCAGCTGCTGACTGGGCAGCTGCAGATGCCGTCCGGCTGTTCACCTGCACGGCGCATGCAAAACTTGTTTCACATGCATGCAGGACAGGGCGGGTTCTCATCTTGTGAGGTGTTGCCAGTTGGAGCTTCTTTTGCGCCGCACTATTACCCCAGATCCCGGTCATCTGTTATGTGCTTGAGAACTTTAGGATGGTGTAGATCGGCTAAAGGGGTGTCTAAATCTTCAAGATTGCGCTTGCCTTGTTGAGAGGTACTATGGTGACCCTGTTACGGAGCTGCCCCTTGCTGAGCAGCGCCTTGGCAGTGGCTTCTGTGTCCACGATGACCTGGTACAGCTTCCCGCCAGCTGCGACCTCCAGGGCAGTCGCGTCGGCTGAGTCCTTCACACGGACCAGTTTGGCGACCACGCCCTTCACAGCGCTCCTGTCAAAACCCCGCTCAGGGTCTCTATACTGAAAGTCCATGCCTGCAGCAGAGACCTCCAGACATCAGAGAACTCACACTCCAGCTCTGCTTAAAGTATTGACAATGCGAGAGGTCCAGACCACAGGGCGCCTCACATGCACATATTGGTCAAGATTGAAGCACAAGTGTGTCGGACAAGCCTCCGGCTGAGGGTGCGTGGTAGAGAGGCTGGAGACATGGCGAATGTGGCAATGGGAGCAGGGTCCATACTCGCAAGCGTGCTGGACAGCTGCTCAGCATGATCCCTGCAGCGCTGCACATGCGCCCGCTCGGATTCCATGGTGGCCCGCAGCTGCGCGGCAGCTGCCTCATCGTACTGCAAGGCTGATAGCCTGCAAATTCCGTCACAGTGTCTGCTTTCAGTGTTGGGGTATCTGCCTCAGCCCGTGCTGCCTTGAGCGTGCTGATGATGGCGTGACCCAGTGTATCATGCATCTGGGCAAGAAGCAGTCAGGTGTGCTGCCGAATGGCAGTCACGGCACTTCAGGCTGTGATAGCACCAGTCGTGCTGCATCTTGGCAGGCAGCTGCAACGGGGCTGCCAAAAGCCATGTGCAAGCACAGGCATTGCCCTCTGGAATTTCCGCTCTGCTGACCAGCTTTCCCAGATGAGATATGGCACGTACAGGTGCAATGAGCGGGACTCGCCTGCGAGAGCACTCGTCAACCTTCTGCTGCTCCTTCTGGAGGGTTTGTGCCAGGCCGCCAGCTTCCTTCTCCTTGGAAGCCAGGGCCTTGCGCTGCTCTGCCAGTTGCTTCTTCAGGCCCTTCCGGCGCACCTCGGCCGCCTGCAGCTGCCCCTGAGCCTCCGTCTGCAGAGCAGCATGACTCATCAAAGCCTCCCAGTGTGACAACAAATCCTAAAGGTGCCCATCCCTCTCCTGTGTTACATATGCAACCTCCGAGTAAAGCAAATACTACCTTATTATGACACGCAAAGGAGCCACGCCGGGCACAGTGTGTTCCGTGCACCGACACATAGATTCTGACGGTAGGTTCAATCAGTCCCAAGAAGGCTGGATATCTGCCAAGGCTTGCGCAGCCTCAACAGACCTTGGTGGTAGAGCAAAGTCCAGCTTAGCCTGGAAGCTACTTCTATGATGTCAAATGGCTCACCTGCGCTCGCTGCGTGTCTGCAAGGCGTTCCTGCAGGCTGCGGTTGGACTCATCCCGACCGTCGCCTGCCTCTGCTCCGGCCAGCTCCCGCGCAGCAGCTTCCACAGCCGCTGAAGCTGCGTTCAGGCTACTCTGCGCCTCATCACGTCCCTCCGTTGCTTTTTGCACCTGTACAGGCCACAACTTGCGAGCGTCAGACTGCAGCAGAGATCTGTGCTATCTAGCCAATCAGCAATCACCACGTTCAAGTGCAGATCACTGTCACTTTGTTACAGGGTAAGCCGTTTGCCTGTTACATGGGGCATCAGTGCGAGCTCTGCAGCAGTAACACAGACCTTCAGTCCATGAACGAGGCATACATGCTGCTGAGCCATGCACTTCAAGTGGCAGAGAGTGCCTACCTTGGCAGCAAGCGCGTCCTCTGCCAGCTCAGCAATGGCTGCTCTGTGCTGTTTGCAGATCTCCCGCTCAGCCTCGAGGCTCTCCAGATGGTTGTTGCTGACAGCTGTCAGCTGCACCAGCCTGCAGACATGCAGCATATGTCTAGCCCTGACAAAATACCCCTTCAAGATCTGCACATTGCACCGCAGCAACATCAAGGGCTCAGACAATGCCTGGTGTGACCTACTTGTCCAGCTGGTGAGCGCATCCACGCAAGCATGAGAGCCATCAGCTTGCTGTGGAGTGGCGAGCGTCAACGGCTCTGCCAGCCTAGCACACCTTTCAACACTTAAACGTCTTCCTCACATTCAGAGATTACACTCTGGCCCGCACCTCTTGGACAGCTCGTCAGCTGACTGGGACAGCGCCTTGACCTCCTTGCCGCTCTGGCGTTCCCTCTCCCGCCCCAGCTGCTCGACCTCTGTCTCCTTCTCAGCCAGCTCTCTCTGCAGCTCCTCCACCTCTTGCCCCAGCCTCTCTGCCTCCTCGCGCTGCTTCTCCACATCTGCCATGCCCTCGGCCTCCATCCTGCGGAGGCAGAGCCCTATATTAACCATGGCTGTGCCTACTACCTCTGTATAAGCTCTCTCCGCGTTGCCTTCATCTCTCTGCCCAGTCTTTCTGCCTCCTCGCGCTGCTTCTCCACACCCGCCATGCCCTCGGCCTCCATCCTGCGGAGGCAGAGCCCTATATTAACCATGGCTGTGCCTACTACCTCTGTATAAGCTCTCTCCGCGTTGCCTTCATCTCTCTGCCCAGTCTTTCTGCCTCCTCGCGCTGCTTCTCCACACCCGCCATGCCCTCGGCCTCCATCCTGCAGATGCAAAGCCCTATATGAACTATGGCTGTGTCTACTATCTCTGTATAAGCTCTCTCCACGTTGCCTTCATCTCTCTGCCCAGTCTCTCGGCCTCCTCCTGCTGCTTCTCCACCTTTGCCATGCCCTTGGCCTCCATCCCGCACAGACAGGATACCATCTTTTGTCCATCTGGCTGCCTCACACATGTGTGCGTCAGCTACCGTTTGCCTAGGCCACCTTTGCTGGGGTCACTGCTCTTGCACAATCAGCTCTCTGGTGGGGCGCCATACTGCCTCTTTACATCGGCGAGTGCTTTGACCTCTATGAGAGCAACATAGTACAGGATTTGCACACAGGGTGTATACTGCAGCGCGCTATGTCCTGAGCTGCTGAAGCCAATGTTACTGAAGGGACATTGCCTACAGTCCAACACCAGTTTGATGTGACCAAATGCAGCTTCATTGGCCCATTGAATTGTTTGCTTCTTCCGACTTCTCAAAAGCTGACAGCACACGGCGTACGCAGACACTGACGTGGCATGGAAGGCAAGGAATGCTGTGAGGGAGAGCCCACCTCTGGGCCTCGACGTATCTGAACGCAACGCAGAAGCGCCGCAGGCTGTCCAGCTTGGCGTTCTCGGCCTGCCACTCCATGTACTGCCCCTTCTCCCTGCGCAGGCGCTCGCATGCCGGCAGGATCTCCTCGTTCATCACCTGCACCATGCCAGGCATGTCAGCGTACACGTGAGTGCTGACTGTGCAGAGGCGCGGCAGGCTGTCCAGCTTGGCCTCCTTGGCTTGCCACTCCTGCACTGCCCCATTTCCTGGCGCTTGCACACCGGCACAATGTTTTCAGACACACATACACCTGCTGAGCAAGACAAGGACTGTAGTGTCTCAATCTGTAATTTCAATAGGCGCCGGTGAGCGGGAAGACCCCCCATAGATCTTGACATCACAGACCGGCCTTTGACGCAGAGCCTGGGCCCTTTACAGAGACCAGTATCGTCTTAATTTCCTGCACCTTGACCCGCTTCTTTTTCCGGCGTGCGCAACATGGTCTCCTTGCAGGTCTTGCACATGGTCTGGCATACTCATTGGTCCAGACTAGACTCACAGGGGTTGACAGGGGGCACAGAAGAGAGCACCTTCTCGATCTCCTGCACCTTGACCTGCTTCTTCTCCAGCGTGCGCAGCGCGGCCTCCTTCTTGGTCTCGTACATGCGCGTGCCCGCCGCCTCCTCCAGCATCCCCAGTATCTCTTGCGGCTTCATGTTCAGCACCTGCGCAACCTTATGTTGAGGACCGACCTGGCAACATATGGTAATTGAAGGATTGAAGTCAGGAGTTCTGCTGCTATCAGCCTCCTCCAGCATCCGCAGGCCCTCCTGCAGGTTCATCCTCAGCACCTGCACAGTTGCCATGGCACGAGGCCTGCTATTTCCCGATGAACACGATAGACTGAAATTGTCTCGGCTGCACCTCCAGCAGCATTTCCAGTGTCCCCTGCGGCTTCATGCTGAGCACCTGCGCAAGGGGTGTCTTATAGTGAGTCTTATGTGGCCTGAGCCGCTTCTGCGTCTGGTGTACATGCGCATGCCTGCTGCCTCTTTCAGCATCCCCAGTATCTCCTGCGACTTCATGTTCAGCTCCTGCACAATCGATGTTCTGTGAGGCACATGCTGGGTCCAACTACTGCCATGTATTGTCAGAGTTGCGGAAAGTCTGCCTGCTGTCTTCTCCAGCATCCCTGAGATCTCCTGCACCTTCATGTTGAGCACCTGCACAGCTGACAGCTTGAGAGGCATGCCTGCAATCTGAGCTGACCAGGGGGCAATAATGTCCCGAGCCCTCAAGAAGTGTGCACCACAGCAGGCAGTGAGGCCCTTAATACCCGTCCTGCCGGAGGCACAGGCCACGACCTTGCTGTCTTCTCATTGTACATCAAACTTTCTGAGACCGGAGCACTCCTCCAAATACTTAGACAGGGAGTGCTGCGCACCTTGGTGATGCGCCCTTGCATGATGAGGAAGTGTGGATTGTTGACGTTCAGGGACACCGAGTGGAACAGGTTCTGGACACGCCTGCATGCACAATTCATGTCCTCATTGTGATAGCTCCTGTCACTAACTGTAGTACTTGAGGCAGGACACGTCCTTACGCATGCAAGGGACATGCAAGGGATGGTGTCTCACGTTGGCTGGGCTACATGGCCGTTGATGAGGTACTTGTTCCTGCCTCCAATCACCAGCTGCACCAGTCAGAGGGGCTTCTCAGAAGTCTGCATGGCTCATGTCACACTGCCAAGCACCTTCTCATACACTGCAATGCATGTACATGCGAACAGCCCAGCACTGCTGCAATTACTCATCAGAGTATTTGCTCTTTGGACTTCACAGGTTGGCAGTGGGAGCCTGACCTGTCTGGTGACTGTGATCTGATCAAGGTGCTGATACTCCACAGGCCCATTGGCCTTGTCCGAGTTGTTGAAGACTATTGACACCGTCGCCTTCGTCACACCCGCCTGTCCCTGCTTGTACACAAGCTCCTGCAGGCTGTTCGCCCGCACCTGTGGATGCACCAACACTCGGTAGGCTGGCCGAGAATGTATTGGTCTGGAGGTGGATGTCAAGTGCGTAAGCTTAGCGAATGCATAGCATTTATGATAGGCTGTACGCACAAAAGCAACAGTTGTGTGTCTGAGGTCAAAAGAAGGGACAAAGGCTTGCCTGCGACAGGTTTGTGATGCCCAGCACAAAACAGATGGAGTCCAGAATGTTGGACTTGCCACTGCCGTTGAGCCCGGTGATGGCATTAAAGAAGGGATCAAAGTTGGTAACATTGACACGCGTCGCATAGGACTTGAAGCCCTCGAGCGTGATCTCCTCTATATACATCCTGGTGTTTTGCCGCTACCTGGCACACATCCCGGATGGGGCTCCAGCTTCTTGCTTTCAGCTATAGGAGAAATTCTAGGGAAAATTCAAAGCTGTTCCAAGAGTGCGTCACAGGTGCCTCAGCACTATTCCAGCTGCACCCCACAGAGCATACAACAAGATGTCAAAGACTGCCTTTCGCTGCGTTTGCCTGAAGGGCACGCACTGCCCGCTCTGGTTTTGAATACAGCACAGGCACAGCTCTAAGCAGTCAATTGCAGACACGACTCGTCTGTATACCAGCCAAGCTTTGAACAGCCACGAGAAGCTATAGCTAATCGGTGACTCATCTCGAACGGATCTCTACGGCTTCGTTACGGAACACAGAGTTCCCTGGAAAGGCACTGCAGAGTCAGCAGATATGAGCAGATCGTTGTTCTCAGGCCGAATTGCACATACGGAAAGCTGAAAAGATTAATGGGAGGTGCAAAGTCTGCAGTCAGGCTCCAGAGCAGCGTGTCGACCCCGGTCGACCGCAGCAAGGTATGCGCCAGGGTTTACTCCCCCACTGCCATAGGAGTCTCTGACACTGCTGAGCAAGCGTACGATAGCATGCTTGCGTAAGTTGCAGGAGTCGATATCGACAACGAGAAGGTCCGCCCAGAGGAAGGCGCCCGCTGTGAGCGGTAGCAGCACCGGGAGCAGCGTAAGCTCGCGTGCTTTCTGCATCTGCGCAGTGGTGACAGTAGCTGAGCACCTATACGTTGCCGTTATAGATCCATCTAGGTGCTTGGGGGCGAAGCCTGTGGTCATCGCGTGTCCGTCATACAAATGACCCAACTTCACCTGTGATATTTGCAAGAGAGATAGGCCTGATCTACGAATCCCGGAACAAGCTCATTGTCCTTGCTTGCAGGTCAGTCAATTCTCGATCAACACGCCGCGACAGGTAAGCATGCTAGAGGATTTTCCTTGCAGGATGCCGCAGCATCGCATTATATATTTATGTCCTGCGACGCCAACTTCTCAAGGCCAAGTGCTTCTTGTTACGAAGCAGATAGTTAGCCAAAGTATGATGTACCAGACATGTGCGTCTCGATGGCCGAGCATATCTACCTGCCAAGGCAGGTGTTGTGAAGGTCAGCTGTCCTGCTTTTTAGGTGTGCTTGCTGAGAGCGGCCCTCCTTGCAGGTGCGCGTGAGGCTCTCTTCAGGCAATCAGCAGAGACCCAGGGCGACCCCACGAAAGCGCACGGCATCGAGTGAGATGATGGGTCTGAGCCAGATGCCAGACTCTCCCGTGGCCATCAACAAGGGCACAGGCAGGACTGCTGTTGGGCCATGTGCGGATCCTTTCTCTGCTCCTACCTGCTGACACAGAGACCCCCCCCTTGCGTGACGCTGCTGATGCGCTGAGCATCTGTGGAGCCGACCTGTTGTTGCGCGCTCATGACTGGTGCAGAGTGCTGCGTGGACAGTGGATTTGCAGTCCAGCCTCATGCAAGTGCCGAAGCAGTAGAGACTGAACGAATCTGCTGCATATGAGCAGCACCCCAGCTCGGGGTCACGACAGAACGTGATGTGTAAAAGCACAGCTGTCGGTCAACCTATACTCTGAATGCCTGAAGCGCAATGCAGGGTGCATGGCTTTTGAGAGGAATGCGTCAGCGCAGACTACAAGCTGCCATGTGACACTGTTCATGGATCGAGCCTAAGGGTTGCACTACATACTCGGAGCTGCACCGCAGGCTCCTATTGGCCGATTACTGCAACTCCGACCAGAACCCTCAATGGCCTGGGTCTCAATGCAGGGTGTGGGGCCTTCGAGATGAGCGCCTCAGCTTCAGACCACGAGCCACCGAGCCCGACGCTGTTCATGGACCGGGCAGGCTCCGCGCACCGCTCCTTGGACGGCGGCCTCCTGGAAGCAAAGCGCAGCAGCAGCAGCAGCCCCATGCATGCGCCCGTCATGGACTACACCGTGGGCTTTCCGGGCAGCTTGGACATACCATCCTCCACCAGGTACCCCTAGCAGTAGTCACAATCTTTAAATCCGAATACCCTCATGGAAGCAAAGCGCAGCAGCAGCCCCATGCATGCGTCTGTCATGGACTACAACGTGGGCTTCCCAAGCAGCCTGGACATACCATCCCACCAGGTACACATGATGCCTGCGCGGCACTTAGTCCCAAGAGAGCCTTTGATGGTAGCAAAGCGCAGCAGCAGCCCTATGCATGCCCCTGTCATGAACTACACCGTGGGCTTTTCCGGGCAGCCTGGACCTACCTTCCACCAGGTACACATGATGCCTGCACGGCACTTGGTCCCAAGAGAGCCTTGGATGGCACCACAGTGCAGCAGTAGCCCCATGCATACGCCTGTCATGAAGTACACTGTGGGCCTGCATGCCAAACAGCTCCAAGTGGCAGCAAAAGACCAGCAGCAGCCTCAGTGTGCCTCCAAAAGGTACATTTAGTAGAGAGATGCTAGCTGTAGGCGCAGCAGTAGCCCCACGGTGCATGCACAAGCAGACAATCGGGCAATCGCGGATCAAGTCATGCCTCTGAGCTGCTTTTCGTAAACTTAGGCAGCAGCATCAACTTCCACATGATAATAGGAACATCTTGGACCCTCCTGGCTGTCGGATGCCTCTTACTAGTGCAGGTTACTTGTTGCAAAGCATCCAGGAGGGGCACTTCTGGTGGAACTCTGCCAAGGATCTGCCTGATGGTGGGCAAAGGCCGAGCCCAAAAGCAGCGCGCGGAGGCGCGCTGTGCCCCGCGCTGGGCCATATGGCAGCGTAGGGATCCCTGAGATTCGGGCCCTTTGCGACATGTTGGAGTCCTCCCCGCCCCAGTCAGTGCTGATCACATCTGTTGTTGCGTGCAGGCGGGCGGAGCTGAGGGATCACAGCAGGGAGGTGCGCCTGGCGGCGAGCAAGGGGGAGCCCAAGGGCAGCGCTGAGGCGCGCTGCGCCCCGCGCTTTGCCGGCGGCAGCGCCAAGCGCCACGCGGGCCACCAGGTCTTTCAGCCCTCTGGCAGGTTCTACTGAGCCATAAATGGGAGGAAGAAGCTCATGGAGAGCTGGGCAGGGAATGGTAGTATATAGCTCCCAGAGGACCCCAGAGCTGCCAGGAGAGCAACCGGAAAGCTCAGCGTCCTTCTATGGGGTGACACCGGCATTGCAGCTGTGAGAGCATATTTTACATAGATGGCCACGCGTAGCTCTGAGAGATGAGGCACCGTGCTGCTCATCATCCTGAATCCGGCAGCCATGCCATGGCGTGGACCTGCCCCCTGTATAATGCTACGTGATACCCTGACAAGGGCTGTGTGGAGAAGAGACATTGTGTTGCGGTACCCGAGGCACTACTCACCTTATGGGACAAGCCTTTGAGCGTGTCCTAGAGCATCAAGCATCCTTTAAAACCCGGATATCATCTGTCACCTGAGAGTGATGTATGAGAAGCAGCATTTTTGGGCTGCAGTGTTGTGTGATGAGGGACGAGCGACCTTTGTGTGGGCTCCCGGCAGCCCAAGGATGACAGATGCTAGTGCCTCTTGCAGCATCCAGCACACTGCACAGTCCTGCGCTAGGCGAGACAGGTATCATAAGCTTACTTGTGACGGCGGAAAGGGATGCAACACAGCGATATGCATGATGATCACTCTCAGGGTTTGCTGGCCGCGATACAACAAAAGCAAGGTAGCGAATGCGGCCGGATGCAGCAGATTGTGTCATCTTTGTTAATGTTGTTGAGAGCTGCTGTAAACAAACTTGAAAAGGGCCTCTCCTTTACACAGCGGCAAAATATTCATTAATGCGATTCAGTGATGTGATATTGGAGGCATGTAGTGACTTCTGCGAGATGTTGCCTCTGTGTACAACAGGGGCCATGGTAGAGTTGACCCAGAAAAAGGCACTTGCAAAGGCACTCTTGCACTACATCTTGTTTGTACTGGTATGATCAGGGCCATATGTTGATTGCCAATGTTGTGATTTTGAGGAGGAATATACAAGTCAGAGTGGTCACTGAGCGAGCTGCCTTGAAAGGCCGTTAAGCATTCATATGTACTTTCGGCAGCTATCTGTCTTGCATTCAGGTCGCACGAGGAATGGTCGAGTCGGGCAGCCCAGGAACATCTGGGCATGGCCAGGCCTGACAGGTCTCTTCTCAGTGCTGGCTTCGTCATCGTCTTGCCTTATTCAGTGTCCACCCTAACAAAGGCATTGTGTAACAGGCGGTTTCTTGCTACAAATCTTGCGTCGTACCAGCCTGGCAGTATGCAAGCAAGGACACCGTGTGACGAAAGGGCCGATCTCTGGTCACTGCCTGACGATGTGCTAAGAAAAATAGTGCAAGCTCTTAGCCTCCGGGACATCTGCTCCTTAGGGCTCCTTGACGAACGCTTCTATGTTCTTCTCAGCAGCCCATTGCCAGCAGACGGGCTACCGGCAGGTGTGACCTCAGGCTCAGCCAGGCTGGTCATAGACTCTGACCCGAAGCAGGATAACACCTTCAACTGTAAGGAAGATGTCACGAGGTAGGTTCCACGCACGAAGTGCTATCACAGGGTCAAATAGTCCATCTGATGTACAATGTTAGATCTCCATCTCTCTTATTGGTCGATTTATACCGTAGGTGACCCCTTTATAAAGAAGCAGAATTACCTGCAATGCTCATAATGCCAACTTCAAGTAAGTTATATCATGTACGCCTGAAAGTATGCTGGCATGTAGGTGGCTCTCTAGCAGCTTTCCTGGAGTTGCCCAGCTCATACAGAAAAGCTAACGTACCGGCAGGCGGCATCCTTGCACATGTTGCTGGGTGTTAAGTTACAAAGCCACAAAAGCTGCCGCATGGCTGGTGACACAGTTACCTAGACTGTGTAGCGCTAGTGCCTCAACATTCGAGCTTCGTCTGGAGCTCACCTCGGGTGTGATATGAACATATGAGCATGCTCACTGGCAGTCATGATAGATGCCTTATGGAATTGAATTGCAATTGCTTTGACTGCGAAAGCCCATGCGTGCGCATGCAAAGATTTTGAAATCACAAGACTTCTGTGAATGGATTGCTTGTTGAACATGTTCAGAGAACAGTGAGAGAATAATGTGCTGTGCAGACGTGACATGCCGACTTCTCCGGCTGACACCAGTTGAGCATGCATCTCGATTCCAGCAAAAGTACTGGGCTGGACTATCGGACAACCTTACAGAACTTTCTCTCAATATGGACGGACCTGTTGAGCCAATAAAGATGGGTCTTCTCACCCAGCTTACCAACTTGACGAGCCTCAGGATGTACAACAACGTCTGTCATCGTCGGAAGGTGTCAGTGCAACATTCATATGCCATTGAAGTCCCGAGGTTGAAAAGGCTGTATATCTCCGACGTCAATGTCACAAACCTGACAATAAACTGTCCCGCACTACACACTCTTGATATGTCCTGTTGCAAGGTCTGGGGACGTCTCTTGCTGCAAGCTCCTTTGGAGAATTTCTCTTGTAGAGGGTATCGGCTTTGTCATGTGATCTTTCCGTTGAGCAGCTTCTTTGGCCTGACCCGCTTGCGGATGGACCATCCTTGCACGATGGAACAAGACATCCACCCTGGTAGGCCGCCTTTCTTGCCACACCTAGACACCTCTGGGAAGAGTGAAGACCGATTCTATGGCATTTTGCCTCTTTTGTCAAATTTAAGGATCCTGGACCTGATCATAGACGGTAGTGGCCTCCCCCCTCATCTACCGACTGGCTTAGAGAGTATCAAGTACGTGTTAAGATCTGGTGGTACTTGGTCTTTTGGAGATTGCGAGTCTTTGGCAAGTGCTTGTCAGCTCCCAGAGCTACAAAGCATAACCGTGTTGTCAGAATTCCCACTTGACCCATGGCAGCCAACGAAACTGGATTGGTTTAGATTGGTTGTAGCAATGGCCAAGGCCACGGTCATTGTGAGGGAGATAGCAGGAGTAACCAATCTATACGAGCTTTAGATGGAGGAGATCGTTTGATCAATGCTGATACTACCCTACACATTGTCTTGGGCAGACTGTAAGGCCTTTGCAGTAGCGCCCATCGCAGCCAAAAGTGGAGTCAAAGACTGAGCTGATGCATATGGGTACACATATGGCTTACGAACTCGTCTCTGTGCAAGGCTTCCAATTCAACGGAAAATACGATGGTATGCTGCAGCCTTCAAGGTGATGTGTGTTTGCCTCCTACTAAAACGGGCAGCAAGATCCTCTACTTCTTTCGACCGTGGCTGAGTTTGGATTTGCCCACATGTAAAGCAGTAGCCATGCTGTAAAGAGAATCAGGTACTCAGAGGCCAGTGCAAGCACTGCTGCCAGCATTGAGAATTATTTTTCTCAAGAGCTCTGCAGGTGCTGGTCCCGTAGGCGCATGTAAAGTCTCAGCATGCAAGGGCATAAAGGCATTCAGAATGCGGCATGTGGAAAATGAGGAGCTGCAAGCTAGCCACTAGATTGTATACTTGTTGGATACAGCCAGCCTGAACATAATCTTGCGGTGAGTAGTTGCAAGCCGGGCAAACCAGGCATTCTGTGTGCACAACCTGGGCATTTGTCCTTTTCCCAAGTCCTGAGGGTGACGGAGAGACTCTGCCAAGTGGTCATCAGCCCTCGCCAAAGGTCAGGCGGCCTCAGCAATGGGATCCAGGCTGTCAACCCGGATGTACAGCATCATGCAAGCACGCCCAGATGGAAGGACCAGGCCTAGTGATGTGCATTCCTAGCCACAGCTGGCCGGCAAGAGGCGAGAGCAATGCGCATTGTTGTTGGTAGAAGCCTCAGAAGACACGAGAGCTTTCGATTCGCGGCTCACTGATACCACATACAACCTCAGTCAAGGCCAGCGCTCCCTATTGTAAAGGAGCATACGTGCTCCCGAGACCTGCCTTTGGTCAATGGTCCTTGTGGGCAGTTGCTATAGACATACTCGCTTTCGTACTCATTATACCAACACATCTGAACAATCTGGCTCCTTGAAGAGAGTCGACCGCCTCACTTCAAGCCACGCAGACCATTAGTGCGTCCTGCCGTCGAGCACAGCTCTGCGGCTTCTGCCTTTGTGGCATGGCAGAAGGGGTGCTAAATATCATGTTTAATGGATGTGCAAGAGGCCGGGTATCTCCTTCGCTCTCCTGAGAGATATCGGGGCAAACGTGGGCCAATCCAGAAATTCTGCCTTATGCAACCCTGTGGCCAGACCCTCCTTCTGCAAGTTGTTGTCTACGGCCTTCTCCCACTGTCTCATATTGTCGGCAGCCTGCTCAGTTTCTACTGAGCGATTTACTCCCTGCGGCTGCTCTCTTCCTGTGATAGTGCCTGGGAATCCGGCCTAGCCTAGCTCAGCTGAGAGCGGCTCTCCCAAGTGTAAGAACCCAGCTCCGGTTGGCTAATGGCTGCCTCGTGTGTAGGTGCCCACAGCTGCTTCGCCATAAGGTCCCGCAATGGAAAGACGCAGGATGAGGCTGATATCTTACCTGTCACAGAGACTACACGTCGCACATAGCATGCGCAGCATCAGCAGGACCGGAGGGTTTCCAGGGGAATGAAGAATCAAGCCCTACCCTTGAATTTTTCTGATGATAATCACGGCTACAGTCTGTATATCACTGATATAATATCAGACAGGATAGATAAGGACGGCAGGCGCGGCCTTTACAATCGCTGCAGGGCTCAGTGGACAGCGTAAGCCGGCATTGCGTTTTCCACCACAGTCTAAGGCCACTTTCTGAGTTGAAGTGAGTTGGCTTCGTTCTTACCCACTTATTGAGACACGCCTATGAGATCTGGCTGGTTGACGGTCCCTATTACAGCATCAATTCATTTGCACACCTTACTTTGGTCTGGCGCTGGTTGTATGTGTTCTGAGCGGGAAAGGGCGCTCACCCGAGGAATCCCGTGCAGGTTCTATCAAGACCTGAGCCTGCTGGAATGAAAGCGGTAGTCAGGGTGAGCGGTAGGTGGGTGTCTTCAGTACGTCTATATTGTTTTCACCGCGGTGTGTTACTCAGCGTCTTAAGGGTCCTCCCCGATTCTCAATGCACGGAAGGTTCTCCAAATGACGATGCCCCAAATAGCCATTGACTGCTCTTGTACAGCAGAGTTTCCTCACTTGCTGCGATAGCGCTCAGCATGCCTCAGTGCCAACATGCCAACGCCCTGGGATACCCTAAACAGGCACAATGACACCGTGCCTTGCTATGCACAGATGCCGACACTCCATTTCCGTCGATCATGTCCTACTGCTGATTCTGGTCTGCTCACTGAAAGTGGCTTCAGCAGCACGGTCAGGTATGGATGTGTGTGCACCCTCAAACTGCATGTGGTTTTGACAACACGTGGCACTCAGTCCGCATTGGCCTCACAAGGCTTGGCATGACAGGCCAGACGGAGGACGCTGCTCGACTCGTTCACAGCATCACAAACGAGACCCTTGGTGGACTCAAAACTGTTCTGCCGGCCAGCAAGGCGGAAGTCCGAGTCAAGGATGCTGGCCTCCAGACACAGATTGCCGGTCTTCAGTCTGAGAATGCTCAGCTCAGTGTTGAGGTGGCAGACCTCCAGACCGAGAATGCACAGGATGAAGCAGCCCTGAACAGTCTTGTTGTTCAGGTCAATAAGCTGACCCCGGTAAGCTCTGACACTCTTGGGTGATCCTACATGCATGCTACTCCATCTCAATGACACTTCAAACTGACACACATGCATGCTAGTTTATAGCAGTTGACAGGTAGACGTTCCAGGTTGCTCCGTCATTCACGCTGGTCCATCTCAGCTAGAGACTGCAGATGGGCCTCAAGTGATCCTTGAGACAGGCTATAATGCTATGTACAGGGCTACAATGGCACAAACGGCATCAACGGAGTCAATGGCACCACAGGGCCTGCGGGCCTCACAGGTCAGCTTCTGCAGCCCACATTGTGCAATACGTAATACTTTAATAGCACACAGCTCGCCATCAGACACTGCTTCTAAGTGGACTAAGAGTCTGATGGCATTGCGGGCTCTCTTGTCTTACAGGTCAGACAGGAACAATCGGCGCCAACGGCAATATAGGCCATACAGGTGCGCTTTTGTGCTGATGCGTGCTGCCTTGGCATGCTACTGCGCCGCTCGCCATCAGACACTGCTCCTAGGTGGACTCAAGAGCCTACTGCGTTGCTGGCCCTCTTGTCTTACAGGTCCTCACGTGCAGATTATAATGACCATGTGGAACCTCACATGCATAATTGCTGTGGCGGCAAAGCTGGCTATCACGGCTGTGTTGACAGCCTTTGTAAATGCAGGGCAGTCGGGCGGCACCGGCAATAGTGGAGCTGAAGGTCTCACTGGGTCGACAGGCCTTACAGGTCGTTTCTTTGGTGCAAACATCTTTCTCCATGTTGCGATCGCCATCGTCCCGCACTACACGCAGGTCTCAACGCGGGGTGCAGTGCTTTACTACTGTCTGGTATACACAATGGAGTCACCCACAGCGCATCTTAAAATGTGCGGCGTTGCAGGTCAGACAGGAACCACAGGTCTCAAGGGGGACACAGGCAACACAGGCACCACTGGCGGCACTGGCGTGACGGGAGGTACCGGAACATCCGGTGGCACTGGAACAACTGGTGGCACAGGCGGCACTGGCGGCACAGGAACCACAGGCGGCACCGGTGTGCTATTACATGCTGTCTTGCTGTGCTGCAGTCTAGCCGTGATTGAATTGTGTTGTGACTCACGAGCACATTGCTGACGCACTTCAGTGCCACAGGCGCCACGGGAACGACAGGTGGCACAGGTGGCGCAGGAGGTACTGGAACTACGGGCGGCACAGGTGTGTTGAGCTTGCTACTGAATGCAACTGCCATACCTGCATACTTCGTGCGGGTGCTGCCTGGACTGCATTTGCTTTGAAGTCTAGCAGCTATATCACTTAGCTGATAGCGTTGCATGGTCACAGGCATGACGGGAGCAACTGGCTTGACTGGTGGGCATCTTCATTTCTCATCACTTTTCTGTTCATTGGTGCACTTTCTGAAGGCATGCTGCCCTGGCTGTGCTGCACACAAAATTGCAAGGCTGCTATTATCCGTCACTTGAGAGGTGTAGAGTAGGACCACCATATTTCTAGTAGTACACATCTGGTGTTGCCTGTTGCGATTGCAATGCATCATGCCTGACATGTGGCATGCTTTCAAAATTGCGAGTTATTCCGTAGGTCTGACTGGAGCCACTGGCCTGACAGGTTTGTCTCTTTGCTTTCTCAGATCAGGTTGCACATACACCAAAGGCCTTGTCCACCTGTGGCTGCCATAGCCTTTAAATACTTGTATGAGGTTACTTCACTTGGCAAGCCCACGTGAGGCCACCAATTTGATACAGTGCAGAAATTTGATAGCTTGCCACCCGCTGCAGGCTTTACAGGAGCCAACCCTATAACGCGCTTTAATTCCACAGGACAGCCCCAGGCAAGGATGACTTGTCAGTATCTTTTCCCTTTGCAAGTTGCAATCAATCCTGGCATGGAGCGGGAAGCTTCAAAGCATTGCCTTATGTGTTTTCTGCACTATGTGTTGGTCGCTTGCGGTGCACCACCACCTTCATGATACTTGCAGGCCTTTTTTGGTGCAGACAGCTCGAAGTACTTGTGTGTATCCTTGCACCTCGAGAAAATACGGATCAATCCTGTGCGGGGCACCAACACCTTTGTGATCTTGCAGACCTTTTACGCACCCGTGGCGGGCAACTACCTCTTCATTGCGGCGGGCGGGCAGGGCGGGAGCAACAATGGACTTTCAGTCGTAGGAGGGCTGGGCGCTACAGTTGAAGCCACCGTGTTTCTGGAATCTGGAGCTGTTGTCCCCATCATTGTGGCAGCGCAAGGTGGCGCTGCACTTACCGATAGCCTCGGTGGCGCGGGCGGCGGAGGCCTGAGCGCTGTCTACACCAATGGTGCCAATGCACTGCCAACAATAGTTGCAGGTAACCCCCCTCTGCTTGTCCTATAAGGCACATCGTGGCTGTCAAAACTTAGAAAAGCAATTTTTGTTAGCATGCTTGTGTGGATCCACTAGGCGCCAGGTGGACTTCGACAAGATGTTTCTTCGTCCTTCTAACTAAGCTAGTTGCCTAGCGATGCTGAAATCTCTGCCGCAGGCGGCGGCGGCGGTGGCACATCGTTTGTCTCAGGACTTGCCTCATCATCATGCAGCGACATGAATACTGCCCACGCTGGTGGACCCTCCGGTGGTGGAGCTGGTGCAACAGCAGGGTCCGAGGGACAAGGAGGTGCAGAGTTGCTCTTTTGCGCTTACAGCTGGCATAAGAAAGCGGAATCCTGATGAATAGTGTGTAATCTCATACTCCGTCCTCCCCTTATGAGACATTTTCATCCATGTTAGTTTTAGTGACTTGTGTGAGAGCCCTGAACCCTCTTGAACCGATGAACTTTGAATTCTGATATTGTAATTAGGAATTGTGTAGGAAATGGCGGAGGTGATACCGGAGGAGGTGGGGGAACTGTGAGCACTATGACAACTGGATACCAAGGCGGCACAGGTGGAAGCCCCGGCGGAGGCGTAAGTTTCTCAGAATTTGGGCTAGCAACATGACTTATGACTTGACTATGTTATATGAGTTCAATATGAACAAATGCATCACAAGATGTGCGATCCACTATCGTATGTCCCTCCAGTATGGGTACCTTGTAATTGCAACCAAGGCGCAATCATTGCTTTATTTGACTGTAGAATGGAGCCTATGGCGGCGGTGGTGGTGGCGCCGAGACGAGGACGCCCTTCCCCTTAGTTGGTATGCCGGCTTTGTCGTGCTTACTACGCCGAGTATGAGCGTTTATAGCTTTAAATATTCAATATTTACCAAGTTGGTAATAGTCTCGACAACAATTTATGTGTCAATTCATGACCCGCACTCTAGCAAGACATGTTTATGAGAGCATCACTTTATCTCGAGGCACCATAGGATACCCTTGACACCAAAGAAGACAGAGTAACCTACTCACATGAGAGTGTGCGCAATATGACCTTGAAAAGCAAGTGATTGCATTGGTGCAGGCAGCGGAGGTGGTGCAGGCTGGGTGGGTGGCAATGGTGGTGGCGCAGGTCAGACAAATTTTGCAGGTACCGCTGGCGCTCCCGGGACCTCTTTTCTTGCCCTTCCGAGCAGCGGCCGGTGCACAGGCCTGACTAGGAATGTAGGCGATGGCTATGTCACCGTGACACCGCAGTAATTTTGCTGCTGTCATTGTGGCACTGCTAGTGGTCTATCCTGTGGTTTGAGTGCTTGATGATGAAGCAGAGGAGGCCAATCGCAAAGCATCTGTAGTGCGTCACCTATATGATAACATGTCCGCGTCTTAGTGGATGGCTCTCTCATGCACAAAGGTCTGAATAAATTCATCATTATTCATGACTGGTGGGTAAAAGAGCTCTAGTGCTCCACAGACCTCTACATTGAGGTGCAAAGCAGCTATCAGCGCAGTTGGCGAGGGTGGTATCCATACAACGTATACAAAGACGCTTAAGCAGACTATTGTACGCCTCGCGTAAAGGCAACCCAACGCAAATGGGCATCAAATCATACGCAAGGCAACACAAAATTTCTCCTCTCAAAATTTGCTACATAAGGTACAAAGTAGACCCTAACCCTTCTTAAATTGAAGAGATTCCGGACTTTGCCTGCTGGCTCTTTTTAGGCACTTCATCAAAATATCTCATGGGGACTGGCGTTTAACAAGGCACACGTAGATCCTGTAGCAAGAGGTAAAGCGTACTACCCCTTTAGCGCTTCAAGCACAAAGTTCTGGTGGCCACTGTACATACACTGCAAGATTTTCATGAATATAGTGAGTTCGTGTAATGCGGGTCGTTCAAATTTGCCATCCAATGACTCTACTTGATATGGCATGCGTCCATTGGCCACGCACCTGGCGCCTTTAGAGCTGCCCCAGCATAGGCTATGGTGACGCTTGAAGCGCTACTAGCAGGAATCGGAGGCTTTGGACGTCGGCCTCGACCTGCAACTTTAGGCTCTTGCAGAAGTCGTGCTAGCTTAGACCGCTATCCGAGGGACAGCTTGTTGTAGAGTGTGGTGCGAGTTGTGTTGCAAAGTGCATCGTGAGAAGTTGTCACTTTTAGAGCACTCCGGGCTCGAACAATGGAGCCTTGCGTGTCTCAATAATGCCACTTGTCCCAAAGTGAAGGTTTTACGCTTGTGGCAAGGCAACTCCCGATTACTGGGTTCCTTGCTCCCTACCCTTTCTTTTAACACATGATCACATCTACTGTGCTACGCCACAATTGCCCAATATACGATGCAGCGAGCTTGCACAAAAGCACTCTCATCTGCACATGGAGCCCCAATTGTAATTTAATCGCAGGGTTGTGTTATTGATACCCGACATTGGCTGCCGGACAAATTACACAACTCTGAAGTGGCTATCGAAGTATCGTCACTGAGGACGCCTCCGGAAGTTAATCGCAGCAAACTCGGCAGCAGTGCCTTGAGAGAGCTTCGTACTCATGACAGCCAGGCTTTTGACAAAATGTGCGCCGTTTTAACGTTTTACAGATGAACCTTGTCATGTGCAAATGCCTAACTTTTGTCTCAAGTGGAAATTTCATGACAAAGTCTTACTTAAGGGTGTCCCATCTTCTCACCTGTAGGCTTTCTGCTCTTGCGAAATCCATATCCCACCCCGCAGGATGCGCAGGAGCGATATCAAATGATATGTGGGCCTGGGATACTGCAACGTCCCATACCAAGCAATGTAGGTGTCCTAGGCCAACCGGTGAGGAAAGAAAGCTTGATTGGAAGGGTGCAGCACAGCACACCTTCCAGCACATGGTGCTAGGTTCTTGGTAAGGGCCGCAGTGGTGCCTTTCTTGGGATGCAGCAGATTGTAACAACATCATGTAGGAGGGTGCTTACAAATGCTGCAGAAAGCACAATGCTTCAGGGTACCCCGGCCTTGCTCTACGTGGTGAGAGGCCGCAGGCAGGTTATATACTAGGTGCCCGGTACCAGTAAAGACAACCCTGCGCCCAAGATTTGCAAAGTATTCTGTGATCAGAATCACCAGCTATATGGAGACAAGACAAGGCTGAAGTGCATCTGCTCCCAGCTAGCCAAGTCAGCTGCAGCACAGCAACTTGTAAAAAGCTATGCGCCTTGCCAATGGTAGTGCAATAATGCATAAAGCTTGTCAGGAACGCCTTGGACGGACATACACCTGTACATTTCATGCACATAAATGTGTCCCACACTTCCCATGCAGGCTTGGGCTAGCACTGCTCTCTTGTCATACCCTAAAACAACAATGCGTGGCGCGTCAGCATAATCTCTTAGGGACTATGTTTTCCAGCAGACCATGCTCATAGTATGCGTCATTCGAGAAGGTGTGTACATATATACAAGGAGGGTATGAGATGAAAATGTCACCGCTTGCAAACAGGGTTGAGTGGTCCAAGCCCCAATTCTTCCAGCAACCATTGGGGGAGAGAGACACGCACTTCATGAGTCCGAGTCTACAGAAAGTAAAGGCACCCTAGGTGCCTGAGAGAGAGAGAAACATTACATCTCTTCCAGCCACCTAGGGCTGATCAGATGCCTGACACCTTACCACCACATGGCATTCATACCTGGCAAGCCCACCGGGGCACCCAAGCCCATGCATGAGCAGCCTCCTGCATGAAGTGCACCATCGTTTCTACAGACTGCTCGTGCCGCACACCAAGGCCCTTGAAATAGATGTGCTGCAAGCCTTCATGCTGAAGTCAAGCACCGCAGTGCCAGCAGCCCGAAACTATCTGCCCGGCTGGGCAATTGCAGGTAATCTGCCACAGCATGTTGCAGGTATACAAGAGCACGACACAGGGTTGGGCTGATCATATTGCCAATCTGTATCGTTTCGACACGCTTAAGGGCTGTGATCGCTTTGAACCAAAGTCTAGAGCATAGACCACCACTACGAAGTCGATGCACAATAAACCTACAGCTTTACGCACACTGTGCCGATAATACAACAGTACAATGTGATCTCCTGAGCAACCGTGCAAAGTCTGTCATCATGCACACAGATGCGAAGGCAGGACTTTTCGGTGAAAAGCGGGCCAGTTTGCCGTCCCTGCCCAATGAGATCCTCGAGAAAGTTATACACTTATTGAGCTTCAAGGACAGATGCTCTGGGGAGCTCATCGACAAACACTTCAATGCTCTTCTTAGCAATCCATCGCCATTGGATGGGCTATGGGGCATATGTAACCTCATGGTAGACCTGAAACTTATAAAGAACTTCGAGATAAAGGAGGATCTGATCAGGTAAGTGTCACTTCGTCTCACAGTCACGTTGTTGCTTGCGTTTTGCAACACAGAGTGCACCTTACATGACCCTCCCCTCATTTCGTGAGTTATAGCCTGTGTTAAAGAGTCTAAACTGAAATTTTTATGATGCCTCGACCCCAGGCCTATGAACAGTAAACCCACGCAGGTGGGTCACCAAGAGGCTTCCAGGATTTACAGATCTCATCTGCGACACTGAGCATTGTACCTTCAATGATCCAAACGAGACCAGGTCATGGCGTAATGTCAGCACAGAGGCTGCCGAATGGCTTGTGACACAACTACCAGATATGAGCAGCGCTGGCAAGTCAAGACTCAAGCTCCACTTGGCCATCAATCCAGGTGTGCCTCCTGACATGTACAGCTACTAGCAAAGTAGTAATTAATGGTATTCCACCATGACGAGACAAAGGTGGTTTGGGGCTAGCTGTACGTATCAACATATACGCCTTACAGTGAGGATCCCATCATCATGTATGCAATCAAACTGCTCAACATATCTGATATAGCAGTGCGCACGGGCGGCCCAAGGCATGCGAAAAGTTTGTACATGATGTGCAGAGGTGGCACACATGCTCCTCACAGTCAGCAGCGCAGAATACACATCTGGTTTCCAGGATAGCTTTTGGGCTGCAATGTCAGGGAGGTTGACCCAGATGACTGTCGTCATGCACCCGGAGGATGAGCCAACAAGATTCACAGTGCTCACTCAGCTTACAAAGCTGACAAGCCTTAGAGTCTGCTTCAAATCGTGCGGCACTCGGAGTCGTCGGCGAGAGAGTGCCCCTCAACGTGATGTAGACAAACCCATATCATATGCTTTGAATCTTCCGGAGCTAAGAAGCTTGCACATGACCAATCTTGAAGTCAAAGACCTTACATTGGATTGCCCTAAGTTGTGCAGCCTTGTCCTGGAGCATTGCTGGATCCAAGGGCGTCCATCGCTGCAGGCCTCCCTCGAAAACTTTGCCTTCAATGATAAAATGTGTCTTGATGTGCATGAAGCCTTCCCACTCAGCAACGTGCTTGGGCTAACTCGCTTACATTGCCAGCTTCCAGGCAAGGTGAGCCAAGAAACGTTTTTTAGCATCCTTCCCACCATGTCAGCCTTGAGGACTCTAGACCTGGTCTCGTGGGATCATTGCCTGCCACCGCTCGTACCGGCCAGCCTTCAGGCATTCAAGTTTGTCTTGCCACTGAGGTATCGTCCCCTGAGCCAAGAGGAGCTCCAGCACTTTGCAGACGCTTGTCAATCACCAGAGGTGCACAGCGCACATTTGCTGAAGTATTGGAAGTGGGCGCCAGATGAGATATCAGTGCTTGAAAAGATCAAAGGACAGAGCAAAGCCAGAGTTAATCTCCAGGATGACTTGATGGAAGATGACGTCTTGGGCATACTGAATGAAGAAGTCTTTCCTATAGATATTGATGCCAGGAGTCCTAGCTCTTGTTACAATTGGAAGTCTTGGCAGGAGCTGAAGCTCTTTGATCCAAGGGAGTCGGCTTAAGATCTTCCTGCTACATCATGCAATGATTGCATGGCATGGCATATACAACATCAGATGTGGTATACCACTTAGGTGCGCAGAGTGTGTGCTCTGCGCCGTGCAGAAGCACCAAGGAAGCCCGTCCAGTGTTGGCAACTTGCTTGAAGCAAGGTGACTAGGAAACTCCATAATACAAGAATCAATGAGAATGTCAAGTGATGAATGCCTAATGTGCTGGACCTGCAGTGCCACATTCAGTGTAATTTGTAATTGCTGGGCATGGCCTCAAGCTCTTGGAAGCTGTAGTACACCCTGCACAACAGGGCTGTGACAACTCTTCCCCAAGCATCCGTGCTCTGCAATCTGTGACAAGGTTAAATTGCCCCTATGTCTGTCCATATAGGACCCTGCTCCATCACCGGAAGTCTCTCGCTGCAAGCCCCTGTTCAAGAGCTTGCCTTAAGAATCAAGACCCTTGAAGGGCTAGACCTGCCTCGTGGGATATTTCAAATCCTGCCTTCAATGTTAGCGTTAAGGACTCTGGAAATTCACACGCCCACAGGAAAAATACCTCCGCTGTTACCGGCGAGCCTGCAGGTGGTTAGGTACATCATAACGTGGCCAAGCCCTTTTGCGTCTGTAGAGCTCCAGCACCTTCCAGCTGCTTGCCACCTTCCGGAGGTGCAGAGTGTGCGTGTGTACCGCTACGGCGACTGGACGCCTAGTGAGCTGAGCGCAATCGAAAAGCTCGCCAAGGAAAGCAAGGCCAATGTCGTTGTGAAAGAGAACTGGGAAGAGGACAAGACCATCAGGGGTGAGACCTTCTTCTAGAGTGCCCCGCACCAGACAGAGCAGGTTGGGCCTATGTCAATAGCCTTGGCACTCAGTGTAACCCTGCGTATATGAAGAGCTGCTTCCGGACTGTTGCGGATCTAGAAGGCCAACATGATGCACATGCGCATGCGTTCAGTCTCACAGGCGGTGCTGTGCCGCACCATGCGGCATCACCATGATGCTGAAATAACGCCATTACCATGATAGGAACCTGCTGCAATCTATGAGAGTGCATGTCAGTGATCAAAGGTTTGGCAGCTGGAGCTGTACAGGCATTGCTAAATGCTCAGACTCGGTGACTGAGATACCATGTTGGGATATAGGGCTTGAGCTCCTCAGCCTCGGAGAGGGCCTTGTACAGAAGGGAACAGTTGAAGTGCGGTATGTCTCAAAACAGCATTTGATCTCATCAGGTATAGCTTGAAAAAGATCCTCGAAGCATAAGACATGGCAAGTCTCTCAGAGTCTACCGAGCGCAGCTTTCAGGTTTCTGCGAGGCGTCACTGTGAATGAGGCCGCCTTTGCAGGGAGATCCTTTGCATGTAGGCAGCTCTGCTTGCTGCAGAGCATAGCATACTGATCAGGGTCTCAGATAAATTCGAACGGTGATTCCTCCCAAGCGGTCACCGGTCACACGGTGTCATACATGCAGTGTGCTGATTTTGCTGCTCGTGGTGAGTGATAAAGCCCTACAGCCGTCACAGCTCTACACCCACACGCTTTATTTAGGCACAAGAGCCTACAGAAGTGTCCAGGGAAAGCTTGTCACACTGTTGCCGAGGAGGGCAGCCCGAAGTGTTCTGGGCAGCGGCAGGCAATCATCGCAAAAGAACCCCCCTGCAAGGAAGGTGCGAGAAGCACGAGAAGAGTCAGAACCTCGACGTGTGGGATTTGCTCGGTCACTCTCGATCGCTCCGTGCGCTGTGTAAGCTGCCCGTTGTGAGTGTATTGCCTTGTCTCCCGACACAGAAGAGAGACAAACATGTTGGTAGCAACGTCTCTGTCACAGGTTCACAGCCGCTGTACACAGAAACACGTATCGCCTGTCTGGCACTTCGAGACAGCGGAGAATCCATATGACAGCGCATCTGACAGCAACTCAGGTACCTCTTCCTCCGATGCTTTTTAAAATCTGGAGGCGCACTGGATGATAGTCGCCTCATCTGCTGCGTACATGTCAACATGATACGACGTCCTTGACGCTCCACTTCAAAATGCAGATTGTGAAGACCAGTATCTGCTGCCCGAGCTGCCAGGCATTTACCTTGCTGAAATAGGCCCATCTCGAAGCCCCACAGCAAGGTATGACCTGTGTGGCTCGGCAATGGACGTCAGCACAACTCCAATCGGCATCGGAAATATTCTGGGCTGGGACAAGAGCACAGCAGAGATTGCTTTCTATGAGAGTGCGTCTCTCCACCAGTGCTACACACCCTGATGCCATATATATATACATGTGGTGGCGACCCGCAGCCGTAGGCCGTAGGGCATTCACAAACCTATCTGCAGCCAGAGTCTGGGGCCAGTCGTACATGCACAGTCTGCAGCCTTGCCAACTGGGAAGAACTATGTTCAAGACAATTGTCAAGCTTCAGCAGTGCCCACAGTGTCCGACACCGTCCTCCTGGTGAGAGGCTTTTCACATACAGGGCCTGATCCTGGGACACGCAAGCTGGTGCTGGTGGGAGCGTACCCTGTGATAGGCGGATTTGCACAGCTCAACCTGGACCAGCTGGCTGGCAAGGGAAAGACAAGCTCCAATCCTATGTACATCGTGCCAGGTGAGCATTGCTCATATCCCCCAGCATTGCTCCTGAACGCACTAATCCTTCAGTAGTAATGGACCTCTGCTTGGCTTTGTGGTGGCCGCCTGAGCTCCTCCGTGATCAGTGTGCGCGGCAGAACCTCAGAGCCAATGGCAGAACACTTCTGCCATGTGGCAGAACTCTTGGCAGGACACCTTCCACTTTGTCACTCGAACCGGGAAAGCTGGCAATCGGCTTCTTTTCACAAGCTGCCGTTTTGCCGGAGGTTGCTGAGCATGTCAGAGAAGCGAGGGAAGACCTGACAAATGGCAGAACCTAGCTGAGATGGTCCTGCCGGGAACACTGTCCATGATGTCAGAGATGAGTTGCTGTGCAGGCGGTGGACTCACTCTGTTGAAGCTGCTCAGGCTGAGCTGGCCACACACACGCGAACTCCCAGGCTGAGGAGGGCCGGCTGTGGGGAAGGTCCTTGCAGTTGGAGAGGATCTCGGTTAGTTGACAAATCCATACAGCCCGGTATACAGCCGCAATACTTGCGTGCGCACAGGAAGAATACCAGCCCGAATGCATCCATGCCTGCTTGTCTCTGCTTGTGAGGCACATAGGCAAGTCTCAGATATTGGACCTTAGCAGGCGGCACAATCTGGCATGGCTGGTCACGATCTGGCATGGCTGGTAACATGCGTGACTGTCTCCATGCAGATGCAAATCTTCATTGCTTAGCCATGATCGCGCATGCAGCGGATGATGCCCTCCAATGTTGCCGGCGGCTCCTGGCAGGCTGGGTATGCTCTGACCTGTCCAAGGTCTTGCACCACATGTTAAACAGTCTGTGAGGCAGCCGTGCATTTGGCGCTAAGAGCCCGTCTTGCGGACTCTGTCTGCCTGTCATTGCGCTGCTCAGGATTGATGTTTAGTCTTCACAGACATGAAGTATTATGCTGCTGAGTTATTTCATTTGCATGGACGGATACAAGCGTGGGTGTGATCATGAGGACCTTTGATAAAGTCGTTGGGAAGGCCTTGTAAACAGATTTGCCTGTTTTGCCTTCATGACCCCTAGGTTGACACTGCCTGTCTTATAAACCCTGAGACGGCCCTCCGCTAGACGTTCTGTAAGGGGCACAGAAGTGGGAGAGCATTCAGTACAGAACTTCGGGCGCCGGCAATACGCAGCCAGAACTGGTGCGGTGCATGTGTGTGCCATTACATCCTACACGCGCGTAGATGCAGGCTGGTGATTTTCTCTGCAGCATCTGACAAGTAAGGAACAGACCCCTGTCATCAGTGAATCCCCTGACTATATATTGCGCAAGAGACTTAGCGGTCTCCCGTGGGCCATAGATCAGACAATCTCAAGCAGGAAAGCGCACAATCTGCCGAAATGGCAAAGCGTTCATGGACATGGAAGGCCAGCGACCAGCCACTTTGTGTGCTCTGCCTCGTGACATCATCCGCAAGATCATTCCAGAGCTCAGCTTCAAGGACAAGTGCTCACTGGAGCTCGTCAGTATTGAGTTCTACAGTATCCTCAGTGCTCCATCGTCAGCAGAAGGGCTGTGGGGCACCTGCGACCTCATGTCAGACCTGAAACTGGATGGCAATTTTGACAGCAAGGATGACATCATGGGGTAAGCAAATGCTCCTGCATACTGATGCAGATCACGGATCTAGTGCACCCTGCAGGTTATCAATTGGCTGCAATGCTTTGTCAATGATGCCTAGACAGTACTCCTGGACCCATGCATCATCACTGCCCATATATGGACTGCAATGGCATGCAGGTGGCTCACTAAGAGGCTCCAAGGCTTCACACATCTCATCTGCAATGCAACCTTTGATGGCGATCCAAGTGAACGCTATAGCACTACGGAGGCTGCCCAATGGCTTGTGGCGCAGTTACCCGAGCTATGCAGGGCCAGCATGGCAAGATTTGAGCTCCATCTTATTCTTGCCTCAGGCATGGCTCTTTACAGTTTCCTGCATACTTGATTACAGCATTTCATCCTGCATGTTATGAGACTGACTGGCTGCTTGAAACTAGGCTAGTGTACATGCTGTTTGTCATGCAAAGGGCTTTGCACGCAGTGCGTGGAGCTTCGTCTAGAGATTGAACTCTAGGCATGCACCACTGTGATTGTTCCATGTAGGGAGCAGTGACTAGAAGCTTAAAGATCTTCTGTATGGATCTGCAGATATGTCAAGCAAGCTTCTGCGGCTCAGCACCACCCACCAACACATTCAGGACGACTTCTGGTCCGCGCTGTCGGAAAGCCTGAGAGAATAAATTATCAACATGGGTCCAGATCCTCAAGAGCCAATACGAATGGATGTGCTGACGCAGCTGAACAATCTGACCAGCCTGCGAATCTGCATGGAAGTGGATGTGAAGGACAGTAACAACAATTTTATTTATGAAGTAGACGCATCATACACCATGGACCTTCCAGGACTAAAGAGCTTGCACATGACTGGCATTGAGGCCAGGGATCTGATTCTGCTTTGCCCCAGGCTGCGCAGCCTGACCGTGGACTATCCGTTCATCAAGGGAAAAGTGTACTTGCCAGCATCGCTTGAGGATCTTTCAGTCAGAGGGATGTCAGGTCCTCCTATGCATGAGCCCTATCAGATTAGCGACCTGCTTGGCCTGACCAGCCTGCTCTGCCATGCGTGTGGGCCCATAGATCAAGACCAGCTGTATGCCACGCTACCTTCAATGTCAGCCCTGAAAACCTTGATCCTCATATCTCTCAATGGGAAGCTTCCCCCATTGTTGCCGGCCAGTTTGCGGGTGATCAAGTACATTCTAGACTCTGAGGAGCCTTTATCCTCGAAAGAGCTGCAGCACCTTGCAAGCCCCTGCTTACTACCAGAGGTGCAGGCCGTGAGCCTGTACAACCATCAGACATGGAAGCCCAGTGAGCTGCGTGCACTTCAGAAGATCAAGAGGGAAAGCAAGGTCGCAGTCATTGTGAAGGAGAACTGGGCAGATGAGGACAATATTGTCCACGGGATTACCCTCTCCTAGATAGGGCTGCATCAAAGAGAGAGAGATCTCTCTCTAGAGAGACAGCTCATACTGTGCTTGAGGCTTTGGCAGAGAGTGTTACAGCAGCTGTCAGACTGCCACAGCCAGAAGGTCGGGCTTGCAAGGGCGACAATGCTGGACGTGTTTGTGCATACAAGCCAGTAATTGCAGCTGAGCTTCATGCGCAAGTGTTGCTGCATACTTGTGCTGATCCTAGGCATGATAGGAGTGATCAATAGAGGCGAGGACCTTGGTGATAGACTGTTTGTAGATGATGTGAGGCGCTTGAGTTGTGGGCAATGCAGATCTCCGGCATTGCTCCAGCCCAGAGGATGTTCATGCAGGTGTGAGAAACAGAAAAGAGTATTACTATATTGCGGAATGGCTGGAATGAGCTTTTGTGAACTTTGCGCTTGAACATAACCTTCGTATGACCCAATTACCATGACCCTGCCAGGCAAGCTGCATGTATCAACCGTAACATTTAGGCTGCCACTGCAGGATGCGCCCTTGCAGATTTGCAGCTTTGTCTGTCACCAAAGCACAGCTGTGAATCTGACCATGCCTACTGGCAGCATGCCACTTGTAAGCAATCATCTAGGAGTCCTGTTGTCTGTCTGTATACTATAGTAGCTAGTAGCTGCACAGCGCCTTCATGCATGGCGGGTAGATACTCTGTAGAACGTAGTCTGGCTGTGCAAGCTCAGTGAATGGCTCCTGTCCTGCCGAGTGGCTGCCGGCTCCTCTACAGATCTGCATGCTGACCACAGCGCTTACATGTTGAGCAGGCTGTGACAGCCTGCAGATAGTGATGCAGGCGTGCACTGGGAAAAGAGGAGCAATTATGTATGTGCTGCGCCTTTGCACCTGCTTATTGTGACCACCTGGACCCTCCAGACACCAGACTAATTGAACACCAGCACTCGTCCCTAAGGAAGCCAGCCCATCATGGTTGTGCTAAAAGCAGCTGACACCGAAATGTATCATATACACCATATACATTGCCGTCGTCAATGACATAGACCACAGCGCTGGCCCACAGCGCTAGCCTGCACACACGCGAGCCGGGCATCCGGGCAAGAACGTTGCCCATTCGGGCAGCCCGGAATGACCACAGCGCGGGCAGGCTTTAACGCCTGCAGCCCCATACCATTTGCCGGCAATTCGTGCGGTGTGAAATCATGGCGGACGCGTGGTCTCTGTCTCGTGTCGAAGATTTTAGGGTCTGTCATCAGCCAGCACTGTTTGGCTTGCTCTTCCATTACAATTTCATGCATAAAACTGACGTGAACCTTACAGCAGGCAGCATCGCGTACGTTTCATGAAATGGCAGAGCCTGCGGAGACACAGGAGGCCAGCGAACGTATAGCCAATTTGCACACTCTGCCTCACGACATCCTGGGAAGGATCGTTCGAGAACTCAGCTTCCAGGGCAAATGCTCATTAGAGCTGGTTGGCCAAGAATTTCATGATCTTCTTGGCAGCCCATCGCCCACGCAGGGGCTATGGGGCACTTGTGACCTTATGTCAGACCTGAGAGTGAAACAAAGATTCGACAGCACAGGCGACATCATGAGGTAGCTCTCAAGCTCCTGCAGAACGTCACTTGGTGACACTGCTTCTGTTAGTGCTGTACGTGTAATCTTCTCTCGCTTCCTCATGGTCCTATTGTCGAGCTTTTCACTGCAACCTGCAAGACTGGACGTATCTCCAATGCACCATCCATTGATTGAACCCTGTAGGCTCCCTGTTGGCTCCAATGTGGCAGCGATGGCATGCAGGTGGCTCACGAGGAGACTTCCAGGATTCATGCATGTCGTTTGCAATGCCGCTTACGCTCATTGGGCTGACTACACCCATCAAAGTGCGATCTGTGACACCACGTCGGCTGCCTTATGGCTGGTAGCACATCTACCAAAGCTGTGCAGAGCCAACACCTCAAATTTCGAGCTTCATCTGACGCTTGACTCAGGCAAGGCTACTACCATTCCAGCGCGCCCTCAAGCACTTTACCTACAAGATGATATTTTGTAGGTCTATCCATACTACTGCAATTCCCAGGCCTACCTGTGCGAGTGCACTAGGCACTCCTTGGGTGCAGCAAATGAAGCCTGCTCAACAGCCTGAAGCAATGATAGACATGCACCATTAGTCTTGATAGAGCAGCATCTGCTACTTGCAAGTGCTCTACTGGTGGCAAAAACATCTGGTGCATGTTTATGCAGGCTTAGCAACCAGACTCCTTCGGCTCAGCACCGGCTACCATGACATCCAGGATAACTTCTGGTCCGCACTGTCAGAGAGTCTGACCAAGCTTGCTGTCACCATGGGGCCTCATGCTGATGAGCCAATACGAATGGATGTGCTCAGCCAGCTCACCAGTCTGACCAGCCTAAGAATTGATATGGTCCAAGACAGTAATGGAGATATGGACGAGCTTCATCCAATGAGTCAATTTGAAGTTGCTGCCTCATACACTGTCAGCCTTCCAGCACTGAAGGCTTGCACACGTCACAGTTCGTGGCCAGGGATCTGACTTTGCTTTGCCCTGGACTGCGCATGCTGACCATGGAGGACTCTCGCATCAGTGGAAGCCTCTCCCTTTTAGCCTCTCTTGAGGAGCTTTGTATCAGAGGGCATCTACTGATGGATGGGGCCTTTCCAGTCAGCAGTCTGCTTGGCCTGACCAGCCTATTGTGTGATGTGCGAAGCAGCGTGACTCAGGAGCTTCTGTATGGTGCCTTGCCTACAATGACAGCCCTGAGGAACCTGGACCTCATCTTGCTGGATGGGCAGCTTCCTGCGCTCTTACCGGGCAGCTTGCGGGCAATCCGATATATCCTGATGTCTGGAGACAAGGTATCCCCTAGGGATCTCCAGCACTTTGCAGGCGCTTGCCAGCTGCCAGAGGTGCAGAGTGTGTGCCTGTACAACTATTTCAAATGGTCGCCAGGTGACCTGCAGTTGCTTAAAAACTTGGATGTCAAGAGCAGCGCCAAAATCTTGGTGATGGACAACTGGAAGGATGGCAGCAGCGTCATCTTCGGAGACGTCTTCTCCTAGATAGCCCTTCATACTTTTAAGAACACAGCCTTGGCAAGTTGCGTCTGCCGCAGAAAGATAGCGTGCATCGTATAGCCATCCCTTTGGAATTGAAGTTGAATCTGTGACACAATGATGCATATTGGCATGTCTGCCACGTGATCAAAAAAATCACCCACGCCCAGGCATTTTATCCGTGAGGTCAACCCAACTCAGAGTGGGAGGTGGTGGCGAATCTTGGGTAATTAATATCCCAGTGTGGTAGACTACACCAAAGGGGCTAGCATACCAGTCTAACCCTGCCAAGGGCCCAGCTTTGCCTTCAGTGGGGTCCGTGACTGCTTTCAGTTCCGGAACCGTTGTCCCGTCATGACCTGATCAGCCTGTTGCATGTTTGCATGCATACAAGCGCAGCGCTCCCGCCAAGCAACAAGCGGCGCTGACCCAAGTGGGGGTGTCATTGCAAGTGTATGTTGCTCATCCAGATCAGGCTATGCAAGCATTCCGAGAGGAACTTGAGATTCCTTATTTTTGCGCATGGCACCTGATAGTGCTTGTGCAGCTTATGGGTGTTATAAGGAAACAGCTCATTTAATGAGATGCTGATTGGGCAAGACATTTGCAGGATGGTGTAAATCAGGCTTCTTACATCACAGTATATGCTGAGTGAGTCTGTGCCAGTACATGGCTAGCTCTTGCGGCCTGTTTTGTAGTGACAACCCCTCTCATACGCCCAAGCCTGCAGTGGCGGCTACTGTCGATTGCGCAGTTGCGGCTCTGCTCTGTTCCAGAGCGCAAGGAGTCAGCATCAAGCTCTGTCTGCCTGCACGTGCTGCTGCAGCGCTATCGTCCTTGAGCCTTCACTCATCCCAGCTTCCCATCCGCGCTGAGCCTCCTAGAGTCAAGCTCAACAGGATCTTCTGTCCCGCTGTTTCTTCCAAGCCCGTTCCCTTGGATGGTCAGGTCTGAGGCGCTTCTGGTGTGGCGTCTGACTTGCAACCCATGCAGGACCTCCACCGGGGATGGTGTGGATAGCGGGAGCACTCTGTACAATCATGTGCGCTCATCGATTGGCGGCCGTCACGCTCGTGAGCTGCCCGCTCCTCTGCATGCTGACCAGAGCGCCTGACAGCCTGCGCATGCGCACAGGACGCTGAGCACGCACTCAGCTGTTGCTCACCTCCAGTGACTTGGCCAGTGCTGTGTAGCAGCTTGACCTGCACCTATTTGCTATTGAACTATCGGCGGGATAGCCTGCTACCCTGGGGTGCCAGACAGTGTGTTGCAAAGCATCCTCACTTGCGCATCTTCTCACACAATGCCAGTCATTGGTGATATCACACAGACCGATTCGCGCTGTGTAAATGCCTGCTGTACTCCTGCACCCGCACTTTGGGTATGCAGGCTTGCAGAGAATTCTCAGGGCCTGCACTGTACGCAATGCAGCGTGAAGACTCAAGGAGCCCGTGGCTGCTCACCAGTCAAGACCCTCGTAGAGACCCTCCCCGCGGATGGCGACTGCGCCCTGTACGTGCCATCTCCTGTTCTTCATCTGCGACAGCCCCAGCGCCTCGCACACCTCCGCTGTGCTCAGCGCCCCCTTCTGCACCAGGCATCAATTTCATGTCAGATAAGTTGGCTACCCGGATAGGCTCATGGCATAGTGGGCGCTTGGTGTTAAGTCCTGTTGTTCATCTGCTATGGCCCCAGCGCCTCGCACACCTCCGCTGTGCTCAGCGCCCCTTTCTGCGCCATGCATCAGATTCACGTCAGATAATCTGGAATACCCGGGTTGTCAAGGGTGGCTCATGGCATGCCATGCAAAGAGTCCTGATTTTCATCTGCGACAGCACCAGCGCCTTGCACACCTCCGCTGTGCTCAGCGCCCCTTTCTGCACCATGACCTAGCCTGGTGAGAAAATGCCCAAGCCCTGCTCTTGTGTGTTAGTACAGCGACAGGCCTTGTGTGGCAGCAGGACAGACAGATCCAATATAATGCTGCATTCCCATGCCCTGCACATGCGCAGAGCTGCGCAATGCACAGCCTGATGGGCGCTTCCTCCCATGCCTTCAGCCTTCATCAGGGTACAGGGTGGCCAGAATTGTCATCCAAGGCATCACAACATACCACGTCTCCTTCCAGGCAGAAGGACAGGGGCTGAAAAGCTTGGTGCCATGATCATCCCTCATGGAGATTGCTATCATCACAGAAAACAAATTTCCTTTGAGAATGCTTAGCTCCTGGTCTCAGGGAAGGCAGGGGGGCCTACCAGATCCTGCTTGTTGGCAAACACCAGGATGGCGCTGTGGCGCATCAGCGGGTCCTCCACGATTTGCTGCATCAGCACATGCGACTCCTCAGCATCTCACCTGCTGCTTCTGAGCAATGTAGGAGTGCCATGTTCTGGTACTCAACAAGCCGACTCTGGAAGTTGTCACAATGTGTGTTTTTAGTGCAACCCCATGCACAGGCAAGGTATACTGGGGCCCAACAGACTGTAGAGGAGCAGGGTAGACAACAAATCTGTAGCTGCCCTCTGTGCAGTTGCGGTCCACTGAGTATATGCCACGCAATGAGATCTGCGATATGCACAGTCACCTACTGGTGATATACTGCCTGCTGGGACATGTTGCTCCTGTCTTAGACCTGAGGCTGGACAGTCCTGTGTATGTATCAACAGCTTACCTTGAACTCGCTGGCAGCTCTGTTCACGCGCTCCCTGTCCTGGCTGTCCACAACATAGATGAGGCCGTCTGTGTTGTTGAAGTAGTGCCTCCACAGCGGGCGCAGCTTCTCCTGGCCTCCCACATCCCAGACTGTGAACAGCACATTCTTGTACTGCACCTTCTCCACATTGAAGCCTGCAGATGCAAATAGCACTTCTTCAGGCTCTTCTCACTTGTCCTGCAGTCTCTGTACTGGTGGAGTGGTGCCTCAGCAATGGTCGCAGCTCCTCCTGGCCCCCACATCCCAGATTGTTGACAGCACATTCCTGTACTGCACCTTCCCCACGTTATAGCCTGCAATAGCACCTGGCACCTGTTCAGACACCTCAAAGTCTTGCGTAGACAATCCCTAATGATGCAGCAGCGTCAACACAGGGGCTGCAGCTTCTCCTGGCATCCTGCACCCCTGACTTGGAACAGCACCTTCTTGCACTGCACCTTTAGCCTGCATCAGCACCGAGCATGTGTTGCTGCATGCTATGCTCAGTGTCATGTAGGCTCAGGATAGGTCACTCACTGCCATGTGTAAGCTCATGGATGTGCAGCACGTGTGCAGATGTGCGAAAGCTTAGCGTGAAGTTGGCATGGGGAGTGTTTCAAGTGGTCGTTGCTGGGATGCGTATGTGCATATTAATGAGCAACAGCATTGACAGGGCAAGCCATCTACACAATGGAAGTACATGCCTGTCTGTTAGGAGGGCCATATTATAAGGCAAGTGCAGGGGACGTGGTAAGTTTGCCAGGTAGGTCACCTATCGTAGGCACCGTGCTAAGGATCTCCCCGATGTGCAGCTTATACAAAATCGTAGTCTTGCCAGCTGCATCCAGTCCAAGCATGACCACCTGTCAAGAGGCACACCAGCTCTCGTCCATCGACGGAGGAGACTATGTGCCGAGAAAGCAGTGCAACAGTTGTAAGAACCTTTCTTACCCTCATTTCTTTGTTCCCGAAGACTCTGTCCAGCATCTTACGCATGGCGTTTCCCATTTCGCTCCAAGGATATTGGGGCTGAAGCCCCTTGGATGTCTAGGCCAAGGTCTTCGCGGAGCTTTCTCCGCTCTCTGGGAAGCCTTGTGCGGCAGTAATCAGACCATCGAGGCGGCCCAACCTCCTTTCATGGTGCTAGAAGATCACCACCTGCCTACTATCAATCTGAGCTGCAAGATGCACCTTCGCAAGCGATGCCCCACTTCAATGAAAGACAATGGCACCTTTTAATATACAACACACGCTCAGCTAGGCAGTCTGAATCCTTACACTCTGCAAAGAGGGCGACCAGAAGGAGGATCGTACTAACAGGGGACTAAACCCATGTGGGGGTTAGTGAGTAGTGAGGAACCACATGTCGAGATCGGCACAAGCTAAAAGCAATGCAAAAGAAGCCTAGCGCCATGCAGACAGCACGGTGGCCATGAGACCCAGGACACCACGCACGCCTCGCGGCGGCAAGGCAACCTTCGCTTTGGACAGCTTCAGCGTCGGGGAGCTGGTGCTATGCAAGAATGTCAACCGGCCCCAGTCGCTCTGGCCGGTAAGGAAGCTGCTCTGTGGCCTCCCGGAGTGCTCGCATTCACCTTTGTCAGCCCTCAGCTGATCACATGGAAGGCCTTCAAGGAATATCAAAGCATGTGCAGCGGCTCCGACATAGAAACTGAGGCTTCCAGTGACGGTAAAGAGTTGTGCAGGCTATTGTCGTCGAGCCTGGCCGCGATGCTCCGGAGTCAGTGCGAAGAATTGCTCAGGCTGGCAAGCTCTGTGTCATGTTCTACGGCCCAGCCGCAAACAAGGTATCTTTCCTCCCAAGTTTTGCTTACGCCAGCCAGGTCGCACGTGCACTTTACACCGCACTCGGGCCTTTACACAGTGCAGATGATCCTCTAGATGCATCCTTGAGGCTTCCCGAGACGATGCGGGCGTGGTGCTTTCCCAAAAGTGCTGAGATCGGCAAAAAACGACTGTTCTCAGGACAGGCACAGCCCATTTTGAGCGCGAGGCATCGGACCGCTCGAGAGCAGCCCATTTGCTTCATCATGTATACCTTGGTGCCCCTTATGCTGTGTGTCCCTCCTCAACGCCGCTTTCGGGCACCATGGTGCAGGCCAGGGATCCTTGCTTCGTGCCTGGATTTCTTTGGACCCGTGCGAGCACGCCGACGCGCCCACCATATGGGCCCAAAATATGCATGTAACCGAATGGCACTGCCTCCGCAGATCCGGCCGCGGGATTTCTGCTGGGCAAGTGAGGGAGACGTTGTTCCGCTGACAGAGTATCTAGATGAGCTGCGGGTAAGCCACTCTGCCCGATACAAGCTGCTGATGTATCATCATAGACATCTGTAAGCTGCTAATTGCATTCGATAAAGGGGCGGAACCTGAGCTTTGCCATACCACATTCGCCTGGCCCGCCCATCTGGGATACTAGTCGAAGCTGCATGCACGGCGAGGGCGCCGATGAACACGCCTGAGAACTATGATTGCATCTTACAGGACACCGCTCGAGCAAATGGGGGCCGCGGAGACGCGTTCCATGAGGCAGTACACGAGGTGCAGTACCAGCTGCCCAGCTCTCTAGACTCTCATCTCTTCTGCCCCTGCTCTGTGTATCAAGACCCTTCAGCTCTTCCATATGTGACTGAGCTTCTTCATCATAGTTTGTGCCGTGCTCGCTTCACAGATGACCACTCACCTACATCAACGCGCTCACGGTTCACGGATTGACAGGTGCTCCTGGTGGAGCAAGGCAGAGTGGACCCTTTGAGAGGGACAGCTAACGCCCGACCTCAGCAGGTAGGCCGCCATCATTCTCCTCTCACGTGCCGCCATGCATACAGCCCCTCTCCTGAGGCTGTTGCGCTGCTGTGCCGCCTGACCTTGCAAGGACTCCTCAGAAAGAGTGGATGATCTTGATAGCTTGCTTGCAATTGAGCCCTGTACAAGACAGCAGTCTCCAAAAACCTCAGTAGCAGGCTTGCAAACAGGCCGATTCACGTTCTGAAGGAGCATCAACTGCACCAGGGCATGACATGAGACAAAGGGTGTCCTGCCACGTGCAGCAAACCTCCTGCAATTCCTGCGGGAAGCGCCTGGATGAGTGGGAGGCGTCCAACGCTGCAGCCTATGGAGGGCGCTGCGCCAATTGCCACAAGCTGCACAAGGAGGGCAGCTACTGCCCTGTCTGCAGCAAGGTGAGTCTGTACCTCTGGCCCATGTCTTGCTCTTCCTTTTTCTCTGGAGCTATAGCCTTGCCTCACATGTTGACTGCAGAGCCACCATGCAGAAGAGTCACGATGAGAATGAAAGTCAGCATGGTGGAGCGCAGCATGCAGGCATGATACACCACAGACAGCAACATGGCGGCCTGCGGCAGCTGTTGAGATGCAATGCATGGGTACGCGTAAGAACGGCAGCGCTGAAGATGGTAAGGTCTGGCATGCAGGTGTGGTTTCCGACGGACCGCAACATGGCGGGCTGCGACAACTGCTCGTTCTGGGTGCACGACCACTGCGACGAGGCTGCCGGCACCGCCATCGAGTTTGGCGACGAGGTCACCTACTACTGCCCGCAGTGCAGGCGCCAGGCCGATGCGCACCACAAGCTGCAGGTGAGGCCTTGACAAGAATCCATCTCATTTCTACATTCGAGCCTGCCTTGACATCTTCTATATGGAGCATTGTCCTGCTTGCTCAGCACAGTGTGGTGGTGATCTCTTGATGTCTCACCACAGGTGTACACCTAGTATACTCTCGATAGCATGCCATGACACGCTCCACGTTGCATAGCATGTAGCCTCCTTGACGTCTGCTGTGCTAGCGCGCTGAACCTCTCAGCAGCATTTGCAGCAACCAAACCTTATCATGTGACTGGCAGCGTCATTGTGAGAGGATGGTGTTGTGTGCAGAACCTGCGGCAGGCTGAGGCGCAGCTGCGGGCAGCGCAGCCCTCCCGCCCGCGCTCAGCCTACAACCTCTTCTCGCAGGAGCTCACCAAGTGAGTCCCTGACCCCTATCCCCGCTTGACAGGTCTTGCACCTTGGGTGATTGCCCTCTGAATATCCTTGCTATCACATGCTGTCCGCCAGCGTCCTATCTACAGCAATTGCGTGGAAGGCACACAGCACGTTCAGTTTGACTGAAAAGCGATGAGGCCTGTGGTGGGAAACTTTCAACAAGCCCCCTGACGAGCAGGTGCTTCAGGACTAAGCGCTTCCAGGCCAGTGTGACATCAGGGATGTCCTACGGATGTAAGAAGGGTGACGCATGTGCAGGTCGTACAGGCTGGAGGCGAGCTCGATAGGCCCTGAGGAGATGGGGCGAGTAGTGGGCACCACCTGGAAGTCGATGAACCCCCAGGAGAAGGCGCCGTACGAGCGCGTGGCCACGGATGAGCTGGAGCGCTACATGGACGCCAAGCGCACCTTCGAGGCGCTGCACCGGCACTACAGCACGCTGCACTACGGCGCCCAGGAAGCAGGTACCAGTGCTCTTCTGCTGGTCATGGTGATCTACCGGGACAAAGTCTAGCCCCACTCCTAGCTGCGCCTCTGGCTGATTTCCATCAAGGCTCTGATGCTGTGAAGACGTAGCGCTGCACCGGCTCTACAGCACGCTGGCATTGTGGTGCGCAGGAAGCAGGTGATTGTGATGTCACGCACTTGTCCCCTTGCAGACGCACTGCATTGTACTTGCTATACCCGCACTTCAGCATGCCGCACTGTGACGTTCACTGGCAAGCTGGCTCTGTACCGTTTGTGATATGCTGTCAAGGGTGCTGCCCAGCACAGTACTGTGGTGCAGAGTCAGCTTCGCGGTCTGCAACGTGACAGTGCCGAAGGCTCTGAGGCCCCTTTGGGTGAGCTACTTGAGCTAACAGAGTGACAAATATGTGTGACGGCTGTGGCGCTGCTGTCATGTCGTCTTTGGGAACATGCAGGCTACCTGGACGAGCATGGAACGCCGCGCGACTTTGCCACCCGGCCTAACGGGGGGACGGCCACGCTGCTGAGCCTGACGCAGGTGCAGCGCGCCATGGCCAAAATAGCCTCCATGGAGAAGCAGAAGCACGCGGCGCCAGCGCGGCCTAGCGCACCAAAGCGCCCCCGCCCGCGCTCGCCATCGCCTGAATTGGACATCTCTGATGACGATGAGCCTGAAGGTGCGCATCCATTCAGCGTCCTAGACTTGTGTAAAGGCATCTCGCAGCGCTGCCTCTACGTGTACTTGACCAGATGCACAGGTGTCTGGTCTGCGGGCATGGCAACCTCTCCAGAGCAGGAGTTCATGCAGAGATGCTATGCCAGTACACACACTGCTCCGTGAGCTGTGCAAAGCTAAAGCTTCCAGAATATTCAGGCCCCACAGCTTTGGCCTGGGGAGTGAACGATAGAGGGGCTTTTTGTGTCAAAGCGCCTCTCACCTATCGGTAAATTGCAGCAGAGGAGCCAGACTCCCCTCCAAAGAAGAAGAGGCCCTCCAATGCGCATGCGAGGAGCGCCCCTGCTGCCCAGCCTGCCCAGGGCGCCTCCCTGCCCGCTGCCCCGGGCGGGCGCCTCATAGACACCGGCACTATCATTCAGAAGGTGCACGACATCTCATGTAAAGCAATCTTCATGTGCGTCTTGCGCATGTGCTCAGCTGCGGGATATCTTGTTGGAACTGCCTTTTCCAATGAAGAGAGACTGTGCCCTGAAGCTGCCCGTGTCGTGCAATGGGCTGCATCATGGTGTTGGTACTACCAGGGTGCCAGCGCGTGATGCTGTCCTATCTCCAAGGCTGAGGGTGTCACATATGACTCTCCCTGAAAGCCTATTCGTGCTGACGTGCCTTGTGGCGCTTCTCAGGTTCCGGTGTTCTGCAACGGGCTGCATGGGGTGTATCTACTGGGCCGCCAGCGGATCGTGTGCTCCTGCCCGGACTGCATGGCCAAGCCCGAGGCCAAGCGCGAGCACAGCTGCACGCAGTTCGAGATGCACTGCGGGGCAGGAGCTGCAAAGAAGTGGAAGGCCTCCCTGCGTGTCGAGCCTGGGGGTGTTCCCGAGGTCCCTGCAGGTGCTTGCAGTCTCCTGGTCATATCTGCTATCCCTCTGCAACCATTATAGCTGTTTGGCTAGTACACAGGGGGTCATCAGTCCTCAAGATTCTCAACATCATCAAAAGAGAGCAGCGCGTGAGTTGTAGAAGCTACAGTGTGAGTGAAGTGCTCCTGCATCTGTCGTCACTGCAATTCTAAGCCTGCAACCTGCCTAGTTCGTGCTTGAGAAAGGGGCTCCTTCCTCAGTCACAGTGTGTGTTGTCCTGACAGTACTGATATGCCTGGAACTGCAGGCGGGCCATCCATGCCCATTGGGAAATGGCTGCGGCTGAAGGGGTACGAACTGAAGCCTAATCAGAACCGGGCGCCTCCTGGGTCCTCGGCAGCCTACAAGCAGAAGGCGAACATCAGGGAGGAGCCCTCCCCACCCCCGCCTCCACCCCGAGAGGTACTTTACTAAGTAGCTACCCGGGAGGACCATCCTCAGTGCATGCCATGCAGCTCTGGCAACCCCTAAGCATTTTACAGTTGCTTTGACCTGCTCTGATTGCTCAAGGTAGACCTCATTGATGATGAGTTATTGTGATGGGTGCTGGTCAGATACCTCATATCTCAGATGGCATACAGCTCTGGTCACCCACAGTGCCAAATGACAGTCAAATCATGCCTGTAAGTGTCGCGCTGTATATGTGTCATCATGCAGTACTCAAGGGTGATATGTGATTGCAGCCAAAGCCGCCCAAGGAGGACAAGGGCCCCCCGCCGCCCTTTGAGCCCTGGTTCACCATCAGGAAGGGCGAGTACAAGCCCATCAAGGTCTGCCACCTCTCACCTCTCCTGCATATGCCTAGGTATTCTTGGGTAGGTCCACCTGCAATGTTTGAGTTGCCTTTCGGAAGACCGTTTTATCAGCAAGATTGACAAGCTACATCCCTGAGCCTTCTACAGGCTCTGCTTGCACGGCTTGTGCTCAGAGGCAACCTGCATGGTAGGAGTTTGCAGCATGATATTTCTCATGCACAAGCACTTTGTGAGAGGTGCAAGAGCCTTATGCTGAGCCATGTGAGCGCAGGTGCGGTGGGCTGGGGACAGGTGCAGCGTCTGCGACAGCGACGTGGACTTTGACTCGGATCAGCTCGTGAGCTGCGACATGTGCGGCATCACGGTGCACCAGTCCTGCTACGGCGTGCCCGAGCTGCCCGGCGTTGACGACATGTGGCTGTGCCGAGCGTGCGAGCTGAAGGTGCGGCCTGCAAAGTCATGCATGCTTTTTGGAGCATGCGCTCTTAGGCCAAGAGGATCACTCTGTGTGCCAGGGCAGTCTGTCCACACAGAGCCACCCTCCGGTTCCAAGATTTCGTGCCGGCACTGCAAACATGCGCATCTGACAGGGCAACACTCCCCTCGTGCACACCTCATCTGCTTGGTTGTGACAGCAGTGCTTGAATGAGCTTTGGGTGCTGAGCCAGAAGGCCTCGCTGCTGCTTAGGCTATTGCTCTCAAGGCAGCCATGGCCGACGCTGTGTTGTGTCACGCGGCAAGCATGACATAGAACCCGGCGGATTCTTGTTATAAAATACATGAGTGTCATGTGCATTGTCATAAGGGTCTTTTGTGTGCTGCAGGAGCAGGACAAGGTAGCCCCACAATGCTGCCTGTGCCCCGTCTCGGGGGGCGCGCTCAAGCCGGCGGAGGGCGACGACCTGTGGTGCCACGCGGCCTGCATGCAGTGGATCCCGGAGGTCTCGGTGAAGGATGTGACGCGCATGGAGCCGGTGTGCCACATCAAGAGCATCCAGAAGGAGCGCTGGGACCTCATGTGCTGCATCTGCAAGTGCGCTGCCCTTTCTTACTGGAGTCATACTAACTGTGCATGGCGAACCCCTTTCGCAGCAGTTGCAGCACTGAGAAGCTCATGAGCAAGCCAAGTAAGCCTTGGCACATTTTTGCCTCATGAAACGCGCACATGTGGGACACTCCTGCCGCTCTGCAAACAGTGAGCACCCTTAACCTAGAGCATTGTTCGTAGACATCAGCTGAATGTGGCTACTCAGCTACACAACTATGACCTCTTTCTTTGCGATTTTGTGAGTCTGTATTTAACGAGAGTACAGTCTGATCTCAGATGCTGTGCAGGCAAAGAGTGGGCGCCAAGATCCAGTGCACCTCCTGCTACACCGCATACCACCCGTTGTGCGCCCGCCTGGCGGGTCTGCACATGGAGATCCTGGACGGCGGGGACTCAGGGGAGGAGGTGCCGGTGAGCCCAGCCTGCCCAAATTGCCCAGACCACCTCTGGCCTCTGCTGAAGCATGAAATTCTCTTGCCCCGTAGGACAGTGGCACTGCTGTGCTCACCAGCTGAGGTAGCACTTGATCTTGTTGCAGAGGAAGGTATTTCCCCGCGCAGGCAGAGTATCCAGAATGATCCTATGATACAGACCAGCATGGCAGTCCAGAGAAGTTCCTGGTGAGTCAGGATGCTTGTTCTGTCAATGCCGACTACTCAAGGCACTGCCTGCGCAGGTTCGACTGATCTCGTACTGCCCTAAGCACTGCACAGCGCATCCAGAACTGGCGGGGGTACAGCTGGTGAAGGAGGGCGAGGAGGAGGACAGAGGGGATGACGGCAATGGCCTCTGGAACTGCCAGCCCTTCAAGCAGCCGCCCAGCGTGCCCGTGCCCGACTGCACCGCGGGCAGCTCCCGGGCACAGCCCCTCCAGGTCAGCAACGCTACTGTACTGAGATCTTGCCTGGCTCTCTGACACAGTACCTGCCGAACTGGCTCATGCAACCTGGCTGGGCTTCTCATGGACCAAAGATGCCAATGTCTGTCTATTGTCTCAGTATTGCCTTGCCATGAGCCTCCCATCCTGCACTGAGGCCTCCGGGCAGTGGATAGGCATGTAGCTCATAGGTGTGTCCTATAGGTGGGATGGGGAGCATTCGTCGCTAGCATGGCAATGAGCTACTTGAGCTCTTATTACCATGCATCTTATTTGGCCTGTCATGACAGATGCATGCTATGTGCAGAACTGGGAGCGGGTGTCGCATGGCACTGGTATGGGCTACTCCACAGTGAGTGGCTTCTGGATTCCGGACAAGCCGCCACCGCCGCCGCCAAAAGAGGCGCCTGCGCGGGCTGCCCTGAAGGGCGCCAGCTCAGCCAAGTTGAAAACCCACACAGCTGTGGCCAGCAAGGGCGTCAAGCGCATCACTGGCAAACCAACCTCCAGCAGGAAGCACGACTCTGGAGACCGGAAGCCGCCTCAGGTGCGCACCTGTTGAAGAATAGTCAGACATACACTTTGAGCTTGATTACACAGCATGCCATGTCATGACATGCCTTACGTAGTGGTACCCTCACTCTGATGCCTCTCAGGGTTGGACCCCACTTCCCAGCTGCCTGAGCACACTGGAGCACACAGAGCCATATTTAGAACTCCTTATAGTAATTTAACGTGAATTACGCCGCTGTTGCCTCATTACCGGTGCATATCACTGCCAGTGCACTTGTCAGCTGGATGGCAGACGCAGGAAAGACCTTTTCTAAACTCTGCATTCCTCTCTATCTCTTTCCCATCATCAAGGACGCTGAGGGTCAACATGCCTTTGCAGCATGCCACGCTAATGCCGACGCCGGAGGGCGTTCCCGAGGAGCTGCATGTGGCGTGCGCCGGGCGCCTGGCAGTGCTGAGCGTGCGCAGCCAGACGGTGACGTTTGGCGGGCAGACCATGAGCGCATCGCGCTTCGAGGCGGTCTGCGGGAAGGGAGACGCCAAGAAGTGGAAGTCCAGCCTGTGGGCTGCCAGCCCAGAGGGCATACCTCTACAGGTGCTTGTCTCGCCTTTTTGGCTCCAGCCTCTCCATGTCATGCTGTGGCTGGCCAGTCAACAAGGACCGTCTAAGACATGCTGCATAGATGCTGGGTCGTGTTTCATTCACTTGCCATCGCTGTGTGAAGCTCTGACACATGTCTACAATGCGGTATCGTCCTAGCTACTTTTGTGAGGCCTGACACTCAAACTTGAGGGCAAGCGCCATGAATGTGCTAAGGCGTGCAGACATACAGCCAATGTCTGCAACATACAGCACATGCGTGGTGCTTGTCCACCAAGTTCGAGGGTCTGCACATGGCTTCAACACGTACCTAGGATTGATACAGAGGACCACTCAGTCTATGTGCATGTTTGAGGCATTGGCGAAGAGGAAGCAGGACCAGAAGCTTCTGGGCTTATGGCTAGCAACCTGGCAGCCGTCTGAGCACGCGCTCAAGATCAAGCTGCAGCAAGGACTGATAGTGGTAATGAGGAGTAATTCACTTGAGGGGATGATGTGCAGGTGATGTCGGAGTGGCTGTCAGACAAGAAGCTGGACCGGAAGCTGCTGGGGACCATGGCTGCCAATCTTGCGGCAGTCGAGGCCTGGGACGACTTCCAGAGCGACGAGGTGCTGAACGTGCTGGAGGAGCTGGTTGCTGACGTGGCGGGGGAGCCTAGAGAGGCGCCTGCACCGCTGCAGCTCCTAGAGGGTCCAGACGAGGAGGCAAGTCACACCTTAATGACCTTCTCATGCGAGAGCTGTGTTATAAGAGGTATGATGTCAGGCGGATAGGAGAGGAGCAATCAGAGATCTGCCAGATATATATCCCTAAATGGCTTTGCTTACCAGCACCGATCTTAGTGGACTGCCCAGTCTAGGGGTGTCACCCCTACGGCTATAAGGCTTGCCTTGACTGTCAATATATCTGCAGGTTTCTGTGAAGGAGGAGGAAGGCAGCACTGCAGAGGTGCCACTGATAGAGGATACCGCCATGGTGGATGCTGGCTCATCAGCGGCGACATTGCCTAACGGGAATGCTCACATGGGCGATGTCCTGGACGCCAGCTCTGCGCCAGCTGAGGCTGTCACGCCACCTCGTGCCGCACCTGCAGTGAAGCCAGAGGCCGAGGAGGAAGAGCAGAAGCCGGGGATGCAGCTCGCCGAGTACAATCCAGCTGTGAAGGTGCTGCTCTGCTGCATGTGGCTGCCTGCACACCTCATGCTTATCTGTCACCACGCATGCCTTGCTGCCATGTCCATTTGGAGTCATACTCATGCCTTTTCAATCCCATCTGCTGAAGTGTGGCTAGTTGTGTTTGCGAACTTGTATTGTCTTGTACCTGACGCGCCTGTTCCAGCAACAGTTTCTGATCCATCCACACACCACACAGAAGAGCAGTACATAGCTCAGGAATTATACCGTACAATAGGAGCATCAATGCCATGTCCCATCAAGAGCGAGATATGCAAATCGTTTCATGTACAGGCGGAGCCTATGGAAGTGGACCATGGAGCAGCATTTGACACAACAGCTCTGAATGGCACAACCTCACCAGCTGATGGGACGTCCATCTCTCCCTATGGCACTCGCAGGTCCGTCTCTGAGACTCTACCTCAAGGCCCTTTCCTGATGTCAAAGTCAGTACAGTGTGCTACTTGTTTGCGTGAGGCACATATCTGGGAGTGCATTGACCTTAAGCCTGCCAGGCCGCTCTGCATGCTGCGTTCTGGAGACATCGTGCCGGGTGACTTGTATGCTGCTGTTGCTGGGCAGAAATTGAGCAATGATGTGCCGTGTCGCAGGAAGGAGCAGCGTGTGGCTGAGGCAGCTGCAAAGGCAGCCGCTGCAGCAGCCAGGGCGAAGGAAGCCGCTGCGGCGGCCGCAGCCGCCATTGCAGAAGCTGTTGCGGTCAGCGTGGCAGCTCCCGATGCCCAGGCGGGCAGCCCGGCAGCCAAGCCTGAACAGGATCCTGTGCGCCTGAAGCCCAAGGCAAACCAACGGCAACGGCCCACAGCTCAGCCGCCTGCTAAGCAGCCAGGTATGCTCTCACTCAATTCCATCCCTTGATGCGAAGATGTGTGCAAGTGTCTGCCAAGGCATCTGTTTGTCCGGTTGGGTGGCATGGCATGTCAGATCCATGCACAGTAAGACGTAGCTTGGTTCTGAGGGCCTCAGCTGCGTCTGTGAGATTTTATTCTACCACTGGAGATCTACACATGATCTAGGGTCTAGGAATGCTGCTATTGAAGATAATATGTAGCATTTGCTAAGGCCCAAAGACATAGCGGCATTGTGCCGAGCAGGTCTGGAGGAGCTGCTGCTGGAGAGGATATTTGGCAGCCAGGAGGCAGCTTCCTCGCGGCCCAAGAGCGGCCCCGAGTCACATGTAGGGCAGCGCTGCAGAGTGTGGTTCGAGGCGGATGATGACTGGTACGAGGCCGTCATCCGCGGCTACGACAGGCAGACCAAGCTGCACAACCTCTGGTACCCCTATGACGAGGAGGTGAGGCGCCTGAGCATGACAGAACTGGCCAAGGGCGGGCGAGATCTTACTTGTATTGTTTGAGATCCTGTGGCTGGTCATTTACAGCCAAGACAGAAAGACCAGGCTGCACAACCTGTATAACTTTACGACGAGGAGGAATGATGCTAAAGCATTACCATGGCTGAAGAGAGCAGCCTTACCATGTCCTGTACAGTGCTACACTTGAAAGAGGGTGCACTTGCTGTAGCAGGCATGCGCATACATGGACCCCTGGTCTTCAGAGGGATGACTTCACTTTGCAGGATGAATGGCTAAACGCTGCGGACGAGGCGAAGCACGGACGGCTACGCTGGCTGGCGAGCGACGACGGAGTGACGCCCTCTGCGGCCGACGCGCGGCCCCCTGCAGACCCTGAGGAGGAGCTGCCGGGCCCTAGGAAGCCGCCGCCCCAGGGGCACGCCGCCATCGGGTGCACCATCGGAGTCTGGTGGATCGACGATGCGCAGTACTACTTTGGCAAAGTGCAGGAGTATGATCCGGAGACAAGTGAGTGCATCCACACTGTCCACATTTAGCATCACAAGACCTCGCTCTCGGCCTGCCAGTGCAGCTGATCCTGTACTGCTTGAGCTGCTGCTTTTTGACCGTCCAGTATGCTGCCCAGGATGCGGGGCAAGAACTGGCTTACAGGCCAGATGCAATGTTATCATGTCAAGGCGTGGTGTAGGTGGCAATAGGACCTGCATGGCTAAACGTAGTTGCAATGAGAAGCAATGGTGCTGTGCAGCCAAGCACCTGGTCCTGTATGAGGATGGCGACAAGGAGTGGCTGAATCTGACAGCAGAGCGCGTGGAGTGGGAACAGGAAGAGCAGCCTGAGAGCAATGAAGCTGAGGTAAGTTCTGCTGCTGCTCCTCCTCCTCAGCAGAAAGCACATTCAGGGGAAGGCACACTCTCTGTACATACCAGGCTGTGTTGGTGCTCCTGCTGCAACCTGCGCTGTCTTCACGCATGGGTAGCATCATTTATCCTAGGCAACACTATAAGCAGGGCCTCATGCTTCATGCACAGGTTGCCCTAAAAAGTGGGCTTTAAAGCTATCAGTGACAAAGCGAAAGGGGTCCAATGATGCTCTGACACATGTCTGCATGTGGGTGACATGTGGCTGCGGCATGTGCAGGCACCTGCGCCCCGGCCGGTGCCGGCCAAGGACATCCCCTCGCACCTGCGCGTCTGCTGCGGCACCATGCGCGGCAACTTCGACGTGCAGCGCGCGCTGGTGATCCTGGACGGCGGCCGCGAGATCTCGCCCACCGAGTTCGAGCGCATGGCGGGCAAGGCTGCCTCCAAGAAGTGGAAGGCCTCTGTGCGCATTGACAAGGTGAGGAGCTGCCCTGCATCTGCGGATCCAAGCTGTTCTGTGTGGCGTAGTGTGCATGTGCTGGGCCTGACAGGAGAGCCGGCCGCCCATGACAGACAGAATCCAATATCCCATAAGTGCCTGTCTGCTCGCTCAAAGTGAGGCTCAATCCTACATGATGCCTCTGACACTGCGACTCTGTGCTAAGCAATGTTTACATGCATAGGGTGGGGGGACCCCAGGCATGACAATGGGGGACTGGCTGGTTGAGAAGGGCTTGGACGCTCCGAGGACCAACAAGCCCAAAGCGGCCTCCTCTCTGACGCTGCTGAGGCAGCGCCAGGTGCAGCAGGCGCGCGCCGGTCACGCCGCCCTGCAGGGAGCACCCCAGCAGCATATTGGCAGACAGGTAGGTCATACCAGCAGCCGAGCTGCAGCACATAGCATCTAGAGCACGCCCAAGCTTTGGCATCTGTGGCATGGCCTTTGAGCCTCGTGCTGAGCACATTTGGCCTCCAAAGCACTAGCTGGGCCAGCTTTGGTAATCGCAGCAGCCTGGAGATTCTGCCAGCACACTTAAGGGCTCAGGATGCATGAAGTGACTTCCGAGGTGCATGTGACATCGTCAAGCTACATTCAATCAGGGTAAGTCAATTCACTGACAGGATATGCCTGCAGGGCCACCGCGAGGGCTGCATGTGCGTGATATGCAAGCAGGCGCGACGCAGCGGCCGGCAGTGGGGCGGCATGACCGACGCCTGCTGGCTGCCCACGGCTGCCCTGCCCGGCGCCCGGCGGGAGGGTCCGCCACCACGCTGCGGCAAGCGCGCATTCGTGCGTGCCGTTGCGCAGCGCCCTGGCGGTACCCAGCGCTCTGAGGTGAGCTCTACCTCTGAGAGGGCTGTCCCTAGCAGCCAAAATGTGTTATATTGAGATCTCTATGCGCTGTCAAGCAGACAGGCAAGGGCTTTGCCGATAGCTGAGTGACACTCAGGCTCCCCGTCTTGAGAAGTTTAGGGCGCTACTGGAGGTCTGCGTGCTCATGTGTGAGGAGCTGGAGGCGTCTGCCCTGGGGAAGCCTTGTAAAACTCGCCTGGAGGCCGATAGCCACAAAGCAGCTGCTGCTCAAGACATCTCATCCTTTGCGCGCTGTGCAGCTGTGGGCGCTGCCAGAGGTGCGCGCGCTGACGGCCAAGGAGCTGGAAGCATCCACGCTGGAGGAGCCTGAAGAGGACGCGGAGGAAGCACAGGCTGACGCGGCCGCCGCTGACAAGGCGGAGGAGGTCCGTGTTGGCACTAACACCGAGGTGACTCTCCGCCATTGACATGTCCTGGTGCAAAGTGAAGTCAGCCTGTCTGGAAAGGGGCATTGCTGATGTCTCACACTTTATCTCTAGAGAGAGGTAGTGGCCTCACACATTCATATGTTGATACGCAAGTATTGAAGCATCTGAAGCTGGCATTGGAGGTGCAAAAAGGCAGTGGCAGGCTCTGCGTGCTGAGGCAGCAAGGATGGGCTCAGGGCATTGATGGGGTACAACAGGACAGAGCAAGCCTTGCTGTGCAGGCTGAGGGCGAGCAGCAGAATGGCGCGGCTGCCAAGCGCAAGCGCAAGGGCCCCTCGGTCAAGGAGCGCCTGATGAGGTGCCAGCGCACAGAGCGGGAGCGCCTCACCTTTGGCAAGGTGAGAATATTCACTGCCCGCTTTGACTTGCGCACTCTAATTACCACATGTTGCAATGCTCCATGGTTGGCTAACAGGGTCACATGATCTTGCGAAGGCAGGAACTTGACGCTCAGGCCGGAGCCTTTGTACCCTTTCGCCTGTCTCTCATGCAGAGGTTATCTGTGGCATATGCTATGGCAGCTGTGATCTGTTAAGCCAGGCATGTGGAGATGACCTGCTGTGGGCATATGCAGTCGGGCATTCATGGGTGGGGCCTCTTTGCGCGCAAGAAGCTGAAGCAGGACAGCATGGTCATTGAGTACCGGGGGGACCTCTTGCGGCGCACCGCTGCGGATGCCCGCGAGAAGGCCTACCAGGCAGCCGGCAAGGACTGCTACCTGTTCACAGTCAATGAGGACTGCGTGATTGATGCCACCATGACAGGCGGCATCGGCAGGTTCACGGTGAGAAGCTTTGTGGATCGGTGCAGCCTGCCTGCAAATGTTGTGCCATGGCATGAGGCATGGCCATAGCCGCACTGGCAGAATGAGGGTGATTACGTATGACCTTGCTGTACAAGCAAATGCTGCAGTTCCCAGAGGTCCACCTAGACCCCTCTAGACCCTGTGTACTGTAAGCTCTGCTGCCTGAGTAGACCTAGTGCTGCTTGCCTTGGACGCGCTGCCGCTGCTGGTTTCTTGTAGTTGGGCATTTTTTGCATGCCCAACTACATGTCAGCTCTACATCACACTCTCTGAATGCGCTGAACTTTCCTGCTGGTGCTATGCAGAACCACTGCTGCGCGCCCAGCATGTACACAAAGGTGCTCGACATAGACGGGCGGCCGCGGCTGGTGTTCTTCGCACGCTTCGACTTGCGCCCCGGCCAGGAGCTGACCTACGACTACCGCTTCAAGGAGGAAGAGGGCGAAAACAAGCTTCCCTGCGGCTGCGGGGCCCCCAACTGCCGCGGCACGCTCAACTGAGAAGAGCGCTTCGTCAGCAGCGGCTTCTGCGCAGCAGCTTGATGGCTGTATGATGACGTGGGCTCAGCTGATGTAGATAAGACGGGCTGTCGCCCCAAAACCTGATCACAGCTACAGCACAGACGGTTTGTCAGTCCTCGATCTGGTTGTGAGGTGTCTCCAGCTTACTTTTTCAGAAGTCCCGAAGGAGCATATAGGGGTCTCCCAGAAAGCTGCTCCATGGTAAGGAGGCTGCACAGCAGAGCCATGTCTTGTGGCAAGAATGCTAGGGACTAATAAGTTAGACCTGCACCGTCAGCCAGGAAGACGACGCAATACCTCAGATTTGCCCAAAGGCACAAGACAATTTTGGCTGCCAGGTTCGAAGTCGTGGGTGCTCCTCTGACAAGGGGAATTGTTCAGTCGTGCACATTTGCAGCATGGACATAATGACGGGCAAGTTCCAGAACAAAAGTGCCTCGGGATGATCACAATTGACGATTGGTGCCTGTGTTGAACTGACCTGGCTTGGTACCAGATCACGCATGGCCGTCACATATATCACCATTGCTGAAAATGACGCACTTACAGAACGGGTAATGTAAGGGGAAGACGCAAGATCCGCTCCCAGCACCACGACTGTAGTAGCTACCTCTGACGTCACTAGTACTAGTGAGATGTGCAGGTACGACAAGGTCGGTGCTTCACAAAGTAAGCTTATAAGGTACAAGCCATGCCATATGCACACGTGGTCAAGGTTTGACTTACAAGGTCCAAAAAAGCGGTTCAAAATGTGTGAACTTCACACGATGAGCTCAAGAAGCTTTGAAGGCACTTCACAGCGCGCGCAGTACCTGTTTCTAGCACATATGTATGCATGCTGCATGGCATGGCTGCATGGCATGATTATGAAAGTGGGCACGTGCAGCGTGCTTGCCTCATCAGATTACTCTTTTCTGCATCCAGCTCAACACCTTTTTCTAGGGCAGGGTTTCAACGTGTCAAATTACAGCCCTCTTGAACACTTGGCAGCAATGAGCACATTCCACTAATGCTCTTCCAGGAAATCTACAAGTACCAAAACATCTAGCAAAGCATACAGGTGCGTATGTGCCGGCGCCAGGTCGCTACTGAATATAATGCTGCTCCCTTCAGCATGTATGCGCGGTCAAAGTGTGCATTTAATCACTCTATGACGGCTTGCAAGGCCTGCCTGGCGGCGCCATGGGAGCATCTAGACGACCAGAAAATCCTGAGCTGCTTGCACTGAATGACAGTCATTCCATGTCATTCATGTTGCACCGCTGCTGCAAAACCCATAGCATTGTGCGAATACAGCATCCGGATTGCTAACCTGCTGAGTGCCTCCGCCACCAAAGCCATGACAGCTGCCAAGCCAAAGGCCATTTGCAGGAAGCAGGATCTAGAAGCCTCTGCCGCCGGCGCTGAAGGGGAACCCGCCTCCTCCGCCAAACCCACCCCCACCACCGCCATGGCGCTGCGCAAACATGGCGGCCAGGATATCGTCCACCGGGACCCCGCCGCCCCCGAAGCCGCCGCCGCCCTCAGGAGCACCCTGCTCGATCTCCTCATCCGTCCAGCCTGCAAGCAAGAGCATGAGTCACTCGAATCATGGCATGGCATGCTGAGAGCACTGCATGTGATGGGCACGCCAGCTGGGGAGTCGCTGCCGAGCATGAGTGTCGTTTGCCAGGCCCCTGCAGCACTGAAGCCTTTATGGTTGCTACCCGGCTCGATAGCGGTTTGGCATGCGCCAGCACAGCTGCAAGAGGCTCCTCAACTCGCAAATGCACTGCGCAGCCATTCAGCGCTGCGCATTTGTCAAATTGTGCACAGGCCCTGAATGCCTGCCTAGGGCACAACTTTCCGATGCTACATCAATGAGCAGGGGGCGAGCAGGTGTCCTGCCTGCATCATAGCGTTGGCGCTTGGCGGGATCTGACAGGATGCTGTTGGCCGCATTGACCTGCTTGAACTTCTTCTCGGCCTCGTCCCTGTCTCCCGCTGTCGCCTTGTCTGGGTGATACTTGAGCGCTGCCCTCTTGTAAGCCTGCACAGCAGGTTGCTCAGACAGTCGCCCAGACAGTCATCAGGACCCCCTCGGCACCTAAGCATAGGTACTGTACAGCTCTGGAGGGATTGTGCTGACTGCTACAAGGCTCATACATCTTCTAGTCGTGCCTTTGCACTCATCCAGGGCCTCTGATCATAGCCAACAATCTGGGCTACTTGCGAGTAGAGATCCTATGATACCATGCAACCATCTCTTCTCTGGGAAGTCATTCCGCTGGCACGGTAGACAGCGGAGCGTGTCCGGCTACTGACACCTCCTAAAACATACCTTCTTGATGTCATAGTCATTGGCGTCCTGGCTGATCTCCAGCAGCTTGTAGTAGTCCACACGCTTGGACTTCTTCAGCAGCAGCTTGGCGTTGCGCAACGACTCCTTGATGCCCGGGGTCTCGGACTCCATCTCCTTCACCTGCAGTCGTCAGATCATGCCAGATCAGCTACCGTTTGCCAGCGCTATCCCATGCTAACAGATTCTCACAGACAAGACTTCACCTGTCTTACCAGCAGCACTACTGGCAGTGACTTGCTGCTGCAGGAGGTGCCACATCTCATGTCCCTAAGGTGCAAAACGGGTGTCATCCTTGAGATTATGAGCCCGACATCATCTCCATCAAGCTAAACACATCATCTTGGAACAAAGACAACATGAAGGTGCGTGTCGTGCAGCATATGACACCTAGGCTGGTGGTCACAGGGACAAAGTGTCAGGCAGCATGGTTCAGGGTGACACACCTTCTCATAGTCGCGCACAGCATCCTCAAAGTTCTCTAGCGCCTCGTTGGCGGCCGCGCGCCGCAGGTAGCCCTTGGCAAAGCTCCCGTCCGCCTCAATTGCAGCGTCTGCATCTTGCAATGCCTCCTTGTACTGCCGCAGCTTCATGTAAGCTGCAGACCTGCGCAGGATGGCACCAGCCGTCAGCATGTAAATCCTGTGTACCACCTCCCTGCCAATCTGTGCACTCCTTGACGGTGTTTGTTTAAAGGTATAAGCACTTGGTTCTTTCCTTCGAACAGCTGTGAAGGTTGTTCTCCCCATTAGGAGGTATACCCTTCACTTAAACGCATTATTTGATGACTGTGCTTATATGAGGTGACCATCGCAACTTCTACCGCCGGAAAGTCTGATCAGACAACGCTCTTAACACACAGCATGAGTGAAATGCAGGTCCAGAGTGAAGGCTGACCTGTTGCCAAAGCACTGTGCAAAGAAGGTCTCATTCCCCTTGGCGGGGTCGAAGCCCTTCAGGGCAGCAGAGTATTGCTGCAGCGCCTCTGCCCACTTTCCACTCTTGAAGGCTGCATTGCCCGCCTCCTTGGCGTTTGTCATGGCGCGGAGCCTCTTCAGGCCCCTCGCGCACGCCGCAGAGTCTGGATCCCTCCGCAGCGCCTGCATGGCAAATACAGCCCTTCAAAGAATGCACGTCTATATCTGCCACATTAGAAATGAGGGCTAAATCAAAGCGCCTGCAGGCCAGGTTGCACTTCATTGGGGTTTGCCAATCACAGCCAGGAGAAATATCTGTAGCGCCTCAGTTGCAACACTGCTGCTATAGGTCGGTCACTTTAGTACTGACAGCGCTAGCCGCTGGCCAGGTTGTATCAAGGCACCAGCTACACATTCAGGTAGCCCTCCATACATCTCAACTCGGTGAGCTGGCCTCCAGGCCCACATAGAAGTCATGTCATGCCATGGCTTCAGGGAATTGTCGATGATATACCTCCTCATACATCTTCACGGCCCTCTCCATGTTGCCTGAGCCGTACAGCGCCTCGGCCCGTACGGCCAGCACCTCTGCGGCTGCGGGGTCGCCCTCTACGGTCAGGCTGCGCGTCTCTCCGAGCGCCTCTGCATGCTTCCCAATCCGCATCATGGCCTGGACAGGGGCACAACACTGAAGTGGGTGCAGGGTAAATCAGCCTGGCTCAGGTGGCCCCGGCACAGCAGAGCAGGGGATCACATACCAATCCTTGTCACTTTTTATGGCGCAATCATGTATCTTGAATAAGCTGCAGTCTGCCTTGCGTCTTGCCCATGTGGGCATGCACTGGCTGTAATGCAGCAGTAGGCCTACTCAGTTGAAAGTCTATGCGCATATGCCGGTCAGGAAGGGCTCGGAAAGACATCAGTCACCTTGCAGCGCAGCATGGCAGCCGGCTCCAGCACAGGCGTGACCTGGCGGCCCGCCACGTCAGCGTACCACATCGCCTGTCTGGCGTCTGTGTCCAGGACGGCGTTCCCCGCCTCGATATTGCGCCGCGCGTGCTCAACCAGAGCGGCCTCAGACCGCGCAGCGCTGTTTGTGGCTTCTATCTGGATCGCCCTTTGGTAGTGCGCCGCAGCCTGGACAGTCACACTCAGCATGCTCACTCTCAAGGTCAATATCCGCAGTTACAGAGGACTTGCAGCTCTCTCTGACGACTGGCAGTTTCCTGACTACTCACCCCAGCAGTACATCTTTAGCGACAAGCGGATATTGTCTATGCAGAGATGAAGCTCCCACAAAATGCGCCATGCCTCCTTTCACAATAGAAAGGTCTCAGTTCATTAGCGTTGGTCACAGCTCATAGGGCAGTGCAAGAGGCCTACCTGGTCAAAGCGCCCCATGCACAGGCAGGCCTTGCCGGCTCGAATGTGCGCCCTCACAAAGGTGGGCTGCAGGGCAGCTGCCCGGGTGGCAAACTCTGCAGCCTCCTTGAATTGGCGCAGCATCAGCGCAGCCGCCGCGCAATTGGCGGGGTTGGCTGCCACATCAGGCGCCAGGTCAGCCGCTGCCTTGTACGCCTGCAGAGCTCCCTGCATGCAGTGCGATGGACACTCACTTCAGTCACATGAGTCCGTGCGCCAACTCTGGTCACTTCGCCAATGCATTTTCACACAGGATGTCCAGGCTTATGTCAAAGGGGAACAGCAGTGCAGTACCTGCCACTGTCCCTGCTGGTACAGCTGGGTGCCTCGCGCGCGCTCAGCCTCTGAGGGGTCCGCTGACTCAGCCAACTGAGCTGGCGGCGAGGTGGAGGGCTGAGCTGGCTCCCCTTGGGGCAGCTGCGCCTTCTCTGGCGTGGTGGTCGACGCAGCGCTGTCAGTTGTGCTGCTGCCAGAGCGCGCTGGCACATCTGGCATGCTTGCATCCTCCCCAGACCCCTGCATACCGTACACCGTCGGCTGTGAGAAAGACAATACTAGCGTATGAATAGTGGCTGACGTTGTGCCTTCGCTGTTGCCTGAGCAGGAATGGTTGCATCCCATGAAAGCCTGTTGACCGGTGAGCTGGTCATGTGTGAGGCAGGACTCCTGTCAGACTATGTCACACCAGTGCTGCTGCTAGCTATTTGGGGAATTACACGGGATTTCCTGATGCCTGCCAAGCGCGCACAGGTGAACTTCAGAGTTGCTATGAGTCTGTGTACACAGCTGCTGATACATGGACAGGGCAGGCTGGATCTGGGACCTTCGGATCCCTCGGGGGCGAGCTGAAAACTACCTGCTCATTGGCTGCGTCAGTCTGCATGGCGCTGGGTGCGTCATGGACTCCATTAGTGTTCACATTGCCGATGTTCTGTGCATTCTCAGAGGCGCTCTCCCCCGGCATAGGCTGCGCAGCCTTCCGAGCCTTAGCGCGTGCGCGCTTCTGCGCCTTGACGCTCCTGGTGGCTGGGCCTGCGGGATTTTGGTTTACATCCGTGATCCAAGAAATGGACAGCAGGTCTGGCGGGCTTTATTCTTTCTTGTGCGCTTTTGACAGCCAAGCCTAAACAATGCTGCCCTTCCCAGCCTCCAGCAGAAACTGATTGATGGGCACACTGCAACAGAAGCTTGGTTTCATTGGGCCCCAGAGATGTTACAGGCACCAAGGGGTAATGCTGAAAAGGTTGTCGCAGGCGCTTCTTACGTCACCTCTGCGGTCCTTGCCTTATCCGTGCATGCTAAGGCTCATCACCTGCAAGGGGCTGTTGTGTACTATTGGCAGGGCATATGTGCTCACCTGAGCTGCCCGCAGCGGTGAAGGACGCTGTGGATGTGTGGCCGTTCATAATAGAGGGGGACGATGCCCTGTCAGGTTTCCTCTTTAGCTTGTCCTGCGCCTCTGCAATAGTCCTGTCCACCTCCAGCCTGATCTGGCCCAGCTGAGGATTAGCATCTGCATGCATTTATCATCCATCAAGGGACCACCTTTGCCGTTGCACATGATGTGATGTGGCCTTCAGCGAGGCTCAGATACGGTGTCTTGTCGGGCAGGTTCTGCAGCTTGTCCCGCGCTTTTGCAATGCTTTCATGTACCTTCCAGCTGCATTTTATCAAGCTGAGGATCAGCCACTGTATAGGTATCCTACTAAATGCTTCCTCAAGTCAGAAGAAGCATGACAGCAGGCGCATCAGGTGTGTGACTGGCGCCGTATCTGGCCTATGGAGGAAATAGGCATTTTGGCCAAGGCAGCACAGGAAGACATTTGAAGGGAATAGCTCCTGTGCAAGAATGCGATGCAGACCTGGTTGACTGCTAGCAGCAGGTGCGCTGGTGTTCCCCTCAAGAGCACGCAGCTGTCCTTGCAGCTCGATATTGCTGCACAACACACATGAGCAAGCCTGAAGGAAGGTATCCGAGCCTCACTCTTCAAGGGCAGACTGGAAACGGCTTATGAGAGTACAGTAAAAACTTGTTGCACAGGCCCCCCTGCAAAGAGGATAAAGAGCGCCCTCAACTTGTACAACAGCAGGAGGGCCCGGACAAAGCATCATACCTTGGCTCCAGGCTCAATGCAGTCTCGAATGCTCTCTTTGCCTCGCCCTTCAGGTCCATAGAAGCCAGTGCCACTCCAAGTCGCCACCAGCCTGAGTATACAGAAGCTGGCATCCCCAGAGGCTACATGATAGCATTTGTGACAGGTTGCGCCACTCTGGCAGGAGGGACTGCATCTCTGCTTTGGACTTAGACATCGCGGCTATTGCGATGATGGAAGGCTAACCTTTGACATAGGAGCAGTCGAGCTTGATGGCTGTCATCCCATCGGCGATGCATTCTGCCCATTTGCCTGCGGTGTGACAGTACCCCAGATCAGTCGCAGTACCCCCAAATCGCTGAGGACAGCCTAGTCCATCAGTGGAGTCAGCATGTGTGATGCCTCTGCTAGGTTGCACGGTTCCGGACGACGGATAGGCCAGCAACAGTGCCGACAGAGTCATTCTGTGTACTTACCCGCTCTCTGATAAGTCAGTGCTCGGTTTGCAAACAGCTTGGCGCAGGCTGCATCTTCCGTCCTGGTCTTGAAGGCTGTGTCAATCGCCTCGCCATAGAACGAGACGGCCTGGGTGTACTGCCCCTTGTTGAATGCGGCATCCGCCTGCTTTTTCAGGCCCTCCCAGCTGGCTGCGGGGGGCATCACGTCTGCCGCTGCCATGACTGAGCTCTAGATACAGTTCGCAGAGTGCTGCTGTGGACTAGACGCACTAGCAGGAATGCGCCAGGAACTTGGCGGCCCAGAATGGGCCCGAAAGAGGCAGAATGCATGTGCCCACTGCCCAAGTCAAGTCGGGTTACACACCCAACTCCTACGGTGCAGACTACAAGACGTTAGAGTGTATTGGACAAGACAGCTCAAAACTCAAACTGTCTAAAGCGGTTGTCAGGGTCCCTTGCCAGGGTCCCTTCGACTAAGCCCAGTCGTTGAGATGGCATGTGCTAATGATTCAGCAAGCAGCGTGGACCTGTTGTACCTGCAATACCAGAAAGATTACCTCTCAGCGACGCAGGCGTTGAAACAGAGCCTGAATGGCAGACCATCCAAGATGAGCCCTGAAGCCCTGCTTGATGAGGTCAAGCTCATGGTGAGCATCTTGTGTCTTCTTTGTTCCTCGTACGTATCAGGTAGTTCTCACTAGAGCTAATAGTCGTTGTATGCAGGTGGGGAAGCTGAAGATGGAGGCAAGGGCTCTTCCCGCTCACACAGCAAGCCAGAAGCTTCAGGAGGTGCTTGCTCTTGTACTGCAACTCTCAGAACTCTGATGCACAGGCACCACTGCCTTGCATGTCAGCAGCAGCTGATGAGCTCCATGTCCGCTCTTGTGCATGTCACCAAGTCGGTTTGCGGTGGTGCTGTCATTCGGGATGCATACTAGGAATGCTCTGTTACACCAGAGGGCCCGGTCTGAGTTGCGGCTGGGCCGAGAATCATATCCCGGCAAGCACCCATATGTGAGGCTGGCTGTGATTGCAGGTGAGAGGATATGAGGCACATGTGAGACAGCTGGAGGCGCAGGTGCGGTCAGGGCTCCGGGCAGGGGACCGGGCAGAGCTGCTCGGGCAGCGGGCAGACGGGGCCTTGCCGGGCAGCGCCTCTCAGAGAGACCGCCTCCTGCAGAGCACCCAAAAGCTGGACAAGTCTGGCGAGCGCATACAGCAGTCCAGGCAAATGGTGGCGGACATGGAGGTGCAGTCCTACTATGAAGTCAAACTTGCGAGTGTGGTAGACACTGGGTCCAGCAAAACAATCATAGCACACTGAACTAGGGCAGCAATCAAATGACAGCGCCTGCAGAAAGTGCATTCTGTAGCCCGTTAGACGTGTTGGGTGAGATGCTGTGCAAAGGGTCAACCTGCTGCTGCAAGCAAGGCAGCCCAGGTCCCTTATGTCAGAACAGGCTGAGAAAACTATATGGGGCAAAGTCTGTTTCAGAAGTCTTCACAGGAGCATGCTGACAGTATGGTCACTCCTTTAGGCCAAAGTCCTGCTTTAAGTTGAGCTGTGGTCATTGTCCTTTTGCACAGAGTCCCATACACAGCTATGTGAGAGCCTGTGTGTGCCATTGCAGGCTCAGGGAGCAGCCATCCTACAGAACTTGCATGGCCAGCGCGAGACCATACAGCGCTCGCAGCAGAAGCTGCACGAGGCAGACCAGAACATCTCCTCTTCGCAGAAGATCCTCAGACGCATGGGCCGATGGCTGCCCTTCTGAGCTGCAGGAGCGCCCTGGCAGCAGCAGGTATCAGAAAAAGAACTGAAAGCAGAATATGCGCTGCAAGAGGCAGCCCTTCCAGCAGAGAATGCCACAGGCAATCCAGAACATAGCCGTGTAGAAAGCCCCGGGCCATCCGTTGGGGCAGCTCCTGCTGCAATGTACCTCTGGCACAGATGAGAACCTACAGCCAGCGCCTGAACAGCTCAGGAGAGCCCATACATGGGCACATGCTGCAGCTTTTCTAGCGGAGATGTCCTCTACAAAATAGTCTCAGGCGCATGGCCTGCTGGCCATTTCTTCAGAGCCCCACTTGCAGACTTCACTAGTCACAGTCTCGAGCTGACAGCTTTTGCCTGTCAGCTTGAAGGGTGGCATGGCCAGCAAGTGAACATACAGTGCTCGCAGCAGAAACTGCGCGGGGCGGATGAGAACTGCTCTTTGTCTCGGAAGATCCTCAGACGCATGGGCTGCTGGCCACCTTCCTGAGCAGCCCAGCAGGCACTTGTCGAGCAGCAGGGGCTGCTCAAGATTCCTGGCATGGACCAAAGTCTCAGCTATAAGCTACTAGTAGCAGCTGACAGCTTGAGAGAGCGCATGCGTGGAGATATGCTGCAACTATCCTCGCAGAAGCTTTATGACGAGATGGAGACATTGTCATGCTTGCTTAGGACTCTCAGGTGTGTGCTGCCGGCGGTGAGTAGACACTGCTGCATTTCACGCTTGGGCCATGCAAGTGAGCTTTAGCTAGCACCTGGCAGCTAAGAGGATCTCATGCGCCGTAAGGCGCTGCCGCCCCTAGAGCGGCGGCTGCAGAAGGCCAAGGGACGCCCTACTGCTGAAAGCAGCTCGTCCTACTAGTCCAGCCAAGATGTGCTTTCTAGAGCACTATGTATATGTATATACATATCTGTTCTGCCCACAGATGATTGCGCCGCGCTTGCAACCACCTCAGCCTCCGGCTGATGAACATAGTATGCGGAAAAGCTTGAGCTCAAGGATAGCCTGCGTGAAATCAGGGCCCACTATGTCAGAGCCTAGCCATGTCCTATTGAGAGAATGGGATGCGCAACTTTGCGCTGTACTCATGTAAGGCTTTGGTAATGAGAGCAGCAAGCCGCAAGTAGCACATCGCAACACGTCCATCATAATGACGCGATTGCCTAGACGTGAAACCTTTCTGGGTGGTACGGGCTTTTACATCTGCTTAGAGCAGGGGGAATGATGGTGTAGCCCTCGGTGATGGTCCTCTACCATGCTGTTGTGTATTAGTGCAGCTAAACGAGGTGTTTCGGCCCTTCACATCACAAAGGTTTGAGCTGCCAGCTTCTCGTGGACCATTAGCAAAGATTGCTCGCGCAAGCGCCTCCAGAACCGAAAGCATGCACCGAAATCCCAAAAGGAGAAGAAAGGAAGCAACATCTGTTACCTCGGCATGTAGGTCTTTAGGGTGACCCTACAGTTGAATATGGACACCAAAACGCACAAAATAGACAGGAGCTGGTTTGCAGAACCCTGTGACGAGTTGCACATTACGGCTCACGCCTACGGCCTCCACTGCACTGTTCGCCACAAGAAGGAGGCCACCAGCACAGCTCTGGTGAGACGACTTGCTTCACCTGGAACCTGCCTTCCAAGTTATGTCATTGATATCAGCTTCTTCGTCAGATATTGGCCTGTTCATCTAAGCGTACTCTGCAGTCGCTGCTTCGTTGCTCTGACACTCATGACAATATCCTAAAAGGCGCTTACACGTGCAGGAGTTCGACCTGACCTTCGGAACCCATCCCTGCTGCGATGAGGTCGCTGACACTGCTTGATATGCATAACAGGTGCAGTCCCGTGCTCGATCAGTGCTTGTCGCGGTCTCAGACATACGTGCGACTGCCTTTCTCATCCCGAAAGGTCCAAGCGTCCCTCCGAAGGAACATCCCTCCAACACCTGGATTTTTGCTCGGAGCCTCATGGCCTACGACTCTCAACTGATCTGCACGCATACTGCATCACTGGGCGAGCTTTCGCGGAAGACTTCGGTCAGGCGAAATGTAGTCTTTATCATGCCCGAGATGCAAGTTCTGCACAGGTCTGGGTCAGACGTGCTGACCTGTGCATGCTTGCGCAGATACCGGTTCTGCTTCCAGGCCATCTCTGTCTTCCTTCTCATCTTCACATGCTCATCACACTTGGCGTCCGCAGCGCACTCAGGTGGGAGCTGTGCATGTGATTGTAGAGCGCAGGTGAGTTGTATACCAACTTGCCTTGGCCTTTTGTGTACATGGGCAATGCTATCTGCAGGTGCTGTTGACTCAACTGTGCTCGGCCGCTTCACCAACGAGACACTTGGCGGACTTGAGGGCACCCTGCCAGCGAGCAAAGCAGAGCTGCGCAAGAAGAATGCCATCCTTCAGACTGAGGTCGACGACCTTGATACTAAGGTTGCAGTCCTCGACGCTAAGAACACAGAGGAAGAGGCGGTTATAAACAACCTCATCAAACAAGTTAACCAGCTGACGCCGGTGAGCAAAAGCACTCATCGAGCTGATTGCTTTATCACATTCTCTGCAGGTCGTGTTTAAGCCCTTTGTCTCTCCAGTCCATGGCATCCTCTGCACAATGCATACCATGAGGTGCACGGCCATTTCATGGCATACTCTGCACAATGCATATCATGAGGTGCATTAGATGTGCACTCCTTACGCTGAGCAACTGTGACTGTCACGCTAGCATGATATTCCTGCAGGGATATAATGGCACCAATGGCCTCAATGGAATCAATGGCACCACAGGGCCAGTTGGCTTCACAAGTACAGCCACTTAATGGATATGAACACGATGTGCAATGTTGAAGCTGTCACCGGTCTTTTGGGATCTGCAATCTTGTATCAGCCCTTTTGTGGGCTGCAGGTCAGACTGGAGCAACAGGCAGCACTGGGTTCACAGGCTTCACAGGTGACTTGGCTTTCGTCTCATGCTTACACATGACATAATTACATGCATGATGCGGCAGGATGCATCAGATGTGAGGTGCGTCGTATGTCCTCATGCACAACAAAGTCGACAGCCTTCGTGGGTTATAGGTATGTCGGGAAAAACTGGCAATACGGGAGGCACAGGCGGCACAGGAACAACCGGTGGCACAGGAACCACAGGCAGCACAGGTGCGCAGACGCAAGCCTCACACATTGATTCCGCCCAATTCGCTGCATTTGGCATCCACGCGTCAGGCTTTGTAGAACGTTAGCATGTAGCATGACAATCAGCCCAGCACAGATGATAGCTCTTTCGCACCACAGGCGGCACAGGTGGCACTGGTGGCTCTGGAAAAACAGGCTGCACAGGTGCGCTGATGTGGGAAACCCCTGTAGTAAGCCGCTCCTGAACTTCCACTTTTGGTGATAAGCCATTTGGCAACCTCTCATGCCCTTCCCTACGGTGTTGTCACAGCTCTGTCAATACCTGTTTGCATTGTAGGTGGCACGGGTGGTACTGGCGGCACAGGAACCTCGGGCGGCACAGGTCAGTTTGCTTAATCTCCTTTGTGGCATCTCAATCATAGCCAGGCTCTGGTCACTAAAGTGTCATGACGTACACGCATGACCTGTGCTACATGCTAGCAGCATGTGTGCTAGAGACTGACTTCCCATCACGGCATGAGGGTACATCTGAGCGTTCTCGTACTCCAGGTTCTACTGGAGGAACAGGCGGCACAGGTACCACAGGCGGCACAGGTGTGCTAACTGACCCCTGCACCCCCTGTATGACATATTGAAGTCCGGCTATCCTCACCGACCATCACCTGCAGCGTGGCTACCACTATCTACGCCTGGCCTTTCAAAGCCCTTGCAATCCATATGTGCTTCAAGCGTCATGTGAAGGTCTTTCTTGTGCTTAGTCTCGAGGTGTGATGTCAGGTACTCTCGACCCACATGCCATGTACACTGTATGACGTGCTGTAGCACCAGACCATATACAGCCATGCATGCCATCATGCTGCGGATGAGTTCGTTGGAGATAGCAGCGCAACTTCGTTGCAGGAAGTGCTTGATGTCTACGATCGTGCTGGCCAGGTGCTTAAGCCAGCCTGGAGATGACACGTACGCAAGTTGCCACATTTAGCATGCCTCTTTGCTCTCTAGCGTTCTGCGAGTTGCTAGTATGTATGGCGTTCTCCCACCATCTCTTAATGTCGGCCGCCTGCTCAGTGCAGAGCAGTTCTTGCTAAATGACACACTCCCTGTAGTGGTGCTTGGCAACTCGGCCTAGCTCAACTGAGAGCGGCTTTCCCAAGTGCAGGGACCCACCTCCGGATGCCGAAAGGCAGCCACGTACGTAGGTACCCTGATGAACTTTGCCATGTGGTCCCGCAACAGGAAGACGCAGTCGCTGGTCGAGTGAGGCTGATATCTTTCCTCGTATAAGAGACACTACACATCGCAACATAGCATGCGCAGCATCAGCATGCTCGGAGGGTTTCAGGGGAATGAAGGATGGACGCAAACCCTACCGTTGAACTCTTCTGATGACAATTACAGCTACAGTCTGTATATCACACAGGATCGACAGGACGCAGTAGGCGCGGCCCGTACACTGGCTGCAGGGCTCGGTAAACAACGGCAGTGCATCTTCCACCACTATCTAGAGCACTTCCCAGTAGAAGTGAGTTGACACACTCCTTAGCCCCCTCTTGTGACACGCCGTGAAAGCCAGCTGATCCATAGTCCCTGCTACAGCATGCATTTGTCCGCACAGCTCCCGACGAGCCTCAGGCTTGTCGCTGGTTGTATGTGTTCTGAGCGGGAAAGGGCGCTCCCAAAGGTCGCTCACCCGAGGAACACCGTGCAGGTTCTCCCAAGACCTGAACCTGCTGGAATGAAGGCGGCACTCAGGGTGAACGGCAGGTGGGCGTCCTCAATACGTCTACACTGTTCCCACCGCGGTGTCATATTCGACGTCCAAAGGGTCCTTCCCGAACCTCAATGCACTGAAGGTCCTACAAGTGACGTGCTCCAATTAGCTATGGACTGCTCTTGTAAAGTTTCTTTATTCACTGCGTGAGCGCTCAGCATGCCTTTGTGACTCTGGTATCAACATGCCAATACCCTGGAATACCCTAAAACAGGCACAATAACAGCGTGCCTTGCTACGCACAGATGCCGACAGTACATCTCCGCCAGTCCAGTCCTGCTGCTGATGCTGGTGTGCTCACTGAAAGTGGCTTCAGCAGCGCATTCAGGTGTGATGTCTGTGTATACCCTCGACATGTATGTGGTTCATATACCGTAGGGTGAGCTACTCAATCTGCACAAGCCTCACAACGCTTAGCATGTGACAGGCCAGACAGAGGAAGCTTCGCGACTGGTTCAGAGCATTCAAAATCAGACGTTTGGTGGACTTGCGAGTGTTCTGCCGGCCAGCAAGGCGGAAGTCCGAGTCAAGGATGCTGGCTTCCAGACTCAGATTGCCGGTCTGCAATCCGAGAATGCCGAGCTGAGTGCTGAGGTGGCGAACCTCCAAACTGGCAATGCACAGGATGAGGCAGCCTTGAACAGCCTTGTTCTTCAGGTCAACATGCTGACCCCGGTAAGCATTGACATTCTGGGGTGACCCTTCATGCATACTAGTCCATTTTGACTTGCTGACACTTGAAGTCAACACACATGCATGCCAGTCCAGCTCATTTGAGAGGTCGACACTCCAGGTTGACACTCATGCATGCTAGTCCTCATGCATGCTGGTCCATCTCAGACAGAGACAGGAAAAGAGGCTGGCCTGAGTCAACTCAAGACCGGCTGTGATGCTGTGCACAGGGCTTCAACGGCACGAATGGCATCAATGGAGTCAATGGCACCACTGGGCCCGCCAGCCTCACAGGTCAGCTTTTGCAGCCCACACCGTGAGATAAACGCTGCTTTGATTGCACGCAGCTTGCCATGAGACGCTGCTTCCAACTGGCCTCAAGAGACGGAGTGGCTTTGCTGGCCCTTGTGTATTGCAGGTCAGACAGGGACAACCGGCGCCAATGGCAACACAGGCCAGACAGGTGCGCTTTGGTGCTCATGCACGCTGCCTTGGCATGCTACTGCGCCTTGTAGTCCTTAATTGCAGGTCATAATGACCATGTGGAACCTCAGATGCACAGTTGTTATGGTGGCGAGATTGGCTATCACACAGTACTTGACAGCCCTCTGCAAAAGCAGGCCAGTCAGGCTCCACGGGCACTGGGGGAGCCACAGGCCTCACCGGATCAACAGGCGTCGAAGGTAAGTACTTTGCTGCAGACACCTTGTCCATGTTGCGGTTGCTAGCATCTTGCACTTCATGCACGACCCAACATGTGCGTGTGGAGCTTTACTGTCCAGTGAACACCATGAAGTGATTCACAGCAACCTGACAATGTGTGGCAGTGCAGGTCAGACAGGAACCACGGGTCTCAAGGGGGACACAGGCACCACCGGCGGCACTGGTGTGACGGGTGGTACCGGAACAACAGGTGGTACTGGAACCACTGGCGGGACTGGCACCACTGGCGGCACAGGAACCACAGGCGGCACGGGTGGGCTGACACGCACTCTGTCGCGCTGAGCATTCAGCAGTCTTTCGCTGCCTCGAGTCTCTGTGCAAGGAAGTCGTGTGCCGAAAGGACCGTACTGATTGCTCCCTCTGCATAGATCACTCTGGCACAATGCGTTGCTAGATCACGCCCCATACCTCGACAAGGTGTCTCACTGTAGTAGAAGCGTTCACACCAATGTTGCTGTGTATAGGTTACACGGGAACCACAGGCGGCACAGGGTCGAAGGGCGGCACAGGAGCCACCGGCATGACAGGTTTGGCACACGGTCTTTTACTACACGTTGATATGCGGAACTGCGGCAAGCTCTGCCTGGGAAGTTGCATGCCTCATGTTTGGCATGATGACATTGCAACACTGACTCTTTCCCGTCTGTGCAGGCCAGACCGGGAGCAGTGGCCTGACAGGTGTGTCAACCTGGCTTCACATGCACCCCACTTGCCGCCTCCCAACTGCGCAAAGCGTTATTCAATGCCTTTCTGTGATCACTCTTCCTTGACATCATGTGGTCTATGCTTGCTACGGTTTAGCTCACAGGTAGCTCTCGCACATGCAGGGCTCACTGGAGCTACCGGACTTACAGGCGCTTGCTTCCCCTTTTGAGCAAGATCAAGCATGTGCTCGATACATCGTAACTTTGATGTGACCTCAGTGCTATACCACTTATGCCATCCCCATCAATATGTGCGTACCATATGTGCGAAGTAGTGGGCAACGTTAATTTTCAAAGCCCTCCTTCTTTCGCAGGGTTGACAGGAGTCCAGCCAATGATTCGCTTTGCCTTCACTGGCACGCCTCAAGTGAGGCTCTACATCCTTTTCCTACTTGGACAATCATCACCATGACAACAAGCCCCGCAGCTTGATATGAGTAAGAAAGGGCATCACATCTCGGTGTAGCATGCTGCACGCTACCTTCTCTAGCACAGCAAGTCGTGCACTCTGCACGGTCTTAGCATTGTGCGCCTGTGCAGACCTCAAGGTTCCTACGTCAGGCAACTACCTCTTTCTAGTAGCTGGCGCACAGGCGGATCTCCGCCATTCCAATCCAATGGAGGGCGGGGAGCCACTGTCGAAGCCACTGTATTCTTGCAACAAGGCGTTGTTGTTCCCATTATTGTGGGAGGGCAGGGCACAAACCCGCAGGCGGGCAGTGAAGGGGGTGGTGGCCTGAGTGCTGTCTACACAAACATTGCCGGTGCACTGCCAACGATCGTAGCAGGTATGGTGATGTCTTTTGGCGCCGTAAGCATCGGGCTCACCCTTGCGCTTGACCGGAATGGCGAGCAAGTCATCGCTCCCTGAGCGCTTCCCATCTCTGCTGTAGGGGGTGGCGGTGGTGCTTCGTTCTTTGACGAAAATCCAGCAGGATCGTCGACGGGTTGCACCGCTGCGGGTATATTGCCAGCTGGTGGGGCCTCCCCAGGGAGAGGAACCGCAACATCAGGAACCGCCGGGCAAGGAGGTGCCGACCTTTGTGTTTTTGCTATCGCCCATGTCTTGCAGTGGTTATTATCAGCATGCATAAGAGCAGACATGGCGGGAGACGATGCGGAACGTGTGTGTAGGGAACGGCGGAGACAGTGGGGGAGGTGGAGGGACTGTGAGCATTGTGACAACCAATTATCAAGGTGGCACCGGTGGCATCGACACCAACAAACCATACTTTAACGGAGGCGTAAGCTCCCAAAGCTTGTTGAGCACAACCTTGATCATCTTTTGGACAATGCTTCATGTCGCAACACTAGCAACCGCTATTGCCATTCTGGGATATTTCCAAAGCAAGTGCCTAGATGGAGAATTTTGTATCTTGGTCAAGACATGGTACACCGGATCCTGTGGGGGCACTTGTGTTGCTCCATCCCGACTAGAGCTTTCACATTGGGAAAAGTTATTGCAATTAATAGGCTGGGCAGTGGGAGGCAACGTCAGATATCAAGTGTACAAGGCTTCACCGCAGGATGGCGGCTATGGCGGCGGCGGCGGAGGCGGCGTTAGAGCTGGAGGTATGACACCTCTAGCGCTGAAAAGATGGCAACATAGTGAGCTCAGTGGACAACAAGTGATCTGTGATGTTGACTAATTGTATCATCTGCCCTAGCTAGGGGAGATGATTGCCGCTTGAGGGCCTGGCCATCAATCGGATAGATTGTAGAGTGTGCCCACGTCCACATGCTGGCACACTTTCAAGGAACATGCATATGGCGTTGCAGGTGGTGGAGGTGGTGCAGGCTACATAGGCGGCATGACGGGTTTCGGCACAACCAGCGCTCGCGCTGGTACCTCCTTTCTTGCTGATGGATTTTTCAGCGGAAAATGCACAGGCCTGAGCGGGAACTTAGGCAATGGTTATGTCACAGTGACCTTTCAGTAAACGTACTGAAGTTGCACAAGTTCAGACATTGTCAGCTGGTTATGATGGCACTGCCAAGAATCTGCTCGCGCTCGGTATCACAGAGAATGCATGGGCGCACACTATTGCAATGCTTCAGGTTGCTTTTCTATGGCAAAGCGACAAGCTCTAGTATCACAATTCCTATGTGAGAGGCACAAGGGATGTTTTGGTGGCGCCCCATTTCATAACCGAAGAGTTGCTCTCAAATATCGAGAGTTCAACTCCCTTGCTATGCCCCAATGAGTGGCGGGCATACACAGTTTCAATGATTGTTGGTCTTGATCACGCCACGCCATGGTGGCAGCCACAAGGCTGAAAAGGATCATTCCTGCAAGCGCTGGTGGTGCGGCAAACATGGCACACCATATACTAATGTCCTTCACCAGGGTCAGGGCATTCTATAGTGACATCAAGCCAGATACCATTTGCCACATAATTGCGGCAGCACTTTCACTTGAGCTTCAGTCCTAGTGCCACTGCCGCAAGTAAAGCACGTAGCGACTGGCTTCCCAAGCCGATGCTTCTATACCATAATAGTACACCAGCAAAGGCGTCAACTAGCCACCAGCAAGCAACTACCGGCAATTGCGCATTACGCCATGGCAATGTGATAAGAACACATGATTACCTGATCTGGCAGAAGGGTCTAAAGGACTCTGAGGGGACCTCACAACTCTGCGGTCGGTCCACATATCAGCCATGACTAACTGAAACTTCAAGGGGAGCCTCAGTGAGTAAAGCTAGGCCCAGCCTTTGCAAGCCGGCGATTGTCTAGGTTGGCTTTCATTGTTGAGGAAGGCGCCCAGAAAGCCACAGACAGAAAACGTTTCTCAACGGTGCTTGTATCAGAGCATTGCTGATGCACAAGACGCAGCTAGACTCCATCGTCAATAATAAATTGCATGTAGTGCAGATGTACTCACTCTGAGAGGCAAGGGGCTCTGTCAGAGCATGCCACAGAGGAGATATCAAAATCTGTCCATCTAATTGAAGAGCTTTAGATCCATTGTACTCGATTGTGCTAAACGGCTAGAAGGAGGCTAGCATGCACTCACAGGGCTTGGGGGAGTCGAAGGAAGGCGGGCAAGCCCTACCGTTGAATGTGGAGTCAAGTAAAGTCGATGTACTCAAAAACACAGTCCTGGCAGGGTCGGCCTGAATGTTGTTGACGATACTGTTCATTAGGAGTGCTGTCAGCGTGCCCAGCTAGCAGTTGGCAGCAGCCACCGCATACCAGGTGTGTCTAGGCAAGTCGGCATTTGCAAGTCATGTGCCATAGTAATAGTAGAGATACAGAAGAGTCGTAATGGTGCTATGCCATTTTTCAAGTTCTTCCTGTCTCATTTGACTTTGTTAACAGCGACAGTACAATGACATATCCAGCGTGCACCCGGACTTGCCTGCTCTTGCAGCTATGATTCCTTGGCCTGGGAGTTGCAGCGCCCTTAAGTGAGAGCTTCAGCGTGCTCATTCACTTGAGTGGCTCCAGTGGAACGATGTAAGGTACTCAGGTTGTCCATGCATCTGATGTCATCCTCCTCATTTGCAATGTCTTATGCTAGGTGACATCCCAAATGCTGCGCTGCTGGCCAGGTTAGTGGCCGCACTGACAAGACCCCTGGCGGGCTTGCAACTGACTTGCCAGCCAGCAAGGCAAAAGTGCACAACAAGATGCCGACTCGGAGCTTCAGACCAAGCTTGCCGACCTGCAAGCCAAGAATGCCAATCTCAAGGCTGAGGTTGCAGCTCTTGCTGCTGATCATGCTCAAGTACAGGCAGTGATGAAGACTGTCATTTAACAAGTCAGATAACCCCCGTGAGTGGCCCTATGGGTTCGATGGCATTGCTGTGTCATGCTTCTGCATCTGGTGTGCAAGAGCTACATTCGGCTCTACTGTCCTGATCAATCATATGTTGATCAAGACGATGCCTCTGCAGGGCTATGATGGCACAAATGGCCTGAGTGTAAACAACGGCATAACTGGTCCTGCCGGATCCACACAAAGCTACCCTGTAATCCATCTATTTATTGCTTCAGCGGACTAAAAGCAGTGACAACGCATCTGAAAGGGGTTATTTGCAGGTCTGACTGGAGCTACATGGCGTACTGGAAACACAGGTCTCACAGGCTGACTCCTCCTGATCATGTTGTGACTTCATGCACTCGCCAAACATCTTCACATTGTGCAGGATTCTTGGGTTTCATACCTTCCTTACAGCATAGATGGTAAAAGCGCGCTGGCATCCATGAATGCAGGTCCGACCTGCATTCAAACTGAGTCAGTCTGGGACCACGGACATTACCGGAAGCACAGGCCTTACAGGAGAGACAGGCCGCACAGGTTTGATTATTGAGAGCTCACGTGTTTGACAACAAGATGATACTTATCAAACGTGCAGTTCCTAAACATCCAAAACCACGGCAAGCATGCTCAAGATGCCCATGGATTTATATGGAGCGTTACAATCTGATTCCAAGACATGTCCCATTGTGTCATGTCTGTCAGAGTGTGCCTGACGCAGCCCTCCTGTGTTGCAGGTCTGACAAGCGGCACTGGGCTCAAGGGAACCACCGGTCGCACCGGAACAACAGGTGAAACAGACATCACAGGCCGCACAGGAGGCACCGGCGGAACTGGCACCACAGGCGGCACAGGATCCACAGGCGGCACAAGTGTGCAGACACACGGTATCGCATTCTCGGTGTACAATCTTTGCATGTTGTCTCAAGCCTATGTGCGTGGCGTCGTACTTTTGAGGGGAGTGCTCTAGCTGCTTTGATTGCATTGTAAGATCTTACCAGACTAGCAGCGTCGAGAGAATGCTGGTGTACAGCGTTGAGGAGCTTTTTACATGTGTTTCTCACCAGTACCATTGGTAACTCGTGCAGCTTTGTGACCACAGTGACTGGTGTGTACAAGCCTGATACCTTACATGCATAGCAGACACCATGTTGGTGTGCGGGTCTTATGGGAACCACAGGTGGCACAGGGTCAAAGGGTGGCACAGGAGCCACCGGCTTGACAGGTTCGCCGACACATGGCCTTGCACCTCCATGTGGCCATGCACACCCACGGCAGGCTACCAAAGGTGCAGATTGCCTAGGAAGTTGCATGCCCCATGTTCAGCATGATGACACCGTGTCCGCAAGACAGCTCACATTCTCTTGTATGTGAAGGCCAGACTGGGAGCCGTGGCCAGACAGGTGTGTTAATCGGGCTTTCACATGCCACCCCGCTTGCTACCACCCAGATGTGCAAGGTCATTCATTTTCTTAAGGTACATCTTGCTCAAAATGCTGTTCATAGGAGAACCTTTACACGCAGGCTTTACTAGAGTTACCGGGCTAACATGTGCTTTCTTTCCCTTTCAACAATATGTACTATCCCCTCGATAAAGTACAACACTAGTGTAGAAATAATATTGTGCTACGGTACATCATCCCCATAAGGTGACGCATGCGGACTAGTGGGATACATACAAAGTCACAAATGCTCTTCTGCATTCCACAGAATTGACGGGAGTCAAACCAATGACACGCTTTGCCTTTACCGGCACGCCTCAGGTTAGGGGCTTTCTTGCTGTTTGTTGTCCTTTTCCATGGTGGACAGCTCACACCCATTCAATGAGCGCGGCAGCTAGACTTGCGAAGTGCGTCACATCTGACTGTAGCACACTGCACGCTATCTCCTTAAGCATAGCAAGCCGTGCACTCTTTACGGGTTCAGCCTTGTGCACTTGTGGAGACATTCACAGTAGCTACGTGCCAGCATTCACTGCACGCATATGGTGCCACAGGTGGTGGAGGTGGTGCAGGCTACGTAGGTGGCAGGGGGAATACCGGCACCGGTGCTACTGTTGCCCGCGCTGGTACCTCCTTCCTAAATGGATCCCTCACCGGAAAATGCACAAGCCTAGCTGGGAACTCAGGCAATGGCTTTGTCATCCCAATGATTATGATAGGGTTGCACAAATATGGCCCTTGTCATTTGGCCATGATGGCACCGCCGCCCGCTCAATTGAACAGGGAATGCTGGGGCGCGCATTGATGCACTGTACGTGTGCTATATTATGACAATACGACGATCTCTACCATAGGAGTATCCTCTCCAAGGCACAAGTAATGCTTTAGCTGCTCCACATTTTGTATTGTCGAGTGTATCTTGAAAGTCAAGATCTCCAACACATGGCACGCCCAACCTGTTTGGCAGAAAGAGCAATGAACAAAGGATGTTGTCCCTAGTTTTGTCGACCTAAAAGAACACAATGAGCTTACTACCAGAAACAAGCAGCCTACTCTTCAGTGAATGGTAGTGTTGCTACAAAAGTTCATGCTCGTTCACCCAGGCACGAGCATTGAGAAGGAGGTCCTTTCACCATTCCACAGCTTGGCTAGAGAAGGTTTCATTCTTTGACAACTGAGGTCATTGAATGGAGTGAAGCAAGGAATCGCCTCCCTGGGAAACCTGAGTATGGGCGCCTACCAGTGGAGATAGCAAACACTGCAAACGGCGGGATATGGGAAACTGAGAGTCGACGAAAGCAAAATCTGCATCCGGTGGGCCACCAAACGCAACCATTTGCCATGCAAAAGATGACACAGTGAGAGACACGTTTTCGAGTAGGTTTCCAAATGACACTCTGTTCACAGCACAAAGACACCACTGGCTTGCCAATGTCTACTTGTTCAGTCCGCTAGATGCCATTGGCTGCACCATCTTTGCCACATATAACATTCTAGCTTCGTCTGAATTGTAAAGCGTTGGCAAACATGGGTAATTCTTCTCATCATGCTATCATAGTATGATGTTGATACTTGGAGACTCTTTCTAGATGTGCGTACATAAAGTATTGAAGGCTTGTGCAAAGTGTACAGCATTGTGTCAATGACCATGATAAGAGTATGTATAGCAGGTCAATGAGCACTATGTGAAGGCTATGCTCGATGCAAGTAATGCGTGCGCATCTCTGATACTCACCATCGTTGCTTGCGGACTTGAAGCACTCAAAAAGATTGGTCCTGCTAGGATAGTAGCTCCCTTTCATATAGCTGAACGAAGCTCCTTCATGGAGCATTTCAACAAGCATGAAGTCCAACAACACCGCAGGCTTTGGGTAAGAACAGATTTCAGACGGAGGCAAGTTTGCACCAGACCATATACAGCCATGCATGCCATCATGCTGCGGATGAGTTCGTTGGAGATAGCAGCGCAACTTCGTTGCAGGAAGTGCTTGATGTCTACGATCGTGCTGGCCAGGTGTTGTGCCAACGCTTCAGCCAGCCTGGAGATGACACGTACGCAAGTTGCCACATTTAGCATGCTCTCGAGCTGTGACTAGCCCCGTACTACCCTAGTAGGGTTGCAGCTCCACGTCACAGGACTAACCCTTCCAGAATGGCCTTCTCCCACTATCTCTTAATGTCGGTCGCCTGCTCGGTGCAGAGCAGTTCTTGCTGAATGACATACTCCCTGCGGCTGCTATATTCCTGTAGTGGTGCTTGGCAACTCGGCCTAGCTCAACTGAGAGCGGCTTTCCCAAGTGCAGGGACCCACCTCCGGATGCCGAAAGGCAGCCACGTACGTAGGTACCCTGATGAACTTTGCCATGTGGTCCCGCAACAGGAAGACGCAGTAGCTAGTCGGGTGAGGCTGATATCTTTCCTCGTATAAGAGACACTACACGTCGCAACATAGCATGCACAGCATCAGCATGCTCGGAGGGTTTCAGGGGAATGAAGGGACGCAAGCCCTAACGTTGAACTCTTCTGATGACAATTACAGCTACAGTCTGTATATCACAAGCGGGATTGACAGAACGCAGTAGGCGCGGCCCGTACACTGGCTGCAGGGCTCGGTAAACAACGGTAGTGCATCTTCCACCAATATCTAGAGCAATTCCCAGTAGAAGTGAGTTGATACACTTCTTACCCAACTCTTGTGACACGCGAAAGTCAGCTGATTCGGAGTCTCTGCTACAGCATGCGTGTATCCGCAGAGCTCCCGACAAGTTTCAGGCTTAACGCTGGTTGCATGTGTTCTGAGCGGGAAAGGGCGCTCCCAAAGGTCGCTCACCCGAGGAACACCGTGCAGGTTCTACCAAGACCTGAACCTGCTAGAATGAAGGCGGCAGTCAAGGTGGACGGCAGGTGGGTGTCCGCAATACGTCTACACTGTTCCGCGGTGCCATATTTAACGTCCAGAGGGTCCTCGCCGAACCTCAATGCACTGACGTCCTACAAGTGACGTGCTCCAGTTCGCCATGAAAAGCTAAAGTTCTTTGCTCACTGCGTGAGCGCTCAGCATGCCTTTGTGACTCTGGTATCAACATGCCAATACCCTGGAATACCCTAAAGCAGGCACAATAACACCGTGCCTTGCTATGCACAGATGCCGACAGTACATCTCCGCCAGTCCAGTCCTGCTGCTGATGCTGGTGTGCTCACTGAAAGTGGCTTCAGCAGCGCATTCAGGTGTGACCTCTGTGTATACCCTCGACATGTATGTGGTTCATATACCGTAGGGTGAGCTACTCAATCTGCACAAGCCTCACGACGCTTAGCATGTGACAGGCCAGACGGAGGAAGCTTCGCGACTGGTTCAGAGCATCACAAACCAGACGTTTGGTGGACTTGCGAGTGTTCTGCCGGCCAGCAAGGCGGAAGTCCGAGTCAAGGACGCTGGCTTCCAGACTCAGATTGCTGGTCTGCAGTCCGAGAACGCCGAGCTGAGTGCTCAAGTGGCCAACCTCCAAACTGAAAATGCACAGGATGAGGCAGCCTTGAACAGTCTTGTTCTCCAGGTCAACATGCTGACCCCGGTAAGCATTGACATTCCGGGGTGACTCTCCATGCATGCTAGTCCATCTTGACTTGCTAACACGTTCAGTCAACACACATGCATGCTAGTCCAGCTCAGTTAACGGGTAGACACCTTCCAGCTTGACACTCATGCATGCTGCCCATGTCAGACAGAGACAGCAAAAGTGGCCCACCTGAAGAGCTTCATGACTGACTGTGACAATATCTGCAGGGCTTTAATGGCACAAATGGCATCAATGGAGTCAATGGCACCACAGGGCCTGCCGGCCTCACAGGTCAGCTCTTGCAGCTCACACTGTGAGATGCATGCTGCTTTGAAGCTTGCCATGAGACGCTGCTTCCAGCTGGCCTCAAGAGGCTGAGTGGCTTGCTGGCCTTCTTGTATTGCAGGTCAGACAGGGACAACCGGCGCAAATGGCAACACAGGCCAGACAGGTGCGCTTTGGTGCTGATGCATGCTGCCTTGGCATGCTACCGCGCCGTGTGCTCCTCATTGCAGGTTGTGATGACCATGTGGAACCTCACATGCGCAAGTGCTCTGGTGGCGAGGTTGGCTATCACAGTGGTTGACAGCCTTCTGCAAACGCAGGCCAGTCAGGCTCCATAGGCACTGATGGAGCCACAGGCCTCACTGGGTCAACAGGCCTCAAAGGTTATCACTATGCTGCAGACACCTTTGTCCATGTTGCGGTTGCCAGCATCTTGCACTTCATGCATGATCCAACATGTGCGTATGGAGCATTACCACACCATGGAGTGATTTACAGCACACCTGACAATGTATGGTAGTGCAGGTCAGACAGGAACCACAGGTTTCAACGGGGACACAGGCAACACAGGCACTACTGGCGGCACTGGTACGACGGGTGGTACCGGAACAACCGGTGGTATTGGAACAACTGGCGGCACAGGCGGCACCGGCGGCACAGGAACCACAGGCGGCACGGGTGTGTGTACACATGCTGGCATGCTGTGCTGTGATCTAGCCCCTGATGAAGATGTGGTGTAACTCATGTGCATGTCGCTGACACACTTTAGTGTCGCAGGCGGCACAGGAACAACAGGTGGCACAGGCGGCACAGGAGGCACCGGGACTACTGGTGGCACAGGTGTGTCGAGCTTGTCTTTCAATGCGACTGCCATACACGTACATCTTGTGCAGGTGCTGGCTGAACTATCGTATGCCTCAAAGTCTAGCATCTCTATCAATTAGCTGATAGCACTGAATGATTGCAGGCATGACAGGAGCAACTGGCTTGACAGGTTGGCATCTTCATCTCCCAAGACTTGTATGTTCATTGTTGCACTGTCTAAGGGCATGTTGCCTAGGCTGCGACACACAAGAGATAGCAAGGCTATTACGGTCCGTCAGCTGAGAGGTGTAGATTAGGACTACCACTTTTCTAGGGGTACACATCTGCTATGGCCTGTTGCAACTGCAGTGCATCATGTCATGTACCATGGCTTCAAAATTGCCTTTTCTTTGCAGGTCTGACTGGAGCCACCGGCTTGACAGGTTTGTCTCTTTGATTCTACAGGCAATGTTGCGCATACACCCTGTGTAAATGCCATGGCTTCTGAATATCTTGCTACATATACGAGTATCTCACATGACAAGCCCATGTGAGTGCTCTATCTCATACACTGCAGACACCTGACAACTTTTGAGCCATTGCAGGCCTTACGGGAGCTAACCCTATGACCCGCTTCAACTCTACAGGACAGGCCCAGGTAAGGACACCTTGTCAGAGTCTGACATTTTGCACATGTTGCAATGTTGGCATGGCGCAAGAAGCTTCACAGCGTAGCCTTGTGTAACTTGCACTACATATGTGTCCCTTGCGGTGCACCACTGCCTTCATGCTACATGCAGGCCTTCACCGCACCCGCAGCGGGCAACTACCTCTTCATTGTGGCAGGCGGGCAGGGCGGGAATAACAATGCAGCATTCGTAGGAGGGCTAGGCGCAACAGTCGAAGCCACGGTGTTTCTGCAATCTGGAGCCGTCGTCCCCATCATCGTGGCAGCGCAAGGTGGCGCAGGGTCGTCCCCTGGCGGCTCGGGTGGCGGGGGCCTGAGCGCTGTCTACATCAACGGCGCCAATGCATTGCCAACAATTGTTGCAGGTCTACTGCCCTACTTGTCTCATAAGGCAAAGCATGGCTGTTGAAACTCAGGAAAGTAGTCCTTCGTCAGCGTGCTCACATGGATCTACCAAGCGCCAGGTGTACTGAAAGAAGATGTCTACTGGTCCTTGTTACCAAGCTAGGAACCCCAGCCATGCTCACGTCTCTGCTGCAGGCGGCGGCAGCGGCGGCATAGCTTTCGGCACTGGGGCATCCTCAACAGCATGCAGCACCACTGCCTCCGCTGGCGGACCATCCGGTGGCGGAGCTGGTGCAACAGCAGGGACTCCCGGACAGGGAGGTGCACAATTGCTCCTTTGCGCTTGAAGCTGGCATAAAAAACCAGATTTTCAATGATAACAGTGCAGCTCTATACACCATACTTTCCTTATGAGGCAGTTTCATCAATGTCACTTCCCCACGACTTATCATAACATGATGTAGATGCAGAATTGGACTGAGGAGAGTCCGAATTTACTTTGAGACGATGAATATTGAGCTGATACAATGAGCTTGCATTTGAAATTGTGCAGGATCCGGCGGAGGTGATACCGGAGGAGGTGGGGGAACTGTGAGCACTACGATAATTGGACAGCTTGGATACCAAGGCGGTGCTGGTGAAACCCCCGGCGGAGGCGTAAGTTTCTCGGAAGTGGACTGGCAACATGAAATTCAATCTGAGCGTTTGCATCATAAGATGTGCGATCCACTACTATTGTATGTTGCTCCGGTATGGGTCTATTGTAATTGCAAGCAAGGCAGGATCATTGCTTCGTTTCAATACAGAATGGAGGCTATGGAGGCGGTGGCGGTGGCGGCAAGTCGGATTTGGCCCCCCCCTTCTCTGGTACGCCGGCCTTGTTGGGCATTACCATGCCAAGTATTAATGTTTACAAGTTCAAACATCCGTGTCAGTCTCAGAACAACTTGTCAACATCAGGTTATGAATTGCACCCTACCAAGAAACTTGATAACGAGAGCTAAGCTTTATCCTTAGGCTCACCACAGGCTAACTCGACATCAAAGAGAGCCAAAACAGCCTACTTACATGAGCGTGTGCACTGTTGAACATGAGGGCAATTGATTGCATTGGTGTAGGCAGCGGAGGTGGTGCAGGCTGGGTCGGTGGCAGTGGTGGCGGCACAAATTCTGGTAATCCCGCAAGTACTTATGGCAATCCCGGTACCTCTTTCCTTGCCGATCCAAGCAGCGGCCGGTGCACAGGCCTGACCGGGAACTCGGGCGATGGCTATGTCACCGTGACGCCGCAATAATTGAAGGGTTGTCACTTTGGCACCGCTTTGAGACTTCTTTGTGGTGTGAGTGCCTCCGTGAAGAAGGAGGACAACTGCGAGGCATAAGACTTCCGCCAAATATATAGCAACTTGTCTCCATGTCTCATTGGAAGGCCCCCTCATGCGCGATGGTCAAGTAGATCCATTATTCCCCATGAATGGCAGGTGCAGAGCTTTATAAGTAGTGCTCTACAGACCTTACAATGAAGGTGCCGAGCCGCCATCAGTGCAAGTGGCTAGAGCTAACCCGGAAAACATATAGATGGATGGATGCTTGTCGGTCAAGCAAATCAATGCAATCGGGCGTCAGATCATATGCAAGGCGACGCAAAACCACTTGTTCTAGGTGCTAGATCATGTAGCAGACGCTACCCCTCCTAAATTTCAGATATTCTAGTCTACCCAACCGACCCTTTTTATGATGTGCACTTCAACAGGATATATCTCATAAGGAGGGGCGCCTAGACAGCCACGTGTAGCAAGAGCTGAACACCGCATGATGCTTTCATGGAGTATCATTCTTTCAGTGCTTCCTATGGCTGCCGTGGATCGATATGCACCACATCATTCCTTGGAATAGAGCGAGTTCGTTAGATGCGAGTCGTCCATTCATGCCACCCAACGACTTTACCAGATGTGGCGTACATGTACAAGCCACACACCTTTGAAGTCGCCATGTGTCAATGTGCTACGGTGGCATGAAGGGCTAGAAATTATGTAGCCGCACGCCTCAAGCTGCACTTTCTAGCTCTTGCAGCTGTGGACACAGCAGACTCATTCTGCTGGTTTCGATAGCCCAGAGTGCTATCCAAGGGATACTATGATAACCTTCCATAAAGTATGGTGCAAATTGAGTTGCAAAGTTTCTTGTGACAGGCTGACTTTCTCCTAGTATGCTCTGCTATGAACTCTTCTATAGCACTTCAGAGCTATGTATCAATGCGTGTTTTAAAATTGCCTTCTGCCCAACAGTAAAGGCTGCACACATGCGCCAGAGCAACTTCTAGCCACTGGGGCTCTTGCTCTCTTCCCTTTCTTCCGACATAGGATCACATCTGCTGCTGTCTATATGATGGCTGCGCCATATTTGCTCAACATGCCATGCAGAAGGCTTACATGAAAGCACGCTCATCTGCACATAGAGGCTCATTTGTGGCATGTCCGCATATTGCATTGCCCAATTATGGTGTGCAGCCTGCGGGCTGCACAACATCATCCATGTATGATATGCAAGTAGCTTGCGAAGATTGCTATACACAGAGCTTATGAAACGCACGATGGCATCGGATCACATGAATGTACAGACCTCTGGAAAAGTCTGTAAGTGAAAAGATTATACTGCAACTGCAAATCTCGTTTCTGCCGCAACTTCTGGTAGCTGGTAGCTGCTCAGGTACAAGACTGAATATCCAAGACTGCTACGCCGGTTGAGCAGAGTGGGAGAGTCCTACGGAGCTCAAAACTCTTGTATCAAGGTGAAGCTTTGCTAGGTATGCTGCAAAGGGATTACCCCGCAATGCTGGACAAGTCCGCCAGAACCGCAGGTGCTTTTTGCTGTTCCTTCCGAAACAGGAGTCCATCATGTTGTGAGGCGAGGAGGGTCATGTACTTCGGAGAGTAACCCCAGGTAGGAGCCGCTGTTCGGTCAATGGTGGCGCCATCATGGCGCCACATAATGTCTGCCTCGTATAGAATTTGTTCCTGTGTCTTCGGAAAGTCTCCGCAGAGACAAAATTGAGGATCTCTTAAAGAATTGGAGAATTGTACTCCTGGGGAGGTGAAAGTCGTTTACGATGTATATATATTGGCTCCGAGAGCCCCCGTACTGCTGGACGCCCTACAGAGCTTTTGAGGGATCGTCAATGAGGACTACACTGGAGGCAAATTGCGGCAAGCGCGTGCGACAAGCTTAGCAGCCATACCTAGACAGGGCTTGTACTCAAGATAGTCAGGCTTTTGACCGGATGTGCGTCAATTGACGGTCCATACTGTGGCAGATGAACGCTGTCATTTGCAGACGTAAGAGTGCTCGGCGCAAAGGAATCATAAAAGTATATTGCGGCAACTCCACCGAGGAAGAGCGCCCCACTAATTCACCTGTATGCAGGATGCCTTTGCGAGACTCTCCACCTCACCCCACAGCATGCGCAGCATCAGAGAATGGAGGGTTCCAGGGGAGTGAAAAGGCAAGCCCTACCGTTGAACACGGATGTGATGACAATCACACACAGCCTGTATCATACTACAGTGATAGACCAGTTGGCCCGGCCCACACACCGTCGGCAGTGTCGGAAGTTTGACGGACAGCGAAGGCCAACAGTGCATGATCTGAATGGTATCCCAAAGTGGAGTGAGTCTGAGTCTTCTTAATCCTCACAGTTGAGGACATGCCCGTGAAGGCCTGCTGATCGATCGTTTGTGCTACGAAAGTATGAAAATGCACACCTCAGTGAAAGCTTGATGCAGGGTTGGGTCCGAGCGGTGAAGACGCTTCCCAAAGGTCGCTTATCTGTGCAGGTTCTGTCAGGGCGTGAGCCTACTGGAATGAAGATCAAAGCACAGAGGTGGATGAGCGGCAGGTGATCACAGCCTACGCTAGCTTTATGCTCAACGCCAGTGTATTACTCTGACCAGGAATTTGAGAGGGTCCTTCCCGAGATCTTATTGTAATTGATGCCGTATGACTGATGACATCTGTGTATGGCACTTTCTGCCTTTGTACGGGCCAGCCTCTTCAACTGCTGCATCAGCAACCATGTATCTGTCTGGGGTGGGCTCCGGCCTCAAGATGCTGACACCCTGGAATACCCTGAACAAGTCTCAAGGCCGCCGTGCTTGCTGCGCGCAGATGCCGAGTTGCCTTGTCCGCCAGTCTCCCCCTGCTGCTGGTGCTGGCCGGCTCCATCCACTTGGCCTCTGCAGCGCATTCAGGTGTGAGGCCTACAAACGCCTGCAGACTATGTCTAGTAGTCCCTGCGCCGATTTCATGGACATCACAATGCTTTGGATGTGACAGGCGAGGCTGGTGATGCTTCACGACCGGCCCGAGGCATCAGAAACGAGACACTTGGTGGACTTGCAACTGTTCTGCCGGCCAGCAAGGCGGAAGTCCGTGCCAAGAATGCTGGCCTCCAGGCTGAGCTTGCCAATCTCCAGGCCAATAACACCCAGCTCAAAGCCGAGGTTGCAACTCTGCAAGCTGGAAATGCAGCAGAAGAGACTCTGTTGAACAATCTGGTTCTTCAGGTTAACAAGCTGACCCCGGTGAGCACAAGCGTTGCTTTGTTTGTGCCCTCAAGTCAGTGTCTGGCAGAGACCATGAGAAAACCCTGCATAACATCATCATGTGAGGCTTTCGCATGCTGTGCACAGGAATACAATGGCACAAATGGCATCAATGGAGTCAATGGCACATTAGGTCCCGCAGGGTCTACAGGTGAGCCACATCATGAAACTCGCATGCTTTGCCTGCGCATAGCTTGTCAATGTAGTTCGCCTCAGTGTGGACTCCACAATGGACAGCGCTGTTGGGTACTCTAACATCATATCATAGCATATCACATCACATCATATCATGATGCGCTGCAGGTCAGACAGGCGCCACAGGCCTCAAGGGTGACACAGGCCTCACAGGTGCGCTCTGTCGACTGTACCAGGTGTCTTTTCATGCGAGTACTGATTTTCTGATGATGTCGTTGATTTCACTGACAACGTGGGGCCTAACGCTGCCCCTCACAGCAGCGCTGACAGCCTTCTACAATTGCAGGTCAGTCAGGAGCTACAGGCAATGATGGAGCCAAAGGCCTCACCGGAACAACAGGTTTCACAGGTGTGCTCTGCTGCAGGCGCATTTCTTCGTAGTACAGATGCCACTCTACGCGATGCTTGCAGGATGTGACAGACAGTTGTCATTGTCTAGCAATAAAGCATACCGTATTGGGATGCTGTGTTGCAGGTCTGACAGGAGCCACAGGCCTCAAGGGTGACACAGGCAAAACAGGAACCACAGGAGGCACAGGTACTACAGGTGGTACGGGAACCACCGGCGGTACCGGCACAACCGGCGGCACAGGGACCACAGGCGGCACAGGCACCACTGGTGGCACAGGTATGCTCGCACACGCATTCTCAGAGTGCACAGTTCTCAGGTTGCACACTCCACCGCTTTCCTGAAGCACTTCGTGGTACACATGCATGGCCCTGATCCGTTTCGCTGCCACAGGCGGCACTGGAACAACAGGTGGCACAGGAGGCACTGGAGGCACAGGAACCACGGGTGGCACAGGTGTGACGACATCGCAAATTAGATAGTACTTGCCAGACCTGCATTCATCGTTGCAGATCTTGCCATGACCGTGTCAGAAAGTCTCAACGTTTGGCATAGCTCTCACCAGCTGACAGCATTGTATGGGTGCAGGCATGACGGGAGTGACCGGCTTGACAGGTGTCCTTTTCTCTCAAGCCGTCCAGCTTGATGGTTGCAAGCCTTAAGCTCGAAGGTTCATCACTCAAATGTGTGCTCACTCGGCCCTGCACTGATGTATAGCACAATTGACACCGTGGCACCGCCTCTGAGATAATGTGCCTTAATACTTGCAGGGCTGACAGGAGTGACCGGCCTGACAGGCATGCCCTTCAATGCCATCTCCTTGAGCACCTGTCCGCCATGCCCAACTGCTGTGTCCTGCCTCTGCTGACCAAATACTGCCATGTGCAACTAAAAGGAAAACCAGGATCCACCAGGGGCACTAAGCCTCTGGATATTGCAGGCCTCACCGGAGCCAACAACGTCATCAGATACGGCTTTACAAGAGCCCCTCAGGTAAGGTCGCTAGGTGTCTTGGCTGATGCCAACACAGACTCTCTCGGCATGGTGGCAATATATTGTTCCGCTTGTAGGAACTTCAAGCAGGTATCCCCAAACAGCCTCAGAAAGAGCTCAAATTGTATCGTGTGAGCAAGTTGAATCCAGTGAGCAAGAAGGTGCTCGATGCAAGCACGAGCGCTTTGTGCCCCATGCAGACCTTCACAGCACCGGCGGCAGGCAACTACCTCTTCATAGTGGCAGGCGCGCAAGGTGGAGCGTTGCCCTCATATGGTGTGAATTCTGGCCTGGGGGCTACTGTCGAAGCCACGGTATTCCTGCAACAAGGCGCCATCGTCCCAATCATTGTTGCAGAGCAAGGATTCAGCGGCGCCACGAACGCTGGTAACGGGGGTGGCGGCCTCAGTGCTGTCTACACCAACGGCATTAACACACTGCCTACAATTGTAGCCGGTACGTTGATGTCCTCTGGCATCAAAGAAAGGCGCTCACCCACTGCCTCATGTCAATGTTGAAGTCGAGCTAGTCACTGCCCCCAAGCACTTAACATCTCCGTTGTAGGGGGTGGCGGTGGAGCCTCATTGTTTTTCCCTGACCCAACTATGCGGGCACAGCCGTCAACAGCGTGCACCGACGCGGGTACAATGCCAGCTGGTGGAGCCCCCGGGGGAGGAAGCGCAACAGCAGGAATTCCCGGGAATGGAGGTGCTGACCTCTGTGTTTGTGCTATACCCATGTCCTCTGATGCGCGTGATATTGGATGAAGTCACACAGAAGAGCTGAGGTGGCAGAAGGCAATGCAGAACGTGTGTGTAGGGAATGGCGGAGGCAATTTTGGGGGAGGAGGGGGAACTGTGAGGACTGACACTCTTGATTACGAAGGTGGCATAGGTGTCACTTCTCCGGCAAGTGCAGGCGTAAGCTTCCAGAACCTGTTGAGCATCATTTTTATCACCCTTCAGAGTTACAGTCATGTTGCAACTCCAGCAATAACAGTAGCAGAATTGCCCTTCCCGCCAAATGCATGCAAGCGCGACGCGATGCGGCTAAAGCACATTATCCTGAGCAGGCCTATTGCACTGAGTCAAAGCTGTGGCACCTCATAGGCTCCTTCGAAATCAGAGGTGATGTCTTGTTCTGCAGCTTGGCTCAGAGGTGATGTCTTCTTTTGCAGCTTGGCGGTTACGGCGGCGGCGGCGGCGGCGGCTCCACCAGTTCAGGTGACACCTTTAGCCCTGGAAGGATGACAATGGTAGGAACTTAGTGGAAGCTCTTTAGTCATTTGTCATGTTGCCTCATTGTGGATCCACCCCTGCCAAGGGAGGCAAGCGCGGCCCTGAATGCGGGCCTGTCACTTGGATAAGGTGTAGGCTATGCCCAGGTTCGTGTATGGCACACACAAGCGATCTGAAAGACATGCATATGGTGTCGTAGGCAGTGGAGGTGGCGCGGGCTACATAGGTGGCAAGGGGGACACTGGTCCAGGTGGTAACACTATCGCCCAGGCTGGTACCTCCTTCCTCGACGGCTCTCTCAGCAACAGCGGGAGATGCACAGGCCTGGCCGGGAACTTAGGCAATGGCTATGTCACTGTGACGCAGCAGTGATTGTTGCGATGGAATTGCACAAGTGCATATACCTCTCATCACAACCGTTGAACAGCACCGCCAAGAAGTCTGCTCTCCGCTCGATTTCAGGGAGTTTGCATGTGCAAGCTGGTGCATTGCTTTGGGTGTTTTTGATGATTGCGCGACGACCTCTACAGTGAGAGTGAGAGGTGCACTCATAAAGCACAAGCGAGACTGTAGTTGTGCCCCCTTTCATTGATATCAAGTGTTCCCAATATCAAAGTCAAGGTCTTTATTGCAGCCCCATGACTGGCAAGGAAGTGTTGGTTCGGTGGATACTTGTCCTAAAGGCTTGATGGGACTACGCGGCTTACTTCACAAGCTGACTTGTCTACACGGCGGTGGCACTCATTATGGTAGAGTTGCAGAGGTGCTTGTTGTTTTGGTACCTGAGACGGTTGTGCATCATGTGCATGCACAATGATGGTAGCGTGGCCCCATCACCCTCCAAGTGCGAGCCACCTTTTTGGATTAGTGTCCTGCCCCATCAGCCCTACAAGGCGTCAGCAGAATTTTATAACAGCATTCCATCTCTGGGCTAGGAGACATTCTATTTTCTTTGAATCAAGGGCCACGAAAAGAGTGCAGGAAATCACCCTTTCCTCAAAGAACTTGGGTATGGGCGCTTACAGCACTGCACTTTTCAGGATAGCCGTCACGGTATCACATGCTGATGGTACCCTTGCAAAATGATTGCCTGCATGAATGGATATTCTGGAGTCATATATGATATTTTATCAAGTCTAGGGCTGCCACGTCAGGGTCTACGGGAAAGTAAGTATGTTCAATAGATATATATTGCAACACCCCTCCTAATGTCTGCAGTTGCGCCTCTTCAATAAGTTATTAATGGCTTCTCATTTATCAACACTGGGAATATAAGGCTGCCAACTTGAAGTAGGCTGGGCGAAGTAGGCCGGTCCTATGGAGCTCAAAAGATCTGTATTAAGGCGAATCCTTGCTAGAATTCTTGGAAAGGGATTATACTGCAATGCCAGAAGCTCTGATGAGCAGGACAATCCCCATACCGCTTTCTCCTCTCTGTTGTTCCTTTCAGATCAGGAGTCCAAAACAGAGCACTGCATTGTGAGGACGGCATGATGATGAAGCTCGGGGAAGACACAAGGCAAGAACCGATGTCTGCTCGATGGTGGTGCCATGTCTGCCTCATGTACACCTCATAGATTCAACCTTGTGTCTTTGTCAAGTCTCGGCAAGGAGAGTACAAAGCATGTGCTGGACAGGGCGAGAACTATGTCGCTGGGGAAGTGAGGGCCTTGATTTATATTGGATCCGAGAGTCCCCGTGCTGCCTGGATGCCCTTACAGAATCCAGAAGCAGCTCTTGAGGCATCGTCACTGAGATGACTTTGGAAGCAACTTGCTATAAGCGCATGCGACAAGCTCGGGAGCAATACCTTGAAAGAGCTCGTATCCCCAATGATCAGGCATCTGACCAGGTTCGCGGCGTTCGACGTTCCACTGATGGATACTGTCATGTGCAAAGGTAGGATTTAGTTCTGGCGCAAAGCTTCCACACGCATGTTGCGGCGCTTCATCGCGTATGGGTGCTCCACCTTTTCACCTGCATGCAGGATGCCTTTGCGAGACTCTCCACCTCACCCCACAGCATGCGCAGCATCAATAGATGGAGGTTTTCAGGGGAGTGAAAGGCAAGCCCTACCGTTGAATGGACGTGATGACAATCACACACAGCCTATAATGTACAACATTGACAGGATAGTCGGCCCAGCCCACACACTGTCCGCAGCGTCGCAGACTTGGCGGACAGCAAAAGCCAGCAGACTACTGTCTAGAAGGTATCCCGACGTGGAGGGAGTCTGAGACTCCTCACTGGTAAAGTTCTTACTCAACTATCGAGACACGCCTGCGAGCTTTGGCTGATCAGCCGTCTCTTCTACAGCATGCATACCTTGCTTGGGCTTGTCGCTGGCTGTATGTGTTCTGCGCGGAGAAAGGGCGCTCCCAAAGGTCGCTCACCCGAGAAACACCGTGCAGGTTCTATCAAGACCTGAGCCTGCTAGAATGAAGGTGGCAGCCAGGGTGAACGGCAGGTGGGTACAATACGTCTACAAAGTCCCACCGCAGTGTATCATTAGTGCCTCAAGGGGATCCCCCGAACCTCAATGCACTGAAGGTCCTACAAGTGACGTGCTCCAATTAGCTATGGACTGCTCTTGTAAAGTTTCTTAATTCAGTGCGTGAGCGCTCAGCATGTCTTTCTGACTATGGTATCAACATGCCAATACCCTGGAATACCCTAAAACAGGCACAATAACACCGTGCCTTGCTACGCACAGATGCCGACAGTACATCTCCGCCAGTCCAGTCCTGCTGCTGATGCTGGTCTGCTCACTGAAAGTGGCTTCAGCAGCGCATTCAGGTGTGATGTCTGTGTATACCCTCGAAATGCATGTGGTTCATATGCTGTGTGGTAAGTCACTCAATCTGCACAAGCCTCACGACGCTTAGCATGTGACAGGCCAGACGGAGGACGCTTCACGACTGGTTCAGAGCATCACAAACCAGACGCTTGGTAAACTTGCAAGTGTTCTGCCGGCCAGCAAGGCGGAATTCCGAGTCAAGGATGCTGGCTTCCAGACTCAGATTGCCGGTCTGCAGTCCGAGAATGTTGAGCTGAGTGCTCAGGTGGCGGACCTCCAAACTGAGAATGCACAGGATGAGGCAGCCTTGAACAGTCTTGCTCTTCAGGTCAACATGCTGACCCCGGTAAGCATTGACATTCCGGGGGGACCCTTCATGCATGCTGGTCCATCTCAGACAGAGACAGGAAAAGAGGCTCGCCTGAGTCAGCTCATGACCAGCTGTGATGCTATGCACAGGGCTTCAACGGCACGAATGGCATCAATGGAGTCAATGGCACCACTGGGCCCGCCAGCCTCACAGGTCAGCTTTTGCAGCCCACACTGTGAGATAAATGCTGCTTTGATTGCACACAGCTTGCCATGAGACGCTGCTTCCAATTTGCCTCAAGAGACTAAGTGGCTTTGCTGGCCTTCTTGTATTGCAGGTCAGACAGGGACAACCGGCACCAATGGTAACACAGGCCAGACAGGTGCGCTTTGGTGCTGATGCATGCTGCCTTGGCATGCTATTGCGCTGTGTGCTCCTCATTTGCAGAACCCAATGACATTAAGGAGTCTCACATGCGCAAATGCTATGGTGGCGAAATCGGCTATCACAATAGTTGACAGCCCTCTGCGAAGGCAGGCCAGTCAGGCTCCACGGGCAATGGGGGAGCCACAGGCCTCACTGGGTCTACAGGCCTCAAAGGTAGTCACTTTGCTGCAGACACCCTTGTCCATGTTGCGGTTGCCAGCATCTTGCACTTGCATGATCCAACATGTGCATGTGGAGCTTTACCACACCATGGAGTGATTCACAGCACACCTGACAATGTATGGTAGTGCAGGTCAGACAGGAGCCACAGGTCTCAAGGGGGACACAGGCAACACAGGCAGCACTGGCGGCACTGGTACAACGGGTGGTACCGGAACAACCGGTGGTACTGGAACAACTGGCGGCACAGGCAGTACTGGCAGCACAGGAACCACAGGCGGCACGGGAGTGTTGATACATGCCGTCATACTGTGCTGCGATCTAGCCCCTGAGAAGATTTGGTGTGACTCACATGCATGTCGCTGACACAAATCAGTGCCGCAGGCAGCACAGGAACAACAGGTGGCACAGGCGGCACGGGAGGCACCGGAACTACTGGTGGCACAGGTGTGTTAACCGGGCTTTTCATCGCACCCACCATACTCGCACATCTCGTGCAGGTGCTGCCCGGACTATCATATGCTGTAAAGCCCGGCATCTCTAACAATTAGCTGATAGCATTGCATGGTTGCAGGCATGACAGGAGCAACTGGCTTGACAGGTTGGCAACATCATCTCCCAAGACTTGTATGTTCATTGTTGCACTGTCTAAGGGCATGTTGCCTACACAAGAGATAGCAAGGATACTCCCGTCCGTCAGCTGATAGGTGTAGATTAGGAATAGCCCCCTCTTAGGGGTACACATCTGCTATGGCCTGTTGTAATTGCAATGCATCATGCCTGTCATGTAGCAGGGCTCCGAGATCCCCCTTTGTTTTGCAGGCTTGACTGGAGTTACCGGCCAGACAGGTTTGTCTCTGTGCTTCTACAGGTTGCATATATACCAAAGGCCTTGTCCACCTGCTTGATTGCCATGGCTTTTTACACATGAGAGTATTTCACTTGGCATGCGCAAGCGACGGTACCAATTTGATACATCGCGGACATCGGAGAGCCTGCTACCCATTGCAGGCCTTACAGGAGCTAGCCCTATGACGCGGTTCAACTCTACAGGACAGCCCCAGGTAAGGATACCTTGTCACAATATGTTTTATCTGCATGCTGCAGATCTGGCATGGCGCAAGATGTTTCAATTGCATTGCCTTGTGTATCCTGCACTACGTGTTGGTCGCTTGCGATGCGCCACAGCCTTTGTGACACTTGCAGGCCTTCACCGCACCTGCCGCGGGCAATTACCTCTTCATCGTGACGGGCGGCAAGGGCGGGAACTCTGGAAATGGAAACGCGGGAGGGCAGGACGCTACCGTTGAAGCCACCGTGTTTTTGCAAGCTGGAGCGGTTGTCCCCATCATCGTGGGAGCGCAAGGTGGCACTTCAATATATGTGGCTGGCGGAGGTGGCGGAGGCTTGAGCGCTGTCTACATCAACGGTGCCAATGCGCTGCCAACAATTGTTGCAGGTCTACGTCCCTACTTTTCCTAACGGCAAAGCGTGGCTGCCAAGACTTAGGAAAGTAGTCCTTTAAAAGCGTGCTTGTATGGATCCACTAACCGCCAGGTGGGTTGAAACAGGACGTTCACTCATCCGTATCACCGAGCTAGTAGTCCAGCCATGCTCACATCTGTGCCACAGGCGGCGGCGGCGGCGGCACAGGTTTTGGTCCTGGAACTGCCTCAGCAGCATGCAGCGGCACGAATACTGCCCACGCTGGTGGACCCTCTGGTGGCGGAGCCGGTGCAACGGCAGGGTCCGACGGACAAGGAGGTGCACAGCCGCTTCTAAGCGCCTACAAATGGCATAGGGAACCGGAGTCCCAATCAATAGCTTTATCTTCATACACTGTCCTTCCCGTAGGAGGCGGTGTCACCCCTGTCACTTCTCAAGGACGCATGCGGCTATTGAAATGGACTAAGTAGAGCCTGAATCAATCATAGGTCGATGAACTATGCGTTGATATAATGACCTTGTATTCAACACCGTGTAGGAAACGGCGGAAGTTTTACCGGGAGAGGCGGGGGAACAGTGAGAACTACAACAACTGGATACCAAGGCGGTGCTGGTGATAGCCCCGGCGGAGGCGTGAGTTTCTCAAAATTGGGACTAGCAACATTGCTACACGTCCATCATGAAGTATTCCGATTCCGGGAGTCCCGATGTGCGAGCTACTATTGTATGTCGTCTTGGTATGGGGCTGTTTTGAAAGCAGGCGACGTGTGATTATCGCTCTTTCAATTGTATAATGGAGGATACGGCGGCGGTGGCGGTGGTGGCCAGGCGGGTGGAGCACCCCCCTTCACCGGTATGCTGGCCTTGTTGGGCATGACCATGCCGAGTATCCTTGCTTGCAAACTCGAGTCTTCGTTCTGGTGTCAACTACGAATTGTAAGGCACCTGCCCCCACTACACCAAAACACGTCGTTGAATACAGCATCTCTTTATCATCGGGTATCTCAAGCAACTCTCATACCGAGAAGAACAGACTAGCCTCCTGTCACATGTGTATGCGTTGTTTGAACATGAATGCATTTGATCGTATTGTTGTAGGCAGCGGAGGTGGTGCAGGCTGGGTGGGTGGCAGTGGTGGTGGCGTGAGTCAGACTGATTCCGCAAGTACTTATGGCGCTCCCGGGACCTCTTTCCTTGCCGATCCTAGCGGTGGCCGGTGCACAGGCCTGACTGGCAATTCAGGCAATGGCTATGTCACTGTGACGCCGCAGTAATCAGACTGGTGTCACTATGGCATTGCCGTGGGTTTATAGTCTGTTGTTGAAGTGGCTCTACGAAGGAGCAGAGGAGGACAACTGCAAGGCACTTGTGTTGCGTTGCCTGTATAGCATCATGGCTTTGTGTCTTGTCAGCAGGCTCCTTTAGCACAAATGTTGACTCAAAGGATATCCATCATCCCTGATAAGTGACGGGTGCACAAAGCGTCAGTGCTGTACAGAACTCTAGAGTTCAATCTACCAAGCAATTACAAACAATGTTGGTTGGGGTGTTTACCTCACAAGACGTACACAAAGATGCTTGCTAGACAGCCAAATCCATGCAGAGGGTGTAAGATCATGTGCAAGGCAACAGAACTTTCTCCTTCCAAAACATGCTGACTCACATAAAAGCTAAACCGTACCCTTTCTATGAATAAGGGTGATCCTGGTCTTCAGCAACCAGCCCTTTTGGTATGCAGTCCAGGCAAGATGTATACCATGGGGAGGGGCGGCTAAACAGCCACAAACAGATCATGTAGCAAGAGGAGGGAGGTCGAAAGGATTAGACAACCGCAATACTTTTCCGAAGAGCAAAGGTCTGCTTGAGTGCTTCCTGTGGCCGTTATACATGCACCGCTGTGACAACCACTCACAGACGAAAGTGAATGCATAGGTATGGGTTGTCCAAATTTGCCATTCAATGGCTCTTCTAGATATGGCATACATTCGTTGGTCACAGACCTTCAGAGCTGCTGAGTCTCAATGTGATGTAGTGGCATAAAGGGCTAGGAATCAGAAGCTTCTTTCAAGTTAAGATTCCTAGCTCAGGATCAATTTGTCTTGTTCAGAGTAGAGGCAGCGCACTTGGCAAAGCAAATTCTATGCTTTATCAACTTTTTTCCGTCACGAGATCACATTATTAGCTGCAATGTGGCTGTGCCTTCCTTGCCACACCGTGGGACGTGCCATGTACTAGTAGCTGGCCTCCACAATGCTTACCTTCATCTACAGCAGAAGCCCAGGCTACAACGGCTACACCGTGTAGCCCGCATATATGGACGTATATCGAACTGCCAACACCATGCTGCAAGACATACAAAGTCATGATATAGTGCAATGCAACAATCCAAACTGCAACGCTAGGAACCTACAGCGATATTCATGCCCAAAGTAATGACATGCACTGTCATGGTGCCCCGTTCACGAGTGGCCTGGCATTGCATCACAACAAATATGCCTGCGTCTCAGCAGGAGTTTGAAGTCTGTATGCGCGCTGGGTACGTTGAAGGTTTGCAGAGCTTCTGCAATTGCGCCTCAAGTCTATTATATAGCCACACAGCTGTCAATACTGGGACGTCCAAGACCATCTGTGACTGCCATATTGACTAAGAGGTGCAAAGGCCTTACCAGACTCAATTATTTACAAATATGTCTGCAGCCCTTATCCGAATGAAGTCCTACGATACAGTGCTGGAAAGTCTACTCAGATTAACAGGACGGAGCCTACCAACGGCACAACAGACGAGTCCATCACAGGGCAACACGTCGTGCAGCTAAGGCCACTTGCCGTCATTGTCAATGTCCTCAATCGTAAATGCAGCATGGGTGCGAAGATAAGGGGGACAAGCATTGCAGAAAATATGCAGGAGGTACCGTTTTTCCTAACACTGTCTTTCTGTGTCGCAAACCCTTCACATCCGTCCTGCAGGAAAGCCCAAGTGGTTTACACTGCCATCTGCCCCAGACATAAGCAAAGCCCGCCCATGCAGAAGCCCTTCATAGATGCGCGGAGCCTAGCACGACTCCAGCCGCCTGTGTATGAGGCTGACATCTCCATCATAGTATGATAGGTAGGGTCTCGGGGCTGAACGAAGCCCTAAGACCTATGAACTTCAGCGAGCACACCGGGCCCAAGAAGGGATGGCCTGGGCGTGTGAGTAACCTACAGCTTTCACTGAGGCTGTCAAGACGCGTGCGACCACGAAAGGCAGCAAAGCCTTGAAGGGAGCAAAAGTGAGTCGGCGTACCCAACCTTGTAAGCATGCCTGTACATTCTTGCTTGTGACTTACTGGACTACGCAATATGCATGGCACCATGAAAGTTTCAGAGAGAGATTCAGCAGGTCTGACCTACTCATATCTTGATTGTGAAATGTTGCTTACAGATCGCCTATGGCCGCCGGGCACAGAGAGCAAGCGAGAGGCTGGCACGGCCGGAGATTGGTATGACGAAGATGATACCGCTTGATTGAGTACACCAATTGTGAGCCGGCCAAGCTCTGCCAGCCCCGGTTTCGATGTCATGGCATGAGTGAGGACCCAAAGCGTCCCTTCAAAGCGTCTTGCTAGACCTTGGAAACTTAGTCCTGCACTTACTTTCCTGTGGAAGCTACCTGTATTCAATTAATGACGGCCGAAGATCAGCGCATAAGGATACGACCTCCAGTGAGATCTAGCTTGTGATCTCCGTGAAGCGATTCCCGCCAGATCTGAACCCAACCAGCTGACTATTGTCTGCTACGCGCAGACGTATCAACCGCGGCAATGGCACTTTGGCCCTCCTTCTGATACTCGCCTGCTCCCCACAAGTTGTCTTTGCAGCGCAATTAGGTGAGAGGTCTCGGAGTCAGCTCCATATATGTACGCATGGTTCAGTATTGGCTTGTTTGGAGTTTTTGCACATGTTGCTGCCAGGTGCAGTCGTTCAACAAGGGCTCTTTCGAGGCAGCATCAATGGGACCTTTGGCCAGATTGAAGGTTTCCTGCCCGCCAGCAACGCAGAAGTACGCATGGGAAAGCCCATCTCCAGACTGAAATTGCCAGTCTACAATCTGAAAGCGCTGATCTCAGTGCTGAGGTTGCGACCCTCACTGCCGAAAATACTGCGGACCAGGAACTCATAAATACGGTCAATACCCAAGTCAACAAGCTCACTCCGGTAGGCTCCAGCACTGCCATGCCGAGTGAGGAAAACACTTTCTGCAGACATGAAGCACTAGTACCGCTCACAACACATGATCCCGCTCACTTCTTGCCTTGCGTATGTACTGTCAGTTGCCGAGGCCTCTGGGGGCATTGAGATGAGACCGTTTTGTGTCTGGGATTGCCATAGCCACAACGATCAATAGGCTCACAGTGCCCATGTCACGTGCTGTCACAGTAGCTACGGTAGCTACTAGGCCGGCAGATGTCTTGCAAGACACTGAGTTACTTCTCCTTCGAGCATGGCAGGTTGTGCAGGGATACAATGGCACTGATGGCCTGAGTGGAGTCAATGGTACCACAGGGCCTGCTGGAACAACAGGTAGAGACTCGCTTGCAGGGTACCACTAAGTTGTGCACAGCCTTACAGTGCGTGGCATACACCACAGCTGACAAGAGGTTGTGACCGTAGGTCTAAAGGGGGCCACAGGCCTCACAGGAAACACAGGCGGCACAGGTAGGCACTCTTGCTGATTTGGTGTCACATTTGCATATACCCAAGCCGCTCTCACATGCCGTACGTCAACTTAAAGAGAAAGGCAGGGTTGTGACATGGGCTGTTGTCACGGAAGGGCTGACGGCTTCTTGCCGCTGCAGGTCGCTCAGGAGGCAAAGGTACCACTGGAAACTCAGGCCTCCCTGGAATATTAGGCCTCACAGGTGTGCTTACAGCAGATCTCAACGCTGACTTTGAACGTGTTAACACCCCACATCTGCTGCAGCCTCCTAAGCAAGCAGCCCGGTACGTGCGCCATAGCCACTGTTGGAGCATAGCTCACAGCCTGATGGTGTTGCAGGTCAGACAGGTACCACAGGCCTCAAAGGAACCACAGGCAATGCGGGCACCACAGGAGGCACAGGCACAACAGGTGGCACGGGAACTACAGGCGGTACAGGATATGCGGGCGGTGCAGGAACCAAGGGCGGCACGGGAGGCACAGGCGGCACGGGTGTGGGAATACAAGCATCTTTCCTAAGTCTGACGACCTTGCATGTGCATGTCTCACTTCAACAAGGGTGCCGTGTGGCTCATAGGTATGGCTGTAATGTAGTTGAACAGTGTTTGCATTCACAGGTCTTGCGGGAACCACAGGTAGCACAGGGGGCACGGGACGCACAGGAACCACAGGCGGCAAAGGTTAGCTCACACATGTCTCCCATGCCCATTCTGGGATGCTAGCTGCATTCAAATTCTGGGATGCTAGCTGCATCTCATTATGGGATGCCTCATCCCTTGAGCTCTTGCAAGACAATGTTAACATCTCACCTAAATGAAGCTACAAATGCAGGCTTGTCTGGAGCCACAGGCTTGACAGGTGAGCATCTCTGGTTCCAAGAGTCACATCGCGGTGACTGCACACCTACAAAATGTGCATCGGCTGCGCCATGACGCGGCTGTTTGGGTCATACCTCGCATGTAGCATGTAGAAGAAAGCCTGACGTGGTTGCAGGTCTGACTGGAGTCACCGGCCTGACAGGCGTGTCTTCCTGCTTTCAAAGCTTATGTCGCGCTCGCTATGTACCTTAAACACTCTTGCGTACCTACCATTTTATCTCAATGTTCACAACACTGATCATGCCTGTCTCTGCGTGGACCCTGCAGGCCTCATCTGAAGTGATCTATATGCACCGGACAACTCGTTGGATGATGCATATGCTTCTGTAAGGCTTGCTAATGATTTGCAGGCCTCACAGGAGCTAATCCTGTCACGCATTTTGACTATGTTAACAGCTCTCAGGTGAGGTATCTGCTGTGATGCCAGCAGCACTGCACTGCATTGCATGACATGCACCTAGCATATCCTGGCAAGGTGCAGATAGCCGACAAAGCTTGAAAGCTTCCCATGCAAATTGTACCCCAAGTCATGTGGTATCTAAAACAAGGTGCCGTAGCTTTGTGCCTCTTGCAGACCTTCACAGCGCCTGCAGCAGGCAACTTCCTCTTCGTAGTGGCAGGCGGCCAAGCTGGAAACTCGGGAAATGGGTTTCAGGGAGGGCTGGGGGCTACAGTCCAAGCCACAGTCTTCTTACAGTCTGGTGCCGTTGTTCCCATCATTGTTGCAGCTGCGGGCAGCACGCCTACATACCTGGGTGGCGCGGGCGGCGGAGGCCTGAGTGCTGTCTACACCAATGGTGCTGTTGTCTTGCCAACCATTGTAGCAGGTACTCATCTCCCTAGCTGACACGCTGCACCTCTCTACAAGCACTGCTATCAATCTTTCTTACATTTAATTGTTACAAGCTCTCCAATCCCTAAATTGGGTGCACTGCAGCCGACACTCTATGGCAGCCTGCCCTGTCTGGGGTTTCCTCCACTATATGCACAGATGCAGTCCCCGTTCCACAAAGCATTTTGAAAACAGAGCTGTTGAGTCACAGTATCTTAGATGCCAAGAGTGCATTGCAATGGCATCTTCTGTGGACCTCAGCTTACCATCAAGGGATCTATGTTGCAGGCGGTGGTGGCGGTGCCATAGGGAGTTCAGACGGGGCGGATTCCACCGTATGCAGCAACACGACGATATCTCCATCCGGCGGAGCTGCTGGTGGGGGAGGTGCAACCGCAGGAATGCCTGGGCTAGGAGGTGCATGACATAGCATGAGCTATTAACTTGCCAACTTGCCATACGGCTTCCCCGACTCAATTACTATCCCAATGACTCCCCTGGCTCAAAGCTTGCCATCTGGCCAGACCGCGCCATGCAGAAAAGAACAACTTCTACACTAGACACCTGCATGGTCACTGTCTCATTCTAGACTTCTCATCCGTGCCCATCTCTGGCTTTAAGTTTGCATGCGGTCATACTCAAATTTGGTCCGGCAAAACCCCCCCGTTATGTGCAATATGGTGCAGGAAATGGCGGAGACTCCAATGGCGGAGGAGGGGGAACGGTGAGCAGTGCTACAAACGGATATCAAGGTGGCATTGCTGAAACCGCTCCAGACCCTTATGCAAGATATGGAGGCGTAAGTCCCCAGCTTCCATCGGCTATGAACGGTCTCTCATGGATGTGGACGACTACTTTCAGTAGAAGCGCTCTCTAAGATGCACGGCTAGGCAGTCTCTCTGGCTCTGGTCCCATTTCATCGGCATGATGGCTTAAAGACGGGCAACATCGCATGTATCTCACTGCAGATGGGTGGATATGGTGGGGGAGGCGGCGGCGGCGAGGGCTACTTATTCCCTTATACTACTGCTGGTACATGAACCCCTTTATACTGCTCGACATTGACCACTATGATGTCCGGCTTCTAGCTGCTGTGCTTCTGCTTGCTTGCCAGGGACTAGGGCAGCTGCGTAGACATACTTGCTTGCCTTAATTAGGTCATGGAACAATGTCAACAAATTTGTAGATGGCTTGCAAATGCCCGATGCAGCTGTGCTCAAACACCATTTCGTTGGCTGTCTTAGGGGGTCTGATGTGTAATGCAGGCTATGGAGGTGGCGCCGGTTTTGTGGGTGGCGCCGGGGGAGTTGCAGGAACCAATTCGGTGGGCGGCTCTGGAACATCCTTTCTTGCTGCTTCCATCAGCGGTCAATGCACAGGTTTGATTGGCAACACAGGCAATGGCTATGTCACCGTGATCCCGCAATGATTGGCACGGCGTGCATCACGACGAGGCCTTTTTGGTGATATCTTGTGCAGGGCTTGCGCGTTGTTGCTTTGTCTTATTGTATCGTGGAAGGCTAAACCAAGCTTGAGATTCGAGCAAATTTTGACCTTGAAGAAGCTCAAGACCCCAACAGGTTCTTTCAAGATCTGATGGGGACATTAGGGTGAAAGGAAATGCCAAACATTGGAAGCGTTGACTCCACCGCCTCTCATTTTTGGCAGACGACTACAGGTTTTGAGATTTACAGACCTCCATTCAGTAGACATCACTTTGCTGGTATGACACCAGCCGAGGGTCTACTCAATGGGTCCTATACAAGAGTTTTTGCTAGTCAAGCAACTGGATGCAGACAGGTTACGGATGTCATGTAAAAGGAGCCTTGTCCTCCTTTGTATCAGGGCTGTACATGTATTCAGATAATCAATAACCTTCTGGATCATCCTCATGATGAATCAGAACGTGTCTGGTGCCAACTTGAAATCACTTGATCATACCATGATGGTGGGCGCATTGCGGTAGCGTCGTGGCGCCTACTACTCATTAATATCCCCAAGCAATACGTATAGAGGTGCAAAGTTGGGAAGGGGGGTTCTACAAGGTTGTACCACAGCTTCCGTCGCCGCTGCACACGGCAAGACTAGAAGCTTTTGATATTGGAGAGTGTAGTGTGAGTCCTCCCAAAACTAGACTCTAGAACTTGGAGGCGGGCGCCACCCATTGACTGTAGAGATGTGTGGCAAATCTCAAAGGCCACAGACATTCAGATCTGCTAGGTTTCAATGTCCTTAGCTTGCAGATGGTTAAAAGTTGTTGGCTTGTCGGTGGAATGCCTTAAGACTTACATGACTCACAGCTTGCAACTCCGCACCACGCTGTGCAAGCAATAGGCCTAGGCTAGCCCAGCACAAGCATTGTTTGTCCAAGACACGTCGGAGAGATGGGAGCCTGTGTTTGTGGTGCGAACACAGGCGACACAGGGGCGTGCTGCCTGTGTATGCCAGAAGAGTGTAACACGGGGAACAACACAGGTCGTGTTTGCAGCGGAACATAGGTATCTGTGTTACACTGGCTTACATTGCCTATGATCGGTAGCTGGAACACAGACTCTGTGCTGCAATAATAGAAGAACACTGGGCAGTGGTCTGTGTGAACCATAGGGCGCATAGGGCCAGAACACAGGAAGTTCTGCATGTCGATTACAGAGGGATGGTTAACACAGTATCACCGGCAGCACGCTACGGTGCTGCCTCCATGCTCTGCATGGCAACCAGACAATAGTATAGATTTGCGAGGGCAAGCTGCACTCCGGGTATCTAGCCGAAAGCTGCAAGCCTCCAAGAGAAGTGTCAGCATCAGAGTGCATGAAAGACGGGGCCAACGCTGTCCCTTCCTTGCTGCTCTGCTGCAATAACACAGACCAATATGGTGTAACTGCAACAACAGAGCGGCCTAAGGCCCAGCCCAGTCTACTTTGCATGAGGCACACGTTTGAACGTCTGAGAGCTCGTCTCCGTTGCGGTTGCCGTGCCGTTCTTCAAACCTGTCCACGCATTTCCATATATTTATGCTGTACTCTACGAGCCTGATAGAGAACAAGAGGGCACCACGGAGGCTCCTTCGTTGTGAGGTGAATCCTGCATTTGTACGCACTGCTGGGGCCACAGCAAGGCAGAGCTGGGCGTACAGCCACCGGCCTGTATCGGTGTATGCGGCTACATTGTGCACCTTTGGGAGCTTGCGCAGTTCTGGATACGTTTGGTGTGCAACTTGTTACCTGCAATGCCACGTCCGCTTTCAAAGTCCAAGTTGGCGCGCTAATGCGCTGCCAAACTAGACAACGCCTTCTGACCAGCCAGTGACAAACACGCATGATACACAAGATGTGTTCAGTCTGCTCTGCCTATGTTTAACAACCCTATGTTATTGAAGGGTACACAGGGTACAGCATGTGTTACTGAGTCTGTGTAAACGGCGACTTGTGTTAGAGGTTACGGCAGCATAGCCAATGTATGGCCATCACAGCCCTATGATACACAATGCCTGTGTATTGCTATGTTACACAGCCTATGTAAAGCCCTTGGCCCCTATGTTTTAACAGTCCTATGGTCACCAGTCAACACAGCCTGTGTAAATGGCCTTATGTCTCTTGTGTTACATAGGGCCGCCTGTGTAACACAAGGCCACCTGTGTAACACGTACTAGCAACACAGGCTCCCATTTCTCCGACGCAGTTCTCTCCTTGGGAGTAATCATTGCTCGCAGGGTAGAGCAAGCTTGTTGCTCTCCGTTGTTGCGCCAACACACCCTGTAGCTCCAGCTTTCCAAATAAAAGTTGGAGGATTCTCTTCTATGTCTGCTGCAACTTGCGGATGGTCATGACATTATTCATGATTCTACTCCATTAGTCTCTTTTGCAGCTGGTGCCAGACCCATGCGGCTTTACACATAATGGCATGGCGCGCATGCATTGCCTCGACTTTTCATGCAAGCCTGCAGGAAATCATCTACTCAAGATTGGGACTTGTAGTGACTCACTTTCGGAAAGACATGTGCAGGGATGTCACATGGACACGGTGTCAAGCACATGTTACCACGGGATGTGCTTCACATATCATGCACATCACAGCGGTATTGCGCATTGCCCCAGCGGTCCTTTGCACATGTGCTGGGAAATGTTGGTGCCTCAAAGAGTGCCTTAAGATTGCATAGCGCTTTGGCGCCGCATCATGGCATGAAGTTGTCAGAAGTAGCATGCTCAGGATCATGGCGTGGCCTTACAGCCAAAGGCAGGCAAGTAAGCACTCTCTTCACTTGCATGTAGGTGCAAAGCATAGTTGCACGGACCTTCTGATTTTCAATTCGGAACCGGGTCCGACCCCGGTCCCGGACCTTCGCAGGTCGGACCTTGTCTGAAGGTCCCCATACAAATATGGCCCATTCTCAAGTCGGAACCGGGTCCGACCCCGGTCCCAGACCTTTGCAGGTCGGACCCGCTCCGAAGGTCCGTGCAACTATGGTGCAAAGCATCCTTGGAAGGAGGACAACTCACTAAAAAGGGCTCAGGGGTGCCTGAAGACACTTTAAGTCAAGTGTGCTAGCTTGTGTGCAAGCTTGACATCCTGCTGATGTGGGAGTATAAAGGGTCCAAAATGGCGCTTCGCTCAGGTGACGAGAAGTGCCAGCTTTTCGTGGTCTCTTCAAGTTAGGCCTTACAGCATTGCGTTGCTGGTTGCATTGTCATTAGCCTGCAGGCAACCGCCAGGACTTTCCAAGCAGCTTCCGGCATCATGCTGCAATAATTGTGATGCAGAAGCCCATGCTCCCACAGATTCAAAGCTCTGCCTGGCTTCCATCTCTGAGCAATTTTGGAGCACACAATACACCAGCCTCGTAAATACAATGTAACACGTTGAGTACAGAGGAGACCATGACATTGCATGACCCTTACCATTCACCATGTCAAAGATTGTGCCACCCACGCCCAGGTACACAAGAGGAACGCAGCTCTGCGGCACATGTAAGCTCATTTCCGAATATCTTAGGCTCTCTCAAGGGGTGTCTGAAGCTCGACTTCAAGTTGCAATGGATCCGCATGGCGTACCTTCGACCTGGTCCCAAAAGGAATGGACTATTGGACATTTGTTTGAGGGCAGTCCATGGGGAGGATCTCATTGCTTTCTCTGTACTTCTCTATTCCGTCAACCTCTTGAATACGTGCCTTATCTTTTCAAGGTGGACTCAGCCAGCAGCCAACATGTCAAGCGAGTACTACTAATAGTATCGCTGAAGGTGATGGCTGATCGACACGAACGAATTCATTTTATTGCAGTGTGCAACGCCGCCTCGTTTGCAGACTCCAAAGTGCCAATTTATTGCGTCAAGCGCAAAAGTAAGCAAGCCGGCTGCTGCTAGCGTCCTGTGCATGCACGCCAGGACTCGCGTAGTATGTGCAGACCGTCAATGTTGCATTCTGCCATATACGTAAGTATGGCCCAGGCCTCAGCAAAGTTGTGTGGCATAGACTGCACTTCCACGTCACCCGTAGCATACACAGCACTCATAGGGTTTCGGGGAGTCAAAGAAAAGCCCTACCGTTGAATGTGGAGTCCACATGATGTCGATGAACTCATCACAGACACGGTCCTAGCAAGGCCGGCCGGCTGACGTCTGCATTACGGTAGTCTTTTGCTGATCAAGGGACCTGTCAGTGTGCCCTGCCAGCATGTAGCGGCAGCCAGCGCATATCAGGTGTGCCCAGTCGAATCGTCACTCGCAAGTCTTGTGCCACAGTCACAGTGGATATTCAGAAGGCGTGAAGTGGCGCACCGATATCCGTGAGTCTCTGCTGCAGGGCTGCGCCCTCGAAAATGAAGCCTCTGCTGAGGTCCTAATATTACCTCACGTCCGTGAAGCTTGCCAGTGGCGCTCCCGGCCCGAGTAAACCGCAACTGGGTCAACATTGATGATCAAGATGCAAGCCAGGTACATGCGTGAAGACGAGGTTTGGGTACAATCGGGGCATCTTCAAGCATGCCAGTGCCCCAGGTCCCTTGATTGTAGTGACAGCTTCGGGGTCGAGACCCTGACTGATGACCGGTTCGACCATATTGACGTTTGACCTGTTGTTGAACGCTCGCTTCGCGAAATGGCATCAGCTGACGCCACGGCAGAATTTGAGGGAATCTTGCCCTTTCACACTTCAATTGGTCTTACAACCCCACTCCTGCTGTACGCAGATGTCCAGCCTGCTCCCGGACTTGTCTGCTCTTGCTACTATGCTCACTTGGCCTGGGACTTGGCGTGCCCACAGGTGAGAGGTTCAGCTTGCTGACTGATCCAAACGGAGTGACGTCCGGTATTCAGATTGCCCATGCATCACCGCTCATGAGCAGTGTCTGATGCTAGGTGACAGCGCAAACGCTGCGCTGCTCGGGGACATCACACACACGACCCTTGGCGGGCTTGCAACTGTCCTGCCAGCCAGCAAGGCAGAAGTGCATAACAAAGATGCTGACCTTCAGACCGAGCTTACCAACCTGCAAGCCAAGAATGCCAATCTGAAGGCTGAGGTTGCAGCTCTTACTGCTGGTCATGCTGAAGTTCAGGCAGTCATAAAGACTGTCATCCAACAAGTCAACAAGATAACCCCGGTGAGTGGATGCATGGGTTCGATGGCATTGCTATGTCATGCTTTGCACCTGGCAACTTGCAGCTTGAAGCGAGAGCGTTCTTTCTCTTTGACAACCTTGATCATCTCCTCTGCAGGGCTACGATGGCACAAATGGCCTCAATGGAAATAATGGTACAACAGGGCCTGCAGGATCCACAGGTAGACAAAGCGGCCTGTAATCCATCACTTTCTTACAACTTGCAAGCTGTGACGACCTGCGATTACAACACATCTGAAAGCCCATATATGCAGGTCTGACTGGAGCTACAGGCCTGACTGGAAACACAGGTCTCACAGGTTGACTTCTGCTGGTCATGCTGTGACATTATGCACTCGCCAAGCATGCACACAACTTGAAGATTTCTTGGGTATCCCGCCTTGCAGTATAAAGCCTTACAGTATAAATGTCAATCAACACGCTGGCATCTATGAATGCAGGTCAGTCTGGAACCACAGGCAATACCGGAAGCACAGGCCTTACAGGAGAGACCGGCGGCACAGGTGTGCTTCTTGGGAGCTTGCGCGTTCCAGAATGTGCCTCATGCACCGTTCAAGAAGTCCTAGGCCGTGTCAACCCAGTGAAAATGATGGCGCAAATGCAAGGAAGTCATTCGCACTAAACTCAAGGGCTGTGTTGCAACCATGTACTTGCCAGCTGTGTGTTGCATGAAAATTCCAAAAGCATAACAGGCATGCTCAAGGTGCCGACAGAGCCATGTAGAGTGTTGCAAGCTGCTCCCTGTCATCTACGAGCATGCCTGACGCACTCCTTGTGTGCTGCAGGTCTGACAGGTGGCACTGGGCTCAAGGGGACCACGGGTGGCACAGGAACAACAGGTGGCACAGGAACCACAGGCGGCACAGGAGGCACAGGCGGGACTGGAACCACTGGCGGGACTGGCACCACAGGCGGCACAGGCGGCACAGGTGTGCAAACACACACTCTAAAAAATGCTGGGTTCGCAGAAGTTGATTGTTCCCTTGATTCAGTATGCATAAAGTCATGCGCCAAAAGGAGCGCTCTGGTTGTTTCTTTTGCATAGCTTACACCATCTTGCTGTGCAGGTCTCAAGGGCTCCACAGGCGGCACCGGGTCAACGGGCGGCACAGGAGCCATGGGCAGGACAGGTTTGCTGACTCATGGCCTTGTACCTCCACACGCCTATGCAGATCTGATACAAGTTCGCCTAGGTAAGGGGTGTGTCTCGTGTTGAATGCTGTCATGTGACATGTACCAACCACCTTTTGTGTATACAGGCCAGACTGGAGCCTCTGGGTTGACAGGTGTGGTATTCTGACTTCCTATGTCTCATCACTAAGCACCTTCAAAGTCGCATGGTAGTGATCGTAATGCCTCTCTTCTGCCTGTATCCGGGCTTACATGTGGCCTTCAACCAAGACACCCTTGCCAACAACCAGGTGTTGTACTCAATAGTATGTACTTGCTTTGCAGGCTTGACTGGGAATACGGGATCTACCGGCAATTCCCCTCTCCCCCTTTGCATCACAAATTCAAATTGCAAGCCCTTTCGTGTTTTGTGCACTCCGCTCAAAATGCGATGTGCCTAAGCTCTAAGACAGAACTCCAGAGAATTAATGACATATCGTATTTAAGGTGCATGTTCTTTATGCAGGCTTAACGGGAGCCAAGCCCGTGACGCGATTTGGCTTGACAAACACCCCTCAGGTCAGCCTCCATGTGTGAGAGCATGTTGTTCCTTTCCATGCGCCCATGTCGCCGCAGGGCAGAGAAGCTTTGAGAGCTAGATTGTAGATTTTGTGCAGTAGACATGTCGCAGCTCAAGTGTGCAAGGAGAGCAAGCCGTGCTCAGTGATTGAGCTGGCTTGTGGCCTCGCGCAGACATTCATCGCACCCACGGCAGGCAACTACCTTTTTATAGTGGCGGGCGCGCAAGGTGGAACAATACCCTTCTTCAATGTGCCCGGAGGGCTTGGGGCTACAGTTGAAGCTACGGTGTTTCTGCAACAAGGAGCGGTTGTCCCTATCATTGTGGCAGGGCAGGGCGCAACAGTTGGGCCCAATGGCGACTCGGGTGGTGGGGGCCTGAGCGCTGTCTACACCAATGGTGTGGGTGCACTACCAACCATTGTGGCAGGTATGGCTACGTCCTTCTTATCACACATTGCTCGCTTGCCATCTCATATAGTCTCATATAATGCTCTTTGCAATGTTCTGTATCTTTTCCAGGGGGTGGCGGGGGTGGCTCATTTTTTGTCACGAGCGGAGGACAGTCATCATCAGCGTGCACTGATTTGCTTACACCCCCAGCCGGTGGGGCATCCGGTGGAGGCAGCGCAACCCCGGGGACTGCCGGGCATGGAGGTGCGCACCTTTGCGCGGGACCTCCTCCTGGTCCTTGGGACCCTTGCATGCATCCTAGTCACCTACAAGAGCCGGAGGCGCATGTGGCACAGCGGATCGTGTGCGTCATTCTATGCAAGACATCATCCAAAGTCCCTAGAGCCTGCATGTCAATCATGGTCATTTCCAAGGGTCGCAATGGCAAAGGCCCCAGAAACAGGCAGGCGCCATGCTTTTCAGGAAACGGTGGAAGCAGCAATGGAGGAGGCGGTGGGACCGTGAGCACTTCGACAACCGATTATCAAGGTGGCAGCGGTGAAAGCTATAGCCCCGCACCATCCATGGCTGGAGGGGTGAGCTTGCAAAACCTTTTGAGTTCCGTCACATGTAGAGGTCTTGATGAAAGCCAATCTCAAGGAAATGCCTGATGCTTAGTTCCAATGCTGTCTCATCACACGTGCCTACCAAGTAGGACTTTGCTCATGCTTGTGTGTGGCGGACATGTACCACCTATGAGCCAAGGCGGACATGCTGTAAATTGACATTAGACTGCTATCTTTCAATTTGTGATTACAGGAGTGACATCAAAAAACCTATCCCAAAAGCCAGGCGCATCACCATCAAGCAAGATGTGGATTTTAGTTACGGATGTGTTGTGTGTGTAGAACGGAGGATACGGTGGCGGTGGAGGTAGTGGCGCATTTACTGGACTGGGTATGACACGTCAAGTATATGCATGCTGATAGTGAGAATGCTTGATAATGACCATTCCATGCTTGCACCGTCTTGATTTTGTACATTGATGGTACTGAAATCGAAACGTAGTTCGACAAACATGGGAGTTGTCACAGGTGGCGGAGGTGGTGCGGGCTACAGAGGTGGCATAGGTGCCGGTAGTACCTTGAATGGGGCCGGCGCGGGTACCTCCTTTCTCAATGGATCTCTCAGCGGGAAATGCACAGACCTGGCTGGGAACTCAGGCAATGGCTATGTCACCGTGACGCCGCAGTAGTTGCTATGATGGGACTGCATGAGTACATCCCTTGTCTTCTCGTCACAACAGCCTTCTCGTCACATCGCCAAGAAGAATGCCCTTTGCTCGTTTCGCACAATCTGCATGTGCACGGTGTTGCCTTGCTTTGGGTGTTTACAATGACTGAGCGACAACCTCTACAGTGAGAGGAGTATTCTCAAGGCTCAAGTGAGGCTATAGCTCTGCACCCTTTCATCAGTGCCGAACCCAATGTCGGAAGTCAATGTCTTTATAACGCCCCCATGATTGGCGAGGATGTATTTGTACGTTGGATACAAGTCCTCAAGGGCTTGATGGGAAAATGCAGCAACTTTCACAAGCAGGCTTGTCTTCATCCAAGATGGTACAATTGCGGAGGTCCTTTTCGCTTTGGTGTGTTGAGACAAGTGTGCATCGTCACGTCGTGCAATATCTTTGCGCAATGGTGATACTATAGCCCCATTACAACCCAAGTGCAGTCGCCTCTCAATTATAATGTGTAGGTTTTAATGATGGCCATGCTAGAGCGTCATATTGAGGTTGTAACACCCTTCCATCTCTGGGCTAGATACTTGTGATTTGAGGTCTTCTAAAGGAGTGTAGAGAAGTAGCTTGCTAAAGAAGATTGAGTGTGTGAAATGTTCTTGTATGTCTAACATTGGCACCCTCTAGCAGACTCTACGAATCATTCTGGCTTACAAAGGGTTGTTAGTAGTCTAAGAGCAAAGCTTTTGCCTGCTTATGTGAGAGAATAACGGCCTGACATGAAGCAAAGCCTTGGCTCTCCTAGGAGTCGGAGGCTGTCATTGACTTGTAACCCATATATCTTATTTCAAGATTCTGCTGCGTAAATCATGTGTACCCTGCTTCCCACGTAACTCTATCTGGGGCCTCGACCCCGTCGTCTGCTGCTGCAAGGCTGTGTTTCGCAAGTCCAAGCTCTCATCTATTTTCTTAGTTGCCTCTAGGAGCTCATCCATGGTGGCCACCGCAGACAGAGGCGCGACTTCTTGTGTGACCTGCAGCAGCACCGCTCGAGATCAAAGCGCCCAGATAAGTTTTGCAGCGCACTATCCATACGCAGGTTGCAAAGGGTATTGCAAGAGTGCTGTGACTGGAGCTCGTCCGTACAGACACTGTCAAAGTTGCAAGTTCCTGTGTAACCTGCAGCACAAAGGCTCCCACATCTGTTGTATCTGTTTTAATCCTGTCTGCAACGCATCACCTTTCGCAACGCAAGTAGGGCATTGTGGGCAAGAACGCTGCAGAGCCTGGGAGTGAGACTTGGGCGCCCGTCCAACACCTTCTCTCACACAACTGCAGCAGAAAGGTCTATCGTGAAACAGTCAACAGTCACCTCAGCCACATGCACCGTCACCGTCACCAAAGCCGGCGTCTGGAAATTTTATCAGCATCCTGTAGCTCACCCGCTTGACTAGGCCCTGCTGCAAACGCAGGCTACCCAGATCTGCCCTGAGCTTTGTGAGAGCTCGCAGCACCCCAAAGTCGTCTGCCTGGCCCACCACACTCACAAGCCAAATGGAGTCCGGCCAAACATCCCTTGTGAACTTGCATAACCACAGCCAATGCATGCTGCTGTGGATATTCTTGTGCATAGCACACCCCATGCCTATATCTGTCAGAGGCTGTGCAGAGGCCATGGGCACACTTCTCAAGTCTACACAACTCCAAGCCATATGCACGCGAGCATTGTAGCCATCCAGAAGGCAGGTGAGTGGACTACCCTCACGTTCCACCCTTGTTGTCTGCTCCTGCACAATCATTGTTGCAGGCTCTTGCCTGTTTCTGAGGCGTGCACAAGCACGTACAAACATTCACCAGCAGGCAGGGCAGATGCGTAGATGGAGAGCGCATCTGATAGTATTCAAGGTCTCTGGTGACCGGTAGGAGAGTGCTTGGTGTCGCATGGTTCACCTGCAGAGGCCCAACTAGCAGCCTTGCAATGATGTATGTCCAGGCCACACATGTCAGCACCATGATTTGGATGTACAGCCTGAGCTGCATGGTTGGCTGACATCGATGCTGCCTAGAGCACAAGGCGTCACAGAGATCAAGCCATGCCAGACTTGTCACGAGTTTCAATGATGATGGCAGTGAGAGTGGCTGGACATTTTCTTCTGGTGGCGGTCAATGCGCAGGGTCTCGTTGCTATCTCTGCACCTCTCTGCGCATCAGGCTATTGTTATACTCGTCTTATGTTTTCAAGTTGGACTCAGCCAGCAGCCAACATCTCATGCGAGTACTACAAGCAGAATTGCTGAAGGTGATGGCTGATCGACACACCAAAATGTGTGTCTCTACAGTGTGCATGGACACCTCGTTTGCAGACCACAAAGTACCAAAGTACTGCGTCAAGCGCACAAGTAAGCAAGCCGGCTGCTGCCAGCGTCCTGTGCATGCACGCGAGAGCTCGCGCAGGATGTACAGTCCATCGATATTGCGACCTCCCATGCACGGAATGTGGCGCAGGCCTCAGCAAAGCTGGGTGGCGGTATCACTTCCACGTCACCCGTAGCATGCGCAGCACCCACTGGGTTTCGGGGAGTCAAAGAATTAAGACCTATGAAGTTCCAGGCGCCAAAGCTGGTTTGAAGAAGTGTATAGACAGTTGACACCGGGCCCGCTGAAAGCGCCCAGACGTGCCTCGCAAGGTACAAAGCTTGCCTGAAGCCGTCAAAACAGGCGTCCAAAAGGCCTTTAGTGGCAAAACATCACAGCTGATTTGGCATGAGTAGTCCTGTCACATTGAAGCTCAATTGTGCATTCCTCTGCTTGAACGTCATCATTCTACGATGTAATACTTAGCTTCATGCATATGAGAGGGCGCAATACAGCAATTTAAGCTCAGCGCTATCTCGAGTCTGGAAGGTCGCTCACAGGTGCAGAGAGTGAGCGAGAGGCTGACACGGCCTGAGCTTGCTGCGAGAAACACAAGGCCAATCATTTCAGCGCACGAGCGGTGAGCTGACCACTTTCCGCCAGCCTCGGTCCCATTATCATGGCATGACTCAGGGTCCGAAGGGTCCCTTCAGAGCATCTTGTCGGACCTTGGACCCATGATCCCGTAATCACTATCTGTGCTGCGGGCATCGCCCGTCGATATCAAGATAGGTAGCCAAGCGATGTGCTGTCACCTTCTGCAGAGTTGAGCCTCGAGACGTCTGTGAAGCAAATCCCACCAAGTCTTTACTGACTGCCACCTGTACTTGCAGATCCAAAATGCGCTACAACACCATTGTGGCTCTCCTACTGGTGCTCGCATGCTCTCTTCAGGCGACATCTGCAGCACCGTCAGGTGAGAGATCTTAGAAGCAGCGCCATACATAAATGCATGGTTTGCTCTAGCTTCGCCTTGATTGAATATCTAGGGCATATTGCTGCCAGGTGAGAACGGCCAAAGACTGTTTGGAAGCACCATCAATGGGACCTTTGGCAGGATTGAGGGCGTCTTGCCAGCCAGCAAGGCAGAAGTAGGCATGAGGAACGCCAATCTCCAGAACGACATTGCCAGTCTGCAATCTGAGAATGCTGCTCTCACTGCTGAGGTTGCAACCCTCACTGCTGAGAACGCAGCGGATCAGGCACTCTTGAACACTGTCGTAGCCCAGGTCAACAAGCTGACCCCGGTGAGCCTCAGCACTGCCACGCGGAGTATGCTTGTCTATTCTTGGCAGAGACGTAGAATGCGCCTGTCCCAATGATGACTCACAGGGAGAATTCAATCCCAAACTGTCACCAGCTCTGATGCTGTCCACAGGGGTACAACGGCACAAACGGCCTCAACGGTGTCAATGGCACCACAGGGCCTGCCGGCCTCACAGGTGAGCTTCCGCAGCCTGTGGAAAACCAGATGCTTTAAATGCACAATCCTTGCCATCAGCCACTTCTTCCAACTGGCCTCAGTGTCTGATGTGCGAGACTGGTCACGAGTTGTAGTGTTTGGATAGCACTGCGGGTGCAGCTCTGCGGCCTATATACATGCATGTAGCCAGATCTGGCTACGCCAGGCAGGCTGTGACTATCATTGCAATGCCTACATGAATGCGACTACACTATATGACATGATGGCATTGCTGGCCTCCTTGCACTGCAGGCCAGACCGGAGCTTCAGGCCTCGACGGCAACACAGGCCTTACAGGTGCGCTTTGCTGCTCTTGCATGCTGCCTTGTCTTGCACATGCAGCTCATGCACCCACTTGCGGGATTCACTAATCATGTGGGACCTTACATGCACTGTTGCCAGAGTAGCTTCACAGCAAGAGCTGATGTTTTAAGGCAGCCTTCCGCAAGTGCAGGTCAGACAGGTTCCACCGGCACTGGTGGAACAAGAGGCTTCACCGGTACAACAGGCCTCACAGGTGTGCTCTGCTGCAGATACACCCGTTTGTTCTTTGCATGCCAAGTCTCTCCAGTCTCCTCCAACTATCAAGTGTGCAATGTTGGGTGGCATACCTGATGGAGACTGCATAAGACACAGAATTCTCTAATGGTGCAGGTCAGACAGGAACTACAGGCCTCAGAGGAGACACAGGCAACACCGGAACCACAGGTGGCACAGGAACAACTGGTGGTACAGGAACAACGGGCGGCACCGGAACAACTGGCGGCACAGGGACCACAGGCGGCACCGGAACTACGGGCGAAACAGGTGTGCTGGCACATGTTTCCTCACTATGCACATGTCAGCGCTTATGAGGGATGTGTCATGTATCACGCACATGTCAAAACCTGTTTTGGTACCACAGGTGGCACAGGTACAACTGGCGGCACTGGAGGCACGGGTGACACAGAAAGCACAGGTGACACAGGTGCGTTGTTACCTGCAGCTCAACCATCACTTGTCACTGAGTGACTGTGAGTCACTGATGCCCACTGTAGCTGTCATTTGGCATATTGCATTTGGCTTCATCGTTAGCATGGTTTTGAGCAGTTGATAGTGTTGCATGAGTGCAGGCAAGACAGGAGCTACTGGCTCGACAGGTGTGTCACGTTGTCTAGCTCTTTGTTGCAATCTCCGCAAATTAGCTGAAGGCATGCTGTTCATTATCATGCAGCATGGATGTTAGCTGAGAGGTGCAGAGGAGGACCAGCTTACTCACGTAAGCATTGACTACGGCATGTTGCGCCTGGACGGCATCATGCTTGACATGTAGCATTGTTTCTTACATACCCTTTTGTTGCAGGGTTTACTGGAGCAACCGGCGTGACGGGTGTGTTTGCTTGCTTTCATATACTATGCTCAACACGCCACTTAGGCTGTGTATGTGTGCATGCTTGACATGCGCCTCTGTATTGCTGTTGCACATCTAGAATGTCTTGCTTGCCATACTACTTAAGGCCTCTTATAGAGTACAAGGCAGGCGCCTAAAGTTGTGCTGGATATTGCAGGCCTCACAGGAGTCAACCCTACCATACGTTTTGACTTCATCAACAGTGTACAGGTGAGAATGTCTGCCGGTGGGTGTGTTTTGTCTGCGTGCCGCAACCTTGGCACTTCCGGCATGGCGCGGAGAGCTTCAGCAAATCACACGCGTCTTACGCCTTGAGGAATGACGCACAGGTCATGTGCAAGGCATTGACACATTTGTGACCCTTGCAGACCTTCACCGCTGCCATGGCAGGCAACTACCTCTTCATAGTGGCAGGCGGGTCGGGTGGCAACTCTGGAGTAGGATTTGTAGGAGGAAAGGGTGCCACAGTCGAAGCTACAGCATTCCTGCAAGCTGGAGCCATTGTCCCCATCATTGTGGCAAGTGGTGGCAGTGTCCCTCAGAATCCGGCTGGTGCGGGAGGCGGAGGTCTGAGCGCTGTCTACACCAATGGCGCCGGGGTCCTGCCAACCATCATAGCAGGTCTGTTTGTCTCCGCATTCTTGGCATAAGAGAGACCTCTTGTGGGACTGCACATTGTTCTTCCACAAGATCTGTGTTTCTCCTTTCGGTTGTTCCATGGTGGAGGCTTGAGAGTTCGTCACGATGAATACCGCACCTCGCAAAAATCATGATGTAGCTTGCAAGTCTGTCATCAAGGCATTTGTGAAGCAGGTGGTGGCAGTGGTGCCGAATTTAACAATGCTGGGTACGATTCAACGGATTGCAGCATTGCAAGTACACCACCCGCTGGCGGCCTGTCTGGCGGAGGGAGCGCAACAGCTGGAACCTCCGGACAAGAGGATGCGTTGCCTCCTTCCTCCCTACCCACCAAGTCAGTACCTTGGTTGCATGGAAGTGCTTATTGGCAGATCCCAGGTCATGCAGCCATGCGCTTCAGGCTGTCGCCCATGTCCTTCTCTGGCTATGTGGTGCACACAAATACACTTTCGAGTCGTTGGGCAAAGAGCCCCATATTGTGTATCCGCTGTCAAGCAGCTATTGCGCATGGAGCCCCACATCATAATTCTGGAATCAGCACGTCGTAGGAAACGGCGGTGGTTTTAGTGGAGGAGGCGGTGGGACCGTGAGCCCTGCCACCAACGGATACGCGGGCGGCACCGGCGAGATCGGTAATCGCAGCGGAGCCGTGAGTTTCCGAGTCCGGACTAGTAGTGAGCCATGTTCAAGCTCTACATGCGCGTTCTTCCATGTGGGACCATCGAGGGGGACCAAGCAGCCCTTTACATGCGTCTTCTTGTTGTAGCCGCTACACTGTGCGGCACTGAGCAAGTATGATCATGGCCATTTACAGGATGGTGGATATGGCGGCGGCGGCGGTGGCGGGCAAGGCCAGTTCTTACCCACCCAGGGTGGTACGCAACTTGCAAACTCACTGTGCCTTCAGATACATGCTTGGTGTATATATCGTTTGATAGCAAATCTTTTACACAATCTATGATTTGCCTTGCTCTGTTTTGCGAGACAGTCTTGCACGTTTGTCCATGATACACTTGAAAGGTCTGCAAAAGCAGCCTAGCTACAAAACCCTTTGCGGGATTTACCATGTAGTAAAAGCTTCTTTGTACAATCTGTACCGAGGCCTTTCAACACACGGACAAGGGCAGATTCTGCCGTAGCCAAGCAGTGTTGCCCACTATAACATACGAGGAAGTGCATGTGTAGGCAGCGGAGGCGGCGCAGGCTGGGTAGGTGGCGCAGGGGGTACAACCTCCTCAATAATAGGCTCTCCTGGTACCTCCTACCTTGACAATTCCGTCAATGGCATGTGCATGGGCCTAGCTAGGAATCAAGGCAATGGCTATGTGACTGTGACTCTACAGTAAGTGCGGTCTCACAGACACAGACTTGCTTATCCATGTGGCTTGTTGGCAGAAGTCCCAATAGCGGTGCTCCAACATGGGTATATGGTGCGCCATGTGCGTATCAAGGCCTTCATTGGAGGGCTTCTGCAAGGTCAAGATACCAAGAGATACCAGCCCCCATGAACGGCAAGCAACCAGATCTTATGCGCTTCACCCGCCTCAAGGTCTTGAAGATGCCAACTAGCCATTGGCATACAATGATAGTGCACTTGTGCATACGCAGAGATGTTTGCTAGTCAGGCAAACACATGCAAACGATCATCGGACCAAATGCAAAGCAAGTGTGGCCACAATACTCCCTTCTCCCAACCGATCGGATTAAATAGCATGCAGAAAGTCAGAATTCTCTTGTTGCTAGAGGCGCGGGAGCAGCCACAATCTGTGTGTATGGCAAGCAGGTGGATGTTTGGAAAGGTTCAACCACAACGTGTGCAGAATGGACTATATGAATGCATAGTCGACATCAATTTATTGTACATGTAGTGTGGGTCTTCCTTTCTTTTTAGGGGCAGGTGCCTTTCAACCGTTGAAAGGTGTGACACTTCTGTGGCATACACCCATAGCCTTTGAGAGCTGCAGGGTTCCACAATGCTTAGTTTGCACAACCAGACAGAAGTTGGGTAGCCTTCGAATGTAAACATCCTGGTCGCTTATGAGATGGTACATGGTACAGCTTGCAATTTTGCGCCATGCCTTGCAATCGGCTAGCCCATCACAGCTGAGCAATGTTTGTCTCAGGAGTCTTCTTCTCTTTAGGAGTGAAGGCTGCCCGCATGGTAGAGCATGACGTTTACTATCTGGTGTTCTTCTAACACAACTTGCATTGAAAAGGTTGAGTTTCCCGTCTGATGCGTTTCGCAAGATCATCATCATGATGGCCGTAACATCCTCACCCTACCAGGGTAGCTACTATAGTACATGGGCTCACATCTGATGTAATCATCAAGGCACCCTCTTCCGCAGCTAGTGATTTACCTCTAGCAGCTGCACGCAATGGCGCTCGCGCATTCCCTTGTCCTCTTTCGCAGGCCTGCAAGAAAAGCATACACTCATGCTGCATGTGCAAGATCAGGGTCCAGCAGTGTCAGACATGTGCAGGATTCCTCACGCACATGCTATCATGCATTTTGACAACCCTCATGACAATCGCAACAACAACGTAGAGTCGCTCAAGCGGTAGCTTGCATCTGTGCTGGGATGTGGCATGGCCTCAGAGAGTGCATCCATATGGCAAAGCAGTACAATGCAACAAACAAAGGAAGCATATTCAGGAGCCTGGCGTGGCCTTATCGGCAGAGGCAGGCAGGCAAGCAAGCCTCTCCCCACTTTCATGCGGGTGCAAAGAACCCCTTGGAGAGGGGACCACTCACTGAAGAGGTCTGACAGGTGCCGGGAGGCACTGTAAGTCAATGCGCAAGTGTGTGCCAGCTTGGCCTCATGCTGATGTGGCAGGTTGAAGGTCCCAGTGACGCGCTCTACTCCTGTGGTGTTACGCGTCCGCCTTTCATGGTATCCTGATAGGCCTTCAGGGCATTGCGCTGCTTGTTGCATTTCCAGTAGCCTGCAGGCATCCACAAGTCTTGCACATCAGGCTTGGAGGATGTGCAGCAGAAGCCCATGCTTCTGCAGACGTCAAGCTGTGCTTGACTCCTGCATCTCAGAGACTTTCAAGCATGAAATAAATCGACGTTATCTATACACTGCAGTATGTCGAATGTAGAAGAGAACGGTGCATTGCATGACCCTTACCATTTACCATGTCAAGGACTGTGCCACCCACGCCCAGGTACACAAGAGGGAGGTAGCTCTGCGGCACATATAAGCTCATCGTAACCGCTCTTGGGCTCTTCTAAGATGTGCCGGATGCTTGACGTTGGCAGGATGTCCATGACGTGCATGACGCACCTTCGATCTGATCCCAAAAGGAATGGACAACGCAACTCCGCTGCACATGCGCAAGCTCTATCAGTCTAGCGCGATGTTGATGGCAGATGTTTGCTTTGCGCCTGACGAGCGATGCAGAACCGTCTACTCGCCTCAGGCAGAAAATCCAGGACGAGCTCATAACACAATCTGCCAGCTCCCTCTGAAGCTGCACCTCCCGGCTGTCTTTCATGTCCGTTATAGTCTGTATAACATCTTATCAATGTGCGCTCAGGGGTGCAGCAGGCTTATGGGCATATGAAGCCTCCATTGATCTGACTCAGCGGGCCATCCTGGGAGGACAGCTCTGTTACGCACTAAGCTTTGGGCACTACCAGCGATTGCTGGCTTTTCGAAGCATTACGCTCGAAATATGAGCTTCAGAAGCGATTTCTCTGGACATCAAGTCTGCTGCTAAGTCTATGTCTTTCTTCCAAAGTAGGCGTCCCAGGAGCAATGGTCAGTCTTGAGTCTGGTTGCTGTAAGAGAGACTGTGCATCACAGTATTGCCCAACAAAGCATAAGGCCGAGGCACCCGCAACATATGCTTCTGTCTTGCTGCTGCTACTTCGAACATAGTCCTTGACTGGACATGTCTATGTACATGTCACTGTTTGGCTGCTTTGACCTGTGCGTCTGAGTGCTGTCATCCACACAATGAGCTTGACATGGTATGCTGAGCGCTGTCTACACAGCGCCTAGGCGTTAAGGAAGACAATGCATGCTGAGGTCCAACCTCCAACTGCTTGCTGGTGAGCTGGTGATAGGTCCTGCTTGCTGTTAGGTGGTACATATTACCAACGCTCTAGGACCATGCTACACAGGCACAAGGACACCTACCTCTCACATAGCTGTCTGTATGCCAAGAGATTCAAGGTCTGATGCCATGAGGCCAAGTTATGCAGGCCCCGGGCCTCATGCTTCCCACATAACTGCTTCAAGGGTCATGCATCTGCCTTCTGCTCCTCTGCAGCCGCGTCGCGCAAGCTCAGCATCTCAGGCTTGCACTGCGACTGAACCAAGATCTACGGTGCAATCCTAGTCTTACCGCTTCCTCTGTAGGTCTATCTAGGGCCGGGATCCTGAGGTGTCCTGTTGCAAGGCTGTAATGCGGAAGCTCATTGTCTCAAGTTTGTGTTAACCTCTGTACAGTGCTCCTGCTTTCCAAGGAGGTCTATCTAGGGCCTGGATCCTGAGGCCTGCTGCTGCGAGGCTGTGTTGCGCAGGCCCAAGCTCTCATCTATCACCTCAGTGGCCTCTAAAAGCTCGTCCATGGTAGTCACAGCAGACAGAGCCGCAACCTCCTGTGTGACCTGCAGCACCGCCGTTCCATATTCTGACAGAGGCCGGCAATGCACATCCCTTATGCAGACACAGCCAACATTGCTACATGACTGCTGCCACCGCACCGTTCAGCAGAGCAGGTGGAGTCGGTTATGAAGGTTGCAAGGCCTGGACACAAGACCTGAGCATGTTTCAACACCTCAGCTCCTCCTTGACACACACAGCTGCAGCAGGATGCAGTACAATGACGCTTACAGTGCACCTTTGGTCACACTGCCCAGCACAATGGGGCAGAGTCCCGTGCACTGCCACAACCATGAAATCAGGCTTCTGAAGTCTTGAATGTGTTGCAGCTCACCTGCTTTACTATGCCCTGCTGCAGGCGCAGGCTGCCCAAATCCGCCCTGAGCTTTGTGAGAGCTCGCAGCACCCCAAAGTCATCCGCCTGGCCAACTACACTCAGGAGCCAGATGGAGTCCGGCCATATGTCCCTTGTGAACCTGCACTAGCACACACCCAATGAATGCACTCACACCTGTGTCATATTCCAAAGCCTACATATAAAGATGAGACTGTATCCTCCATGCCATGCAGGCCACAGAGAAGAGACCTCCAGGCAGTATGTATGCTAGCATTGCAGCCCGCATTGTTTGCCACAGGCAGGGAAGTTGGGCCAGCCCGCCCTCATCTGCTCCTGATTGCGCCTTCGCCTCAAGCTGCCAGCTCTTGCAGGTCTCCAGAGCTGGTACCAGCAGGCACGGCATGTGCAGGCTTCATAAAAAGGGGTAGCGCACCTGATAGCATTCATGGTCTCAGCTGCAAACAGGCCGGAGAGTGCCCGATTACGCATGGTCCACCTGCAGAGCCCAAACAGCAGCTGAGGCCATGTACGACGCAGCCTGGCTGACATGATCAGCATGAGTCATAGCGACACCCAGAGCTGCATGCTTGGCTGACATGAATGCTGCCTGGAGTAGATGGCACCACAACGATCAAACCATGCCAATCTGGAAAGAGTGTTGGGGTGTAGCAATGCTGGTGTCGAGGGTAGCTAGGCATGCATACTGCTGTCAGTGGATGCATGGGGTCATACACAGCTGGCCAAGCATGAGCAGGATGAAGCAAGGTCGAGACAAGCTAGCAGCAACTCCTTTAAGCCGCAGGAATTCTAAACCTCCTGAGACACAAGCTTCCTGGGGCCATGAATCACTGGACATGCTCACGGCTGCTCACAACACGAGCAGCAGAAACGCGGAATCAGAAGAGGCTTACAGCAGCTCCTTGAAGCCGCCAGGGGCATCCTGAGACACAAGCTCCAGGAACTCTCTCCAGGTGATAATGTAGAGGAGGTCTGGGGTGGTGAGCGCCTTGGGCTCCGGATCTTTGGCTTCGGCTTTGGCTTTGGCTTTGGCTTTCGTCTTCTCTGCTTTGCTGGGCAGCTTCCCAGTCCTGATGTTCTCCTGCTTCCATGTGTAAGTCTTCTGCGGCTTTATGGAGAAGCTCTCGGACCTGTCCTCCTCTGTTGGATCATCAGTTCTCCGGTTCTGCAAGCAGCTGTGAACTTAGCGACTTCTTGTTCATGGCATTTTGGTGTGTTTTTTGGGTGCTTTCACCTCTCAGCAGACCTGCACTTTTGCTACTGTATCCATTATCTGTGCTGGCAAAGCTTATCGCCCACACCAAGGTGTCCTGATGACAGCTGCTAAACGCCAGGAGGGTACTTCGTTTACGAGGCGTTGCACTTGCACTTAGAATTTGGCAATTGCAGTGGCCAGGGACCCTTACTTTGTAGTCCCAGAGCAGGATCTGGAGTGCTGTGTATGCTGCCAATGCTGCACAGGCTGATACGATCGCAAAAAGCGGCCAGCCTTGCACAGGGAGCGACTCGGTGATCTCCCGTATCTGCTCTTGGAAATTTTGCCCCTGTGCTGAGCAGCCTTGATGCTTCCTTGACCTGCATACGTGTCTGATCTCACCTACACAATCTTGTTCGTGGAAGGTTGATGCTACCTGTGCTTGCATGAGGTCTGACACACACCTCTTGCAGATTTTACTGCTTGGCAGCGTCCAGCTTCTGTGTGGTCTGGCGAAAAGTGCTAGCGGACACCTTGGGAGCGCAGAACAGTGATGGGCTGACGGAGATGCCTGCGACCTCAGGCTTTGCATTGTGACATCTGTCTGCCGTTGCTAAGTTACAGTGAAGGTTGATTGAGTGGGAGGTCGTCACAAGCAAGGGATGGGCCATGGCGCATCTGCCTACATGTAACGGATCTGGGCAATCTGGGCAGTTGAGCAACTGCGTTCAGACGGATGTTTACCCAGAAAATCTTGTCGCAAACCATTTTATATTCTATGTACCTCCCAACAATGATGTCTGAACATGATCACAGGGTGGAATAGAGCAATCATACTTCGTGCCACCATCTTCAAGGTCGATCACGGCGCAATATTTGCGCAAAGACCCGTTCTTTAGAGCTTGTGAGCGCATCCAATCTGGGCAGACAGTCCTGCCTTCTCAAGTTTCCCAGTGATCATGCGTTGCGGAACCACACTCCTGCTGCACACGCCTCTCATACAAGTGATGCAGCTATCTGCTGGTGAGCTCCTGAACTCAAGGCAGCTTCCCGGAGCTGCAGCAGCTGCTTCTGCTTCCTCTCATGGTACGTATCGGCCTCTGCTATCTGCTCCGGCCTCTCCTTGGTGATCTTCTTCAGGTCTATGATGGCGGCCAATGCTTGGACCTGCAGGGGCAATGCACTGTGCTTCGCGCCCTACACCTAACAATCTGCACCTCCTGCACAGATGCTGCTGAGCGCTGCAACCAGCACAGCTTCCATGTAGTCGGAGAGGACCTCATATCACGACATGAAGCCCTTCTTTCTGCGTCGCATCCACCACAAGGGCATTCTCTCTCGTACTGAATGGCATAAGAGGGGAGCTTCTGATGTAAGCAGGACAGCTACAGCTGCATTGAGCCTGTAGATGAAGGATTATTTGCAGTACCTGGGAGTGCAGATCGTGCAGATTTTTGGACAGTGTGAAGGAGGACTTGAGCATTGAGTCTGCCCCAGACACATCCCCCTGCTCCTGCTGCAGCGGCGCCAGAGCGTTAAGCACCTGCACAGGACACCGCCTTGAGAGTCTCAACAGCGCGCCTGCGTGCATCCCGCAGCCACAGTGTGTAATGAGGCTGACACAGCCTCAACAGAGCTTAAGAGTCATTGCAGCACCTAGCGAACATGTGTGAATGATGAACAGGTATTTCCACAAGATCAATAAAGTCTGCGTCTGTTGCGCGGCCTCGTTGTATGATGAGGCTTGACACATATCTGTGCGCTCGATAGCGGCGCCAAGATATGAGTCCCTTCGCATTTAGACCACCCAAGTGCGAGGCCTGCCTGGGAGACGAGCTGGTGGTTGCCCAGGACGTTGTGCGCCCGCTTCAGCGCCTTGCTGAGCAGGTGCTTGCGCTGCTTGGCCTCTCCCTGGCACCCAGCCACTACGCTCCCCAGCAGCTCACGCAGCACCCTGCAAGTGGTATATAGCACCATGAGCAACCATCCGCGAGATCCTTGTCCCATGCAGGTGAGCTATTACTGCTGCTCTGTCTAGCCTTCCTGAGCAGGTGCCTCTGCTGCGTGGCCCCTTGCCCTGGTATCCAGCAGCCTCACTCCCTAAAAGCTCACGCAACACCCGCAAGGCGTGCTTAGCCTTCACAAGTGGCTGCTGCTCAGAAGCCAGGGCGGCCTACAGCGTATCTATTCCTAGATGTCAACCTTTGGCTTTCAAGATGTGAAGCGCTTGCAGGTGGAACTCGATTGACACATTCCCAAGCAATGGCGAGAGCATATTGGAAGCTCACAGGACTGGCGTGGGATCCTGGTCTGGCTCCTCTGAGAGCCTGTTGAGGATGCCGTAGGCACCTTCCGCGGCATCAGGCGTTCCCGAGCCCGCCAGCGCCAGGCCCTTGTACAGCTCAGCGACCCTGCGCGAGCCTGATGAGGCTCCCTGGGAACCGGATGATGTGGCGGCCGCCTCATATGCTGCTGCTGCTTCGATGTGCAGCCCCAGGCTCTGCAGGTAGTGCCCTGCACATGAATAAGCCTTGTGATGACCATGGCATTTCTGCTGAGGTATCATTCAGCTGATTCCCGGCACTGTCCTGCCCTAAGACTGGTATGGCCATGCAGCTGTAGCAGGTTCTGCTGGACGGCTGTAAGGTGCCCCATGTGACTTCTTCTTGTCCCCATTCTCTGTTGTATGCGAACCTTGGGCACCACTCTCTACAGGTGTCGGTCAGGACCTTGTTTGGAAGGGTGACAGCAAAGGTAGAAAAGCACAGTGTCGGTGTACCAAGATGACTGCATTCTGACATGGGATGGTGTGGCAGCTTCACCACCGACCTGTGACCATGTGAATGCTGTGCAGAGCCCCTTGCAGCAACGTCGAGAACCTGCTGTACAGCTGGCGCATGGACAGGATGTGCTGCTGGGCTTGCGCATGCTCGGTCATGGTCAGGTGCGCCAGCACGGCGCTCTCTAGCAGCAGGCATTGCAGCTGCAGCAGCGCCTGGACATTCCGCCTTGCACCCGCCGCGACAGACGCCTCTTGACTCTGGAACACACAGAGGGTGTCAGGCAGTGCCCTGCAGTCTGGCTGCCGAAAAGCTTGCTGTACTCCAAAAGCAGGAGGTCCGTTCTTCTGAGTCCTGTGTGCTGTATGCATTTCAGATGTCACTCTTGCCCGGTCAGGAGACTTAGTGTCACCATGCTACTCTGCCCACGGAGGAATGTTGGGATCTGCTGGGCATTCATATGTTGTGAAGATCAAAACAATCATCATCTAGATTGAGGATGCCACCATGCCACTTCGCCTACAGAGGGATGATGGGATCTGCTGGGCATTCAGAAAGGCGGTACGATCAAGGCAAGCATCATCTGGGTCGAGGATGCATCCAACAGTTCTGACATTCAATTACTGAAGCCTGGCAGCCCACCTGATGGTCCAGCGCCTCTGCATTGAGACCTGCCTGGGTGAAATCCAGGCCACGCTGGACCACAGTGAGCGCTTTCTTCACCTCCACGCCCGGCCGCAGAGCGCACGCTGTGACGAGGCATGCCAGGGCACAGGTTGCCTCCTTTGGCAGCCACGCCCCTTCCCAGCTCCCATGGCTGATGCCCTCCAGGTGCCCCTCCAGGACTGTGACAAGATTCGCATCACTTGCCTCTGCAGCAAAGCCGCTACCATTCTGTTCAACATTGCCCTATTGCACCCTGAGTGAGCGGAAGCTTGTTGCAGAAACCCCTTACGCCAGAAGGGGCCCCTTACGCAGTTCATGAGTAGCACTGATGTTGGAAGGGTTGCTGCGCTATGCTCCGGCTGTAGCATGACTCAGGCAGACACCTCATGGATAGCTCTGCTGGACAAGATGCAGGCTGCTCGGTGTGGCATTTGGCTGTGTGAACTCTGTTCCACCTGGGTGATACTAGCAGCATGAGCGCACCTGTCTGCTGCATCGCAAGGGTGTCACCCTTCCAGAGCTGCAGCAGCCTGGCCAGCAGCCAGTGATGCACCCGCCAGGGCCGTGCGCTGTCAGCAGGCATGTTATCAAGCAGTGACTCAGCCTCAGTCAGCGCGGCCTCTGCTTGCGTGACAAGGCCCATCGAGCCATACAGCTGCGCCTTGGCAAGCACAGGAATCACCTGCGGCAGTATGCTACATTGTCTCTGTGACTAGTATTCGGTAGCAGTGTCTAGCGACAACCGTGTGTCAATGCCTGGCTACCGTTGGTTGGTCCTCCATGCTTTATTCTGCCAGATCCATGCAAGAGTAGATGCACTTGGGTGCCACTAAGCACCATAGCCTGACAATCATGTGGCATCATGATGGCCCAAAGGTTGGTGCATTGCATAAGCCTGCCATCTCGCCGCCACCTCATTCGCAATGCATGTGCAAGGCAGGTTCATAGCATGTCCTCTGACACACAGCATGCCATTATCATGAGCCACTACAGTCTGATGGGACAGTGGGTCACCGTTTGGCCCACAGGTGTGATGCTACAGGCTATGTTGATGTACGGGATAGCATCGCTGGCGTCCTTCTCAGCGGCCGCTGCCGCCAGCTGCATCAGCAGGCGTGCATGCCATGGCGCCAGCTCATCCCTGCACCACGCATTCACTGAGCTTCGCCGTACCCGCATGGAGGTACATGATAGATCAGATCAGCAAGGGCTTTTCCCTTTCGATGGCCTTCTTCATAAGTGCTTCTCCGATCGTTTGTGTCCAACTCGTCCCTGGGTTATACACCAACCTCACACCGGAGGCTGCATCATGCCCTCATGCAACTGACAACATAGCTACTGTAGTGTGCATGGCTATGCTGGGACACCCCAGGGGCATCCAGACATGGCAAGCGACTGCTCTCACACCTATCATCAGGGCTGCTGGCCTTGCTGCAAAGGTCCAACGCGCGCTGCAGTGTCTGGCGCTGCAGGCGCTGCTCCCCCTGAAGCCCCTGGCATTTTGCCAGCGCTAAAGCCACTCGGCATTTGGTCACCAGCGCCTTGGGCAGTTTTGTCGCCAGGCTTTGCTGCACCAGGCATGTGGAGCTCAGATGTGTAAAGATCGCTCAAGCACTGCTTCTCTACATAGCTTGTGGACTCCCTAGAGTCCTCTAACACACTGCAAAGGTCTGGAACACCTGGCAACTGGTCAACTTAGCCTTCTGTGCCCTTGCTGCAAGAGATATTGCATCAGGCATGTGACAGAGGGGCGCCTGTAAACATTGAAGCACAGAGAGACTGAGGCTTACAGCTCGTTCCAGCCGCTGTCGAGCTTCCTGGATGTTGTGGGTGTGGGCAATGAGTAGGTCAGCCAGAGCCAGCTGACTCTCAATCTCGGTGACAGGCAGTGGTTTCCCGCCAGAACACATAGCTGTATGACATCTGATGGCCTGCGCATGCAGAAGCCCTTAGACCTGATTCAAGAACTTCTACTACGGGATCAAGTTCTGGTCACTAAAGACGAAATAGAAATACAGGCATTCCAGCCTTACCTCGAACACTGCGCCCTGGTTCTCGAAGGTCCGAGCCAGCAGCAGCAAGGCCTCCGCAGCTGCCGGCATGAACTCCTATACGCTGTAAGCAGCTCTTCTGCTAAGACTCACGCTTTTCACACGTCGTCCTGTAAGATGTAAGACCACAGCGCTTCCTGCTGTCCAATCAGCTCAGTCTTTCAAGAGGCTTTTATCAGCTTGCTCTCTCAATCTCATATTCACGCTCTCACTGACATGCGCAGGGGCTCTTCCAAAAACACTACGCGCTGCAAAGCATGAACCACAGCAGAGCACAGCATGGCAGGGCACGAGACTTCCTGTCCCACACGATCAACATCTGGGTTTCTGTTTACAGTCTTGGAACATCGCTGTTCCAGTCTTTGAGCATTCATATGCACATCCGCTGAAAAGCCGACTTTGAGCCAAGGCCCGACTCCATCAACGTAACACATCCTCAGCAGAGCTGCGACGGGGCTATGGCCTCGCTTGGCCTCCTTAGCACATCTCCAGGTTGGTTCTGAGGATCTCCTATAATCAGGGGGCATCTGCAGTCAATGTTGGCGGTTCCAACAGCTACGCCATACAATATGATCAGATCACCCACAGCAAGGGCTTGTATCTGAATCCCGTGCATCTCCTGCCCGAAGGTGGCGATGATCAGACCTCGAAGCTTCTGGAGAACCTGACGCGCGAGCAGGCGACTCTTGGCAATCTGAAACCAGGCCAGCATTTCAGTATTGCAGCCCAGGGAAAGAGCACCAAGGCTATTTTCGCAGCGGCAGGTGATACATCTGCAATAGAATGGTGGATATTAGGTGTGAAAAGGTGGAATTGAGTGTCCAAGGCATCTAAGCGTGAGGAAGATGAGGTCAGTAAAGTGTTGTGCAAAATGTCAACAGCTTTCGGTAACGCAGATGAAGATGACGACGAGGACTTCTTCAAGGAGTTTGACGTTGAAGATCTCGACCTAGAAGCACCTGTCAAGCCGAAAGCACCTCTGACAACACACATTCCTGGTAAGTCCAAGGGCCCACGAAGCTGGAATCCATCTCAATCCATGGGGATCCCTTTATAAGCCATGTACATCACCTTTCATGGCCTGTATCTATCTGATGCGGCACATGCCTCTCTGTAACACCTTTAAGGGGTGTTGCTGCGGCATTCTCAGAGGTCAAGGTAGCATTGGTGGCCCTTACAGAGTGGAGGTCTGCAGAAAGCGACGAAGGGTCTAACCTTTGCAGGTACATCACAGGACCTGCACAAAGCGACAGGAAAGGATGAGCCTGCTGATGTGTCAGGTCCTGCTGACATGGACACGGAAAGTGGGGTCTCACTTACCCCAGAGCATCCTGGCACTGTTATGGAATTCCCAGCAGCAGCTGCAGAGGCAGCCCCACAGGCAGAGTCAGAAGCTGCCATGGATGAAGACACTCTGTTAGGGAAGCCTCAGGAGGCGGCACATGCTGATACAGACACAGACACAGCCATGCAGGAGGCTGGTGGTGCAGCAGAAGAGTCAGCACAGGTGGCTGCAGACACGGAAATGGCAGATCTGCATACGCCCCTGAACTCAGAGGAGGAAGCTCCTGCTCCAGATCAGGCTGTGCAGCACACCTCAGGCGGAGATCCAGCCACGAAGGAATCACAGATCCCAGATGAGGCTTTCATTACTGCCTCACTTCACTCACTCCAGCAGCAAGCGGACACACCTGAGACAGATCTGCGCCGCTCCAGCGCTGAAAAGCTCCTGTGCAAGGCAGGCCCAGCCATCGTCTCAGGAGGTCACAGCGGCATGATGCAGACAGCGCAGGCGCGCAGCGCATCTGCAGGTTCAGTCCCCAACGGCTCTGTTGCTGCGCCTTCAGCCATGCTCACAGAGCAGAAGGCCACTCAGATGCACAGCCCGGCCGCAGGCATCCTCAGCAGGGCCTCTGTGAGTGCATGCATAGCCACAGCGGCCGCCCAGCCAGAGATTGCTTCCATGCACAGTGAAGCTAAAGCAGAGCCCAGCAAGGCCACTGATGTCCAGACGCAGCCAAATCAGACGCCCACTGCAGCTGCAGAGCTCCCTAAAGAGGCCCCTACCAGTGCGGTCCTTGCTACAGATGATCCAGTGACGCCCCCAGACCTCAGCAACCAGCAGCAGCGGGTGCAGGTGCCCGGCACAGAAGCAGCGGCTCGTGCTCAGCAGACAAAGCAGGCAGTAGACATGCCTAAGCTGCCTGTCGCAGCAGCGGCTGCTCCCAAGACAGCGGCTCCCGCAGCTCCTGCTACCCGGGGCGGGCAGGCCGGGCGGTCAGGCCTTCAGCCGGGCAGCTCAGCCATCACACCGCCCCTGCGAGTTGGCATATTTGGATCGCCAATTGCTGCATCCTCTGTCAAGGCAAGTCGATCTTCCTGCAGGACTGTGAGACTTTCCATGTAGTCCTTGGGTCCGTGAGGGTCATTCATACTCGTGGTTTTCAGGCAAGGTGGCATATACTCACGCATCCACCGAACGCGGCTTGATTTGTGCATGCTGCACCTTCATCCCTGAGTGCAGCATGACCTGCCTGCACATCGTCATCCTCAGCGCAGCCCCGCCAGAGTAGCAAGGGTCTATGTGCTGTCAGCAGGCGCCTGCTCAAGTACTGCCCATGCCAAGGACCACCCTGCCCCGCCTGCCCCAGATCATCAGGGTGAGTGCACCAGTGCGCCCTCAGCTGCCAGCACATGCGGCACACCCCGCTGCCAAGCCCCATGTGCCCTCTGCAAACCCTACTGCCACTGCTGGAGCAACAACCCCAGCGAACAGGGATGGTCTGGTAAATCCGGTCCAGAGCGCATGGACAGGTGCACTTACAGCAGACCTGGTGTGATTGTTTATTACAACAGAGACAACACGTGGCCTAGGGCCACAGGCTGTACACATTAAACTCAAGCAGCCTCAAGCACAGGGGCTAACACAGCCACCACGCAATCAGTCTGCAGTCTAACTGCATGATGTCGGGGTAGCGCGCACAGCATAGACTTAAAGGCATACTCAAGCCTGGGTTGGTGTGAACTTGTATGCTGGGGTATGCCATGCAGACTAGCTCAGTGACTTGCACTACACAGATAGTGACTAGCGCAATGGAGTGACTTTTGCAACCCATGATGCTTGCAGGCACTCCGGCAGCTGATGGTCCTGCTCAAAACCGCCGTCAGTCAATTCAGAGCCCGCAGGAGCCTACAAAGGCCATGTCAAATGCCTGCGCCCCAAAAGCAACTCCTTCGGTGATGCCCTTTCCAGGAACGCCCACTACTCAGCAGCAGGTGGGACTGGGTGGCACTGCAGCAGAGGTAGTATACATGACAAGCCCCTCATCTGTACCTGCATTGTTGCGACCCCAGTTGTCAAGAATTTGGCATTCTGTGTGTGGAATGCACTGGCTATGTACACCTGGGAGGCGGCTCTACATCCCTTGATGTCTCACACCGCTTGCTGCCCCCTGCTGCCGGATAGGGGCATCCCTCATAGCATGTTGCAGACTGACTGTGCTACACGAGCCCTACTTTGGCAGGACTGGCAGCCCAGAAGTTGGGCTGAAGGAGGACCAGCGTGGTGCAGCGGGTCGTCAGCTGCAGCATGCGAGTAAGGGTTGCGCTGCGATATGCAGGCTCCAGATAGTGCTGCCATGGGCACCGTGGGCACACTGGGCAACGCCAGCAATGTCCTGGGCAGCCCACCTGTGATCATCCCAGAGGCACCAAGCCTTGCAGCAGCATCACCTAGGCACGCAGCATGCGATGTCGGCACAGGGGGCAATCCGGGCAGCCCAGACCAGCCTGAGCCGGCTGAGTCACCCAAGGCAAAGGAGCCTGACAGCCAGCCAGCAGTAAGCATTGAGCTGATGCGTGGCCAGCACCAGCTAGAACAGGTGAGGACATGACGACGCAATATATCCTTTCAGGCCCAGTGATTGACCCGCTGCCTTGCAACTCTTAAGTATATGGGCATCCTCGTCACCCCGCAGCTGAATGTAGTGACAGCCAAGATAGTAGCGGATGGCAGAATCTTGGCAAAGTGTATTGTTGGTTGTCTGTGCAGAAGCACATGTACAGTGACATTACTGACCTGCACCCCCGTCACGCAACAGTTTATGGGGATGACGCAGATGGTGCTGGAGGCGCAGAAGGTGGCTGAGCAGGCGCTGGACTCTTCTTCTTGACAGTCATTGTGGGCACTGTTGAATTGCATGGATACTCCTGCTCCCTCAGTGCAGTCTGAAGCTTTCGATTGACGTTGACGCAGATGGTGCAGGAGGCGCAGAAAATGGCTGAGCAGGCGCTGGACACTTCTTCTTGACAGCCATTGCGGGCATTGTTGGATCGCCTGAATACTCTTGCTCCCTCAGGGCAGTCTGAATCTTCTAACGTTGACGCAGATGGTGCTGGAGGCGCAGAAGATGGCTGAGCAGGCGCTGGACTCTTCTTCTTGATAGCCATTGTGGGCATTGATGGATTGCCTGGATAATCTTGCTCCCTCAGAGCGGTCTGAAAGTTCTAATTGGCATTGACGCAGATGGTGCTGGAGGCGCAGAAGATGGCTGAGCAGGCGCTGGAGCTAAAGGTGATGGCGGCCATTGTGGGTAATCGCGTGACTCGCCTGAACAACCCCATGATGGCGGCCAAGCTGGCCGAGCTGAAGCAGCGCGCAGAGCAGCTGCTCAGGCCGGAAGAGTGAAGCATGTTCCATGCAATCTGAAGCAGGCAGTGACAGACACATCAAATCGCAAAGCTAGAAGTGTGATAGCAGAACGGTAGGTGATGGCGGCCATTGTGGGCAGCCGCGTGACTCGCCTGAACAACCCCGTGATAGCGGCCAAGCTGGCCGAGCTGAAGCAGCGCACAGAGCAGCTGTTGAAGAGGGAGGAATGAAAGACAGTCTTTCCATGATGCCATCTGCACATGGCAAGCAACAAAGTCTGTGATATAATGCTGGGAAATGAAGATGGTAGTGATGGTGCAACGCCTACAAAGTGGGCAACCGCGTGACTCGCCTGACCAACCCCATGATGGCGGCCAAGCTGGCCGAGCTGAAGCAGCGCGCGGAGCAGCTGCTCAGGCCGGAAGTGTGAAGCATGTTCCATGCAGTCTGGAGTCACATGAAGCAGGCAGTGACAGGCACCTCAAATCCCAAAGCTAGAAGTGCGATAGCGGGGCTGAAGGTGATGGCGGCAATTGTGGGCAACCGTGTGACTCGCCTGAACAATCCCATGATGGCGGCCAAGCTGCATGAGCTGAAGCAGCGCGCGGAGCAGACGATGAAGTCAGAGGAATGATGTGTGGTCTGCCGAGTGTGTCTCTTACTGTAGCAGACACCAGCACGCACCTGAGTCATCTATCCACAGCTCAATTTCCGATTCCAGGCTTGAGCCCCATACGAGCAAGGTGTGGCAAGACCTGAAGTGTGTACATGGTACTCTCATCATGTGTCAAGTTTGAGACTGAAACTGCATAGCAACCAAGATGGAGTGCGCTTGCAGACAATGTCTGGGTGAGCAGGGCGTTTGCATGAATCTCCTGAGTGGAGCCAGCATAGCACGACGCTGGTGGCAAAGCTACTAGATTTGGAATGCCAGACTCTACTTTACGCTGCACACGTAGACAGACACACACGCTTGGGTATACTGTTTGTCATCCTGGCTGCATAAGCCCATACCTACCCAAAGTACAATACCTTGGGCCGGGATGCTTGCTGCATGCAAGGTGCACAAGTGTGACTTGACAAGACTGACGGACTGGCACACGCTGAGGCACACGCCAGGGGTGACTAACATTCAACTGTTGCAGGCTGTGCTCCAGGCTGTGCTCCAGCACTCTGCTACTGATCTGCTGATGGGCTGCTATCCTGCAAACACCTGATACTACTACTGCGGTACTGCCAATGCTGCAATGCATAGCGTGCTGTGACTGATGTGCTGAGCCTACTTGGTACACCCTGCACTCTGCCTGAGCGCTCACTTCAGCTGACCTGAAAGCGGAAGCTTAGCAACAGGGTCTGTCCTTTTGCCTTCACTAGGATACTTCACAAAAACTTCATGCTCATACTTCAAGATGAGACTTCTGGCTAAGACTTTAGCCTGCCACTAGGCAGGCTTGATTACGCCGCTGACCTGTGGGCCGAAACTTTGTGAGACATTTGGCTATCTTTTGCTGAAACTTCAAGCAGCAGACAAGTAGGACAGACTGGGTTGCTGGCTTGTCAGACCGGCGGCCGCATGTCAAGATGTCCTCTCTGTCACTGTTGAGACTGATCGCCTGAGCAGCTCTCAAGAGCGCTCAGCCAGATTACATCAAATAGGTACTGCAGTATGACACAGGCCTTTGGGCCATGTGTTCAGCATTCCTGATGCTGGCCCAGGCCAGCCTCCAAGTGTTGTTCAGACCAAGTACTGCAGTGTGACAAAGTCGCAGTTTTGTGATCAACACTCCAGATCTGGCAAAGCCAGTCTCAGAGTGCAATCCACACAAAGTGCTGCAGTGTGACGTACTGCCAATCCTCTGGGCTGTGTGCCTGGCAGCCCCACACCTGTCTGAATTCAGACTTGAGGCACTCCTCACGACAGTGCTACAGTGTGACAAAGTCACAGTTCTGTTGGCTGTGTGTGTCCAGCACTCTAGATCTGGCAAAGCCAGTCTGAGAATGCCTTCCTCCAAAAGTGCTACGGCACAACACAGTCACAGTCCTGTTAGCTGTCTGTTCAGCTCTTAAGCCTAGTTGTACCCAGGTAAAAAGCGCTCTCCACTCTCAAGTGCTGCAGTGTGACATCTAGTCACAGTCCTCTGGGATTTGTGTGTTTGACACTCCAGTCTGATCTAAGCCAGTCTAGCAGTGCCCTCCACATCAAGTGCTGCAGTGTGACAAAGTCACAGTCCTGTCAGCCGTCTGTTCAGCTCTTAAACCTGGTTAAATCCAGATTAAAAGCGCTCTCTACTCGCAGGTGCTGCAGTGTGACGAATGGTCACAGCCCCTTTGGGCCCCATGTGTTAAGCACTCTAGTCTGATCAAAGCCAGTCTGCGAGTGCTCTCCACAGGAAGTGCTGCAGTGTGACAAAGTCACGGTGTTGTAGGCTATGTGCTCAGCTCTCTGAGTCTGGTCGAAGACAGACCCAGTGAGCTTTGCGCAAGCCTTCTGGTGCTGCATCCTTGCCTGGTACTCTGATGCTGGGCAAAATCCGGGATCACCTCCGTGCAGAGACTGACTGCCTCAAAGTAAGGCCCTCGATGAGTTTCCAGCAGCTGGGCTTATATGCCCTCAACACACATGCCTAGCCAGAATTGCTCTCTGCACACATGACCAACCTGCAGCCATGGCCATGCTGAGACTGGTCCCTTTCAAAATTGGTAGCGTCGCACAGGCCAAGCTGGATCTGCTCTCTGCATTCACGGCCCTGCTGAGACTGGTCCCCCCCAGGAATGGTGGCGAGGCACAAGCCTAGCTGGAGCTGGCTCCACCACTCATGGCGACGTGGATCTGACGGTCGTTGAGGTCCTGCAGGGGGCGGTTGTTGGTGCGCGCGCCAAAGACGTTGCAGATCTGATTGTTCTGCGCGCATCACAGAAACTTCAGTTACTTTCAGGTCACAACTAAGTGCACCTGATTCCGGGATAGAACTCGGGTAACTGTCTGCCAGCGCAGGGGGTAGTGACCACAGAATGAGCTGGCAAGACCAAAGGCTCGAGTGCACAAGGAGCTCTCTGGCATGCAGTGCTTCGCTAGGTGGACGAGCAGCACACAGACATTGCATGAAGCAGGCTTTGCAACCGCTGCAGACTTATAGCAGAATTACCCTTGACTCCCGGTTGGTTCATTCATTTATTCAATCATTCACTCATCACATGCTTTCCCCTGATGGGTCAAGCACCACCGGACTGAGCTGCCTGCCTCATGAATCAAGACTTCAGAAAAGGGCAGAACAGTTGCTGAGCTGGGGGCTCAATGGGACATGGCGGCTTGCTTTACGGGCCGCAGAGAACACGACAGGGCAGAACATCACTGAGCCAGAGGCGCAAGGTACAGCAGAATGCTTCACAAGCTGAATTCAGGCATCCTCCGAGGGTTGAAGGCCTAAGTCCAAACTCAATTTCCCCAGATGTGGGCGGGTGGGTCATTTTAAGAGGACACAAGAGGGCAAGTTTTTCTCACCGAGCCTTGGGCGCAGGGCTGATTGATATGGGCGCTCGACTGGTACAGCGACTTCACTTGAGGGATGGACATCTGCACGCAGAACATTCAGTATCAGTACCGTGGCATTACCCTGGCGCTGCTTGCAGGACATCTGCACACAAGATAGCTGACAGCGGTCTGTGCTGGCTCGGGCACTGCTGGCAAAACGTTGGCAGCAAACATCTCCGACGCTAGGCCTGCCACTAGCACTGCCTTGAGTTGGAGCGAGGTACTGTGCAGCTGCCAGTGGGACTGATCTATTGATGACGGCATCTTGCAAGTCCTACAAAATCCCTTTACAGAAACTGCAGGTGCAGATGAGGCGCGTAGGGCGTCTGGTGCGGGAGGGAACGCACCTTGACAGGCGTGGTGAAGACAATCCAGGTGACGCCCTCAGTGCAGGGAGGTGTCGTCAGGCTTCCCCTGCAAGCAAGTAACAACGTTGCAACACAGGCCGTGAGCTATGGCCACAGCAAGCTGGGTGTCAACGCGGGTCTGATAGGAGCTTAATACAGACAGTCAAGCGCTGAGGCAAGCATCTGCAATACAGTGCATGTTTGCAAAAGCCTACTGGCAGGGGTTTGGGCGGCGAGGTACCTGTAGGCGACGTATGACTTGTTGGCAGGGAACAGGTTGGTGAGGTTGAACATGATGTTGTTCGGGATCGGCTCGCAGTTCTGCATGCACAACACAGATTTATATGTATGTCGCTTACATGCTCTCGCCCATGATGCACATGCGCGCTGTGCACCCCATACAAAGTGTTTCCTGCAACAAAGTAGCCAGCGGGAGCTGCATGCACTTGAGCAACGTGCAAAGGAGAGTTGACACTTACGGGCCCCTTGCTCATGTCGACGTAGGGCTGAAGCTTTTCGTACAGAGGGTTTGTCTGGTTGCCAGACAGGTCCATCCAGACACCTGCAAAAGCAAATTTCCCCAGATCACAAGCCAGCGCATCCACTGCTACAGTCATGCACTTTCCTGCGCTAACTTGCTGCTCGTAAGCGAGGGCCTCTTTACAATCAAGCTGCCGGAACAGGTATGACGTGAACCCTCTTGCTGATTGAGTATGTGCCCCTTGACCAGCAGCGTCTCAGTGCAGATCTGTCATGACTACTACACCCCGGGCTGTGGTCATCATGCAAGCTTCATGTGCTCAGGGCCGCCACACAAACCCTCTCGTGCAATGCAGCAGTGTGTAGAGGCCACCGCATCACCATGCATGAGCGTACATGATGGGACAAAGGCACCGTTCTGCGAAACGCACCAAAGACCACAAGCTTCGCAGTGCCGTTCATGAGGATGCTTGTAACCAGGTGAGCCTCCGCTCCATAGTACTGGCCTGCATGCATGCACACACGGGCGTCACTCAGCCTGCCACCCTGTTGGAGCTTCTCACACATTGAGAATGGATTGATGAGCCCAACCCTTGCGTCCCCCATCAGCGCGTGCATGTGTAAGGAGATGTCAGGCGCCCAGCCAGCTGTTGATTAGGATCTGGGGACACAACGGCTATGCAGCTCTTGCCAGACAGTAGCGAGGGCATGGGGAGGGTTGGGGATTGTACCGTCGCGTGTGTGCTCAGAGTTGGCGTGGAAGTGCAGGTTGGAGATGTTGGGGGTGATGCGCTGAACGTCGGTAGGGTTAGGGGTCATCAGGCAGCCGATGTCACTACCTGCAGGGCCAGTACATGCGTCAGGTCTTCCTGGCAGATGGGGGCCACTCCGCAGGCAAGAAGGGTGCTCTGCTGCATTGTATACTCTCTGCTGAGCAGGTGCCTGGCCAAGGCGTACTGTCAATGGGTCTGAAGTGCGCACCACAGACTGGGATGGAGAATCCGCTCTTGGTCCAGTTGCCAGAAATGAGCTCCACCTCATCAACCTCAAGCCTGAGGACTGCATTGCCGACGGCGGTCACAGAGCCGAAGGTAATCGTGCTGTTGAGAGCGCTCAAGGATGATGCTGCACCACATAGCAATACAGTCTTATGGGTGACGGTGTCACGACAGGTCGCAGAAGTTCACTATGACACGCGAGTCGGCGCTTGAACTTCAGCATAACCCATGATATGCCCAGCGACACATAACGTGCAGACTCAGCCCAAGTCCACTCACCATTCTTGCCAGGGAGATCGATCGGGGACTGGGCTGTTCCGTTCAGGCAAAATCCCTTCCAGTCTGAGCCATCGCCTACAGTAGACGGGCAGATATTAGATAAGAAAGGCTTCGGCGCATCATTGCATTCCATCAGCCACGTATAAAGCAAAGGGTCACTTCCCCGGGGGACTCACTGGCGTAGTTGTACAGTGGCGCAGACGGCCCCCCGTTTTGGTAATCCGCCTCATTACAGAGGTCAACACCATTCTTGACCTTGTCGTATATCTCAGCATTGCTGGCGGCGTCTGCGGGCAAAACAGCGCTGGGTTAGGGCTTGATCTGCGGTATGCATCGCTGCTCTTTGCAGCACACTATGTTGGCAGCATGGTGAGACGGAGACAACAAAAATGATATAAGAGAAAGCTGTGAAGAAAAACCCCACCGACAACGAGTGTCCCCACGAGGCTGCCGAGCAGCAAGACGAGATGCAGGCGTGCCATCGTAACCTCTGATGTGATGGCTCACTGGGTCGTTGCTTGCTCTATGTGCTAGAGAAGATGGGCAAGTATTCACTGCGCTGTCTGCCACGACTTGCGGCTCGTGGATAAGGATTGGGCAGAAAGGGCGGTCTATGCTGCAGAAGTCTAGATAGGCTCACCAGTGCTGACGAGGACCAGACCTGATCTCAGGCATGCTCGCTCTCTATTGGATATTCCTGTTTCTGCTGCAAGCATGAAGCGCCTCCTTCGGTTCCGTATGGGCTGCCACCGTCTCCCCAGGGATGAGGGGTCATGGGCTAGGCCTGAGGTTCCCAGACTTGACAGGGTTTGCCAACTTTGCGGGGCAGGTACATTGGGTGATGAGAGACACCTTGTCTTTGAGTGTCCAGACCTGTTGTGCTTCAGGGAGCAATGGTCTCACTTGCTTGAGGGGCCACAAACGATGCAGGCATTCATGTGGCAAGAGGACTTAATTGGAGTTGTCAGGTTTATCAATGCTTGCTTGCATAAGATGAACCCAATGGGTCAAACATCTGATCAGCCTGGTGTGGCTGGAAGAGATGTAATCTGATCTGATCTGATCAGTCAGGTGCAAGAAATGTGAACACAACAGTTGTGATATCACTCGTACCCGTCTACCATCGGCTTGGCATTGCGGCCCTTTCAGATGCTTAGAGGCTTGCGCAACTTAGCCACCTTGGCAATTGGCAATTGACCAGGTGTGGGTTACCTTGTTGAGCAGTGCTCAATGAGCATGCCTGCCGCTATGGCATCGGGCTGGTGATTGCTTAGATCCGAAATATCTTAGCGAGCGAGTATTCAATTACATGGCATCTTCCTACAGACAGGCCAAATGTGGCCTCTGCTTACTTAGTAGGCGCCGCCACCTACTAGGCGGTGTACATGCTGTCATAGGAAAGGCGGCCTCGCATCAGTCACTCTAACATCATCTCTCAGGCTATTTTGTCATGCAACCCGCAAGACCGGGCAGTCCAATTGGGACGCAAACCTAGAAGACAGCTGCAGCTGACTCAGATATTTCGAGGGCACATCTCTCGGCAATAATTCTCTTTGTCTGGACCAGATCTGGTCCACCTGGCATGTTGCCTGGGCTCATTCAATCACATGCTTGTGCTGGTCATTCATAGACTGAGAACCAGACTGGGGTGACCGTGAACGGATCAAACCACACAAATGGGCCACATGTACATACCCTGAGCATCACTAGCAACCAGAAACCTTGTTTTCAGCACGAAGAGCAATTTGCTCCTGCAATAGCGGCTGAGACGGTGTTGAGGGTTCTGTGACATGACATGACCACTGCTGCGCTCACTGTCATGTCTCAAAGCTATAAGCTACACGCTGTGGCAAAGACCTTTGAGCCGCCCTCAACATTGCAGTGTCAAAGCTTACTAGGCCAATGAGCCTCCGAGAAGCAGTGACAAGCTCTCTCTGCAGGGGCTTCTAGCAACAGACAATGAATTAGCTAGGGAACGCCCCATGCGAAAGAAGGACACACCTGGACCTCGGTCAGATACAATGTCAGCTGCGAATGCAGTCATCAAATATGCCTTGGTAGTGCCAGTCTCTGCCCATACGGCATACTTGACCTCGACTTCACTTCCATTTGCAACTGGCTCTGATTTCAGGGCTACCTGGGGGTGACTCAGCTCAAGGTCTGATCGTGTTGACCCTGCCCTTGCCTTCAGTGGAAGGGTCACACCGACTGATACAGACTTAGCTGGAGCTGGCTCCTGGCCCCATTGCAATCCTGATGTTGCGCCCATTCACGGGCTGCAGGGGGCGGTTGTTGGTGCGCGCGCCAAAGACGTTGCAGATCTGGTTGTTCTGCACAGAGCACACACATCAGTCGCCACAAGCTATAGACAATTGTAGATGACAACTGTCCTGTCGTAGTGCTTCACGACATGATCACAAGCGCAGGCAGGGTGAGCGAATTATGACACAGAAACACCCCTTGCAAGAGCTCTGCACCACATCTATGGGTGGGGGTACATGAGGTTGCGCCCTGTAGGGTCTACGGGGTGAGTGCCCCCATGGGACTTAACCAATGGGATCCTTGGCTGCAAGTTTTCACGAGCTAAGAAGTATTCACTTAGAGACCAGACAAGGGCTGTGACTCACCGAGCCTTGGGCGCAGGGCTGGTTGATGTGGGCGCTGGACTCGTACAGCGACTTCACCTGAGGGATTGACATCTGCAGACACAACATTCAGACTCACTAATGCCGTACACGTAACAAGCACAGCTTGCAAGGCACTTGCAGACAGAGTGTACAGCAGTTGCCAATGCTGATGCATACCTGGCCGAAGGCATGCCCATCAATGATGGCAGTACGGCAGCAGCAGCCAGTTTCAGGCCTAAATCAGCAGGAGCTGCAACCAGAAGGCGTCCCGCCTAGGATTAGCGCACCTTGACGGGGTTTGTGAAGACGATCCATGTGACGCCCTCAGTGCAAGGAGGCGTCGTCAGGCTACCCCTGGATGGGTTACCACAACATTTTAACATCATCTTACGTCATGGTACTTGTAGCTGGAGCCCTAGCTTTGATGTCAACACAACACAGCAGCCAGGCCTTGGGGTCAACTTGCCAGGTCATCTGACAGCAGCTTGGTAGGCAGGCAGGCAGGCAAAAGGGACAGACCTGTAGCCATAGTATGACTTGTCGGCCGGGAACAGGGTGTCGATGACGAAAGTTGTGTTCTCTGGCACAGGCGCACAGTCCTGCGCAATATCAGCATGCATCACACATCATGATTCTCAAGAACACGACTACTCTGTGAGTAGTGCCTCAGGGGCTCTGCAGGCGCTGTAGCTTCTGAAACTTCTTAGGCCCATCCGTAAGGAGAATTCTGAGCATGGCCCATGGGTAAGCTGCAGCATCTGAGGGAGGATGCAAGGTAGGAATGCAACGCACAGCGCCGTAGCTGTCGTCCACATAGGGCTGCAGCTGAGCATAGAGTGGGTTCGTCTGGTTGCCTGACAGGTCCATCCAGACACCTGCAGCAGCATTACTTCAGGCCACTTGCCACGGGTGACACCGCATCAGATGCGAGAACCAAGGAGCGCCCATGCGACAGCATGCCTGACCGCTAGCCAGCTTGGACTCAGCATGTACAGCAGAAGCACCCCATGCTGATCTGCAGGGCTACTGAAGATGGACTCTCAATCAGGATCCTGGCCCTCCCAATAATCATGATACTGGTCATGAGGTGTGCTTGCTAAGAGAGGGGACAGAAGTTGGAAGACGCACCAAAGACAGTGAGCTTAGCAGTGCCATTTATCAGGATGCTGGTCACCAGGTGAGCCTCTGCGCCATAGTACAGCCCTGCATGCAGGCACACATACATGACATTTGCTCTGCAAATTGGCTGGACGCTTGCACTGCATGCAGAGTCATGCACAGCGCAATCGGCCACAGCTTGCAGATGGCCCCCAAGTTGTACCTAAAAGGAGGATATCTGCAGATTTGCTGGCATCCTATCACTTGCGACATGTAAGGGTGCTTATAGAGGGCAAAGGAAGGACTGGAGACAGTACCATCGCGGGTGTGCTCCGAGTTGGCATGGAAGTGCAGGTTGGAGATGTTGGGGGTGACGTGCTGGACGTTGGTTGCATCGGGAGACATCAGGCAGCCAATGTCGCTCCCTGCAGGGCCAGCAGAACACAATGAGGGTACCCTCAATCCGCACAGGGCCTACTGCGGGTATGAGAGCCAGGTCAAAAGCTTATGTATGCTAAGCGAAGTGTTGCCCTGTGAGCCAGAGCATCTGTGCATATGGCTGAAGCATGACTCAGGAAGGGGAGAGCAGAGGGCCTCAGCGCAGGCACAAATGCTTACAGGGAGCACGCAGGTGAGAGGCTGCCGCATAAATCACGAGTAAAAGCAGGTGCAGCTGCTCAGAGCATGCTTTTCTCGGGTGGTTCTTGGGTGCGTACCGCAGACTGGAATTGTGAATCCCGTGTTGCTCCAGTTGCCAGAGATCAGCTCAATTTCGTCAACCTCCAGCCTCATGACTGCGTTCCCGATGGCTTCCAGGCCGCCGAAGGTCACCATAGTGCTTGTGCTGTTGATGGCACTGAGGGAAGACGCTGCGTTGGGACCACAGAAGGTAAGTCCAGATTGTGGGATGACAAGAGGCCGCAGATCCACGACTCATAGAGAATCTTAAAGCGCTTTCAGTGGAATGTCAGGCCTGATCACGAGCTTGCAGAGCAACCCTCAATGCCACCTTGCTCACCACTCTTGCCTGGAAGGTCGATCGGTGACTGGGCTGTTCCGTTCTGGCATACCCCTTTCCAGTCAGATCCATCACCTGCATAGGACAGCACCGTATAAGAGAAGAAGGCAAACACCCAGCAGCCTTCGCTCCTCTTGGCGCAACAGCGGTATACAATGTTGCGGAACGCACTAGCGTAGTTGTAGAGCGGCGTGTTTGGTCCTCCATTCTTATGGTCAGCCTCGCTGCAAAGCTCCTCGCCATTCAATGCCGCACTGTACACCTGACCATTGCTGGCGGCATCTGCGAGGTAAAACCGATCAGGTTAGGGCTACCATGAGCGTGGCTTCCTACTGCACCAGGAGCGGCTCTATGAATATGTCGGAAGCTTTAGAGTTGCAGGGTACACGCTTTACGTGGTGCAGAAGTCATACTCACCGACATTGAAGGGCCCCATGAGGCTGCCGAGCAGTAAGATGAAAGCCTGATGTGCCACCATGACTACAGAGCCGCCGATGCAGGAACAAAATAATCGATTCTGGGGTTCAATGAATGATAGTCATACACGAATGATAGTCATACACGCGCGTCTGTGGTGTAGATTGCCCTGAGTGATCACGAGAGCGGTCTCGGAAGGAGATGCCTTTTTTGGCTTGATATTCAGGGAACGCCGGCCGAAGACTGACATCCGCCCGATTACGATTTGGCGTGAGGTTGAGCAGCTGAAGCCACTTCTCGCACCTGATGTCTGCGGGTGGCCGTAATGCGCAAAGATGCTTCTTTCATTCTTACGTTGTCACCGGACTGTTGTGTATGTGTGTGTGTGTGTGTGTGTGTGTGCAGCGCCTGCTGCTTGTGAGTGTCAGAGACCCAGCAGTAGTTGTGTAGCCTCCTACAGTGCAACCACGGGGGCGCAGGTAATATAATCATCATGTCTGTGCCACCTGATGATCACGATATACGCAGGCCAGGAGATGGGCTCGCCGCGCGCGAGATGCGGCATCATCGCAAAAGGTCCACCTGATTTGGCACTCGCCGTTCGTCTCGCTTGTGAGCTTTGTGCTGATGTTTGACATCTCCTTGCGGCTTAGGTATACTTGTTTCATCCTGCGTCTCAAGTGGCGTGGCTTCAGAGATGCTTTGCAATATGCTCCTTTAGGTTATCATTTCTCTTTGCGCAAGCCAGACAGACGACCTGTACCTTTGCACTCCCTGACAACGAGATACGTTCCAAGATCTGACCTAAGCGGTCCAGAGCTCGTCCATGTGGAGGCATCATTCTGCATGTTGTGCTGCAAGCACCATGTTAGTATACCTAACACCATGACAGGAAAGTGTGGCTCTGGCGCCCAGTGCACTTGCCCAGGCCGCCAAGGCATTGCAGCATGAAAGCACTCTATCGACACCTCCGTCTGTTTCTTACGCTGTCGCTCCTTCTGTGTGGAGATGCTCAGTTTCAAGGTGCGCAGCAAATGCTCTGAAAGATGACACATGTCCCTACATCATCACGATGATCGAGCTGCCTTGCTGAGACAAGCATCATGCGCGACGTTGCAGGGGTGCTTAGAGGTCCTGAGACTCTCTATGACAACGTCACAAGAGTTGCCGCCAGCATTGTCGTAAGGGCTCTGCCTGCTAGCAATGGGGAAGTGCAAGACAATAAGGCTGAGTTTGAGGCATACAGGGCCATGACCGCAGCGCTGCGGCTGGCGGCTAGCCGCTGCGGAAGAGCACAGCGCTGTGTTTGGGAAGTACAGGAATGAGACTACAGGGATCATCAACACTCTCATTGGCACAATCAACTCCTTGACTCCGGTAAGCACCCTACTGCACCCTCGGCCTGAGGTGTAATTTTGAGGGCTGCAATTTTAATTGCACCTCATGATATGCATCATGTGGCAATGGGCTCCAGCACGATGTATTCCTGAGTCACGCCCCAGACCTTGACAAAGCATCTATAATTTAATATATTGCTAGTTTAGGGTCCCGATCGCAAGCAAGCCTTCGAATATGGCAAGGCGTGTGTTCCAAGCGGCACATCATGACATGCACACGGTACATGCAGGGGTACAACGGTACAAATGGGCTGAATGGCATCAACGGGACAGTAGGTTGGCACCTGTCTGTGACTCGCAACTGCACTTGGCCCAACTATATCACAGAATGCATCATAGTTTGGTGATCATACACTGTGCCATGTGCCAGCCTCAGGCCTGCCCATCGGCACCTGAACCCCTGTGGCATGTTCTTACAGGAGGCACAGGAATCAAAGGAGGCACTGGATCCACAGGCCTCACAGGTTTGTCTTCTTGCTTTCATGCTGGGAATTGTGTTGCAGCTTCTGGACGTATGCATGCACATGAGACTCTCTGATATGGGTCGTGTTACATGGTGTCTCGCCATGGTGGCACCACCCTTTGCGCAGAGCTAAAGCTTGCCAAAGCCCTGAATGATAGTACTCAGGCCCTGTGTCTCTTGATCAGCGTATACATTCTTTGCAGGGCTCGGAGGAGCCACGGGCAACACTGGATCCACAGGTCGATCAGGTGCAGCTTTCTTCCACACACAATGAGCTGTCTGGCATGCAAGTCATTCAGGAAGATGTGCGGCCTGCTCCGAGCGGCGTCCCACAGCAAAGTGCTTTGCCCAGCCACAAGTCTCAGGCGGATATGAGCGCATCTGCCCACATGGCATCATGCACACGATGTGCTTGGTGCTTGCACGACTGCTTGGTGCTTTCACGTCTTAGCAGACCTGACAAGCACCTATACATTGCAGGTCTGATGGGAGGCACCGGCCTGACAGGCCTGTACACCTCTTAAATAATCGTATATGCTTAGCAGGCACTCTGCACCAGCCTTCACTCTGAGTTCCAGCCACCCCTTTTTGCACGGCGGCGCAAATGTCAGATGTCTGCGGTCAAGTGGATATTATCATGACATGACAGCAATCCTGACCCTGCTTGCTTTGTAGGCACAAAAGGAGCCACCGGCATCACAGGTATGTCCTGCTCATGATGTCTGGCCATTGCATATCCTGCTCTGCCCGCCATGCCCGTAGCAGGCCCCATCTGACCGCGCACGGTGCAGGTTTGGATGGAGCAACTGGTCGCGCGGGATCCACTGGTCTTTCAGGTGTTGCTTCTTGCTGGATTTCATATCTGCCGCCAGACTTGTACAACAATTATAGTATCTGTCCAGCACGTGCTACTCTTCGAACACATTAGTGCCCTTGCATGACATGCATGCCAAACAGCACAACTGACAGCCTTTTGGCGTTGCAGGCCTGCAGGGGACCACCGGCTTCACAGGTTTTTCGTCTCCCTCTGTAGCCAACATCATCTGCCCAAAATTATTATCTACAAGCCGCTGAGCGTAGACATGTGTAGTATGGTCGCCAGGACTGTAGAGCTGACGCTCTACCTGAATGCACTGCAGGCCTGAAGGGGGACACAGGCCTCAGCGGATCCGCAGGCTTGACTGGTCTTACGGGTGAGACTTCTCATTGAGTATGTCTCTGTAAGATGCATCAGAAACCACCAGAACCACGTTACGAACAGATGTGCGCAAGCTCACCAAATTGAGACGTAAGAAATGGAGGTGCCATATGGCTGGCATGCTTTTCGGAAGCAGACTTTGTGCTACGACACCACGAGGCCTTCTCTGGGTGCAGGTCAGACGGGAACTACAGGATTCAACGGGTCAGCGGGCGTTAATGGAACTGCTGGCCAAACAGGTGACACAATCTACAATCTAGGAGGCTTTCCAGGCTTGCTGGAAGATTGCATGTCTTAGCAAAAGCTCGGTCTTACACCTTATGTGTAGCATGCTGTCCCACAGACAGGCCATTCACGGCCGCTTGTGAGTGCAGGTCAGACAGGAATGTCGGGCATGGCAGGAAACACAGGCCTCGTAGGTGACACTCCCCCTGACTCACAGCTACCTCACCTGTTGGCTGCAAGCTTGCACGGGGTCAACTTCATCATGTGCGACCGTTACACCTGTGCATGTGTCTCACGCTCTCCCACAGACAGGCATTTGACAGCCTCCTGTGAGTGCAGGCCAGGCAGGAGAGACAGGCATGACGGGAAACATAGGCCTCGCAGGTGACACTCCTGTTCTGACACACAGTCGCTTCACCTATATCAGCCCAACCTTCATGTTTGCTGAAAGCATGGGTCAAGGTCCTTCTGTGTAACCATTACACCTAAGCATTTCTCACATATACATGCTCTCCCATGAATAGACATTCATAGCCTTGTATGAGTGTAGGCCAGAACGGAGAGACGGGCATGACTGGAAACACAGGTATGCCTCCGTGTGTTGCTTTTGTGCATCGTTGTCTTACCATCACCAAACTGGTGGCCCTGTAGATGATGAGCATGAAAGATACTATGCGCTGTGGTGAGCAAATATCCTGAAGTCATGCACAGACGTGAGAGTGAGCTCTGTTGGTTGCTCTCAACGGCACATATCACAGACATAAGGATAGCAGGAGGACCGTTTACACAAGCACGAAGGCAACGGAGTTTTGCGTTGGCTTTCAAGACTGGGAAGACCCCAAGATAGGACAAGGTCTTCAAGCAGGCCTGTAATGAGCGCTGATCCTTGGCCCCAGAGCCCTGTATGCATGCTGACTTCAATCGTGTATTCCGCAGGTGCCACGGGTCAATGCCCAGCAGGCGCATTCACAGAGCCCTCGAACAACACATGCATCTCCTGTGCACCCGGCAGCGCGTCACCTCAGCCTGGGGCATCAAGCTGTCAATATTGCCAGCCTGGATACTATGCACCTCAGCCTGCAACTGTGACTTGCTACAGCTGCCCACAGGTAAGACGTCCTTCACCATGTGCTTCATTCATTCATTCATTCATTACACGCTTTTTAATCCATAGATTAGGTGCGTTGCAGCAGACATTCTATGGCAGCCCTCCAGCCTGCCCTGTCTTGGAATTTTCTCCACCATGTGTATGAAAGTCCTACAATCTGCAAGTCTTCCCTGACATAGTCCACCCATTGTTGATGGCTATTACCTCTCCGGTCAGAGCCATTCATGTGTCCAAATAGAACTCTCTTTGGTAGCCTCTCATCATGCATTTGCAGGACTGCCTGCATGGTTTGGCAGGCATCCTGGCCAAACCATGTACTGTGTGCAACAGAACCCTTTTCTTTGTTCCTCCCGTCAAACGCTTGATGCCATCACAGGGGACGTATGACCAAACTCAAGGATCTTCGTCTTGCACCGATTGCCCGGCTGGTACCTCGTCAAACAACACTGGGCAAACTTCCAGCGCAACCTGTGCGCCATGCGGTCGGGTAGGACTCTTAATCATACACGGCATCGTGCCTTCTCAGAGTGTATCATCATCTACAATGTTGAATACCATCGGTGCTGTTACATCGAGGCTATAAATTTGCCTTCTAATCAGGATTTGCTCGTGGTGTTGTTTTTTCAACGAGTGGAGTGTGTGAAACCCTCTTGGCACCTTAATAGCCATGTGCCCCCAGGCAACACCTAGAGATCTCTAGCTGCTACAAGAGCAACATTGCGACGGCACACTCCTCATCATGAGAATTGCTCGAAAGCGTCTTCAAATCATGCACAAGATTCCCGCCCCAACTTCGCATGCTTGTTGTCCAGGGGACTTCTAGCGCAGCTGCATCGTCGACGTGCACTGATTGCCAAGCTGGCAGCACATCACAAAGGAGGGACGTGTTTTGCATGCACTGCCAATGCTATCACAAGCTTATCATCTGGCTTCCTGGCATCCTGTTTAGTCGCCACCGGCTTCCCTGGCGTCACATGCTGGGGTAGTGACCAGTATCAACTAGTCAGCACCGCGCCCACATTAGGCACCTTCACCGCCGTGTCAGTGGGTACATATGCTGCCTGTGCAATCACTTCAACAGGCTCGATTACTTGCTTGGGAACCAACTATCAAATTAGTGGCGCGCCCACGTCGGGCACCTTTACAATTGTGTCATTGGGTAGCTATGCTGCCCGTGCTGTTGACTCGGCTGGCGCAATCGCATGTTGGGGAAGTAATGTGAACGGGGAAGTGACCGGAGCACCCACAACGGGCACATTCGGAGCTGTGTCAGTAGGTGGCAGTGTTGTCTGTGCAATCACCTCCACGGGCGCAATCACATGCTGGGGGGATGACCCCACTCTGATCAACAACGCGCCAGGGACGGGCACATTCATAGTTGTGTCGGTGGGTGATCTTGCTGCCTGTGCGATCACCTCTGCAGGTTTAATCCGTCCATCAACCTGTTGGGGAAGTGACGGCGCCGCGCAGATCAGCGGCGCGCCCACAACGGGCACATTCACCGCAGCTTCACTAAGTAGTCAGGTTGCTTGTGCACTCACCTCCGCAAGTGCAATCACCTGCTGGGGCAATAACGGCTTTAGCCAGATCTCGGGCGCACCTACTTCAGGCATCTTCACAACCTTGTCGTCAGGCTTTTTCGCCGTTTGTGCAAGCGATTCTACAGGCACGGTCACTTGCTGGGGCCAGGATAACTACCAGCAAATTAGCAATGAGCCCACATACTGTTTTTGATAAAACTGCTGCCTGCAATCAGTGAAAACGTTGAGGAGCTTCAAAAGGAGTGTCAAAGCCTGGGTTGTAAACAGTAAGCTGATGTTTGATAAGTCAATAGTAGTTGTTGATTGGCAGCAGTCTTTCGACAACTATGGTGCGTCCTGAAACCGTTTCAGTGACTGTCGACGTCTCTTTAAGAAGTTCCAGCTAGAGTCAATTACGAGCAGACTTGAATGGACTTATTATTACAAGGGAGGCAACCCGTAGCCTAAGGCCATAGGGCATACACGTGGGAGTCTAGCAGCCTCAACCACGGGGGCCAGCACAGTCACCATGCAATCAGTCTGCAGCCCAATTGCATGATGTTGGGATAGCATGTACAACACAAGCTCTAAGGCATACTCAAGCCTGGGTAACCTTGGTGTCCCCACACCAAAGCCCCCATACTCCAGCCCCACAGCGACGCAACACCAGCTGGTGACGTCGAGGGGTTCTAGGGGAGAGGACCTCCTCTGTCTGGAGCGGCATCAGAAGCAAGCAAGCTAAACACGCAAGGCAAACATGCACATGCAGGCCAAACATGCAGTGCAAGGCAATCAAGTCCTAGTGCCACTGTCAGTCAGCCCCCAAACTGCTCCACGCAATGGTTTCTAAAGGTAATGACGGCAAGCAGGAATGTATCTGCCGCCGTAGCTGCCTCCTCTGCACCTCCTATAAAGTCATCTCGTAATAAGGCAACCATCCCCTCATGGACGCTCATTGCCCGCTGGCACTGCTGAGATTTTTGGTTTGTGAGTTCCTCTATTCCAAGCTGACATCTGGGACACTTCTGCAGCTGATGCCAATTGGTTTTCCTCACATTCACTAATGGCTGTACTCTTTCTTCACTCTTGTGTGCCTAAGAGCTGCTACTAGGTGGAGACTTGTAGCACCCAAAAGTGAAGAGTTCGCGGTGACCGTTCAGTACGGAGTCTCAAATTTGTCTTACTAAGACAACTTTGAGTACAGTCTAGTAAACACTTGAATATGCTTGGCTACGGTATGCATCAACTTGAATGCGGGACGGTCCATGCTGCATGGAGCTATGATTTCCCTATGAGTGCCAGCGGTGTTGGGTACCAGATGTTTTGCACTTCAGCTCGACTTGAGTTAAGCTGAAGTTGAACCCTTCAAGTTGAAGAGGTTAGGTGTTTATCGAGTGAAGCCATCTTTGCGGCACGGGTGAAGGCCTGACTGCACTTGTGATATACATGCACTGTGCTCGTTCTAGCAGGACTCCATCGGATGGGTTACTATAGAAGCTCCAGACTTCTTCAGGGCGTTGGCACTTGATCTCTGATAATTTTGTGGCAAGGACCAAGCCTACATGTCCCCTCTTTATTCTACTCATTCCATATGGATATTCCCATATTGGATACTACCATGATATTCCATGCATGCCCATCTTTAGACTTCCAACACAGCGTATTCCCACCCAGAATATGATATTGCAAGGATCGTTAAACTCATCTGCCTTATAGTCAGTCAGATAATATGCAACTCCAGAGCATTCTCAAGCTTCTTCCCCACCACAGCTTGCTACTGTCTGTCATGTGTTGTGAAGGGCCTCTCAAATCCAAACCTGCGACCGCAAATTTCAAGGTCAGCAAGGTGTAGGAGTCCTGGTTTTATGAGGTCACCAGGTGAGGTGTGGGTCTGGTGAAAAGGAAAATTGCAAGCACTCTGCAATGCAGAGCATTGCGGCGTGAACAGCACACATCGTGTAAAACACTCTGGCACAGCGTATTGACGTCAGATGTGTACGGCAAGGTGGTACCTTGCTGCGCACAATCTATGATGAGATCGAAGCGCATCTACGTTCAGCGGAGCTGTCAGGGTCAACCCGCTACAGCCACCCCCAGGGAGCCCAACACACCCAGGGGTGCCACTGAGCCTTGGCCATGGCCCTCTAGTCTCAGGGGCAGATCTGCAAGTTACCCCTGAGCTGGACCTTATTGGTATATATGTACCCTTGAGCATACCAATCTGACCGATATGGGGACCATTCACTTGGTCCACAGGGATACCGCGACAGGAGCTCACCACAGCTCGGTAGGGCTTATGCCAGGCCTGGGAGCATCGCGCATGGTCTGGAGTGGGGTGTGATAGAGCATGGTTGGATCTGTTGGTCTCCCTGGCTGCATGAAGACGTGTGGAGGAGCCACCATTGACGCTCCTGCACTCTCTGCTTCTGTACAACTGTTGGCAGCCCGGTCATGCGCTTGGTGATGGCTGTGTCCTGCAAACATCATCCACCTCTCACAACCAAGCCTTTGACGTGCTGAGGCCACTCCTAGGGAAGTGACGCAAGAGGTGTTGCTCCCGCTCTGGCACCTGATCTTGCTCAATGTGCAATGTTGTCATGAGGGTACAGGCGATCAACAGACCGCTCACAACAAACGGACAGCGCTCTCCAGCTATGTGCCCATGTGTATGTAAGTCAACAGGATGGGGCTCCTGAGGTTTAATGGGAGCAGGGCTTGGTCATAGCACCTCACCTGCAGCCAGAGTGGGCCAATTGACAGGCAACTCTGTCTGCGGGCTGTGATCAGTACCGCTTTGATGCACCGGTGCAGAGGGACAACCTGCAGAAGCTGCGGCCATGAAGGCGCCATGCTGCGTGTGCCGCGGTGCCAGATCAGGTGCTGCTGCTGCCGTGAATGGCCGCTGAGCTGGCTGCATGCGCTGCCCCGTCGAGCTACTTCGCTCTTGTGCATGATGCATCTGCCCCGCAACACCCTGCCTGTGAGGAGCGTGTGCCTGTTCAGGCCGCTGCTCAGATGCCGAAGCTGCTCGTGAAGCTGCAGAGGGCCCTGCAGTGCTGACCAGTGGTAGCTGCCTGTACCCTTGGCCGTGAGCATTTAGGTTGACTGGCCTCTGGACGCTCACAGGGTGCCCGGTGTGCCCCTGTGTGCCCGGCTGAGGTGGCGCTGGGCAGGGATTGGCCCTCAGCTGGGCAGCCCACAGCGACCAGGATGACCTGGACGCTTGCTGGGGCTTGTGGAGCGCTGCAAGCAGCTCAGCATGGCCTTCTCCGCTCTGCACATCCGCCACTCCAATGCTGCATGCTGAAGGGCCTGCCTCATTGCGCAGCCGTGAGGAGGGCTGACGTGACACAGGGCCGCTCGCCGTGTGGGGAGCGGCTTGCGGCGGTGCCTGATCTGGCTGCAGGCTGGCACCAGGAGAATGGCCATGCTGCGCCTGAGCTCTGCCAGTTCTGGGATCTAAGCCCGGCTGTGCTGCGCTGCCCAGGGCTGTCTGGGGCTGCCCGCTGCCCTCAGTGGGCATGCCCGGACCGCTTAGTGTCACAGGGGAATGGGCTCTTATTTGCCTGTACGACAGAAGCAATACACTGAGTCAATTCTGTAGAAAGCGAGGAGGTGTGTCAGCCACCAGTAGCAGGGCGTTGCATTCCAGATTGATGGCTGGGGCCTAGTGGATATTGCATGCTGGGTACCCTTGTAACCATCTGGACTGGCTAGCGGCTCGCACAAGGACGTCTTTCCCCAACACTATGGCTGTCTTGCGCTGCATTTAAATGCCAGGATCTGCGTGTCTGCCAGAAGTCTGACAGGCAGGAGCTTCACCTGATGGCTGCATTGGCGCGGGCATTGGCCTTCCGGAAGCGCTCAGGGACCAGCGTAGGCACAGCCACCGACCCTGGAAGCCTTATCTGCAGAGCCCACACACCACACGGTTCCAGAAAACGTGCAGCTCTCGAGAACATAAACATTGAACTGAGCTGCTGTGTGACTTGTTATTCGCCCATGATGCACAAAGTGACATTTGTATGGGAAACTGCCCCTGGCCTGACTTTGTGCACCTTGACTGCAAGCAGGTCCCGGGCATGCACGCATTCTTTCTTGAGAGTGTCTCCTATACAAGCTTCAGCATGGGTGGTGCCTTGAGGGATGCTGAATGACTTAAGCAATAGGGTAAAAGGTACTAATAATGTGGCGTACCGCAGCCTCCAGCACAGATCGCATTGAAGCGGTGGGCGCAGTTGCAGGCGTGGCAGGTGCTGCGCTGGCGGCAGCTGTGACAGAAGCTGCTGCAGGCGTGGACGCAGCTGGGCTGGCGGCCTGTACTGGCGCAGCGGCTGCCTCCCGCAGTGCAGCTGTTGCCGAGGCCGCAGGAGGTGTTGCAGCCTGTACAGCATCGTCTGTCAGGCATTGCAGAAGCACCTTGCCTGTCAGTGATCCACATGTGAGCATGGACACATGCAATCACAATTGTATTAAGGCACGCCTTATATACCAGAAGTCAGCCATGCTCTGTTGCAGGCGCTGTTATTTGCCAGGCATGGGACCTGAGACAATGCTGGTACAGTCTTGAGCAATTGCTAGGACAGACGGCCCGGAAATCTCACCCTGGAGTGTCCTCCTGCGCGGCCATGGCGCTCCCTCGCAATGTCTATCATGACTCTCTCTGCCAGGCTGAGCAGGCTGCCGTCGCTCTGCTTGGCGCGCTTTGCGGGTGGCTCGCTTCCTGGCTGCATTGCGCGCTTGCCCAGGGCACCTGACGTCTGCCCAGACTGCTCAGACCTGCCCGCTGCCTGGGCTTGGACTGTCGCGCCAGCGGAAGTCGGTTGTCCTACTACCTTGTGCGCCTGAGCTCCTGGCAAGCGCTGTGCAGCTGCTGCGGACCTCCCAGAAGTCTCTGGGCTGCGCCTCTCTGTAGGGACAGGTACGGTAGGCGGAGAGTGCGGTGCCTGATCAGGGCGTGTTGAATTGGCAGGTGCCTGGGCAGGCTGGCGGCCCCGCATAGCAGCTGACAGGTCAAAGGGGGCGGGCTGCTGCTGTCCGCATGCTGATGTGGCGCCCCCTGTGCCCGGCCTCTGGGCAGCTGGGGCATTCCGGGACTGCACGCTCAGCAGGCCCTGGCCCAGAACCACACTGCTGCTCTGATTCTGCTGATGCGCTGGTGCTGCAGGTGGGGCAGGAGCTGCAGACACAGGGTGTGCAGCTGCTGCAGCGCTGCCTGCGGATGCCCCTGTCTGCTTTCTGGCTGTCCTCTTTTGTGGCACCAGCTCCCGGGCGTGCCTCTCACTCTGTGCAGCCCCTCGGTGCGCTGAAGCTGCCGTAACATTCCCCTGTGCCCTCTCAGCTACACCATCCTGCAGTCATGGGGTCGTGCTCACGCCCTTGCAACTCTGTTGTATTTCAGCTCAGCAAAATGAGAAAGTGGCTGAGGTTCCACTGAGTCAGGTGTGTGGATGTCCAGGCATACGCAGAGGTCAAGATCAGTCCCAATGCCAAGGTGGACCTTTGGGCTTACCGCATGACTGATCACAGGCTGGACTGTAGTAGTCTGTGCGGGGACCGCCTCCCCCGACGTAGGACCTGATATGGCAGGGCGGCTGTCTTGGCGCCGTCGCGGCTGAGCCACAGCTGCAGGCTTCTGGGTGATGGTCATGCGCGCCAGATCAGGCTGTCTGCCTCGCACATCGTCCTCCTGAGCATTGACCCTCTGACATCAGCACCCTGTCTTGAGGAGGCGCCTGTGGCACCCTTATGCATGTTCCACAAGCGTCATGTTTACTGTCACCAGATCATGCAGCGACGCGGACACCTATGGACATGCAGAGTAGAGAAAATCTAGACAAGGGTGAGGCATCGTGGGGCTAACAGAGCGGGTGGGTTCCTTGCCTGCTCATTAGTCAGGTCCACAACGTCCTCAAGCGGGCTTGGGAACAGCGGCCCAGAGCCAAAAGAGGCGTGCGGCTGCGCATCCGTGACATTGCGCTGCACATGCATGGTAGTTTGGACCTGTCTATCACCAGAGCATGAGCTCAAATCTACTCCAGATTAGTGAAACATCTTCACCTTGCCATCAATCAGCAGCCATTTGTTTGATAGGATGAGGAGAGCATGGTAAGAAGCTTACGAGGACATTCTCATCATCCTGCACTGCTCCAGGAGAGGCTGCAGCTGCCTCCTCCTGAGGAGCTGTGCCACCTGAGGATGGCTGCACTGCATGCAGGCCCTCATCAGGTCCAGCTGAGTCGGCAGCCTGTGCAGATCCTGGCCTGCCCAATGCCTGGGATCTGAGAACCAGCAGCGTCTGTGCTGCATCCTCAAAGACCTCGTCCTCAGAGCGGTCCTCCTCAGCTGCGTCTGCCGCGGAGGGGGGTCCCCTTAAAGCCTTATCTGGCACCGCTTCATCAAGGGGCACCTCTGCTGGGCTGCTGTAGGGCGTTCCCTGGGCTTCCCTGCTGTCCTTGGTGGGGGCTGAGGGCTTATCACCTGCAGGTGGGCGTTCCTGCTGGCTCTGCAAGGTCTCAAGAGGGCTGCTGTAAGGGGTGTCTGTGTGTGGGCTGCCCTGAGGCCCTGCAGGCTCTTGGCTGTCGCTGCCATGCTTCGCATGCTGAGCCTGCTTTGCGCGCTGGCTGCTGGCCCTCCCGGGGCTCTCGCTCAGGTGTAGGCCCCCGTTTGAGTGCAGGCTGCTATTCTCGATATCCTCCATCTCAAGCGAGCTCTCGCTGCCTGCGCCCTCAGCAGCCTTGCTTGATGCCAGCTCAGGCACCTGCTGTGCACCATCCAGATCCTCGTAGGTGTCTGGAACAAGCGCCACCACTTCCCGCAGTGCTTGTAGCCCTGCAGCGCCATGCTGGCTGCCCGGCTGGGCTTGTCGGGTGGCTGCTGCCCCTGCCCTGCTGCCCGGACTTGCCCAGTCCAGCCTGACCACAGGGGGAGGCAGGGGCGGAGGGGTACCCCCAATGTCTATGTCGCTGTCAGACGGCATGGACAGGCTGAGCCGCCGCTGTGCCCACATCACGTCATCCTGCTGACTCATGCTGTGCGCGGAGGGCCCAGCCTGATCTGGCGCTGCACCTTGTGTGGCAGTCCCATTGTCACCGCCATGCACTCCCTCTCCGCTGTCTACTGCTGCAGCTGCAGATGCCGCTGCGGCTTCCCTCTCCACATCAGGTGCATGCTGTGCATATATATAACGTGCTGATGTATCAGCTACTGCTGCTGTGCTGGTGTTGTCCACTTGGCTGCCAGGACCTGTGAGCCTTACTCTTTCTGCCTCCACAGCAGCTGTGAGGAGCTGCTGGGCATAGAACAGAGGGTACTTGTCCCAGGTGGCCTGCAGGCTATAGCCAGGGCTGACGTCCTGGGGGACAAGCTCTGCTGCCCGCTCATGCAGCTGCGCGCAGAAGTGCTCCGCCTCAGCGCGCAGAGCTGCCAGGCTATCACACAGAGACCTGTTCTGGCAATGCTCTGGTGGCTCAAACAGCATCTCAGCAGCCTGGATGAGGCTTTCTGGATCTGCATGCCCATGCAGGCTGCCTGCTGTCCTCAGAAAGGCCTATGCAGAACATGCAGGGTTAGAGTCAATAAAGTAGGTCCACCTTACGTGCAGTCTTCATAGAGACTGGGTTCTCTGCTCTCACATACAGTATGCCAGCAGAACAATGTGTGGGGCTGTGTGGCCGTCCTACATTTGGCTCAGCCTCATTTCACCTCCATATATGATGATTGACCTTCTCACACGTGCTTGAGCAGTGCTCAATGAGCATACCTGAGTGCGCACTGCCAAGTGTAGCTGTTCGTGCTCTGGGTCATTCGCATCAAACAGGCCCACCACCAGTCCAGCCACATCCTCATCGATGACGCCTGCCTGCATGCCAAGGACGTTGGTCAGGCTAAAGCTGCATAGCTGTACATCACAAGATGTCAGCAGAAAGGAGGACAGTGCTGCGAGAGGCTTGCCTCGAGTTTCCCCTCGAGCACCAAGACTTGTAGTCTCTGCTGTGCAGAAGGAGTAAGTCCTTCCAAGTGTCCATTCACACCGCTTAAGATGCCTGCAACAAGGGTATGCGTAGCCTCAGAATACGTGAATACACTCTTGCTAAGATAAGCTCTGGGCCAAGAACTTACGTGCAGCAGCAGCAGCATCCGATGTTCTGCTCAGGAATAGCCCTTGCAAGGCCAGCTCGGCCTCCAGAAGCGACATTGCACTTCTTCACGACACCCCCATTCCCCCCTTGGATATGAGAGCTTGTTGCGCGCACACTTGACTGGCCGCCAGAGGCGTTCGCTTTTGTTTCTACATCTCAGGATAGGTTGGGCTCCGACACAGCCATGAGACTTTACTTTTCCCGTTCTACCTGCTGCTGTGCTTTGACCGATGATGTAATCCCTCTGCTGTATGGAAATGGCGACCTCCTATAAGACACATTACTCAAGACAGCTTTTGCACATTAGAAAGCAGGCCATATCTGTGTGGCCAGCTAGAAGTCGTCGCGCTGCTTAAGCGGCAGACGGCAATAGCAGGGTCACCATAGGGACGTGTTTACTAGCAGGCAGGATGGCCTTGGCACAGTGCCTGCACACTGTCAATGCTTCGTTGGGACTTAGTGTGAGCAAGTGGAGTTCAGTGCAAGCCGCACCAGCCATGCGAACAGCGTCATGGAGTGCCAACATCAGGGAGAGGTGCCTGCCTCAGCGCCTGCACATGCAGCCTGTAGCAGCCCACGCGCGGCATATCTGCGCTGCAAGCGTTCTATCAAAGCCCTCAGGTGTGAGTCCCATACGGCACAATCTGCTGTGCTGCATCCTATGCTGGACTATGCTGTTCGGATGCTAGATGATGCGTGTCATGTACTATGGATGTTCTGCTTGCAGAGGAAGCCGCAGCAGTGGGCAGGCAAGCCACAGGATACATGAAGCCGCCTCAGGAGATCATAGACCTTGTTGACATTCCTCCAGAGCCCAATCTCTCCTTCTCCCCAGACAGGACCAAAGTGCTGCAGCTTTACAAGCCCTCGCCCCTGCCGCCCATCAGCGAGATTGCCAGGCCAGAGCTCAAGCTTGCAGGCACGCCTCACCCACCTTTGATGGCTAGCACTGCCAGTCTTTGCATGTGACAGGACGTTATCGCTGGCAGCTGCTGTCTGTATGTACCTCTTGCGGCCAGCATGGTTTTGCCTTGCATTGGCATGCTGATGTCAAAACTTCTTGTCATGGGCTTTGACGGTCCCTGGTATGTGGCAATGTATGTCACAGTACCAATGGGTGTGTGTGTGACACTTCAATGTTGAGCCCATGCATGTGCCTGTCAGCATATGCCAAGCTGCAGCATTGCTAGTATCACGGTGCCATAGAGGTAGCATACGACTCCAGACCTGCTCCGCATTGCTGCAGGCCTGAGGATAGACCCAGACATGACTTCCGGGAGCCGGATGTCATACTACACTGGACTGACCATTGTGGACATGACTGATGACCTGGTGCTGCCGGCGCCTAGAGATGCAACCACGCCCATCACCGGATACCCTGAGGGCTTCTGGATCAACCTAGTGTCCTGGAGCCCTGATGGGAAGCACATCGCCTTCACTGTGAGGAGCCCTGGTGAGCACATTAGCCTCGCTCATCAGTTTGCTCTCACAGGCTGTCAAGAGAAGCTATTGTGTCATCCACGGGAGAGCTAGGGCCTCTAGTGCCACCCTTGTTGTTGAGGCTCCAATAGAAGATACCATCATCTTGCTCTGAACATCTAGGCAAGCTAAGCCCCTGTCCTAAAGTACCCGCTGGCCATGGAAGAGGGTCCTGTGCTGCGCACATGCATCGGCACCAGCTGTGTGATAGCAAGTGGCGTCCTTGCACAAGTCGCGCAGATGCTTGTGCCCATGCTGATCACAATATCAGGTCATGCAGGGTGTCAGGCTCAAGCTTGAAGCCGCTTGCGCTCTGGTAGCTGAGTGCTACAGAACATGGCGCACCAAGAGCTGGCGCTGCAAGCCTCAATAGCATTGCTCAAAGGTCTGACCATGTAGCTTGTTGCAGGGCAACCTGGCGATCCGCCCAGGAAGCCGCTGGAGCTGTGGGTGGCTGAGGTGGCGACGGGACAGGCTCGCTGCCTGACCAAGCTGGGCCTCAGCAGCGTCTTTGACGAGTGAGTGCATGCAGCCTACACTGACTCATCAATCCTCATATCCACCCTGTTGTATGTCTGCTGTCACTCAGCTGGTTCTGAGCAGCATCATCAATGAGCCAGTCTCAGCATGCCTGCCGCTCATTTCTCAGCATGCCGCCTACAAGCCATGTTCTAGCAAGCCAGGTTATGATTCTGGATCCAGCGGCCCCCCAGACTGAGCACATTGGGGCCGTCTTCGATATGGAAGCCGATGTATGTAGGTGGGTGATGTGAGGGAATTCTCAGCTCACAGCAGTGGGTGGCTCGTTCCCAAGCTTCTCCGGGCGTCTGGGCTAGAAATGCTGCCCTGGAGAAGCTGGCAAACTGGGACCTTGTTGCTGTGAGCGGGAGATGCTGTGACAAAAAGATGAACACCCGAACACGGATATCAGGGACCGTACATTCATGTTCAACCTGCTCTGCAGCTACATGTGGGTGGATGACAACACCATCGGTGCCCTGGTCATTCCTGGGAGCAGAGGGCCCGCGCCAGAGAAGCCGCCAATCCCCATAGGGCCCAACATCCAGGACAACAGCAGCGGCAAGACCAGCCAGGTGCGCACCTACATACATTCTATCGTGTCAGCATTGCAGATGTATCTGTGAGTCCTTTCGGCTGTCTGGGAAGGTGAGTTTTGAGTAGGTCATAGCGCTTGGGTGCAAATTTGCGGAGCATGGCGCTCCGCGCTGAGCAAGTCTTGAGGCAAAACACTGGCTTGAGAAAGCGCAAAGTACAACATATGCTTCAGCTGTCAATGCAGGTGCCTGATGTGTGTGCTGTTCTGTTATCACCTTCCTCACATGCAGGCCAGGACGTACCCAGACTTGCTAAAGAGCCCTCACGATGAGGCGCTCATGGAGTACTACTGCCAGTCCAGCCTTGTGTACATTGATGTGCGCCCCCACACCTTGCACTAGAGAACTGCATTGTCACATCACTATCAATGGGACAGGCCCCGTTGTCTCTGTTTTCGGGCTTGATGGAATATCTGGACCATCTCCTTGTGGTAAAGCTCCTTCATGACATGTGTGAAACAAATTGCATTGTTTGCCTGCCTAATTGTGTCCTGGGAGCCAGGCGACATGCGGGGAAGCAATTGAAGCTGGTTCATACCGTGCCGTTAGGGTTCAAGGCACCAGCATGCTGCTTTCGCAGGTATATACGGGGGAGGTCAGCCAGATTGGTGAGACGCGGCTGTACACTTCTTTTGCGCCCTCGCCGGACGCCAACTTCCTGCTGGTGGCCTGGCTGGAGCGCCCCTACTCCCACACAATGCCCTGCGGCCGGTTCCCTAAGCGCGTGCAGCTCTGGGACAGGTGTGCTTTACCTTCTTCCTGCCCTAGGTGCCCGACTCTGCCCCTTGTGCCCGCTCCTGCAATCCCTAATGCTGGGGCGCCCCTACTCCTACACCATGCCATGCGGCCGCTTCCCCAAGCGCGTGCAGCTGTGGGACAGATGAAGCATCTCCCTTTTTTGCGCTCATTGCGCCCACTTCTGCCCTATCTGCCCATGCTGCTCAAAAAGCCTGAAGCAACCTCACTCTTACACAGTGCCCTGCGGCCGCTTCCCCAAGCTCGTGCAGCTGTGGGACAGGTGTATTTCATGTTTTTGCTGCCCTACCTGCCGGATTCTGCCCCTATGTGCCCACTCCTGTGATCACTATGCCATAGCGCTTCTACTCCCAAGTGTGCTCTGCAGCAGGTTGTCTGAGCATGTGCAGCTTTGAGATAGCTAAAGTATCACTGCACAATGGCATCCTTAAGAAATTGCATGTGCGGGAGGGGCAGTATCTTGAGAAAGGTACCCTGTCCTCTGCTGGCAAAAGCTGTCAAGAGGGCAGAACTCTAATCCTGGTCCTTGATGCCTGTGCAGGCAGGGCAAATGTGTGAAGGAGGTAGCATATCTACCCTTAGCAGAGGACATCCCAATCACATTCAACAGCTGCCGCAAGGGCCCCAGGGGCATCGACTGGCGCGCAGACAAGGATGCCGAGTTCTGCTGGATAGAGGCACAGGTGTGCACTGGCCTTTTTGAAGGCTCCAATTGACATAAGCTCTTTCACTTGTTCATAATTCCTAGAAGCCTTCAGCTGCTTGCAAGAATTTGCCCGTTGCAAGGGCTGAGAGGGTGTACGTAGTGTGACTGCTGTGTGTGCCACATCAGGATGGAGGGGACCCTGCCGTGGAGGCATCGCCGCGGGACATCATGTACACGCTGGATGCGGCCCATGCGGAAGCTGAGCCTGAGAAGCTTGCAGAGACTGATCTTAGGTACCGTCACAGATCTTGGCCTGTCCGTCTCTTTACGGGCCTTCCAAAGTAATTGCTTGCTGGGATATGCTCATAGTGCTGAGCTACAGGCAGCAGCAGTAGTGGTAATAGTGCCCACGTGGGGACATGCAGGACAAAGCTTAGCTGGAACAGGCCCTGTCTAGTGTGCTCACATGTAAGAGGAGCGTAATCAGCAACTGGCATTGTCCTGTACACCTGCAGATGACAGCATCGGGGCAGAGGGTGAGGGAGAAGTATCCTAAGAATGAAAGCGGTCTGCCAACACATCCAAGCCTCGGCGCAGGTGTGGTGGGGTAGCATGGGGGGACGAGGGATTCGCTCTGCTGTACGAGAGCTGGTACAAGACGCGGCGCAGCAAGGTGTGGATGATAGCGCCCGGACAGCGGGAACAGGAGAAGCAGATTCTGTTCGACAGAGACTACGAGGACGCCTATTCAGACCCAGGGTCCCCCGCGCTGCGGCGCACCCACCGCAGCACTTACGTCATCGCCAGGCTGGAGGGCACCGGCCAGCTCATCATGCAAGGTGGTCCACATCTCAACCCACAGACACCTTGTGTGGATCTGAGTGACATGATGTGGCTCTGGCAGGGACAAGGCTGTCTGTGGGTCTCTTTTTATGCGCTTTGGCCACGCTCTGTTGTCTGAGGACCTGTTGAGCAGCTCTCTGCTGTGTGTGTCAGAGATGCACGCTGATGCGTACTTGGCGGCGGATACTCAGTGATGTGCAGTGCGTTACAAGCCCCTTTGCACCTTCATGACTAGACAGTTCCGTAGCTACCTGCATACTGGAATGATATCATGCACAGGTGGCGGAGCCTCTCCAGAGGGCAACAGGCCTTTCCTGGATCTCTTGGACGTGCACACCAAGGAGACCAAGCGGCTCTGGCAGTCCACACCGCCCTACCTGGAATACCCCATGAACATGCTGAACGACCTGGATGACAGGCCCATCAGGTAAGGGAGCCTGCCATACATGGCTTTGAGGCATTGAGAGAGTTGCCCCTCTCTTGCAGTCGGTGATAGGACTGTCCGGCTGTCACAAGCGGAATAAGTCGCGATCACTTGAGATTGCAGGAACGATGCTTAGCATGCTGGCCTATTCCTTCTGTGTTGTCAGGCCAAGCTTTGGCAGACATACAGTGCCACAGTGCTGGCCTTCATATCCTGGAGCGGGCAATCCCAGTATGTAGTTTAGTCAGGACCCGATACTCAATCTCCGTCAACACTCAAGCTTCCTGACGTTGCCCTGAATTGTCTGCAGATTAGAAGAGATGGAATGGCTGATGACTAGAGAGACAATCCGGGATACGCCTCAGTATTACATTATGAGCATGTCCGGCAATGGTGCCAAACCAGGCCTGCGCCAGCTGTCGGACTACCCCCACCCCTACCCATCCATTAGAAACCTGCAGAAAGAGATCATCAGGTGCACTTCGAGACCTCGCATTCTCCTGCTGAACATACAGCAGATGCCTGTCCCTTTCGTGGCTTTGCACAGACAGAGAGAGCTTGCTGAGAGAGGCGCCACAGGATGGCCTTGTTGCACACTGCTGATAGCATAGCTATAGGGTAGGCTGAGGTGCATATGAGCGCACTCCTGCATTTGCTTCCTGCTGTGGGCTGAAGAGGTCCTGCCTTCTGCTGTGCATGCAGACAGGAGAAGAAAGCAGGGATATACAATATGAGAGTGGACATTGTACACAGCGTCAGAACCACCATGCTGTACATGCTCACAGGTACAAGAGGGACGATGGGCTGGATCTGACAGCCACCCTGTACCTGCCGCCTGGCTATGACAAGGAGCGCGACGGGCGCCTGCCCTGCATACTGTGGGCATATCCCCGGGAGTTCAAAACCAAGGTCTGCCTCTCGTCTGCTACCTGAGCTTTCCCAGCCTGGCTTCTGACCTGCCACATGCCGTCTTGCATATGCGAGCTGCCAGTACTGTATATACTGGGTTGCAGTCTCAGACCAACGTAGAAAGGGCTTGGACCCCTCTGTCTACCTCCAGGGATCCACATAGCAGTGCCGAGAGGGGCAAGCCAGCATCATAAGTCACTGGGCATCAGCAGCATGTGTCTGCTGGGTTTTATGACATCGCAGTGCCCAGCTGGCATGGTCAGTTGTACTGTTTCTTGCTCGCCGCACTCAACTGCCTTGCAGCCCACTTCGACACTCTGGAAGGCGCACACTGGATGGCATGAAAGCGGCTGGCAACGCATCGACTGAGGTACCACTGCAACCCATGCAGGACTCGGCAGGGCAGCTGCGCAAGAGCCCGCACCAGTTCTCGGGCATCGGCTCGCAGTCGCCGCTGCTGTGGCTGACGCGCGGGTATGCCGTGCTGGACGGCCCCACAATGCCTATTGTGGCCGAAGGGGACGATGACAAGGCTGAGCCCAATGACACCTATGTCCCCCAGCTAGTGGCCAGCGCCAGAGCAGCAGTGCAGGTGTGTGTCCTTTCAAGTCTGACATGTGCTAGGAGCCTAACTGAAATGCCCGGAGTACAGGTGACAGCCTCGTGAAAGTGTGCATGCAGGTACGCTGGGCAATCAAAGGACGACAGACCTGCGGAGAAATTCCCTGAGCGTCCTGATTGATCCTGCTGCATACTGCAGCCTGGGGATACGGCGTGCATGCTTATGTCAAGCAGCTTCACACTCAGCATTGAGCCATGTCCTGCGGGCTTGCAGGAAGCGGACAGGAGAGGCGTGGTGGACACCTCAAAGGTGGCAGTGGGCGGGCATTCCTACGGAGCCTTTATGGCAGCCAACCTCCTGGTGAGCCTGCTGATTAGACATGACACATGTCAATCACATCGCATTTAAGGAAGTGTGTGGCGCCTTGCGATGTTCCAAAGCACACTAGGACCTCAGGTGCTGATGGTCGGGATGCTTAGCTGAGATGTTGGGATCAACCAACCTTTGTCAAGATTGCGGAGTGACCTGAAGGATTCATATCTTGACCATGGGACTGTGTCACTTGTGTATCACTGTGCTGATGAGAAGGTCGGTGGTACCTGCCGCTGTTTTGAAGAAGGCTGGAACCTCGAAGCTGGGCACCAGGAGCGCTGAATGGTGACAGGGGATCCGCCCTTGTGCGGGGTCAGCAGAATTACTAATCAATATAATTACTAGTTAATAGGGCACGCAATGTGGACCATTGTTGCAGGCGCATGCCCCGGACCTGTTTGCCTGCGGCATCGCCAAGAGCGGCGCCTACAACAGGACGCTCACGCCGTTCGGGTTTCAGGCCGAGGAGCGCACCATATGGCAGGCGCCCGAAGTCTACAACGCCATGTCGCCCTTCATGCAGGTGCGTCCTCGTTGCTAGCCCTACACACAGAGTGCATGTGATGTGGGCGAGGGAGTTGTGACATGCGCACTGGGCGCCACAGCAGTCTGTGGGTGACCCTCCGGCCCTAGCTGCAATGCCATGTTACGCTTTATGCAAGTCAGGGCCCCGAACCCTGTCCTACACAGGGTGTGCATGTACACACGGGGGAGAGCGAAGCCTTCAGGATGTGCACTGGTCAGAACAGCATTCTCTTATTGACCCTCTATTTTATATCATAGACACGGGCCTAAGATTGTGCTGTCAGTGAGAGAGTCAAGCCGTAATCATTCCTGCAGCGCAATTTGCTGCGCAGGCTGACAAGGTGAAGCGGCCCATCCTGTTGATCCATGGCGAGGACGACAACAACACCGGGACATTCCCAATGCAGGTATTGCCCCTTCCTCTGCTCAGAGTATTCCGAGAGTGTGAGCAGTGAAAGTATGAGTAGACAGCAAAGGAGAAGCAATCTTGTGCACCTAAAAGGCGCTGTCTCACATGTCTAGGAACCACTTACAGTCACAGCGACCCTTGAATGGCTGGTATGACACGGTGTAGGCAACGTGTGTGCATATCTTGAGGCTGCCGAGGCATGCACTCACTATCAAGAGCAGCATGCTGTGTCTCCAGTCTTTCCAAACTCTATGAGAGGTTACCAAGGGATGAAACTGTTGCTGTGCTGCAGAGCGAGCGCTTCTACGCGGCGCTGAAAGGTCACGGCGCGACCACGCGATTGGTGCTGCTGCCACACGAGAGTCACGGCTATGCAGCGCGGGAGTCAATCCTGCATGTGCTTGCAGAGATGGACCTCTGGCTGAGGCAGTACTGCGAGAAGGGCACAGAGCCTCAGTCAAAGTTGTGACAACACTGCCAGCCCCAGGCGGGCTACTGATAGCAACATCTCTTAGCTTTGATTGGATCTAGACTAGCCTGTAAGGGATCCCAATCACCTTGCACAACATCAATACATGGGCTACTGCAAAAGGTTGGCACATAGTATGACCTCTTATGAGCCAATGATAGTGTATTCAATGAGCAAAGCCATAGCTGGGACTTTATGCCTGGACTGTGTGAGCAACTCATCTCACCCCGCACGTCATAAAGCTTGGTGCAGACTTGAGTGCAACATCGTGTATGTAACTGTACCGCACAGATTGTGGTGGTCACTGTACCTTCACAAAGCTGCAATTGTGATGAAGCTCACATCTTCATGACATCTTCATGATGACGATGATTTGAAAAGCAGGGTACCACGAACTGTGCACTGAACCTGAGTGGCAACAGGCTGTGCACACGTGAGTCACGTGAGTCAGCAAGCAGCCGCTGTGATGCTGCCAATGTCACTGCATGTTGTGCTGACTCTCTATCAACGCCCTTCATGTGACTCTCATACTCTGGCTCCGGCTCTGAAGAGAAAAGGGCATTGCACAGCCCGTGCTCGGCTCACTAAGTGGGATCTTTGCATGAGGTACAGGTGTCTGGTGCAGCGTGTGCGCCAGCAAGTGTTTGGATTATGCGCCTCCTGCATATAAGGCTCATCTGAGGACTATATTGCAGAGGGCTTTAGTGCAGAAGGACCTGAATGCACCTGCACAAAAGTGGATGCCATGCTGTATGTTGCTCACATTTGCTTTTCCTGAGTAGGCAGATGAAGTTGGAGCAACATGCGCACCCGACAGTATCCTCTTGAAGCAAAGTCTGCATTCCTGGTCATAGTGCTTGGGTTGCTGAGGGCGCCCAGTGGCCAAATGCGCTTCTTAGGTTGTGGGCCTTGGAGCACATGGACTGGGATGGCAATCTTGTGCTGCGTCTGACATGCCTTGAGGCGATACTCAAGCAACTCCATGTCCCCAGATCGGAGTTGTAGCTTCCCAGAGGCGTTATTGTCGGTGCCGGACGCTGATGTGGCCAGCGCTGTGGAGCTGGTCATATTCTCTATTTGCGGGACGACCTTTGCACTGAATGTGCTCTGCTCCCACATATTTGCCGGCATGGCCCACACATACCTCACTTGCAAGTGCGGGGCCAGGCAGGCCAGCACAGCTAATAGGTTCACGGAAATTTCATCAGATACATCCTGCGTGATGTGCACCAGGTAGGCTGTGCCTTCCATGATGATTATACTGTCAATGGGGGCAAAGTCTAGTGGAGGCTGCAGGTACTGATCTCCAGCTGGCACAGTCTGCAGGTCTACAGCCTTGTCAATGTAGTGCACAGGGAGCTTTGGCACCTCTAGCATCCCAGTACCCTCTGCTGCAGCCTTGGCTTCGACTCCAGGGCAGACACTGCAAGGCATATGCGCAGGCCTTTCAGATGACAAAGAAGCGCCGTTGTGCACTGTTTCCTGGTGACCTGATATAAATGCCCAAATCTCCACAGATCTCATGAAACTATGTGATTGCCAAGGTCGGTCAAGCAGGAAGAGGCCACACCTCTCTTCAAAGCAACCTCCTTCTTGCAAAATCCTGTGTGTCAAGCACTCCAGGAGGCGCTCACGTAAATCAGTGGCATACTGTAGGCCAGAGTATTTCTTTGTCAGCGATGTTCGTGCATTTGTGACTGCAACTGGCTGCATGATATGCCAATGCAGCAGGAATTGGGCCGCCAAGTCTAGCTGAGGTCATAAAGATCACGAGGCGTACCTGGCTCTCTGAGATGCAAAGCAATTGCGTCGACGCTGCAAAGTCCTTTGACATTGCCAAGAACAATCGCTCGGCAACTCTGAGCTCAATTTGTATGCTAAGAAACGTCTGCTCACAGTTTATGAAGTCACCTGCATGCGTGTACGCAGTCTGGGTTGCATGAGGTCAACCACCGGATCGTAAGTTGTCATGTCAAGCAGATGCTCTAAACAACGTCTGTTGATGTCGACGCCAGAGACAGTATGCCACTGCAGATTGAGCTCGCAGCCGGCAAGGCATCACCTTGCCTCCAATTGGTGGGATGCACCCGGAAGACTCCATGGGATCCGGTCATAATAGTTGTATAAGGGACATCGTTTGCCCGCAAGCGCTGCCTGGCTTCCCATAGCATTACGTCCATGCTGCGATCTTTGGCTGCACCAAGGACATAGCGGGGAACCATGCCTCTTCTAGCAATGAGCTGCTGCATCTGCAATTGAGATGCAGTAAGTCACCTTGAGGAGCACTTACCATGTGCTTGTTGCAGAGGAACACGTGTATCACTTCCTCCACTGCTGGAGACAAAATACCTTGTACTGCATGGCAGTATGGGAGGGACTTCAAGCATTAGGCGGACCTACCTCCTGACTGGTAACTCTCTCTGAATAGTGCTTGGCCCGGAGTGCCTCCATTTCGGCGAGCTCCCAGAAAGGCATCCACAAAGGCCCTGCCAGGTGACCTTCTGGCTTGAGATAATCCTTGTACTTGAGTTCATCTGGAGAGTGTGCGACAAAGGATTGCTCTAGGTCTGGCTCATCAATTAAGGGAGTTGCGCCATCTGCTATGTAGCGCAGTCCTGGGATAGCTTGGCACTGTAGGAGCTGCACTCACTCAGCCGGCTTAGATTCACAGGATCTCTCCAATCAAGATGCCTTGGTTGCAGAGCAATATCAAGGCCATCACTGTGGTATACAGTGTAAATGCATCAAGCAGCATGCGCCGTTGGCATGGCCTCACATATATATATATACTCGCGAGCATGGGCCAAGCACTTGCCGACAAAGCCTCCTCCGTTCTCAGGTAGAGCACAATACCGCCAAGGAAGAGGTACATGGATTGCTGCCGGTGCCATAAGACCGGAATCTTATCGCCAAGCCATCTGCAAGGATGTACCCAGCATACCCCCTCGGCCCCTTCAACAACAAAATCAACTAAGAAGTGATTGCCGCGCGGGCGTTGGGATCATTGAGATCATGACATCAGAGTGATCACTACAGTCAGTGCTGGTGTTTATTGCTTTGGCTATAGTATCCTCCCACAGGATGAGATGGTGAGCATAATCTCACCTGACCAGCACATATAGGGCAAACCAGGACTTCCCCGTTCCTGGATTTCCACTGACGACCACATGCGCAAAATCTCTCGCCTTCAAGCTCTCAAGCTCCTCATACAAGGCGATATAGGCCTCCCGGACATACAAGGTATGGCCTAGATTCTTCCGCCCCAGGAGCAATACGCCGTCAGGCATTGTCAGCCAGCATCCATCAATAACTTTTAGCGGGCAGCCCCATGTTGCAGCAGCAAATGCATGCATGTCTGCACTCACGGAAAATTCGTATCACGGTGTTGCGCAAGCAGCCTAACCAAGAATGATGAGTCAGACGAAGGCACTGGCAAAATGTGGAGGTAGGCGTGCAAACGAATCTATAGCAAAACCGTGACAATCAACGGCATCCTGAGGAGCCTACCTTTTGATGCAAGCCCTCCTGCAATACAGAGACTTCACATTGACCATGGCCTCTCAAGGCTAAAGTGATCTTGAACACATGAGACTTCTGGCAAACTGAACAGTGTAGGAATCACAAATTACCGCCTTTTGTGGTGTGTAGGTCATATTCGGTCATGTTGCCAGCGTGAGAGCGGAATATAGTCACCTATATCAGACAGCCTGGTCTCCAGCTGTGCCCGCCTGAAGTCTAGATCCAATAGTCTCTCCTTTGAGAAGTCGAAAGCCTCTTTCAGGTCAGCCTTTTGTTGGGCGTCTGTGGCGCTAAGCCACTCCTTCCTTGCAGCCTCAACCTTAGCGCTAAGAGAAGCCACCTCCACATTCAACTATTGTAGCTGCCATGATGCAAGGACCAGGCAACGCTCTTATAGATTGCAAGAAGGTTGACCTGATTGCAGCCCAATTCCATGCCCCTGCCAGTGATAAGAACAAGGGCTGCCAATTTGCAAACTTAGGGATCAGTGCTCTCGGAGAATTGGACATCCTTCTGTGAGGTAGCATCATACTATGCTGGTAGCCGCAGAAGCTGCGGACATGAAGATATAAGTTCTCTGCCAAGAGTGCTGACTCAGGAGGAAGTGTATCAGGGCCGTGTAGATGCTATCACCAGTGCCCGAGCAAGTTGATGAGACGATAATCAAGCGAGCAGCAGGTGGTCACCTGCTGACTCAGGGAGGAGCGTTTTCAGGGCAGTGCGGACGCGGTCATCATCCCCCTCAAAGAAAGCATTGGCTTTGGCCTCCTCAAGCGCCAGCAGCCTTTCACGGAGGGCGGCCCGCTGCTGCTTGCTGAAATCCTCGCAAGCCGCTAGCTTGCTCTCCCATTTCCATCCTGTGCGATGACTCCTACTCACTTGGTGTTCTACAGCCTTAGGCATTTGTACGGGACTAAGTCATCATGCACTGTAGATTGCAGGCTTAGCCACTTACCAGTCCACCTACTCGATTTCTGATCACTAATTAGTGGCAATTGGGTGGTAGTGAAGGTCTTGATTTGAGCAGCATAGACGGATAAGGTGTGAGGGTGCTTCTAATTCCATGCGCAAGGTCATCCGTGCTCTGATAGCCCTCACCAAGAAGCTTCTGCAGGTCTTCCTCTGTGAAAGATTCGGCTAGTTTTGGCTTGTCAGGCCGTAGTGTGTTGATGGCCCTCCTCAGTGCTCCAATGGCCCACTCCAGCGGCCCTGGGGGGCTGTCGGGTTCCATGGCCTGCATGGTGAACCTCCTCGTTGCAACATTGGAGCTGATCGAGTACCTCAGGACCATGGACATCATTCACCAGACCACCGTCCCCTACAACCCGGAGCAGAACGGCGCTGCTGAGCGAGTCAATCGAACACTCATGGAGCGGGCCCAGGCCATGATCAGTGACGCCAACCTGCCGCCAGAGGTGTAGGCAGAAGCAGTCAACACCGCAAACTACATGCTGGTGCATGTCTCCCACAGCCAAGAAGCCAAAGACACCGGGGGAGCTATTCCATGGCAAGAAGCCTGACGGCTCTCAGATGCGCCAGGCTAGTCATTGAAATATGGAGACAATGTCTGAAGTTGACAGTCGTGGTGATATCAAAGGTTCAGCATGCGTGGCAGCCCCTTGGCACGTACTGGGAGCTCTGCGGTCTACTAAGTTTTGGAGAGATTCGGTTTGAACGCTTATGTGAATTGGACGTTGGGAATCTCTTAGGCATGAGGACTTTGTATACACAGGTTGCATAATGCTTCCAGCAACGGCTTGCGTTAGCCTACGGCTGGATCTTCTGCTCTAGAGACCCTTCCCTCGGGGGAGTCTGCCCGTTTGCACCCATATCAACGGGTCAGCGCAGAAGGCGTAGACCCAAGCCAAGGCACCACTCCTATATTAATGACCTATCCAGTGTACTTCTGGAACCGAGGTGATACCTTGTGGGTACCACATACCTGATAAGCGACCGCGTAGTCTCGAAGACCAAGCCCAAGACGGGCAACACCGAGTGGGGACGGCGATGGCCCGGAAGCAAATAAATCAAGAGGCGTTTTTTATTCTGCTACTATCGGCGAGCAGTGAAGGGCAGGTCGGCAATGTTCCGCTTGTCGTTCCGGAACCCAGGAGTGGCCAGATGTAAAATGAACACAATGGACCCATCAACCTTTGCCTGTACAATAACAATGAAGGACTTTCACCCCCCATCTGAGGAGGCTTACTGCAGCTCTGGCCTTGCATCGTGTGGCCGCTTACTCTCTGCATTTGAAAAAGTACACGTGCACTTTGCAAAGTAGCCGCACACATGCCAGGACATTTCAGTATACTTACACACCCAGAAGCTCTCTAACTGTGATGCTATCGTGAAACACAAACAGGTGACCGTTGCCAGCTTCCTGGCTGGTGCTTTCTATACATATATAAATGAGCGTAAATCCCGCTGCTTGCTCAGCTCAATTACATAGACTGGCTTGGTTCCACCCTTTGTGCGCATCATTTGTACCGACCTGCCAGGATCAGTGATCCTGCAAAATTGGCTGGCTTGACAGGTCTCCACCCACTCCATCATCGTGAGCACATGTGACCTTCGAAATCCAAAACGGGCAGCCTGCTGAGCGTGCAAACTTGGCATCTCTGCCTCTTTAGTGGTGAGTTTCAACATTACATGCTTGACGACTCCCCAGATCTGCCTGATCTCAAAACTACCCTAGTGAGTGCTCACGCCCGAACACATCTCCTAGCCAAGCTATACTGAATAGCCTATACTCCTCTCAGCTTGTCACAACGGTCTGTAAAAGGCAGAAGCTGGGACATCTCCAGCCAAGAGGAGGAAAGTCTTCATTAAATATCTTCCAAGAAGCCTCCCACCGGATGTCAAGCTGTGGTGCTAGGCCACATGGCCACTGGTTGCATATGATCTCAGATAATCTGAGTCAGATAAGGTTGAGGCGCCTTTGACTTCGATTGTATGCCTAGCAGGCATCCTTGTTGTTGGGAACACGTGTCTAAAGGTCTATCTGTACATGTGTTCCTGGCAGGAACTTCCTGCACATCGCCTTAAGCACCACATAGCTTCAAGAACATGTCGATTGCACTATATAGATATATCTGGTGCTTGATGTTTTCAGCCCCTGTGGTGTAAGGATACTGAAGCTCTATCTGCTTGCCAGTTACGGGTGACTGAGTATTCGACCAGTCATCGTGGCAAATGGCTGGCACCACATGTGTCCTGCATGGGTACTCCTTGGCTCTGCCATGCAGCTACCGAGACACAGATGGAACCCATGGCAGTGCGAGAGACAGTAGTGCGATCACTGCGCCGTCACAATGACATAGCCATCGCCTGAGTTCCCGCTCAGGCCTCTGCAAGTCCCAAAATAGGCAGCGGCAATGAAGGAGGTACCAGGAGAGCCAAGAGTAGCTTGAGAGGAGTAAAAATCCTCTGTTCCTCCATTGCCACCCACCCAGCCTGCACCACCTCCGCTGCCTGCACCATTACACTCATCCACATTGAAATAAATCGCAAGTATATACCAATAGCTATCGATAGTCATTGCCCTTCTCGGTGTCAGTGCACCATCAAGGCCGAGATGCTCGGTAAGACAGATACACTGAAAATGAGGTACAGGTGTCTGCTCATCACTTATCGCTATGCCTACACCATGGGGATGCTGAAAGGTAGCGGTTTGCGTACCAGCATAGTTTGGGGGATCATAACTGCCACCGCCGCCACCGCCTCCGTATCCACCATCCTATAATGAGACAATGCAAGGATCATGCTATGCTCCGTTGCTCACGAGCCACCTGACATCGCGTGATAGACATCGTGGCTGTTGCATCTCAAAACAAGCTCGCGTAATCGTGATGCCAATCAGGATCGTGAGGAACTCACGCCTCCACCGGAATATGCGGTGCCGCCCTGGTAGTCATATGGCACGTTGCTCACGGTCCCGCCACCTCCTCCAGCATTACTCTGTGGAGGCTGTCCGCCATTTCCTTCACCGAATTTGATCGCAATTATACGGGTGGGGGCTCCTCTCAAACCACTCTGGCATCCACATGCAAACTTCGGGAATGCCATGGGTTCCCGTGCCTTGTGAGCCCCAGAGGTCGGGAAGGTGCACAATGCACTAGTCCTTTTCGTGGGCATCCCATGTCATGCAAGCATTAGTCTGCAAAGGCATGGCCTTGCACCTCCTTGTCCAGGAGATCCCGCGGTTGCGCCGGTTCCGTTGCCAGGTTGTCCGCCAGCCGGACGTGTGGTGGTGTCGAACGTGCATGTTCTTGAGGCGCTTCCCGGCAAGTAATCTGTGGCACCACCACCACCTCCTGCATTAGGGAAAGTCATGGCTGACCTGAGAAGAGCGCGACTCACATATGTCCAAAGAGCCGATGCGACTCAACTGCCTTTACAAGCATGCTCTCCGCGGCATGTTGGGATCCGACAAGCAGGTGTTGCTCTCAGTGAGAGGATCAGACCCGCGACGATGGTAGGCAGTGCACCGAGCCCATTGGTGTAGACAGCGCTCAGGCCCCCGCCACCCCCACCATCCTGGGAGATAGGTGGGCCGCCCTGCCTTGCTACGATGATAGGAACAATAGCGCCAGCTTGCAGAACCACATAGGTCGTTTTGACTGTAGCCCCTAATCCTCCTTGAAGTCCAGAGTCGGTTGACCCACCCTGCCCGCCTGCCACTATGAATGAGTAGTAGCCTGTCGCAGGTGCGGTGAAGGTCTGCAAGGGTCACATAGGCGTTGGTGCCCCACATGGGACTGACAGGCGGTGCCTCGAGGTGCAATATATATGTGAGTGGTGAAGCTTCTTGCATCATGCCAGGATGGCAATATGCAAGCTGAACACAACACCGACAGAGGCCCTCACCTGCGCGTTGTCTACATAGTCAAAGCGTGTGATAGGATTGGCTCCTATGAGGCCTGCAGGGTCTAGTTGCTATTAGTTGTCTGTTTTATATTCCATAGGCAACCTCCAAGTAGGCATGCCAAGCAAGACACTTTTAATGGTTACACCTTGTACAGGTGCCATGGCATGCATGCACTTACACTTGGCGTAAACAGGGTGTGAAACATGAGCTATGGCCAAATGGAGACACGCCTGTCAGGCCGGTGGCTCCGGTCAGGCCTGCAAAACACAGGGGTAGTTTGGAGCCATGCTACATGTTGGGCATGATGCATTACAGCCGCAGCATGCCGCGGCCAATGCAGACCTTAGACAGGTGACAATCCTCTTGACGCACCGCTCAACTGCCAGGCATGCTATGTGTCTTTGCACCTTGCAATGCATGCAGCCTATACAGCACCCCTCCCTTTGCTTCGCAGAGTTTGCAACAAACAAAAGTGGCTGGCAAGAAATGAAGTGGAAAGATACCTGTCAAGCCACCTGCTCCCGACACGCCTGCAGGCACGCGACGCTTTAGCGGTTGAGAGCCATGCCACACATTGAGGATGCTTCGGTCCTGAGGAAATCTGTGCAAAGAGTCAACGTACGGCAAGCGCAAAGTAAATCTCGACTTCAACACACCTGTGTCGCCCGTGGTGCCTGTGCCCCCCGTGCCTCCTGTTGATCCTGTGTTGCCTGTGGCACTAAAGTATGTCAGAAGTCTGCAGCCTGAGGCCTAGACTTTGCAAAATGGAACAGCATGTGTCAGCACACCTGATTTCGGGGGGTGCAATTTCATCTGCACCCTATGGTATGCATTGTGCAGGAGGACAAGTACTCACACACAACACATTCCAAAATCATGCTTCAGAGTCTGAAGTTCAGACCTCCCGAGCTTCTCCTTGAAGTGCTCGTGGAACGCGTATGGCAGCATGCACAGCATAGACTATAAGGCATACTCAAGCCTGGGTAAAGCCAGAGCGGCTATTTCAACTTTATCCTATTTTCAGCCCACCTGTGGTGCCTGTGCCGCCTGTGGTGCCTGTACCACCACTTGTGCCCGTGCCACCCGTTGTGCCCGTGCCGCCGGTGGTGCCTGTGTCACCAGTTGTGCCTGTTCCGCCGGTGGTGCCTGTGTCGCCTTTGTCCCCTTTCAGGCCTGCGGTTTCTGAAAGGCCTGACCATTGGAACCTCACCACAATCTGTGCTGTAATGTCCTCAGCATATATGCCGCCCACCAGACACCATGCGTCCTGAGGTCATGCAAGAGCTTGCGCTTTCAGAAGTCTATGATAGACAGGTTCCTGCTGGTTAGCGCACCTGTGAGGCCTGTTGTTCCAGTGAGGCCTCTTGCTCCACCAATGCCAGTGGAACCTGTCTGACCTGCATTTGCAGCGGCCATCAACCTCGAGGTGACCTTGAAGGCGAGCGTGTTATGGTGCCATGAATGCATGATGTGAGGGTCCACATGGTCACCAGCTTCTGCAGTGCATGAGTGGCGGTGGCGGAACGGTGCAGGATGTCGGCAGCAGAGCACACCTGTGAGGCCATTCTTTCCAGCGAGGCCTGTGCCTCCCGTCTGACCTGCAGTTTAGGGATCTCAGCAGCATTGTTATTTCTTGTCAAACTCACCTTGAGGGAGCTGTAATTGCGAGCCGTTTGCGGTCAAAGCATCGGTTTCAATACAGTGTGGCTTGCCTGTGAAGCCTGCAGGCCCTGTCGTGCCGTTGACACCATCTATGCCGTTCGTGCCATTGTATCCCTGTGCACAGCATCAGGGAACGTCAAGATCCAATCTGGGGTTCCAACTCACTAAGTTGAGTAGGACAGTCTCTCTAGTAGGAATGGCTCTCTCACTGTCTCCGCAAGGTTTGTAAATGACTGGCATACCCAGGAGAGCAGTGTCGATGTTCACCGGAGTCAGCTCATTGACTTGTAGGGCGATTGTGTGCAGCAGTGCCTCATCCTCTGAGTTCTTGGCTTGGAGGGTTGCAACCTCAGCAGCCGTTTTGGCATTCTCGGCTTGCACGACTGCATTTTCAGCTTGGAGGCTTGCAACCTCAGCACTGAGCCGGGCATTATTGGCTTGCAAACTGGCAATCTCAGTCTGGAGGTTTGCATCCTTGACACGGACTTCTGTCTTGCTGGCCGGGAGAAAATTTGCAAGTTCGCCAAATGTCGAGTTTGTGATGCCTGGACCCTGCCCTAAACCATCACCAGCCTCGCCTGTGACATGCCAGAAACTGTGAATCAGTGATAAACGTGATGAGGTTACCCGTCTGGTCTGAAGGTTTACACAGCTCTCGCACCTGAGCGCTGTGCTGATGCCACTGTCAGTGAGCAACTCAACACCAAAAGCAGAGCAAGTCTGGCAGGTAAGAAATCCAAGCATCTGCAAACATCAGACTAATTCTGGGTTTCCTGGATGTTGAATGTGGATGGCAAAGTCTTCCCCGCATGTACACTCGGTGACTCACGCCCGTACTTGCCAGATGTAAAGCACTCAATATTGACTAGGGCTCAAGGGAGGCTTCAGTGGAGTGAGATTCGCGCCAATGATCTGCATACAAAGGTGCGAAGAAAGCCGCCGTGATCTAGAGACTCGCCTGCTGTTCACCCTGTTCAATGCATTAGTCTTCATCCCAGCAGGCTTAGGCCATGCTGGAGCCTGCACGCTTTTCCTTGTGTAAGCACCCTTTGGGAAGAGCTCTTACCGCTTAATCACACCCACGGCGTCACGCTTCTGGCAACGTGTCCGGATGTGTATATCATGTAGCAGAAATGATCGATCAGCTATATCTCTCAGGCATACCTCGACTGCTGAATAAGTATTTGCTGACACACTTCGTGTTGCTTTTGATGTGGTGATATTACACACTTCTCCGGCCTTCGCTGTCCGCCGGAGCTCAAATGGTGCAGGCAATGTCTGGCCGGCACGCGGTGCCCGTCAATATGAGACATTGCCTGTCACCAGCGGATTCCATATTCAACATTAGGGCTTGTAATTTCATTTTCCCCCCTCCAAACCCTGCGTTCACAGCTAATGCTGCGCATGTCGTGTTGTGACGTGGACACCACAAATGCATTGTGCGAAGCAGAGCATCTGGCAGCAGATGATAACAGAAGAAGATAGACATATATGCTACGTAGCCAGGAGCTTGCCCATTGAGGTGTATCTCAAATCAGAAAGTAAGTGACCGTTGCCAGCTTCCTGGCTGATGTCGGGGAGAGCACGTGCCAGCATGCAGCCGGTATATTGGCCGTTTTACCAAGTATGTAGGCAGGTTGCTCAATCAGTGCCCTGTTGCTGACGAAGATATGCAGTCTCACGAACTCTTGTCGCTGCGCACATCGTGACCTGATCACTCGTTCCCTTGTGACGAAAACACAGCATGCCATTGCTGCGCTCAGTTCGGATGTTATTAGTCTGCCATCTGTGTTACGTATAGAGCCACATGGCCAGGTCTGCCAGTCTGCAGCTACTGCAGAGGATACTCAGAGCCAACTTGGAGTCCACTTTTGGTGGCAGCCTTGGATCGCATTTTGCAGTCGAGGCCTTCCAAGCGTCTCAGCATGCGTCTCTACGATCCCTATGCAGCCTTATACACTTCGGAGGGCAGCCACAGAGCCGGCATGTTGGTTTTCGCTCGTCATCGCGCGACCTGTACTCGCCCTCCATGGTGTGCACAAGGCTTTCAGGCTGCCAAACCGCTGCCATTGCGCTTGTCGCATTCAGCAGAGCATGCTAACTGCCATCATAAGTTTCCGGAACGCAACGATTTGTGCATCACTGCAACGCTTGTGCATGCAGCTGGAGGCCAGTGGAGCGGGAGTTTGGCAGCAAAGCAGCTTTCACGCCTCTGCAGCCATCCTGCAGGCATGTCCCAGCCTCACACAGCAGCGAGCCCTGTGCAAACATGTGTATTACATGCCCAGCACCAAGCAGGAAAACTACAGAGCGATGCTGTTTGGTGCTGGGCATGTTGCACACCCACTGTGTACTTTCTTCATGGCCGAGGTCATCATGCTATGTTCATCTTTTTTACGATGGGAAAGCCCAAAAGAACATACAGGAGGATAAGGAGGAGCATCCCAAGCAGAAAGGGAAGAAGCATGAGCATGAGGAGCCAGACGATCCGGGCAGCAGAGAGCAGCACTCCATGTCAGGGTCCCACAGACCGCATCCTCCAGTGGTACGCTATTCTCCCAGTTAGCGTCAGTTCCCTCTCCCAGGTATATGGGTGCTGGGAGCACTCCTTTGGTTCAATCTCAGAAAGACAAGGCATCAGAGAGCAGCATCCAATGTCAGGCTCTCGCAGATCGCACCCTCCAATAGTATGGCTGCTCAGCCTACTTTTCCAGCATCTACTTGCTCTGTTACTGCAGGTGGTCTGCATAGCCGGCTTCACCTCCTGTCTGCCATGACTTTAAGAGTACAGTTGATGTGCAGCTCACAGGGTGAGTCCTGGCTGGTACAAATGGGCTCACTTGTAACCCCCACAGACTTGACCAACTATTGGTATACACACTTTGCAGGGGTACGAGGCGGCTGCAGAGCAGACAACCAATGCGGCCATCATACGTCAGCTGGGACAATACCTCCTGCCAAAGGACAACGCGGAGTACAAGGCCCGCATTGCTGCAGCGCTCGCGCTCCTTGTTGCCTCAAAAGGCCTCAATGTATCGGTGAGGTCCCCGTCTCTACACACCTTGCTGCTTGCACTACCTTCCTGACATCAGCATGGCAAGCGCATCATGAAGTGGAGTGGGTGCCTATGGGCATGCATCATCAGAGCTGGTGCTTCAAGGCCAAGTGAGCATGTGACAGGGGCACCGTCCCCATATGCACCACTACTCCTGTCTTGCTACCCTGGCAGCATCCTTGGCTGTGCTCTGAGTCGGCCCTTCATTTGCCTCTTGTATTCAAGTGCAGCATACACAGCCCTGGCAAGATACGCTTGCACACAGTGTGCCCTATGTCTGAGTTGGCCCTGCAGGTGCCCTTCCTGTTCAAGTACGCCATAGACGCCCTGACGGCGGACCCCACCGGGCACATGCTGGCCGACATGCCCATGATCCAGCTGCTGCCCGCTACAGTGCTGCTGGGCTACGGCGCAGCGCGCGCGGGCTCCTCGCTCTGCAACGAGCTGCGGAACGCCGTCTTTGCAAAGGTGAGCACTCCTAGGTGGATTGCAGGACGCGGCACTTCGGCACAAGCTGCCTCTCCTATCCACTTCCTACGCTGCAGAGCATCTCACGCGCCCAAAGCCCATTATCTCCTGGCAACCATCTTGCCGGCTGCCCTTTACTGGGCAGCTTGGGCAGGCTGCTCGCTCTTTAAAAACTCATCAAGGCCAGTCTATGCAGGCCCTGGATCTTGCACCCAGCTGAGCTCTGGGACCTCGGCAGCGCTTGAGAAGCTCGCCTTCATCCATCAACCTTTTAGCTTGCTCGCATATCATTGCTGCCTGCTATGTCCAGATGACAATGCATACATCCAACTGCAGGTGGCCCAAGGGACGGTGCGAAGAGTAGCCAGGGACGTCTTTGAGCATCTACATCACCTGGATCTGCGATTCCACCTGGCAAGGGAGACTGGAGCGCTGAACAGGGTTATCGACAGGGGCACCCGCGGAATCACCTTCATCCTGTCTTCCATGGTCTTCAATGTGGTACCCACGCTGTTTGAGGTCACCCTCGTAGCAGGTAAGACTTGCAGCAATGCTCATACTTTCTGCACTCTCTGGCAATGCTGATGTCAGCTATCATGAGAATACATGGAAGATGTGGAGGCTGTATCTTCGCCCATCACAGACATGCCGGCACACCGAGCACGAGGCAGCTGTTGCCAGGCTGAAGGTTGCATTGAGTGCTGCATATACATTGATCAAGATCTGCATCTCGTGCTGACAGGCCATCATGTAATGCGCAGCCGCAGCCGCATCATGCAAGGCTTACAGGCTGAACTTGGTGTCACCCATAGGCATGCTGGCGTACAAGTGCGGGCCAGCGTTTGCAGGACTGATGGGCGCGGTGATTGCGGCATACATGGCCTTTACGATAGGCATCACGCAGAAGCGCACGCACTGTTGGCAGTCAGTGAGAAGGCGGGCTATTCAGATATTTGATTTATGAGTGCTCACAGGCTCTTTGTGCTCTGCAGGCATGCTGGCATACAAGTGCGGGCCAGCGTTTGCGGGACTGACGGGCGCGGTCATCGCTGCGTACACAGCGTTCACGATAGGCATCACAAGTGACGCACGCACTATTGGCAGGCCGTTAGAAGGCGGGCTGTTTAGGTGTTTTATCCATGAGTGCTCACCGGCTCTGTGTGTTCTGCAGGCATGCTGGCGTACAAGTGCGGGCCAGCGTTTGCGGGACTGACGGGCGCGGTGATTGCCGCGTACTCGCCGTTCACGATAGGCATCACGCAGTGGCGCACGCGCTTCCGGCAGGCCATAAACAGGCGGCAGCTGCTCACGATACCATTCTCTGATGCTCAAAGGCTGAGTGTGTCTTGCAGGCATGCTGGCGTACAAGTGCGGGCCAGCATTTGCGGGCTTGACGGGCGCGGTCATCGCTGCGTACACGGCGTTCACGATAGGCATCACGCAGTGGCGCACGCGCTTCCGGCAGGCCATGAACAAGGCGGACAGCGAGGCGGGCAAGCAGGCCATGGACTCGCTGATCAATTTTGAGACCGTGAAGCTCTACGGGAATGAGGAGCACGAGCTGAAGCGCTACGACAGGTGCTTGGCAGGTGCGTCTTCACTCAAGAGCCCTCAAATGTATAGCCGTTGGAGAGATCACATGCTGGAGTCAGAGTTCTCACTGTGAATGGCGTCGTCTGGCCTCAAGTCAAGTACTATGTATGTCCTACATCATCCACACCTCTATGGCACAATGGTACTCAATCACAGGATCTATGCAATGCTTGCTTTAGTAGGGCTGCTGGTCTGCTCCGAGGGTGCTGTCATGAAGATACAGACAAAAGGTTCCTGGCTCAGCTAAGGCCAGAATGCCATCTTTAGCGTCCAGTGTCAGCTGCAAAGCTGATCAAGTCTCAGGCAAACTCATGCGACGTACCTCATCACAAAGCCACTGACATAAAAGACTGAGGGCTGCTGGTCAATGCAGACTATGAGGGTGCTGCTATGAAGACGCAGACCAGCCTGTCTTTCCTCAACTTTGGCCAGAACGCCATCTTTAGCACGGCGCTGTCTGCAGCGATGCTCTTCACTGCTCAAGGCATCGGTTCGGGCAGCCTGACTGTGGGAGACCTTGTCATGGTCAATGGACTCCTGTTTCAGGTGGGGAATGACTGCTCTGGCGTCCTCTCTGTCATGACCAGTACGCTCCTTGATACTCTGTCTGGGTCACGCAGCCCTTCAGGAATGGCGAAAGAAAGGAAGACAGCATAGGGCTGCCTTGTTGCTCAAGCCCCTTATGTGGCTGCCTAAATCATGCGTTGTCTTGCTGACGCTGCAGGTCTCCATGCCGCTGAATTTCTTGGGATCTGTGTACCGGGAGACGCAGCAGTCGCTCGTGGACATGGGCGCCTTGTTTGGCTTGCTGCAGCAGAAATCTGAGGTAGAGCTTTTGACTGCAGACCGAGCCATGAGCCGGACACCTGACCTTTTGCACGATAGAGTATATCTATTGAAACAAACAGCCAGTTATATGATTACGTGGATGTCTCCCACTTGCACGCAATATTTGCTATAAATAGTGCAGCCTGCTGATGCTGCTAGGTAGCTGTGCTAGTCCTGGGATGCATCTGCAGATGCTGGCCATGCCGGCTATAGTAGGGATTATGTTGGAGTCTCTGTGCTTGCTGCAGATCAAGGACAGACCAGACGCGGTGGAGCTGGTGGACAGCAAGGCAGGCTATGGCATCCAGCTGGAAAATGTCAAATTTGGCTACCGGCCTGACATGCCCATCCTGCAGGTAAGAAGCTTTCAATGCGTGATAAGCACGCTTTGATTCCTAGCCTCTCACTTGCAAAGAGCCTTTTGGTATATCATCTTGAAACGAGGCGTCAGTGGGGGGTCGATCGTAAATGTTGACATCATAAAGCATACATGGGGTTTAGGCTTTGGAGTCTGGGGTGCAGTGATGCCACCCTGAGGTCCACATGCAGGGACTGTCTTGGACACTACAGCATATTCTAGTTGCATGCTTATATATGTATATAAAGCCCACTACAAAGAGCTCTCCTTACCAAAGCAAGACAGCTCTGTGCATGTGTATCTGGAGCTCAAGAAAATGAGATTCTCTGCAGGGCCTGTCGCTGAGCATCCCAGCAGGCACCAGCTGCGCGCTGGTGGGCACCAGTGGAAGTGGCAAATCTACAGTGCTGCGCCTTCTGTTCCGCTTCTACGAGCCTGACAGCGGAATGTTGTCAGTCGCCGGCCGCAGCATCACGGACTACACCATGAAGAGCCTGCGCGCTAAGATAGGCGAGGTAGGCCCTACATCTGCGCTGAGCTTGTTAGCGTCCAGCGCCACACATAACAAACTTGAGAGATTGGCATGTGCTGTAGAAGCCCCTTAGCTCCGAGTGTTCTCCGTCTGCTAAGCCACGATGTGGTTGCAAGCATACCTTTAGAGCGCCGCTCAGGATACTTCGCATGCTGTACAGGTGCCCCAGGATATGGTGCTCTTCAATGACACGATCTACTACAACATTGCCTATGGGCGGCTGAGCGCGGACAGAGAAGAGGTTTATAGTGCAGCCAAGCAGGCAGCCATCCATGACCAGGTGAGGCGCGCTGGCGCCCATCTTGCATGACAAGGGCACACAGCACGGACATGATACATTGACAAGTCGTCTACAAGCTGGTCTCCCTACAGATGTCCCGTGCTGAGAAGGCGTCAATCGCAAGAATTTGGCCTGTCGCGCCTCACAAGAGCACCGTATACTCCTGTTCTGGATGGCTGGGACTTACTGAAGAGCCTGCTGTTCTCTTTGGAGCCGTGCATTCGCAGACAGTCGCCTGCTTCCAACACCTGTGTGTGCAATGCAGATCCTAGCAATGCCAGACGGCTATGACACCATGGTCGGCGAGCGGGGCTTGATGCTGAGCGGAGGTGAGAAGCAGCGGGTGGCGCTAGCCAGGACCATCCTGAAGGGCCCTAAGATTTTGCTTTTTGATGAGGCCACCAGTGCCCTGGACAGCAGCACAGAGCAGGGTATCCTGGATACCCTGCAGCGGCTGGGGCAGGGCAGAACGACCCTGTTTGTGGCGCACAGGCTCTCGACGGCAGCCAGATGCGATCAGGTGACTTCACTCTCATGAAAGGCACCACGGCACCACCTCTTGTATGAGCAGAGAGCCGCATCCCACTTTTTATCTTTGCAAATGAGAGGTCTCCCACTCATATCCCTTCTGGCACCCTTCCCGCGAGTGGACTTTTAGGGTTAGCTGTGCATCCTCAATGGACTGTCTGGGTATGGGAAGGCGCTCTGAAAGCGCTGTGAGGATCTGAAAATGCTCAGGAGGAGCTTTTGTGAGTCATCTTAGGTTGTCCCCTGAATACAGCGGCATGTGCTTCGCCTCGCAGATCGCGTACCTGGAGAATGGGCGTGTCGTGGAGGCCGGCAGCCACAGCGAGCTGCTGCGCAAGGGCGGCAAGTATGCGCACCTGTGGAATCAGCAGGCGACCAACGTCCAGGAAAACATTGAGGCTGTGGGCTAAGAAGTAAAGGTCTTTGTCACTGGTACATGGAATCAAAACACAGGTCTATCAAACACCAATGCCCTAAGGGAACCTGTGGGGCCCACAATCTCGGCAGCAAAGATAGGGAGCTGGGAAACAAGCCGTCCTGGACCCTGGAAAACTGAGACAGCGGTACATGTCCATGACGTGTATATGCGCTTGGCATGGCCTGAACGGATGCATGTATAATACCCATGCGTAGCAGCTGTTAGTACCGGCAGTGGAGCTACTCAACTGGGGACTATAGAGGACTGTGACGACACAAGTGACTGATCTGCTGCAACATGTATGCTATACTTCAGCTACGTAGAAAAGGTACAGCGCTGCCATTGTCCATTGCGTCTCAGAAACCCAGGTGCTGAGCAGTTCACTTCGACTCCACACCCGATAGGCATGCTGTATGAAGATCATAAATTGTAGGACACAGACAGAGGGCAGCTGCAGGACAGGTGCATGGCAGTGACGATATGCCAAAGGCGTGCAATGCCTGCACCGCAGCGCCTTGCTTCTATAGTCTCCAGAGAATACCCCAGTATCGGATGCCTCATGCGTCCGGGTAAGAACTTGACACGGGAGAACGGCTATAAGTGCGCGCATGTGACAGTGCCACCTTGGCGATGACGTGAGAGTTTTGAAGCAGCTGTTGTTCCGGATCCAGAATATTGCATCACCCCTGGGACAGCCTCTGCACCAGAGTAGCACCCGCAAGCCCTTTCTGTCGTATCATAAGCATCGCTGGATATTGGTAGCATTAGGAACTAACTGCAGGATCAGAACAAACCTTCATCTTTCAGCAGGACTGAGCCATTTGGGCAGTGGTACAGACACTTCCATCCTGGATACCAGACAGCGCAGGGCGGCTGTTCCGAAGGTGACCTTAAGAGATCCGATGCAATATAGTGACCTCACCCTGTGATGGACGTGCATCTGCCTGGGATATGTTCCAAGATGGCGGATTGTTGAGCAGAATTCTTAGGTACGTGATCATGCAGGCCAACGTAGCTGTCGAACAAGAAGTACCCGTACGATCAAGAAAACGTCACAAGGAGCTACGCACCGCACCCAGGCGCACATACCTGAAATCGTGCAAAGTAGACGATGAAGTGTTCTGCGTTGGGGATAGCGCCTACGCGTTGGAGGAAGGCCAGACATACAGGGTACGCAGTCGTAGTTCTGGCCTGATGAGTCCTGGGCTATTCGAGCACCTGCCCCATGAATGCGGACCTATGTGAACAGAGTTTGCCACAATAGAGCTGAGCTGTAGCATATGTCTGCCATTGACGGGCATCTTGTACTCGAAGAGGCTCGCATGAAAGTTTGCAACGCTGGCGCCTTTCACGGTGCATTGTGCTGGGTGGAAGGACTGATGTAGGCTGTATCTCTGTAAACCTGCACTGGCCACATGCATAAGACTTCAGGGATGAGCGGGAGCTGTCTGAAGTTTCTAGGAGAATTGAGCACCGCAGCCAGGCTTGCAGGACGCCTAGTATACAGGGCCTAAAGGGAAAGCACATGGTATCATTCCACATTGGCTACATGTGCAGGACTTCAGGGATGAGCGGGAGCTGTGTGAAGTCTGCGGGAAAATTGAGAAGCGTTGCAAGGCTCGGAACAAGGCCAAGAGCCCGCTCCTGGAGTGCGACAAGTGCCTGAGGGCCTTCCATGCAGACTGCTGCGAGCCGTCTGTGAGAGTCGTCCCTGAGGTGAGTCAGCCCCTTTTCTGCTGAGACCCGGCATGTAAACTTCACGCACATCTACTCTCTGCCAGAGAGAGAGGAGATGCCAGCCATGTTGTGGTCAATGTTTGTTGAAATGGATGGTACTTGCTGGAGCAGTCTGCCAATATAGGCTCCATGTCTCACAGCAGTGAGGTATCGAATGTACACTCTGCCCCCTTGTGCAATCCATGCCAAGGTAGTAGAGAGCATCGGCATAGATACCAGACAGCCAAATGAAGGCAGGAAGTGAGGCTCTGCTGCGGTGTGATAGGGACTGACATCTGCAGACTGCACATTGCAAGCCTGCAAGGCGTAAATGTCATGTCTGCAGGGCGAATGGCACTGCGGAGATTGCGCGGCTGGAAGGCCTGCAATCACACGGCACGCGCCGCGCAACCCGCGGCTGCAGTTCATGGTGTCGCAGCTGTCCCTGGTCCGCATTGACCGCATGTGGCGGCTGCAGGACGGCACTGTGCGCTTCAGCGGGCGCTGGTACTGCAAGCCCGAAGACACAGTGGACGGCCGTCAGGTGTGCCCTCCTCAGACTTGCACCTCCGTTCTGGCTTGACATCAATGTGCTGTAGTCGGCTTCACAGTCTGTGCACTGCACTTCGGCAACCGCTGATTTTCTCAATTGAAAGTACTGTAGACATCTGTCAGCAAACCTAGCGGCAGCTTTGGATGCAGGAGCACCACACAGCGCGGGACATTTTCCTGACAGAGATGCTGGCTGAGGATGAACTGGATTGCCTGCTTAGGCCGGTCACCGTCTGCCCACCAGCTGAGCTGGATCAACACACAGAGGGGGATGTCTTTGTGTGTGACCACCAGTATCACACTGGCTGCTCGGTGAGGCCTCCTCCCTCGAGGGTCTGCCCCATGCTCTCATTCCAGAGAGGCTTGCAGCAGTATCTGCGTAGTGTATATCTGACATACAGTGGGGATGGGGAGTCCCAAATGCAGAGACTGGCTGTCACATCGCTGTCACCCCCATACGTGTCGAGTCTCTCGCACGCTCGTGGAACATCTCTTCCAGGCCCCCTTCACCATCCCACTGTCCATCAAAATGAAGAGCAAGTGGGTACCATTCAGCACATGGAGCTGGAGCATCAGTAGTGATGTATGTGAATGCAAGTGTCAGCATGTGAGCAGGTGTTCCGGGAGCTGGGTGCCGCTGATGAGGAGAGCACACGTGACGCCCAGTACCTCAGTGATGCCAGCCAGTCGGATGCTGAGGAGCCTGCCTTCAGCCCATCCGAGAGCAAGAGCAAAGGCCGTGGCAGTCACCGAAGGCGCCTGCAGGTGTACATCAGCTGTTGACTTCCAGGCAGCTAAGAACGCATTGCGTACCAACACTCTGTGTGCTGGAATGCTATCACTCCACCCCTCGTGGCCGTGACGTGCCTGCACAGGCAAAACTCGCCTTCCTGTTATCTGGCTGGAGGGCTACTTGGCTGACAGCCCCTGGAGTGTGGTTGGGCAGGCCATATAGCACAGAACACCTAACACAAGCTGCAGATCCGTTCCTGTTGTGCGCAGGGCGGGGACGAGTGGGAGAGCGGCAAGAGGAAGCAGATTGTGGCGCTGGGCGCCACAGAGTGCCCGGCTGCCCGGCGGGCTGCCCGGCTGACGCCGCTGGAGGGCGCGCGCGCAGCGCTGGCGCTCACGGCCGCGCCCAAGAGCATGCCCTGCCGCGAGCAGGAGCGCGCCGAGATCACGCGCTTTGTGGAGGAAGCAGTTGCTGCCGGTGAGGTTCTGAGGCCCTCATTAGTGAATGGCCTCCACGATGCTGTGTCCTGCAGCAATGGGGCCAACAAAGAGGCAGATGAAGCTATGGATCTCTTGGCTGCAGAGTGAGCAATGCCGCCTGTTATGACCTGCCTGCCTGCCTGCACTTGATGGGGCTGTCCGTCTCTGCTTGCTATAGTCTTGGCATGCTTGCATGTCTGCTCATTGCTCGGTGTTTCCTGTGTTGGATTATGCCTAGCATTGTTGCGGAGACCCAGGAGCAAGCAGGTGGTGCCTCAAACTATATCTAAAGAGCAATAGTCAGTGCACTCACAGAGTATAGACTTCTAGCAGTGATTACCTGCTCGCGTAGAGTTGTGGACTGCCTGGAGTAAAGCTGACAAGTGTCCGGCATGCTCCAGGGCATGAAAAAATACTAGCAGAGTTGCATCAAAGTATGTGCCTTGCTCACAGGTGAGGACTGCCTGGGGCAGTGCCTGTATGTGGCAGGCGTGCCCGGCACGGGCAAGACAGCCACGCTGCATGAGGTCATCCGCCAGATGCGCGCCAAGATCGAGGCAAACGAGTCGGCGCCCTTCCGCTACATCGAGATCAACGCCCTCCGGCTTGCGACCCCGCAGCACGCCTACGTCCAGCTCTACAGGGTGAGCCAAAACCATATGCTCAACAACGTAAGGGTGCTCCAAGATTGAGCTCTGACAATGTGAGAGCTATCGCTCCAGTGAGGGGTGGTGGGCTGCGGGTCCTGACAGATCAGCACTCTCCACCAATCGCAGCTGCTCAGGCGTTTCTGTCAAATGCTTGTTGAAGAACAGCAGCATCGAGGGGATGCGTATCAGCGCACCGTTCCTAATCTGTGGCTCACAGACTTGCATGGGTGTAGAGGTCAAACATGACCAAAGGTGTGCTGGCTGGCAGGCGCTCACAGGCAAGCATGCATCACCAGCAGCAGCCGCAGAGCACCTGGAGAGGATGTTCTCTGAGGACAGCAAGACTGAGAGCAAGCGCGTGACTGTGCTGCTGGTGGATGAGATGGACCTGCTCATCACCAAAAAGCAGCAGGTGGCTTTCTCGTGCTACAAAGCATCTTATCTACTCCATCAGGCGTACGTGTTGTGGGGAGACAGATGACAGCGGGGCAGTGGCAAGGAGAACTCTTGCGATACAGGGCAGAGCACTTCACAGTGCCCACTGAGTGGATGGAAGGCGCTAAGCTGTAGTGATTGTATGCACGCTGGGGGCGGCACACAACACTGTGCCCGGATAGCAGAGTTCTCAGACCTCTCATGGCCAGCTATGAGTAGTGAGCTTTTACTATGCCATGCAGGTGCTGTACAACTTGTGTGAGTGGCCCAGCAGGAAAGGCTCACGCCTGGCGGTAATTGGCATCGCCAACACGCTGGACCTGCCTGAGCGCCTGATGCCTCGCATCGCCTCTCGGCTGGGCAGCCGGAGAGTGGTGTTCCAGCCCTACAAGCGCGAGCAGCTGCAGGCCATAATCAGCCAGCGCCTGATAGATGCTGGCGTGGCGCAGGCCTTTGAGGACAACGCAATCAAATACGCAGCAAGCAAGGTAGGCTTCCCTGCTCCCCTCTTGGAAGGAGATACTAGAATGGATGCCGGAAGGTGGTCAACTCCTCAGAGGGGCAGCATCAGGAGTTCAGGGCAATCTGAGCTATCACTGCAGGCCTGCTTTACTCATGCGTGAGCTGTAATGTCAGAACAGCTTGCATTTCAGCTGCAGATGCCTAAATCGCGGCACGTGTGCGCAGGTGGCAGCGGTGTCGGGGGATGTGAGACGGGCGCTGGAGCTGTGCCGGAAGGCGGCCGAGATTGCAGAGGAGCAGCAGCACGCCTCCGCAGCACCTGCCTCCTCCCCCGGTGAGACTCTCTCCATGTTGGGATTTAGCACGGGATTTATGTGTGTGTGCGGCAGTATGAGAGGTCCTCTGCAATGCGGACAACTTGCTAGTTCCAGGCCTTTGCAGTGAAGGTGCTGCATGGGACAGTCACCAGGACGCTTGAAGCATGACGTACGACGTATAACGTATAATGCATGAACTATTGAATAGTCATCATGACGCATTTGAATTGAGGAATGGTGAGTATGTTTTGGCCCATGCTAAGCAAAGCTAAGGAAAGCAGGTGGACGTCACTATGGCGCATGTTGATCCGGCCGTGACGAAGATGTTCCACACGGTGCACATGCAGCTGCTGGGCAACTGAGATTTCTCGCACATGGATTGGCAATGCCAATGCAGGGCTGCTGTGAATATCTGAGTCAACATGATTATGTGCAGGGCTGGACCGTGGGAAGCAGGGGGTCGTCACGATGGCGCACGTCGACCTGGCGGTGACGGAGATGTTCCGCGCGGTGCACATGCAGCTGCTGGGCAACGCCTGCCGCCTGGAAAAGATCCTGCTGGCCGCCCTGGTGATAGAGACCCGCGCCACAGGCATGTTCCCTAGTCTTGGCCTCTTCCACTCTGAGATTTAAAAGGCCCCAAAAGATGGCGTAATCACAGACTCTTGCTCAGAGATGCCCATGCAGTGAAGAAGGTGCTTATAATGACTCTTCACGAGTCATGTGTGGGGGTCCTGATGGACCTCAGGCAGCTCTAGCTTGCCACCTCGAAGCTGATTAGCTCCATCCTGCCCAGTACTGAAGCCATGGTAGACTGCATGTGTAGGCAGGCACAGTATGGTGCTGAGCAAAGTGCACGATCGGATGCACTCTGTGTACTGAGTCCGTCAGGAGCCCATGCCTGAAGTGGCATGGTAGCTGCTGCAATTGAAGCAAACGGCTCGCTTGCCACAAAAGCATCAGCTCTGTGCCCCCCAACATTGACCCCCTATGCTTTGCATGTGCAGGCAGGCAGGACGCAATGCTGGGCAGAGTGCACAGCCGGCTGCGCTTCATGTGCGAGGCGCGTCAGGAATCTGTGCCCCACATAGGCGATGTGGTGTCAGCGGCAGCCAGATTAGGCGCCAAGCGGCTCGTCCTGTGCGATCCAGCTGCGCTGCGCCTACGGATGCAGTGAGCCTCCTCCTATACAGATGCACATGCCACTAGGGCCCTCGAGAACAGTGCGATCTGAGACGTGAGACCTGCAGGACCTTGCTGTGCAAACGAGGGTGTCAAGTGTAAAAGCAGCTGCAATGCACTTGGCTGTTTGCATTCATTGCTGTGTGATTTCCTCTGCTTATGACATGGCAGACACTGCAGCTGACCTGAACCACCTTGCGGATGCGGTCAGCTATGAGCCTGCATCACACTGCCATACAGAGTGAGTGCTTACAGGGAGAACACTCGCTGTGTGGGAAGCAAATGTGATACAGCTGCAGCCTGATAGGGTGCTTGTGCAGGTTGGCTCTAAACGTAGATACAGATGACGTCATTCACAAGTTGCGCGACGATGAGACGCTAGCCTGGATGAAGCAGCTCAACCTTTGACAGCAGATCAAGGACTGTTCATGCTGAGCTTGCGGCTGTTGTCCGCTTTGTGTGTGTATGGCCCTCCTGGCCATGACCCAGAGTAGGCGATGTTGCATATTGATATTGCAATTGTGTCGGTGCTTGGTGGCAGTCACTGGCATGCACGCCCTTTCTCACTGGGCGCTTGCAGCAGCACACACAATGATCCAGCTACTGTGAAGGCCTTGGTAACATGCCAGGGATGTACTGCAATGATCAGTATAGAGCAGCCAATTGGAAGCAGTGCTATGGTGCAACCTCTTGTATTATTCACTATGCAATTGGGCGTCAGTATACACTGGGCGTCCTTCCAGGGTATGTGCTGGAATTATAAGCCCAGACCAATATCCCTCCAGCATCGATCCCCCCACACATGTTGCTTTTAGTGCTGAATCAGATGCGGTGTCTTTCAGGATGCATGTCCTGTGTAGCTATCTGTGTAAAAGGAGTCCGCACAGTGTCCTCCCAGGGTACACCTTCACAAGCAGAGGCCACGAGCGCTGTGGTAGCACAAAGTCGACGACACAATACCCACACAGCATGCCTCTCTCTCAGCTCTCTCGAAATTCCTGTGATCGCATTGTGACCTTCAGGCATTGTCCCTCAGTGGAGAGGTCGGTATCTGGATTCCATGACCATGCGGTCTGGCAACCTTTAGATAAGTGGTCGACAGTCTTGAAAGAGCGAGATGAGGCGTTGGCAACTGCTTCTGCCAGCGCTTTACATGATGATGGCTTTGATGCAAGGCGGACTTTGGCGCCAGACCTACTTTCGTTTTCCCAATTTTCTTGCGAATGGATGTGCAGGTCTTGTGAGTTCTCTCGGTGAAAGCATATGAAATTCTGCCAAGTTGAAGTTGATGTCTTGATAAGCCCTGTCGAGGGTGCATGATGTAAACCTAGCATACGAACACCAAAGTCCAGATTCTTGCAAGATGCTCCACTTATTGCCCTGCCATTGGCTTCGTAGGGGCAGCTTATTGGCTAGAAGCCAACCGCACGGCAGTCAAGTCTGAGAGCAGAGGGCAAAGGAGCGCACACGTAAGAAGGACGCGTGCCTCTGGTGAGCCGGTACCCTTTACGAAACACCCAGCATTGCTAGGCCAGCAGTGGCACGGCACCGCATCACAAGTCATATGCCAGACAGCAGAGCTGCTGCACTGAAAGTGGATGTGTGAAACCTTGGCAGGGACCTCAAGGGTGCTTGCGGGTACAGCACATGTCAGCAATGTGTATATTCGAGGCTTGCTGACCGTAGTTAACAAGCGTTGACAAACTTTGAGTGTTTTTGCTTGACTTGTTACCAGCTGCAGCGGCTCGTCGAGCGGGACAAGGCGAGATCTCAGTCAGACCCAGTCGTCCTGTGGCTGTCACCGGTACACGCTCATTTATATCCGTGTCCCCCTCTCAAAGCAGCTGTGCTCTATATCATTTACTGACGCGCATGTTAAGTCACCCAATCTCTGGCTCTGCTGTGTGAAGGCAGCATACCGAAGAGACCATCAGGACAAGATGCCGCGTGGCAGATGTCTGCACGTGCAAGGTGAGTGCTTTTGCTCCTTCCTTGCCAGTCCCAGTAAGCTAGACTCGCCTTTTGCTGAGTCTCCCATTGACCTGAAATGCGATCATCCGCGCTTGCGGTCATTTTGGGCACATGAGGGCCTCAGGGTGAGCAACGGTTGGGATATAACGGCCTGGGGAATCTGCTTTTGATTCAGGATGGCAGCAGCTGGGTGTCATACTGCTAGGCGCCGTTGTCTACCAGGCAAACGCTGATACAGCAGCAAGTGCACCGCAGAGTGAGATATTTGGCACCGACTTGCATGTGCTGCTGGAACACACCCATCTGACCATGCTCTTGTCCCTTCCTTCTGACCCCAATTGATCCCCAGAACATCAGCATTTGGGTGGGTGTCACACAAGCTGCTCTTGAGCATGAGCGAGTATGTTGCCGCAAGTGTTGAGAGGTAGATGTGCAGGCACACCCTTCTCTGGGCAAGCAGGGGATGTCCTCAGCCTGCCATACATGTTGCCCACAATCACAGAAATCGAACAGGGCATTGAGACGGAAGTAAACAACTTCAAGGGTAGGCTTGACCGCTCCTTATCCTCTTGATGGGTTTGCAGGCGTCATTGAGCATCATTTTACTCGCCAAGGCATGTATGCCGCCTAGAGGATGCCTTGCTCGCATTGCTGGGTGGGATGCATGCTTCTTGTCCTTTGTGCTGCACGCCAACACTGCAGCAGGCACATTCTCTGTGTGCTTCACAGCAGATACATTGGGCTTTCGCAGTGTGGGAGCCCAATGAACAGAATAGCTACGGGAGTCACCTCAGTCATAGAATCAGATAGTGAGCCACTTGTTGCATGCTCTCAGCAGAGTGTGATGTGAACGCAGGGATGTTCACAATCCCGCCGCCATCCTCAACATCGTCGCCACAGACGTCAGGTACGGCGGCTTGTCTCCTTGCCAGCAAGGCACACAATATAGTGAACGCAACGACTGAGCACAAGTTGTTAGGGTCTCTCTCGCCAGAATGGATCATGTGGCTGTGGGATGGAGCATTCTGAGCATGGTCTCACAAAAATCTGCAATGCCATGACGGGCACAGCAGCCCTGACTCTGTGCCAAGCGTATCCCCCATGTGCATGCACTCATCCTCTTGCGAAGCAATCTGTGACGGAGCTGTCTCACGACTGAGATCTGGCTAATGGCTCAATCTGCTTGCAGCTTCCATTGAACCAGTGCCAGCACCGCCTCAGCCTACTCCTCCTGTTCCAGGGACGTCGGCGATGCCGATGTCCTCTTCTCAGCCTATATCCAGTCTCGTACCCACCACAACCATCTCTGGGCCCTTGACTTCGGCAACCCCTACCTCCACCCCTGCTCCGCCACTGTCAACCTCAGCGCCCTCCTCGACAGCTGTTGTCCCAACCAAAATCAGCTCACAGACAACAGTTGCGACTCTCACAACCACGGCAGCTCCCACAACTCCGGTGTCAGCCAGCAGCACGGCGGTTCTGGCCAGCACGGCAGCTCCCGCAAGCGCCACAACCCCGACGAGTACAATGACACCCCCCAGCAGCGCGAGCCTCACAAGCACAGCAATTCCCGCAAGCACAGCGAGCTCACTGAGCACGGCAGTCCCCACAAGCACAGCGGATCCCGGCAGTACGGCAGCTCCTACCAGCACGGCAGCACCTCCGAGCAGCACAGTGCTTACCACAAGCACAGCGAACCCCACAAGCCCAGCGACTCCTACAAGCTCTGCAATCCCCACCAGCACCGCAGCCCCTCCCACAAGCTCAGCGACTCCCACAAGCACAACGGATTCCACCAGCACAGTGGCACCTCTCACAAGCACAGCAGATCCTGCTACCACTGCAGCGCCTCCGACAAGCACAGCAGATCCAGCCAGCACAGCAGCACCTCCCACAAGTACAGCAGATCCCACCAGCACAGCAAGCCCCACCAGCACAGCGACCCCCACCAGCACAGCGGCACCTCCCACAAGCACAGCAGAGCCCACCAGCACAGCAGCGCCCACAACTACAGCAGCGCCTCCGACAAGCACAGCGATCCCTACCAGCACAGCAGATCCTACCAGCACAGCAGCACCCACAACTACAGCAGCTCCATCACGCTCACCTTCAGGTGTGCATGAGGCCTTGCTTGCTCGTGCGCCGCCTATAGCAAAACAATTGCAGCAGTATGAAATTCAACACGGCCGCCCAAAGGACATTGCGCCTCCTGAGGGTGCTCTTGTATGCGTACATGGCCGGCGCATGCTGCATGAATGTGAATGGTGTGCCAAGCACTTATGACATGGTTAAGTTGTATGGCCATGCGTCATCTTCATATGATGAGTACAATTCTTCTCTATGCAGGCCCAGTCTATTTTGCGTTCAACTACACTGGCACATATCAGGCAATCTTCTGCATAGCATTTGCTTGCTCTCCCAAGATGTCTTCCTGTCGCATACAAAACGGCCTAGGCTTGCCACACCAGCTTTGATGGAGCTGCCCTGCCATCAAGGATCAAAGGCCTGGGTGTGCATGAAAGGTGATCGTTCATTGCTGTGCAGACCATGCCCATCTCTTTCACAGGCGAATACTTCATTGAAGTTGTTGGCGCAAACGGTGGAGGAAAGTACAGCTCGGAGACTGCAGTGTGCTCTGGGGCCTATATCTCTGCTTCCGTTGCAATCAGTGCCGGAGACACCCTTGCTATCATTGTTGGTGGTCAAGGAGCTAACACAACCGCTAGCAACGCTCAAAGCGCAACTGGCGGAGGAGGCGGATCTTTTGTCTTCCTTCAATCATTCAGTTCATCCACCCCAATCATCACAGCAGGTGAGACGCTTGGTGTGCTTTAATGTATCTTGAGCTTGTAAGCACTGTTACACAATGACTAGATGCTGCACTTTGTGCATATGTAGGTGGTGGTGGGGGTTTCATCTCTGGATCTTGTCAGCCATCCGCACTGGCAACATCGGCAACCCTTGGTCCGGGAGGTCGCTCCGGCCCTGTCACGGCTCTCGGAATACCATCCTGCCCATCCACCTCCCCCAGCACAGGCGGCGCCGGGCAAGGAGGTTTGTTGCCCAAAGGAAATCCACATCGTGATATTGATGTTTATAAGGATGGCTGGCATTTTCTGTTAGCGCGCTTGTCGTTGAGCAGTGCTGAAGGTATGATGTGCATTCCAGGGTCTAACACTGTGGGGCCAAGCGGGCAGTGCTGTGGAGGGGGCGGCTTTCCTACCACATACACCTCTCCGTACTCTGGCGGCGTAGCTTCCGGGACCGGTTCTGTGAGTATCAATTGGAAGCTCCCCATGCGCAAGTGCACCCTTCCATGAGATCTCAAGACGCACTTACAACTTTGTGTGTGTGTGAGTGTGAGAGACTTGCACATGACATAATTTCGGCTATGGTCATTGCCTCCCTGCACAGGCTGGTGGCTACGGCGCGGGCGGGGCTGGGGCTGGCGTCTGCGCAGGCGGTGAGCCTCACAAACAAATTCTCGATCCCACTCTTCCCTTACAAGGTAGCGCGATCTGTCATCACTCTTTGGACTTTGCCTGATGAAAGTAAGGCACGAATCTTTGCAAAATCAAATGGAAGATCGGTGAAGGCACAAGTTGATATGCAAATCGAGTGATTAGCTGAAGGACCGGCAACGACTCTAAGGGCCTTATCAATCTAAGCCCGGTCCATGAGCTTCGGGTGTAGGTGGCCTTGTTACTGTTATGAAGGATGCACATGACATGGGCCTGTGTCATAATCGAAAAGAAAAGCAGCCATGGATATTGGAAATGTGGCAGGCTTATCTACGATAGAAGGCCTAACCCTTGAAGACCACAAGGACTAAGTCTCTAGCGCGGACAGATCACAGACACCGACATCTCATGAAACTGAATGTGTCCAAGGGATCATCTAGTACATCCTCCTATGAAATTTTTTTAGTTCCTCTCATGGTGAAAGTTTGGTGATGAAGGTGGAGGAGGATATGCCGGGGGCGACGCAGGCTCTGCCACGAGAGGTGCCAGCACCAGCGGTGTGGCAGGCACATCATTCGCACAAGGCAACAATGTAATTCTCGCCGGCCACGGCAGCACCGCTCCTTATCTGAGAGGAGCGTATAATGGCTACGTATCTTTGCGGTTTGCTGGTACCCCTCCACCTCCGTAAGTTTTTGGGGACTTTCTTCAGCCCATTTAGCGTGCAAGGATACTTTGCATGAATTGGAATGCTATGCACAGCGCGACTCGGGCTGGAAGAAATCAAGTACAGTATATACTCATGCAAGTCGCTCATTTTTAAGGAGCATCTTGTGTCCAAGGTGACGTAGTGGGCACCCGTCATCTTGGACCTGGCATTGAAACCGGCTATGATGAACTAATACTTTGCCAGAGTATTGCTTCATCAATGCTGACACAATATAGCAGGCAGAACACCATGCAACTGTCCTTGCCTATTTAAGAACGCTACAAGTGCTTCTAGAAGTGGCACTTGCAGTAATTTGTCTGAAGTTTCATCCAGCAGCTCGCTGCGTGGGAAGGACCTCACGCATGGGTTGCCCATGTATGGGCACACTTGCCAACCAACCTGGGTTGAGTGGTCTTTTAGCTTGGATGCCATGGCCATGGCCATATTGAAGCATGACAGCGCCTGGGCTCCTCATTTGCCCAGACGAATTGATCCTCAATATCAGTATCCTGAGACAGCTTTACAAGATGAAGTGTTCATCCTTATGATGAAGCTGATCCATTGGATTTCACATAGGCCGCTTGTGCCTCGATCATGAAGAATATCAATTCTGAGAGAGGCCTACGCTTTGGGCTCAGCCGGAAACCACAAAGACATTTCTGTGTACATACACCAGAGACTTGAAGAACAATAGTGTCTGCAAGGATTCTGCTATAATTCTAATGAGTATAACCAAAGCACATTGAAAGTGAGTCGCATGCTAAAACCGCAGCACTTCAAGGTGTCACAAGCACACATGGGGCTTGGTTGATGTGCTGCTAAGTGTGCACTTTATTGCAAAAAGCTATACTATTTAGCCCACTTGCTGTCGTGATATAGATTTGACAGAAATATACAGAGCTACAATAAGTGACTATAGTGTCAATTGAAGGCAGTCACCTCAGCTGAAACACTAACATCAATTCAAGCAACCGTTACAAACGTTGTGACAAGTTAGCCAGAACTCTTTAGGCCATAAACATCTAGCTGAAGGGCTCTTTAGTATCAAAGTCTTCATCTGTTCTCCCTAGCCCCACAATAACATTGGCTTTGCTCTCTCTTCCGAATTCCCTAAGCAAGTGCAGACCCTCTGGCAGCCACTCATGGCAGTTCAACAAAGCGGCACTTTGTAATACTTGTAGCTTGCGAAACTTGAAAGGCAGCGGCTCTACAGTAGTTATAAATATCCTCTCAGTTGCACCTCTAAAATTCTTCCTCAATGCGCAAATTGCAGTCCTGTCTGCTTGGGGACATAGTATGTCCAGCTCCCGTCCATAGGTCACGTTGGGTGTGATATCTCTGCTGGGTAAATAAGGCAGCTTGCTGCAGGGCCCTGCAGGTAATTGTGACAGGGCGCCTGCTCTGCTATACCATAGCAATACTCAGTCTCCAGATTTGTGGTGTCCCCGTCTGATCTCTGTCTGAATAAGAAGAGGCACCCAGCCCACTCACAAATTGGTCATCGGCCCTCTGCTGGGTGGGTTGAGGCAGCCAGCAGGTAGCTGCGACAATGCGCCCTCCCCAGTGGTTGCATGGCCATGCGGTATGCACACTAGACCCTCGGGGCTAACCTGCAGATGCATGTCAGGTGCGTCACCAGAGCTAACCTCAACTTTGCTATGACAGAGGGCACTCATCATTAGGGTTTAGGCAGTCATCATTAGAAGATACATGGTATTTGGCGGCCACTAGACCCAACCTCTTGCCCAATCCGCAGGACACATATTTTGCTCTGCAGTGCCATCCGCCATGAGGGCATCGTGTACAATCTGGTTTGCAGCGTTTCATCACAAACAATCTCCTGAGACGCCCAGAAATCATGAAGTGCTCACGCATGCCTGGGTGCTCTTCCCTGTGTACTGGATATTTCCTGCCTACATGCTAATCCTGGCAGTACAGGTAATAGTTGCCCCACACGGCACCACATTTGGCTGCCTCGTATATCTAGCCGACAAGGATCGGCCATGTCAGTAGAAAATAGCCGGTTTTTGGCCCAAAACGGCTCGGATGTGCGCGACGGACGCACACTGCACTTGATACTTCTAGCTGCATCGTGCAACCAAGGTACAGGAGGTAGAGCTGAAAAGGGTACCTTGACAAATGCGATCTCCGTCATGAGAGCTGCGCAGGCGCCCTCCAGGCAGTAGTAGTTGGGCTCAGCCGAGAAGACCCTGAAGCCACAGACATGAATGCCCCTCAGTATCCTCTGCTCTCTCTAAGGCATAATTGTACGACGCGGCACCTGATATTGGCTGACGCGGCTTTTTATCCGCGTCCGACGCGCGCGGGTGTTGTCAGTAGACAATAGCCTATTTTGGGCCCAAAACGGCTTGGACGTGCACGTCGGACGCGTACTACATCCGACCCTTGTAGCCGCGTCGTGCAACTATGCTCTCAGGAGAGTCTGGATAGCCTCAAGCGGGAACCTCTTCACGCATGCGCCTTTATGGGCTTAATCACAATCAAGGGATGAGAAGACCATGCAACGCTGCCATGATGCGCCAGTCCATACATGGTTCATCTCTGAATTGCACATTGTCACTACAAACCTGATCATGGGGCACGACGGGTGCTCACACAGCATCTCTCCAAGGTTGCAGATGTCCTCACCTGAAGCCATCAGCCTGGATTGCATCTATGGCCGCAAAGATCTCTCCCGCTGTATTGGGCATGTGGAACTCCACCATGAGATTGGTCGCCGGGAGGGTTGCCCCGGGATTTGAGTAAAAGTCCGTGAAAAGGCCCCACTCGCTGCCCTCGATGTCTATCTTAAGCACCTGCAGGAAGCAGAGACTCACATAAGCAGGTGTACCTGGGGCATGCAAGGCCATCCTGCTGTCTCATGCCTTATAGCTCAACAGAGTGGCCATATGGAGCAATGCTTACGCTCCAGGCAAAGCATGGCGCTCTTCTGACTTCACGCCAGCAAGTGTGGACTTCATGTGCAATGCAGGCATGCAGGATTTGCCGCGGGAGCGGAGTCTCTCAGAGCGACCAAATTTGCACATCTCCAAGGGTCGTGAAGTCACAGTCATGTGGAGGGAGCACCTCAAGCCATTCGTGCTGCAGGCCGAGCATAATGCTCTCCAGGGACTGCCACTTCTCGGGGCTCTCCGTGCCCACCCGCCCGTCCGCGCTGCCCAGAACGCCCACTGCATGAAACTTCAGCCCCGGCCTGCCTTGGACGTTTGCCTCAGTGTCTGTGCTCAGGAACGGGTCAAACGTGTGCACCTGCACAACAATGATGCGCATGCATACTTTTGAATGTCATATTCTCCGTCAATTGATGGATAAACCCTGGCGTGAGCCTGCGCCTGCTCAGGTATAGTTACTCCGGATGTAGGTGTCCTCTGATATGCCAGACAGAGAGACACAGCTGGCCTGGGTTTTGCTTGGTATAGCAACAAGCCGTACGAGGTGCGGGAAGGTGGTGCAGAGGACTATTTAGGCCAATGGTCTGCAGCTTCCGAACAGGTCAGCACAGCATCCGATCATGTGGCCTTTGGGAAAGGGTTTCTGATGACCCATCTATATGTTTCCCTGGGGTCCAGCTTACACGCAGGCACCCTCCGAGGCGTGTAGCTGTGGCAGATCTTGTGTAGCAGAACCAGATATTATACAGCATAGAGGCTGTCCACTACTGCCATGTGGGAATTGCCTATTCTGGTCTGGTGGGCGGCCCCCCCCAACAGAGATGGCCCTGGGGTCAATCTCTATTCCAGTCAAACTACGGCCAAGTCATGAAAGATCCATCACAAAACGACATCTTGAGCATGTGAGAAGGAGCAGCAAACCTCGCAGATGGTGCGGTCCAGGAACTCGTCCTCAAAGCTGGTGTCGCCCTGGCTGCCCAGGCTGTACACCAGGCAGTGCTTCATCTCCTGCAGCATGCGCATCCCGCACACCCACTTCCCGCCATCCCCTATCCGCCCTGCACCATCCGAAGAAGTGCTCGTGAGACACCGGAGTGAATCGCTTAGCGCTTCTCGTCACATCCCCCAAGCTGGCCAGGACAATCCTGTCCCTGTAGGGTAAAGGCCGCACCCGGCATGACTCCAGATCCCGCAGGTGCAACTTCTGTCTTCCGTTCGATACACATAGCTCTCAACAAACATAAATTGTATTGACTCCTTCAGCAACAAGCAATCATAGAGCGGCCCTTGATGGTGGCGCATCAGTCTAGGTGCACCACAAATTTCCAGGTGAATTACTCCACGGGAATCCACAGGATCTTTCAGAGGGGCTCACCCACTCGCTCCTTAAGCAGGGGGCAGTTGTAATCCGGGGAGTAGAAGTCCCACACGCGCACGATGTCTGTCATGTTGGAGAATTTGCTCTGGAACGCCTCCGCAGGCAGCGTCTTCCTGCAGTGCAGTACTGCACCTGCTGAGCCCAGCAAAACGCAGAACAGCTACTGTACGCAACCCCACCACAGGTGTACTTGAAGGCATATTTCAAGCTTGATTCAGCACAGTGAGGACCTGCCAGTTGCCTGCGCCAACGCTGCACAGGAGCTGGGCACGTCTGCATCCTGGGGTATGCCTTGAACTGTGCAGTCCGGCGCAGTGCGCGTGTCTGTTGCAAAACAGAGCATGGCCTGACACTCTGGTGCTGCAGACATGCCGGGCATCCCCTCTGATATGTCACGAAGACCATCTCTGCAAAATTGCAGCATCATCTGCGGTTGAGATTTTGCATCAGTGCCAAAAAGACATAAAGCTGCACCTGAATGCGTCCGCTCTTCTCCGGGCGTCCCAGTAAATCGCCTCCGCCTTGCCATGATTGCTGGTTGGGTGCGGCGCGGCCTTTCCCGCCCTCCCCGCCTGCAACAGGCCAGCCTCTGAGGATGTTTATATGCACAGCTTGCGCACCGGTGATTGAGGCCACCTCTAAGAGGACTCCTATGCGCGGCTTGCAAGTCTATGACCCTACACACTCCTAGGCCTCTGACAGAGATGTCCTGTATGGATGCTACAAGGCTCCACCCTACATGATTTTCTAGCTGCAGTGATTCTGCTATGCACAGCCTTGTCTGTCAGGGATCCTAAGACATCTGTGGGACTAACAACATGTACATCAACCATACTGTCCTGCAGGATGCTCTACTCACTCATGCATTTCTTCTCTGCAAAGCTTGCGGGAGTCCTCTGCAGCACGTTATCCAACAGTTTTAAGTAGAGTGACGGGGTTGGGGCGCTCCCTCACCTCCTGGTGTGAATGAGTAGCAACATGCGCAGCAGCTTCTGTCGCCTTGCCCTGCACTGCATGGGGCCTCACGGGCTTTGTCACCCCGCTCTCAGCGTCGTCCAATGCTTGCGCTGCCGAGCTGTGGCGCGCCTGCTGCGCCTTGTCAGCGTGCGGCGCCTTGTCCGCGTGCGCAGCCTCGTTCTCGGCCCGGTGTGCTTGAATAGCCTTGGCTGCCCGCGCGCTCACTTCCGATGCTGCAGCGTCTGCTGGTGCTGTCTTGCCTGCATGCAGTGCATACAGTCCTAGTCAAGGGTCTGAGTACTGAGAAGCTTCATTGGACAGGAGGGCTGCTTCAACCAACAGGCTGCATGGCCTTCACACACAACTAAGACAGTAAGGTAGGCTTCCGGTAAGCAAGCCGTCATGGCTGAATATCTTGCCGAAAGCCTAGCAGATCTTGCCGCACCCTGCAGCTGGGCGAGGCCTGAATGGCTGTACCTCTGCAACTGTGTTTGTGACAGCAAGATGAACGGCATTCATACATGCAAGGCAACGTGTGTTGCCAACATTCTGTCTGATTGGGTGAGGCTTCTGCCACAGGACCAGTGCATCCTGCTGCACCTTGTCTAAGGAGGCGAGGCTGCCTCATCCTCAGCACTTGTAGATCATGCCAACATGACAGAAAGGCTGGTGCCGGCAAGGAGCCGGCTTTGCTGATGTTGCCGCACACCTTGTCTATGGGGAGGCATAACCGGCTCTTCCTCTGCGTCCGGCTCATCTTCTGCTGAAGCCGCCTGTCGGCCTTGTGATGCCTGAGCCTGAAAGCCTCCCTGATTTCCTGCGGGCAATCTTGTCTTGCTCAGACCAGGTATGAGCCTTTGCAGTGGTGCTCTCGCATCCTGCAGGCTGTGAAGTGATTTTGCTCTGTGGTGGCAGCCAAAGAGCTCATGGAGCATAAATCTAGCTTTCCCCTGCCGGTCAGGGCATATTGGAGGGCATTACTAAAGCTTAGCCCCGCCTGCTGCTTGCATGAAAGCTTTGTACTAGAGAACTGGGAACCTCCCAATGATGGACAATTATGGGTTCTCTGACGCGATGCCTCCACAACAGGCACAAACTGTGGTGAGACTGCTGAGAAACTCACCTGCATAGCCTCTTCCGCCCTGCTGTGCTAGATCTGCCCTCGCAGCCGCTGCTATTGTGGCCAGCAGCAAAAGGAGTGCAGCGAGTCCTCTCATCCCTGTTGACGAGCCCCCACACCCAGGCTGCACATGGGAATCAGCTTTTCTCAGCTTTTTGCACGAATGCGTGAAGCCTTGGAGCACGCTGAGGTGGCTTGGACTGCCACGAAGGAGTTCCGTTCACAGCGGTAGCTAGGTAGGGTGGACTGGCAAGGTACCATGCGAGCTGCACGATCAGCAGACAAACACAAGAAGGATCTTTGGCGTAGACAGTAAACCTGAGCGCGTTCAATCTCCGCAATCTCGAACGACTAAAGTCTGAGATTGAAGCCACATCAGAGGCGACTGCGCATCCCTCAGCAAAGGTTTGGTCCGCTACGCCCTCGAGACTGGGCGGTCTGCACTACAGAGATGCTTCGTGTCTTGTTTGGCCAGGTGTCTGCCTATATGCACAAGGACTAAAGAACCGGACAGGCAGTACAGGCCCCAACCGTAAGGCCTCCCCGATGATTGTAGGAATGCTACAGCAGTGCTTGGAGCATCTCAGATTCTTGACGAGTGTTATATGCCTGGCGTGCTGAATCATAAGTACTTCTGAGCTCATTCAGCAGGCGATCAATCGATGACCAATCGATGACTAACTGCTTCTACGGCAAACCACGCAGAGCAGGGACGCTCGCCTGTCGCCTTCTTCGAGCATCAGATCAAACTCAGCTTCTGTTGGTGCAACTCTCATTGAATGAGACGCCGCAGCCATAGAGCGTACACAATCCAGTCCGGAAGTCGGGGCCGGGCACCTTTGCAGTGTAGATGAGTGGGATCGATTCACACTGCCTTGCAAGTCTGCTTGTTTGGACTTGACAATCCTTACGATGTGAAATCTCGTTCTTTTTAAGTGGTGTTCTAAGGTGTCAGTTGCCCCTTCGTAGAGGTATCTCGGCAGCAGACCTGGGGCTTCCCAGCACACCGCTGCCTTTTCTGGCGAGTCAAAGGTGCACTTGCGGTCTGTTATGCGTCCATCTACGCTTCTCATGCGCCCTGGTGCACTTGTGTCTCACTTGTGTCTGCAATGACTTTTCTTTCTTCCCCTCCAATGTCAAGCCCTGAATCCAAACCCTCCCCGTTTGAAATGAGCGCACAGCCTGCTGCTGGTCGTGAAAACCATGGCGCTATACGACATATACACATCGTAGTTCCGCATCAGCGCATTGTGTGAGCAGTACGGTCATCCCATGACGGCTGCTGGTGGTATCGATGCTGTACGGTCGGCAGATAACAGCACAAATGACCGTGAATAGACTGTCAGCGGTGGGAAAGATTCTCGCCGTCAAGGTATAACCTGGGAGCGCAGTCCATGTCTGTGCGTCAATATGCAAATTGATCACGTTGTACTTAGTGATCAGAGCCTCCGACAAGTGTGAGGTAACTTGTAGAGACCTTTGCGGAATCTTTATGCAGTTTTCGCTTGCCATAATTTCGCCTTCTGCACTCATCTTCAGCAATGCAGGGCATGCAGGTGTGGTGATCAAGTCCGTGAGAGCCTATATATCGCTTTTGTGCACCAAGAAAACGTAAAGGAGTCGCAGGGGTATCCACTGTCGACCCGAAGATTTCATCACACGAGGTATGTCATACGTCTGAGGACTTCTCTACCAGAGTACGTCACACTGAACCAACCTGAATGAGTCATCACATTGTGCACTACCGGCGCACGCAACGCAGCTTTCTATAGGCAACAATTCAGTCATGAGTATGGACCTCACCCCTCCTATGCTAGTTCCTCGATTATGATATCCTCTGACAGTCACAGCCACTATGTGACCTTCACCCAGATCAACATTATCACCATAAAAGTCATGCAGGCTGTGTCGTTGGCGTATATTTTTCCTCTTCCAAGCATCAAAACCGGCCTACAAATGGGCTTTGGGACTATGGGACTCAGTCCCTCAAGTAAGGCCCTGGCCAAAGCGTAGTACACTCATCTCTGCATGCTTGCCTAGCATTTGTTGCTCTCGTGCTCTGAACATGGCAGAAGCTGCATCCGTGTCCAGGGCCACAATGTGATGAGGTCTGTTCAATGCAGAGTGGCTTGTCCTCTTCCTAGTCTTCAGCACACACCATATTGACATCCACTCAGCCGGCCCTTCTGACAACGCAGACCTTGAGGGTACATCACGCCTCTGCAAACTGTGTCGCCTTTGTGCGCAGCATCATGATGATGGTACCGTTAATGAGAACGATGCTAGCGCTGTTGCTGTATCACATGCGTTTGCATTCCTTGCCTGTCCACCACATGGCCCACCATAAGTTGTCCTTGGCAAGGGGCAAAGTTATCAGCCTTGTGCCGCTCCAGCAGCACACTTGCATCCACTGGCACAAAATGTACATTTTGTACCAGCTAGGTCAAGCAAGGTGACAGGCTGGGCACAATGTGAGACCAAAATTAAGAGGGCGCTCTTTGACAGTTGTTCGGCCATGCAGGCAATGCGACGGAGGTTACAAACGCCAACCAAAGCTGCATCCAAAAGGGTTTGCGGGCAGTTGCAAGTGGGAGCTACCGTGCTGGAAGTGTCACAGAGTGCATCGTGGCAAGGGGAACAGGCAAGTGTACCATGCCTCTGTTGCAAAGTCGACAATGACTATGGATCAGCTCTCATATGACTGAGATGGCAAAGGATGTGCCATCATGATTATCCACGCTGGCACCTACTCCTCTTGACCTGATTCCTGCAGCGCTTGCAGTCCTGGCAGATGGTCTGGGCGAGTGCATCGAGTCTGCAATCGTCAGTGGCTACAGAATTGGTAGCATTCACCGGTGCATGAGAGCACGGGCAACAGGTGAATAGCCTGATATGAAGCTGCTGCTGCAACTCTGTTGCATCACCCCTGGCCATGGACGTCAGAGTGTATCGAGTGCACAAAACTTGTCCAACTGGTCGTGCCGGACCAGCGGTATCAGCACACATCAATCTAAACCGAGCCTATGGCTTTGCAGAAATCGCTACTGCGCCTCCAATCATTACTGGACCTGACACAACAGATGTCTTTCCTTCCCCGACACCAGGTATATTTCATTCGCTGACCACTAGGAAAGGCGTGCTGTTTGTGCCGTTTGGCAACACATGTGTACAGCAGATCTACATTGCCACTGTGCCAGGACCGCGTTGCCAGTGTGCCAGATCGCATTGCTAGTGTGCAGCACTGTCTGAAGCTTCAGATATAGCGCCATGTCCGCGCATCAGTACCTGCAGAAGTTCAGTATCCATCACCCCGCTTATTGTGACCGCCTACAAGTCATCACCTGGTTATAATGTCAGCCTGACATTGGCAGACGCTACAGCAATGCTTGCCACGACATGTTCTCGCTCTGACAATGGCGATCTCATGTAGGCAACACCTATGCTCCTCCAACCACTGCAGCACCCCAGACAACAACGGTGTCTGCCACAATTCCACCCGGTGCGTGCTTCTTCCCAAAATGGTGACAGGATTGTTTTCTACATCTTGCAAGTGATGTAGTCAGAAAACAGCGCGATAATAGGGCTCGCCGCATTGTGGCACCTGCTTCTGTCACGAGAGCATATGCTGCCAGAACCCTGCACGCTCTCACATCCACCGTGCAAGTTGTGATAGAGCTTACCGTGCAGGTAGCAGCCGTGCTCCCCCCACTACCAGGACACCACATACAACTGGCGTTTCTGCCTCAAAATCACCAGGTGCTACCCACATATCCTGTATGGCCACCACAACAGCCTACCATTGGGCACCGTCAGATAGCAATCATCGATACGACACAGCATTAGCCCCACCTATACTTGCCAAAGTAAGTGAAGGTTTCCCGCACTACCCATGCAGGCAGCACACCTGCTCCTCTAACCACATTGGCACCCCAAACGACGGCTGTCTCCATATCAGGTGCGCTGGGTGCTCTCCACCAGATTCAAACAGTGTGTTGCCTGAATCACGACAAACCTGCCATCAGTGATGCAGCATGCGTCACAGCTCCCCTGAAAAAGGCCTGAATGCTTTGCCATTTGATTTAAGCCACCCATGCGGGTGGCACGCCTGCTACTAGTGATTCAGCTTGTATATCTCTCATCACAGCAACGAATGGTGCATGAGCTTGGGCTGCTGAATGCAAAGCGTACTTGTCAGCTTTTTGATGTTGCCATGCGGTCACGGTGATGTCCTGTCTACAAATGGCCAAGTATATGTTTCTCACACTACCCACGCAGGCAGCATACCTGCTCCTTCAACTACATTGGCTCCCCAGACAACAGCTGTCTCCATGTCAGCTGCACCAGGTGCTCTTCACCATACTCAAACACCTTGGCTTAGCCATGGTCAAACTGATGCAGAATGCGCAATAGCTGTCCCCGAAGAACCCTGTATGCTGACTTGCAATAATAAAGCCACCCAGCTATTGGTATCAGCGATTAGCTTATGCAATCCCTCATCACAAAAACGACTTGCGCATGAGCTTGGGGCGATGTATGGCCACCATAGTGACCTACCCTTGGGCACTGCCACACGTCCATCATTGATGTCACACAGCAGATGCTACACTTATACGTGCCAATCCAAGTGTGTGTTCCCACACCACCCATGCAGGCAGCACACCCACTCCATCAACCACACTGGCACCCCAAACAACAGCTCTCTCCATGTCAGCTACGCCAGGTGCTGTCCACCATCCTCAAACAGAATTAGCCTAGTCGCAGTCAACCTGAAAGTGATTCACTACCATACTCATGGACGACCTGATGCAGCATGCGCCACAGCTGTCCTTGAGAAAGCCTGAATGCTTTGTCATTAAAGTAAAGCCACCCATGCGGGTGGTACCGTGCTATCAGCGATCCACCTCTTGTGTTCCACCTCTTGTGTTTAGTATGGATGTGCCTTGTGATGCACATGGCACCCAGCCACCTTGTGTTACAGCCCTCGCCTGCCTTGTGTGGGATACTCAGATATACCCTGTGTTTCGCAAGCCAGCCTGTGTAACACAAGCTCCCTTGTGAACCAGTCACCAGAAGCACAAGCAAGCATTCCTCCGACGACACCTGCTATCAGCGATTAGCTTATGCAATCTCTTATCACAGCAACAGGTTGTGCATGAGCTCGACCCGAATACACTGCGTACTTACGGACGTTAAGGTTCTGCTGTTGCCATGGGGTCACGGTGATGCGCTGTCTTCAATTAGTTAAGTTGGCCTCGCCTGATGTTTGATTTTGGTGAACTAAGTGTGGAACCTATTGCATCTCAGCTGACATAGACTTTGCAGAACTCAGATATCTGTGGCATCACAGGTCCGGGGTATGCTACCTCGTGCACTGGGACAAGCAGCTTTGAGCCTCCAACGGGGATCTATCTGGGAGCCACTCCTGCCTCAAGCTGTCAGGGGAGAGTCGTACTTGCTGTGAGCGGGGCAAACAGCTGCGACAGCCTCCCGCAAGGACCTGCGGAGCCATACACCATCAGCTACTATGCCGCAGGCTGCAGCTGTGACAGCAGCGTGTCTGCAAATCAGCCAAACATCACGGGCATTGTGGTCGCTGTTGGCAGCCCTCCCGCACTGAGCATTGCATACGAGAATGGTATCCTTGTGGCCTCTGACTACTTCAATGGAACCAGCATTTACAGCAATGGCAGCTATCTCACGATAGCTGGCCCTGGGTTTTTGGGCAGCATACCGCTGGACAGCCCACCCAGTTTTGCTACCAAGGACAGATCCACGAGTGCGGATGGTCCCTTCAGTGGCTTGCCCGGGAGGAGGAAGCTCTTGGCGGACAACGCATGCACCTCAACATGCAACGCTGCAGAGACAACATCCAATGATGCATGTGGTGCTGCCACCAAGACGGCCAACTTGTGCGGGGTGATCGGGGCGGATCTCGGGGGTGCATTAGGTGGTGCAGCAGCCTATTTTAAAGGCAGACAAGTCACTCCAGCGCCAACGCAAATAAATGGTGTAGCTCAAGCAACTGATGCTGCAGCAAGTGCAGAGGCAAGGTTTGCAACATTGCTAAGAGCGGGCGCCACTGAAGCAGAATTGACTGCAGCAGCAGAAGCATCCGCAGTGGCCAGAGCTGGTTTGGTCACAGCTATCGAAGCAGGTGCGCCAAGGGTGTTGCATCTCCGGGATTGTAGTGCAAGATTGCCGCAAGTGTCGAAACACTAAGACAATCTCCCTCGCCAATGAAAGCGCATACAGCGTAGGGGCAGCAGTTGCCGGAGAAGGCGCCATCGCGGCAGGCATTGCAGCAGCTTTACCTGCGGTGGCGGTAATTGCTACAATATCATTAGTAGTGGGTGGAGCATGTGCCTTGGCCGGGGCTGTCAACGACAAGTATTGCGTGAACCCCCCTCAAGCACCATGCAACCAGGCTGCTGGCAGTTCTGGGTGAGCCTCTCCATTGCACGTGCTCTGCACAAGCCATCACTCTTCAACAAATTGGTGTTCCTTTACCTCATCGACAGAGCTCTGTGGATGCTAACCGGCCTTCGTCTGGACTCGTCTCCAAGTTGGCTTCTTGCAAGTGAGGCATTGCACTGAAAGGTGCCCATCTCCTATTTGCTACATGTTCTGGCTCGCGGGATGGATGAGCCCTTTTCATCATCAAGCAGCGCCTACATGTTGCAGGGCAGCAGTGTACATAGAGGCGCCTCCATTATAGCTCACTGTCTAGTGGCTTGTCTTTGTGCAGGTGCGACAAAAGCGGCGGCAATGAGTACTGCCCAGCGGGAAAGAGCTCTGGCAGTGCATCTATGGTGATTGCATCCACAGGTCGCCGGCATCTCTTGCAAACCAACGAAACAAGTGCAGCCTTAGACCTTCAGGTATTTGGATATCACTGCTGCACTGTATTCTGTCAGTATTTTTTGGGATGTTCTGTCGTACTTGCTCGTGGATGGTGGCACATTTCTAGACTCTGCTGATACTCTATATTTGGGGCAATTGAGGTTTTGTACCCAAATTCTGAATGAAGAACATTATGCCTCTGAATTGAAGCTCATTGCACACCGGCACATACCTTCATGTCAGCTAGGGTGCATCCTTGCAGGCTGCTCTTGGGAGTATAGTCCCTGCTGAGAATGTGACGATCCTGGAAGTCATCTCCACCGGTGGATCTGACAATTACCCGTATGAGACTGAGCTAAGTGAGCCGGACAACATAACCCCCACTACAGAGGCCAAGAACGCGCCGACAGAGACCCTGATCCGCTTCTACTATCCTTCCAGCCTACGGGCCCAGATCCAGAGCGCCATAGACCGGCACGATCCCGCCCTCTACTCAAGTGGCATTGCTGCATTTAGCCTCACTGAGGCTAAATGTTCAGCATCTCCATCTGGGACATGTGCCCCAGGTGTGCGTCCTCCTGCACTCCCGAGCTCTATGTTGTTGCATGCCATCCTCCCGGAATTTCAAATGGTTTACCATGGGAAGGCCCCTCCATTGCCCAGAGGGGGTGTAGGAACCATGTTCAGGAGTGAGTCATTTCCCAGTTGACGAGCCTGCAAACTGTGCATTTATGACTGGCCCCATACTCTGGCTGCAGACAGGTGTGTGTGTGCCCTATGGCCTCTGGCTGCGGGTTGCCACCACACATATGTATACATGCCAAACAACCAGATTTGAACAGGCGCAATTAGATATAGGGTTGCCACACACGCATCTGACTGTACAGATACTCATTCTCGCCGGTTTAGGTGGTCTGTGGTGGTTTCGAGCTCCATGCTACTTGCCATGCACATTGGCATGGGTTGTTGTTGGTTGGGAAAAATCAGCCCACTTGGTCTAGCCCAGTCGATTGGCAACTTGTATTGAATGATACAATGTTGATAGCCCATGCACCCGCAGGGTATGTGTGCTGCAACCAGATTGGCCGCCCGTGCTGCCCGTCACCAGGCCAAACTTGGCTGCAGCCAGCCACAGCAAACCAAAGCACTCCCACGCCAGGAGCAGGCAAGCTGGTGAGTGTGGAGGGCCCTGGCTATACTGGCTACACACAAGCCAATCCCAGTGTGGCTGTTGGCCCAGGTGCTTTTCCATCGATGTTCTGCGAACTTTCAGATGTCCAGACACTTCAAACCTTTGTAGCTCTCTGATGAAAGACTTGAAGTCTGCAGCCGCTGCTCTTGCCATTACCATGGTTTGTTTAGTCAAGAATGTACAGTGAGTCCTCGTCGTGTGTCTTCTAACAGCTCGACCTCTGAGTGCTAACATCTAAAAGACATTATCATATACAATGACAAGTCTTGACAGGATGAAACAGATGTGTTGCACAGGGCATGTGGTAATGATAACAGATGGCTCTTTGGATGTCCGGTGCAAGAATAACATCGACTTGCCGCTCTTATACACAAGCACCAATGCTTTCTTCTCAGGCGGCACTGGCTATAACCTGACATTGGTAGGTCTCGATCCATACAAGGGGCATGTTGTCTCTAAGATGTGTCAATCATGCTTCTGCCTTGTTCTTAGACAGTCATACATTCAAATTGGGCTCCCCCGGACACAGATACAGATGCAATACTTGTGGTTGTAGCGCCGGTCATATACGCCAAACGCCAGACACACTCAGATGCCTAGCTATGGCGTGAGCCAGTCGCATGCGCTTTGCAGGTCTATGATGTTACCGCCATGTGGGACACAAGCGATCAGCGCTTTGTCCTTTGGACTATGGACAGAGAGACCAGGCAGTCCTTGTTTCAAACCTACTTTGCTGTCGCAGTGAGCAAGACAGCAGACCCAACTGACGGATGGCATTTCATGGTCGTCAACACTCAGACACCCTACGTGGGTTCATACAACACCACAAGCTACTTCAAGTATAGCGACAATGACAGTCCTACAGTGGGCTTCAGCCAGAGCCATATTTATTTTATTTTTTCGTCACTGACCTTGTCTCCGCCAAAAACAGAACATACGATGGTTTTCTAGATTCATTTACAGAGAAGTCGAGCAGAAGTCTCTGGGCATTCCCCAAGCAGATCCCCGGCGGGATGAGCGTGTATGAGAGTGACGTGCTGCCAGCCAAGGATGGTGTGCATTACCTACGCTACGATACCTACAGCACGCTCGGGATCTATGCGCAGTATGGGGGAACTCCAACACGCGTTGCTCCTGGCGAAAGAGCAGGCAATTCCACATGGTTGGTGGGGATAGGGGAGCTGGGTGTTCAGTTGTTCCTTGTTGACAACCCAAGTGCTGAAGCAGGTAGAGCTTCCACCTTCAAAAACCTTCAATTCTATGTTGGGCACTCACCCTTGACGTGTTTCTGTTTCAAATTTCTCAGCCATGTATATTTCCTTGTGCTGCAAGTCCCCCCTTCCTGATGTGTGTTCTGTGCCCAGAGCAGGACCCACACAGTAGCTCGCATGGTACATATTGTCTTCTCCTTCATTGTTGTGCAGGTCTGGATTTGGGAGCCTACCAAGGCCTCGGCTCGCCCTTTCCTTCCTACCCCTATGGCATCAGTTGAGCAGCACAGAGGGACGCACCTGGCCTTCCATTGACGACCAATGGGGACTTCACCATATACCAGGTAATCATGCACATCTCTTGTTTCAACATAATGTGCGTGGTCTTGACATTGTGAGGTGCCCTGCACCAGGAATATTGCTACAACCTGCTGTTTCCAAATTATGTGCCCGCTCACAGACCCACAAGCACAGCCACACTCCACGCCACGATGGATATGAGGAGCGGAAGTCATGACTTGGAACTTCTTCCAATGGTGGACACCTATCCTTGTTGTTGTTGCAGGCAACGTTGCGCAACAACAGCATCTACTTTGCCTTCCATGCTCAAGGACCCACAGACCCAAACAATGATGACCGTCCCATTGCAAAAAGCTGCTACGTGGTCGTGAATGTGGCCAAAGCTTATGCAAAGCCAGCAACAGAACACATTGGCTTCGCGGGCTCAAACATACCACAGCCAACTCGGGTCTTAACGGGGGCCTTCATTGAAGCACATGGATGTCTGAATGTCTCGACCTTGGGCCCAGGAACGAGCGCCTTCTACCCTGCAATGACGGCGAACTCTGAGGGGTACTCAGGTGCATCTTGGAGAACTCCTAGTTCTACACTAACCTGAGTAGTGGCATACGAATCTGCTCACCACAATTTTTGCTCCTTTTAGCAATACTTGTCTGAAGCCAGCTTGGAGATAAGTAGGCAGATTTGCTAAGCCCATGTGGGATGAGATGATGATGTGTCCATATTTGCGACTCAAAATTCTCTGTGCGCAGGAATCAGCTATTCCGCCTCGAGCAACACCTCATATCCAAGCGCCTATTTTACTTGCTTCAGACCGAACTCCCCCAATCAGACAACAGACCCTATCTTGATGAAGGCTGGGGAGGGTCCTGTGGCGCGATGTGACCCATACGAACCAGTTGGCTTCTTGACAGGGCCCAGGTGAGTCCGCAGCAAGTCGCCTCTAAGCTTTGCAGGCTTCCGCCAAAGGATATGGTGGCTGCCAAGGTCTTAGACCACTCGAGGCTCGTGTGCTTGCACATGACTGCCATTTTGATGATTTGGCGTCCATGTAGAATCTATTGTGCCTACTCGCGTTCTGCAAACTTTTTGACGCGGCTTTTGTCAAGATCACAATTTCTGGATGAAAACTACAGTCCCACCTTTCTCAAACCAAAATTGCAACACTCAGGTGCCGCTGGGGCGACTACTCTGGCATTGCCATGGATCCGGACAGCAAGACATTCTGGGCTTACAATGGATACGGACAGCCAAACAATGCTTGGGGCACATGGCTGGGTTCCTTCCAGTGCCAGCCACTTCTACAAGCCACGCAAAATTCTTCGGTAAGTGGCCGCAAGCTATTGACCGCAACAACCGGCAATGATGTGCTGAATAAGGACGATGTATATTTAGGTAGCACACCAAGTTTTGTGGTCCCCAACATTGCTCAGGCAAGCTCCTTATATTCCTCGCCGGCCAAGGCAAGGGCGGAGGCCATGCACCAGGAGCAATGGTCTGGCGTGCCTTACGACGGCGCAACGAAGTCACCTGGTGCTAACGGCTGCGCGCCAGGCGGCAAATGCTCTAGCGCCCCAGGTTGCGGTGGCTCGTGAGAGCCAAGGCCGCCTCGGTGTTGCGCTTCCGTAATATGCATCTCTGCGTGCAATGTTGAAGTACTGTCATGGAGCCGTCCCATATTAAGGAAGTAGACTCATTGAGATTGAAGACATGCTTGCACTTCAAACAGCCACAGCATGATCAAAATAATGCCATACTCAAATTGGCTGACGTCATTTACTTCAAAATGCACCGGATACATACCAAGTCAACAAGAACTATTCTTCCAGTCACGCGGGCTAATTCACGTCTCCAATGATGGTGTGTCAACCAATAGCCGTCTGCAGCGTATGCGACACATACTTTGGCTACTTCTATTTGCAGCCTTTGTGCGCTTGAGCTGCACTGCCCATGCTAGTATGCAAAGTACCGGGAAGTACTTTGGAATTTATAGCCGAAGAATGGGTGATTGTGCAAAGCTGGTCTATCATGGGCCATTTTATGGGGTCTGGGCTAGGCCTCCGCCCCTTGCCCCGTTCAAATACACTGGTAGCAAATCACTGGTAGCCCGCTTGCCGGCGTCAATAATTATGCAGGGTAGACCCGGTGCTTGCTTACGCCGTGGGGCTGTGTACAGTGCTATGCAAAGTCGCCACAAATGTCACGCATGGTGTAGAGCGCGCCCCAGTCGCTACACTTAGTCGTTGTTTGGATTTTGTATGCATGTGCAAGTTACCGTCTACGTCCCTAGTCCAGTGGGAGACAGGTTAAGGAGAAGAACAATGCAGACTGTGTCACTTCTGGCGTACACAGAATTGTGTGAATGCTGCACGAGCTGGTGTTGACTATGCTCAAGCAAATTTATAAAGTACAAAAGCTCAGGCTGACAAGCTATGACGGGCATCTCTCGCAATGACATTTCAGTCATGAGCAAGCTTGCGCGATTATGCATGAATTGTCACCTGACGACCATCAAAGACCTTGCTGCACAAAACACCTGGCCTCTTGCCTGCAGAGCATCTACAACTCACCATGCCAGCTGCAGCACTGCTACACCCGACAAGCAACGGAATGTTAAACCCCATTACCAGTTGCAAACACTTCTGGAGCTGCATAGAGCTGTCATGGTGTCACAAGTCTGGCTGCATGGGGCTACTCAGAGGAGCACACTCTACACAACAGCAGCAAGGAATGTTAGTATACATGCAACTTTGCAAGGCCTGTGGCAGCTGGCCCAGTGGATGTTTACGAGTCACTCAGCCCTTGGCGTACAAACAACCTCTTATAGCTCGGGTTGCAGAAACGGAATGTGGATTGCAGGCTTTGATACAGTTCTCAAGAGCATTTGCGCCTCAGGCCCATGACAACCCCCTTCCTATCCTCACAGACTGACAGGGAGACGCCTACAAATATGCCTTGTCTCATTCACAAATGCGATGAGAAGTGCCCAACGGCGGGTCATTGTAGCACTGACTTCTCAAAAAAGTCTGTGTCATCCCTTCTCATGATAAGCAATGTGGCTTTGCTCTCTCCCCCTACAACCCAGTTTGCTGCAGAGGGACAAAGTATCCCGGAACACGCCCCAGCTAGGGGCGGATAGAATGCAAAGGTCGAAGGGTAGCTGTGTTCATCATCCTAAAAGGACACGAAGCTGCCTCTCTACTTCAGTGCAGACGACCCCCCTTAATCCTTATAAGCCCTCCTGCCGGTTGCTAGGATGCAAAGCTGAAAGGTACAGAGCTGTGGTAACAAGTCGCCACGCTGCTTTGGCGCTGATTGGTGCCCTTCATACGCATCAATCCTCCTTAGCGCGGATGGGCCCCTGGATGCTAAAGAGGCTGCTGTCAGAGGGGATTTCCCACCTACTCTCGCGCTGCCTCTCCTGGAGGCTCTCCTCTGCACAGCACCAACTGATTAGATCAACAGAGGCATATCAAACAGGTGGTGCAGTTGGCATTGGCATGAAGCGCTGTTGACACTAGCACCAGCGGGACCGCGACCAACCAGGCATGCAAAGTACGAAGCACCTTATGATGAACGTGGCATTTAGTCTCTACAAAAGGCCACTTGGTGCCGAAACAGCGCTCAGGACAGCATCCTAGCAGCAGCACTACTTCTTCCTCAGCACTACGTGCGTGCCTTAGTGCTCTGCCCTGACCCGGGCGGTCCACCCATAGACCCTTACTAGCAGGATGCATTGCACATGGATCTGGGCAGGTTCCCTGAGGACAAGGGTGTGAACAAGAGGTGGTTAAGGACTGGACATTGCAATGGCACTTATACAGGGTGAGGACATGTGATGGTACCTCTGCAGGTGGACGGTCGCTCCAAGCTGCTAGGACAGAATCTGCTCTTCTGGCCATGCAAGCTGCGCCTCCGTCTCTCTGTGGAGGCCAGTCTTCGCTCATCCTCCCTCCAGTGCCTGGACATGCCAAGAAGTCAGTTATTTACAAATCGTCTCCATCGTACCACGGAACCACTCCTTGAGGCTGAAGCCCTTGTCGTGCTCCCAAGCATGCAAGTTGGCTGCCACTTCAGTGAGTGCTCCATTGGGGGCAGTCTGGCAATTCTCTATACACATGCCGTTCGGCCTTCCTTTGCACATGACGAGTTGTTATTATGTGAGACTGTGGGAAAGCCCTCGCGGCATCCATCTGGCAGTGCATCTGGTACATGTTAGGTCTTGGGGCATCAGCATTTGTAAGGCTCGCCTGGCGCTGCTAGTGCCATCCGAATCGTCGCTGCGGGCCATCTGTAGTACCCTGGACCGTGCATATGGAGATTCTATGCTCCCGCACGAGCTAGATCTCTCGCTGGCCTCCTCCGTCAGCTCGGACTTGCTCTCCTGCTCAGAACTGGGCTGCTGCTCCAGCCAGGCTGCACAAGCAAGGCGTTTTAGGGCTCTTTGGTAACATTCAATAGCCTGGCACACCTGCTGGATCTGCCGACGGCCCTGTGTGTATCATACTGTTGCATGAGACTCGGAAGGATGGCCTAGGGCTCAGTGATAAGGCAGTGAGCTCTTCTTATCATACAAGAGCCTTCATCCCGATTTGGATGGTAAAAGCCCTTTGGCAGCCCCATCCCAGCACCTTAAGCTGATGATACCGCCAGCTGCACGGGTTTGTTGGGCTGGCACTTGCGAGGATCATGACACGGAAGGGGCGTTGTGCTGGTAAGTCATGCGATGAGAGCAAATGTCAGATAGTCGCTCACTCATGTGAATTTGAAACATGCCGAGACGACGCCGCTCCGCCCAAAGCTACAACGGCACCCTCCTGTGGGGCGTCTTGGACGCGATCTCGGGACTCTACGACGGCCCTGTCACCTGTGCAGATGATCGCCAAGCTTGCTCCAGGCACTGTAATCAAATTCAAAAAGTCGAGAAAGGCTCTCTGTAGTCTGCGATACGCGATCAGTATAAAGTTAAAAGACACCGAAGTTCTTCGCTGAGTGTTGATGAGGAGCCTATTCGGGTTCCGAAGCTCACGTGGCAAACGACTAGCTGAACGGTGTCCATCTCCGACACCTGTCCCCATACAGTTCTTCCAGCAGCAGGCCGTTCAAAGATGACAGCTGAATGGACAGGGTCTTGGGTTTGCACACGTAGCAGGGAGCAGAGCTGAGCCACATGTCGGGGCTCTACAGGGCATCGTGTGAGAGGTCCAGGACGCACGGTACAACCTTTACGATCTCGCTTAATCTCGTGCATCTATAATAACGCAATTAGCTGTGGCTCTTTGGTTGCAATGGGGGTGTCGATACCTCTAAGAGATGGCAACAGTGCTGTCTGGTATATATCTGCGTGCTATATCCAGGCGTGGGACATTTATTGCAATACAGCGGCATCGATATCCTGCGTGCCACTCACTTGATGTGACAGTCTTCCCTTTGCCATACATGGCCCTAAGGCCAAATTCTACATCCCCGTTTCCCACCCAGCTGGCTCTACAGATCTGTGTCTTTTCGTGTGCATGGCTGAAAAGTCTTATATTTGTTCCCATTGACAGAAAGAAGACAAGGGCTACTGTCATCCCTAAATGCTGGCGAGCATTACCCAACTACAGGTGCTTGGACAACTGCTGCTGTAAGTCTACAATAAGGCTGCCCTTGTGGTACTCAGTTCAGACGTCCACAAGAGTCAACTACAAGCCGACCTAATGTACAGGTGCCAGGGCATTACATGGTGCATGGTCTCTGTCAGCTGAGTTTGCCAGGCCGTACGCCTGGCGAGACTATGAATGTCTCAATAAGGCCGCATCCCTTGCAGGGGGATGGCAGCTAGCTGCTGAACAGTCTCTTGTTTCGCTGCTGTTCCCATCTGCAAGTTCCCACAGCCGGAGAAGTCGTCGATGGTCCTTTCAGTGAAGGTCTATAGTCTGGGCGACGGTACACCCCGAGAGGTCTCCGCCTGTCTTTATGACAGCATCCCTGCAAGATTGCTCCTGCTGCTGTTCCCATACGCAGACTGCCAGCCCCCAGACAATCTCTGTTTCGGGAAGCTTCTGGTGAAACGGGGGTTGGCGCCCCGAGCAATCCACCTTCAGCTATCCCAGTATCCCTGCAAGGCTGCTCCCGCTGCTGTTGCTGTTGGCTGCTTGCAGTCAGATGATATCTTTTTTGCGGCTTTGGATTGGGGGGGTCGGGCACCCTGAACAGTCCACCCACAACTATCGCAGCATCCCTGCTGCCATTCCCAGACTGCGAGCCGCCAGGCAAAGTTTGTCTCAGGGAGCGTCATATAAGTGAGCTGTGGCACCCTGAGCGGTCCACCTACAGCTAACCTAATATCCCTGCAAGGCCGCTCCCGCTCCCGCTGCTGTTACCATTCCCAGACTGCGAGCTGCCACCAAAGATGTTCTCCAGGCGGGACAATATAGGTGCCAGCATGGAACCTGCACCAGAAACCATTGCTCACTGTCCTGCAGCTGAGGGTGTTGGGATCCCCTCAGTGCCTACATGAGCTGTATCTATAACAGCTGCGCAGAGGCCTTCATACCTGCTCAGACATGACATTGCAAAAGAGCTCTCCTTGTATGACAGGATTCTGTCACTGCAAGCTTTGTCCTCGCTGAGTACCGGTCTCTCTGCTCATGACCTCAGCTTGCGTGGGATGAAATGACGCCTTGTTGCAGCAAGCTGCAAGATAGCATTGGATGGCAATGGCCTTCATCGGCCAGCACAGTCCTATCTGGGCAGGGAGACCTGGAGCCGGTAACTCTTTTACCTGCATCTGAGGTGGTGCTGCCCGAGCTGCTCGGAACGGGCACAGCGGCCTCCACTTGGGCAGGCGCGGGCGCGGCCGTCACGACTGCTGACGCGGCAGGCGCTACTGCAGGCGCCACGATGGCCGCCACACACCTGTATGGGATTGCGCCTGCTTGAGCCGGTATTGATGGTTTAGCAAAGCCTCTGTCGAGAGTGCAGACTCAGGCAGGGCAGTTCCAGAATTTGCAGAGATCATCAAGGCCATCGTTCAAAGCATGGCGCACATTCTCAGTCCGCTGCGCTTCTGGAAGTTTGTCTTGGACCACTTGTCCCTGTGCTGCATTCCTACAAGGACCTACAGAGGTTCGCGCTGCTTGCTTTCACTCGACCAGAGCCGTATAGAAAGTCACCTGGGGAGGTATCGACTGCACATCCGTGTCTGCGTGTTTGCCGGCAAGAGCGCTGTCATAAATTGGCAGACAGTCAGGCCCATCTCTGCATGGAACAATCTGTATGTCAGTGACCGGGCTACCATCCTCAATTGAAGGAGTCCTTGCTATCGTGTATTCATTGCTGCGGGAGTTCCCAATTCAAGGCGAGCCGTGCCATGGTGGTGCACAGCCACTCTATATGCTCATCTGTCATCCTGGAGCTGCCGTGCCATTGTAGGGTAGCTTTGCATCCCACCCAACATCATGTGTGGCTGTAAGGGTTCAGGCCATCAACAATTACTGGCTGGTTGGCCTGGCAGGCACAAATCACATTCCCATCAGCACATGCCGTTCGCACATATTCAACCGGGCAATCTATGCTACAAGTAGTAGGGAACTCACGGTTGTCGGTCCCGCTGTCTGAACAGGCAGCACTTGGCGTAGGGGCGGGCGTTGGCGCGGGCGCAGCGTCCGGCGCCTGAACAGGCGCAGCGCCGCCCAGGAGGGTGAGCAGTGGCTGCTCAGCTCCCTGTGCCTGCACTGGGGCAGCTGCAGGCGCCAGGACAACCACCGCGGGCAGTGCTGTAGCCTGCGGGTGTCACATGAGGGATCTTTTTTGGCCGCCCATCACATTACTCCTTTGCAGAGGGTCGTCGATCTGCAATAGTCAGCACGGGGAAGATAGCAACATTGGCCAGTAATTTCATGTCACTGGAGAGGCAATCAGGTATACTCATCCCTGCAATGCTCCTTGTCAGATCATGGCAGTGGTGCGTCTTTCACGTAGGTAATTTCAGCCCACAGAGTTGAAGCACACAGCACAGCAGCCACAAGGAGGTACGCTGTGCTGCAGCATGCAGCTTTAGGGATTGGGCTACCAGCTTACCACAGGCACAACCACAGTGACTGGGGCCGCAGCTACTGGGGTGGGAACTGGGGTAGGCGAGGGGGTGGGCACAGGGGTAGGCGAGGGGGTCGGTTGAGTTGCGGCAGGTGTCGGGACAGGTGTTTCAGGTGCTGCGGCATAGGAAGGCGCTGCCGCTGTGTTGCTGGGGGAGTTGTACCACGGTTGGATGCTAGGAGAGGAGTTCTGACCATCTGCGAGGGAACCAGGCATAATTGATCACATGTCATGCATTCATGTTGCCGCAGGATGACCACAAGGGACTGTGTGCCCCGTACTACGCCTCGGCTGCATCTTATGGGCCTGTCAAGCAGCCCGATGACATGAAGCAGGAAGTTACATCTCTGACCCTGGTACCTGGCAGTCACTGGAATCTGTTTCTACCACTGACTTCCCGCTGTCGGAGAGTAGTGCATAGTTCATGACATCAGTCAGCTGCATACATTACACGCCCACAAGGGATAAGCAGTCTCACCTGTGTCTGTCTGCTCTCCTGAGGGTCCCAGGATGTCATTCAGCACCCCCGCGCCTGCCGCCTGGTATGCCGGGGGCAGGGCGTCCACCTGATTCGCCCAGCGCAGCCTAATCTGCTGAGCTGGCGGCTGGGCTGCAGAGCATTGGAAACCCTGTCAGCTGCCTTGTCAGGAGCCATCGCAGTCCAGCAGGTCATGGCCACCCACCACATGGGTGTGCTGGGTATGCTAGGGCACACCTGCATCTGTAGGTGCTGCATTGCTGGTGTCTAGGCTTGGTGCAGCTGCTGTGTTCCCGCCTCCAGAGCTCTGCAGGAAATGACAGTGTTTCAGAGGCTGCATCAGACGCTGCCGATGCGACATGAACCAACTACACAGATGAATGGCTCAGGTATGTCCAGATCAGGAGTGCAGCTGATGAAGTACATTGTTGTACGCGGCAGCAACTATGGAAGGTGGAGCAGAGTAGTATAACCCTAGTGGAGGGCACTTGACACAGCTGAGGCGGGCTTCCACGCCTACGCTCATAGGCTTAGAGATAAAACCATCACAAATCACAAGCAAAAGTCTATAGGATAGGCTTGCCTGAGAAATTGGAGCGTCGCTCCCATCTGAGACAAGCTGATCGGCTGTGTTGCCGCCGTACTGATGGAGCACGCGCCCATGGACGGTGGACTGTATGCACAGCGAGGCTACCAGAACTATGGAAACGCATGCTGGAACATGATCGCGCCACATGTTCCTGCCAAATATACCGGGCAAGGCGCGTTTTTCTGCACAGTGCGAAGGTCTTCAATGTACGGCCGACTCCAGTATGGCAATTATATCTTGAGCTGCACCAACGTGTTTCATAGGAGTACCTGCTGCGGCCTCCACCTGCCTTGCAAGCTGGTCTGCTATCCGCGATCAGAACTCCGCTATGTGTACGGACGACCGCAGCCTCGGCTGATCTGAGTACCTGTCTTTGGCACCGTAGACGCCCAGGTCCTCAGATAGCCAGTGAACTGTAGCTTTATGTCTTAAATACCAAATCTGACCTCTGACTGATCAATCGATTGCACGTATCCGGAGCGTCTTGCCAGATTTGCAGCACAGGTGTGTACTGACACGTGTGATTTCTGCGCTGTCACGTCTGTTGGTGTGATATGGGATTTGAAGGCGTCAGATATGCCCTAAAAATGACATGGACTCATCGGCGAACGAAACAGAATGGAGAGAGCCATGGCTTCCGGGAGCTCTTCCGGAGCAACGTAACCGCCAACTGCCACTTGGCGTAACGTCGCGACCCTACTATGCTTCAGTAGAGCATGACGCTTTGACACAGGCCCTGCAAAGAGGTTGAAAGGTCCAGGCACTCGCCCCTTTCGCCAGGCACCCTGGTATAGAAGCAGCCTCGGAAGTCTCAGCATAGTTGTGTTGTGCCCTCACGGCACAACATGGGTGCGTGAGTCTGCCACGCCTCATACAGCACAAGTCTACCCTTCACCCTGTACCCCACACGTTCTATTGATCATGTGGGCCGCTGCCATAGCCTTTACTTGGTAAGCATCACAGCATTGCTGCCATGTCCATGATGTCACAAGTTGAAGCAAAAAGTCCAGGGAGCATTCAGATCCCACTCCTCCATTTCACAGATCTGCTGCAAGAGTCGGTGTGAAGAAGGAATGTATTACAAGCCTGTGCAAAGCTTTTGCGATTGGGCAGGGACAGCGCCTAGCGTCATGCACTTGAGAAAGAAGCATAAATACAAATGAAAACCAATACCCTGTATAAGCCGGCATAGGCCGCCCACACTACCCTTCACACCCTCCAGAGCTAAGAAAGTCCTCAGTGAAAAGTTTCCATGGCACACTTCATAGGATGTGATTGAGACACTCTGTGACTGCAGAAATCTGACGCATCGTTTTGTGCAGCTCAAGCTTGAAGTCAACGCTTGGCTCAGGGCAGTCAGCAACAACCTGTGTGACACACTCATATGAGTATATGCATGTGTCACACTCCCCTGTGTCTGCACGCCTCATTGACAGGGACATTGTCTGTATGGGTCTACCAGCACTGGAGGCAGACACGGACTGATTGGTTGAGTACCCTCAAGGCTGCAAGAAGTCATCTGGACATGATCTAGCACATTGTACCAAGCAGAGCCAGCACCACGGGTCAACATTGCCTGAAGGCTTACTGTACTGACGAGCAGACAGCACAATCCTCTGTCAAGACTGGCGGGAACCCGACTTTCTAAAATGCAGAACACAACCAAATCAGAGCTCATCAGCTCTGTGACGTCATACTTGAAATAACATCAAATAGGAAAAGCATGCTCTTTTGGCAGACCTTGCTGTGGTCTCCACAGCTGAACTTGGGGTGTAATCTGGTGGCACTAAAAGCTCTGACGCCAGGTGGCAAATCTGGGGTATAAAGTATACGGAAGAGAGCTAAGGGCTCTGTCAGGGTGAGCCACAAGATGACAGCTTTAGAATGTCCTTCCAACTTGAAAGCAGGTCACTTCCACTGGCAATGATGCCCCGTGAAGCGCTGAGATGGCTGTACAAGCACCACACGATGCCTGACAACGTCTCAAGCCCCCGTAGCATTGCCAGGAAAGGACAGAACTCATCCGCAAATATTCGTTTGTGCTTCGAGATGCTACTGCGCAGAACTGGTGGCGAAGCCCTGCTGTGTGCTGGCAGCCTGTCGTGGGGATGTCGGGCCATGTCACAAGACACACGAGAGGCCGCCAAAAACGGTCCTGACACTGACTGCGCTCTTCCCAGCAGATGGGAGCCGCTGTACATCTGCCATGCTTGGCAGCTATGCTGGGTACATACCATCCCAGCCCGACTGAAGCTGTCTGCCGTCAGACCTCAGTGACCTCGGCCGAGGTCTCAGACAGCTGTAAGGCCGCCGCAAGAGCTGGCCCTGCCCACATTCCTCCCGAGAATGGGAGACTGCACCAATTTGCTGCATGTTCTGGTCTGTGCCAAATCTGACATGACTGAAGCTGTTTGCTGTTGGATCTCTGTAGTCCTTCTGCCGTGTTATGAGACGGACACAAGGCCGCCGCCAAATTTCACGTTGGCCACATTTTTCCCGAGGGTGATGGGCCGCGCATAGTCGCCGTGCGTGCAGCCGGCCTGGTTGGTGACGCGGTTGGGAGGGTCGAAGACGAGACCCATGACGTTCTCTGCATAAATCAGCGACGAGCCGTCCAGCCACCTGCAAAACAGACAGAAGCATAAGATGAGTGACTTTCCTCTGCAGGGATGTTTCCCTGCCCATCTAGGTGCGGCTACAAATACAGGTGCAGTCATGTGATTGCTGAGTTCCTCAGCACGCATGCATGGCGCGTACATTGCGCACAAGCAACAGCCTTTTCACATGCACGGCACGCTCTAAGAGTTTGCATGCAGTGTAGGTCTGCTGGGCCCTCACGCATCTGCATGAGCTGATGTGGCGCTGCACTTATGCACCGTTCAGAAGTGACACCTTGCTCAGGATTCTGGGCAGCCGCTAAATCAAACGCTCTTCATCAAGGGGCACCTCAATGGCTCCTTACTGCCAAAGGTGTCACTTTGATGGAAAAGGAGCAGAGTACATAGACAGGTGGTGGCTCACTTGTAGCCCTGGCCAATGGAGGGGTTTTGGCACATGGCATCCTGGATGGTGTTGTTGCCTATTGTGACGCTGACAGCCGAGGTGACAATGATGGGCGCATAGTTGACATTTGCCAGAGTGTTGTTGAGGATTGTGATGTTCCTGCGTGTGCACAGCAATCATGGTCAGCCCTGTGCACAGTTCGAGCATCTCTTCGCAGGGGGTGTCTCAGACTTCTTGCATTCAAAGATCAATTCAAGGGTGGGGGCAGCAAAGGTGTTAAATCTCGTGTCACCAAGCAGGTTTGACATGATGCTCCCTGAAGCTTAGCGGGTAGGTGTGCATGGATGCATGCAGTCACCTGTGGTTCATAAACTGGCCAGAGCCCTGCTCGTACAGCCTAAGTAGGCCCACCAGGATCCCCCCGTAGGGCCCCTCGATGTAGTTGTTAGCTATGCGAATATCATGGCTCCAGTCAGCCTCGGCCCAGAACCACTCGGGCATGACCTGCAACAGCACTTTTACTTTGTTCATCCCTGACACCCCTTCTCAGAGGTCTTCCATCAGGTGACGGAAATCTTTTCCTGAGTGGCACTGTACTGACCTAAATGAGAAACGGTGTCCTGGACAACGGAGTCAGGCACTGAACAAGCCTGTCAGATAATCCCGAAGCAACAGGCAGACTTGATGCATCAGGGCTCATGTGACGAATACCCAAAGCCAGTGGACAAAGGACACTGAGCAACCCACCTGCACGGGCCAGAAGGTGGGGCGTATGATGGTGTTCCCTTCCATGACGCCATTGCCCGCCTTGATCAGCATGCCGCGTCCCCGGTTATTCATGATAACGTTATCCCGCAGCTCGAAGCCGGAACCTGTGTGCTCGCTGCTCGAGATCAGGGTGTCAAACGCCAGGCCGGCAAAGCCCTCCGGCCATGCATCCAGGGTAAGCTGCACAGATGCCAACAAACCTCAGGGACATGCTTTCAAGCCCATAAGCGGGAACAGCAGAAAATATGGCACATCGTCATGAACGTACTAGAGCAATCAGGCGTTGGCAATGCTGAGAATGCCTGCTGAAGCAAGCACATCAAGATCTGCAGGCTCCCAAGCAACTCTGACCCCTAAGCAACCCCTAAGCAACCCAATCCCAGCACAGTCCCCAGACAAGCCTCTTCAGTTTGCAAGGAGTCCTGTCACAATGCTGTGGATGCTGGGCCAGTCCTATGGCAGCCAGTCAATCGGTAGCTGACATGCAGGGCTGCCTCAAGTGGATGCACAAGGCACGCAGCTGACAAGGGAACAGCAACAGGATGAGACATAGTGCGGCCCAACCCACCTCATAGTACTGCTGGTGGGTAAAGTCGGTGTCGGGCAGCATCTTGCTCTTGGTCCCGGGCAGCAGGGGGTTGCCCACCTGCGCAGCACAGCTCATCCCTGTGAGTATTGCACAGCTCGTCAATTCTCGGTATTCACAGGGCAAACAGGCGAGCCATGCACAAGGCACTGTACCACTGCCTGCTGCTACAAATCTGAAAAAACTTGCATGATATTGTTAAGGCTTTATTCACCGCCCAAGATCTCTGCAGGAGGTGAGACGCCAGTATGACTGCTTGATGACTCTCTCGCCTGACCGTAATTGCACTGCTGCAGCCGCAGTGCAGGAAGTCTTCAGCTTTGAGGAGCTCACCTGCTTCATTCCCTTCACCATGGCGTTTCCCAGGGTAGCCAGCTGGTCCGTGGCGTAGGCCACAACTGTATTGCCAATCTGTATGGAGCCTCTCAGATCTGGAGTCGCTATGACCACAGTCTTTGTCTCTGGCTGAACCTGCAGCACCACTACCTCCCCATGAGTCTTTGCCTGGCAGCTGAGAATTCACTTGCGCACACTGCAGCTGCATGAGCAGTATCATGATGGACTTTGACAAGCAGCGATTGCGCTACACTAATAACTCACAGGTGCATGCTTCCTTGAGTTCCTTGGCATCCTCTGTAGCATGCCGCCCGTCTTGTTCTCACAACAGGCAGTTGTGTTGCAACACAGAGGCATCATGATTGGCCAGGTGCCTACCTTGGTAACAAGGAAGTAGAGGCCGTGTATGGCGACTGCGTCATCCCCATTATTACTGATGGTGTTGCCAATGACCTTGGGGCCGAAAGAGGCTCCCAGGCTGTGGATCCCGTCAGCATTCCCAGACAGCAGCACGGGCATCCTGTTGGACCCAATCGGCTCCGGCCATGGCGTCAGTGTGTTGTTCATGTACTGCACGTAAAAAGCTGAAGGATCAATGATTGGCGCGTCAGCTGAAAGCGCTCGCTTGACATGGCGAGCATTGTGCACGTATGCATGAATTGAAACAATCTCCGGCGGTATGTAGCTGCAGCACTCGTGGAGGACTGTTCACAACGTCGCCATAGAGTGTGCTGCGTCGACACTAAAATGCATGCTCTATGCTTATCAAGGAATATGACCGCGTTACACTGTCTTAAGGCTCTTCAGGGATGCTTGTAGCACTGAAAGAGCTGCCGTTTGCAGTCAATCAACTGACAGATATCTATTTTAGGCTTAGGTCCTGGAGCTCTCTGCAACAGCATTGAGCAATGAAGCGCCGAGAGAATCCCTCACCGTGTTGCCAGAGCCTTGCCAGTCGATGATCCAGAACATGCCCACGTTGTGCATCGTCAGGCCGTTAAGGGTGACGTTCGCACAGTGGTTCATCATGATTGCATGCGCGCCAGTTCCCCGCAGCTGCAAGAGCACAGAAGATTTGTCAGATAGCTGGATGCATTTTGCCTTGCTCAGCAGGTTCATAGTGCATTGTTGGGCCATCGAGAGTGACATTGCACAATGGCTGGTTGACTCGTGAGCCCCGTTCCTCTCAGCTTTACTGGGAAAGGGCCCTTCAGGTAGAGCCAAGAGCAGGAAACTATTGTCTTTCCCTCAGACCCCCTGCGTCCATGTCAGAGGCGGTCTCTGTGGTATGGAGTACAGGCGCAGCCAAGACACGAGAGGTGACTCACTGCGACGTAATCGCCCACTTTGCCCGCCGGTTGCGGCGTGTCAAAGGTGTAGCGGTAGGTCGGCGGGCTGGTGGACAGCTTGGTGTGACTTAGGAAACCCGCGTCAAAGTAGTCGTCCGGCATGAGGAGGGTCTTGGGGTTGAAACGCATCAGAAACCCTTTTCCTTTCCCGTCCGGCCCAATAGCAGTGTCTGCTGGGAAGCCATCGTGAATCTGCAGAGCAGCATATACATGACCTCTAAGACTGTGACGTCCCTGGCATCAGAGAATGCATGCAGGACATTTCTCTCAGGGCACCCAGCTGAGCCAGCATGTCTGCCAAGAAGCATGGATCAGCCATGACATGCAGCAGCCTGTACAAGTCTCGGCAACAACGTATTTCAATCCACCACATAGTGAGCTGCATCTTGTTGATGCCCACAATAGTGATCGATTTCGCGCAGAGCATTGTATGCGTCACTGAAACTGGGAGCATGCACATAACGCCCAGCGCTTCCAAGACATTACAGCCCCAGGCGGACTGAGGACTGCTGCGTACCTGGATGACCCAGTTGTAGCCGCTGGCTTTGGCATTGTTGATCTCCTTGATTGTGCCCTGGGTGAAAGGCAGGTCCGCGGGATTGTGGTATGCCCGCACCGGGCCCCGTATCTCCGTGTTGACGCAGTTTGTGACGAAGAACATCGACTTCATCCGGTCCTGCAGTAGCACGATATAGGTGAAGCAACTGCCAGCCTCTCAAGATGATCACCTGTAGTAGGCACGCTTCCAAAGGGGGCTGTGCTGTTGCTGCATTTCATTTATCTTATCAATTGCAGAGGAGCGTGCTGCTTCCCCTTGCCAGCCTGCTTAATGGTGCTGCATGCTGCATGATCATAAGACATGCTTCTGCAGACCGACTGATCAGTATGACAGAGCGGCCTTAGTAGCATCTGTAACGCAAGCATGCATTGCTATCAAAAGTGGCAGAGCCGCGCATCTGTGACATATTGAAACAAGGTCGTCCGATCAAAACTGAATAATGCCTCTTGCACCCTGCCTTCTGCCAGAAGTAATGCACTCAGGACTGGATCTGGACTGGGAGCTACAAGATCTGGAATTAGTTTCATACCTGAAATATCAGCTCACTCCCGCCAAGATCCACGACAAAGGGTGTTGTCCGTGGAATGCCAGGGTTGCATAGCAGCCACATGTGCGACCCAGGGTTTGCTCCGGGAGTTACCTTGTACTTGCCCTGCATGCACCAACCTCTGAAGCATGGATACCTCAAATTTGGCACAGAAGAACTGGCTTCGTTCCCTGACACTAAGCCCCTCCCCAAACGACTTGTGCAGGGCTTGGATGACCCAGTTCACGGCACAGAGCATGCAGGCAACCTGTCCTGACAAGCCACGACCCCACAGCTCGCAGTTGCTGGCGTAGAGATCATGCATGCAGAGAATCCCCAAGGTGATGTTGTCGTGTAGGCCTCTGAGACACACCAGGGCCCACCCTAAAGACCTGGAGAATTCCCTCTCCAATTCCCAAGCTACTCAGGCGGCAATTTCTGGCGGCAATTCCCTGTCACCTGATGAATTTTTGAGGGCTCACCTTTTGGAGGCGCATGCCATTGACCTGAGGGTTGGTGGCAGCAGCCAGAAAGAAGCTGGTGAAGTCGCTGCCCACAAGCTGCCCATCTGGGCCGCTGGGCACATACAGGACGTAGCCGTCTGCGTCATTGGTCGCCTGCGGACCCACACGATACATGAGCGTCTTGCATGCAGTACACCCATCCAGCTGGCAATCACATTCAGCTGCTCAGACTTGTATCTGCACAGGCTGTCAAACGTACCCAAGCCATCACACGTGTATAGCACCACCTAGAGCTGGATGCGCAATCCGTGACCTGTCCTGGCAACAAAGGCACAGTGCTCTGTGTTGACAATCTGATTGCCATGCCCGGTTTGTCGCTCTTACTATGTGCAGTCTCGCTTGCATAACACTCTGAAGCGTATCAAACCATGGTTGCACACCTGGGCAACTGCGCCAATCGCAGAGGCGGTGATGGCCCTGATGGTTCCGGCAGGGTCTCTGGGATTGACGTTGGTCGCAGCGCTCATGAAGCTGCGCACCTCTGACGTCTCCTTCAGCCCATCCGCAGCAAGCTGCAGCATCACACCTCTGATTCAAGCATCACACCTAATAGCCTCGAGCCCTACATCTGGATCGGAGCAGCCAAACACCTCCTCTCGTCAGCAGTAGACGCCTTGCTTATCAAGCTGTGCACAGTACGCTGCAGTCGGTCACCCTCGCGGCTGCGTGTTGCTGGGTGAGCTCAAGTTGCCCAGTGTGCTCCTTGAGGCATATTGAGAGCCCGGATGCAGACTCAAGACGCACCTGCTGCTGTAGAGCCATGCGCTGTCTGAGCAGGGTTGTTAGAGAGGGGGGACCCTGCCGCGTCCCCGCCATCTTGAACCCTAAGTGAGGGTCCCATGAGGCTCCTTGCGAAGCTTCCACACCCATGGCACGCTGCACAAAGCAGGTGTTGACGTCTCAGCTGCAGTCCATGCACTATCACATGCAAATATATGTGTCTCAGTCTTGTCACCAGGAGCTGGGGTCGGTATCTCATCCAGGACCCACAAGGGGTCCCTTGATTTGCAGGCACCTGGCTAGAGGCGTCCCAGAAGACAAATTTGCTCTGCCAGAGAGACTGGAACAAGTGCTACTGAGATTGCAGGAGGTCACTCAGCCACCTGTTGCGCGCATGTCAAGCCCATGGCGCCACCCGTCTTCATCCACTCTGCAGGGCCCCCCACGAGGGCATCGCAGGGGGAGGACCCGGCTGACTCATTCCTCGCTCCTCCAGCGGCCTCAGCTGCGCCCTGAGATGCAGCTGCGTCCGCTACTGGTGCTGCTTCAGCTTCAGCAGGAGAGACGGCTGTGGCTGGGACAGGTGCTCTGGCTGAATACGAGGTGGGCTGGGCTGATGTGATAGATGCTGGGGCTGCCGGCGCCTGATCTGGGGCTGCTGTCTGGATGTCTACAAAGGAGCGCATTTGCGCAAAGAACACTCCCTCGCTGGCTGACTCTGGCGCCAGCTCAGGACCATAGCTAGACAGATGCGGCTCCATGGCCTGCAAGGACCTTCTGGCAATCTTCTTCATCCACTCCTGCAACAAGCAGCATTCTGATGCCTCACAAGTGTGTCACATCAGACAATCGATTTGCCTGTGCTCACCTAAGCAGCGCTGCTTTCCTGTAAGAAATGACACTGTGGTGCATCCCTGTTCTCTCAAGATACTAGAGCATCCCCCAACCATCCTGTGCCAGGAAGACTGTGCATGGCTGATAAGAGGCCTAGACACATGCATGGCCCCTTTCCCTCAAGCGGCCAAGCTGTCCTCGCACAACGTAAGCTGCATAGCTGCTGTTTTCTTTTTGAGCGGGGATCTGGCCCTGTCTGCCGCCCTAGCAAGACCTGAAGCAGGAGGGTCTGCCTGGAAGCTGTGGGAAGGTCCACATGGAGCACACACTATTGCAAGTCCTGACCGTAAGCGAAAGGCGATAAGTAGGGCCTCGGGTATTGTCATGGTATGTACTAGCTGTTTCTCTTGGTGTCGGAAGACCCTTCTGCCGATACAGCTCTTTGAATATCGGTGCAAAGTATCCTGCATTGTATGGGCTGTAGCAACAGCTGATGCGCACATCAGCGTTGCTACAAGCTCAAAGTTGCAGGAAAAGCTCACGGTATGACCTGGCCCTAGGGAATGCGTGCGCTGCAGGCAAGGCTCTCGTCGTGAAACAAACATTTGATGCTCACTCAAAAGCTACTGCAGGTATTAGCAAAGCGCCACGAGTGCTGCAAGGCACGTCAGGAAGCCTGATCTGTGCCCAAACTTTTCGAGCGGTCCTCCTTGCATAGCGGTAGATATCAGGTAACCCACCTTGTGCTGCAGTGGCTCATTTTCTTTGCTGCCTAGGCGGTCTTCTTGTCCTCGCTCCTGCTCTACGGCAGCTTGCGCAAGGCAGCCTCCACACACTAGGGCCAGGACACAGCCTGTGACGAGCACAGGTGGCATCCTGCGTGGGGTCATCTCTAGGTTGCAACAGCTGCCCGGCGCCTTCTCACCCCGCTGCGACCTTGCACGCGCCACCCCAGGATAACTAGAGCGCGGCAGTGCAAGCTCGGCATGATGTCGGGACGCACGCCAAGGAGTGCGGCACGCTCATGCTTGTCTGCGCAGCCTTGCCACGACGCAAGGCATATCTCCCAGGAATCATGGTGGCTACACCATCATGCGCTGTCAGTGATGCAGCCTCCCGATCGACTGATCCCTGCTGATCAAAAACGGTGAGTCATATGAGTCTAGAGTCACGTGGACACATGCCACGTCGGACTTGTAAGTCTCAGCTTCGCTTTTTCTCGGTGTTGCCGTTGTGTATTGATGCTAGACTTGATGCATCACCTAACAATCAAAAACTAGCCCCAGCCGTAGGCCTGGCCAGGCTCGTGTCGGCGATGGGGCGACCATACCTGCAGGTGAATGTGCTATGATTACACCGCTATCCTTGCTCAACTGTCCCACTGATACTTCTCAGAAGCTCATGTCTTGGAATACATACTTCAAATAGGGCATCCATTCGCATTATCATAAAAAAGGTCTGGCAGGGTGTGACTTTGACTGCCTCGTCTGCGCAGTATGTGGGGGACCGGTCCGCAAGGTACTGCTGTAGATCTTGCAAGTACGTTCCGCGCATTCTCTGTCACCCATCATAGCCTAATATGTACATCTGAACGGGCTATAACGCCATGTGTCCGTGAAATGCTTTGGGGCCAGAGGCATTGAGCCTCCCTCAAAAAGGTACCAGCAGGGGTGTTGATGAATCGATGTGCATCCATGCTGGAAGAGTTCAGCGGTGACGTGACAATCAAGGGTGCTACAACTTGCTAATGCGCGACCTCCCATGCCAACGTGCACATCTTGCACGGCCTGACCTTTCTGGCAGTTTGCCTCAAGTGCTGTGCTGAATGCTATGGCTGTGTGCTGTTGCAGTTGCGGTATTGCAAGCTCAAGCGCGCTGCTGTGACAGCGCAACCCATATCAGCTCACAGAGATGCAGCTCCAACCCCTTTCCTAAGCCGGGCACAGCCTGAACCCAGGCAGCGTGTGCTGTGCAGCTGCGACGTCGCCAGCTCAAGCGCGCTGCTGTGGGAGGGCGTCATGGGGTCGCCCCAGCCCGCGGCGCTGCTCAAGAACCTCCAGAATTGCCCACTTCGTCTCTGAAGATCCCCCTGAACTCTCAGGATGATGCATGCTGTGCAGCTGCGACGTCGCCAGCTCGAGCGCGCTGCTGTGGGAAGGCATCATGGGGTCGCGCCAGCCCGCGGTGCTGCTGAGGGAGACGGTGAATGTGGAGCGCTGCGGGGAGGAGCGCAGGGAGCGCCTCAGCACGGGGCGCTACACGCTGGTCGACATCAGCTGCCGGGGCTGCTACAAGAAGCTGGGCTGGCACTATCTGTGTGCAGCCACCCCGGTGGGTCCCCCTTTCCAGCCACATACAGTGATTGTTTGTGAGACGGTAGGGCGACATACGCCTTATGCACATCAGCTGCCGGGGATGCTACAAGAAGCTGGGCTGGCACTATCTGTGCGCGGCCACCCCGGTCCGGCCTCCTGCTTCAGCCACATGCAGTGACTGTGTGTGAGTTGACAGGGCACCACATGCTTGTGAAAATCAGCTGCAGGGGTTGTCGCAAGTGGCTGGACCAACTTAATCTGTGTGCGGTCACCCCCTGTGAGTCTCCCTTCCCGTCCATTGACTGCGCAGCACTGCATGCATGGCTTAGGTGGGAAGATGCTGCGTGCTTGTTGACATGAGCTGCTGGGCATTGAGTCAGAAGCTGCACTTGTTGTAGCTGTGCGCTGTCAGCCCTATGCACTTTGCGGTCTTAAATCGCTGCCAGAACTGCTTTGCTCTGCATGCATGCCTCAGATGTCATAGAGAGCTGCAGCTGGCATCACAGTACAGACATCTAGAAGAAAGTAGAGATGCTTGCTTTTGTGTATCTGGGCGGTACATCGATGGAACAATACATGTTCATACTGCTCAGCCTGCTGCCCTCCTCAAAGCTAGTGTGCTGCTGCAGGACCAGAAGTACAAGGAGGGCTGCTCCCTCATAGAGGTGGCATCTCTTCACATCATGCCTGCCAGGCCGCAGGAACCTGAGGCCCCAGCTGTGCAGCACAGAGTTGCAGTGCAGTGCTAGCCCAGGCATGCAGGGCAGCCTCTCGGCCTTCTGAATGTATCCTGAACCATAGCCTGAATATCTTGGGGGATCTGCATTGCTGGTCAGGACGGATACCAAATCTGTACAAGAGCAACCTGAGGCTGTGGAGTAGAGGACAGCAGTGCAGCGTTAGCCCAGCATGCAGGGCAGCCTCTCAGCCATGAGATTGTACCCTCAACTAAAGTCTGTACAAAGTCGCCTGAAACATCTCAGGGCATCATTGTCAAGGCAGAGAGTGCCGCTGTACAAAATCCATCTGGGAGCTGCACCTTCTGATATAGCAAGATCAAGACCCAGATGCAGAGAGCGCCCGAGCATATCAGGCGAAGGCAGCATGTACGGGTCCTGTACAACATGCCAGCCCTGATGTGAGCCTGTGAGAGTGTGTCACCCAAGATTATTCTTTTGCCATCCCCGGTTACACTATACAAGCGGTTGCTCAGCCATGGCGCTTGTCAGCAAGGCTGCTCCTTGTCTAGTAGCAGTATGCTTGCGGCATGCATAAATTATTCTTGAAGAGCCCGCAGTGCAAGGAGACACAAGCGCACAATGCTCAGTGATAGCAGGTCGCTGTACAGCAGATGTACTGCTCGAACTAGCTTGCAGAATGTATAAGCTGTGACTCAGAGGCAATGCAACTCTGTCAGAGGCTGATTAGGCAAGGCATACATGAGTCCTTGCAGGACTGGCCTTGCTGTGATAGCCCTGTCTGGATCTGTGACTTGGGCAGCATATTTGGCAGCCAGCTCTGGTGGGGTGCCTGTGGAATTGCACGTCTTTCGCTCCTGCGCCATTGCCATTGCTGACTTGGCAGCTGCCCTGCAGTAAGAAGTCGCTCAAGAAAAACAAGAGATCAGTCCGAGCAGGAATTGCGTGGTGCAGAGACGTAGCGCCATCTATCACGTCTCAATCAATGGCGGAACGCGTCCTGTTGTCATCAGTACAGAGATATACCGCAGCGCTGTAAGCGCTGACCTTGCAGGGAAAAGTCGTCTGGAAACTTTGACTCTTGGGCTTGTCAGCAGACCGCGTCATTGGACACTCAAGAGCATCAGAGTGAGATATATTCTGCTATATCGTGAGTTACAGGTGAGTATGCCGCGGCACGGGGCATTGCCATTCATGGCGGGCACCTCAGCTCGCAGAGCAGTTCTGTAGTTGTCGCACACGACATCAGAATGAGAGACAGCTCGAACATTCCTTGATTGATACATATGCGATGAGGAAGGGCGAAGGGCTTAGACTCGGTGCGGGTGGTCTGCAGAAAGGCAATGCAGTCTTGCTAGCCAGGCCTCTTCAGGCGTCATGGCAGCTCCCAAGCCCCCAACGCTTAGGATCGAGGAGGAGCAGGAAGCAGCATTGATTAAGAAGTATGGCATGAAGCCCAAGCTCTCTCCGAGACTACTGGCAAAGGTAGGTGGGGCAGAACCTTTCTGGTCAAGCTTGTCTGAGCGCATAAGGATCTACAAGACACAATGGTATCCAGACGCGGCCGTGCATGTGCTTAACATATGTAATATGCACAGCTCTTGCAGTCTTCTTTGCTGTCTGCACTACATGCAACTTTGCAGGCCTCAGCTTGCAGCATAGTGGGATTAAGATATTGTCCCCAAGACAACACCATGGCAGCTGCAGAGAGAGCTCTGCTAACAAAGACATCGCCATCTCTCTGCAGACCTGCTTTCGCCTTGGGCAATTGGGAGGATTGCCTCGAGTATAGGACCTGTTTGACCTCTGACCATGGGCCTCTGTGCGCAGAGGAGCCTAGGAAATGCTTTACTACCGCATACTTTGCGCTGCAGCAGGAAGAGCACACATGTGCAATGATCCCTGCCCTTCTGCCGGGCACCAGCTTTTCAAGATGCGAGCTCACGCGACTTGTCACACATCACTTCCTCACGGTGGGCTGTGCTGCCTGCAGAAGAGTGGCCGGAAGTGCTTTGACAGCGCCGACTTTGCGCTGCAGCAGCAGGGCCGCCTGAGCACCATTGTGTCTGGGGATCTGTCGGTGCCTGAGCAGCCAATCGAGACCTTGGCCCCTAAGCTGTCTCCCACACAGCCCGCACCCCGGCGAATGTCAAACCTTGGAGACTCTGACTGAGCAGCACAGGTCCTGTTGAACTCAGCCATGTGGTCTAGAGGCATATTTTGCTGCACAAGGGCAGCACCATTGTGTCTGTAGACCTGTCTGTGCCAGAGCAGCCAATCGAGACTTTGGCTCCAAAGCGGTCTCCCACACAGTCTGCGCCCCGGCGGATGTCAAACCTTGGGGACTCAGACTGAGGGATGAGCAGGGCTTCTGTGACAAGACCGCCATGGGTTCAGCACGCAGAAATAGCTATACGATGACATACAAATGTGTCTGGAGAGTTGTGTGGGCCAGAGCAACCAGATGAGGCGCTAGCATCAGAGCTGTCTCCCACACAGCCAGCGCCTGTATGAATCTCGAGCCTTGGGGGTTCCGACTGAGCAGCTTGGCTGCTATCATACTCAGCCATGTGGCCTGGAGAATTTCTGCTGCACAAGGCGAGCACAGTCATGTGTGGAGACGCCTCTGTGCCGGAGCAGTCAATGGGGACGCTAGTTTCCACGCTCTCCTACACAGTCAGGCGCCAGGGACTATCAAAGCGTGGGGACTCTGACCGATGCAGCAATGCGGAATCTATGAGGACACCAGTCAAAACACCAGGATGCAGGACCTGCTGTATGATGGGAGCAGGACTTTCTCTGAAGACCTGGCAAAATCAAAGCAGCCACATGAGACAGCAGCCTCCGGGCTGTTTCCCACACAACTGGCGCATTGGCAGATGTCGGACCTCGGCAAACGATGGCGCAGAGAGGCTAGCGCGTGGACTCCAGCAATGTCTTTTGGATGCAAAAGATGCGGTGTGACATGACGGAAAATGAAGGAGACCAGCTTTTGCGCAAAACATTGAGTAAGGGCTGTCTCTCAAAGAAATTCAAAGAAGTTTGCCAATGTGCCCTTTGCAGTGGCCACTTGCTCTGAAGGGCCTTCAGCAGGCACAGATGGCATGCATATTAGCTATAGTTCTCTTTGCTTCGCCTTCCCTCGAGATCCAGGATCAGATCAGGCAAAGTCAGCAGTATCTGTCATCCTGGTCACCTTAGGCTGCTCATATAGGCTGCGATAATCGTTTTTGGTGTGACGTGCTGGATTCATCGTCTCTGCAACTATAGCTCAGTTGGTTAGAGCACCCGTTTAGTAAGCGGGAGGTCCTGAGTTCAACTCTCAGTAGTTGCAGCTTTTATTGTTCCCACTCTCAGCTGTTCATTCACCCTTTTGCACAATGTCCTAGGAATGTATAGACTCCGCATAGTAGCATGGTGTATGTGGGTGTCAGAGACATCTGGTCTGTTATAGTATAAATTTGATACGGAGCAAGTGAATCATTCACTGTGAATGACGATCAGACAGGCGTGCATGTGCTTTGATGGTGAGGCGATTGCTGATTAGCTGGTCCATGCACACTGCCTTGCATCGAGGCATGCGAATGCCGAGACGGGCGGATCCGGATTGCGCGGCCTCCATGACAGGGAAGCCCTACTGTCCGTTCTTGGGAGCTGCGCGAGATACACTGCCATAGCATGCGTCATCACGTCATTCCAATAGGCGCGTCAAGCGTAATCAGGATTAGGCCTAACTCTGCAGACGTACCGGCAGCATATATGCTGAACATATCTCCCGCGCTGCGCAGTTTACGGGACCATCCGGAACGCACATGCGCGTGCTGCAGTATTTGTATAGATGTGCTGGTTACAAATATAGTTTCAGCCCAATTCAATGTCGCTGTACTTTATGTGAATGGATCAGGCGCGCAGACATTTGTGAGACATCAGTGCTGATCAAAGTGTGTATCCCAACCGACCGCAGTGTATGCTGGAAGACTTCCGCGTTGGCAGCCTTGCAAACGTTTGCTACATCCCCGATTATATCACCGCCAAGGAGGAACAGCGGCTCGCCGAGAGACTCTGCTGCTGTAAAACACCATGGACTGAGGTGCTGTAAAGCTTTTTTCTACTTCTGATGTACCTTCCACAATATGCATAGCGTGGCAGTGTAGTGACGTAGAGGTAGACATTGTGCAGGTATCGGGCAGACGGCTCAAGAACTATGGAGGCAGGGTGCATGACAAGTCCTGTGCCCTGCTGCAAGCGCCTTTGCCGGGGTGAATCTCTTACTTTGCGCAACTAACAGACAAGTGTACCTTATGGAGCTCCTAACTCAGCTACTCAATGCACCAATTGCCACAGCAGCTCCTTGTGAGCCCAGTTGGATGCTGAGAACCTGGCTGTTCTGTTGGCAGGTGGCTGGAGCCGCTACTGCAGCGCCTTAGCAGAGACACTCAGGTCTTCGGGCCAGGGCAGCAGCCCAATCATGTGCTGCTGAATGCATACAAGCCAGGGCAGGGCATAATGCCCCATCAGGACGGCCCGCTGTACCATCCGGGCGTCTGCATCCTATCAATGGGGAGCCCCACTGTGATGCACTTCACCCGGAAATGCCCGCAGGGAGGTGAGACATACTCTTGACAGAACGCTCCAGAACCTGTCTGTGCTGTTGTTAGCTCGACTAAAGAGAAGGCAAGAGGACATACTGGCTATATAGCTCCCGCCATCTAGTCGAGTGACTCAGAATGCAAAAGCTCAATGCAACTTGCCCATGCCCGCCTGACATTGTCCATGCTCGATGCAACAGGGACCCACAGGCGCGTCAAGACTCCAGACACGCCAAGTGTGACAGCCAGGTTTCCTCATCACCCCTTGTGCTCTCGCTGCTGCAGGTCTATGTGAAGGGAGGGAGCTGTCAGTTGCACTGATGCCTCGCAGCTTGCTGATCTTCAGCGGAGAAGCATATGAGCAGTGCTTGCACGGCATTGATGCGGTAAGATTGCATCTCACCACTATGCTGAAATTGAGCAGTATATTATGGCCAGCCGTTATGAGAAATTTCACTTGGAATCCAGTCGCGCAGCGTGGCTGGTAGTCGTACACCAGAACAAAGGCCTACTGGCTGTGAGGGTGCCTCTATAGCCGCTGTAGAGGCAGTTGCAGGGCTTTGCATGCGTTGCCATGCGCAAGAATGGCGCAGGGCGCTGCCAGGAGATGCTGCTGTTCTCTAGACATGCTTTGGTAGCACAATTGAGATGAACATTGCCAATTGCCGTCTGATGGGCCTGGCCTTACGGCCTTAGTTGCCTCCCCTGGACGTTAAAAGTGTAATAACATACAGGGAGGAGAGACCAGGTCTGAGCCCAAACCACTTCTGGGTCTGGTATAGTGTCAATCCTACAGTGCTTCATTACCCTTATGTGCTTATAGATGTCAACACATATGTGCTTGTCCACGCAGGCGCCTGTGCATCCTCTACATGGTGTATGCAACCGAGCATTCTTGGACAGAGATGCGGGGCAGGAGTTGATGCCAGAGGGGGAGAGGTTCTCGCTGACAGTGCGAAGGGTGCTTAAAGTGAGGAGCCTGCTCAGGTGATGCAGGATGTTATGCACAGGGAGATCTCTGGCCTCTGGGGAGGTGTCTTTGTGATGCAAAAAATCTCCCCCCTATGCGGCAGTACAATGCCTGTTGTGGACGCAGGCAATTGCTGGGACATGCGCACATGGGGACCTTACACTTTTACTGCAGCGTTGAAACTTAAAAGTGGTGGGTGGAAAGCACGAGCAATGAATCGTGGTACGGATGTTGGCCTGTATGATGCGTTCTACGGGAGTGCTACGCCGATAAACGGGCGGCGGTATTGTGCTGTATGTGGCTGCCGATTGGGGTGTATAATGCGTATAGGATCAGAAGACGGCAATGTGAGAAGCCCTAGTAGGCGGCTGAATGGTATAGTGGCCAAAGTCCCATAGACACCTGGACGGTCTCGACGCATGCTGCATGTTCGGTATAGTATCATATAACTGAAAGAAGGAGGCCAAGCAATTGTTCTGCAAGCTTTGAGGGGTTGCTGAAGCTGAATGCAGAGTCTTAGGCTATTGCAAAGATCTGACAACCTCATGGTCAGGGCGCTGACCTGTTACATATAGCCTGCCATTGCACGTACCCAATTCTACATGCCTACTGCTGCCACCAACTGGCTCAGCTCTGTCAAGTCACATGTTTTCCAGCTGAAGTCACTTCAAACACACAGTGTTATGTTTGGAATGTTTGTAAGGGAGCTGACTATATCGTATATGCTTGCCTTTACTTATTTCCCGGCTGGATTTCAGGGCGTTAAGATCCTGCTGCCGTATTGTCGGGATCAGTCTGAATGGGATTCGACCTTGTGTCATTGGTAACACCTCTGTACATACCTGTGTGGGTGGCATGCGCGCGTGGCTTCTCAAGCATGCCTCTGTTCCTCACTCTCAGCATCCAATGCATACTGGACTAGCACAAAGTCAAGTCCCAAATCCGACCTTGCCCCCGTGCCATGTAAAAGGCATCTGTACTAGTAAGGCCACGTCTAGGCATATGCTTCAGGCTACTCCTGACTAGGGTGAGGGCCCAGTATCGGGCCTCTCCAGTGACCCTGCTGTGCTGCCCTGCACCTTGCCGGGAAGCACCTATGGCAACCCTTGCAGCACCACTCCCAAATTGCTCTTCCTCAATCCACCTCTTTATGCACCATACTCTTCCCTGGTCTTGATGTTGTGCTCATCTAGTGCGCTACACCTTGCTGGGCGAAGGTCTGGGGGAGACCTTGGTGGGTGAAACCTTGGGGCTCGGCGTATTCCGGCGCGGCGGGGGCGCCGCCTGAGACGCCAGTGAGCCCGGGGTGGACAGGTCAGCGTCCTTCCTGATCATGGGCTCTGTGTACTCCTGGATCAGCCTGTGCATGTTCGCAAGACGTCAGCCCTTCTTGCATACCTCACAACCCGGAGCGCACCCCATACGCCACAGATGAGGATGACCAGGGAGGTGCACCCTCCACCACTGTCATGTGAGATGCCTCAGATGTGCTCCAGAGTGAGCCGTACGTGCGTCAAGATAGGAGGCCCAGGACAAGGATTTGTACACAGAAGTGCTTGAGCTGTACCTGGCAGTGCGCTTCCTGTTCAGATGCGCCAGGTACAGCAGCCCTGCTGCCAGCGCAACCGCACCCAGAGGCACTCCCACTGCAGCCCCCACAGGCAGCCCGTTGTTCTTGTACACCTGCAGGGCCACGTGCACAAGTCAGCAGATGCTTGCTTCTGCTTCAAGCCTGAGATCATGCGCCATCAGCGTGAGAAGGCCAGACATGATGCCTTGGGCTTGAAGGCTTTCCTCGCATGCAGAGATGCGTCGCATGCACATTACCATCATCAGCAAATGCAGCAGCATGCAAACTACAGAAGAAGGGAGCAGCTGGAGCTCTATGGATGGATGTGAAGCACAGCAAGAAGGGTCAAGGCGTCAGGAACAGGACACATGAACGCATTTCCAATTGGGTGGACGAGGCGTGCCTGCTGCGAGCGGATCACTGGGGCAACACTGGAGTCCGTCGAGCTGTCCTGCGTCGTCGTCTGCATGATGGGCGTCACGGCCTGCTGACCTGAGGCCGTTTGCTGACCTGGCGCGGCTGCAACTCCCGCTGACGGCCCGGGCGTTGAGAATGATGCTGGCGTGTACGCGACGTAGCTGGTTGCAGCCGCTGCAGGCGCCGGCGGCGGTCTGCACAGACAGTCCGGCCGTCAAGAATACACTCCGCAGAGGCAGCACGCAATTTGACCCACTCTATTCTCTGCACTGGAAACCCTTCTGGCGTGTGTGCAGCATAAGTGGATGCCAGCTACTTGTAGTGTGCCTCGGTACTGCCTACATCTCCACATCACATCATTTCCGCGCTGTGACAACTTGCCGGCAGCTGTGGCCTCAGCTACACAGATTGCCCAGAGCAGAAAGCCAGCATACATGCAGGCGAGCCTGTTGACATCCTGTGTGCATAATGACGTGTAGATAGACATGTTGCAGTCTACTTCTGCAACATGCGCCTCTGGCATCGATCACCAGAGTGACAGAACGCCAGATTAGGAGCTCACGATGGGGTGGCAATGGGGACGTTGGCCTGCGTCACGCCGGTGACCTGGACGTTGCCAAAATTGGGGATGTACACCGGGCTGCTCTGCTGGTCTGCCAGGGCGTTCTTCAGCTCGCCGGCGGCCGATGAATCATCGTTGTAGTAGATGATCTGCATGTAGCAGCAGATCTTAGATCTAGGGACTTCCATGTGGCACCTTACCAGGTCAACGCCATGCATGCAGCAGAGGCGTCATCACCAGCTTGTGAGGGGGGTGTCAGGCGTGATGCAGGGGTTCCGGTACAGATCATGTTGCAAGACTTCACACTGGCAAATCAGGCTGAGTTGTCTTAGAATTGCAGACCTATGTGCCTTGATGTCAATCCAAAAAGTGCCGAATACCTGTGTGTTGACTGTGACAGAGCTTCCCATTGTCACGCCCAGGATGATGACCTGGTCCTTGCCTACATTGGCTCCTTGCGCAATGCCAGAGACGTACGAGCTCTGCACATGGATCAGCTTGTCATAGGGCTCTCGTGTGTCTCCTTGCTGTGTGCAACATCATGCCAATTATGCTGGTATGTCTTGGAAACCCTCTTTGCCATGTCAAGGTGCAAGGCATTACAGGTGCAGCATCCTAAGTTGCCATATGCACACAGCAGCACGCCATGATCATGCTTGCATGCACAGGGATACAACAAGCAGCTACACTCAACAATGAGCATGTGCCGGGGCAGCGTACACAGCATAGGGTCCCATTCGCCCTGTACGACAGACTGTAAGACTATGTCGCCCTGTACAGATTGTCGTTGAATCTCACCTTGAGGTTGTTCCACTGCTGGGGGGACACATCCAGCAGGTGCGACTGCCAGATCACAGCAGGGTGCGTGCCGCTGGAAGTCGCTCTCAGCGCGCGCCGAGCGTTGCGGTTGCTGATGAAGGACACGCCGGGAACGGTGTGCGCCTTGATGGCATTGCTCTGCAGCGCCTTGGTCCTGCACTAGCACAAAAGTACGTCAGTGCTCCTCCGGCAAGCTTCCGCTGTCCGCCTTGACTGCAACAGAGTATGTACATTGCGGTCGTTTGGGTTTCGTTTGAAGGATTCCCCCTGCGCAGCATGTGCAATCAGCGGCATGGCTCTGCAGTGCCAATCTGTGTCAGCGTAGAAATTGCCGATGACATGACGATGAGATCCATTACATTTGTACATAACCGAGCACTCCTTATGAGATGGGCGATAAGGGTAAGAAGGTGTCTTTGTGCATCACAACGGAAAGGTTGCGTACATGGGTGCACTTTGAGGTGCCTGTACAGGCGCAGCGGCTTGCTTGTAAGCGGGCGCCTGCATAGGCTTCTCCCCTGCTGCTGGAGCCAGATCAGGCGCATCAATCTCCTGTGCAGCCACAACAACCACATCAGACCCTGAACCAACACCACAAGCAGCTTGCAGTCCACTCATCCCAAAGCACACCTATATACTCACTGCAGTATTTTGCATGGAGAGCTCTGGTCATGCTAGCCATTGTTCTGCATCAGCTTGTACCCTCCTTTTGCGTGTTGGACACCATGAAGGACTGCGGCGGCTGATCTGCCTCTGTCCACCACCTTTGGCCTTTGACAAAGTGCAGTGTTAGTGATAAGATGTGTCACCTCATACTCTGACGCGGGCGCATTGGACAGCCGGTACAGCTCCTTTGCCACCTCAGCCTCGAAGCTCCTCTGCTCTGCCTGCCCTGCCTTCTTGTGCTTCATCTCCTTGAAGCTCTGCCCCACCAACGGCACTGCCTCGTAGCCCTGCTCCTGCATGTGTCCCGCGCCCTTCTGCACCGCCTGGAAGTTCTGCGCACGCAAGTGACACATCCGTCAGTACCTGTTAATCTCGGAGTTTGAAACGAGCATGTGTCCCACCCTCTGTTGTGCACCGCCTCAAAAGGCCTGCAGATGCACAGACACCGACACTGCTCTCGTGCACGATGCAGTGCGCAAGAGTGCCAGCTGTAGAGGCGTCAGTGCACAGCAAGTATTCCTTGGTAGCTTGGAGCCCTCACAAATGCTCAAATGCTGGTGGCTGCTGCACCCTTGCAATGCTGATATGATCATTTGATCAGCAGCATGTCCAGACCGCCCCAGTGGGCACTCTGGACAGAGCTCCTGCCCAAATGGCTCAGGACATTCAGTGGCGCCCCTCTTCATTTGCGGGCGCAGAAGGTCTAACCAAATACTAGGTAGGCAACCTCTTCCTAGTCAGAGATGTGAGTGGCAGGTACACAGAGGGTCACGCCACAATACAGGGCAGATGATCCGCTGCCAGTCAGGCAGTTTGAGGAATGGCAGCACATTCCGGTGCTGAAGTGCGCATACCTTGGCAGTGGGCAGGGGCTGGGCAGCCTGGGCCTGCGCCCGCATGGCCGCTGACGTCAGGTGGGGGTGCACCTGCGGGGCAGCTGCCTGGGCCTGGAAAGAGGACCCCTCGCTCTGTGGCTTCTTCTTCAGGCTCACAACCTGCACAGTCGCCAGCTTGTTCTTCTGCCACTGTTATGTCATGCAATGAAGGCCTGAGCTGAAGTGTTGCTCCAGATCTGCCTCTCTCCAGAGGCACACTAAGCGCGCAGGGAGTCAGTAGTGTGTGCATCCGCTCATCTGCAAAACCATTCCAGGATGCCCTGTGCGGACAGGCATGTGGACGAACCAGGCACTATGGGGGCCCATCCTATAGCCCCCATCAGCGATGATCAGTTGGACAGAATGTTGGCGCTCACCTGTACCCGCTCGATGTTAGGGTTTGCCAGCGACTGCTCGACCTTGACCACTGTGATGTCCGGTTCCTGGCTGCTGTGCTTCTGCTTGCTTGCCAGGGACTGGGGCAGCTGCACAGACAAACTTGCATGCCTCAGTAAGATCATGGGAGGATGTCAATGAATTTGTAGATGGCAGTCAGTGTGGCCTCATCAGGCTCCTGGCTGCTGTGCTCCTGCTTGCTTGCAAATGCCCCAGGCAGCTGTGCAGACACACTTGCATGCTCATGCAAGCTTGCAGGGTAATGTCAATCAGAATGATGTTAGTCATCTCACAATGCCCAGCTATTGCTTACCATAAGACGAAGCAAGGTGCCTGCTCCAGCAAAACATCATTTGTCACCTAGCTGTCTCGACTGCAGCAGCTGCAGAGAGAGCGCCCAAGAAAAAAGCACTGGGCAGAGGGCACACCCCGATGCTGGGCATGCCGGCAACAGCGGGCAGCGCGGCGGGCTCGGGAGCCAGAGCAGGCGCCAGGCCCTCTGGGAACAGCGCAGACTCCACCAGCTTGGCCAGCTCCTCCAGGATGCCGCCACCCTCTGAATCCGCCGTGTGCTGCCTCTACAGGCAACACGAGCACACCCTCTGTATCCACCAAGCCAGACCAGGTGTGAGGGTCAACTGTGAGGTCACCCTGTTAGAACTCGGGGTAGTGCCAGCTCCTCCAGAGTGCGTCACCCTTTGGATTGCCATGCACTGCCTTCTTGCTCCATCAAAGGACCCTCAGCTCCAGTATATCTCTCGACCAGCTCCCATCTTGCCCCTCCCAGATCTGTCGCGTTGCTGATGAGGCATGCGCGCACGCTGCAACATTCTGCTGCTGAAAATCCCTCCCAGTTGCTTAGGCAGCCCCATATGTCGTTCTGGGAGAAGCTCCCAGGTGTTGAACCAGCACAGTCTATGTTGGGAGCACTTGAGCAGAAGCATGTGTTACCTGCAGCCCAGCCCTGGCGCTGCGAGGCGCAGGCTGAGTCAGCGCCTGCCCTAGGCTCTGCATCACGGTCTCGGCCATGGCTGCCGACGCGGCCATGGCAGCTTCCTCCTCCAGCACCTGCATGGCGATGTGAAGGTGATAAAAAAGGAATTCTGGAGTTGCACCCAATGCAGCAAGATTCACGGTAGGCTCTACGTGGGAAGCCTTGAGGCCCAAGTAAAAGCCATCCCCGCAGGGCAGGGGAAGGATGCCTGAGGTATGCAGCGAGGCTGCATGCAGAAGCAATGAATGTGCTTGCAGAGACAATCTCTGCTGCTCCATGATGAGCTTTGTGGTCTTTTGGGTTGAAGGCAGGCTGAAGCGCAAGATGCTGCCAAGCCCCGCATTGGGCAGGTGAGGTCAGCTGGCGTGAACTCGGCCATGTGATGCTAGAGAAAAGAGTTACTTACATCCTCTGGCTGCTGCTGCAGCTGGGCACTGGGCTCTGTCATTAGGGATGCGCTGGGCTGAATGGGCAGCACGGTCAGCGCGCTGGGCCGCGCCGCCAGAACAGGCACCTGTACACAAGTCATGTTGTGTCTATTTTCGTGCGCGTTCAGGTGTGCTGTTGTCCAGACGTTGCGGCTATGTTAGTATGCACAACATCTCAGCGTCCTGCTGCATCTGCAAAGCCCCGTGATCGTCCAGAACGGCCCGGCAACATTTTGACAGGACCTTGCAGACTCCATAGTCTTGGACATCCCTACTCTGCCAACGTGACAGAATGACAGAACCAAGCCTTACACATGCATCAATGCATGCTCTGTAAGACCAAGCATTACCTGCTGCAGAGGCAGGCTGACAGCTTGGTTGACTAGAGGGGAGGCGCTCCCTTGCAGAGCGGGCACTCCCAGAGACGGCTGTTGCTGGAGCGCCGAAATAGCGCTCACGGGCTGCTGCAGCTGCTGCAGGGACACAGTGGGCTGCTGCTGCAGCGAGAAGCTCCCGGTGGGCTGCTGGAGGGACGTGAGAGGGTCCTCCGCCTGGAAGGAGTGGTGGTGCTGATGCTGCATTGAGGCAAAAGGGTCCTGTGATTCATAGGAGTGGTGCCTCAGTGCTGACTCCTGCTGCTGCAAGAATGACTCCAGTGGGTTCTCTGCTGAGTAGGAGTGGTGCCTCAGTGGCTGCTGCTGTTGCTGAAAGATGACCGGCTGCTGCTGCTGTTCCAGAGAAATCGGTTGCTGCACAGGCATGCACACAAAGTGAGAGGGAGTATTGGTGGGAACCTCTCCACCCCTGCAGACCCTGCAGAGGTCATCATGACGAGGTGTGCCATGCCTGAATACAAGACAAGTCTCATGGGGGCCTCGATGGGGTGCCGGCAGGTTTCAGCCAAGGCATTCCGGTCTCCTACAAAGAATGGGACAGGCTTCTGAGCTGTCAGGAGCACCCACTGGCACCAGCACATACCTGGCCGCTGAGCAGCACTGGCTGGCTCGCAGCATTGCCCAGGCCTGCTCCGTTGTAGACCTCCACCTGCATTGAGCACTTGTGAGTAGGCCCTAGGCTCTGTGTTACAGTGAACTTCCAGGACCATTTTGTATGCGAACACCTCATCACATGCCGATGCTAGCTTGTCTGTGCATAAAAAGGGGTGTCATGGCGAGGAATGATCCTTGACAGGACAGGCGGCCTGCAAGCCTCTGATTTTGTGGTAGGCATCGCACCTGACCACAGGCGAGTCCTGCCACGAACAACAATGTGAACGTCCGGAGAGCCTGCGGGTGCAGTCAGGTAAGTATGAGCAATCACTGAAGCAGTCACACATCGCGGGCGGTCACCAACACCCTTCTTTCAGCTATGTCTCTCACCAGTCATGACATATATTATAAGATGGTGTGTGTTCAACCACCATACAAGTAGCACGACAATTTATTGTAGCACTTAGTTACTATATGTCTACTTTCAGATTGGCTACGAGAGCAGGCGGCTCTCTCAGCTGAAATGCACCATTTGTCAAGCAATGACTCCAAGTGCAGAGCAGCTTCGCTCACCTCCCTCGAGGCTCCGCGCGCCATGGCGCAACGCTGATGCTCACACCTTGACAAGTCTTGGATGTGGTCCGCTGTCAAACCTGGCGCCAAAGAATCCTCTTGAAGATTTCAGAACTTCCAGCGTGGGCTGCCGATAGGAGCAATTGAACAAGGCTTACCCCTGACCCAGACCCTTATGGGGTGTAAGTGCCAATTGTGGCTCTAAACTGGGCGGCAAGCTGACTGGACTCGCGCCATGTCACCAACGTACCCATTATGATACCACCTGCTGACAGCCGAGGCCTAGATAGTCCGTCAGTGCAGAGGTAAAGGCTAATCTGATACGGTCTGTCAAGCAAGACTCGTTGTACTGCCGCCACATTCAGGGCAAGTACGCCGGTGCAGCTGAAAGGGCATAGTAAATGTTGCAGAACAAGCGCTGTATCTTTAGAAAGGCTTGCTAGGATCTCGAAGGAGTGCGCCGTAAGCCAACGAAATGGGCCGCCATTATCTGTACTGTATCACAGTCCTGCTGGCAGCCTTAGGCTCTGTGCCAAGCGGTCGTTCTGCAGCTGTACAATATCACCAGCTGGCCAACGCCTGGCATTGTCGAGCCAGCACCCCCGCAGCGGCCGTTCCCTATTGTGGCTTACCATTTGCGGCCACCAACTCATACGGCAAGCGCCTGCCTGGCTACTGCTTCGAGCGATCCCTATGTGTCGCCTTGCATGGCACCTATATCAGCCATTGATACCTGCAGGGTGGTTTCGCTGTGATGAAAGCGTCAAGATGGGTCGGCCACAGAGCAACGACGAACTCTTGCAGCTCATCAAGCAGAGCACCAAGGTGAAGGCAGCCGGAGTTGGGCACTCTTGGTGAGCTCAAGCGCTCCAGCACTCTATCGACATCGTGTTGGAATTCCCTGCACTCTTACACTCCAGTGCTGCCATTGAGCTCTTCGGGCGCACCTGAGTCTTATTAATGTCCAGCGCTGTATGGCATGGGGGTGCATTGTGCAGGTGGATGGAGCAGGCCTGCAGTGGCAACACATCTGACGCAGTCCAGGTTGTACTAACTGAGTACCCCGCGGTCCTAGCTTTGTAAGTCCTCACTGCCGTGTGTTCAGCTTCTTACGTCCATACATTGCCACCTCACTGCCGTGGAGAAGCAGCTTGGCTAATCCGATAACGAAATTGGGATGCCTTCAGCTCTAGCTGAAGATACCTGGCAGCACGTATGCTTCAGGCGTGACGCCTGCGATCATCTATTATGCCAACATGTAATGCTGAACAGCTTATAGTAATGCAGTCTCAGGACTTAGCATGCGAGGCAGAATGTCATTCTGCCCGTGCCCATCAGTGCCATACTCTTCAGCCCCTGCTGCAGGCCCCAGCGCCTGGAAGAATGTGCATGCAGGAACCCTAGCCCTGCGCATGCCTGCCCCAGCTTCAGGCATGCGGCATAGCTGGCCCTCTGACTGAGACCTGCGTTGTCACCTGCTGCAGGTCTCAGCGGCTGAAGCAGACATACAGGCCCCTCGACCGGCAGGATCCCGCAGCGCAGCTCATCTATGTGGATGAGTCAGCGCTGACGGTCAGCGTGGCTGGAGGCGTCGGCCTACGTGTCCTCATGGACTGGCTGGCCGCCTACAAGTGCGCACCTCTTTAGGCTCATGCCGTGCTCCTTTGTTGTAGCCTTTTTGGGCACCCGTGCACTGATGAGATGGCTGGCCGCCTATAAGTACGCTTCTCTAGGCTCACGTCATGCTTCTCTTGTATAGCGAAATCTGCCATTCCTGCGCTGATAGACTGGCTGGCCGCCTACAAGATGCCCCTCTTCAGGCTTACATTATACTTGACTGCTGCAATCTGTTCTAGCACTCATGCGCTGACTGCCTAACAAGCTCATCGCTTACAGAGATGCGTCTCCACGTCCTTCCTCCGTTGTTGGCATTGGCATGCGCATATGCTTGAGAAGTCCAGTACAGAGATGCGCATCAAAGTGTGGGGTGATGATACAGGACAAGCACCAGTCCCACAGGATACGTCATTCTGGCTGCGCCTCAATACATTGACCAGGTGCGCTCTGAAGCCCACCTTGCACTGATGTCAATGTGTTCCCTTTGTATGTGCTAGCTAGTAATGGTAGTTCAAGGTCTGAGCGCAAGCTTCTACAGAGCGCACATGCTGCTACCTGTGGTCATTATTATCGATGCATGTGCAGACAGTAGCAGGGGCGATTGCCACAGGCACACATGGCAGCACCCTAGTGGACGGCAGCCTGTCCTCCCAGGTGAGGAACGACCTCTTTAATGAGACTTCTGGACCATTGCCAGCCGTGGATGTATCGTGTCCCGCTGACATCATCTGATGCAGCAAGGGAGGATGTCAGAGGGGGACATCTGTCTTCATCCCAGAGCTATCCGCTGCTTGCAGACTTTTGCAGTTTTGCTGCGCTGTGCGCGCTTTTGCGTCCACTTTGCGCTCATGCAGCATATCAGATTGCTGGCAAGACTGTAGTCTGTGCTGTATGCAGATCAACTCCCTGGACCTGGCTCTGGCAAATGGCACCATGCTGACCATCACTCCCCAGTCACAGCCCCATCTTTGGAAGGCTGCCCAGGTGTCCCTCTCGCTCTGATTGACTCTCACACAGTTTCAGGACCACCCTGACAACTCCTTTCAGCAGCCCATGCTGGCCAAGCTTGTCATGACATTGCGCAAAAAGGGCGCCTTTCACACTGAATTAGCTGCGTCTCTGTGCTCTTTGCCGGATGTCCAGTGTACATTCCTGTGAATCATCTCAGGGAGAATTGCCTTCCGCCTTGCCTACACACAGGTAGCAGGGCTGCATTCAGCAAGCAGTCTACCTGTGACTTGAACGATTAGCGCTGCTCATGTGCAGGTCAGCATAGGCCGCTTGGGTGTCATCACGTCGGTGGTGTTCAGGATCCGCAAGAACCAGCCGGTCATCCGGAACCTCCTGATGACGAATCTGGCGGGGCTTGCTGACAAGCTGGTTGGCATCCAGAACGCCTACAACGCAGCCACAACAGACGCTGACAGAGCGGCCGCCGTGGCTCCACTGAACCTGCAGCAGACAACATGGTGCAGCCTCAGGAACTCTTTGACTTCCTCAGAATTTAGCAACACACCATGTGCAACAGCACACAACATGCTGCGGCTTTAAATTCATCAGAATGCTCATGATTTAGAGATACCCCATGCGCAAAGAACCCAGCCCTGTATGACCTTTCACCTGCTCATGCCAGATGGCTAAGCACATACACATTGTGATGAGCAGGTACATAAGGCACAACCACTTGTGGGAGATCACCTACAGGCCGCTGACTAATGAGTCCAGTTCAGAGTACCAGACTGCTATGCAGAAATTGACGCAGGTGAGCGCAGCTTCTCTCACAGCTATTGCGGCGTTGCTCACTGCTCTTGCCCAGAAGAGCCTCACATATGCGAAGAGCGCCCATGCCTGTGACGCTGTGTGCTTCATTTCCTCTCTTTCCCAGCAACAACTTGAAAGCTGTTGTGTGGTGCAAGGTCTCTAGTGTCAAGTCGGCCGCATCACAAGCCGTGTCCACTGACGCGGCTGTGACAAGCGCTTATGCCCTGACTATCGAGAAGGCAGTCGCAAGCAAAATTGACGCTGACACAGCTGGTGAGCTAGACGCTATACCATGAATGCGTGTATACACGACACCATGATTCTGCCAGTCCAACATGTATTTTGCGGCAGAGCCTTCCCTTGGACATCAGTGTGGCCCGCCAAAAGCTATGGGAAGTGAGTCTTTCTGACATGCGGTGACTGTTGTGTGGTGTCAACACTCCCCATGCATAACAAAGGTCAGCTTGTGCTGGAGCAAGGGAGTGACCTTGCACAATGCGCATGTGCAGGCAGCAACCCAAAGGGTATCTTTAACCAGGTCAAGGACGCTGTGAAGCTAAAGCCTGACATTGGCTTTGACATCATAGCTGCTGCGTATGTCTCTTTCCAGCTCTCGCCAAAGCTTGCTACACCCTTCATCATGGTGTGCAAGTTTTCAGCTTCCAATGCACTGCTGCCTCAAAGCCAGCTCAGGGATGTGAAGGGATAATCAGCCATCACTTTTGCGAAAGGGATGCACTGTATTAGCAGGCTTGTTCACAGGGCCTGTATGCTTGGCTTTGAGGTTCCTGATTGATGACGCATCTGTGGAGTCAGCAATCAGAGCTCATCTTGCTGAACAGGAACGCGACAGAGCCTATAGCGGAGGGTGTCTTCTACGCAACTGTGGACCGCCCTGCTGTGGAGCTCGCGAGAGAGTGAGGGTCACCTTTGTGTTTCTTTTTGGGCTCTGATGTGTTGACAGGCTCTGGCCTGACGTCTATTCTCAGGGCCATCAGGCTCTCTTGCAGAGTACACAAAGCAATCTTTAGCATGTCTGGACATTACTCAAGCCCCGTCAGGTGATGACTTGATCTGGTCCGTTGGAGCCCGGCCCTGGCCGTGTAAAAGACTGGGAAGCCTGCAAGCTCGGGATATGAGTATGTGACAAATATGTGTGTGCTTGCAGCGCGTATGTCACAGCAAATGAGGCCATGTCAATTGCTTACTCTGGTGAGGTGTCAAGACATCCAGGACTCACTGCGCCAAGTGCTAACCCACAAGGGGGCCAGAGTGGTGGTTGCCAGATGTGACGTACTGCCAGTGAGAGTGGTTTGCCTCAGGCGGTGAAGTAGATCACCAATGATACTGGTTGTGGAATGCTTGCATGCTGACAGCAGCACGCTACTGCTGCAGGTCAGATGCCTGTGGGGAATGCGCATGCACAGTATGAGCTTGCCATCCCCATGAGCTCTGTTGGAGACTGCTTCACCAAGGTGGGAGCACCCTTCACGCTAATTCAGCGCACTGTAGCACAGCAGTTGTGGCCAGGCCTACCATGGAAGCTTGGATTAATGTCTTCGCTTCCTGTTCTGGGAGGCCTGACAGATGCTTTTACTGCCCTGAATGATGACAGACCCTCACTAGGCCAATTGTCCTGGGTGAGTGCTGAGTTGCTGATGCGCGCTGCCCTCTGGTGCAGATCAACCAGTACGTCTACATTGACAAGATGATCAACACCACTGCCTTCACCTACTTCAGCCAAATCAGGGTCGTCAATGAGGAGACCGCCTATATATCACCCACCAATGGTGAGGCTTGAAAGCTATCCGCCTTTGGTTGCCTCAACAACGTGGAAGTCCTGCTGTGTGCTGTCTGCTAGTGTGACAAAGATGTGCCACTGCAGCAGCCTGCTAAAGCAGCGTCATGTTGCAAGGTGGCCCAGAATGTGCCTCTCTTAGTGCAAGCTACAATGCTTTTAGATGCACTCAGGCCGCAGAACCATTGCTCATTGCTGGATGATCCCTCTGCTGAGGCTACGAGGCTTCACCTAGGTCTGTGACGTCATACATGGTTCCCATTCAGTCGTGGCATTGTGACACACCAGGAGATAACGCACTATGGGTCTGTGAGAGGTGCCAGGTCAAGTAACATTGCAATTAACCTGAGAGGAGGGAACGGTGAATCTTCCAGGTGGGCCGCGGGTGTTCCTCAACATTGAGGACCACAACAGCTTCAATGACCCCCGTGGACCAACCTTCAACACTGATCTACATGTATGTCCGCCTTGTTCATCCCTTGTGCACACAGGCTATCAGACTCTCCTTCCCAGAACATACAGACGCGTCATTGCAGATTAGGACAACAGCGGGATGCAGGGCAGTATGCAAGAGAAGATGCCTGCATGCGTGTCAATTTGGCGCAGATCTGATCATGCAAGCAGCCTTTGCATCCTTTGCTTGTGTCATGCCACATAACAGCACGCAGGGCTATGACAGGGTGGCGATGTCTGGAGATATACACAGTGATGTACTCATCAGCTTCGTGTCAGACAGTGTCCCGACATGCTGTGCGTGGGCGTGCAGAAGCTGATAGCCTTTGTGAACGAGACCTGCAGCCCGCGCCTGCACTGGGCCAAGGCAGGCTGGCCGCGCTACCTCAGCTGCTTCGATGGCAGCGTGGCGTACCCGCAGACCTGGTGCGACTTCGGCTGCGCTGTACAGGTGAGCTCCTGCTGTCACTATGCAGAATTTAAGGCTGCGTGTGCGAGTCTGATGCACTACCTCATCCGCTGTGACAGCAGTGAGATGTCTCAGTACTCGTTTTGCAATGCCCCATGACACCTAGTGTGAATTTGGCTGCGCTGAACACGTATACGCACGCCGTCACTGAGCATACAGGGCATTGCCTGATAAGATCCTGCTGTGATGGTCCCCTGCCTCGGTAGTAGCATTGCTCGCTAGTTTCTGCTCAAAGAGGTCAGCGCTTGCCATCCTTCAGAAGGTGGATCGATCTGTCATTGAGAAGCAAGGGAGATGCAGAGAAGACCTTATGGTGGAGCAATCCCTCCCATGTGCAAAATGTGCTCTGCAGGACCTGGACCCTACCGGGAAGTTCTCATCAGTAGCCAACGTCTGGTCCTTCAATGCCGCGAATGTATCCACGGGCGCAGGCGTTCCCTTCTCCAGCTGCTGCAATGCACAGGTATGTTATCTGCTTGATGTCTGCGAAGGGTGCACCAAAATGCAGCCTGTCTTGCCTCAATCACATCCAACTGTGTAGCTCGGCAAAGGTGGCGCTGCCTGTCGACCAGGTGATGAAGTGTTGTCTGCAGCTTTCCTGTTAAAGATCAGGCTAGACCTACAGTAAAACATCGGCTTGCGTTTCGAAGCAGTTTAAGCTGATCCAGCTGCCAGCTAATTTAGGTCAACCTTCTGGTGAAGATTGGTCGCCGCGCATACATGCAAGGTGATACTGCAAGGCTGGAAATATGCGTGCGCATGCAGGGCTTCGACAAGGCAAGGTGCACGTGTGCCAGGCGCACAGACTGCACTGCTGGGCCGGCCAAGGCGTGCACAGCAGAATGCTGAGGGCTGCGAGGGAACACTGCATGTGTATTGCAAGCAACCTGGAATACGCCCCACGTCGGCTCCTGTGAACACAGGGTACGCGCATGAGGCCGGCTGTTCAGGTGCCTTCTTGGCAGGATGTGTATGGGTATTACCCAGACGCAGCACCCACAATTATCTTTTTGGCAGGTCAGACACGGACAGCATTTTTTGATGCGTCAGAGCGGGACAGCCTGGATGGTATAGACAGGACTTGGAGACAAGTCCTGTAGGGGACTATCAGTCACAGGATGCTGGCCTGAACAGGGCTGCCCAGAGCAAAGGCCTCAGACTCCCAAGCAGTCATCACATGCAAAACTTGGGGACGTGCACATCTCAGCAGTGGCCTTACGAGCTGGCAGATGCAGGTTCTCTTACAGCGGTGTTCCCCTTCTCATGGTGACGAGCCCTATGGGAGACTAAGGGGACACTCTGGGTAACATTCTCTTCAGGGGCAATTTGCAACTTAAATCTTTATTCAGCTACGGAAGTCCAGAGCCGCGCCCGTCCGACAGGTGCCACATTTGCAGTAGCCACATCTGTATCCTGTCCGGTATATATAAGCCAATCTCTACAAAATAACTGGAAGCTCAGCCAGTCAGTATTCATTGTGGAACTCTGTAATGCCGGGCTTCAGACAGTGTGCCACGGTGGTGTGTTGCTAATTAGCAAGTATGTCGCACGTCTTGACATGGGTATGTCCGGTCAGGGAGTCTGTTCGAGAAGACTGAAAATGATTGCTTTGGGTTTTCCTCATCTCCCCTTTTCTATGCCAGCAGGCAGCAGCTTCTGCCCTGCCCATTTTGAGCACAAACAATGGATTGTTTATGCATATGTACTGTTCTCTTGTCAAAGGTGGCCAGGGAGGCTTCTTGAGGTAGAGAGGTCTTGAATGAAAGCAGTAAAGCTGACTGGTACGATCAGGCCATTCTTCAGCAGAATGATGAGTCAAAGGAGCGGTGCTCAACCAGATCCTGCCAGGATCATTCTGGTGAGTTGGAGCCCAAAGCAGAGGGATGAAGATGAGTCCCAGGCGGGGAGCCACAATGTACACAACAGCCCACTTTGAGACAACTCCAAGAAGGAGAGAGGCTCAAAGGTTTGAGGTGACCTCTGTTGATACACATGAAGGACTGGCAGTGCACTTCTTCGTGGCAAACTAGCTTTGCAAAAGGCATTGCGCACTGGCGCTGAAAGCTATCGGTCATATGGCATTGGCACTCTGCGCAGATTTTGGGGACTGCTTGTCAAAAGCACTCGCCTTCCTCGTTAAGCCTATTGAGCTTCTTCACTTCTGCCTACAAATTACGGCCATTAGTAATTCAATGTACAGAACCAGCCGCAATTGGTATGTCTCGCACTCCCAGGCCTGGGCCCATCACAGCATTTGGTTTGTTTCATTCATTCATTCATTACACGCTTTCCGATCCGTAGATCAGGTGCGTTGCAGCAGACATTCTATGGCAGCCCTCCAACCTGCCCTGTCTTGGGATGGCTCTGATGCACCAGCTGACAACAAAGAGTAGCTCGTTGTTGCATGATTGAAAGGAAGTGCTGCTGCTGACTCATCACAGGGTTGAGCCACTGTCAAGTGGATCAACTTGGCATTTTGCACTGGGCCTGTAATAATTTATGTTTTCATTGAGGAACCTCTCTGGAGACCATGTCTTGATAGGGTAGTCCCTCAGCACACAGATCCGATGTATGCAATCTGCAGTGCGCGCTGGGCTTCCGGTAGAGATACAATCCAGGGCAGCACCGAACTTCTTTGAAGTGTCCTGGGCGATGCAGTGCTCGCAGCTTGCCAGAAACTTCCTCATGCCCAACTGCTCTGCAGACTCCATCAGGCCTAGGAGGCCCTTCAGGTCATGTCCCTGAATTCCACAAGAAGTCTAAATCAGCACCATCTTGGTTTTACTGAATTAGGAAATTGTGCATCCACTGAGATCCGGCAAGAGTCTCAGCCCTGCAAAACAGTCTGCATGCAATCCTAAATCACTTTTAGGAGGGCAGGAGATACCTGTAAAAAGGACGAGGACTGTGGCATCTTGCCATCAGGGGTAGTAGATGCGCCTGACATGACATCGTCACAGAGCCCCACAATGTCCTGCAGGCGAGGTGATCATGGTGTACTAATCATTTCGTGACATTCTCTTAGCTGGGGCCTCAGGGATGTCATGCATCAGAAGCTTTGCCACCAGGAGGTATCATCTCTAATCAGGTATACCTTCATGTCCAGTTTGTGTGCCAGACTAGCAACGGCCATGCTGGTGCTCTGAGGGATCATTTTTACTGGCTGATAAGAGTACAGCACTTTCAGCAAGCTTATGGCTGCGTCCTTCGAGCAGTCAGTAAGCGGCAGCTCAATTTTGTTTAGTGCGGAGGCGGCAGACAGCGGACCACCATCAAGCATGTCGGCACACACTCTCGAGTGTGAGGCAAGGAACAGCGAGTGAGCAGGTAGCTTGCTGCCATCATCCAGCTTTAGCAGCACATCGCAGCTATTCACAAAGCTTTCGGGCTTGCCGTGGAGGTAGGTGTACTTGGTACCCATACCAGAAATGCTGCTCGACTGCCCCGTAATACAGGCGCTTGTGGAAAGCAGGTGAGTGACAATTTTGGTATCTTTTGTGAGCATGTCCAGCTGTGCAGCAGATCCAAGCCTTGGGAAAACGTATCTCGGACGGGCCGCGTATCTGAGACGCACGCCGGCGAATTGCACCCACGCGCATTGCATGGCTGTCTGAAGAAGAGGTACGTCGATCTTGCGTGCTTTCTCTCATCTCGAATGAGCTGGTTGCATGTAGTACACAAACTGCACAACCTTGCTATCATCTGTTCGTGCAACGCGATCGACAGTTGCAGTCACGCCTTCAGGTAGTAGCTTTACCAATCTTCACCTCTTATCAAGCTTTTCAGACATTTTTGACGTATCTTGATGACTGCGCCGGTCCTCTTCAAATCGATCGGAAGGTGGACGGCCATTCGAGGAAGCGATGAGTCACAGGCATTGTCAACGTGCATTGACTGCTCTCTGATGTTCACGACAACGTGCGATTGTATTGCCCCCATGATACTGCTGTAATTCCAAAGGGCTCTTCTAGGCTCCACAAGACATTTCTGCACGGCGCATGAGCATGAGGTTGTGTTCTACCGGCGTGTGGTATCCGTGTTTCTACTAGCAGCCTGATGCATATCATGTGACGCCTATCTGATCGCTAGCCGCCAGCACCATGATACCGTGTGCAAAGCGGCTCGCTGGACTGTCCTGTGTCAAAGCCTTTACTAAGGGTTTCTGGGTGCACCGCGGTCTTGCAGCCGAAGAGGCCTGCTGCGCGCGTTTGAGCTCTAGCTGGGGAGTGACAGGGGACTCTCAGCAATCATATCAAAACAGACAAAAGGCAGACGGTGGCGCGATACAAGGCCCCTCCGCAGATTCCCATGCATGATCACCCTGTACAGACCAGCACAGCAACAGCTCTGGGACAGAGCTTACGCACCCTCTCAGCTGCTTGCCGTGGATACGTCATCATCACAGCAGCTCTGCTCACGTAGCCTTCAGAGGCGTATTAGGTCCTGCCAGCAGGAAAGGGAGATATACTGTTGCTAGCTATAGATATAGCTCCACCCCAGGACCCTCGACATCTGACCCTCCAACCCTCAGCCAGTCAGACAACAGCACAAGCCTCAGTGCGGGGAGTCTACCAGGTCTAGTTGCTGAGGCAAACTCCATCCTCCAGGTGGGGCTCAGATCTACTCCTGATCACTGCATCATATAAAGGATGCCCCAAATTGCAACTCACCCCACATGTGCTTGCACGGGAGACCTTCTACAGACAAGCCATATGCATGAAGGCTATCTCTTGCCAGGCGATACAATCCGCAATTGCCTGTCAATGTGCAGCTTTAAGATGACGTGTTTTGCCTTAAGAAGCTATGAGCCCTGTCAGGATGAAAGGCGGAACGCTTACTGAGGGGATGTGTTCATGTGGATGCAGACAGTGGATATCACGCGCTTCAGAGAGCGGTTACAGCGTGAAAGTGAGAGAAAGCAGCGAGTGACCATGACAGAGCTGATGGCCATGTGCAAAGAGAGGCAAGCATCCTCCAACTGTCATGGAGGGAAATAGCTTCTGTTGTGCAAATGTCTGATACCTTGTGCGCACTGCGGCTCCCACAATGCAAAGAGGGACCAGCAACTCGAAACAGAATCTGCAATGCCCTGCAGCAGAGCGGCGCAGTCAGATGAGGAAGGTGGTCGGGGTGTGTCAGGCGCTTGCGCATACTGGAATTGTGTTATGATCTGGGGACTGCGTCTTTCTCCGGCCACAGAACGGTGTAGAAACAATGATGAGGGTGCTTCACCCCATTTTCTCAGGAGCATTCAGCCACAACACAGCTGTTGTCCTGGCAGTACCCGCAGGTCCTAACCCAGTGATGTCAAGGATGTAACAGGACCCCTACACTCCTCTCAATAGAGCTTTTTCCTCAATTGATCTTTACATGGCGCTGCAGCTCTGGTAGATTTGAAGGCAACATTGCATACCATAGGCACGACTCCACACGATTTGTGTACATGCATGAGATTGTTGCTCTTGGATCGCATTGAACAGCTGGTTAGTGGGGCAGCTTGCTGAGGTGTGTGCTTCATACAAACGCATGGCGTGATGTGGGAAGCCTTGAAGGCCTAGGGTGGGGCATCTTCCTAAATTTCATGTGCGCCTCCCATGACTTCTGATCAGCCCTGGCATCTGGCGCTCACGCTCAGTGAAAAGGCAGCTGACAATCCTGAATATACCAAACGGAAAACCGACCAAAGTAATCAAGGGTCATCAGCGCATGTACAGATGCAATGAGATTGTGCACCGCATGAGCATTGGCAGGTGTCTTCTATAGCAAGGCATGCACTGGAGAGACAGAAGGGAAGCTTTGGATATGGCTGCAGGTACTTAGAGCCTTGGAGTGCAGCGATTAACACTGGGCAAGTATGACCAGCTATAGTGAACGGGCAATGCTCCACCAGATCCTGTTGAATGGCAGGGGATGTAGACCCTGAAAGGCAGAGACAGTGTGATCATTCCTGGGCAAGTTGTGCGAGACAGCTCACTGAGCTGAGCTCACAGATATAGAGAAGCTCATGAGTTGAGGTGACCTCTGTTAAGTGCTTGAAGGACTGGGGTGCTCAGCACTGTGACATCCCAGCTTCAAAGCAAGTCTGCAAGATGACATTGCTGAAAGTGACACGGCACATGCCTGCCCTTGAACTTCTGCTGCTGAGATGCTATCCTGGTAGAATATGATTACAGAGGACAGCATGCTGCGCAGAGAGTGGCCCCACATACAGGATCAGCAATCCCTGTGATGTCTCAAACTCTCAAAGTGCTTGCAGCACCGTGCTTCCAGTTGCTTGTCTCTTTCTGACATTTCAGCTGATGTGTAATGGCATTTCCTGAGCGCCCAGTAAACGCCGGCGCCTATTGAGCAATAACAATGATTTAAGCATCAGCAGCAGCAATCACTGGTACGGTATCCACCCACTCATCATGATGCCCTGTAGTCATTGATGTTTTCTGCAAGGAAGTCTTCTGGAAACCATGTGTTGACTGGATGGTCTCTCAGGAAGCACACTCGGTGGATGCACATTGCAGTGCGCGTCGAGCCAGCTGGAGCTGCACGCCCGGTAGGCCTGAGGAAGTACTCCCGGGCCTTGTTGTACCTACCGCTGGTGTCACGAGCAATGCAGAACTCGCAGCATGCCAGCAACTTCCTCATGCCAAACTGCTCAGCCTCCTCCATCAGGCTCATGACGTATGTGAGGTCTGAGCCCTGAAAATCCACAAACTTTGATGTTAGACATCTGGGGTGTTCAATGTTGCGCGCTTGCAAGTTGCCCCCTGTAACTATCTTGAGATCTCTCTTCTAGAAACAAGCTTCAAGCTAGCCTAACCTAGGCTGCCTAAGGGCAATCAACACATGGTTGCTCGAGCTTCCACAGGGGCGATTACACTTGTGAGCTGCACCTTGCAGATAGGCATAGAACAGAGGTTACCTGCAGAAGTGATGAGTACTGTGGCAGCTTGCCATCACGGGTGCTTGATGCGCCTGATACTACATCATCACAGAGCCCCACAATGTCCTGCAGACGAGGCGTTCACGGTCTTGTCTCGTCCCTATGGAGACTGTCCCACTCTGTTCATCTTCCAGGGTCCTCAGGAATACCATGCATGACAAGCCTTGCCATGAAGAGGTATCTCTGATCAGGTATACCTTCATGTCCAGTTTGTGGGCCAGACTGGCAAGATCCATGCTGGACTCAAGAGAGATGTGCTCTGTGGGCCTGGCTGGGGAGTACAGGACATTCAACAGGCTTACAGCTGTGGCCCTCGAGCAGTCTGTGATTGGCAGCTCGACCTTGTTCACGGCTGAGGCAGCAGACAGTGGGCCATCATCAAGCATGTCAGCACACACTTTTGAGTATCGTGCAAGGATCTGCGCGTGCGCAGGCAGCTCGCTGCCATCATCAAGCTTCAGCAGCACGTCAAAGCGCTTCGCGTAGCTGCTGGGGATGTACTCCAGGTATACGCAACTGCAACACTTATCATACGATGATTAGTGGATCCGCTTTGCTGCCACGTTCCAAATGCGGTGGAAGGAGCTATACAGTTTGATTTCTATAGTTGTTGTGGCATGTGCAGCTGCGCAGCAGATACAACCCTTGGGCACCGTATCTCGGACGGGCCGCGTATCTGAGACGAATGCCGGCAGAGGACGACTTCGCACAGATTGGTGACGTTTCACAAGAAGTGACGGATTCTTCCAGCTGCGCGCATTAGCAAAACGCATGTAATGCTATGTCATATTGGTTCAGCTGGTGTTTACCGAGCGTGAGCGGAAGGTGGACGGCCACTTGAGGAAGCGATGAGTCACTGGCCTGGTCAACGTGCAATTGACCACTCTCTGCTCTCACGGACAGACCGCAATCTGGCTGCCCATGAGAGCAAAGTATATTCTGCAAATAGCCACACGTTCTCTGCATGGCGCAAATATGCATGAGGCTGAGTTCTGCTTGTGCGTGATGTTCATCCCATGCTGGAAGCCTGATGTGTGAGAAGGAGCTTGTTACGTAACACTAGCAATGAGCAAGATGATGCAGCTTGCAAAGCGGCTCACTGGGCGCCTTACCGTCAATGCTATTACTCAGGGATTTTGGCTGCATCGCGGTCTTGCAGCTGAAGGGGCCAGCTGTGCGCAGCTCAGCTATGGCTCGGAAAAATCAAATGAGTTACAACACCATGACCATTTTATGCAGAGAGGCAGCAGTAGCGCATCACAAGACTCCTCGGCAGATCCCCATCCATGCTCGCTCAAAACAGGTCATCACAGCGACAATGACATTCCCAGACCAGCTCATGCACCCTCTCTTAGTTTTCAGCCGCTAATACGTCAGCATCAGAGCACCTCTGCTCCTGCAGCCTTCAGAGGCTTATTAGGTCCTGCCGGCAGACATAGAAGCAATACCTTTGCCAGCTATAGCTCTACATCAGGACCCTCAACACCTGAACCTCCTCCCCTCAGCCAGTCAGCCAAAAGCACAAGCCTCAGCGGTGGGGGTCTACCGAATCTGGTAGCTGAGGCAAACTCCATCCTCCAGGTGAGGCTCAGATCTGCTCCTGGTCACTGCATGTGTTAGGAAAAGCCCCCAATTGCGCTTCACCCCATATGTGCTTGCATGGAAACACCATATACAGACGAGGCATACGTCAGAGGACTCTTCCTCACCAGGCAAACTGATTCGAAACTGCTTGTCAGTGTGCAGCTTTGAGGCATATAGATGATGCTTTCTTTCCTCAGAATACTGATGCGCCCTGCCAGGATGGGAGACGGAAGGCTTACTAAATGTGCATCTTCATGTGGATGCAGACAGTGGATATCATGCGCTTCAGGGAGCGCTTGCAGCTCGAGAGTGAGACAAAGCAGCGCGTGACAATGGCGGAGCTGATGGCCATGTGCAGAGAGAGGTAAGCATATTCAGAAAGGCATGAATGCATTCAGGTGTTGTCTCATAACTATCAATGCGCGGATGTGCGTCGCGGCCCCCACAATGCGGCGTGGGACAAGCAATTTGAAGGCATTGTCAAACGAATAGACAAAGCATGTGTGGATGTGGGTGCTACAGTACATGCCACCCCCACACATTAGGAACAGAACTTGCAATGCCATGCAGTGGAGCGGCATACTCAGATGAGGAAGCTGGCAGGGTGTGTGATACACTTGCGCCTCCTGGAATAGTCACTCAAAATGTCACTTCAAAGCAACAGGTGACAATGTGCATGCCCTGCAGCGGAGCGGCGCAGTCTAGCGAGGAAGCTGGGAGAGTGTGTGAGGCGCTTGCGCATGCTGGGATTGTGTTGAGATTTGGGGACGTCGTCTTCCTGCGGCCTCAGGACGTTGTAGAAATAATGATGAGGGTGAGTTACCTCATCTGTTGCAAGCCTGCAGTTACTCAGCAGATGGTGTCCTGGCAAGACCAGCAGGAGGCTCAACTCCAGAGTTGTCAAGGATATGACAGGAGCCATACACTCCTCTGAACAGAATTTCATAGGCGACTAGTTCTCTTGTTAATGCTGCAGCTCAGCAGGATTGAAGGCAGGAAGTCAGACTAGAGGCACGATTTTGCGCATCAATGTGTGGCAAGAGATTTTGTGTACATGCATGGAATGGGTCTCCATCTGGATCAGGTGACAGGACAGTGTGTGGGTCAGCCTGCTGAATGTCTTATCCGAATGCACAGTCAGTGCCAGACCTTGAGGAGGAGGTTGTGGCCAGGCTGAGGGAGTTGGAAGGAGAGCTGAAGCCGCTGGCTGAGCAGCAGCGCAAGATAGAGGCGCGTGCGTACAGGTGGGCGCGTCCTATCTCATCCAGGGCTCTGAATCGCTTCTAGTTCCAAATAAGCCTTTTGGCGGGCGGGATGAAAGCCTCAGATCTCATGGCTGGCCACAATGCTAGTAAGCTCGCACTCAGCAGCTATTGGGGATCACTGGGTTGCGAATATACTTGTGTGGGGTGCTCTGTGGTGGCTGCTGCTGTCCTGTGCCAAGGGCAGGCGCTTGAGACAGAGATGTGTGCTCCAGGCGGACGCATGGCGTGTTGTGGGGAGGCCTAGGGTTCCTGGTGCTCCAGTGGGGCATCTTCCTACACTTCACGTGCGCCTCTCATGGATCTTGAACAATCTGGCATCTGGCGCTCAAGCTTTGTCATGGAGCAATGCATCTGTACAGGGACACTGACAGATAAACGCATCAATGTGAAAGACAAGCGCATCGGCGCAAGCACCAGACGGTGCAGCCCCATTAGCGCTGTGGCGCTCTTTGTGGAGTGAGTGCGGCAGGTGTCTGTTGTAGCAAGGCATGCACAGGACAGACTCGGAGAGAACATTTGGATGTGGCTGCAGGTACTCAGAGCTGTCTTGGGATGTGGTGGAGCCTGTCACCTACTTCACGTCACAGCTCTGGGCCATCTTGGGGTACTGCTATTTTCTGGTAAGCTCTGTTCTTGTGTCTGCCAGCTGTTACAGTGAGCCTGTTAGCGCGCATTAAATGGTTGATACAGAGTACTTGGAAAACGCCCTCCATGTCTGGGATGCCTCTGATATTGGAGTCCTGCATTGATGGGTGCTCAGGCCTTGCTCAACACTTGCTGTGCATGTGTCTTGGCTGCCTCTATTGGGGCTGTGCACATGGGCCGAGCTTAAGTGCACGGAGAGGATAGGGAAGAGTGCAGCAGCCTCAGAGAAAGTGGCTTGTGCAGGCCACCAAGGAGGACTTTGCGTACAGGCATGCCCACAGCAAGATGAGCCAAAACTTCACGGTGAGCACAATGACATGTCTGAGTTGCTTAGAGGATTAGCCCTATCATTCCGGTAGTTTGCCTCCGGCTGTAAGGCATTCTCATACATGCTGCTTCATACCTGGCAGTGTCTTTGCGGAATCCATTCTGGCACGTCTGCCAGGTGTCCACTTGGACATGCATGTGACATGACTCTCCCCGCCTGGTCTCGGTTCCGCCGATTAGTGAGCTAGATTCTCATGCGTGCAGGTAGGCGGAGAGAGGGATCACGGCTTTGACAGAGAGCGCTACGAGCGTCTGCTGCGGGAGCACTCCCGCTACAGGCGCTATTTGAGGATACCCGCAGCAGAGGGGCAATAATTGTTGTATGCCGCGGCCGCTCTTGTATACGTAGGAGGTTTCGTGACAGAGCAGGGCACATGCGGTTGCATATGTACCTGTGCAGCTTGGTGGGCAAACACTTAGTAAATCTGGCATGCTCCAGATCCACAGCTGCAGCCTGCCAGAGTGTAGAACAGCCTGTTGATGAGATGCATCAAAAATGGGCAAAGTTACAGGTAGTTGTGATGAGCCCTGACAGCATGTCTTTAAGAACCAAATCCATTCTTTTTGCCTTGGTCTCGAGTGTCACAAATGGTGACTCACAATAGCTATTGAATTTCTCACTATCGCGGTGCAGACTGAAAGTGACCTGCATCTGCTGGTGAAGGACTTTCAAAGCACTTGCAAAGGACCCCGCCACAGCACATAGATTGATTCCAAGGTAGCAACTTGTCATCGTTGGAATCTTAGGCTGGGCCAGCTTCAGGAGCCTGAGGAGCTGCTGCTGGGCAGACTGGGCAGCTTCTCCTGCCCGCCCAAGCGGGCAAGCAGACAGGCTGCTGAAAACACTGCCACGTTCTTCGGGGGCCTCTGGTACTCTGCAGCGAGCACGAGGGACATGTGCTCTGCTCAAAGGCTTGATGAGCCGAGCATACTGTTGCTACCTGAGGACCTCCTCAACGATATTGGTTCCTGGCTCGATGACCAGGAACTATGCAACATGGAGCTTACCAACAAAAATGTCCGCCTTGCTGTGTCAAACCCCGGCCAGCCTGGGCCTTGCGAGAGGAGGCTCGACTTGGGACAACCACGATTTGATGGCAAACATCCGCCCAGTCAACAGGCCTCCAGGTCGCCAACTGAGTTACAGCTTCTGTAACACTCCAAAGCAGTGCTGCAGTGTCGACCCTTCAAGTGCCCTTCTGCACCTAGAATGCTACAGGTGCTGCCCTGCAGGTGGCTGGAGAAGAGAGTAAGAAGATACAGCCACATTGTCTGCGTCTTCCGTAACCCAGATGACTGCTCATTCCCAGAAGAGACTGTCTGGGGAATCCCGACTTGCAGCATACCTCCCCTGCTACCTTTCCTGCTGGCAGGCTGTGCCTCAAGTACTCTGCTCTCCCTTACTGTTGCATATGAAGGTGAGCTAGCAAGGGCCCAAGACTGCCCAAAGAGAAACATGTTAGCTAGCCTAGTGCAACACAGACATGGCTGTGTGACAGTTGCGCTCTCATTGATCCCTTTGCATGTGGTGTGTGCAACAGAGTGGAGACTTCCCATCATACATGCCACGCGCATGAGCTCACATCCTCTTGCACTCATGATATTGCCTTAGAGTTTGGTTATGATATGCGTCTAGGGCATGCTGGCTCTCTGGTCCAGCCTCCTTGCTTCGTGTGCCTGCTAAGGCAATCTGGTCTGCAGGTGACAAGTTCCTCACAATGCTATCTGGGGGCGATGCCCCTTCTGCTATTGGTGACCCCACGTCATTCACGGAAGAACTTAAGAAGCGCTTGATAGAGCTGACGCTAGTGCTGTATCCATCTAAAGCACCTTTGCTGGAAAATATCAGCATGCTCACAGCCTTGCAGCGTTTGGAGCTGCGGAGCTGTTTCACGCCCGGGTGGTCCGGGGAATTGTATCGTGACCTGGCAGGGCAGACGGTTGTGTTGAAGCTGCCGCATCTGACTTCATTGTGGCTGGAGTATCTCGAAAATGGGGAGCTGGTTGTGCTATGCCCCAAGCTTGCTGAGGCCCGGTTTAAGGCAATGGCATCAATGCGCATGGCGGTGAAGGAGGCAGCCTTGACTAACCTGGTCGTGGGGGGGTGCGAAGGGGTCCAAGACCTCGTGGAATCTCTCAAAGACAAGCTTCAGAGTCTCCAGTCGCTGACTATTTGGTATTGCCATGACGTGGGCTGGCAAGTCACCGAAGCTATGTGCAAAATGCCATACTTGCAGACTCTGGAGTATGGAGAGCTTCCTGCAGAATGCATGCCGAGCAGCTTTCCGCCCAGCCTCAGAGAGCTTGAGCTTTGTCCTGATGACTGGTGCCTTGATTTGCCGGGAGGTTTGAAGAAGCTTCACAAGCTCAGGAAATTTAAGTTTGACACCGAGTGTGAGTCATGGGAGATTACAAGGCCGCTGGATGAGCTCCTTCCGGTGGACAACCTAGAAGGACTACGGCTGGGCTGCTACATACTTGATTGCACAGGAGCAAAGGCATGGCGGTCTGAAAAGGTACCCAGAGATGTGTTGAAGTGTGCTGATATGAGATCTAAACACAGCTGTATATGTCAGCACACTTAGGGCCCATGCGAATGAAAAACATTCCCTGCTCTAGTAATTCAATGCGTCTTACAGTATGAGCACGCCAGACTGCAGAGTTGCATTGTAAGAGTCAGGTAAAGGTTTAGGGACATCAAGCTGGGGTGATTGACAAAGCTATCTACAGAGCTGTGCAATTTCAGCTGTGCGTCTCCATGCTCAAATGAGATCAGTACATAGTGAAGGTATGCGCTTATCAGGTAGGCTTAGTGTTTGAACATGGACTACCACAGTCAATGCATGTGCAGGTCTCACTCTGTAAGAGCATAGCAATCTGCCAGCTCTCTTTGGTGGCATGTAGAATGACAACGAGATTGTCTGTAGCCCCGGGCCGCCGCGGCCCCCATGCTGAGCTGGCTATATGGCAGGCATCTGCTCAGGTAAGCTCCAGAGCTCGGCCTACATATAGCCGGAGCTTCGGCGGATCTGCCATGGACAGCCCCAGGTGGGTTGTTGTTAACTTAACATCGGCTTGAAGCCAATGCAGCTGTGCATACCCCATGACAATCTTGAACCCCACTTATGTCCAGAAGACAAAACCATACATGCTGCAGCACATGCTAGCTCGCTTTTGCTGAGGGAGGACAGATACCATCTGCCTCCCTAGAAGATCGATAAGACTGTATCCTTAACTTCTTTCTCAACTGCAACTCCACCCTTTTCATCTTTCAGGTACGACTGCCATGTCAGGGTGCGCAGCCCATGCCCCTCCTGGTAGAGGTCATCTGTGGGCGCCTTATGGCCATGCGTGATCGTCATGGGTTACACTGGGGTGAACCTTGCAAGAATCCCTGCATCTCCCATTTAAGGAACCATGCTCTGCAGCACTTGCATCTGCCGGGGGCAAGCGACTCAGAGCACAGGCATGAGAAAACGCCACACCAAATAGATCGTGCTTTCCCCATGCCGGTGCTAGCTGCAGCGCGGTCTAGGGCTGGCTTCATGAGCTAGGCTGGGCAGTATGGGCAGCTTCCCTGCCCGCCTTGGTGGGCAAACATACAGCCTGTTGAGTACTCTGTCACATATCGATCGGGATTTTGAGGTGCTACACTGCGTGGAGTAAGAGCGACATGGCCTTGGCGGAGAGGCTCGATGATGCGTACTTACTGGTGCTACCTGAAGACCTTCTGAATATTGTTGGTTCCTGGCTTGATGATCAGGACTTATGCAACATGGAGCGCGCCAGTAAAGAAATACATCATGTTCTGTCAAGCCCCAGCCGTCCTGGTCCTGGCAAGAGGCGACTGGACTTAGGAGCACGTTTTGATGGCCTCAGTCCGCCCAGCAAAGAGGCCTCCAGGTTGCCTGCTCAATCACCCCCAATCTGCAATGTTCTAGTGCATGGGTTGGCTGCAATGTCAGCTTGTCGGTATCCTCTTCTGTACGTAAGATGCCATGGGTCACCCATGGCATCATGTCACCGGGTCACGCCCTGCAGGTGGCTTCAGAAGAGGGTAAGGAGATACAGCCACATTGTCTGTGCCTTCCGTACTTTGGATAGCATCTTGGAGGACATCAACGAGGGCATCGCGACTTGCATCGTACCACCTTTGCTGCCTTCCCTGCTGGCAGGCTGTGCCCCCACTGCTGGGCTCTCCCTTTCCCTTGGGCTTGCAGACGGTGAGCCGGCTAGGGCCACTGATTGCCAGAAGAGCATCTTCAGGGTGACACAGAGATGGCTACGGGCCTAGTGAATTGTGCATGAAATCAGCCCCTTCATGTGTAGATGCACATCAGATGGAGGCTAACTGTCGTACATGCCATAAGCACGAGCTCATATTGACATGAATTGAGCTACAGAAGTCAGCCCTTGCAAGGTCTGTTTGTCTGCAGGTACCACCTTCCTTGCAATGCTCTCAGGGGGCACTGCCCCCTCTGCTGTTCTTGACGCATCCTCATTCACGAAACAAGTCAAGAAGCACCTGACAGAGCTGAGCCTGCTGCTGTATCCTCATGAAGCGCAATGCCTGGGGAATGTAGGCATGCTCACAGCCCTGCAGTGCTTGGACTTGCTCCCCATGACGCCGAGGTGGTTCGGGCGAGCGATTCGTGATCTTGGAGGGCAGGAGCTGGATTTGAAGCTGCCACATCTAATTTCCTTGCGGTTGATCAATCTTAAAAATGGGAGGCTTGTCCTGACATGCCCAAAGCTGGCTGAGGCAGAGTTTCAGTGCATCGCGTCAATGCCAATGGAGGTCAAGGAGGCAGCCTTGACTCGCCTGGTGCTGAGTGGTTGCGGAGTCCAGCACCTTGCAGAATCTCTTGAAGACAAACTTCAGAGTCTCAAGTCATTGAGCGTCAGGAAGTGCGGCTTTGGGGGCAGGCACCTCATTGACAATGTTGGCAAGATGCAATGTCTGCAAACACTGGTGTATGAAGGATTTTCTGCTGGACAGATGCCAAGGAGCTTCCCACAGAGTCTTTAGAAGCTTGAACTTTATCCTCATGACTGGCCTTTGGATCTTCCTGAAGGATTGAAGGAGCTCTACTACCTGAAAAGTTTTAAGTTTGACACTGCATATGTGTCCTGGGAGATCAAAAGGCCATTGGCTGAGCTCCTTCCCGTGGACAGCCTTGAAGAATTGCAGCTGGGGTCTCAAAGGTATGATTGCAAAGGAGCAAAGATGTGGCAGTTTGAAACGCCAGGTTGGCTGAATTGCTGATATGTGACTGTGTGCAGACGTTGGGACACAAGGGTTTATGCAAGTGGATGATCCAGAAGGCACATCATGCTGTAGAAACATTTGAGGTAGAAAGGACGCCAGGCTGTAAACTTGCCCAGCTATAGGAACGGGTAATATGGGTTGGGGGACATCAGGTGGGGTGATTGACAGTGCTGTACACATGTAAGATGTGTGTGTCCATAATCAAATAGTTGTTACTACAGAAAATGCTGCTGCTCCTCCAATACCACCAGCTCTAGCTACAAGAGGCTAAGAGCAATTGCACCGGATGCGCCACAGCACATGGACCAGATTATACTAGCACATGCACACCCTCCTGAAACCCAGAACGCAAACTGCGACTCTGCGGATGAGCTACTGTTTCCCTAGTCACAGTTGGGGGTGCACTGCAAGCTTCGGCCTTGCCTCATCTCAACGCCGCTGCTGCCTCTCGAAGATCTATGTACTTGCTGTTTGAGTGCCCTTAGGACATTAAAGATTGCAGAAGATACACCCCACACATATGATCATTGGCAGGGTAACAGTTGATCACATGAGAATGGAGCCGTGAATCTGGAGGCGTTTGCGCTGCACTCATCTGCAGCGGGTGCGCTCTACTACCCAGCAGACTGGCCTTAGGTCTCCGTGCCTGTGTTATTGTACATACTACAGGTGGTGACCTGGCGCAGGTGCGCTCAACTGCAGAGCGGCCTAGATACTTTACGCCTGTCAATATGTACAACATTCAGGCTATCCAGCTCAGACTAGCCCCGTCTTGTATGCCTACATTTAGCCTTGGTTGGCCACTATATTGGCCAAAAATGCTGCACATCCATGAAGCTTGCCCTCGATCTTTGCACTTGTGACAAACAAAAGCTTGCCAATGCTCCACTGATTGAACAACAGATGGCTCTCATTGGGCTGAGTGGCCTGCCAGCAGTTGGGCGCGCTGCTGTCATCCTGGCCTATGGTGAAGAAGTATACACCTGGCTGCAGGTGGTTGTCTGGGTCTGAGACGATCTCTGCTCCCTCAGAGTCTTTGAGGGTGCCCCCTCCAAAGCAATTGGTCAGATGGTAGATCAACACCGCTGCGTCAAGTCTGCACTTCATGGAGAATCTCTGCTGCTCCCAGCCTCCAGCAGACAAGATGTTGACGGTGACCTTGAGCTCTGACATTTGCATGGTGACACACAGCTCTATCATACAGTGCCGCTGGACAGCCTGGCAGACATAAGGTGGCGGTGACAGGGCATGGAGCGACTACCTCCAAGCACGCAGTGCAGGGGCAGCACATGATCGCACATCTATCTTTGGCTGCACGTGCTCAACTGGTTCTGCTAGGTTCTGCTTCTCGGGAGTGCTGATAGGCATGGTTGCAGATCTCGCTGGTGCCCTGCATGAGAAGGCGTGATACGGTCACCGCAGCTTTGCACAATTCCTGCAGTAAACACAAGCCTGCAGTTTCTTGCCAGCTCGTTTACAATGCTGGGCAGATTGGGCAGTTTCACTGCCGGCCTAGGCATACAGCCTGCTCAATACCCTGTCACAATTTTTGTGGAGATGTGTCTCGCGGGAAGCAAGAGCGACATGCCCTCTGCTCAAAGGCATGATGAGCCCAGCATACTGTTGCTACCTGAGGACCTCCTCAACGATATTGGTTCCTGGCTCGATGACCAGGAACTATGCAGCATGGAGCTTACCAACAAAGAACTTCACCTTATCATGTCAAACCCCAGCCGGCCCAGGCCTGGCGAGACGAGACTCGAGTTAACAGCACCAAGATTTGATGGCAAAAATCTGCCCAGCCAACAGGCCTCCAGGTCGCCAATTCATTCATAATTCCTGTAATATCCCAGCGCAAACTCATGCTGCAATGTCGACCCTTCAGGTGCCCTTCTGCACTTAAGAGGCTACAGGTGGCGCCCTGCAGGTGGCTGGAGAAGAGAGTAAGAAGATACAGCCACATTGTCCGCGTCTTCCGTTACCCAGATGACTACTTCCCAGAAGAGAGTAAGTTACCTTGAAGGGACAATGGGGTATCCCAACTTGCAGCATACCACCTTTGCTACTACCCCTGCTGGCAGGCTGTGCTGTTCTCTACCAAGAGCTCAGGACTCTACCCCGGTACTGGTTAACGAGGAGGGGTTGAAAGCCTTACTATGAGATGACTTTATGGGAGGTGCAGAGGAAGCCGTTTCCGCGGCAGATGCATTTCTGCATGCTGTCATTACCTTTAGGAGCCATTGCGTAGAGCAATTTGGCGGGTGACTGGTGGTTGCCCCAGGATCGACGGTTCCACTAGGACTGACAATTATACTAGGACTATATTGCCTTGCCTTGCATGCTTGACCTGTCTTTGCATGTCTTTGCATTTCGCCTTGCGTGTTTAGGTTGCTTGTTCATGTTGCCGCTCCAGACAGAGGAGGTCCTTTCCCCTAGAAACCCTCGACATTGCCATGCCACAGGCTGGGTGTTGCGTCGCTGTGGGGCTGCAGTATGGGTGCCTTGGTGTGGGGACACCAAGGTTTACTTTACCCAGGCTTGTGTATGCCTTGGAGTCTATGCTGTGCATGCTATCCCAACATCATGCAATTGGGCTGCAGACTGATTGCATGATGACTGTGCTGGCCCCCGTGGTTGAGGCTGCTAGACTCCCACGTGCATGCCCTATGTCCCTAGGCTACGGGTACCCTCCCTTGTAATAACAATATGCAAGTGAAACATAGCAAATGATATGTGATCACCTCAGGCATGCTGCGGACCCAGAGCTGTCAGAGGGCAAACAGCCTGTTGATGAATGTGTTGATGGCCTTGTTGAGCGATGCCACACAGCATATGTTCCGGAGCCCATTCGGAACGAGTTTGCCCGCAGCCTTGAGTGCAATGAGAAGTACTGACTCTCGTACTGGCACCCTGTCAGACCATAAACAGCTTGCATCTGGTGCCTTGTAGCACTTCAACGGGGCTACGCCACAGCACATAGACGGGGGTCCGATCAGTCGATCGCAATCTGTCATTGTAGATCCGCAACTTTGCCCGTGCCCCTGGTTGCTGTAGCCCAGCTCAGTACCAGCTTCACGATGTTGAGGAGCTGATGCTGGGCAAACTGGGCAGCTTCCCTGCCCAAGCGGGCAAACATACAGGCTGTTGAACACTCTGTCACGGAATCGGGAAGCTCTTTGAGTGCTGTTTTTGTGAGAAGCAGGAGGGACATGGCCGCTGCGGGGGAGCCCGTGGAGCCGATCTCACTGTCGCTGCCTGGAGACCTTCTGAACGACATTGGTTCCTGGCTCAATGATCAGGAGCTATGCAACATGGAGCTCGCCAACAAAGAGCTCCACCTTATCATGTCAAACCCCAGCCGGCCCGGGCCTTGCGAGAGGAGAATTTGCCTAGGAGCACATCTGCCCACTGGGAGCCCAAAGGCCTCCAGGTCGCCGACTACCTACAGCTTCTGTGAAATCCCAGCACATATGTATGCTGCAACGTTTAAATTCTCACAGCCTATCCGCACTTAGAAATTCACAAGGAATGCCCTGCAGATGGCTTCAGAAGAGAGGGAGGAGATACAGCCACATTGTCTGCGTCCTTTGTAGTCCAGATTCCTTCCTACTCCCAGAGGAGTTCTACTGGGGAGGTCCAATCATACCACCTCTGCTACATTTCCTGCTGGCAGACCGTGGCCCCACTGCTCAGTTCTTCCTTATTGTTGAGGGTCGAGATGGTAAGCTAGCCAGGGCCAACAATTGCTTGAAAACCATTTTTCAGTGCAAGATAGACATGGCTGTATGGTTACAGCGCTTTGATTGCTTCTTTTACGTTTGCTGCATGCGTCAGAGTGCAGACATCCAGGAACACATGCTATGTGCATGAGCTCAGATTGACTTGTGCACAAGAGCCTTGGAGTTGAGTCTTATGAAGGCAGACTGGTCTGCAGGTGTCAAAGCTCTTGCGATACTGTCAGGATGCACTGCTGTGAGTGACCTCCCCTCGTTCCCTGGCAGGGAAGATGTAGTGAAGCTTTTGACAGATCTGAGTGTGGTGCTTCATCCAACTGGAACAAAATTGCTGGGAAGTAGTGACGCGCTTGGAGGCTTGCTCAGCTTGGAGCTTTCTTCTAAGTGGTGCGGACAATGGCATCGCAACCTGGCAGGTCGGAAGATTGTCTTAAAGCTGCCAGAGCTGATCTCTCTGCGATTGGACTTTTTCAGAAATGGGGAGCTTGTTGTGAAATGCCCCAAGCTTGCAGAGGCACACTTTCAGGGAATGGCATCAATGAGCATAGATGTGGAAGAGGCGGCCCTAGATCGCCTGGTACTGCATCGTTGCGAAGGGGTGCAGTACCTTGTGAAAGACAAGCTTCAGAGTCTCCAGTTGCTGACCGTCTGGAAGTGCGGCGATGTGGGCGGGCAGCTCACGGAAGCTATCTGCCACATGACATGCCTGCAGACACTGGAGTTCAGAGCCTTTCCGGCAGCATGCATGCCAAGGAGCTTTCCAGCGAGCCTTCGGGAGCTATGGCTTCATCCTGAAGATTGGCGCCTTGACCTCCCGGGAGGACTGAAGGAGCTCCATGAACTGAAAAGTTTTCGCTTTGACACCGGGTGTCCATCCTTGCAGCTCACAAAGCCACTGGCTGAGCTCCTTCCTGTGGACGATCTCAAACACCTGCGCTTAGGTCGTACCTTTTTTGACTGCACTGCATGCGGCATAGGATCGAAGGCATGGGGACTTGGGGCGCTAGGTGTGCTGACTTGGATGTGACCTGCACATATGAGACATCAGCAAGCAGTTGTGAGACTTTGAGGCACTCCTGCTGTAGCCATGGCCAATTCTCAAAGTGCAGAAGCCCGTACTGACTTTGCAAGAACCCTTGCACCTTCTGATTGATGAGCACTTGCATCTGCTGGGGACAGGCGACCTAGAGCACTTGCATGACGAAACGCCACAGCAAATAGACCGTGCTATGCCCATGCCGGCGCTCGCTGCAGCGCTGGGGGAGAGAAACAAAACAATTACATCTCTTCCAGCCACCTAGGGCTGATCAGCTCTGCAGATGCCTGGCTTCATGAGCTAGTGGAGATGAAGCTGGGCAATATGGGCAGCTTCCCTGCCCGCGTAGGTGGCCAAACATACAGCCTGTTCACTGTGCCACAGATCAACTGGGCTTGTCAAGTGGTAGATCGCGTGGGAGTTAAAGCGACATGGCCTCGGCAAAGAGGCTCTCTGAGCAGTACTTACTGTTGCTGCCAGAAGACCTTCTGAATACTATTGGTTCTTGGCTTGATGATCAAGAGCTATGCAACATGGAGCTCGCCAACAAAGAGCTGCACCACGCTGTGTCAAGCCCGAGCCATCCTGGGCCTGGCCAGAGGAGACTCGATATAGGAGCACGCTTCGATGGCAACCGTCCGGTTAGCCCCAATGCCTCCAGGTAGCTACTCGTCTTAGTACCCTACAACAGAGCAGTGCGTACTTCAGCTGGTTCGCCGGCTTGTCAACAGCCTCTCTGGACGCAGTATTCCATGGGTGATGCCCTGCAGGTGGCTTCTGAAGAGGGTAAAGAGATACAGCCATATTGCCTGCGTCTTTCGTGATCTGAACAGCAGCATTAAAGATCTCAACGAGGGGATCTCAACCTGCAGCATACCGCCTTTGCTGCCTTCTTCGGTCGCAGACTGTGCCCCCACTGCTCGGCTCTCACTCTCTCTGGGACTAGTGGATGGTGAGCCGGCTCAGCGGCTGTAGCTGATGAGTGCCTGTATGCATCTTCTAGCTTGTGTGCATCAGACGACGAAACTTTGTCAGATATGCCATATGCATGAGTGCACACATGAGCCATAGGCTTTTGACCGTGCTGAGGTATGGCGGTCTGCAGGTCCCAAGTTCCTTGCAATGCTATCAGGGGGCGATCCTCCCTCTGCTGTCCTTGATCCCTCCTGGTTCAGGGAAAGGGTAAGGAAGCACTTGACAAAGCTGAGCCTAGTGCTGTATCCTGGTAAAGGACACGGCCTGGAAAATGTTGGCATGCTCACAGCCTTGCAAAGGTTGGAGCTTCATTCAATGGAGGGTTTCTGGTGTGGACTTGTGCATCGCAATCTAGCAGGGCAGAAGTTGGACCTGAAGCTGCCACATCTGGTCTTCTTGTGCTTGACTTATCTTGGGGATGGAGAGCTTGTCCTGACATGCCCAAAGCTGGCTGAGGCACAGTTGCAGGGAATGGCATCAATGCGTATAGAGGTGAAGGAGGCAGCCTTGAACAGCCTGGTGCTGGGCAGTTGCGGAGGGGTCCAGGATCTGGTGGAATCCCTTAAAGACAGGCTTCACAGTCTTGAATCGCTTACTATTGATTACTGCGGAAAGCTAGGCAAGCAGCTCATTGAAGAACTCTGCCGAACAACATGTGTCCAGTTTCTGGAGTACAGAAACTTTTCTGCAGCATGCATGCCAAGAAGCTTCCCGCAGAGTCTTCGGGTGCTTAAGCTTTTTTCTCATGTCTGGTCCTTGAATCTGCCGGACGGACTAAGGGAGCTTCACAATCTCAAAGACTTTCACTGTGACATTAGGTGTGAGTCTTGGGAGATCACAAGGCCATTGGATGAGCTCCTTCCTGTGGACAATCTTGAAGGACTACAGTTGGGCTGTCACATAATTGATTGCACAGGAGCAAAGGCATGGCGGTCTGACAAGCTGTCTAGAGATGTGCTGAAGTGTGCTGATAGGCGATCTACATACAGATGTCAGCACACTTGAGGGTACATGCGCAGTGCAAATGGAAGGCACTCCTTGCTCTAGCAATTCGATGTGTAGACATGTCTTGCAATAGAACCACGCCAGGCTGCAGAGTTGCATTGGGTCGTGTAAGGGTTCACGGACATCAGATTGGGATGATTGACAAAGCTATCTCCAGCGCTGTACAGATGTCATTTATGCGTGTCCATGCTCAAGTGAGTTTTGCATACAGTGAAGGTCTGCGCTGATACAGAGGGCTTAGTGTTTGAACGTGGACTACCACAGTCTATGCGTCTGCAATGCTTGCCTTGTTAGAGCATAATAATCTGCCAGCTCTCTTTCTGTAGCATGTAAAATGACAACAAAAATTGTATTTGCTGAGATGACTATACGGATGGCATTTGCTCAGGTGATCTTTACTATGGGCAGCCCCACTTGGGTGCATTCTTGGGGAGCCAATGCAGCTGTACAGACACCATGCCAGTGTAAAAGTGCAGGCTTGCTCAGGAGACAGAGCCACACATGCTGCAGCAGTTTCTGGCTCAGTTCTGCTGCGAGAGGGTAGATACCATCCGCATCCCTATAAGGTCCTTAAGGCTGCACCTTCAACTTCTTTCTCAGCTGCAGCCCTTTCCCCCTCCACCCTTGTCATCTTTCAAGTACGACTGCCACGTCAGGGTGCGCAGCCCACGCCCCTCCTGGTAGAGGTCGTCTGTGGGCGGCTCATAGCCGTCTAGGGTGTGCAGATCCTCCTCGTATTCGGTCATCAGAGCTATTGGCGCGCCAACTGCCACCTTCTCGCCCTCAGGGACCAGGATGCTGTGCACATAGCCGTCCTCCTGCACATACACACCTGTTTGTCTGCAAGACAATGGCTGATCATCTGTGGGTGGCTCATAGCCGTCTAGGGTGTGCAGATCCTCCTCGTACTCAGTCATGAGCGCTACCGGCGCGCCTATTGCTACCTTCTCGCCCTCAGGGACCAGAATGCTATGTATGTAGCCATCCTCCTACACATGCACATCTGCTTCATTACGACGTAACTGCTGGTCGTTGATTGTGGGTGGCTGATGACCGTCTAGGGTGTGCAGATCCTCCTCGTACTCTTTCATGAGCGCTGCTGGGGAGCCCACCGCCACCTCTGGCCTCCTGGAACGAGGATGCTGTGCTTGTAGCCGTCCTCCTGCACAGGCACCTGTGCTTTTCAGGGATGCGGCTGCTGTACATTTGTGGGTGGCTGCAAGCCGTCCATGATGTGCAGATCCTCCTCGTACTCCGTCATGAGCGCTATTGGCGCGCCAACTGCCACCTTCTCGCCCTCAGGGACCAGGATGCTGTGCACATAGCCGTCCTCCTGCACATACACACCTGTTTGTCTGCAAGACAATGGCTGATCATCTGTGGGCGGCTCATAGCTGTCTAGGGTGTGCAGATCCTCCTGGTACTCTGTCATGAGCGCCACTGGCGCCCCTACTGCCACAATCTGGCCCTCGGGAACCAGGATGCTGTGCACATAGCCGTCCTCCTGCACATTGACACTTGCCATTCAGAGACCCTGTGCTGTTAACTCAGCAGTCCTCCTGTGTGTGCACCTTCTGCGCTTCTCTTATTTCAGAACAGGAGCGCTGTGCATGTAGCCATCCTTGCGCATGCACCTCTGCAGCGCGTCATCAGGTCTTGTTGAAAGAAAGCATGTATCAATTCCTGCTGGTGTCAGCACACACTGTCTGTGCAGCCCTTCAGTCTGCTATGGCAAGCCAACTCGAAGGTATTGCAACACTACTGAAGATCTTGTGTTGCATGTCCTGAGGCGTAAAAAGGACTGAGCATGAAAACGAGGGACGCACCTGAGCCTCAACTAGCAGGGTCACTTTGCCTGCAAATTCGTCCACCTTATATGCGTCCTCAGTCAGACTCTCTGTGTCGATCTCCATCAGGACGTCATACTCCTCGACCTCATCCCCTGGACCCTGAAGAAGGCAGGGTCAGCATCTGCATGATGCTATGGCTCATCTGGTATGTGATCTCGTGTCCTTACTGAAGCATGCGCAGGGCAGCAGCAGGAAAGCACGGTGCAGTTCTATGATCTGAAGATTGCCGTGCGCCATTACAGAGATGCTGTGGCAAGTGGGGTATTGACTTTGAGCCATTTCGACACGATCCCCTCCGTCATTGACGGAGATAGCTTTGGCATAGGCACAAAGATTGCTTTGCTCCCTGATGGAGCGGTGGAGGTTGACTTTTGTCTTGTAGAGATGCTGGACAATGCATCGCTCTCGAATGTGCCACACAGCTGAGGTGCCTGTAGCTGCCAGCTCCTGAGTCGCTTTGCTGTTCTACATGATGCACTTACCAATAATCTTGAGAGCATCAGGGACCTGTAGATGCAAGTCCAAGACTACATGAGACACATTTTGCCTTCACTTCTGCGCAGATGCTGGCATGCACATGTACATGAAGCTCTCTACCGAAGGCCGTGCGCCCAAGATGGTGATGTTGAAAGCTCACAGCTCGATCATGCAGCCAGCGGAGTGTGCGCAGGTGCGAAAGCGACACATCTTGGTGTGTACAGTTTGCTGCAATGAGAGCCAAATTTGGATCGGCATTCCTGTGTGGCCCAAATCCAGTTGTGCAGTAGGGGAGCGCCCAAGCAGCCGGAGATCCATTCGTACCTAAGGCATATTTCAGTATGGCTGCTCAAATTCTCAAGGGATCCCTGGCGCAGGCCAGCCTTGCCTCGGCAGCCCGGCCAGCCCAGCAGCCCAAGGTGTGCTTAATGAGAGACTGGTGTAAGAGAGCTGTTGTTAGGCGTGACGTATTCAAGTGCAATATTTCGCGGTCTATTCTTGATACAAAGTGTAGGGGGGGCAGGGTCTTTTGAAGCTGGTTTACGCAGGCATGAGTTATCTTATCCGACACTGTGGCCATCAGCTTTCGACACTCAGAACTTGGTGTTCTTATGGAGTAATTGAGCAAAAAAGTCCATATAAATATTTTTTAGCCTTTTATTATTGTCATTTCTTACTAGGCAGCAATTCTTTGTGGCGCTTGCCCAAGCAGATACCGATCTGTGCAGGTACAATGTTTTCGGCCTGCGTTCCTGGGCCAGGCTGCAGCCCCTGCTCGCTCCAGCAGCTTCCATGGATCAGCAGCCTTTGCAAGCCTGCCTCGTGCCAGCACAAAGGCCGCCAGAAGATCCGCTCTTACCACACAGGCCAAGGTGATTCATTTCATGCATTGCTCTGGGAGTTTGATCTCACATGCAATTGCTTGCCTTCTTTTCAGGAGACAAAGAAACACTTTCGATCTACAGGGTGTGCCACCCTTAGCAGTAAGTATGCAAGGCGTTCACTTACAATGGGATGGCTGCCTGTGCAGATCGGTGACACGTTGGAAGAGTACCTGGTGCAAGCCACGGACGATGCTGGCCTGCGCCAGGTCCTCATGAGCATGTCAGAGGCAATTAGGACCATTGCCTTTAAGGTAGGGGCACTGCTGCTTGAACGCTGCTATAGCAATCTCCAGTTCCAGGTGCAACGGTGCATGCAGGGTCATGAGGCAGGAGCCCATTGCCTACTTCACGCACTCCTGCTTGTGGCTGCTGCTGCTGTTGAGCAAAAGCTCTCTGTCAGCCCTACGTTGTCAGACACCGGGGGCATACTGTTGCATGTACATAAAGGAATAATGGCCACAGCAACATTTCCTGCTTCACCTTGATGTCTCACAATGCGTTCTTGGCCAAGCAGCTCTGCCTTGCGAACTCTGAGCATGTCATCGTGCAACTCAAGCCTGAGGCAGAAGCTCCTTTTCTGCAGGTCAGGACAGCATCTTGCAGCGCAGCCAACTGCGTGAACACCTTTGGAGACGAGCAGCTGGCAGTGGACCTGCTTGCGGACAAGCTGCTCTTCGAGGCCCTCAAGTACTCGGTATGCTGCTGCAGCTCTGCTGTGTTGCATGCCCTGCTCACCAGTACAGCATGTCAGGAACAGGGTGGAGCAGAGCAATTTGAAAGTCCTGGAGCCTGTCGCTAGATGAATGGGAGTTTGAGGGACCAAGCTGCATCGGTCAGGGGTGTTGACTCTAATCAAGGCCACTGCAGGGCAAGGTGCTCAGCGCTGAGGAGGCTGTATGTTTGAGCGGCCAAGCCACAGACATGTGTCTCCTTTGTTCAGGGCTTTTGGCCGCCTCTATGGATTGTAGGCTGTGCTGACAAGCTCTGCATGCTGTGCAGGGCAAGGTGAAGTACGCCTGCAGTGAGGAGGTGCCAGAGCCAGTGGACTTGCAAGGATCCGGATTTTCAGTGGCCTTCGACCCCCTCGATGGCTCCTCCATCGTGGACACCAACTTCACAGTGGGCACCATCTTTGGCATCTGGCCTGGAGACAAGCTCACAGGCATCACCGGCCGTGACCAGGTAGAGGACTTTGGAGGAATTCCTCTGTGATTCTTCTGGGGCGTACGCATGGCTTAAACACTGCTTCCGTACCCAGCTACAAAAGTCTGATGAGCGCTCAGGACCTGTGTTCATTATCGGGCGAGCTTCACAAACCTGTCATGGCAGAGTGCGGGGCGGGTCTTTGGCGCCTCATACTAAGCCTCCTATAAGGCAGGCTGACTGGATTACAGTTGCTATACATCTATAATGCCTGCTGTCTATGAAGCTGCAATGTAGGTGATTGGCTCTGTCCTAGTCTCATAATTTAGACCTGCTGCCGGCTTTTGTGCAGGCAGGAGCCGGCATGGGCATCTACGGCCCACGGACAGTGTACGTCATCGCCCTGAAGGACGCGCCTGGATGCCACGAGTTCCTGCTGCAGGACGACGGCAAGTGGCTCCATGTGAAGGAGACCACCGAGATTGGTGAGCCGTCCACACTGACATGTCCTTGAGAAAATCTTTGCGGGTACATGTGGGTCATGTGTGTATTCTCCTCAACATAAGATGGTTAATGTCTTTTGCCGCATGCATCTGCGCTAGGCAAGGCTGCATGAGCCCTCCCAGCTGTTTATCGTCCATCAGACAGGGAATTGAGACGTGAGTTGCTGGTTCTAGACCTCTGAGGCGTGCGTCTGATCAGGCTTTGCTGAGTCATGGGTTCAGTATGAGGCAAGAACGTTGGCTGATGTGGAGGTACTCTATGCAGGCGAGGGCAAGATGTTCTCCCCCGGAAACCTGCGCGCCACTTTTGACAACCCCAACTACGAGCGCCTCATCAGCCACTACATTGGCGAGAAGTACACCCTCCGATACACCGGAGGCATGGTCCCCGATGTGTTCCAGATCATCGTCAAGGAGAAGGGCGTCTTCACCAACGTCATCTCCCCCTCCACTAAGGCCAAGCTCAGGATCCTGTTCGAGGTTGCCCCTCTCTCGCTCCTGGTGAGGCCCTACTTCTGGCTTCACTGCCATCATTCCCCTGGCAATAGTCCCCTGGAAAACAAGCTGGCCTCTTTATCTTCCACACCTGACATGTCATCCATGGACTATCTAGGTACCATATCTCATCCTGCGCCGGAACTACAGTCCAACCTATCTCGAAGTGAAGACACGCTGCGGAAGCAGGCATCCAGTGTGCTAAGCCCTGTACCCGGGATCTGAGACCTTACAGATTGCACTTAGGCGGGAGCTGCATAGGACTGCCAAAGTATTCAGGAGAGTCTCCAATTTCGCCTTACATGCTTGGCTCTTGAGCATTCTAAGCTGCAACGCAGGTCGAGAAGGCCGGAGGCTTCAGCAGCTGCGACGGCCTGTGCGTGAGCGGCTTGGACGTGGAGATCAAGAAGCACGACCAGCGGACGCAGATCTGCTACGGCTCCAAGGCCGAGGTGCAGCGCTTCGAGGAGTACATGTACGGCAACTCGCCCCGCTTCGCCGAGGTGTGATCTCGTTCCTCGTTCCCTGATGCCCGAAGACCTTATTCATTCTCTGGCAAACCCATGGCCCAAAGCTCTCTCATGAGGCTCAGAGCAAGCTCTGCTACAGAAGCGTTCCCTTCGAAGCGCATTCAGTCCACACTGTGCAGATTGTCTGAGCCTGCTTGCCAAGGATTTAAAAACCTCAAGTACTGTCTGTGAGCTGAGCAGACAATGCCAGCTTGTTTCTGCCTGCCAACTTGTCATTTGTGTATGGACCTAGGAAGTTGGTGGAAAGGTGGCCGCAGTGACTGGAACTAGCGTCTCCTGAGCGGCTTCTGACATGGGAGTTTCTGCTTTGCAGATGGCCACAGACTACCATGACAAGTGAGCAGACAATGACTTGGCACATAGCGCTGATTTAGGCCTACTGGACGCGTCAGCGTGTGTGAGGAAAGCTAACAGTTCAGCAGCACCAGCTGCGTCAGCGCCACTACGACGAGAAGAGGCACTGCTGAGCAGCATGGCGAGCGGATGCGTAGCATCCCCTCGAGCCCTAGAACAAATGATCTGCAACATGCACCATGTCGCAGACCACTGGGCCATTGATCAATTAATGCTGGAGAGAAGCATCCGTAAGACAATCATATCAGCACGAAGCAGTAACACTGTTCCAGTACTCTGACGGAGGGCTCTAGAAGGAGCAGGGACACCGTATTGACAGCTGCAGCTGCTGTGTAGGCTGCCCAATGTGGTCCTACAACTGCATGCTGAGCTGTGTCTCAAGGCTGGCAATCTATGCAGACTGATTGCAAAGTTAGCTGGTTTCAGCCTAGGCAATGTTGTGAGTAATTGAGAGGATTGCAGCCATGACAAGCGCTGTACAGCAGGGATAAGGGGGACATCTCGGCCCCCCAATGCCCTAGAACAGATGGTGATAGGCCTTTGACTTTGCTGACAGCGGCCATGACCATGACTGCAGGACTGGTCGAGCAGCAAGCGGAATCCTCACTGAGTACAGGCTGTATGACGCAGAAGGTTTCATCAGCTCGTGCGGTACCTCATCCTTGTCACCCGCTAACATCATGTAACCAGAATGCGCTATTCACCCGTATACGGACCAAATTGGACGGTGACATGAGAAGTGCAGATCTTTGGACTGCTCGTCATTTGCTCTGTGTCTTCTGTTGATGGACCATTGACGACTGCAGAAAATCAGATCAGCTTGCATACCGACCTGACACGTACAAGGCCTCTCGTGTGGCACGGCGGGCAAGCCCTGCCCGATCCCAGGGTATGTCTTCCATCCTGCGTAAGCTTTTGTGCAAAGCGCAACACTTCCCAAAGACCACATTGCGCTTGGTTGAACAAACAGAAGCTGCTAATACGCGTCCCTTGTCTGATGTGTACCGCGCCTCCTTGAGCGCCCAAGCACGCCAGCTAGAGACCGCTGGGATCATGCCTCTCGAGAGACGTGCGACGCCTTTATAGCGTTCCGAGATATCGGTGCAAATCCAATGATCTAAATGTCTCAACTACGGGAATCGTTGCAGGTCGATAAAGTTGACGACAGGATGCCATCAGTGTACGCCATTTCAGCAGGGACCTCTTATGCGCAGCAGCTCCAACAAGCGCACCATCTAACTGTGAAACATGGCTTCTGCACCAGATACAGAAGGGCCAGCCCAGGACGCTTGACTCTGGTGTCGCCCCGTGCGGTACGTTGCGGCTGTCGCTCATCCCTGCTTCTTTCTGGGCTGGCCTGCCTCAGAACCCTCCCCATCAGTAAAAATCAACAAGAAACATGCCCCTTATGGCTTCAGTTTCGGCTGAAGAGCAGACGCACTCTCTTGCATGTGCTTGGGTGAAAAGAGAGTCCTGTACTGTGCATATTTAACAGCAAGTTGGTGTGCATGGTCACCACAGGCCAGTGATCTAGCAATGCTGTAAGTCCTGTGGAATTAGTTCTGTCTTGTTATGGCAGATATCTGGCTCAAGCAGTGAGCATAACTCTGGTCTTTGCGTCTCATCAATGCTGTTTTGCAGGCCTTTACCATCCCAGTGGGCACGTCACAGCACCTTGTCATTGAAAGCCAGAACGATGTCTCTTATCACTTTGGACAGTCCGGCGACTTTGTCTCCAACGGCATTGGACATGTTTACATCATCAACAACGCCCCTCAAACCCCTTTCAAGGGCAAAGTGATCAAAAATGTCCCAAACAACGGGCTGTATGGTGCTGGGAGACTCCTTGTTCAAAACAAGGGGCTCATGCTATGGGCATGTGATAACCCCTTACCTGCTACTATCGATAAGGCAAACGCGACAGAAAAGGCTGTCATTCTGGCAATAGCCATGCAGGCAAGCATTTTAGCCATTCCTCTCCTCATGCTGGTCCTTCAAGGAGCTGTCACTGTGAGTGTTGTGTTCCTGGGCACTATTGCATGATGTCATGCAGTCTGCGTATGCATTGCAAGGCTGCTGCGGCTCGTCATGAACGTGGCATGAAAATCCCAATCGCCGGCGCGCCGACATTGCAATGTGTCTGATCTGCACAGTATGGTGTGTCTACCAGAGACAGCTTCAAGACAAGCATGACTCTGCAGGTCTGGTACCGTGCCAAGATGTCTATATCGATATCTTTCACTGCAGGAGTCTGACTGGATGGACGCCCGAGACATTGGCACACCGCCAAAGTGGGGCGATGCAGAGAACAGAACTTGCCTCAATGCATGTGTGGGCATGCTGAAAAAGGCAAATGGTGGCAGCTGGCCTCCAGCAGACCCTCGCGGTCCCTGGATCCCTGCTGAAGACGAGCTGCGTCTTGTGGTGGGCTGCCTGCTGCGGTGGTTCAGAGGTCAGGTGTGCCCCGTTCTAACAGCTCTGATTGTCACTGAGAAATCTTGCCACAGGGCAATGCTGCTATCATCCTCCTCTGCAATGACCTTGATGCATCTCGCATTGCAACAAGGCTAATAAGGCCTCAAGCTTGAGCGGTACCGTAAGCGTGTTGGGTGTGCTAAGCCCCAGAACAGTTGTACTGCTTATCCTGACCCTTGTGTATTGGCTCCTGTAGGTCAGCCCAGCTCAGAATAACAGAACAGCCCTGAAAGACACGCTAAACTTCCTGAGGGGCGGCTCCACAGCATTTGACACCAATGGAGAAATCCATGGCAGCAGCCTGGAGGTCAACACTGATGACTACCTCAATGCCATCGCCTCAATCTACAAGGAGCTGCGCTGGAGCGCCAATAACTGGGACGATGGAATGCACATGCGCCCTGACCCAAACCGCAATGGCACTGAGAGCTGGGACTCAAACAACCTCTATGTCAACCAGAGCCGCATCTGGATTGACATTCCTGGGATCTAGAACGCTGTCCACACAAGTTGCTCCACTCTGTGTGTGTAGCATCCTGACAAGGGAGGCAGCCAAGATGCCGCACGGGATGTTGTGTTTGTGCTTCACAGCTGGTGAGCTTTTACTGATATCACACGCATCGCCCCAAAGCATGCTTGAAGGCATGGGCTGATCTGCGTCTTAGATTGGTGCGTCATAGGTTGATATTCTGGGTATATTCCATTATCATTATGTACATACTACATTGGGTATGCCGTGAATATCCTATGACAAATTTTTCAGTTGACAATACCTCAGATTCTCCAGCTTCATAGGCTCCAGTACTAGTTGGTCTGTGGCACAAGATGTATTGTGACTCCAATCCGGGGTCAAGGCAGCATATGTGCGCTTGCTATATTGCTGCAGTGTGGGAGATAAGCCTCACTCAGCCAATCAAAATGTGAGCAAAGTATCCTGAGGTCAGTCTCAGTCTCAGCTTTCCAGTGGCGCACTGGCGGCCATTCAGTGCCAATGTGTATACTTTTGCAGCCACACCATGAAACAACTGTGGAGGAAGCTACTAATCAGAGCTTAGTATCGCATGCCTGGCTCAAAAGTCCTTCTGTGATTGCAGATGCCCCCACCTGCTTCACCTGCTTTCATACTTTTATAGCTTCTAACCCTAGCAGGGCGAAGGGGCGGAACGATAATGGACTGCACAGTCAGCGTTCTCCCTGTGTGTTGCTCCGGAGCCTATCCCTCAGATAAGCGTTGGAGGTGTGTATGAAACCACCATCAGCATCCGACAGCTAGCCTGATGTCTAGCCAGATCACGAGGCGGTGAGCACTTTCAGCTTCTGGAAGCGCTGCCCAGTGCAAAGCTCTTGGCGACGGCCAGTCTGCTTTTGTTGCGATACCAATAGCACGTCTACAAGTATCTGAATGGTTGTGACCAACTGGCGGTCAAGGAATATCCCAAAAGAACTTTTCTTGAAATCTGGTCGGAACGTGCTGCAGGCTTGCCTCGTCCTTCTCCTATGGCGCACGCGTGAATTACTTCCCTCATCTCTCTACGCAGAAGCAGGCTGTCTCCGTCAGCCAGGTGCGCGCTTTAGTCTACATGACTACTGCTTCCTGTACCACTAAAGCAGGGCTGCCCACTGTCAAGAATTGCCACCTGCATGTACCTTGCTTAAGTCTCGTCTTTCCTCTCTTGAATGACGCTTGTAAGGCCATATGCAGCAGCCAAAAAGGGGCGTCTGACAGTGCTGCTGCACCTCTCACTTAGTATGCTTCAATCTTTGCTCGCCCTGTCAGGGAGCCCATCCATGTGCTGCACCTCTAGCACAGCATGCAAAACTGAGAGCTGAACAAGGGGGTATCCTGCACATTTCCTACAGCAGCAGCAGACACAGCTAGTAGATGGGACTCGACTGTGGTGCCCCTTGCTGCTGACACCTGGCGCGCTCTCCTGATATGCACTGGGTCAGTGGGAATGCAGGCCGCAGCAGCATAGCGCAGAATGTATTCAGCAACAGCATGTCAGAGCCAGCCTGTATCCTGCACCAGCCAGCTGCCAAACGCACTCTCAGCAGCCCTGCAAGCTGTCCATCTGGTCATAGCAGTGCTGACGAGTTTGATGTGACCTGCAGTTTTGGGATAGCGGGCGTGAGGTGCAGGGCCGCAACCGTAGCGCGCACCCGCTGTTCTGCAGCAGCATGTCGGACCCCGTCCACTACTGCTTCCAAAGTAGTGGGTACAGAAGTACTCATTATGCCTGAGCCAAAGATAACCTGAGGCGGCTGCTGTCATGTGCAGAACCGGGAGAGCGGGCATGAGGTGCAGGGCCGCGACCGCAGCGCGCATCACGTGTTCCGCAGCAGCATGTCGGACCCCGTCTACTACACGCGCAGCTCCATGTCGGACCCCAGCTACCCCGGCCCGCAGCGTGGCATGGTCACCCCCCAGGTCAATGTGGCAGAAGGTATGACTCCCACGCCACTCATGCCAGGCTCTGTCTACATCATGATCCAAGTTGTACACAAGGCGTGTCAAGGATTCTCAGCATCAGATGGGATGCTCCCGGGTGGCAAAGTGCTCAGCCCAGTGCAAGACAGATACATTGCAGTGCTCACTGAGTAAGGGCTAAGAGCATCCTGCATACCACACCATGCAACCGCGCACTCTCTCTGAAGTGTTGGCTGCCAGCACACAGACGGCCAAGCTCTTGCAGCTGGAGCTGAGCGCTGCTGTCTGCATGCAGGCGCAACACACATCTCGACCGCCGACTTCCCCATGCCGAACCGGCACTCCATGTCCGAGCCGGCGTACTTCGATGAGGTGGACCCCAAGATGAATCGCCGCATCAGCTGAGCGCGCGTCCGAAAACGCCTGCAATCTTGCTCTAGCATAGATGGCACGGCCTATGTCGGAACAGCTCAGGTGCCTGTCATAGGCGTGGCACACCTGCCCACCCCCACTGTGCTTTGCTGAATGGGCAACCCATGGTGGAGCCCGCACCGTTTTGGGGTGCACCCCAAGATCAATGGCTGCATCAAATGCAGCGGAGTCTGGATCCGCTATTACCCCCAGACATGAAGCGGACAAAAGGAGACAGTACTGCAAGGCTCCAAGCCTCTCAGAAAGGCGCATCACACATCTTCACCCCCTTTCCCACGCCTGAGAGTCATAGCATGAAGCGCTGCAGCATCAGACCGCGCAACTGATTGCCTACAGCACCCATGCCATGCGCATGGCAAAAGCGCACAGTTTGCCATAAGCTAGGACTCCATCTTGTAGGCTTTACTACCCAGGTGTATCCATAGAGCATTGCAGGAGGATTGCAGGCAAGAAGCAAGCATGAATATGCAGCTCAGGCCATTCAATGAGTCAAGGGCACTGTAGTGTTGACAGTACGTTCCTGAGCCAATCTCCACATACAAGACGCAGACTTACGGCATAGCGCTGCAGTCTATTTCCTCAGGGATGGGGGCCAAGATCTGAGCTATATGCTCTGGCGTTAGCAAACTGGCCTCTCTCCATGTGCTTCTGGTGTTTCTGCATGAGGTCAGGTCGTTAGGGCCCACATGCCATAGCTGTCTGAGCATAACTTCAGGAGTCGTGTTCTCTTTGGTTCTGTGTGCTTGCAGCACTACCATTTAGGAGGGGCTTGCATCAGTCAGGGTCAGCTCAGGCGTCCCCTTCAAGGTCCCCTAATTAGGAAGTGCCCATTTCCACTGTGCTTGTTTTGCGTAGAGGTGTGGTCACAAGGTGTGCAGAACAGCTTGTGGGGTTTAGGATGGCACTTAGGAGGTGCAAGGAACACATTCTAGATGAAGAGCAATTAGCGTGCTGATTTATTCCCAGGATGACAGATCTAAAAGAGGCCTAGGGGAGGCAGCCGATCCTCAGGTCATGCAACGTAGGTTGCAGGAGCAATCACACTTGAAAGAGATAGCCGTACGGCAAGCGTGACATAGTGCTTGTGTTCCGCATTGGAATAAGAAAAGCTTGGTGGTCATGAGCCCCATTCTGTCGTAGAAAATATCACAACGGCCGAGCAGCGCCAATTGAGTGTCATCACTCACCAATGGTGACTCCCGGAGAAGTATCTAGGCAACACTTGTGTTGGACCGTCCTTGAGGTGACCTTGAAGACTATACTTGTCTCATGCCAGGCATCTCAGAAAATCTTCACTCTAAAGCCTTTAACCACAGAAGATTATTACTGGATCGCCTTGGATGGGGGCTCAAACCAAGGTTGGGGTTGACCTCATACACCTGACGCTATACCTAGCCCTTCTTTGTGGCAAGTGCAGTCTCTATGATAACTTATTCACTTATCCATAACTACTGCAAATCTGTTGAAACACTGTTTGACCTCTCACAGACAGCCGAATAAATCTGGCAAAACCTAGTGTCACATCTTTGAGACTATGCATGGGAAGGAGCTCCACCCATTGCTGCGTAAACATCCATGGCTTGCTATCACTTTTGAAAGTAATGTCTTCCAGGTAGCAAAGTTCCTTCAATCCTTCTGGAAGATTGCAACACCAGTCAACATGCTGAAGATCGATCTTCTGAAGTCTTTGCGGAAAAGTTCTTGGCATGCATGCTGCGGGAAAGTTATCATATATAAGTATCCGCAGCTGCTGCATCCTTCCAAGGTGTTCAATAATTTGCCTGCCTATTTCCTTGCACAGGCGGTGCATCTGGCTGAAATCCTCAATCAGGCGCCTGCCTACCTCGTTGCTATGACGGACATCCAAGTCTACAAGACTCTGAAGCCATTTGTCACGGAAGGTCACCACAAGAAGAACGTTTTTGCAATGTGTGAGAGCCACATTATCCAAAACGGCATCCTCCACCCTTATGCGCAATGAGTTGTTGTGGCTAAACCACACTTGAGACAGTTTGGGGCATGACAGCACAAGCTTCCCTTCCCCATGGTTCCAGACTCGCAGGGAGTTTAAGTGTGGCAATTTCAGCTCAAACCCCTCTGACATATATGTGCATGAGGACAAACATACCGACGGCCATTCAGCCATCAGCCAAAGCTTTTGCAGATTTTGGAGCATGTTAAGGGTCCCCACACGATACGCGCTGCCGTTTCCGGGAAACAATTGAAGCTCCAAGTCTGACAGATGGTGCATCAGGTTTGTCTAGAAAGAAAATAGCCCAGGACTGGCTCCTAGGGTAACGGTATCCTGGGGCATTGCCAAGAAATTCTCACCTGTAGATCAATCTGCCTTAGCATGTCTGGATGTTGAGCTGATGGTCCTGAAGCAATGGCATGTGTAGATAAAGAAGCCCATGTGTTGATACATGGGACACAAACTGGCAAGATGCGTGATGCAGCACTTAGTGCTGACTTGGGCAAAATCCTTTCCGTGATAATGCCACTGCTCACGGCAAAAGCACTGGCCTACCTTGCTCAGGTGCAAGAGAGAGCTTTAGCTCGGTGAAGGGGCGCAGCTTGCTAGCAGGGAAGGTAGCACTGGTGGGACGTTCGTGTCAAACCCCCTTCTCCCTCTTCGGCATGCAGGCGTAATGGTAATTGTATGCCATGATTCTCTTATGAAGCCACCTGCAGGGCATCTGATGTAAGCTGGCGTGGCATCAGCATGAGAACAAGGTAAGGCACAAAGTGCAGCAAGTGTGCTGACTCGGTCGAGCTACATGGAACGTCTCGCGCTTGTAGACAACCTGTAGTGTCCCGGATTGCGTGCCATCGCGTCTAAGACGAATCCTAAGTCGAGCCGCCTTCCGAGAGGCTTACAAGGCCTTGATAGCCTATCATAAAAAGCTTTGCTGGCGAGTTCCATCGTGCATGTATCACGGTCATTGAGACACTGACAGCCACTGACCTTAATGCATAGGTCCTCAGGGATCGTCATGATGTGCGACTTTGAGTACGTCAATTCAGAGGACATCTCTTATGTATCGGTGAGAACGCTCTCTATGGTGGTTGACGGGACCTCGACAGCCTATATGCCAGAGTGGGCTTGCCCAAGAAGCTGCCCGCTGTGCCCAAATCCATACCATAAGCTGGCAGCTGGCCCAAGTCCATGAAAAGGATATCGCGAAGACCTCAGATACAGAATAGCATGCATGTTCATTGTCACTGAGGTCCAGTGTCACCGGACAGAAATTGTTGCCGTTCCCATGCAGGTATTGGAGCATATGCACCGTGATACCGTGGTAGCAAATGAGACCTCGACCGGCGATCCCTAGTAGAGTCCATTACCATAGACTGTGGGCCACAGGACATGAGGCCACGCGCAGACAACATTTTTACATCCTTGCCAGACTCGGCGAGTCTCTGCAGCATCATCACCACAGGCTGATAAGAGTGAGCTGAGGCCACGTATGACGCTCACAAGGCTGTATCATGGCATCCTTGAAGCTTAGAATGCTAAACAGTCTTGTTATTCTTGCTTTCTGGCACCTCACAAGCACAGACTCACAATCCTGTACAGGGTTACACATCGCTTCATCTTGCTCATTGCTGCCAACGTTAACCATACAACACACTTTGTCCTACACAATGGATGGAATGGCAGGGGTCACAACGGATGTCTTCAAGTGCATCCAAGATCCCTATTACGATCTCATTCCATCCTTTAATTGTGTTCAACCTCTGCAGAATGCGTCTCTTGCTGAAACAGCTGTCGATGCAAATTCAACATTGCAAATGCACTGATCGTCAGGGGGTTTCCCAGATGCTCAGCTTTGCGGGTCGTGCCTTTTACATTTGTGAGACCTATGGCACCCTCTTGAAAATTACTTTGCCGCCACTGTCTTCGCAAATGTACTTGGGGACTCCAGCGTCACATGCTCAAGGCTGTTAATGGGAAGGAATTCACTCCATGGCTGCGTGGGAGCCCATGACCTAAAGTTGCCGCTTTTCAAAAGCCCACGAATTACAAAGGATACACTTCATCTAAACGTGGTGCATTCTCAACTTCCATTCTATGTGGGTCATCACAATCTGACCAATATCGTTCAAAAGACACTCTGCCACCACTCTCCTGGCGTCGATATTTGAGAGAGCCCAGTTTCACACTCTGAAGATTATGAGTGGGAAGCATCTCAGCCCATAGGCGCTTGATCTTCCAAGACCCAAAGTCGGTGTTGAACACGAAGACTTCCAGCCGATCAAGTTCCTTAAGCCCTTCTGGGAGGTCGCAGTGCCAAACAAGAGGGTAAAGGTTAATCCTCTCAAGATTTCGGGGAAAGCTTTTTGGCATGCGCGCTGCAGGAAATCCTTGATATATGAGGACCTCCAGGTGCGGTATCTCGTCGACATCTTCAATGATGTGCCTGCCTGGCTCGTAACACCTTGTGACTATGAGAGAAGTAAGGTTTTGAAGCAGGCTGCGGTCCTTAGGTGGAGTTGCTGCAAGCTCAGTCCCTATGCAGTCCTCAAGCAATATAAACTTCAAGCTAGCAGCCTCAACCCTTATGCACAACGACTTGGTATCTTGAATCCATGCTTTAGCCATTTTGGGGCATGACAGGCCAAGCTCCCCGTCTTGAAGATAGAGCAAATACAGCTCAGCAAGGTGTGGAAGGTGCAATGCCACTTTTTCCCCAAATAGACTTCCGCTTTTCAAATACCCAGGACCTGGGTACCAACCGATCCTCAAGTGTTGCACTACTTTGAGCATGCCGATTGTCTCCAGTTGTGCTTTGGTGTCCCCCGGAAACATGCGAAGAATCAGCTTTGTCAGATGCTACTTCGAGTCCCTTCCAAAGGAGGAGAGGCCACAGCTGCAACCTGAGGACATGCTACCAGAGCATATTGCGAGAAATTTTCCACCTGCAAATCTTCATGCCTCAACAAACTTTCCAGCTTGAAGCTCCGAGCTGAGTCATGCGGGAACTTGGAGTGTGCTGCATCGCATGGTACACAGTCGATCCGGACAGGTACCCTTGTCTGATGCATGGGCTACTCAAATAGGGGATCAGGTGATACTAGGTCGTTATGTGCCGCAATATAGTTAATTGATGCGTACCTTGACCTGGATCGACCAAGAGGTGGAGCTCAAGTGAAGGGGCGCATGCTGCCAGCAATGAAGGTAGCAGAGGTGGCACCGCGCAGGTGGCAGTTGCCACTCCTCCAACTTCTCTGTGCAATACAGTCAACTCGCAGAAGTCGCAGGTGATGCGACCGTACCGCATTATCCTCTTCTGAAGCTACCTGCAGGGAATCTGGTAGGGGTTTGCGGCCACTTGCTTTGGCGCAGATTGAAGGAAATGATAGATATAGCAGCATCACACGTGCATTAGATCTCCCTGACAAGATCGGGACCAAGAAGGGCCCCTAGGAGCTCTTACATGAGCGGAGCTTCTGTTGGAGGCTCATCCGCTCCCCAGGATGGTCCTAAGTTAAGCTGCGTCCTAGAAGGCCCACAAGGACTTGATAAAGCAGTGTAGAGGCTTCTGCTGGCGACCTCCGTCCCGCATGACTCCCGGTCATCGAGCCAGGAACTGATGTTGCTCAACAACTCCTTGGGCAGTGACAGGATGCTCGTCTCGTTAGGCATCTCCACACCACCATTAACCTTGATCAAGCAAAAGTAGGGCCTCGACTGCTGCGGCCGAAGCTGTGAGCGCAGCCTTCGCGTGAGCCCTGTTGGCGGGCACAGAAGCTGCCCGCCCTGCCCAGGATCGCAACATCAGGCTCAAGCGTCCTGCACAAACGCGCCTGTACATTCTGCCTGTGCTGATAGTGGTGAAGCGAGATTAAGCATCATGTCACCGCATGGCCACCAGCTGAAGGATTCGGGGACAGCATCCTACACCATTTTGCCGGGCAAAGAAGCTGCCCATTCAACTTGCAGAAGTTCTACTCTGCATCACTGATGATTCACCAGCTCCAGGCCATGCACGTCAGCATGTGGTGGATCCTTATCTCTTCATCATCTTCTTCTTCCCCTTCTGGCAGGTATCATGGGTCCCCGTCATACATCATGCCACCAAATCGAGCCCAAGCTACTACCAGCAAGTATGTTGGACAGCGGTCATTGACAGCCACTCAAGCATTTCACAGCCATGCAATGAGGTAGGAGGCACAGGCGCAACAGCTCTGCAAACACTTTCTTATGTCCACCATTGCAGACGATCTCAAGACGAGACAAGAGACCTTGAATCTGGATGCATACGGCTGCACTTTATACCATGTGCTGCCTGGTGCTAGCACAATTGTACATAGATGGCTGTTAAATATAAAGAGGTGGAAAGAAAAATCAACTCCTTGACTATCAAGCACCAAGTTGCATGTGCTGTCAAGCATACATTTTGCACTGGTCTCATCTGATGTGCTTCGGGCTCTCACCACGATCATCCTATATGACCAAGTGTGCAATGTACACGCCTCTGCTTGAGCTGTCTCAGGATCATTGGGATTCTGGCTACAAGGGGCTGCCCGTTTTGTACAGATCATGCTGGTTGTCTCTGTCAGATTCCAGATGCTACTACACCTGCTTAAAGATGCCTTTGCCTGCATTGTCCTGGCGAACATATCTGGAGGTTCCCAGTGTCAGGGTTTGGAGGCTGTCCATGAGAAGAAGCTCAGCCAGTGGCACATTGGGGTCCCATGACATGCGGCCGCTGCCAAACGTCAGCTCTGTCAGATTGGTAAGCGCCTTCAGCCCCCTAGGAACATCATAGTCCCGGTCCTGAGGAAAAAGGGTGATGCTCTGAAGGCTCTTGGGGAAGCTTTGGGGCATGCATGCTGCAGGAAAGTCTGTGTAGACCAGCTGCTCCAGATGTGTCATGTGGTCAACATCTTGAAGGATGTGCCTGCCTGACAACCTACATCCTGAGACAATCAAAGACCTGAGGCTGAGGAGATTGTTTTCAAATGTGATCCCTTCAACCCGGACCTGTTTGCAATCCTGAAGCATCAGGAATTGCAAGTCATCATCCTTCAGCATTGTCAGTTGGAAATATTTGCAATTGAGAAAGCAGGCTATCTCGAGTCTGCGGCATGCCAAGACAAGCTCCCCATTCCGAAGGTTAGACACACACAGAAAGGCCAAGTTTGGCAGCTTCAGGACTATCTTCTCCCCTGACAGATCACGGCGTGGATTCTCTGGGTGGTGCCGTCCCCTCCTGATGATGAGCATCTTCAGGGCTGTCAGCATGCCGAGACTTCCCAGCTGCGCATTGCCCCTTCCAGGGTGCAGCCCCAGAGTCAACTCTGCCAGGTGCTGCTGCAGATTTGCCCAGGATGAAGAGCGCGCAGGACCAGCATCAGGGACGATGCTACCTTGGGACATTGCCAGGAACTTTTCCCCTGTACACTGGTAAGTCTCAGCCAAGCCAAAATATGGGCATCTGCTACGCGCTCAGTGTATGCAAAAGTGAAGGTCTCATCCATTGCATGAGCCAGCGTTCTCAATCAACTTCAAAGTTACCCCCAAGCTCATCACTGCATTGCACTAGATGATGTAAGGAAGAGGAGATATCAACCAGGCTGGCTTTACCTTGATCTGGTGCCACGAAGAGCTTGAGCTCAGGTAAAGGGGCACAGACGGCCAGCTGAGAAGGCAGCAAAGGTGGCACGACGCGGCTTAAAGTCCCTGTGCCGACATCTTCTTTCGCTTCCTCCATGTTCACATCATGGGTATTGCTAATGATTTGGCTGTATACTTTGAGCCTCATCTGAAGCCACCTGCAGGGTGTCTGCTGTCAGTCGATATGGTATCTGCACGATCAGGAAGGTATTGGGAACGGACACCGCAGTGTGCTGCTTGCACTCGAGCATCACAGTCAATGTCAAGCTGAGTGGGTGACCTGGAGTGTCTCAGACTGGATGCCCTGGCTCTCCGACTCGCTCCCGGGGTGAGCCATGTCGGAAGGCTTGAGCACTTGTACCTGCCACGGCACGTCATAGTAAAGCTTTCTGCAGGTGAGGGCCAAAAGGGCTCCATCCCGGCAGGTGAGCCAGCAACTGAGGTAGAGCAGGAGCCTTTCAGGCAGGTCCTGTATGTTCATGGCGTGCTGCCTTCGCGCAGGGATTGTCTCACTACTGTCAAAAGCGGACTCTCGGGACTCGTTGCGCGCATTTACGGCTTGACAGTATCTGGCCAGCCTGTATGCCCTACATGCCAGGTTGGCGGGCAAGAAGCTGCCCATTTGCCCAAAATCAGAATCACACCGCGCAGCATGTGGCAGTAAGCACCCCGATCATCGTGATGTTGCAACGAGGGGCTTGCAGCTTGCATGCTGCTGCAACACTGAACGCACCGTGGGACATGCAAGCAATGTAAATGAGTTTTGATTCTAGAGAGCAAAGCTCCAGCCCAGCAGATCCCGCTCAACGGTGGTGCAATCTGTGGGCAATAAATCAACATTCCAATCCACCACTGTGCAAGCAACACATATGAGGGTTGCTGTGTGATAACCTGGCACATTGCAAGTGAAGGCAGCTGCAAACACGCATGTGATGCCACAAATGCTAAAGTCACTTGCACCCCCTCCCAAAAGCTCTGGTGCCAACGTACTTGGCACAAGTGATGCACATCATATAGCATGATAGCAGGCTGACTCAGACCTAGCAATCTCGAGAGAGGCAAGCAGTTCACATCTTCCAAGCAACAAATTTCCGCAAAGACCTCAGAGTCTAGTTGGACCCGTCTCCATGCTGCACTAGTGAATGCCCCCATTGGTGCTGATAGAATTGAATAGACTCCGCCTGATGTACTTCAACTAGACTGCTGACCCTTTCATAAGTGCAGAGCTTGCAAGACTTGGGAACGCTCATGCATGGTGCAAATCTCTCTCGTTGCCTGTACTTGCTCTAGGGAGGCAATCTTAGCACTGGTGCCACCAGTGGATGTCAGAGCAACAGTGGGCATATACTACAGTGGTGATGCACGCACTAAGAGCTTTGTCACCAACCAGCATTTACTGCTGTACAAGATCTCTGCCTTCTGCTCTGCGCCAATTTCATATGCATCTGTCATGCAGCATCATCACGAAGTGTACCTTTAGCACTGCTGGAGGCTAAAGCGCCTCGAGACAAAGGACCTAGTGCATATGAGCTACGCACTAAAACATTGCACCAGCGCTCATGCAGGCCAAAGGATATTCCAGCACTGATTGGAAGCTGCTTCTGCAGCCAACCACAAAGCGTGCCTCCAACGCTGCTATGGTCGAAGCAAGAGAGGTCATTGGTGGTGATGCACACGATGGTAGTTTTCAGGAAGTCAACAGTGCTACAACAGGCCAAGGCTTTCCCTATACAGCCTTTTCAATTGCGACATGGCATCTGCGCCCGCTTACGCCAAGCGCCTGCTCTTTGGAGGATGCACCGTCAGTGCTGTAAGCCTTGATGCACATGGACAGCTGGGAAGTTGGATTGCTCCAAGCGCTGCAGCCTATCAGCACTGCTGCAGGAAGCCCAGAATGCCTACACATTGGCCAAAGCTGCTTCACCTGAGCAATGACAGCCTGGGAAGCAGCTTCAGCGCTGCTGGAAGTTGAATCACTTCAGGGCAAAGGCGTTGACCCAGACAAAGAGCACCTGGATCCTATCACCACTACTGCTGCAGGCCCAGCAATGCCTACTCACCTGCCAGAGCTGTTCTCCAAGCAAATACAGTATTGGAGGCACCTTCAGCGCTGCTGGAAGTTGAAGCGCTTCAGGGCAAAGGCGTTGATGCACATGAACAGCGCGCTGAACCCTATCAGCACTGCGGCTGCAGGGCCAATGAAGCTCCACTTGTAGCCATACTGAATGTGGATGTACTCCGCAACAGTCACAACTGTGCCGTCCTCGAGCGCTATCGACTGAGAGTGGATGTTGCCCAGCTGCGATGCGATCAGGCCCTCCACCTACATGGAATGCAGATAGCACTGGTCAGGCATTTTCTCAGGCATCTTACCAGCCTGAGTTTGAAGTCAAGTCACATTCCTCTGAAGGCTTGTGCCTCCATCCAGTATGCCTGATCAAGGCCTCTTACTGTGTGCAAGGCATGGAGTGCAAGACAATAACAGCGCGCCATAGGCAGTCACAATGCAAGCAGCAGTAGGTGCAGAAGTGCCTACCGAGTAGTTGATGGGGTCGATCCAGTGCATCCAGATCAGCCAGCCAGGGATCCTCTGCACATAGTAAAACACGGTCAAGGCATGCCCACAGACCTGTGCATGTAAGTATCCTCTTGGGCAATCAGCAGGTGTAGAATGTACACCAGGGGAAAGAATGCTCTGTTCAAAGTGAGCAAGTGGCACCAGCCTACGCCAATGGCATTCAGAGATGGTAGTGAACGGCCGCAGGCATACCGGCCTGGGGATGACGAAGCCGGCCAGGAGGAACCAGGAGCTGTAGCAGGCTGAAGAGATGATGGCTGACACCTGTGTAGCCACACAGACTGCTCAGAAGGTGTTCCGGAGTCAGGTGCCTCTACCCAGGTCATCTCACAGGGAGCCAGTCGAGTCCGAGCAGCTCAGAGAATGCTTTGCCAGCATCAGCTTAGCAGGAGCTTCACTGAAGACATCAGTGCGAGGATCACTGGGATGCTGGCATGCTTCCCAACGACTTTCTGTAATTGACTGGCAGCTCCATATGGTTTGACCATGTGGCGTGGTCCGTCTGCCAGACCAGATCTCAATAAGGGATCATGCCAGACATGCCATGGGACGCTGACCTGCAAGTTGGGGGAGATGGCCACAGTCATTTGGCCGTAGAAGGTGAAGAAGGACAGCGTCAGGAAGGTAAATGCCCAGTAGATCCAAAATTTGGCTGCGCACGCACAACGCCTCATCACAAAAGCAAGAATCGCCTAGTAGGCAGCATGCGCAGGCAGGGTTGTCAGATATCTTTCAAGCTACCACACGTATGATGCAATAGGTGTACATGCTCATCTACCCCGAATTCGGAGGGACTGCCCATGTACACCTAACACGTCAAAACTGAACACAGCAAAGAAGAAAGAAATGGGCCAGGGCCCTGAGGACAGGAGAGAGCTGCCAGCCATGCCCCAACCATAAGCTGCAGAGGCTGAGGCATACTCAGTGACCCAGGCACGCATGGCAGAGTCTACTGGACACTACAATCAGCAACACTGGATCACAGGATGGTCCGCGCACCGGCGTTGATCTCGAACCAGATCATGAAGTAGGTGATGAGGCTGTTGAGGGAGGTCTGGATGAGGAGGTAGGGGATCTCGACCACCATCTCCCCCAGCGCCCACGCCAGCTCCGTGTAGTACCCCGCAGCCCTCTCCCTGCACCCCTCCACGGTTTGAGTACTACACATGCATGCATGAATGCCCAAGACAGCGGCCTAGGACCGTCTTCCTTCCATGTCATATCAGTGCCAGAAGGGGCGCATGGAAGTGTTTGCTGACAAGTCGAGAAAGCTACCTGTAGAAGACTGAGCGCTCTGTGTCGGCCACTGGCTGCACAGTGGAAGCGTTGGAGGTACCTGCATGCGCACAATCACTCAAGACGCTGTGCTGAACTTTGCAGATAGGCCGCACTTGTGGAAGCTTCAATTTCTAGGTTGGGGACTGTTGCGTTAGAACGCCAGAACTGGCTTATCTTATGCTCGACTACGAAGCCGAGGTCAAGAAAAAGCCAATTTTGGCGCTCTCAGAAAAACTGGCTGTGTTGGGAGACCTCGACCAATGCTGTGCAAGTACATTTGGCCTCTTTGAGCTCACCCAGGAAGATGCTGGAGGTGAGCAGGGCGCCAAGGATCCCCTGGATGGTGACAGTGGAGGTCCTGTAGGCACACAGACATCTGATGATTGTTTCTTCCATTTGCACCAGGGCTGCAGAAGCTGTAGTTCTCGCACCTGTATTGTGGGATAGGAGAGTGTCACATGCACAGTGATGAAGCATCCCGTGCAACGACCTCTTAGCAGGCCGCATCCCTAAGCAATCATGAATGTCTTTGCCATGCCACTCAAGTAATCACAAGGTAGACAAAGCTGGTAACCAAGTGCTGTACCTCTTGTTGCCTTTGCGCCAGTAGATGGCTCCAATGAGCAGCCCAAAGACGCAAGTGAAGAATAAGCGCACTGTACCACACACTCATATCTCTTATCGCACATATCTGCTTGTGGAATCCTGCAGCCCATCAACATTGCCCCCACCCAAGGCTGAATCGCAGCGACAGCTTGTCTGAGTAGTGTGTCCCTGTGACCACATCTGCTTTCAAGGCTCAGTTCTAATTAGCCTGGTGCCAGCTCGCCCGGGAGACATACAACTCTCAGGATGGCAGACTATTCTTCCAGCCTCCAGGTGGTCAAGGAGATGAGGCGCAATGCCGGTGCGGACCTGCGTTGTACTCGGGCATGCGGTTGTACAGCGTGAAGAACTTGCGCAGGATGATGAGGAACTGCTGCGGGGTGCTGCGCGCAAACTTGGAGCTGAACTGCAGCGGCTCCGTGTCGGGCGCCGGGTGCTGCAGGCTCTCTATCAGCTCCTGCCTCTGCCTGCGCTTGCGACTGAGTGTAAGCACTGAGTGTCCAGCACCACTGAGCCTAGCGGCAAGCTACAAGACTCGTGCCACACAAATTTGACACATTTTTCAGCTCTGCTGCAATTTACTCTGTCTTGCACATAGCACTCTGCATAGCCCTGCGGCGTGATATTGTACATGGGTCCTTCACGCTCACTGGTGTGTACTGTATGTGGCATCTTGCCTGTTCTGATCTGGTAAAAGTGCAGTGTTAGCATGCAAGGGATCTCCTGACAGGCACACCTTGCCAGGCCGGAGTGCGCCCAGATGTCTGAAAAGTCCACGCCTAGGCGCTCCTTCGAGGCAAAGGCCGTGATCTCTGCACAGAAGTGCACTCTGCCATGCAGCATTAGGAGAACAAAGTGCTGCAGTGCCCTGCAGGACTGGTGATAGATATCAGAGCATATATGCTCTCCAGGCATGCAATGTCATCCGCCTTGCACTTGCGACACCATGGACCATGCTGCACGATGCTGCGGGGTGACTTACCAAGCATCCAGGTGGCGGGGTTCATGCCAGGCTGGATGTGGGGCACCCCTGGAATGGCCTCAAAGTAGCTGATGAGCTCGTGAGACTCCGTGCCTGTCGGCCCGGCGTAGATCGTCTTGCCTCCTCTCTTTAGCAGGTGCAGCTCGTCAAAGGCCTGCAAGCGGAAACCGGCTGTCAGGTGCGCCATCGTATCTAGCTTCAGGGAGGGCTTAAAAGTGGTATCAGGTGAGCCTGTAGTCCAGGAAAACTGGCAGCCACACTTACAAGGTACATCAAGGGTATGCAAGTCATCAGCACGCCAACAACCCTACATCATCTGGGCTGGAGTCTGATACAGACTAATTCACGTACTCTGCGCTGCAGGTGGAGCTCACAATAGCGTCCTCAGCACTGAAGGAAGTAATTGTGAGCTCTACCTGCAGCACTGCAGGTAGGATCTGGCTGGTAGTGTTCTTAATCAGTACACCGTGGAGGCAAACCTCAAAGATGTCGATGGAGGGCTGGTGGATGGTGCAGACCACTGTGCGGCCGGTGTTGACGGTGTTGCGCACCGTGCGCATCACGATGGCGGCCGCCCTCGCATCCAGGCCGGACGTGGGCTCGTCCTGCGCACCCCACTCGCGTGAGTGGGGGAGACTGCATGGTGCCTTTTCAATTCAATGTAGGATGCCACGCAGCAGCATTGGCCAGCTCTTGCCTTGCCTTAATGGTGCTGCTTGAAGACCCACAGCAGCACTGTGAAGCTTGCGTGCCCTTGCAGGGGCACTGGTGTGCAGTATCACAGGAGCAGCATAAGCCCCAATTTTCCGGAAGATACACCTTTTCAGTCACTAATGGTCCTGCGACCCTCTAGCATGACCTGCTTCCTTGAATCAGTGGTAGCTACAGACAGCCATGACCTGCCTTTCAGCAGGCTATGTCCGTACATTCACCCACCATGAAGATGACGGAGGGGTTGGCGACCAGCTCGACGCCGATGGTGAGGCGCTTGCGCTGCTCCACGCTGAGGCCGCTGACGCCCGGCACGCCCACCAGCGCGCTGCGCAGCGGCGCCAGCTCCATCAGCTCCAGCACCTGCGCAGCACTCCTCTGCGTCAGACACACTCATACTGTTGTCTGCCTACTCGAGAGCGCACAGGATCCTGCATTAATAAGCCCGCTGGCGCAAAGCGGCCTCAATCAGCTCCAGCACCTGCGCAGCACTCCTCTGGGTCAAATGCAATTGTGCATGGTCGAGCTACTCATCAGCAAACAGAAGCTGCATCTGTCGCTGAGCCTGCTGGCGCAGGGCACAACCACCAGGGCGCTATGCGGCGGTGCTAGCTTCATCAGTAAGCATTTGCATTGCATATGCCAAGTCGCTTGTGGTTGTCTGTCTTCGTTGATGCTCACAGCAGAGCAGGCTTCCAACTTCCTAAGGACGATGGTCCTGGACTTCTACTAAGAGCATATCTGCTGCGTGTATGCACGTCAGCACTCTCAACTCGCAACTTGTCTTCAGGACTCCTTCTGCAAGAGGCACATGCCAGCGCACCTCATCCACAAAGGCCTTGCGCTGCCTGGCGTCCACGCCCTCCAGGCGCAGCTCTGCCGAGAAGTTGAGGGCCTCCAGGACGGTGTTGGCGGGCGAGTGGATGTCAAACTGTGCCAGCACATGCCTCAGTTGGGCCTATGTGGGAGTTAAGCCACCAAGGAGACCACCCTGGGGTGGAAACGTCAGCCAAAGGAAATGCCTCAAACACACAAGAACGTCTGTTGTGATACTGCCAGTACAAAGGAGAGTCTGTGACTGTGATGGGCTGATTGTCAGGATGGGCAACAGGCTGTTAGGGAAGAACACCGCCTCGCTCACTCTAACAAACAGCGCTTCTGGGGGTAATGCACAGTGTTCAGGCCATGTGAAACTGGCAATGTTGTCAGACTGGGGCATCTACCTGCTCCACATAGCCGGACACCCTGTTGAAGGTGGCCTGGTCCTTGGGGTACCCGTCCACTGTGATGGTCCCCCTGATCATTCCCCCTGCGACCACCACTTCAGTCCTGAGAGCCAACTCCCAACACGCTCAGCATGCTGGCCATGAGCAAAGCAACCCAGTATAGTGGCATTGCTGACTCTGATGGCCGTGGCTTGCAGGCCATTGGTGTCGCCTATCCCACTATACAGGGTTGTCTACCTGTCTTGCACCTCACCTTGAGGCTTATGTATGTGGTCTTGCCCACGCTACCCAGACCAACAAGGGGCATCTATATTGAGCAATCCCCGGCCGGGTCCAGCTCCAAAGTTCAGCTCCTCTAGCCATGCTAAGACATCGTCCGGCAGGCGTGGTGGAACAGCATTAAGGGTGTTTTCACTGCTTGCTGCAACAGAGCAGGGCCCAGAAGCTGGTAAACTGTCTCAACGTGTAGCCCTCCGCAGGCTGCTCATAAGGAGGTTTAGTTGAGACAGTAGGGGGCTGCGCACCTGTCTTGCGGCCGGCTAGGACGTCCATGAGGGTGGTTTTGCCGGCGCCCGAGACGCCCATGAGGCAGGTGAGGACGCCCGGCCGGAAGCAGCCGTTGATGTCCGTCAGCAGCACCAGCTGCGGCCGCGAGCTGCCCTCCACGGTCTCTCCCTTCGCCTCCGAGCCCTGCATGCATCCGCAGCCACTGATGTCCTTGGCTACCTGCTGTTTTTGAAGTCAGCCTCGCCGGGTGTGCAAGTTATGCCTCCATACCTGTATGGCAGCTGTACACCTGATCTGCATCAGAGGCATGTTTTGCACCTTGTCCCTGCCTTGACAGCTCTGCTTGCTGCTTGCTTCTTGCTGCAGGGGTCATCTGCCTCAGCAAGATATATGACCCCTAAAGCAGGAGAGAATTGCGCTCTTGCAAGCTTTGACTGTCACTGTGCAACTTGGGTACCTTCCAGCCCCACAGTGTGGCTGGAAGCCGCACATCAGAATGGAAGATACTTCAGTAGCATGAACGGCAGCTATATGATCATCTAGCACATGCATATGGACATGTGAAGAAGTAAGTAGAGGATGCAGGAGCATTCAGAGGGCATGTCAACATTCAGCGCAGGTGACGCTGAAGAACATGTGGTCAACAGCATGCTGGGGACTTCCATCTTCAAAGCAAGGAATGGCTGCAACATGCCGGTCGCAGTAAATTTACGCCTTCAAGCACAGAGTGAGGGATAAGAGGAGGGCACTCACGGAGGGCAGGTCGACGCTGTAGTACATGTGGCTGAAGGCAATGTTGAGGGGCTGGAAGGGCAGCACCATGCCCTTGCTCTTCTCGCTGCGATCCAGCGCCCGCTGCGACTGCTGGCGCTGCGAGCGCGCCCCCTTGAAGCTCACCTTGTGCCTCAGCACGTCCGCTGCGCTCACCTGCAGCAGCATCACACTGTTGTAAAGGGCTTGGGCTTGTCCAGAGCTTGTCATGATGTGCCATGGACCACAGAGTTCTGAGCACCTTTTGATACCAGAATCAGGCATTTACACGCAATTGGCCTTCACCGGCTCATAGGGAGGTGTGAAGGCATGAGCTTACCCGCTCATATGTGCCATCGGCTCCGTCAATCTCCTTTGAGGACACTGGTGGTGGCAGGGATGTCTCCCTCTCCAGGCCCCTTGGAACAGGCCTCTGGGCGGCCTGGTGGGCGAGCGCCATGTCATCTGCCACACGTGCATCAGCTGGCGGGCCATTCATGCCATCCTGCTTGGCAAGCTCCACCTGTGCAGTGCCAGCAACAACTTTTCCACATCATCAGTGACTCACGGTCAATTGGGACTGTGAAGGCCTTCCGTCAGCATGGCGTCCTCTCAGTACGTAGCTGAGGCAGGCCATTACAGCATTGCAAAAGCTGAACAGCTGTTGTGGGGATCACCTCTCCGTGCACCCTCAGGTCTTCCTGGCTGCGCGCCAGCTCGGACTTGGCACTGTAGAAGCGCTCCAGCGTGGGCGTGGCTTCATGGAAGTCGTCCTCTGGCTGCCCATCATGATCTGCGGGCGTAGCATTTATCAGTAATACCCATCACCGACTGCATCTAGTGAGAACCATCTTGTGGGTTGCCTGGCTCAGGCGCTGTCACTGCTATCCCCTGTATACAGTGTAAGTATACACACACTGGAGCAGAAGATAGCATTTACAGCGCTCCAGTGATAGACACACTGCCCGCAATGCAGTGGGATACACAAGGCAACTTCAGAGATGCTGATGGCGCCATCAGGCGCCTGTGTGTCATATTGGTATCAAACCACTTGCTACTCAGGCATGTGTGCAAGTAGATGCGGGCTCAGCATTACGTACGAGATGTCTCTCAGGAACCCAACGAGGAGAAGCTATGCAGGTGTTACGCCTTCAGCATTGCTGATGGAGCTACCAGGCATTTGGGTGCCCTATTGCCTGCTTGCAGTTATGGTTCTGATACTGACAGCACAGCATGAGGACAGTGTCACCGGGACGTAAACCTTCGGCGATGCTGATGGTGCCGTCAGGCGCCTGGGTGCCGGAGAAGCCCTTGCGGCTGGGGCCGCGCAGGCGCGCCTTGGGCTCCTCCTGCGGCCCATCCAGCTCAGTTGGAGGCGGCTTTGTGGAAGCTGCAGCAGCCACACAGGAATCACTAGAGTGACGATGTGTTGGAGTCTTGTGTGTGCTATGAAATGTAATGGGATGCCTGTACACCAGTCATCAGGCTGTCAGAAGAGTGGAGCAGGTCAGTCAGAAGCACTTACACTGAGTCAAGCTGACACTTCTAGCGACAGGAGTCCCATTGTAAGTGCTTCTGACCTTGTGCAGAGTCTTTGTAGAAGGGGGTGGTAGCCCTTGTGTAGCTTGTCGGCGAGACACAGGATGAAAGGCCGGACGTGCATTTCCTGTTCTGTGACATAACAGAGGACTGAGTACCTGCAGGTGGGTCATCATGGGTGACGCCATTGGCAGAGGCCCCAGTCCGCAGGTGCTCCCGCTCTGACAGCGCCTCTTCAGGCATTGTAGGGTTCCCCCGGCCCAGCGCTGTATGCACACGGAAACTTTTGGCCAGGGGCCCCAAAGCCCGGGCTTTGTCCCTGCTTTGCAACTGGACTGCAAGGAGCAGGATGCAGTGCTGCGAGCACGTGAGATGACACCATACAAGGGACTTATGCTTCAATGTGAATAACAAAATGCGGCTTGAGAAGTAAGGTGAGTATGAGGCCCTCACGGTTCAGGTACTTCAGCGCCAGGATGGTGAGGACGTTGAGGATGCAGATCCAGCCACAGGCCACAGCAATCTGCAACACAAGGCAGCTGCCTTCAATTACGCGTGTATCAATTACTGCACTGTGCGACCAGGCCTAATAGCATAGCATTCACAAATCCTGGCAATGAGCTACCTTGTGACAAAGGCTGAGTGTCTGACAGATGTCTATGAAGACTCAGCAAAGTTTAACAATGCACCCTGAATACTTGATGTGAAGCAGCTAAGTTGGTATAGCTGCGGTCAGCTACCCATGCAAGTATTCAGGGTGTATTAGCTCAGTATGTCAGTCAACAGGAGGTGACTCACCCCGACCCAGACAAAGACCCGGTGGTTGCGCCAGCCAAACTCGTTGGCGGTGGCGCTGCCGAGTGTCTCCGATGGGTTGTACTTGTACGGGACGTCCCAGCGCGCTGCACAATTGGTTCATCTCATTTGACTCCCCAAAACATCTATGCATGTAGGTCTCCAAGAATAATCTGAAGTCTCATGGACTTGAGTCGCAGTTGCCAGCAGGCAAGACCAGCTGGACGAGGTTCCGCAGGTAGGCGTGTTTGCTGGTCACTGCATCTGTGAACACAATACATGACCCGTAGCATCGCTGCTGTGCTCTGCCTTCAGATTATTTTGCTTGCATGGAGAAGCAGGAGGACAGCAGCATACATGCTGTGAACTCATTGGCAAAGGCTGCAGACATCAGCCACTGCAGGGGCAGAGTCCAGTATCCTGCGCTCAACATCATGAGAGTTTTGCAAAGGGGCTGACAAGTTGCACCTCTCCCATCACACATTCTCAAAATTTTCAGGAATCAAGCAGGGAAGCTGCAAGTACATGCATTTCCACTGCGTCACCACAATACAAAGAGCCACATGTGACAGACTGAGCAACAACAATGCATCAGCTGTTTGAGATACAACAATTTAGGTAGCAGCCAGGCATGGCAAGCGCCATTGATCATGCTGGCATTGCTCTATGTGCCCGTCAAGATCCACAAGTCTCACCTCCAATGAACCTGCACAGCAAAGTATGGGATCAAATAGCAGCGTAAGTATATTTGTGGCCTGCATATAGCAAAGTGTGATGCCATGAATATGGTAGGACAGCCATTGCTGATTGCAATCCACATGATGGACATATCTGCGGGACTCACCAGGCTGGGATCTCCGCATGCGCCAAGGTGAAGCCTGCAGGCAACACCACAGCCTGAGATGTAAAAGCCAAAGAGAACGCCTTGGAAATAGGAACCCCTTCATCTTATCAAGAGATTTCTCAGCATGTTTACAATACTGAGAGTGGTTTCTTATTTGCATCAGGCAAGACTCCTCTTAGAGCAAGAATACAACACTAATTGCACAGCACAGATCGATACAAGGAGGGGACCACTCCAAAGGCCTCAAGCAACACAAGCATCACCCTTGAGATTGATCCAGATCTGCCCTATTCCGTGCTGCGCGATTTGATCTTGTCCTGGTGCGCGCTAGACAAGAGACTACTTTATTCGGCTTATGAGCAGAGTAGGCATGTACTTTAAAGTAGACACCCTACCGCTGAGGAGGATGAGGAGGAGGAAGATGAGCCAGGCCATGGTGTAGGCCACGACAAGGCTGCGCCCGATGGCGCCCATGCAGCGGAACAGGTTGATGGCCGTCTGGTGCGTCAGGAAGCAGATCAGCCAGAAGCTGAAGTACCTGCGCGCAGACAGTGTACCGTCATGGTCTGCTAGGAAATACGCGTGTGAAGCTATTAGTGCCGGGGCAGAACCGTGGGTCCCAGGCCCGCAGGAGGACACAACCTCTTTCATGCTGCATGAAACAGCTTGGTTATGTCCTCTTGCAGGCCTGCAGCCAAGACGTCTGCGCCGGCATCTGGTCAAGTATGCATCGACCCGGTGGCATCTGAGCTGACAGAGATTGGTAACCATCTTGATTACACTCCAGCGCAGGCTGTCTCAGGGCTTGTCCCACCCCTTTTGACTTCTTGATTGCAGACGTCAGATGGTTGGACTCACATGTTTAGGTTGGCCAGACTTAGGCTACCCAACGGATAGCATAGATGCTTAGAGAACGCAGTGCATGTGTTACCTGCCGGCGCTGGGCGCGAAGCCGATGATCCAGTAGAGCATGGCGCTCCAGATGAGGGACTCCACAAAGCTGTACGGCAGGCGCAGGATGGTCACCGGCAGCGCAAACGCCCACTGCACCAGCACCAACCCCTCTCTCAACTCACACCCGAGAGGTCCTAACACAGAACACCGAAACATTCTGTTGGTCACCCACTGCAGGGTGCTCTCTAGCCTACATCAAGCAGGGCTCGTCACTGTCATAGCAACGGACTGGCGGGTTTTGGCCTCGTTGTAACACGCAGAGGGTGGGCGCTCACAACAGCATATACTAGCATCACAATGACAACATGGAAGGTGGCCTATGTACTCAGCTGTGGACGATCAAGGAAGTGAGCCAGACAGGTACAGATGAGGTCTCACCGGGGGGTAGAACAGTGTGTCCCGCTGGCGATAGAACACAGGCAGGGAGTCAATTTGGATAGCCATCTCCTGCAGCATGCACATGAAGGACGTTCAGGACAGACAGCAACACATCAGCAGAGCTTGGCACGGTATTCTCATGTAATAACAAGAGCATGGTCGTGATTGTGTAGCATGCGGTTCTTTATCAGGCCTCTTGTTCTACACGGAGAACAGGCTGAGCTGTTTTACTATTCAATTGCTGGGAGAACTTCGGCTCACCGTGAATACATCAAAGAGCCTGCACGACAAAGCGTTGCAGTCAACCTCATGGGATACATTGTGGAGGAAAGAGCAGCATCATACAGTGTGGTGGGCTGTCACAATTACTCCAAATCCATGGTAAACCTGCCAGCAGTGCCCCATGTGCTACACATGTCCACACAGCTGGCAGATTTACTCTGGCTCTGTAAGGCATATGTGCTCAGCAGACAAGCACATGTCTTGCATGAAGACATTGGGGCTGACACTGTGCAGCCGTTTCCTCAAGCAGTACTCTGTAGGTCAAGATCAGAGCGTAAGGCTTACATGTGGACCTGCGAGTAGAAGATGACCCCTGCAAAACACAACTAATCCCTCAACCAAGGTAGGCAGGGTTTGAACAGGCGATAGGACTGCGCCTCAGGGGTGCGTCGCAGAGAGGTGTCAGAGCTGAAGGGGAGCAAGTGAACGCATATGAGATCACTGTCCTCCTTCAGCTGCAACACCTGCTGCAATGCCCATGCCCATCCTTTCAGTTCTGTTTACATAAGGTGTTGATGGGCAGAAGGGCTTGACTAAAAAAGGAAGCTTACCAGCATACAGGTTGGCATCACCCAGATTGTTCCTGCAGCACGAACACGGAAGTGATGTCAGTCCCTGAACATGACTCAAGCGCAATGGCAACCCATCACGCACATACGGGGATGTAAAGGGAGCACGGCCCAGGAAGACATCCTGACCAGGCGCTGTGGGTACCGTAAGAAAGCGCTCTGTGACTCACCGGTGCATGGTCGGCCGGATGAAGAGCATGGACGCGATGAAGCCGTTGAGCAGGTTCATGATCGTCCTGAAGATGTATACAAAGGAGTGCCTGCGCACACAGCAACAGGGTCCTTAGCAGACCTTTAGATGCAGCTTGAGATCCATGGACTAGCTGAGACATGCAATGTGCGTATTTGTCAGCGCTCTTCATCTGCAGTACGTACGGTATACAATATGGTTGCAGCAAGTGGCTAGTGATGTGATGGCAACAGTGGCGTTTGGGGTTTTGGTCTTCACCATTCCCCATCCACCATGCGCCGTGAATCCCACTAGCCATTTGCAACAGAGTGTTGCACAGAGTGATCAGCAGTCACGAGACAAAGACACTTCCAGCCACAAATCAGGATTGAGTGTGGGTTTACCTCTTCATGAGGGTGTACTCCCTCTGGAAGCACGCTCTGAAGACTGCCATCGGACCCAGCGCATACCTGCAGCATAGAACAGCCTCTGCCGCATGCAAAAGGCAGAGAGAAAACCTTGGGCAGGCTGTGCGCTGTTGATTTGTGACACTTGCTTCTCTGCCCGATTGCTAGCATCTCCAAAGGATTCAGCGCCGCATTTTGCCTAAGATCTACTAGGACGCCACCACAACTGGAGCTCGTCATGTCTCACCAGGAACAAGACAAGGGCATGGACCTATGCCTATACTGAGCCGGCTTCCATTGGACACAATCAGACACATTGTGCCTTCAGGCCAAAGCGTTGTTTGCATTGCCAGGAGGCAAGTGAGCTGAGGACAACGTGAACTTCCATCACGGGGAGTCACCGCTCACCTTCCTACTGGCCAAGGCACCTTCTAAACAAGCACACTTTATGATGCACACAGTGACAGCCCAGCAGCAGACTAATAATGATGCAAGTGACAGAGCAAGAATGGCTCACTTCCGCCTGATGAGGGGGTCAGGCACGGGGGGCTCCTTGGGGGGACCACAGAACTGGCTCATCTCCTCTGCATTGCGCCTGCCCACCGCGCTCGCAGCAAAGGCATCCGCAAACTCCTTGACGGGCATGAAGCGGTAGGGCCTGCTGGGGTCCGCCCAGTACTGCTCCTGGTCCTTCTTGGACGTCACCTGCATGGCATGCAGTGAAGCGTCTCACAGGTGCCTGATCAGGGTCCAAGTATGGGTAGGCTGAAGTTCCTTCGGTGGCAAGCCCACCTTCTCTGCTGAAACTTGGGAGAATCCAAGTTCCCGGATTGCAGTGCACCCCTTTCTTTGGAGACAACTGCCACCAGGGACTTGAGCTGTCCCACACCCTGAAGGGGGCTTGACAAGTGTTTAAGGGGTCATAGGCACCAGGGGCTCCTCGTACACTGTACATTGGCAGGACACCTAGTTATGTGAGTGTAACCTGACAATGAGAAGCCAAGACCCGTGCTACTAGCCCATTGTCTTGAGACGATACCTCCTGGAGAGATAATCAGTAGAGTGGTCACCTCCTGCAGGAAGTCCCCGATGCCCTTGCGGGCAGGCAGCTTGAAGCCCAGGCCCTCGAAGAAGGGCAGCACATCCTCTTTAGGCCCATGGAAGATGACATGGCTCTCCGCCATGAGCAGGATGTCATCAAACAGCTCGTACACCTCTGGCGCCGGCTGCAGCAGCGCCATCAGCACTGTCCCCTGCAAAGCAGCGGTAGTGTCAGGTTCCAAGAAGTAGATAAATGAGGCATGAATGTAGTGCTCTGCTCACACTGCAAATGTTGCTGTCTGGCCAGGGGAGCTCCAGAAGCACAATCAGTAGGCTGCCCTTCAGCATCATTACTACTGCTCCAGTGCACGAGGAGTGCACCAAGAGGATAGCATGTTCAGCTTGGAACCATATTAGCTCACAAATTCCACTGGCAGCTACTCCTTGCCATCAGCAAGCCATTGTGTAGCAATTGAGGCCGGCGCTGCATTGCTCAGAAGGGCCTCTTGACAAGGAATGTGAAGAGTTGCTGACCACAGACTAACAATCCTGCTAGTAATGGCATGAGGGTTTACTTTTCAAAAGCATGCCACCATGACAGCACACAGGAAGGGCTACAGGGTGCGGGATGTGCGGACCTGGAGGGTGTGCACAAAGTTGCGGACGCAGCGGACGATGAGGAAGGTGGTGGAGGAGTCCAGGCCCGTGCTGATCTCGTCCAGGAACAGCGTGTTCTTGGGGCCCACCACCATCTCGCCTGGGCCAGGCAGCAGCAGTCCTTACATCTGGATTCTTTCAGCGTTCCCATGTCTAGGCTGTGAAACTGGACCAATGCTGACCACTTCAGAACCCGCAATGCAATTGTTCTGACTCAAGACTCAGAGCCTGCCAAAGCCAACCTTGAAGCTAAACCATATGCATGCCAGGTCAAAGGTGTGACTGCGCAATGATGTGGTGCATAGCGAGAAGGGTGTCAAAGGCCTTGGCAGCCCTCTGCGTGTGGGCGCCGCTGCAAGCCCTTTGGAAGCTGGAATTCGTGAGCATAGACAAAGGGCGTAAGGAACAGACCCGAGGTAACGCGCTTCTTCTGGCCCCCGCTGATGCCCCTCACCATGTCGTTGCCCACCAGCGTGTCCTGGCACACCTGCGCTCCACCACTTATGTCACTTGTACGGGATATTGCGCTGTAAGGCAGTGTTCCAGGTCTCCACCACATGGCAGAGGGCCTTCACCCCTGTGACAGCACCATCTCGAAGCAGCTGTCAGGTGTGTTGGCACAGTTGGACCAGCCTTTGGAAGGAGACTGTGGAGAGTCTGATCATGCCAACACAGATGGCAGCTCTTCTGCCAAATGCTGTTGTCAGGTGAGGGCTGAGGTCTCAGCCATTTGCTGAGGCCGATAGCACCAATTCTTTTTGAGACAATTAGACCGGATCACTGTGCACTGGTCAGACACGGAAAGGACGTGAGAGCCCCTTTGACGTGGTGCACAGCGACCGGCCATGCCACCGCGGCGCCAGCGGGGACCTTACGCCACTTCCTTAGCCGACCAAACGCAGAGATGATGAGCTACAGGTATTTGGGGTTGATCCTACAAAGCGGAATGGTGCAGCACCTCTAGGCCGAGGAGGCGGATCATGTACTGCGTGACGGGGCTCTTGCGCACGCCCTCGACTGCAGACGCCTTCAGGTAGGCATCCACATCTGGGTCAGGCTGTATGTCCATCTTTGCCTCCACCTCTCGCAGCTGCCTCAGGAAGCCTGCACGCGCACACGATGCTCTAGACAGACATGTCTATGTCCCCTACAGTCATGGCAGGATCCACCTGGAGGGATGGCCTGAAGTCTGGCGACTCTTGTAGGGATGAAGATGCATGGACTGCACAATGGAATGCAATATGTTCCGGTTGCTCATTGTTCCTGCACAGACATTCTGTAACAGAACCTGTGCACACGGACTCTCTGTCCACAGACTGTCTGTCCCAGATCAATGACAGGACAATGAGCAACTGCATGGCAACAATGAGCAGCATCCATCTGATGAACGGAAGAGCGCACCAGCCTTCATAGCAGTGCCCTGGACGCGTGCTGCAAAGTCAAAAGTCTCCCGCACTGTCAGCTCTGCAATGTGCAGGTCCACCTGCATGCGACAAGTCACCACTGAGCATGCTTCATCTGCTCAAGTTTGCTCACAGTAAGCTGGAGAACTTGCTGTGTATATAGCAGAGATTCTCAGGGGATAGTGTCTTGCCTGGTCGACATAGGCAGAGGTGCGCTGCGGGAAGAAGTTGCTGAAGGGCTCGCCGTTGTACGTGATGTCCCCATCAATCTGCACAGCGCCACACTGATGAGCCTCATGGTTGCAGGGTCGCAACCACTCAGTCACTGTCAGCACAATGTGCACATGAAGGTATGCGCAAGTCCTTGCGACGCTTTCTGGAGCATGCAATGTACCGGCTCCTTGGCCGTACTTCTGAGGGTGACCTGGGATCTGTATACACACCTTCAGACCCGCCTCCTTCTGGTATTTTCCAGCCAGGGTCTTCAGCAGGGTTGTCTTGCCTGCATGATCAGTAGGCCAGTCATGTGTGCAGCCACACTGACTCAGTCCTCATCAGAAGAAAATACTACAGCGAGGTGCGGACTGCAGAAACACTGCCGTGGGAGCATCCGGAGGTAAGTACTAGGAGACATTTCTGACGTGCAAAGGGCATAGCAGGACTTGTTTAGGAAGCACACCTGCTCCCGGAGGACCTAGCAGCAGTGTCAGGCGCCCCTGCACAGAAGGTCCCACCCATGACATCCATCATCAAAACCCTATCATGGGTCTAGAAGCGGCTGTTGAGCCAACAGCATGCAAGTGTGGCCCTTAGGGGCCTGCTGTGATTCTGTGCAACACTATACAGGGGCACCACAGATTCCCAGCCGGGAGTAAGAGTCCATACCGGCTTGAGAGTGCCGCTGATGTTGTCCAGGATAGTGAAGGGCTGCTTGTTGCCCCGCATGATGCCCAGCCTAATCAGGAAGTCCTCAAACAAGTTGCGGTAGGCGTTGACTGTTGAGGGCAGGGCTCTGTTCCCCACATACACTGTCGTGCTCACAGTGAGATCCTTGAAGCACACTGTCACTGTGGGCAGCTTCACACCAGCCCTGCAAAATGTCATAGTCCCTCAGGCCTTCTACTTGCCTGATCCCACAAATTGAGCTTTCTGAAGACAATGAAGACAAGTCATGCATCTCAAGTATGCTTGACAATGACCTCCATCAATGAAGTGCTCAGCAGAGCGACATCCCGCAGAGGCCAGGCTCCGAGCCCCCCGACATGATACTCTGACATGGTCCACATTTTCATTTCAGGGGGTCACAAATAGCTGGCCTGACCTTCTGATGCGCTCCTGCAGCCTCTGGAGGAAGAGCTCATTGTTCTGGTCAGATGTCTGCAGTGCTGCACCAGACCAGGAAACACATCTCAGCATGGTGACCCACCAAAGAGCAGGCAGCATGGAGCTTCAACGCTGCACAGTCCAGCGCACAAAATGACATGCAGACTGTTTCTCTGAGCACTGTACATCAGCACGGCTTCCTTTCAACAAAGACGTGAAGCTTTGAGGGGTTAAGCCTGAGCACGTCTGAGATGGAGAATGTCATTATGCGCAGCGGCTGGTTGGCAGGTGTACCTTTGTCCACGATGAGCTGGCGCTTGGTGCGGCCCAGGTGGCGCATGTCAACCACGGTGACGTCATCGCCGGTGCGCATGGGGTGCTTGAAGGTGTCCGCATGCTGCATGGCCGCCCTGTACATGATGCACCCAGGCTGAACGGTATGGACTGCTGCAGGAGCTTTGCTGATTGGTGAAATGTCTATGCAGTGATCAATGCCTAAAGCGCCATGGTCTGGCCACATGAGACTCCAGCAGCTGTTGTTGTTCACATGCAGCCATGGATCTCCATGTAGCCACACCCAAGCACCATATCTAGCGCAGGGAACAATAAAGATACTGTACGCCGCATGCACGGCGTAGTCATGGACTGACAGGCTATGGTTCACAGGCATGCATACAACATCTTGTCATTCAACAGCAAGCTCATCCTGTTGCTTGGCGCCTTACAAAAAGCCCAAGCCGACCGGATTGATATCAATCCTTTATCAATGGCACACATGACAGACAGCTGACAAGGGGCAGGACTGCCGCAGGATTGCGGCAAGCACACCTGATGAGCTCGTCATAGTCATCGACCTGCCCCTCTGGGTCTCTGTCCTCTTCAGGATCCATGGATGCATCCAGGCCCATGGACATGCGCCGCCTTGTATTGGGGCCCTGCAAGCAGATCTTAGCCCTCATGTCACATTCCCTCAATGTGCTCCATCTGACATGGTATCTACACTCCTTATGCAGCCATCAAGTGAGTTTCCTAGTTTGCAGTGATGTACCTGGAAGACGTCCATGCCATAGGCCGAACCCCTCCCCAGGGAGGGCTTGAAGTTGTCCCCCATGATTTACAGCTGAATGATACTGCTGTGCTAGTGCACACTTGTGCGCCGATGCCTGGCTTGGTGAGCAGCGCTCTACACTTTGACCATAGCTCTGCACATACCACGGTAACATCAGATGACTCATCTCGGAGGCCTGCCTCCCTGCTGACATGCTTGTGTGTGAACATTGCTTAGCAAGCAGGGCTGTACTTAAGGTCTGGCCCTACAAGTCTCCTTGTATGCAAGGCCAGGGAAACACACCAGCACAGCGTTCTCAGACAGCAATCTCTGCCTACCAAGCTGTACTCAGTACCGAAATGCTTCTGCAAGGATGGACAGCCCTGACCTGCCTGGAGAATTACGATGCCTTGGATATAGAACTGAAACCAAGCCTTCCTACCCCGAATGAAACGGCCTCTCTTAGGGTCAATGCAGCATTCCAATTTGCTCCCAATGTGACGGCCCTGAAGGATTCACCAAGATCGCTCTTTGAACGACCTTGATGACAAGACCTAAGGACAGGCTAGCACCGCACCTGGGCTAGCTCATGTATAAGGCCGTTCGTCACAGCGCTGAAGACGCTCTCGCGTTCCTGGGTCCAGGCGAGAGCATTGCGTCAAGCTACCCGGCCCCGGATCACGTATGGCACGCCGAAGCACCCCGGCCAAGGCTGACTGGCGTCTTCCTTGGACTAGCCCCATCATCGTTTTCTTACGTGAAACACATGATAAGCCATATGGTAAGCCTGCTTACAGGAATAACACTCTAGCTACGAACCTGGTAGACAGGATGCGATCATGTCGACACCGGAAACTATCCCAGCTGACAGTGTGAAGCCCTAGATGACTGCCCTGCCTTCAGCAGGACATTTTCACAACTCCTTTCCAAGGCCCCAACATGTCCCAACATAAACATCCCATCCTTTGCCTGCTGTCAGGCTTGGAGGCACATGTCTTCCCTTTCAACGACTGGACGCCTGGTCAGCTGCAGCACAAGTTGGACACATATGTGCATGCATGCATACTGCCTTCTCCAAACACCTCTCATCGCTCTCTAATGCAGCTTGGCTTGTCTCTGCAATGCACTGTCTCTTCTCTCTGCTCATCAATTTTCTCCGTGGTGTTATGGCTGGGCCAATCACACATCTGCTCCTGCAGCTGCGTGCAGCGTCCAAATAAGCTGCTGTGACTTCGCCCTTGGGGAGGACTGCCTTCTTGGTGCTCAGCAAGAGAGCCTGGAGTTGCCCCATTGCTGTCATGACCAGGCATAGCCCACTCCCATAGAGTGACAAGGTGGCACAACATCAAGCTGCGTAGCACCTTGCTCTTGCGGGGCACTGCTTGCCAGCTTTGCAATGCCAGACTGAATTTCCAAGGCTGGCCGATGGCCGTACTCTCAACATTGGAGGGCGCCAACACAGCAATGCCTTGGCTGACTTGATTCTCTCTCACAGATCCCGTACGGCAGACCACAGCTCAAGAGAGCTGACCCCTGATCCCTTCACACATTCCGCACTGCTACAGCTTCTCCCCTAGATCTGGTGCTTGGGGCCCCTGCCCTTGACACCCAAGCCTGGGATGCCTGTGGGAAGGTCATCCGCATGAGCGTCACAGGTCTCTGACTTGGCGTAGATGGCCACGGTCCTGCTGGGTGCATACACGCAGAAGGAGTGCGGCCGGTTGTCATACAAGCCCTGCAGCCAGACAGCTCCACAGTCAGTCAACCATCATACCACCTTGATACAAGAGAGTGCTGTGCATGCACATTTTCTTTCTTCAGGCAGCTGCCAAAGACAGTGCTGCTATACGCAACATGGCGCTCTGACATGTCTGTGTAGATCCTGGCCACATTTGGCGCTGCCAATCTAGTCTGTCCGCCCTTTCCAAAGGTAGCACTTTGCAATTAACAGCGGGTTGGGCAAAGGCTTGGCTGGTGATATGAAGTGTCATAAGAGCAATTCTGTGCATACCTCTTGTGTCTCGTAGGCCACATCGTACTTCTTGGACACATTCTCAAAGCCGCCAAACACTGCCTCATCTGAGGACAGGGCGATCTGCACATGCACACCCAGTGGCTAGGCATACAGGCGCCTCACATAGCTTCAGCAATGGCAAAATGGGGATGCGTGCAACCATGGATGCTGGTGCAGCTGCAATGACGCAGTGTACAGAACATTGCTGGACTGCAGAGTTTAGATACAGGGTTGTTTGCCGGCATTGAAGCTGCCCACCTTGTAGGGCCCGGGCAGCAGGCAGCCAATGCGGTAGTCATTGTAGGACTTCACAGGGTGGAAGTTGAAGCAGAAAACCAGGTCCCCCCGCTCCACCACGATCAGCTTGTCGCTCTCATCCTGCATATGTTGCAGGAGGCAAGTCAGAGGTGCCGTAGTAATCAACAGCAAGGAGGCTTATGGAGCAAGCCCTGCCAGGATGGGGCCTGATGTCACAGGGGTATCTTCCTATATTGTGGCACTGCTACTGCGCAAATGGTCATGGACGCGCAGCACAAAACTGCGCAGACATTGTGCGTGGAAGCAGACCATAGCACAGAGGTGGCAAGGTGAGAACAGGTGCTGGATGCTGCATATGCCATCATGCATGTGGGGAACACTCGACACGAGTTGCTCCAGAGCCAAGGCGTGAAAAGGGAATTCTCGACAGGCCGCCTTACCTTGCGGGACACATACGTGTGCTCGTTGTCGCTGAAGCTGTAGGCCTTGTCCAGGTGGTTCATGGCGCGGTCAAAGGCGTTCATGAACTTGTACTTCAGGAACTCGGCATCCGCCAGGTCCCATCTCCGCCTGCACTTCTCCAGGCTGCCGCCATTGCCTGCATGGGCGAAGCTTGAGCTATCAAACGCTCAAACTCCTTTGGAGCGGCCACAGCTGTATATTGCGCTTCTGGAAGCGTTTCATCTAATTGTGAACACCATCAAGGTACGCTACAGGTTCAGATGGATGAAGCCTGCACGCATAGTTACATGGGATCTGCTGTGACACCTCATGCGGCCTGGGGGGATCATGCATAGCATGCTGCTGTGACAGATGGTATCCAAGAGTAATGATGTGGCTGAGCCCAGGTGTATAGGGACAAGGGCAACGGGGATGAGGTCAGCAGGCTCTCAGGAAGGGTTCAGTGCCGCACCTGGCACGAATTTGCCAGTTGATGTGTCATAGATGTCATCTCTAGGGAAGTCAATCCACTCTGCAGCAGCACTGAACCTGTTAGGGACCATGAAGCCAAGGAGGCAGGGCATTTAATCTTTTCCAACAGGCTGCTGCTTGTCGGGACGACTATGGGATGATAGCCCATAGCTCAAAGCAAAGCTTGAGCCTTACCAGGGTGGCCAAACTCATTGCCCATGAAGTTGAGGTAGCCCTCGCCTCCCAGCACTAGCGTGATCATGCGGATCTGCAGTCACCAGAGGGGTGCTGTCAGCTAACTTCATGAGGCGCATGCGCAATACTGTGCACACAAAGTCCAGCAGGGAAGGGACAATGTACAATTGCAGTGGTGACAAAGCAGGCGGGGGTGCCTCACCATCTTGTGCAGGGCAACGCCGCGGTCCACGACAGGTGAGGACTTGTCGAGAGACATGCTGTCATACATTGCTGCGTCCATCAGCCAAAAAGCGATGGTCTTGTCTCCCACCAGTGCCTGCATGCAGGCCCACTCGATCTCTGACCACCCCACGCTACAGCCAATCTTGCTCCTTTGCACACATATAAGGAAAGTAGCTCCTCTCAGAAGACACGTATCTGGCATTTCACATCAAGAGGTCCTGGACTAATCTATGCGATAAGGCCGGAGGCAGGCAGATCATGGCAGTGGCAGCAGCCAGAAGCAACCCATAGGTCTCTCACTTCAGTTCAAAGCCAGCCCAGACATCACACTGCGCCAGAGCTGGAAGAAGTCCTGCTCTGCACCTGGTTGCGAGACTGTACCGATCTGAAATGGATTCAGACACCATAGCAAGGCCTGGGTGGCCTCTGCAGAGTCTCTGGTCCCATTTCAGACAAGCAGTCATGCAGGGTCTTGAGGAAGCAATGTCTGCACCTGGTCGTGGGACTCTGCATAGGCCACGCAGGCCTCCTTGTAGCGGCGGTTGGTCAGCGTGTGCACAATGTTGCCCATCTCCCACTGGTCGTCCGTCTGCTCGCCCAGCAGCTCGATCCACTTGTCCGCGATGGCCATCTGCAGCCGGTAGTCGAAGCCAATGCCGCCCTCCTCGACCGGTCTGCAGGGATGTGCATTATCTGTCTCAGCAGGGCTTGCCAAGAGGCAGATGTTCCCAGCCACAGATTGGTCAGGGCTGACTTGTTCCTTCTCTGCTTTTACTTTGCACGCATCTGAATGCATGTGTCTGCAGCTGCTATCTACAGCCACCTCGTTGGACGTTTCGCAGCAGAAGGGGACGGTTGTAGCGGCGCCCCTGTCACCCTGCAAATGGCACTGTGTTTCAGGCGCCTCTGCCAGCATCTCCTTGGGAGGCCTCACCTGCAGAAGGTGGGCATGCCGGAGACGTCCTCCCCGATGGTGACAACAGTTGGGAACAGGTCGTGCAGCATCTGGTTCTGCAGCATCAAGTACACCACCGCCTCCACGTCCGTGGCCATCCCGAAGTACTCATCATAGTTCCCTGCAGCCAGGCACTGACAGGCATAAGCCATGCATACATCATCCAAGTGCAGCCGTCAAAGGATATGGTGCCAAGTGTGGACGGAAAGGCTCAGCGCTCAGACATGGCAGTTCCCAAGGCACTCATTGCATCCTTAACCACCCTGTACATACGGGTCTCGGCTATGCATGCACCTGCACACACAGCCTCATGCGACTAAATGCGCAGGATGCAACAACACCTCGCACCCGTATGCAGCACCGACAAGTGCGATGAGTAACTTTGAGAGGCTGGGAGGCGCCACATCATAAACTGCAGTGTGAAATATGATGGCTGGGCGCTTCGCATAGGCACCCTTCACCACAAGTGAGCAGCCAGAAAGCAGCACTTAGCAGCCGGGAGGCACAATTGTCAAACCTGCATGGTGCTGCTCTTGACAAGGCATGGCCAGCGGCTACCGCATCTCAACTCTAATGCTGGTTTTGGTTGACTGGATCTCCTCAGAATGGAATACATACAAACGATGCTGCATCCTGCCATGCAAATAGTTGCGCACCTGTGAAGGCCATCTGGAGGCCATGGTGGTGGTACATCATGGAGGTGACTCCATCGAAGCGGTAGCCGTCAAACTTGTACTCGTCAATCCACCACCGGGAGTTGGACAGCAGGAAGCGCAGCGTCTCCCAGTTGCCTGCCACACAGAAGCCGCAACGTTCAGCACACCGCCATAGAACAATTGGGCTTGATGTTGTCTGCTACAATTGCAAAGGAACGAAGACTGGCAAGAGGACTGCCGAGACAAGTGCACCTGACGAGAGCAAGGCTGTGACGCTAGTCAGAGCCTGAAGAGGAGTGCCAGCAGCAATCCTATTCATGGCTCTGTTGTGCGTGACAGCATTGCTCTGTAGCTCTTCAGGTGACACAGAGAAGCATCATATGTAAGACAGAGGAACATCTTGAGAAGCTGTATGGTAAAACCCTTGACATGGATTTTGGATGATGGCCTACCATAGTTGAAGCAGCGGGAGTCCCACATCCAGTGGTAGCCGCGGCCGCCGCCGTGGAAGTACATGGCGTCAGTACCATCAAACATGTTGATGCCGTCGTTGGTGTTCTTGGACGCGTGCGAGTGCACGATGTCCATCAGCACAAACAGCCCCAGGCGATGCGCCTCATCAATCAGGTACTTGAGCTCGTCTGGGGTTCCAAAGCGACTTGATGCCTGCATATTCATGCGCAAGCTCAGACACTTGCCCAGTATAATCTCCTGACAGAGTCAACATGTGATGTGTGCTCCACTATTGCAAACAATACCTGATTGTACTGAAGGTTCTGCATGACACATAGGTTTGCAAAATGGACCTTGGGCCTGGCTCATTCTGACTTGTCACACAAGGTTGAAGTCAGCTGTGTTGACACACGGGGAGCAACTGCCTCAGCAGAGGTCAGTTGACATGAACGGCCTGGCTGCTCACCGCAAAGAAGTTGGTGACGTGGTAGCCGAAAGAGCCATAGTAGGCGTGCTCCTGGATGGCCATGATCTGCAGCGCGTTGTAGCCCAGGCTGCGGATGCGCGGCAGCATCTCCTTGGCAAATGCCATGTAGGTGTTGATCTGCGCAGCAGGCATTATGCATCATGTCAGCTTGTTGGGAGTTCCAGCAGCATTATGCCAGTCTTCGCACGCAGGCTTATTTGCAGAAGGACTGGAAAAGCCACGGTGTTTCCCACAGGCCTGAACGGGCAATCAGCATCCAAGCTGCCATCAGGTCTTTGATCTGGGTGACGCCTCAATACCCACAATATGAGCAAGGTGATCTGTGGAGGCTGATGTCATTTCTAAAATGTTCTTTTCTAAGAGCCATAAAGACCTCAATCCAAGACAAGCTTCTGCCTGTTGGTCCAGAGAGAATGCTCTCGTCACCAGAACAAGCAGCCTCACTTTCTACGTACCTTGGGCTCCTCGGAGGACATGCCGACGTGGCACTCATAGATGCGCAGGTTCTCGGGGCGCTTGGGGCGCGGGTAGTTGAAGGTGTAGCTGGTGTTGAAGTCGGGCTCCGCGCCCGGGGCGCCCTGCTCTGGCGGCGCGTAGTACACCCCGTTGAACTGGATCTCGTTCCACTCCTGCGTACAGATGTGCTCTGTTGGCGCATGTCGGCGTATAGATCAAAATTACCAGGTGCATGCTCGGCCACTGAGGCTCCAAGGGAGCAATGCTACCACCAGAATGCATCTCACCATATCACTGATCACAATTGTCCCATTCTTGCCAAGTACTACTGGGATTGAAAAGCACCTGAGTGGCCCATTTGACCCAGGCTGGGATGCGCTCCACCCACTCCCCATACGCTGTCTCTACCCTTGCCTTCACCTTGCTCCTGCAGCATCCCATACAACACCAGCATCAGAAGGCCATCTCTGACCCAGCTCTGACAAGGTCTGAGGTCAGCCCCCGTCACAGCCAAGGCCTAGATTTTGGCCTTGCCGCATCATAGTGTACACTTGCATGTCATAGTGAGGGCAAAGCCCTTCAGTCAAGGTGGTTTGAAAGGCGGGATCTGTCCTCACTATGACATGGACAATAGTGCAGGCCAGCCACTCTCAAAAGAGAAGCTGTCACATGAACACGGCTATTGCAGATCATGCTCATCATCTGGAAGACTAGAGCATGGTATGATGCATGCCAAAGACTCACTTAGGGGTCATCTGAGAAAGGCATGCCAGCAGCAATGAGATAGATGTGGTCCAGAGGCACACTGCATAGAGGGTCGGGCGGCTACCTGTGAGGGATGACTGATGTGCCGTCAGCGCCATCGGGCAGGAAGAGGCTCCAGACGCCGAAGTCGTTCTTGATGGCCCAGTGGTCGGGCTTGGGGTCCCAGTTGTTGAACTCGCCAATCAGCGCAATCGCCTGCGGGACAGCTGACTTTTCAGCTTCTGCTCATTATTATATTACCATGACACAGTCAGAGACAAGGCAACAACATCAGCATAAGTGGCATCAGCAGCACAAGCGTGGGCATGATTCTGGGCAGGCCACCCAGAACAGGGAGGGTCATATGCTTTGAAGGCATGCAGGCGCAGGGCAGCCAGTCAGAGGAGGCATCGAAGGTCAGGACTCCGGCCTGGAAGTATGTTTCTCTCAAGGAGATAGCCAGACACAAGAACACATTGGCAAGAGAGAGCATACCCTGGCTCCTGGAGCCCACTCTCTGTACCAGATGCCAGTCTTCCCCTCATGCTCACCCCGATTAAGTCCATAGAAGTTGTACCCTGCGCAGGCAGTAAGAGATGCATCACCATGTTCCTCATATGCAAATACATTGGGGTAACTTCCATCAAAAAGCAGAGTGGTCCCCAGCTGCCCCTATATATCATTGCAGGCATCCGCGCTTCAGTACAGGGCTGCAAACCTTGGCAGAAGCGTTTGCAGCCATGTCACTCTGCTCAGGAGCCTGCGATGACATGCAGGTGGTGGAGCAAAAGAAGGATGAACACACCTTGGGAGAACTTGTCCAGGCCGCCCTCGTTGTCCTCAATGGCCTGCCTGATGCCCTTGAACACATTCCAGCGGTACTGCAAGCAGCACAATTCATGTCATACGCTCTTCACAGCATTTGCTGCTTTGCACCACTTTAAGCAGGGTGGGGCCACTGACACCCCCCAGAGGACAACAAAGTCATGTATGAGGCTGCAGAGGTGGGGATATGTGGACCTCGGAGCAGCAGACCATGAGATAATCTGCATGGAAATAGCATTGCCCAGTGAACGCAGGTAGGCTACGTCAATTGCAGAGCAGCACACCTTGAAGTGGTCTGCATGGGACCACAGGGAGTCATCCCACTTGAGGCACTCCGTGCCATCGTGGGCCGGAACAGGCTGCAGAGCCCCATAGTCATCCACGCTGCCCACGGAAAGGGGCGCAGATACAGGAGACCAGAAGTCCTCTGCGTTGTCCGCCTCCTGCTGCGCCTGGGTGCTCTCTGCCTGCTCCCCCTCTTCCAATCTCTTTTCAAGCTCAGCAACGTCCACACCCTCCTCCTGTAGATAGGGTGCTATCTTCTGAGGTGTTTCAGCAGTATTGGAAGTGCCCTTAAGACTGACTCGATGTGCATTATGCCCTGCTCAAGATCATGCAGCAGCTTGCCATCTCCATGCCCTGTGTCTGACCAGAATGGAATGCACAGCACAACTGTCTTGCCATGTCCAGGCATGGAAGACACAGCTACACAAGCTTCAAAACAGCAGTGCGTCTGGTAAAGGGCCTGGCCAGCATCTTCAGTCAGGAAGATCACCTGCAGCTGGGCCTCAAGCTCCTCGATGTCCTTGTCTGCAGAGTTGATTGTCTTCCGGAGCAGCTCGTTCTCTTGCCGCAGAAGCTCTAGAGGTGACAGGTCCTCTGACACCTTTGGCTTTGCTGATACTCTCGTCTGGGCCCGTCTCTTTGCAAGTACTCTGCTTCCTGTACAGGTCAGCCCAGTATGAGCATCCAGCCTGCCACCCTAAGTACTCCTGACACCTTTTCCTGATGGGAGGGGGCCAGTGGCTTAGACATTAGAACGTCTGATAATACACAAGACACAATGCTATTGCTGCTACGAGTGGTAATGCTCACAAACGAAGAGCGATGCTTGACCATCATGATGGTCAATGGAGACTGAGTGCATATACAGATTTCTTGACTGCAGCTAGAAAGGCAAAGGCCTCACTACATAGACTTTGAAATCACACTAGAACCAACAGCCGGTCTATCAGTAACGCATCACGATGCGCAAGCAAAGTCAGATCTCCAATACTAGTCCTGGCAAGACGATGCCTTTCACAGCGCTGTATGTGCAGCTGTCATCGGTGATGCTCAGCATCGCACCTTTCAATGCTACAGAAGCTGCCAAGGGGGCGCTTGTCGGTCTGCTCTGTGGCAGGACTGCATTGCTGCTGGGCAACGCTGTGCTGCTTGGTGGCATCATCGCCACAAGACCTCTGTCTCAAGCACGCGCTCGCTCAAGAGCTCCTCATCAATGCAGTATTATTCTCGAGTGCATCGAGGCCCAAGATATGGCTGAAAGTTCCCAGGGTACCTGCCAGCCCAAAAATCTCAAGGGAGGGTCGATGACATGATGGGTTGATGCGAAAGTCCACTGCAGGCATCAAAGCAAGCCTCAAAAGACAAAACACAACGCCCTGTGAGACTCCCAAGAAGCTGTTGGGGCATGGAACTGCCTGGCGACTGCACATCCTTCATCAGCAGCTGCGTGTGAACAGCCTGTTTCCCTCTTCGTAAGGCTGCCATATAGGAATGCTACAAGCAGATTCACACTAACGACTTGTCAGTTTCATAAAGATTGACATTAGATTGTTGGCGAGCCCGCTCGCTGGCCAAGGATGCCCCAACTTGCGCAGAGTTGCACTCCTTTCAAAGGCTGTGGGAACACAGGCATTTTAGCTCGCTGTGTCTAATGTGATACTGTGCGCAGCTGAGACAGCCTTGCAAATTTCGCTACTATACCACGCATCATCAGATGGCAGCGACTGACATGAAACACACAGCCTGACTATATAACCAGATGACAGGACCAGGATCCCAGATCGCTAATTCGTATCTGACAGCATTTCGCACACACTCTATGACGGGGCTTGAAGAATCTCATGTACCAGACTACAGTCCCTATTAACGCAGGCCTACTGTCAAGCCTATAGACGTTGCCAGATGGTGTCGCAGATTAGTGTTATGTCCCTGTCAAGGCAGACCTTCTGTCATGTGCAGCTTAATCCATCTGCACATGAAGTGGCCTGTGCCTTCAGAGGAACTAGCTGCTTGCACCAACCTGCAGAAGTGCGCAACGACCTTCATGACTGCCACAGATATCTGGTGTGTCCCTCTCTCGACAGATCCCCTCCTGCACAAGATCCCTTGCGCAGCTGACTCATCTGATGTGGAGGGTCCTGGACTCCCAGCCGGGGATGAGGTGCTTGTAGCGATCATACAGCTGCACAAGGGCCTCCACAACCTGGGCATGCACCCTGTCAACCTCCTCGTCTGTGGGGTTGTCGCACTGCTTCACTGCGAGCACCAAAACAGAGATCAGAGATCACGCTGCGCAGCCGCAAAGTTTCTGCTGCATGTTTAGAAATCCTGGATGCTCACGCATGGCTGGGTTCCTTCAACTTGGCTGAAGACCAGCGATTATCAGTAAACTCAGGACTGTAGAGGCCTGCTGGAGTACACCCACCATTCGCAAGGTTGGACTTTGCAGCCGCACATGATACAGATGCCGCCCTTTCCTGGAGCTGTGCATCTCTTCGTTTATGGAGTGTTGACACGTCCTGTACCCTTGATGGGGTTGCTGCCAATGCTAATGATCTCACGCTGACGTAGGGTTGGCAGGTAACAGCGGTCCCACACAAGGCCCACCAGCATGTGGGTCAGGGCTTTGAGAGTATGACGCTGGTCATGCAGATTCTGGTTCTCATCAGGGTCTGACATGCAAGATGTGCCAGGGCCCGTACCCTTGATGGGGTGGCCGCCGAGGCTGACGATGTCGTGCTGGCGGGGGAGGGGCAGGTACCAGCGGCCCCACATGAAGCCCACCAGCATGCGGCTCCTGCGGATGAAGTTTTCGGGGCCCCAGAAGCTCAGGATCTGGGACTGCCCCAGGTGGTACACCGGGCAGATGTCAGCGCCGCACTGCAGAGCGCCCACTCTATTCAGACTTCCGATCGTGGCTGTTCATGTTACCGCACTGTGAGGTTCCTGCGGATGAAGTTTTCGGGGCCCCAGAAGCTCAGGATCTGGGACTGCCCCAGGTGGTACACCGGGCAGATGTCAGCGCCGCACTGCAGAGCGTGCCTGTCCACTGAGCCTATGACATGGAGCTAGGGCCAAATCAGTCTTGGCCTGGGAGCTGACACATTCATGCACTCACACATGGCTGATTTCCATTTTCTGCACACCCTTTCAGGCATGGGTCCACTTCTCAGACATCATGTGCGCCCCAGACTGCCAGACATGTCGAGCAAGGCAAAGCATCTGCTCAGTTTGTATGCACAACCAGACCAGGACCAATTGCACAAAGTCTTTACAGCAGTACCAGGCACATCAGCATGTAGGTCAGTCCCTGAGGGAAGTGGACGCGCTCGCAAAAGCTCCTGTTACCTGGATGGCAATGCGGATGAAGCCCTTGCGCTTGGAGATGTAGATGGCTTCTCTGCTGGGAGTGGCGCCGAGAGTCATGCCCGCCAGGCCCTCCGGCTGCATCCCCACGCTCACGCGTCGCAGCAGATTCCTGAATGTCTTGGCGTCTGCATGCGCCACACATCTGTTCACTCGTCACTCTGTGCCAGATGTTCTGGCATCACCAAGCCAAGCCAACCACTCGAGCCCTCCCACAAGGCTAAGCTGCCTTTGGATAATGACATGTGCGTTTGCCAGGTAAGTGAATATTGCAGGATGAAACTGGGCGCACCAGCGGGGTGGGCTCCCATCCAGGCGAAGATGTGCTTGTAGAAGGGCAGGGTCAGCAGGACGCCGCCAATGACGCCCTCCACATCCTCGGGCGTCCCTGCAGCAGGTATTGACCATATACAGCTGCAACGATTGGCATAGCTGATGGCCCCTCTTCTGAGACACTGCTGTCCCTCGCCAGAAGCATGCATCCCGACAGTTTCTCATTGGCAGCTCACACTCTATCTTGCAGTCCCAAAGCATGGGCCAGTCAATAATTCTTCCTGGAGCACGTCACCTGTGCCGGGCAGGCCAAAGAGGGGAGGGTTGAGCATGTTGGCCATGGGAAAGACCGCGTGGGGGAAGTGGATGCCCAGGAGGGGCTTGCTGATGTCCAGAAAAGGCACTGGGGGCGTGATGTTGCGCAGCCTGAAGTGTCGCCTCATCACATCCCAGAAGTAGGCGCTGCGAAAGCCCAGCCACACCTGCACACTCATCAGCACGTGGACAATCGCAACAATCAGAGCTCAACAGCTGCACAGCTCTAGTAAGCTGCGGAACGTCTGAGAGACCTCACATCTCTGTGCTCAGACAGCATATGCCACCAGGTGCTTGGGTATGGGTCCTTCCATCCACCAAACACTTAAATGCCTGACCATACACGGCGGCCAGCTTGGCGCTACACACCAACACATCACGTCAAGCCTCGCCAATTACAAGCAGACAAGCGCGCATGAGACACGTGCGCTGGAAGTGGCATGCTTTGCATACCTTTCCTGCTGGCAGCAGCCAGTCCACTGTGGTGATCACCAGAAGTGCTGCGGCAACCTTGCTCCTGTAGAAGATCACCGCTGGGATGCACCCCATCAGTATGAAGGGCAGCAGCACTCCCAGGGTGAATGCCAGGAACATGGCTGACACGGCCAGAGCCTCCTCGAAGACATTGTTGGGCCTGGGGTACGGGATCTCTTCAGGCTTTGGCTTGTAGCCGTCTGGACACTGGGTGGTCGTGGCAGAATTATTGTGCAGCACCAGGGTAACCAGGCGGCTCTCCTTGACTCCGTCGATGAGCTCAGCCTTAGGTGGTTTCCGTTCGTCCGCACTCATGGCCGTTGTCTGCGTCGGGCCTCCCTGTGCAGCACAATGGTGATCAGTGGAAGCGCCGTGCCAGCGCTGCACAGGAAGGAGGTCATACATATGCATACTGCACGAGGTGTCAATCCATCAACTGGCTGCTCTGACGACTTGGTAGCGCCAGTAGGCGGTTTCTCTAGAGGTTCTAAATGTCACGCCTGCATTGGGTTGCAATCTACGTATAAGCTCCGGCAGTGACAGGTAGGGTTACACTCAGATCACCTCGATTTGTGTACGGGTGTGGCCACCCTCTGCTGGCGAGGCCTCCCCCTTTTTTGCCAGACTTGTTATCTATACTATTAGACAACGTATAAGCCAGTGGATGTCTGATATTGAGACGTATATGTCAGTCCAATGATCCAACCTTGTCCATGTGTCCAAGGCTCTTGCTTATGGGCAGTTGCCCTCGCAGTCACTCTGTTTAGATAGCATGTGTGACAGTGATCTCGACAGAGGCCATCATAGTAAGCCCTCGCTGATGTATAGCCACTATGAGTAAAGCATCCCGCGTGTCGCTTTTGGACAGTCAGCCAACATCACATAAGTTGAAAGGGATTGGCTCAGGGCACATCACTGTCCTAGCAGCAGTGATAAGCGCTGGGTGTGCAGCATCAGCTGCCGCAATTCTCGCGCTCTGGACGTCCTTGGGCTGCTGGGCGTACTGCTTAGGGGCATGGCTGCTGGTAGAAGCAGCATTCTACTTCCTGCAGTGCTGGAGGTGCGCACCTGCAATGCAGGATATGTGAGGTCCTCCTATTGCACCTGCATGACAGTGAAGCATATGCATGCTTTGTGGCCTGAAACCTTTCCATCAAGAAGGACAATTTTCGATTCAGTGAAAGCAGAGTTGGAGTAACTTCTCTGACATGCGGGCATGAGGTGCTGTGAAGGTGCACACTGTAAAAGGCGTACGTAAACTGAAGTCTGGGTATAAACGTGCTGACAGGTACAGGCATGCCAGCAAGGCTGCTGTGGAGAATGCGCATGTGGACCCAGCCTTCCGCGCTGTCATGGAGGACAGGATGCTGGAGCTGGGGACCCACTTTGGCATTGAGGACTTCTTCTCCGGCTGGTTCCGGGACGCGCCCTTTGAGACCATCAGGTCTGCTCAGCCTGACTCCCGCAGCTGCTGTGCCGTGCGGGCAGTGCTGTCTGCGCAGCCTGCAGGGCCCCTGTCATTCGTGCATCTGACTTGAACTGTATGCAGCCTGGACTCAGGCTGCACCGGCCTTTGTATCGACATCTCTGCAGCACTTAGACAGCCTGCACATCATGTGCTACAACCGGGTGCACCGCCATATGATCATGGTTTCGACTGCACAGCTGTCACTGGCATTGCTGTCGTAGCGCCTACTTGTAGAGTCTGACAGAGCCGATCTGCACTGCAGGAAGGGCAATGTGGAGGACTTTATTGCATATGGCTTCTGCGCCAAGCCCGCAGATGCCTTGTCAGCTGAGGTGGGCTCTGTAGATTTTATTTTAGTCACCTGCCATTTTGAGCAGCGCTCTGAATGCCATGACCGTCCAGAAAGAGCCTATACTGCTGATCCAGCCAACAAGGACCGGCTGCATCTTGTTGCATTTTTATGTATCTTATGATTGTACTGATGATATTGACATGTGCAGGACCGTGAGAGGGGCCAGGCGCTAATCCGGCGCATAGAGGACACCTTTGCGATGCGCTTCCCGGAAGGGCGCAACCCAGACCTCCGCTTCATGGCGCACCTGTGGGAGCCGCTGCGCTGGATACACTCTCCCCTGGCCGTCTACGTGGCTGCGGAGGGCCTCTGGATGGCCTCCAGCCTCCTGCTTCGCGCGCTGGGCTTCAGGCCCTTCAAGCACTCCTCGGTAAGCATCCCGTAGTCTATTGTAAAATCTTCCTTTTGATTTAGCTCAAGATTATCTCGATGGCTTCAAGATGTCTCAATAGTCTCCAAGATGCTTCCAGATTGAGTGAGCCACACATGTACAACTTTCAGGCTGTTGCACTTGAAGGGCTTGTCATGTGTTATATCTGGCTCCTATTGGGTCAACAGGGCATGCGCATGAAAAGCAGAGGCCTGCTGAGCTGGCTGGCTGTTTTCTTGGAAGGACTTCACTCCTTGAGCAAGCTGCACAGACGCGCAAAAGCTGATGTGGATCTGCACACAGGGCATCAAGTACTGGATCTGGTCGCCCTTGGCAGTCAGGCAAGCGGCTGCCAGGGCAGTTGCCAGCCCTACAAGCGTTGCCCGAACCACCAGCTCCGAGCTTGTCTTCAAGCATGGTGCATCCCTGTCAGCAGCGGCCGGCCCGCCCGTTCCGCCCAGCGTCTTCCTGCCCCAGGCGCTGGGGCCAGCTCCTGTGGAAGCTGAGGCTGATGCTCCTGACAGCAGCAGGGAGCATGCCTCCGTGCCAAGGCAGCTCTTGCGCCACATCATGAGGCGCCCCTCGCTCGACTTCAAGGTAATGTGCTTCATCTAGCCAACAATCATGGTAACAAGAATAGCAGATCAAGATTGCATAGGCCTCTGTGACTCCACAGGCACTGACAAGAAGGCTCTGATAGTAACATTCGCATATTGACTGCCACATTGGTGCACCTACACAGTACATATTATAGGAAAACCACATTCCAGTCAAGATGCATCTGCTGGAAGGTACCTTGTCATGTGCAGATCTGGAACAAGGCGCAAGCTCTGCGTCTGCCAACAGCGCGGAAGAGCCTTCCAGTGAACAGCCCCATTGTTTTCTTGCATGGCGTTGGCCTGGGACTGGTTCTGCTCTGCCCCTCCTTTGCTTGCGTACCACTGCTCCTTCCCAAGCATATCTTTAAGGGTGCATGCAAAAGGAATCCCCATCTCCATGCCTTGAACTCTGGAAAACTTAGCTGGTCTGTGGTGCCCAGAGACGAGTGCAGGCCTCAGGCCCTCTACAGAGGTGTACAATGCACATTGGTCACATGTAATGATGCCAAGCTTACAGAGTTCTCTGGTGCTTGCAGACACCCTATCTTCAGTTCATCCATGAGCTCACCTGTGCCTTCCGCACCAGGCCGATTGTCCTGCTGGAGGGGCGCCACGTCAGCGTTTGCCTGTCCAGGCAGTCGCTGTGCTCTGATGACATGGCGACAGCGGTCAGAGACATCCTGCATCAGCATGGCTGGGCACAGGCGGCCTTCATAGGCCACAGCTATGGCACATTTGTGCTCAGCGGGATTGCCCAGATACACAAGCCCATCATCCAATCCATGGTGAGGTCTTGCCCCGTATCATCACCAAGCTATGATCTTTTCTGTGAACCCTCTCTGCCTGGCTGCGATGTTGGAGATAACAGTTTCCATATGGAGCCAATGGCCAGTGTGCATGTCTGAACGTCAATAGCCCTGCGAGCCCTGCCAGCGCTGGTGTAGTGAGCAAGCAGATCACCGGTCTGGTTCAGGATACAGCTTAGGCTCAGAGCAGCCGGACTGCCTATAAAGCATGTGCAGCACTTGAGCAGTGCTGAGCTGATTGAATGCGTGTGCTGGCTGCCAGGTGTTGATAGACCCAGTGTGCCTGCTGACAATCTACCCCCAGCTGCTGCGCAACTTCCTGTACAAGGTCCCTACAATGCTCAGCTTCAGCAGCCTGCTGGGCGTCATTGACTGGATGCGCTACCTCTTCTCGCGCGACCTTCTCATTGCCGAGGTCAAGCTAATTCACCTTTTGAAGAGTAATTGTATAGCCCCAAGCCCTGAGGGCCCCACAAGATTTTACGTGACTTGGTTCCAAGTAAGATGGTTCTGTTGCCGCCTTTGTGACTTTCTTGGTTCTACTCATCACATGCTGCCAGCTGTCTTGGTATCATGTTTTGGCTGAGCAGTCTGGGCCCTTGGGAGTAAACATTCGAGGATTCAGTGTGCAGAGCCCGCACATGAGATGGAGATGCTATAGTGACGTTGTAGTCTGTCTCTTCTGTGCGGGGCTTTTGTGTATTGTCGGCCCCGAAAGAGCAAGCACCTGCTCTGACGCTGTGCATGGTGTGCTGCAGTCCTTCTGCCGGAAGCTGGTGTGGCACCGCGAGTGCCTGTGGCCCCAGGATCTGCCGCAGCACTGCCTCCTGGTCCTGGAGGCCGAGGACGATCTGGTGCCCAGCAAGCTCGCCAGGACCATGCTGCACAAGATGAAGCACCCCTGTGACGTACGCTCCCCTCCCAGACTCGTCTCATGTGTGGAGTGCAAGTGAGCAGTCATGCAAGGCACTTCTCACTTTCTCTGAGCATGGCATACATGACCTGTGAAATGCCAATATCTGTGATTGAGTCAGTGGAAGCCTATTGCATTGTCCAAACTTCAGAAGGCAAAGCTGTTGTCAGACAGGGGCCTCTGACTCGGCCTTTCCTAGATTTTATTGGGCCATTATGCAGGTGCTGTTCCATCCTACAGCTGGGCATGGTGGCTTCATCCTGGACACAAAGTGGAGGCAGCAGATTCTGGCACAGGTAGAGACTGTCATAGCAAATGGAGCCGAAGGCGCATGCAAGTGATGGATGTGCAGCGCCACACAATGCGCTTCAGGGACCAGCCTCTTTAAGGGGTGGTGTAATGCTTTGAGCTAGCACAGGCAGGAGAGGTTCATACAAGCAGTGGCAAATTGAAGGCGGCAAGGCCTGCAACGTGCAGCATCATGCACACGCACATGATGCCACATAGATAGGCAGTCACAGATGGTGGATAGGCATGCGCATGATGGAGTGTGTAGTCGAGCCGAGCAGACACCATTAAATGCCGGTGCATACAAGACTCCACTGCAGGTGGTAGCCACACTGATGGCCCGCAGCTGCATTGTGATGTCTGTGCTGCTTCCGCTTTCATTGAACGCATAACATCAGTGTTCCAGCCAGGTGAGGACAGAGTACACGGCAGCAATGAAATGTACAGCTGCTGCACCCTGTTCCACAGTACTACGCTCGGCTATTCTGCATTGAAATTTCGGATGTGAAGGCTTGAAACCTATAAGAGACCACTGCCAGCTCTGACTGGGTATCGATGCTCACTCAGTAAGCCATTCTCAGCTGTGTGCATGGCCCTTGGCTTTCAATTTACAGGTACATATCCAGCAATGGATTGCTTTCTGGGCCGACTGAAGGGCAATTGCATTCTGCCAGGCTCCAAGACATGCAAACCTTTGCTTCGAGCTACACAGCCTCCTAGCATGCCATAGAAGGCAGTATCAGTGATGTCTATGGGCAGTGGACAGCATCAGGCATGCTGTGGAAGGCCCAGTGCTGTGCAGATATGCAGTACTCAAGCATTGTTGAGCTGGGAACTCCTTCTGGGCTGCATGGGCAGTGACCTCTGCTGAGAAAGGAGGCCACCGACTGTTCCACATCCCTTTGATGCAGCCTTGAGATTCTGGAAAGAGGTGGCCCAATGGATGAGAAGAGCTATTGACGCTGCAGCCTGTGCTGTGTGCACACTTAGTCTGCGGAAGAAAAGAAGAAAACAGCTTTGCCCAAAATAGCGCATCCAGTGCAGCTTGAATGGCCACATTGCCGGGACTGTTGACTTGCCTGTTGCACGGAAAGAAGTGCCATGTGAGCGTGGTGCTGATTGCGCTTTGCGAAAAACACAAGGAGGCCTGATCCTACATCTACACATTCTCTTTTGTGGCAGGGGAAGGGCAAATTGGGTCAGCACAGAGCCTTGGCTCTGTGAGCAACAAAGGCACAGGAGGCTGAGCTGACTCCAAATCGCCAATTCACCTGCATGCATGGCCAGAAATGCGCCCGCTGCAGCAGGCTTCGTCACTGGGCGCTCTGTGTGAACACAGCCCATTGGCCTGATGCCAGGGCTTGCAGGGTTGAGGTTGCCCCGCACAGCTGCAGTAACTCTCATGTGCTTCGGACCAGCTGAGACTCCTCTGATATGAGTTGAGGGGCCTCGCAATCAGCCGGAAAGCTTGACCGCCGGCGCCACCACACTGAGGCAAGCGCAAGTTGTTGGAGCAAGCTCGAAATGCTGGGGCAATTATTGGTCCCAGTCCGCCAGAAGACTGCATGTATGGTGGCAACATGCCTTGAGGATGTCATTGACTCCTCAGTGTGTAAAGCTGCTAGGTGCACCCACAGTCTGGGTCCTGCATCCTTGGTGAAGGCTTCACAGATTGCTCCGCGGCAGGCGGGGCTGGCTGCTCAGAAGTTGCACGCAGGACAACAACTTGATGCTCTCACGGTATTGCTGGAGCAGGTACAGCTGTACAGTGGGATGCAGTCCGTCTCTGACTGAAAGACCCGAGATGGGTGACCCCCAGAGCTCACACTCTACTGCTCGGCAGGGGGGGGGCAGCTGCTCAGGAGGCTGCCGGGGGACTGCATGCATGGCCATGCCCCCCACAGGCCCTGTCACCAGCGCGTACCTCTCCACCGCCAGCACTCCCTCCGGCCCTCCCATCTGCACAATGGCAAACTTTCTGAGGACCACGATGCCACCATACTTGGGCCTCCTGCTAAGCTTCCAGAGTGCATTGTGCAACAATGTCCGTGCCAGCAGGGAGACATCAGCCAACATCAGGATATGTGGCCGAGATGCTTTGCAGATCTGCAAAGGCACGAGCTTATAAACGCCCCACCAGGTAAGGCTGACTGAGATACTAAGTCCTTTCCTGGTAGGCAACCACAGGAAAAAGGACAAAGATCTTTTGCCATGCTTAGCTGCGCCCATCACATGTCACAAGGGCGCCCATCACATGTCTAGAGCCGGGCTACAAGGGCAAAGTCAGGCCTCAGTGGTTCACCTTGTCAGCCAGCTTGAAGGAGAAACGGGACAGAAGGAGCGCCAGCGTGGCGGTCAGGCTTGTTTTGGCTAGGGCCTGACCCACGCAGCTACGGGCGCCCTCCGCAAAGGGGAAGTAGCGCTTTGCGCGCCTGCTGTCACCTGCACAGGCAGGCTGCCTCGATCAGCTCCTGGTCAAGTGGCTGCAGGTGATGAGAGAGCTCACCAGCCTCAACTTTCTCAACAAGCAAAGCACAGGCATCAAGGACTACTGAGAGCTGCATGTATGCAATCACGGCTCTGGAAGTATGTTGCTGACCAATTCTTCTCCGGGTAGCAGCAGCAGCAGAGAAAGTGAAAGCATGGATGATGAGAGTTAATGACCTTGCAGGACATCCTGCCCCGGCAGCAGGTCTGCATTCATGTCGGTGTCTGTGTACCACTGCTTGGGCAGCTGCAGCTTCTCACTGACAGCGTACTCCGTCCCCGGGGTGAACCAGCGCTCTGCAGTACAACCAAACGCTCAAGTCCACCTCAATGTCTTGTATCTGCTAACGTGCTTCCATACCCATCATGCCAGCTACGATGAAGATATATGAGGTGTTTGCACGGTCACTAAGCGAGAGCAGTGGGGTGCCAGTGAGAGGACTTCTTGCCTAGGTGTATGTGAAACTAAATGCTTGTTCAATTAACTACAAGGAGACCTCACCTGGCAGGAAATTGTCGTGGTCATCCCAGTTGAAGGAGGCATTGTGGATGGTGTGGTGCGGCATGGCCACGCATGTGCCGGCAGGCAGGTGCAGGTGCCCTCCCACGATGGTGTCATGGCTGGTGCAGATCCGCCCCTGGCCGATGCCCACTGGAGGGTACATGCGCAGGGTCTCCTGTGCACACCGGCTAAAGACTGAGGCTCACAGGACTGACACTGAAAGAAGCTTCAACCTGTCAGAGCAGATATTTGCACTTGTCATACCTCAGTGCTGGCAGACTCGAAGAGTGTTTGTACAGGGTTGTCAGAATATATGAGCAGCTCAGCGGGAAGAGGGTGCACACTTTAATGACAGCGTTGAGGTAGGTGAGCTCGCAGGTGTCCGTGTAGGTGAGCTCCCGTGCCTGCGGCCGCTCTGCGCTGGCCATGACGCCCAGCGCCTGCAGCTCGGCCACGATCCTGGCCTCCACCTCAGGATGCTGCGATATGGTGTACCTGCACAGCAGCCCAGAGCTGCTTGTGGGTAAACTGGCTTAGTTGGTAAAAACGTAAGAGCTGCAGTGAGTCCTGCATGGATTACAGCTCTTGGATGGTGACTTGAGGCCATGTGCAGAAGAGGACTCCGCAAATGCCTTGACCGAATTCCATGACTTGTGCTGTGACAATACTTGTTCTCTGAACCCTGGCTTAGGTCAGAATCTGCACTTGCTCTTCAGGGTTGAAGGCGCCAAATGCGTATTGTCTGAGTCTAAGGTATGGCTCTTACAGGCAGAAGGCGCCGGTGTGACCAGTGGTGTCCACGCCAGCAAAGAACAGCGCGGCAATCTCGGGGCGCAGCTGCAGCTCGTCCAGCGGCTGCCGCTTCTTGGGGTCTTTCGTCCTCAGCAGCAGGTCTGCAAAGCTCCCACGCTGCGGCGTCGTCGCCTTCATATGGTCCAGGATCCTCCGCACGAGCCCCTGCATGTGCACATATCAGCATGTATAATCTCATGCAGTGCCAGCACCCTTGTATTCTGACACTTCTATAAGCATGTGCTGTCTCTGCCTCGACAAGAGTGAGGTTCAAAAATTGAGGAGCTGTCTGTATCACTGCTTGCAGATGCTGCCTGGAGCTACCCAGCACAATGACTGACCTTGTAGCGGCCAAAGGCGACCCAGCCAGCGCGCACATCAGCGCGCCAGAGGCGCCACCAGCGCGCGTAGATCTTGGCGCGGTCCACGACCTCCGCGGTGCTGTCCAGCAGCGCGCGCACGTTCAGGTTGTCCTCCGACTCCGGCTCCCACAGGCTGCTGATGGCGCGCATGTCCCTCTGAAACCCAAAGCGCCCTGCACAGCATGCGGAGCTTGAAGGTCCTGCTGTCATGTCTGCAGACTTCCAGCTCTCCCAGGCCTCTGCTGGCAGGCTTGAGTCCGGCATGGTGCCGTGCCACATGATGTGCTGTCTGCTCAGAAGCCTTGTACGTGAAGATGTTACAGGATTCATCAGTAGCACATGCTACGTCGCCTTTTTCAGCACAACAACACCCCTGCTGAGTCAGCAGCTGCTGGTCATTTTCTGCAGGCATCTTGAGCTAGAGACAGTGCAAGGAAAGTCTGATGAGTAAGGGCTTCAGCGCTGACCGATGACGTCCATGGCCTCGCGAAGCAGGAGGTCGTCCACATCCAGGACAGCGGAGGGCCCCTGCTCCTCGATGTAGCGCATCAGCTCCCTGCACCGCCCCACCACATGCCCGAACGCCACCCTGCACCCTCTCGCCACATCAGTGCGTCTCCAGCAGGCCACCTGCCATCTGAAGATGGCCGCAGCCGTGCAGAGATCCATGCATGACTGGCACCTGTGGGCCACATGCATTTATGCACCCCGCTGGCAAAGGGGTGGGTCTAGAACATGGTCCTCTGGCCAGATACCTCTGGTCCTACACACTGGCAGTACGGAGCAGTCCTGAGGCCCAGCAGGGCTGCACTGCAGGGCGGTGGGAATGCTCGTGCAGTGCGCGGCTTCAGTCAAGCTGCCAGCGAAGGTTTCGATGGTCCTCAGTGCTGTGATGACTGGAGGTCTTCAGGAAGGAGTGTACCGCATGTTGCTGGCGCTGAAGGCGGGGGCAACGCCCTTGCGCACAGCACGCCAGTGGCTGTCTGTGTGCCCGGTCAGCAGATTTGTACCTCCGAGGAACTGCACATCCAAAGAGAGCAGTCAGGCTCTTACGCTCGACAAGAGGAGCCCTGCAAGCAGGGCATGCTGATGAGGGAGGATTGTCTGCTGTGCTTGCCGCTTTGGCAAAGCAGGAGAGCTCACCGGATCAAGAAAGGAGTAGTGGAAGCGGATCTTGTCGAAGTGCTTGCTGCGCATGATCTGAGTGGCAAGGACAGGGTCTGTGATGCACACCACCTGCACAGGCACAGGCATTGGATCAAGGAAGAATGAGCTCTACGGCCATGATACAAGGACTGCACTGCTAAAAGCACCTGTCAGCATGCCTGTAGCATGCTAGAGCAACGATGAGAACCAACGTGATGCTGTCCACTTTGACGCTATGGCACGAAAGTAGCGCTGAAAACACAGTTACAGCAACTGCGCACTGCATGCACTGATGCCCAAGCAAGGATGGCAGAGTGGCAGCTCACATGGAAGCAGAGCATCCGGAACTTGAAGATGGGCCCGTAGGTCTCTGCCAGCGCGGTGCAGAGGCGGTGCGGCTGCTGGGTGTACGCCAGCTCCATGTAGCCCAGGAGCCAGTTCTGGGGCTGGGGGCCGGGGATGCGGGCGAGCGCCCTCGCGCGGCAGTACATCCCATAGGTGAACCTGCACATTGCAGCCATGCCATACTTGCAGCTGACTGACACTTGCAGGCTCATGAGGCCAGGCAAGGTGAGCCCTAGACTTCAGCTATACCGAAGACAGCATAGCATGTCCCTGTAATCGTATCTGTGCCTGTGGTCTGGGATGTGGGCGAGCGTGCTGGCCAACAGAGTAACATGCACCGCCATATCATCCGCAACTCTGCATGTAGTGGTCCACCACTTAGGGCTATCCCTCAGCTTGGGGAGTTCTCATGATCAGACGTCAGTGGTAGAAAGGACAAGCTGTGCTGAGCATGGCCTTACCAGAATGTGACAAGAGCAGCGGCACTGATGCAGAGCCAGCACATGGCAATGGCTGCCAGGGTTGACTCCTGCTGGCTCGCTGATGCCTCGAACAGGTGCCTGACAGCGGCAACAAACAACACCGACAGGAGCACTGACCACATCAGCACGTCGTTCTTCCCATGCCAGGAAAGCTGCGCAGCCTGCAGATGAGCGGCAAGCTTGCTGTACATCACCAAGCACAAACTACACTGCATTATGTGCTCTGCGTCTCGGCCATAGGGCTCACCACATCGCTCAGGAGCACATGCTGGCCAAAGGGCTGCCATCGCTCCTGGGACTCCGCCTTGTCGCGAGTCGGAAGGCTTGCTTCTGTTGCCGATTGTGTGTTGACTTCTCTGTCAAGTCTGGGAGCGCCGCCATACCCATGGGGCAGGAGCTTCCAGAGCGAGGGCAGTGCGACGGAAGATGCCTGATTCATTGTTCGCTCCTACAGCAGATCTCTTGCTCTCAGAGCAGGCAGAAATGACTTCATACAGGGCAAGTAGACCGTGTCCAACACGGCAACAACGTTGAACCTCGGACGCAGCTTACACAGCAGGCGGGAAGGGTATGTGCGCGATAATCAGCGCTGCACAGGACGCAGAACTTATTCTAGACATAGCAGCTCTTCGAACACCTCAAGGGCCACACGCGTCACTGACAGCTTGATGTTCTTGGCGAAGCAGTCCGTCATAACCGCGTAACCTTGGACTGAGAGAATTACCCTAGAGCAGCAGTGAGCCAGGGAATGGTATGGGTAACGAAAGAACAGGGCATTTGCTTGTTTACATCAAGGCATGCACAGCCCATCATTTGCCTTTCACCGCCGGGTGGTGTGAGGTCCCTCTTAAGGGTGTGCTGTCGTAATCTAACAGAGCACTCCTTGAGACGACGCTTTCGCGCACTGATGCTCTGACTGCCGATTGGACGTCTTGTCAAAGTCAGGCCCACGATGGTCGACTTTCAGCATCTTCACCTTGGCGTAGGTCAGATGGAAGAGGCTGCTCCCCCGGGACCAACCTTGTATGGGAAGGAGCACCTGTTGTTGGCAGTTCGAGTGGGTGCAGGAGGACTGGAAGGCTTCACCACACAGCCCTTACAGCAATCATGGAGTTTGACTCTGCTCAAGCATTTGTGCCGTGCATCTATACGCCCGCATCTATACGCCCTGCAGGCGCCTCCATTCAACTGTGCGAGCAATTGTCAGAGACTTCAGTGCTACCGCTGCACAATCGGCTGGCCTAATCGCACACCTCACAGAGTCCAAAGGGTGGTGTTACACCCCTGACCTCAACTATGGTACACCTTGTTCAGCATATTTACGGCATCCTACCTTGCCCTTGGGCAGACAAGCCAAGGACGGGGAAGTTTCCCTTTGCAGAGCTGAGATCGTCAAAACAACAAGCATGCTGGCCGTCTTGCCAACCAAACAATGTCTCCCGACTGTCCAGAAACCAGTCGCAGCTGTTGCCCTGTCCCTCAATGCCCCAATGCTTGCCGGCCTTGTTCTCGGCTGCTCATTCCTTTTGCTGGATGCTTCAACCAGGGTTGCTTGCCTGCACTTGCTTATCAAGATTGCGCAACCACCCTTCTGGAGCCAGTAGGAACCACCGCCTCCAAGCCCGGAGGCGCTGCCAGCTTTGCATCCCTGCGTGGCGCTACTGCTGAACGCGATGCTGCTCGGGACGTGGGCTGCGTTGCCGGGGACTGCTTCTTCACAGGGTTGGCATTGAACTCAGCGGCCTGCTTCACCAGCTCGGTCAGCAGCTGCTTGGGCTGCGCTCTGCTCTCTCTGGCGCCCGTACCGCCAGCCGACTGCTCAGATGCTTTGCTGGGGTGCTGCCTGCCACCATTGAGGCGCTCTGCACAATCGTCTGTGGGCCGAGAGCGCTGCTGTGCAGAGGACCCCTCTCTTGCATTCTCTCTGACAGCCGGAGCCCGCCTAGCCCTACCAGAGGACTGCTTGTTAGCGCTCTCATCTGCGAGGGAGGCTGCTCTGCCCTGTGCTTTTGCGCGGCTGCTTCTTGGGGGCTGCCGCAAAGGCTCCTTTGCACCACTCTCCACTCGTCTGCTGGCATCATCCTTATTGCTGCGTCCTGACCTTGTATGCCGTGGTTCTGACTCATCCTTTATCATCCCCGCCGCAGGTCTTCTGGCACGTCGCCTTTCTGTGTTTGCAGAGCTGTTAGGCAAAGGCTCTGCAGTTTCATCTCTGGCTGCAGATGCGCTGTCCTTGCTGCGTCGCTGAGGCTCATGCTGTGGGGCACTGCTTTTGCCCCGGTTTTGCTGCTTGGCAGCTTCGCGCTCAGGGAGGCTCGTTCTGCTGCTATTGGAAGGCATTGCCGTACGGTCTCTTGCTGCTGCATGTATAGCGCGCACAGCAACCTTTGAGGGAGTGTCCTGCTGCTGCGGTTGTGGCTGCAGCTGCATTGAACGCCTAGAAGGCTTCCGCCCTGCTGCGGGTGCAGCCTGTTCCTTGCCCCTTGTGCGGGGCTGCTCTGACACCTCCTGCTCCTCTCCCTTCTCCAGTGGTGCCTGTAAGGCATCACGCCTGTTTATGGAGGCATTTGGATTTGGTTCCATGCAGGGCTCTGACCACACTCACCAGATGACAGTATTGCACTCAGCCCTTGATATCTCGGCGAAGCGCCATACTCTGCCCAGCAGTTTAATAAGGCAGATTGCACTGTTGTGATGACTGCACGCCTGGCCAATATTGCCGTCACAGATGCAACATCAGCTGCGAGCACCTCTGAGGAGGCCTGAGCCAGGATCGTGGGCGGCCGGTACAGCTGGAAGCCCATCTTGACCTTTTCCTGCCTCGCCGGCTTTACAGCGGCCTCCGCATGCTCTTCTTGGTACTCTGCATGGGCACACTCGCTCACCTCTCCAGCACATCCAAAGACAATATCTTGTTGGCGTCGTCTGACCAGACAATCTGCAGCACATTCAAGAGCTCAAAAGGCATCATCCTGCGGTCTGCCCAGGAGCGGCGTCGCGAGTCTGACAAGATGCCTGCGAGTTGGGATGAAGCCCGGGTTAGGCGACGCTGGCTTATGCAAGATTGCACATGGCTTTACCTGGGGCAGGTGGAGACACAGCTCTAGGCGCCTCAGGCGGTGGCGCATCCTGCTGCGGCAGCTCGCTGTAGGTGTAAGGCTGCATGCTTGTATGCCCCGCCGGTCCCATGGCCCACTCTGCAAGTCAGGTCGGCTCTTAACACCTTCGCCGATCCCTTTGCTCCAGCTCATTGCCCAAGGATGACCAGCCTGCAGATCTGCATGCGGATGCAGATGCTGCAAGCAGGCATTCCGCGTGGGAGAGTTGACTTTGCGATGCAGAGGGTGCCAGGGATGCTTACCCACAGGGATGCCCATTGCAATGCCCTGACTATCTATCAAGGGCGGTCCCTGCTGGCTCAATCGTGATCCCTGCACACATAGGACAGTCAATAAGTCATGCATGGTCAAGAAAGATCCAAGAGGCTGACACGAAAGCGTGCATACGAGAGAATGGCATTTGCAAGGCCCCCAGAAGTATCAGCATTGCAGGTAGATAATACCTGTACGCTGGCGTAAGGGGGATGGCGTGGCTCAGCGCTTGCCCTGCAAGCAGACCGGGCAATCAAGATATGTCCTGCTTGCACTCCCTGATATTGCTGTGCGAAAAATAACCAACTTTAGTGGTCGCCCAGGCCTGCCCAGGATACCACTACATAGCCCCAAGGAAGGTTCTAGGGCTGGAGCTGGAGCTATACCTGTTGCGCCGCAGCAGCTGGGCCTCCAGTGCCTCATGGGTGACTGCAGAGACACTGTCATGCTGGGTCTCTGGCACCTGAGACCTGCACAAAAGTTGCTCTTAGGAAAGCGCCTAGAGCTCAAAGAACGGCGAGTAAAGGAGCCCTTTGTGGTGATGGGCACAGCAGGTCTACAAGGACTCATGCACAGCAACAAGCGTCACAGACCTGTGACGCATAGGCTCCGCAGACGACTCGTGAGGAGGGTCAGGCTCCCTATTGGGCATTGCGCGCCTCTCTGCTTCACTCCTGCTCAAGATCCTGACCTGCGTTGAGCCGGTATACAGTCAAAGGTGCACCATCTAAGCGTGATGGCAGTCAGCAGTGCCTGCTGCTATAGCGTGCCGCCCTCTCACATGACAGTGAAGTGTCTAATATAGGCTGGAAGGATACCTCTGAGGCATGCTGGATGTCAGCTGCCTTCCGCCACCATGGCTTATCGATGGCACCTTCAGACTGCTCATCCCTGCAGCAGCAACCCAATCAGTTGGTTATGGGATACAATTCAGATGATCTATGTGCAGGGACAAGCTCTCCAGCCGGTATGCTGAGTCAACAAGCACCCTGTGCATGTCAAGATATCAGTGAAGTGCCTCACCTCCTTGCAGCGCCATGGGGTGCCTGGGAATGCTGCCACTGTCCCTCATCTCCCCTACACTCACCACAGCTCTAAGCCAGTTTTGTGAGCAAAGGAGCAAGAACAAGCACTGAAGGCAGAAGAGATGAGACGACTCGTCACAAGTATGAGCTCATCCACTCCTCCATCATAGGCTCTGCATGCCCACCTTCTCTGAGGCTGGATCTTGACGCCCACGCCCCATTTCTGCTGGAATGGCGGTGCATTGCCGTAGGCATCCTGCCATGCCTGCTCATGCTCGTCCCTGGCATACTGGTTCTGGCGCTGCAGGGAACAAGCACACTCAGTCCCATCAGTCAAACCTTGACTTACTCTCCCTAGGCCCTGGGTCACCGCATGCGGAAAACTTTGACCTACACAGTATAAGGGACTTAATACTGGCCTTGCCGGGTCGAGGGCTTACAATGCTGCGCATGAAGCCGCTGTCCAGGTCAAGCCTATGCTGGGACTGACCCCTTTCCACATTGATGTCTTCATGCCATACACCGTCTGCACTCCTGTAATGGTTGGTGTTAGCATCAAACACCGGCGATGCCAGGTCCCCCGAAGATCCCCAGTCCTCGTCAACTTCATCTGCCCAGCCCTTTCTTCTGATCTGCTGCCAACTGTTTGCTCTACTCATGCCTGGCGGTAGAAACCAGCAACACAATCCGTCTGTCGCAAGGAAGCCGGGAGCTTCTCCTGGCAATGACTAGTGATGCAAGGGATCCAGGCTGCCCTTTGGGCACAACACCCTTTCAGAGGCGAAAAGAGAGTGACCGTGAGGATGTTCAGCAACTGTTTCAGTGTAATCACGGCCTGCAGCTGGTAGGCCGTCAGGCCATGCTGTTATACAATCTGTGCCTAGTGGACGAAACAAAAGCACGTTAAAGACGCAACTGGGCTGAGGGGGAAACCATGCTACTGAGATGTCGGACTGCGCTAAAGCTCATCCGGATGCGCCCCTAGTGATGAGATGAACCCTGTCGCGTAATGCCACAATTATTCTACCTGCGCAGGAGTCCCTTGGCTTCCTCTTACGTGAAGCAGCTGCGCATACACTTAGACGATGCGCACCGGAAGTGTCACAGTTTCGAGGTGCAAGGGGCGACCAGAGGCTCTTAATGTCTGCAGCTCATGTATACCGCAGTGCTAAGCAGGGCTGTTGTACTATTTGCATCGCGTGCCAGCGTCGCAGCTTAGATGCCCGCGAGCAATGCTGTTTTGCAAAGTCCATGGACAAGGTCCATTGTCTATAAGCCCCCACAGTTTGTGAGGCCGTCGAAATTCAGGCCTACAACGGCTATGGCTCTCTCCGCAACGGCGCCTGCAGTAGCGACAGAAAAGCTGACAAAAGACGATCTTGTAAAGTACTTAGCCTCCGGCTGCAAACCTAGAGACAAGTGGAGGTGATGCAGCCTGCACACTATTGCAGATCTCACTGCTGACAGACACGTTGACCAGTGACGATGCCAGTACTGCCTTGTGAAGAGCATGGCTACCGTTTCCGGGAGCACAATTCGCACTGAAAAGGCAGCAAGGGCTCTGCTGCAGCTACTCAGCGTGTCGCATGAGCCTGACACAGGTGCATGTGATGGGTGCAGATTCGGGACTGAGCATGAGAAGCTGGGCTACAACCTGGCCGACAACACCAGGCTGGGCTACGAGAAGATCAGAGCACTGTTGGAGGGCCTGTGTGAGCGCTTTGGCTGGGAGCCGGTCATGGAGGGAGAGTACATCATAGGCGCAGAGCTGGATGGGCAGAATGTCAGCCTGGAGCCCGGCGGCCAGTTCGAGCTCAGCGGCGCGCCCCTTGACACCCTGCACAAGACCTGCGCTGAGGTGGCCAACCACCTGTACCAGGTGATGCGCGCGCCCATCCACCTTGAATGCCGTCCGAGCACCCGCCTCCCAGCTTCATGTCTTCAGATGCATGTTACTTCCCTTTTCTAGCAGCCCCATTATCAGTATAAGTGAGTGTGCTGCATTACTGACGTGCTGCTCCTGCTACACAGGTCAAGACCATTGCTGCGGAGATAGGCGTGGGCTTCCTGACACTGGGATTTGACCCCAAGACCCGGTTGGAGGATGTGCCAATCATGCCCAAGGAGCGATACAGGCAAGCAGCTGCAACACAGCTACTGGTCTTCTTGCGTCGCCTTCGACTGAACTGACTCAATGGCAGCATGGCCTAGAACTGACACTGATCACAGGGAGTGTGTTCGTGCAGAATAATGAGGGCGTACATGCCCACAAGGGGCACGCTGGGCCATGACATGATGTTCAGGTCATGCACCATTCAGGTATTGCTCTGCACTTTCCCCAAGCAGCCTTAGCAGTGACGCCTCTTGCGCTTGCACCGCAACTCACCACATCATCAGGATGACCTGGTGAACTCACTTTTGTTGTCCTGCAGGTGAATTTAGATTTTGAGAGCGAGGCAGACATGGTGGAGAAGATGAGGATAGGCATTGCGCTGCAACCTGTAGCAACTGCCCTGTTTGCCAACTCCCCCTTCAGAGATGGCTCTGACACTGGTACGCCCACATCCAAGACAACCTCCACCTTTCACCCAGGCCTGCATCATGCTGGCCAATCAGTCCTGAAGTGTTCTGGCCATGATGTATTCCCGCTTTGCTAGCGTCCCAATGCTGGTGCCTGCAAGACCTCATCCATGCTGACAGGACAGTACGCGCATGCAATAGGCGCTGCCCGCAACCATTTAAGCAGGCAAACTTGCACATGTCTACCTCATGCACTTTGCTGCATCTGCAGGCCGTTTGACCCCCCGGAACCATAGTGGAAGCACTGTCATGCCTTTGCAGGCTATGTGAGCTGGCGGAGCCATGTGTGGACGGATGTGGACCCTGACCGGACGGGCGTGCTGCCCTTTGTCTGGGACAAGGACTTTGGCTTTGAGCGCTACGTGGAGTACGCGCTGGATGTGCCCATGTACTTCCTGTACCGCGGCGGGAGGTATGAGGACGCCACGCAGCAGCGGTGTACCTTCCGGGAATACATGGAGGGCAAGATGCCGGACCGACCAGGTATCTTATCCATTGGAGTTTCGTGTCATGAGCGCACAGTGGCAGTGCATACATGTCAGTGCTCCTATCAGACGCGGTCACTTAATGACTTCCGTTCCTGAATCAGCTTCCATGCCGGTAGCCCTTCAGAGCTGTGAAGGTTTTGCCTGCCAGGAAGCTGATGCATGGACATGATCACTGTACTTGCAGCAGGCAGCATACCTGCATCTGCCCTGCAGACTGATTAGGGTCTCAGTGGTGCTGGCATTTCTTGAGCCTAAGACGTACATCATCCTAGTGGTGGCATCTCCTATCAGCACCCTTGCTCGGTGCAGGGAGTCCCCATCCTGAAGGACTGGGAGGTGTGTCTTAGCACAGTTTGTAGGTGTACTGATGAAAGGCCTCACTGATGCAGGGCAGTTCCCCAGCCTGAAGGACTGGGAGACGCATCTGACCACCATCTTCCCAGAGGTGCGCCTGAAGCGCTACATGGAGATGCGCGGCGCAGATGGCGGCCCCCGCAACGCCATCTGTGCTCTGCCTGCCCTCTGGGTTGGCCTGCTTTATGACAGGTCAGCATGTCCTGTAGCACCTTGCCTCTATGTCGTCCCTGTGACTGCCGTGACTTTGCATGAGGTTCAGTGATGTGCTGCATTCACCTTGGCAAGTTTCTAAGAGAAAGGCACTCAACATGCGTTCGGTAGATGTGAGGCCTATGTGCCATGACTGGTCTTTGCCAAGAGGTACTGGTTTGTACTTGCAAGTGTGAAGCTTGTGCAGGAGGCTGAGGTGTCAGGATGATGCAGGGAAGTCCAGACAGAGGTGTACAACCTCATCAAGGACTGGAGCTTGGACGAGCACACCTACCTGAGGGAGAATGTGCCCAAGACGGGCCTGCAGACCCCCTTCCGCAATGGCACCCTCCAGGATGTGGCTCTGAAGGTGCGTACTGGTCACGCTCTGCCCTAGCAGAACCTACTCGGCAAGGAGTACTCACAACACTATCACCAGGTAGCCCTGAGCAGTGCGCGGTGTAGTCCACCCTGGTCATGAACCATCAAAGGTACTGCTGGGTCATATCCTGTATGAGCAGCTGCTACGGCAGCAGACATCAGTGAAGAGTTGCAGCAGCCGCAGGGCTTCATCTGGTCTCCTAGCTGTGGCAGCTCCCCATACATTAGCAAGAAGGTCAATGTCAGGCCTACATGCCTGCCTTCGGAACAATCACATTGCGGATCCTGAGCAATCTGTCAGGACTGTTGTGTGGCTCACCGGGTGCCTTGCACAACACCACCAAGTCTCTTGCAGATGCTACTCTTGGAACAGCCTTTGCTTTGTGCCTCATCCCATGCCCCTTCTGAGAGTCTCCTATGGAAGTCGGCATGCTGACTGTAGTGGGTGCTGCAGGTGCTGGCGCTGTCTCGGCAAGGCCTGCAGGGGCGCGGCAAAGCAGAGGAGTCCTTTCTGGCCCCACTGGACACCATCGCCTTTCACGGCTTGTCACTCGGCGACAGGCTGCGGGAGCGCTACAATGGGGAGTGGCAGCAATCTGTGGACCCTGTGTACTCTGAGGAGTTCACCTACTAGCAAGGGTGTGCAGGGACTGCCGCTGGCTGTGTAACATGGTACCCGTGTGCTGACTGGTGATGAGATACATTTGAACGCATGTTTCTGACTCCTTTGGGCCTATTCAGGGCTCCTGTACTGGTTTGAAGTGGTTTCACTAACAAGTACTGACAGCATGGACTTCTTTCATTGGATTCTTGAGAGTAACGTTGTGAAAGTCTGAAGGCACTCATGCTCATACTATGATATATGTCTGTGCGCAGTGCTTAACAGACACCGTACGCTTGTGACTGTCTGTGCACTTGTGAGCATTCATCAGTGCTGCCATTGTTACATGATTGTTTCATGCATCATCACCAGCTATGAATTGACATGCAAAGCCTCACCTTCTTCAGGAATAGCCTAGTTTCACCACAAATAAACTGTGTGCACAGTTGTTGTTCATGCTAGCAGCGCTGTAGTTCACATGAGTCTCCTCTGGTGGCATGATGAGTCCGACATTTCATTGAGATGTGCAAAGGGCCAATGGTCAGGATCAAGGCCGCAGGCTAGTGTTTTACATCAGCTAGATCTGCCAGGCAGTCCCAGACTGCTGTGGAACCCTACGACCTGGTGCATAGCCATTATCGGGCCGGGTGCAAGATATTTCGATGATCACTTCTTGACCAGGCAAGCCTTGAAGTCGCGCTCCAGCTCAGCGCGGTCCAGGTTGCGCCCGATGAAGACGATGCGGTTCTTGCGCAGCTCGCCCTCCTTCCAGGGCTCCCCGATGCCCTCGGCGCTGGACCCAAAGCTCAGCAGCATGTGCACGCCCTGGAAGAAGTGCCTGCAGCCCACATGCAATCTCAGCCCTGGCCTCCGTTTGTCTGAGAGCAGCGTCAGATGGGAATCCAAAGTTTCACATCCTCAAGATGCTTTCAGGGGGTGTCCCTGTTGAGCGCATGGTCACTCTGAAGCACTGACTATGCAGGTCAGTGAATGCGCCTGTTACGGCTGTCCTTGGGCAGGGTGTACTGCCAAGCTGGGTGGGGGTACCCAAAGGGCCTGCTAAAGTTATGCAAGCGCAGGAGCCTACTTGTCATCTGAGCCCTGAATGGCGAGGATGCCCTTGGAGCGGAACAGGTCAACACCCTTGGTCATCATCAGATTGCTCAGCCAGCCATTCAGCTTCCTGAAGTGGCACTCTCCGGGCACCTCAAAGCCCACAGACGTCACGCTCTCATCGTGCTAGTGGTCAGCTCCCTCTGCCTGCATAGCCATCTCCAACAACTGTAGAAGCGATTTTGATGTTCTTTAACCAGGATCTGCCTGCTGACATTGAAAGTCCCATCAGATATCTGCAGGCACGATGGATATCTGGCATCTGTGCCAAACCGGTGCTGGCTTAGCTGATGTTTGCTGTACAGGTTACAGTAGCATAGCATGCCCAGTAAAATGTCATGGCAACCTTCGACTGCCGCAATGGCCCTTCTCGGTCCTCAGCAGAGGCCGTGTTGACTGGCAGTTACACTGGCTCCTGATGCGCAGTGCCAACAAGCTAAGAGTGATGCATACGCACACACTCTCACCCACAGCACCATCATTTCACCACAAGGGACATGCACGCCTGTGCTGTGCTACAGACGCGATGTGCCACATGCGGCGACACCAGCAGTGGACGTGCAGGGTTTGCAAAGATGCGTGCCCAGCGATACGTGGGCATGCGTCTTGTCTGACATCCTGTGAGAACAGGCAAATGGCAGCAGGTGTCGGGTGAGATTACCTTCAGGAAGTCGGGCTCCATGTCCGAGATCTTCTGCAGGCTGAAGGCGTTCCTGCCGATGATCTTGTTGAGGTCCACGTTGGATTTAGTTGTCTCGATGAGCTCCACAGTGCCATTGATGTTCTGCATGAGCGCTGCCAGCACTCAGAATATGGACTGTCAATCCCCAAGATACACTGTGAGCACACAGTGCTTCCAGCCCATAGATACATAGATACATGTATATGTCGAGTGGTTTAGTCCTCTCTGTGTGAGGTCAAGAGAGGGAGATAGAAATCAGGGGCTGGCACAGCATATTGCTCCAGGAGAGCCTGGGTGATCCAAAACCCACCAATCCCAAGACAACACTCGTCTACAGTATACAGTCAGTAACAATGCTCACCTTGATGCGGTTAGAGACGCGCTTCCTGTCTCCCACCGACACCAAGTCAGTCTTGTTCATCAGGATGACATCGGCAAAGGCAACCTGCTCCACGCTCTGCAGCCCACCCAATTCCCTCACTCATTGTGCACTCAGCTCTCCACCTCTTGTCATGCTTGCGCCGATGACATGCGAACAGTAGATAGACTGGCGTTTATGATATCAAACTTGCCGGCAAGGCAGAATTCTGAAGTCAGCAGCTGCACACATGGCAGACATCCGAAGTGAGACCTCAGTCCTTCTACGGTTAGCAGGCACCACGTTGACTACTAAACATATGGCGTCACGACTTCATGATGGCGCAAACCTCGTTCTCGACGCCCTCTGGCTTCTTGTCATCCAGATGCTGCTCAATGTGCTTGCAGTCCACCACCGTCACAATGGCGTCCAGCAGGAGACGCTCGGCAAGGAAGTCCTGCAAAGGGCATACCCCGTTCTGTCCTGTGCGCAAAGTTTGCCCACATGGCCTTCCACCCAGATAGCTCTTCAGAGGACACAGCGCACCCCAGGCCAGATAGAGGACACAAGGACAGATGCTACGACAAATGCAAATACATGATATGTAGGGAGTTACGGTGCATGGCTGTGCCGCAGTCGTGGTGCAACACCGCAACAGTAAAGGCTTGACATGTATGCAAGGTGCGTTATCCTGAGGATTGTGTCCAGGCACATCATGTGGAAGCTCTTGTGAGATCCCCTGAGAAGGCCTGATGGGAACGCTCACATCGACAAAGAAGGTCTGGGCGACGGGTGCAGGGTCAGCCAGTCCCGTGGTCTCAATGAGAATGCCATCATACTTGGTCTTGCTCTTCAGCAGCTTGGTCAGAATACGGACCAGGTCGCCACGCACTGCACAGGAAGGACTCTGTGAGCATCACTTGTAGAGAAACCCTCATGCCCATGTGGTCAGCGTTCAGACGAGGACGCTTCTGCTGGAGATTAGTGTTGCTGACTTTGCAGCAGACTTCAACTATTACATGTCTAGGCGACGAGGTCTCAAAAAGTCTCACAAAGGTATGGTAAGGGAGCCACTGGGGCTGCTTTGAAGATAGAGCGGAGAAAAAGGAGTGCCGAGGACATGCCTGTACAGCAGATGCAACCATTATTCATCTCCACGATCTCTTCCTTGGCCTGAATGACGAGCCCGTCGTCCATCCCCACCTCACCTGCAAGCCGCCCCGGGATCAGGGTTCACAACACGCCAGTGGCAGAGGGGGCGTCGCAGCACGAAGGTCATATGATTACTTGCGCAAGCTTTTCACTTACCGAACTCGTTCTCGATGACGGCCAGCTTCTTCCCATGTTGCTCTGTCAGGATGCGGTTCACCAAGGTGGTCTTGCCGGCCCCAAGGAAACCAGTGATGATGGTGACGGGAACCTTTGCAGGAGCCATAGTGTGATGTGAATTCTAGACGCTGCGATGCAGAGAGTAAATCACGCTCTGCCAATGAAATACAGCAATCGCTGCTGCAGATATTTGATGTCCCTTGTGGCGCGTGGTGCACACGCGCGCAGCTGCCCAGCAGGCAGCATTTGGCCTGCCCCACCATGACTATTACACCTTGAGCTCAGCAGGAAACCTGTGTAATGGCTAGAAGACATACGGAGAGCACTCATAGATGCCGGACCCTGGGCCGTATGTGTAACTGGTCACTGGACCGAGGTACGGTGGACCGAGGCCCATTCTGGACCAGGGTGCGGATGGGAGAAGTCTGGCGTTTCGCAGCACAAGGGCTGCAAGGGGCACCTTGCGAAGCTCTGACTTGTAGCATCTAAGCTTTTATAGGCATCTGACAACTCAGCGCTCTTAAAATGTTTGATGACTTCATCGATGGAGTGCACAGAACTCTGACATAGCGGTGTGGAAGAGAACGATGTACAACGTTTAGAGTTATGCAAGATGTGCCGGAATGACGATACCCAGCCAACACTGCGCTTCACACTTCACAGTGATATCGCAGATCCACTACGAGTCACTGACTGGGACAATGGCCCTGATCAGCCCTGCCATTCACTCTATAACACTTCGCTTGTCATTTATTTGCCTGCTGCTATAAATGCCACTCCTTTCAGAGCCTTCATGGACCTGCACGTTCGAGTGTCTCTATGCGCCTGCCGCTCGTGGGCAATGTGCACCACCAGTCCGGGAGGAACCCTGCCTGCGCCAGTCAGGCGACATCTGCATGGGAAAAATGCGCTCGCGCTGAAGTGGCATTGAGAGTGCAATCCCGTTCCTCTGACACCAGAGAGAGTACTGTCAAAAGATCCGAGTGCTGCAAGCTTGAAGTGAGGCGTCATAGATAGTCTCAGGAGACTCGGCATGTCCATTTGGCATTGCTCGGGCACCCTGTCCCTTCTGATATGATGAACGCTGGGGAAAGGCTAGTCTTCTGTATCAGACTGCCAGAAGACAATTTCAGATCCGAAGGCAGCTGCCAAAAAAACACAGCAGCTTCCTGGCGGGCGAACTTGCAAAAAGAGAGTACAACAAGATACTGAAGGGTCGCTCTGACTTGCGTGTATTTCTTAGCATTGTGAAAAGCATAGATAGCAGATCTCTCGATCAGAGCAGAGGCCCAAGATACAAGCCGTCATTGGATGCAGTATATGCGAAGTGTGTCATTTGGCTTGAAAGCAACCTATGCTCGCAGCAGTCTAAGCAGGTAGGCTGAGAACGAGACAAGGATGCTTTTGAAAGCGCTCCAATGCCAAATGACTGCTTGATGTCCCCAGCCTTGCTGGCAGACGTGCAGCCGTTTTGAGAGACAGAAGTCACTTACGCACTTTCCTATTCTGCAGCGTGAGCATCAGAATGAAGAAGAATGTCACTGGCAGGCCGAGGTACTATGAGACGGCGGCTCGAGCATCACAAGCTCCCGTAGCTCAGAGACCTCTTCAGGCTGGTGCAAGGGATGCTGCACCACAGCAGCGTGGCATGTCGAGCACAACACAGGAGAGCTTGACGCAGGCCACATTCGCATCCTTTCCCCTCTCAGCAGCTACACAAAGGCAAGTTGTCCTCCTGTGGCTCCTTGCTGGCTTACAAAATCAGTACCAGGTCCCAAGCACGCCTGCACGGTCAACAAGCACTCACTCCGCTCTTTGGAACACATCACAGTCCTGTATGTGCGTTCCATGAAAGGTGAATAACGACCTGTACACTGCAGAGCAATTGCTGAGGTGCTGGGCTACACGCACTGCACAGCGGTGCAAGCAGAGAGCCTGGGGCCACTGCTCGGTGGTGCTGACATGGTCGTGAAGGCCAAGACAGGCACCGGCAAGACCCTTGCCTTCCTCATACCAGGCATTGAGCAGGTGAGGAACCCTTTCCTCGCATCGGACTGCTTGGTGTGGACACTCACGACCTGTTGAGTGATCCTTACTCCCTGCAAAGCCTGCATCACCGTGTGCACCGCTAGTCAGACTAGGAGCTATAGCACTATGACTTAAGCATGCGGCGATTGCTGCAGATGATGAGGAAGCCGCCAAACAGGAGCATCGGAATGCTGGTGGTCAGTCCGACCAGGGAGCTGGCGGCGCAGATTGCAGAGGAGGCCAAGCAGCTCTCAGCCTTCCAGCAGAACTTCACAGTGCAGGTGCGGTGTCCCCAAGCACGCAGCGCTCCTTTTCAGGTTCCCACCAGCAGATGTCAGGAGCTTCTGGCATGCATGACTCTGCTGTCATCAAAACATCGCAGAGCAATGTCAAAATCCACCTTTTCCATGTCTGATCCTGAGTGTTGCGTGCGGTAATAGCTGTGATGTGCAGAGCCTGGTAGTAGGCATTGCTGAGTGGGGGCATGTGCAGGTGATGTTTGGCGGCACCAACATCAACAAGGATGTGTCTGCGCTGAATAGAGGACCACCGAACATCCTGGTAGGCATCGCCATCCCTCACAGCACATTTTTCTCGGAATGGCGCATGCAAAGGCTTGTGACGTTCTTTTTATCGGGCCGTGAGCGCTGCAAAGTTGCTGGGATGTGAGAAAAACTTCAGGTGTGGTGCCTGATAAGTAGCAGTCAGGCACAGTCACTCACAGTCTTTTGGGGCGCACCAAAATGAGTGTGCTGCACTGCTGGCACAGGTGGCCACTCCTGGGAGGCTGTTGGACCACCTGCAGAACGCACAGCAGCTGGGGCCCATGCTCAAAGACCTGCGCATGGTCGTGCTGGACGAAGCAGACAGACTCCTTGACATGGGCTTCAGGTAAACATCTTTTGATCTATGATAGACCACTCAGGTCACACTGCCTGGCATGTCAGTTTGCCTGTCTGCAGAGCTGTCTGCAAATGGGCTTCTCCTGGGTCCTCTCATAGGCCCGGAGGGCTTCTAGGACCACACTGCATGTGCCTTCTATCCATGGACGCCAAAGATGTAAGTGAGTCTGCTGCATGTGCAGGCAGGAGATTGAGAAGATTCTGCGTTTTTTGCCAGCCAAGAGCGGGCGGCAGAATGTCATGTTCAGCGCCACATACCCTCCCAACATTCAGGAGCTGGCCGGCATTGCCCTGAATCCACAGAGACAGGTGGTCGACACAGTTGGAGAGGAGCAAACGCACGCAACCGAGCAGGTAATGGGCTGCTGATTAGAAACGTCTGACATCTGTTACTGGCTGCATCCTGTATGAACAGAGCGCAGAAGGTCTGTGGCAAGACACTCAGCAGCATGAGCTCTTTGAAATATCTGCAATGCTCCTGGAAGCATGCAAATCAAAACAAGTATACTGGGATGAAGAGTCCCTGCTTATTTGGCGCCTACTTTTAAGTGCTTATACAGGCTGCTACCTGAAGTGCTTTGGGGAGCGCAGGCCGTACAATGCCAGACCAACGACCAAGCGCATGCTGTACAGAGCCAGGGGTACCTCTAAAGAACTTTTGTGTGTGCAGGTAGAGCAGCAGTACCTCATCACAAGCATGGCGTCGCAGCACGCGACGCTGCTGGCGGTGATCCGGGAGCACATACGCACGGAGCGGGACTTCAAGGTCATGTGCTTCTTCACGACGGCCCGCATCACGCAGTTCTACTGCGCGCTGTTCAATGCGCTGGGCGTACCCGTGCTGGAGATGCACTCGCGCAAGAGCCAGGCGCAGCGCACGCGCGCCGCCGACCAGTTCCGCGCCTCCAAGCGCTGCATCATGTTTTCTTCGGATGTCTCGGCCCGCGGCGTGGACTACCCGGACGTCTCCCTGGTCATCCAGGTGAGGAGCTGCTAGCATGCAGGTCTCACAATGACACTCACCAGTACAGAAGCACAAAGAAGGGCAGCCCATAGGAGCACTCCTGTTCGTGTAATGCTGTGCTGGGAACTGATCTCAGCGCAGCAACATGTACCTGCAACCTGCTGTGGCTCTTTCAAGCATATCACCTGCTTCAGCATACCCATGGCCGATTTGCCACAGTGCAGCGAAGTGCCACCTGAAGGCGCTGAGGATTGAGACCCCTTTGCAGGTGGGGCTGGCAACAGACAAGGCACAGTACATCCACAGGCTGGGGCGCACGGCGCGCGCAGGCAAAAGCGGGAAGGGGATGCTACTGCTGGGCGACTTTGAGGAGCGCTTTCTGAACAGCCTCTCAGAGCTGCCCCTGGCCGAGGCCGCTCCGCTGCCCGCCAGCGCCTTGACCGAGGCTCAGGCTCAGGTACAGCAGGGCCTAGCAGCAGTGGACGAGGAGGACAAGTCTCAGGTGAGCTGCGATTTTGCATGGCACTATAGTGGGTATATCAGTGTACTGATGTGCCATGTATGAGGGTCATGCACTCCCCCAGAGCATGGGGGCCTCTGCGCCTTGCAGTGGGACCCACTTCATTCCCAAGTGCATGGCCAATTCTCAATGAAGCCAGTCTTTGATGGAAATGCTGCTGGCTAATCATGAGGCCTGCTGGCGCCCTGAAGAGTCTTACGTCCTTCCTTTAAGCTGAATCAGATGGCCCCTGCAGGCATACCGCACATGGCTGGGCTTCTACAAGGGATCCATGAAGCTGTGCCGCTGGAATGCGGAGCAGCTGGTGCAGGCCGCCAACAGATATGCTGTCACCCTTGGTGGGCCGCCTGGGTCAGCCTGTCAGAATTTTCTGAGAGCTCTCCAGTTTGCGCTTGCTAAATTGGGTTGCTGCTTTGTGCCAGCGCACATAGTGAGCAGTACAGGTTAGCATGCATTAGGCATGTGGGTAGAATTGTCAATTGCCGGTCAGATATGTGACCGAGGCTCAATGGCAAGATGCGAGTAGCTTGTGACAGGCCATGCCAGTGACGCACTGGGCATTGACACAACTCCTCTGCTGCTGTGCTTGCAGGGTGTGATGGCGTGCCCACCATTGAGAAGAAGACAGTGGGCAAGATGGGGCTCAAGGGCGTCCCTGGCCTAAACCTGGTCAACTCAGAGGGCGGCGGCCGCCACAACCAGGGGGTATGTTCATGCAGCTCACACCTTTCTATGCTATGCTGCGCGAATATATAGGCCTTGGCTATTGCCTGGCCAAGAAAGGCTCTGTGAGCCTACACCTTGCACGCATCTGCATGCACGGTAATTATATGAAGTCCTGTCTCCTCTCACAGGTACCGCGCGTCAGCAGATGAATCTCTAGTACACTTTTGTGTACACCGCGTCCTTCAGTGGCCAAGTGTTTGAAGCGTAGGATGGCTGACAGCTGCCATATGCATGCAGGCTCAGCAGCAGAGGGGCCAGGCAGCAAAGATGCCCCGCAATGACTCAGAAGGCCTCTGGTCCAATGGCTCGGCTCCCGGCAGAGGGCCTGCTCGCAATGGCAGCAGCGGGAGGCCTATGAGGGGAGCAAAGCGGCAGCATGCAAGCCCCTACTGATCCTGAACGCGTCTGGGGGCAGGCTGGTGGACCATCGCTGGGCACATAGTTCTGAATGGGAGCGCAAAAATGTGCTGAAGGTCTTAGGTCTAGGGTCCTGCCCTTCGCAGCTTGTTGGCCATCGACCGCGCACCCTTGCATTGCAAGAGCTGTCATGGATGTCAAGAGGTCTCACATCTACACCACAGGGTCATTGGCATGGTCATCAAGTGCGCGCCACAAGGGTGAGCTGTAAGTGTCGAGCATATCAGAGCTGCAGCAGGGGAGATCTCGATAGACTTCAGGAATGGAAGAGCTGCATCAACAGAGTTTTTCTGACATGAACGCGCTCATAATCTTGAGCTGTCGGCTACAATGATGGTAAGTATATGTATGCTGGACCGTCGCAGAAGCTTTGCTGTGAAGCCTTCGCTTGCCACCGAGCACCGATAACGCAACAATATCTGATCACGAGATATTTTGCGCCACATCGGCGTAAGGTACATGATCAAGCTCAAGCTAGCTTAACTTCCCAGATCGAACGGGATGGGGTGTAGTATAGCTGATATGAACCTCGCATGAAAGAGGAATGTTATCCTTATATATATAGTTGATTTTCACCTGAGAGGTCATCAGAGAGCCTCGCCGTTATGGGAGGCCCCAATATTGCGTCGCTCAACACAGCGACCCAGGCGCCATGTAATAGAGGAAGGATGTAATCTTCTGCAGCTCTGGTCACTGCAGTAGACATGCAACGCTGTTTGGAAGCGGGCTTGTTCTGGGATGTCGTACCGTGACGTACAGTAAGTGCTGTGCTGAGACACCAAAGGGGCCGCTACCTGGCCAGGGGCGCTACCTGCACTACAGCATAGGCCTTTCATGGGCTCGCGCTCAGCGGTAAGATTACTTCGTTGGTTTAAGACTTGACAGTGCTGATACTCTACGCTGGCTGTCTAACGCTAAACACTGCTACAGGCGCCCTTCCTAGACGAGGATGCTTTGGAAAAGCCCCATACCCAGGGAGCAGACTACCCAACAGGCAGAGGCCCAGCACTCCCGGCAAACAATAGCGAGCGGGTTGCAACGTTGCAGAAGATATGCAAGTCAACGTTGGCCGCACCACAAGACATTGGTGCGACACGATGTGCCTCAGCACTGTCATCATTTTTCAGTGCCTGCAGCAGCGATGCGGAAAAACATATATGCTCTTGCCACCTTGAGCGGTATTGCCCTGGCACTCGTTCATTTGCTCAGCATTGACATTACTGTGGACGCAGATGCCCTGCTCAAGGCCATGTCCGCCGCTCTTGACTGTGAGACAGTCTGTGTCTCGCTGCTGACCAGCACCCGCACCATCATCAGCAACGGGACTGGTCTCATGCAACCGGGGATGTCCTTCCCGACGGGCGTCTGCCACTGGTCGCTCGTTCCCCAGGACGCGCAGACCATCATTGTCGAGGACATGCTGGAAGATGAGAGGTAGTAAATCTCACACCCTGTCCCTTTCCCTGTATACTACAGGCACCTCATGCAGGGCTGCGGAGCCTGCCTCAGGGTGACGCATGCCTATTTCGTATGAACTGGACAGGGCATGCAGCGTCCAGAGCTTGAGCGTATACCTGCAGGATGTGCTGCCACTGGCTGGTGGGCAACTGCCCCACTGTGCGCTTCTATGTCGCCTCCCCGCTCATCGCTGCCGACCAGCACCGCATCGGCACTCTGTGAGTCCCACTTCCCACCCCAAGATTCCATGTCGCCGGTTCATGCACCGCTCTTCCACGCCTTTGATGTTGGTATGGCAAGGAGGCAGGGGGCCTCATGACAGCCCACTGAGGCAGGTGTCAGCTGTAGAGACCGGTCTGTGCAGGTGTCTGCTGGACACAAAGCCTCGGCACTTCAGCCCGGGCGAAGCGGCCGTCCTGAACAACTTCTCGGAGCTGGTCATCCGGGAGCTGGAGGCTGCCTGGGTGGAGAGCACCGCAGCACAGCAGCAGCTCCTCAGAAGCGCCGAGTGCTACGGCCAGCCCTACCTGGTCGTCGACATGGCGCAAGAGAGGGGACACATTCTTTACATGAGCAGCTCAGCGCAGATCCTCACAGGTGTGAGCCGGTCTCCTGCAGCGCTTCAGCATACACCTTCTATATGAAAGGGTTTCTCAAGACTTTTGTCCTGCAACAACATCTCTTCAATCCCAGGTGCTCTGGCCTGGCTATCAGGTCTGTGAGAATCATTGCAAGCACGGTATGCGGGTGTGCAGGTGCTGGTCAGAATGCTCAGGGAGCCATTTCCCTGGCCGATGTGTTCTCCCTCAGAGATGGGAAGGCAAGCACACTCACCCTCACTGACTCAGAACAAAGCACCCTTGTGTATCAGCATGTACACACATAGCCCTGTAAGACAGCTTAAGACCAATGGGTGCTGGAGGCCATACCCCTCAGCTCTGCTGTGCAGGCAGGTCTTCAGTCTGAATTTCAGAAGCAGAGTCAGTCCACCTGTGTGGTGAAAGGCGTCGTGTGCCGGCAGAAGGGCAAGGACAGCATGTTTGTGGATGTCCTGTTCAGGTAAGCCTTCACCCCTCTGATGGCTCACAGCCTTGGAGGCCTCCATAGATTCAGGAGTCCAAGGTGATAAGCATACCGGTTTAAGCTGTCCCACAGCCAGTATGGAGCCAAGTCTGATTCTATCTGTTCTCTGAAGACTGTCAGCCGGCAGCTGTCTCGCACTTGCAGGCTCAGTGAGCAGCAAAGCCCGATCAGACAATCCGAGAAACTAGCCTCACTCCGGTCTTAGCGTATGATTGCCATTCTCTGCAGGCCTGCAGATTCCGAGACCGTTGACGATGCAGCGCTCCCCATCGGCATACCCAGCGGTACATGCTCCGAGGTGGAAGCACATGACAGCATGAAGCTCTACATCATCTTCCTGAAGCCGGCTGGGTACAACCACAAGCACAGGTCGTCCGTCCCCATCAAGGGCCTGCGTCTGGGTCATCTTCTGGGCACTGGTGCGTCCAGCATGAATTGGCATCATGCCTGCTGATATACCTGATGAGACAGCTGGAGTTCTGTCTTTGAAGTGGCCAGCTTAATCACATGCTGACCAAGGGGTGTACTTGTCACATAGTTGAAGCCCTTCGTGTCTCTTACTTAAAGAGATATCTGCTGACTGATTCCCTGTGCGCAGGTGCCTTTGCGCGGGTGTATAGGGGCCTGTTGGATGGCATGCCTGTCGCAGTCAAGATAGCGAGGGACATCAGGGATTCAGGGACTCTAGATGGGACCCCTACAGAGGCTGCCATCATGTCAATCCTAGACCATCCACACATAGTTCGCCAGATCACATATACGCTGGCGGGTGCATCTAAAGGGAGGCCCTCCTACTCCGAGCAGACGCACCTGCCTGAGGTCCGGCTGTGGATGGTCTTGGAGTTCTGCGATAAGGGAAACCTTGAGGTGTGTTCCTTCAGCATAACTGGCTGCCACCTCTCGTCTTGTAACATAGGTAGGGACAGGAACGATGCTGCTTTTATTCAGTGGCGAGGCGTCTTCTTGCATCTGTAATCCCATAAAGGAAGAAGATCAACCAAGTATTGATATAATTGTCAGGTGAAGCCTTTCATAGGCCTACCTTCTGAGTCAGCTATTACTTGCAGAGCGCCATGGCGAAAGGAGTCTTCCTGAAGCAGCGCAGGCCGGATAGTGATGTCACCTTGCGTAGAGAACCCGCTCTGGATATTGTATTGCACACAGCGCTCGAGATTGTGCAGGGCATGGCGTACATGCACTCGCAAGAGGTCCTGCATTGCGACCTGAGCAGAGGTAAGCCTCCAATCACCTACAAGCCTTCGATGCCAGCGGGATTGACATCAAGACAGTTGCGCAACACTGCATCAACTTCTCAGTAAGTGTATTTCATGCAGCCAATGTGCTGCTGAAGAGCAGTCCTTCAGCGAAGCATGGCTTCACCGTCAGGATTGCCGACTTTGGGCTGAGCCGCATGGCAGATGATGATCAAGAGCCTGACAACATGACGGGCACACCCATGTACAAGTCTCCCGAGAGCCTGAACTCTGGGACCTTTAGCAAGGTAAGTCAACATGTAGCAGGCACACCGTGTCCCTGTTTGCTTCAGCTGGCATACCCAGTACAATTCTGACACCATGATCCTGCTGCCGCACATCTGCTGATTGCCTTGTGCAGCCTACGCAAAAGTCGTGCCTTTATGCGACCCGTTGTTAGTGAATGCTGTCATGTCTGCAGGCATCAGACGTGTACGCCTTTGGTGTGCTGCTGTGGGAGATGTTCATGGGACGTCCAGCATGGGATGGACTCAGCAGTGCACAGCTGGCCTACGCTGTCCTGGTGGATCAGCAGACGCTGGATATACCCGAAGACGCCCCAGTGAGACTGCAAGAGCTTCTCAGAAAGATGCTTGGTGAGGCAGACCTACGGCCACCCTTTGCAGACATAGTGAGAAGCCTCGAGGGCTGCATTCTTGCACTTACAGTAGCTTAACTGGTATGGTGTTTAAACTGCTACAGCCCTGGTTTCCATGTTGGGCTTAGGATCCTGGCCCTTTAGGCACGTTCTGAATGTGTGCCTCTATCTCTGGTTCTGCCCGCTTTCTTCTTTTTTGACTCTGAACTGGTGAGGTCAGCTCAGGCCTTGCAGACTTCGCTGTTGTGGGACACTAAGCTCTCTAAAGCACCCTAATGACGTGAAGACAATTGAGTAACCCTGACGACAGCCCTGTCATAGGCAATGGGACAAACACGTGCTTCGCACAGATCCGCAGTGACGCCACTGCTGCGTCTAGGGTGCACCATTGTCAATATTTTTTGACGTCGTCTTCCTTACCAAGAGATAAGTCATCAGTATGTCATGGCAAGGTGATCGTGATAGTGCAACAATGCTGCCGCTCATGGTGGCACACACAATTTCTGGAGCCGTGCTGTAGGATAGCAGCAAGGTTCTCATCTCACGTCCTGACCTGGGAGCTGCACACGAAGTCAGGCACCCTTGCTGTACTTTCCTGGCCCTTTTGCGGCACTTGGTCTTAAGTACTATGTAGTACACAATTGCCCAGCAGTGAGATGTCCCGGTGCTGTAGCGCTGCTGGCGGAAAAAAGCAGTGTGCCTCTCATTGGTCACCTGAGGTGTGTTGTTGGGTACGGCACGGTGCACGGGCTCGCCTTCCATGATGACATGATTTTGATAATTTAAGGTATCACCCAATGTTGTGCTACATAGTCTTTAAAGTTCAGTGAATGACATGAGCGAGCCGCATGACATAAGTATTGGGCTGTGATGCCTGTAGCGCTGCAACACGCGCAAGCTGGCTGTGAGTGCTCTACTGGTTGTACAGGACGTATACACATGCATAGCATGTAAACCTTGCTTAGTTTCTGGGGTGGGCGCAATGAATCTCAAGGCTTGTGAGGCACTAAAGCAGTACTGGCACATATGAGAACGCTGTGAAATAACCTGTAAGCCCAACACTGGAGACAACAGATGCAGAGGTGGTTATGTACATGCATCTGGATCCGGATCCGATGAGTCATGCACATGATCTTCACGGCGTGTGCCCCTGCAGACACGTGCATCACATGATGTGAAGCGTAAGTCATTCTCTTCATGGATGTGCCGCAGAGCACACCCGCAGGAGGAGGAGGCCAAGGAAAGGCAGCATTATTATGAAAACAGAACGCATACAGTGAATGAACGGCAAGCTGCTGCTCATCAGCAGCAACCCTGGCGAAGACCCGCATCCCCGTGCAACCGCGCCTGCAGCGATAAATTGGAAGACCCGGCTCAGGAGCATGATGGCCTTTCCCTGGCAAGACATTCATGCGTGATGGTGCCAGAGCTGGGCACATACCTTGCGCCAAGCCCGTCTCATGGGCTCTGTCTTGAAAGGGACACATGTGTGGGTGTCTGCGACAGCTGTGTACAGCTTTCTTTGGGCCACCTGTGAATAGTGATAAGCACCACTATGCTCCACAAGGCAGTATAATGTCCTGCCAGGCTGTAAACGCAGTAGCCAGGGACAGGCAGGCACGAGAAGCCGCTCTAAAGCCTCTCCGCTTGCGAGGAGAGCATTAGTGCCCGTAGAAGCAGTTTCTCAGCCCCTCTCACTGGACACTGGCTGGCACCGCCCTTTTCACCTGGCCGATGGCCGGTCTCTATGTGAATACTTCACACCTGCTGCCACAGCTTCACATGCTGCTGTGTATTCAAGCACCCATTTCATATGCATGCGTAGGGTTTAGGGCTTAGGGTTTAGGGCTTGGGGTTTAGGGTTTTGGGGTTTAGGTTTTAGGGTTTAGGTTTTAGGGTTTAGGGTTTAGGGTTTAGGGTTTAGTTTTAGGGTT